>OX608080.1:108249589-109573589 GCA_951509765.1 Sphenella marginata
CGAAATTTGAAAAAAAAAAATTTATGAAAACCTGTCTATAAAGAAAGTCGAAAACACTAATTGTATAATTTTTAGTATGCCCATAAAATATGCCAATGACACTAACCTTACCTCACGAATTTTAAATTGTACCCGGTGTCAATGCTTCTAGCAACACATCTCATTGAGCTGCCGAAACATTCGTTAGCAACATTCACGCTCAGTAACAAAATGTTGCTGAAGCAAAATGTTTCGAAAGGAAACACAATGAACAGCGCGCACACACACACTCACAACGATAACCAACATTGAAGCAACCTGCTTTTCACGAATTTTGTTTTGCTAAAGCTTTCCACCATTTTCCCCCTTTCTTTTGTCTTTTACCGCTGTCACGCAAGCTGCAGCATGCAACACCGACAGCAGCACTCAGCCAGCATTTCAAAAGTATCAATGAAACAAACATCATAACAACAAATGATGCCGAACGAAATAACAACAACAACCATGCACGCATTTGTGTACGCTATGCTATGTGCGGCGCATAGGCCGGCAAGTTTCTGGACGTCACACAGCGCGCAGTCGCCGTCGGGCTGCATTAACTTGGGTTGACGTCGCCGTTAGCGGTCGTTGGTCGTGTTGCTTGCTGCCTGCCACTCACTGCCATGGTCGACGAGGCAAAACGCAAAGCTTCCAGCAACACCGACAATGTTGGGTTTCATCAGTACATTTTGTGCGTTCGGCGTGTGCGGTCGTAATTTCGTCTGATGAACGTTGGCAACTGATGAAGTGACTGAAGTTGAATTAAAAATAAATAAAAACTTGTTAAAAGTGGTTTTTGCGCGCTTTGTGGTGGTTGACTTTTTTTGTATTCAGCGCATAACTGGATGTCATTACATTGTTTTTGCTAAGGCAACAGCACGCATACATACATACGTTTGTGTTGTAATTGTAATGAAGTAATATGGCTGTGCGTGTTTTTGTTTTTATTTGCATTTGATATGAATTCTTTTCGACAGCTTATCGGCATTATTGACCGACTTTGGTGACATTTTTTTCGGCATGGAAGTATGTGCATAGTGTTGTTGGCATTCATGTTGCATGCCACATTTGCCGGGTTTGATTAATCTACCCAATTATTGGCACTTATTGGAGCATCAAATCGTGCACGCGCCTACATGTGCGAGCGTGTGTGTGATATGTGTGTGTGTGTGTGATGTGATGTGATATCACAATCAAGTGGAGTTGCTAAGCCAAGCTGCGTGGAAGTGCGCGGCGGCAGCAAACGTGCAAGGTGTTGCAAACATATTCACGCCCAAATCGTTTTTCGTTCATAAACTGCTTTGGCCATATTTATTTGTGTGTTTCGATTTGTCACTGTGCGTGTTTTTGTTTATTTTGGTTTTGTTGCCAATTTATTGGTTTTAGCGCACTTTTTTATGGCAATAAAGGTCGTTTACTTTTCGGCATTGCTTGCCGCAGCCGTTTGTTGTTTGTTAGCTGAGTCGCTGGTGCGCATTCACTTTCGATTTTATATCAATAAAACGCTTAATTAGATTTCTTTGGAAAAAATATAGGAGTGTTTGGAAAACGGTACATATGTAAATACTTAATAACTGCATGAAGTAACTATTGTGGATTGCGAATAAGATAAGAAGCAGTGATATGCACAAAATATTGCAAAAAAAAAAATAAAAAATAAAAATTTGAGTGTGCCAAATAGAGAAGTACTAGCGTAAGATATAGCCATTGGAGGAGGATGTGACTAGATCGTTTTTAACAATCTTGATTCTCATTAAAATATCCATTTTTAGGATGCATGGAAAAAGTTCAAAATATTTACTTAATTTATTTATTTTCGAATCCCAAATATGAAAGTGATTTTCGTAAGCAATTCTTTAACTCGCATGGCAAATCTAAATTTTTTTTACCGATAATTGAACTTTGCATTTGTGATTAATTATATAGATATATGTATATATCTGAATTGTTTAACTATTTTTATGAAATCAGAATTTTAAATTTTTAATCCAATGTAAATTTCAAAATCAAAATCTGCCACTTGTGCTGCCTTTTTTTTATTGATTACTTATTACCCCTTTTTTCATATATTTCTTGTTTTTTTCCGACAATAAATGGTAAAAATTATTATTTTTTTATTAAATCTGACTTTTGTTTTCTTGTTTTTTTTTTTGTCGGAAATAAAATTTTAAGTTTGGGTTTTATTATAAAAACTGACTTTTAATTTGAAGCAGAAAAAAAGCTTAAATACTTTTTAATAAAAATAATTTTTAATCGAATTAAATGTAAACTTCTTTTTTTCATATTTCCTTTTTTTCTTTTAAAGTTGACTTTAAAACTCAACACACTTGCGAAAAATTTGCTTTCATCTTTATCCCGCCTACAATCGAGCTTTTGTTATTCCCCCATGTATCACAGTTTTAGACTTTGGATAAACAACAAGAAGCTAATTGTCAGCACAATTATTGTATTTGTTCTTAAAAAGTAAACTTTGGGTATCTATTTCACTTTATTACCAAATAATTATATTTTCGAAGGTATTAATTCGATACCAATTTCTTATCTATGACACACTTTTTTGTATCGTATCTATATCACACACCATCATACTTTGGTGTAACAAAAGTGTTATATTTTTCCTCAGCAAATGCATAGCCGAAATGCAAACTCAATTCTTGATATTATTCTTTTGATATTAATTATCATTCCATCCATTATCACCATTCATTGGCGCTCAGCAACCTACTCGATATATGTAGGTCGTCACACAGTCTAGTCATCCCGTATTAGTGATAAGTGACGCCAATTGGAAGCGCCAAGGGAGGCCCCCCGACTGCTCTAAATAAGTCAGTAGGGGTCACCCTTTGTTTGCTGTCATTGGCAGTTGGATTTAATTGAAATAAGAACCAAAAACCCCTACCACACTTCCATTGCGCTTAATAAATACTCCATTCTAAAAAAAAAAAAACCAAAAAAAAATGGCTTCAAATTTATAAATATCAGTAGTGACTTAAATGGAAATGTATTCTTTATATACTTATATATATGTATGTATGTATCTACATAAAGTGCAGACATGGTGCTCGAAAAAAACAAACAAAAAAAATAAAGAATAAAATAACTCAATAAAGAATTGCAAATATTTCAAAAACGCAGCCGTCTGACACCCACCTGAATGTCATTTGCCTAATATTTATTGCTGTCGTACTCTGGGTGCAAGTGAGTCGTAACATGTGACAAGGTGAATATAAACACGAAACATTCTCACGTACATACATTCATACATACATACGTGGCTGGCTACTTACTTATTTACTTCATTGGAATAATAAACATAAAAATATGCGTTAAAAATCAAAAATGCAACTTTAAAAGGCATTCAAAACTACATACATACATACATACATAAGTGGAAAAACATATACCCCGTAGAGTGGAAATTGACGGAACCAAATAAAAAAAAGTGAAAAAAATTGCTAGAAAAACAAGCACTTAGCCAATAATTCTGGCGGTTTATAGAAACGGAATTCTTTGGTGTTGACCCCATTTCATTGTTGTACCAATTATCGGGCGTAATTGTTGTTATTTTAAGTAAGTTTTTGTTGTTGTGTGCTATATTTGTGCGTAAATATTCGAAAGTGGTTGACCTCCTCAAGTGGCAAGGGGGCGTGCTGATGATGACTTTAACCAATACAACATGCAAGTTATATGGCTGCAACGTTAAAACAACAATAGCAACAACAACAACAGATTGAGCGCATAAAGGTAAGTGGTATAAAAGGAGCAGCAAAAAAATTAAAAACGAGGCGCAAGTGGTATGTAATGCAAACGAAACTGCGAAAATCGCACGCAAAAATTGGGAAAAAATAAAATAAAATTATGAATAAGCACGCTGATGAGAGACACGTTTCATTACGATGAACTCAGCTCGCTTGAAAAAGAGTTAATGAGTCATTGTAGCGAATTGAATTGAACTGATTCGATTCGCGTTGTCGCTGATTGATGCGCGCAATGAATGGGATGAGGAGTACGGAAATTGATCTCTTGTTTGCACTTTATTTTGCAGCTGACAAAAAATCTCCCATTCTACAATGATCAGGCAAAAAGCTCATAGTACGGCTAGTATGCAAAGTAAAGTATTTGCTCAAATAAAAACTTGAAGCCGTTTCTAAAAATTGTTATCAACAATATTTCAAAATTGAAGCAAGTGGCTTAGCGTCTTAAAACAATAATTATTCAATATTTTGATCCCGATGAGTATACTCGTACCTTGATGTCATCTCGTGATATCTTATTTCCGGCTGCTTCAAAATACATTTTCATAAAAAGTTGTGAAACGAAATAGTTCTTTAAGTATTCTTAAGTGAATGCTAAGTAAATTGTTGTTTTAGATTTTCCTGCTATTTAAAGTACCCAGGTTTTGTGTTTATTAAATGTCCATCACAACTGTCAGAAAATGAACACAGCGAGCATTCACTTTGATAATGAGATTTCGTCACTTCTGTCTTGCTACTCAATTTTGTAGTTTCTCATTATTATTAATCAACAGTGACTGGAAATTAACAGAGGGGGGCAGACTAACACTGCTTTAAGCAGGACCATTTATTGTTACAGCAACAACAACACGAAAGGAACATATCGACAGCCACACTGCAAAACCCTGTATGTCCAAAATCAAAAAGTTTTCAGGAGAGGGAAAAAACTGTAATAATTATAACGTATGTATATGGGCGACGGTTATTTCATTTCACCACTGGAAAGAAACGGGAAGTTGTAACCCGATTTTGACTGATTTTTAATGTGCAAAATATCACGATCTATGGGAAAGGCTCAGAACCTTATTTCTGGAAAAATAGTGACTTACGGGGTTTTGCAGTGTGGCTGTCGATATGTACAATGTACATATGCTACGAACAGCTAATGTTCCAATCTGAAAGAATTTGTATTCTTGTTGTCAAAACATAAAATTCCATTAGTTTCAATATACATAATTCACTTTTGTTAAAATATATGAAAAGGCTGTCCAGCGGTGTGGCATAAAATCTGAAAACAAAGCCTTTACTGACTTAGTTTTTACAACATTTTTCGTTGCAAAAATCAATGTTGGCCCCTCAGAGTAATGGCAGAAAGGTCACGTACAAGCATTCCATTTCTATACTAGAAAACATCTGTGGGCAAACAAGTAAGTTCAAATTAGTGGCGCTTTCGACACAAACCCCTTGATAACCAAATACTTGTATGCACAAATGTTATGAGAATACAAGTTGTATCAAAGATGACCTATAAAAATGCAATGCCCATAAACGTTATTTGATATGATTAAATTACAAACATACATATGCTGATAGTCATTTCAGAGTTCAGACCCACCCCATCTAATAACAAATTTACGAACTTCACTTTCCAAATTAATAGTGGGTGATGTGATATGCTAGCAGACACACCCACAAACACGGAATATTTATTATTTACATTGGCTTCGTTTTATGTGTGGCCTTTCGCTTTATACAGCCTGCTTTATTAAAATAAAATAACGAAATTGCCAAAGTATGTTTAATGTTATGTGTATAATATGACAAAAGAAGAGATGACTGCACATTAGAGGTAAAAAAAATGTTGAGGAACAGCAGCAGCATCACTTCGGTAAAAACGTGTAACTCAATATGTGTGTATGTGAGTGCACAATGAGGGTGGTTAGTTAAGGAAGCGCCAGAATTCATTGGTAGCATCAAATTATTACGAACGCTAAGAAAAATAAAATGTGAAGAAAGAAAAAATGAGGCTAATAAATTCGAATGAAACATTCTGCGTGCATTCCAAGTAATTTTGCGCATATGGTTTTTGTTAGATTTTCTGTGACAAGACAGTTGCATGTGAGGTTCTTTCTACAAATTGAAAATTATTTAATATTCTTTGTACGAGTATGAAAATGTAGCTGATTCTACGATATTATTCATTAAAAATAGAAAGTTTAATGGTTTCCCACAAAAAAAACTTAAATTCTGGCAATAATGTTAGGCATTTTAAAAATGTTGTACAGAATTGGAAACATTTAATCAACGAATTTTAAAAATAATTTCAAAGTTACTAAAAATTTCAACCTATTCTATAAAAGGAAGTTTAGCTTTTGAGTACGAAATTTTTAATAATAAAATAAAATTGTTATTAATTGTTAATTTTAGCAAGTCTTCGGCTCTTTCTCCGTTTTTCTCAAAAACTATTTTTATAAATAGATATATTGAATTCATAAATTTTTTTAATCAAAATCGAACAGAATCAAATTTATGACTAGTTTAACCGAATTTATATCACTTAAAAAAAAAAGGTTCAAATACTGAATAAATTTAAAAAATTATATACACAATACATTTTTCTTACAAATGTTAAACAAATTCAAAAAGAAGTGTGAAAACTGCATACCCATTCAGCCATTAAGCTGCATAATGTTTTTTTAATGCCAGCAAGATACCCACCATATCAACAATTTATGCGCACAAATCCATTTGTAACTACAGACGTAAATACATATTAGGGATGACAAGTTTTCCGAATTTAATATTCCTCGCGTTTTGGGATTGTGATATTAAAATCCCGGCATCAAGAGATGATACCTGCAATTTGCCACTCTCGAAGAATTTAAGTTGGAAAATATGAAAAAATTTGTTGAAGAGGCATCTCATCTTAACTAGAATAAATAACCATTCAATCAACTTCATTAATTGTAATTTTATTTCTTTTTTTTAGATAAATAGAAAATTATAATATTATTTAGTTTTTAGTGACATATTTTGAATCCCGAAGAAATTCGGATTCTAAGAAAGAAATTCCGGTATTTTTTGCACTGCAAAACGGCATCCCTAATACATACATATCAATGTGAAACAGCAATAATCATTCTAAGTGGTGACAATTTGTAAAACTGTTGCCGCTTAAGTTTTCAGCTCAAAGCTTTAATTCATGTGTCACCACATGTTTTGTTTTTCCACTTATTGCTTTGTTTATTTTATATTTATTTTTGCGAATCTCTTAAAGCGCCTAATCGGTCCACATTTTTCTGTGTTTGTATGTATTTTTATGTCTGTTTCAATTACACTTTTATTGCATTCTTTCAAGTCATCTTTATTGCTATTATACTTCGTATGCCTTTTAGATAAGCCTAGGCATTGTTTTTTTTTTTTTTATTATTATTGTTATTGCATCTATCTCATTTTGTTAGTTTTTGTTGGAAGAATAATTGAATTAGAAAATAAAAACGTAACAAAAGTTCAATCATCAAAATTGTAGTTTTCCTTGAAACGTTGATTAGACTTAAATGTGATTTGCTTTCATGCACATAGGATTAATATGTAATAGTTTTTGTTTTTTTTATACATACCTAAATTTGTTGTTGTTTAGAGTTGGTGCTAAATGTTGTTTTTTTTTACGAATTAAATGTGAATTGTTTAATTAAACATAAAATAGTTTGAGCGCAAAACTTACGAGGAATTCTCTAACCGATTGCTACCTCTCCATAAAATTGGGTAATGCCATCTTAAATTAAGCAAAAAAGAGAGGAAAATTTTCAAACTCCATGAATTAGTTTGAGTAAAGTAATTTCTTTTCATAAATGTATGTATTTTCTTGTTGTACAAGACAATTTGAATCTGGACTAAAAAATTGCCAGACTATGGTAAATTTAAATTGCTTGATATGCAACACAAATAAAGATTCAGATCTACGAGTATATCAAATTAAAGTGGCTAACGGAGACATTTCACAGATCGCCTTCAACATTTCATTCAATTATCCAAAGCAAACCACAGCTTCGGCTTTATTTGGCTCTACCTACTTAATGCTTTCAATCTCTTGTGTACGTGGGTCCTGTGTAAGCATGCTTAAGCTTTCTCTAAAAAAGCTCATTGGATAATTTAAATAATGTTAACTGCTCACCAACCGTTTGTGGGATTTTGTACTCAGGATGTTAAGAAAACCGCAACCGAAAAGTGGAGTGCCCTATATGAGCTTAACAACAAATTAGGCGAAGAATGATTCTAAAAACAGTACACACATACATACATACCTACCCTTCCATTAATATGTACGAATGTATGTCATTTCGAACACGCTGTTCCTTTTCGTGTTCTAGGCGGAGGCATGAGATGCCATTGATAGATTGTCTGTTGACAGAGACCAAGCATTCACTGCTTTGACAAATGACAATAGCGAGGAAACGGTCCTGGTGCGTATGCAGAAAGGCTGCTTACTTCGGAACCGGTCCACCTGATCAACCTTTTCATCCACAACTTTTTAGTGTATAATTCAGTTTGCGATACAACTATAGTTTTGAACACTTTAAGAGTTTTAAAACGAAAATTATATCAGGCCTTAAAAATCTAAACTAGTAATGATAGAAATGTAGAAGTTCTTATTCTCTGGACCATATCCATATTAACTTCGCTACTGGCTGGCAGACAAACGAAACTTGCAATGAAATAGTAGGAGTTGCAAGCATCACCCGCCCATCACCAGACAACTTCCTTACAAGAATACATTTCTTCATTAATTGACCTTAAGCAATAAAACTTAAAGTCAAATCACGATGTATAGGTACTAATACATATAAGTATACTTAACATGCATAAAACATAAAGACAATGCGAGCTACATACTTTCATGTATTTAAATTAAAATGGCAACTCATATACATGCATATATGTATGTATGAATGTAGGTACATAGTTACGACCATAAACATATTTGTGCATAATTAAGTAGTAGAGCCTTCTCAATGCTAATACTTTTATCAAATTGTCCTACTGAGACATTTCCTTCCCATTTGGAAAACACAGAGCTGCACACAAATATATTTATATGTATGTGTACTTGCATTAGAGTGCCTTTCCCTCCATGAAAAAAATTATACAGCGGGAATAGAGATAACAAAAATGACAAACAGAATTTATCCTAGATTTTTCGAAGAATTCAAATTTGAATAATTTAAAAATAAGTAAAAAATTACGCGATTTCTAAAAATTCTAAATAAATACTAAAAAAAGAAATACATAGCCAACCAATGCGATCTAAGATGCTTTTCTGCTCCATTTATTTTGAAGCACCCTAATGGGTGCACATATTTCTTTTTGTATATTTAATGTAATTTTGTAAGTATTAGCTCTTCTCCAACTTTTGTATATTTCAGCGCACGTGCGTGCATTTTAATTGAGAAGAATACCCAGGGGATTTAAATTGTTCCACAAGTCATTTAGTGGATTGAAGAAAAAATAAGTCTGTCGTCAGGCTCTATATATAATTAGGCAATCATTACTCGTTACATATGTTTATTTTTCATAAGTTTTCCTATGATAGCAATCAACTTTTTAAATCATTAGAAAACCAAACTTTTTGACATTAAAATGTGTAAGTCAACGTTGACATCACGTGAATGTCATGTTATACCTACACAACATGTCTATATTCAATATCAAGGAAAAAATACAACAAGAACTGTCATACAGTGCTATGGTAAAAATGACATCAATAGCTTGTAGAAAGTAATAAAAATAAAGATACTTTGAACAAACACACGAAATCACTCACTTGCTAAACTTAGAAAATTCGACTTTTACTTCAAATGACTGGGCTACAATCGGATCAGGAAAAGCAAAAATAGTTTCAAACAATTTTATGTAGGATTTTACAAAAAAATTTTAAAAAAATTCTAAACTTCATGTTTTTATACTAATGAATGATTATTTAATAAAAATATTTTTTTTTTTTTTTCAAACAAAAAAAATTCGTAACAACATGTTTTTATACTAAATATGTAGTTTTTAGACCTATGTATGCGTGTAGCATTCTTAAATTTAACCAAATTTTAAATTTTTTCCAAACCATTTGACTACAAAAGGTCTGAGATTTGCTTAGATAGGGTGCACTTCTAATCAGCCGCTGATGGACAATGCAATTTTTAAAGAATTTTTTACATCAGCACCCTAAACTTCTTTTTTGCACAAAAAATACCTATAATCAAAAGTATCAATCCTCAAGAGATTCAAGCCCACATATCATTTTTAATAGCTGACCCAATAAAAAGAAAGCATACGTGTACACAACACGCTTATTAAATAATCATAAATATATATGTACATAAATATAAATAAAATAAGTACCTAATGGTACTTCCGACGTCATTTATATCGAAAAGTCGAATCGAAAAGAAATTTCCACTGCTTTTTTATGATTTTTTTATTTTCATGATTTCGAAATATAGCAAACATTTTAAGCACTTTGATTGCTAAATTTGAATGCCATTAAAACACAAACCACAAATTGGAACAACATAAGCATTTTGAAAGTGTTTATGATCGATTTGAGAGAACAGAAACAAAAATCAATAACGAAATCAAAGTGGACACTCAGCTTTTTGATGACTCATAAGTGGAAATAAGCTGCCAGAATGTAATCAAATCTCTCTTAAGTAGGATTTTTTTTGTTATTAGGTGATATGTGTTATCACCCACCTCCTCCGCAAATTGTTTGGGATTGCCAGAGCATATCCAGCTAGATGCTCAAAGCTCGTAACTCTATTTATCAAAATTTTTCAGTTGAAGGAGAAAACTCAAAATGTTCATCTTATTGTTCACTTGCAACTCGTCCCCACTTCAATCCACTTACACTTGTACTTATACATATGTATATGGGAGAGATATTGTCTCATGTCACTTTGCCACAAAATTTGCAACAACGTTGGAGTCAAGCACTTAGCAGCAATTACTGTTACATACATTTTCTACAGGCAATCCAAGAAACTAACAGACCGACACACTACTGGCCAGTTAGCGGTTGGAGAGTCTAAGCGGTCTGGCAAAAAAAAATTACAGGGGCAAGTGCGGACAATTTCCGAATTGCTAAATAGTAAAAAAGGGAGGTGGAAAGTGAGAAATCAAGTGAGACATTTTATATTTTGCACATGCTTGCTTTTGGCAAAAGGGCGACGATACATCAAAAGTAGCAAAAAGGTTGAATAAGAAATAGATGTTGAATTGAAGAGTGTTTCACAGTTGGGCATGTAAATGATAGTGAAAGTGAGTAGCAAATATTAGTCAACGGGCAAAAAGTGGATAGTGGAAGCTGGGCAAACGAATGAAATCGAGATCGGCAAGAACGAAAACTGAAATTAAATTTAAAAAATGGTAGCATTCGGTTTAATAACCAGCACAGGTAACATCGAAAGTGGGTTAAAAATGTGTTTTTTTAACGGTTTTACCCTTTGGGAGTGGTCGACAACCCTACGAGTGTATCTCATATACCTTCTACACGTAAATTTGTTGGACCTTTTTAGCAAAACTATAATCCTAAATTCACTTCAAAAGAGGTGAAAGAAAGAAGCTTCAGAAACATCTTTATAGAGGCAGGGTAGCTAGGATGCCCTAGAATTTTCCATGAATTCAGATATTCCTGGTGACACACGTCCAGAAACAGTTTATTCGATGGTAAAGCTTATGAGAGAAACACCAGTGTACGAGTATCCCAACGCATCTTTGTTTATTTTATTTGTTGTTTCGACAACAATAATTATTCCCCTAACACGCTGACATGGGGGCGATTACATTCATCAGCCAGCCAAGCAAAGTACGACAACGAGTTCTGCTGCTGAGGCAGATGATAGCTGCCGTTATCATAGCTTGTTAGCTTAGCTGTTTTTATTTTATTCTATTTTTATGTCTCATAATAACCGCTGGCTGTAGTATTTTGCGGTCATTGGTGCGATGCTTGGGAACAATGGACCGATGCGCCTGTTTGTAGAGTGCGTGCAGTGTCAACTTTGTTTTTGTTATTAGTTTCTTACTTATTTTTTTTTTTGACTTTCTTGTGGCGCATACAAATGTTGAAAGTGAAACTGAAAGTAGAAAACCATTGAAAAAAATAATAAACGCAAATTACATCAATCAAGACGAACGGAGAACAAAGACAAATCCGAGACAAGTTCAATTTGAAATACATCTAGTGAAAAATTAAGTGGAAATAAAAAGAATAATTTAAATAAAATTGTAAATAAGCAAGCTTTACTTTTCACTAAAAAAGAAATCTACTTAAAGCTTTATTTTTCATAAAAACAAAAAAGATTGAATAAGACTTCATACCCATCTCCACCAGCCGATCTCGCGCACGGGTGGCGTTCAATCATCCCCCAGAATATAAAGATAGCATAAAAAAATGTAAAGCCGAACTCGGCCTCAAGCTTGTCAGAGTTAATTTCGCATAAAATTATTATTATTATTAGCTCTGCCACTGTAAAACATAAAACGATGCAACAACATTCAACTTGTAATATTTTTTAAAACACGAATCAAAAGTCCAAGTATTTCGATTAACAAACAACCGTTAAAAAACAAATTTGTGTGTGCGTGACATATTTTGACAGAGTCAGTCATAGGCAAAGAGTGTATTTCCCCCTGTTACATTTCTAAAAAGAAATATCGCTGTGCAGTACAAAATTGCGAAATGTGAAAAGTTTATAAATTGCTTGTCAACCACGCTGATGGGAATGTGCATATTTATACAACAACATGAGGCCTCAGATGTGCCTGAAAAGAAGACCAAGAGGAATATCTTAAGCAAACTAAAACCAAAAATATTAATGGATTCTGTTTGCTTTAAGAGCTTTAGAAGTTAAAAATAAAAAGATTTAGACAGCCGCTAATGGGAAAACTATCACGTACCAAATAATTATTATTATTACTTTGAGCTAAATATAAGATTTAAAGTAGACTAAAACAAAAAAAAAGTTTACTCTTTAGCAAATAAGTTTGAATTATTTAAGAACTGCCATGGATCAATTTAAAGTTAGTTTTTTATGGTTGGAGAATATTTTCATATGGATACGGGTCCTAAAATACTCGAAATCGAAAAAGCCTTCTGTAATAAAAAACCGTTCCATAAAAACACTAGTAAACCCCTCTCAGCTATTGCAAATCAACATTATGTGGTTGTGAGGTCCACTACAGTAAATGGGGACAGCCATAACATAACCTTAAATTTCCCACTCTAAAAGCCTATTCAATAAATTGTATTTCTTATCAAACAGAGTGCATGGAAACGAAGTCTAACACAATTATTCATCTTAGCGTCCGCTGCCATCTGTTTCTCCACAGGGTGCATGCGAATTTGAGAAACTCTTTCATGTAGGCCTTAATAAATATCTCGAATGTAAAATCTGGCGGCTCATATGTTGCTACTCTTGCCAATTTGTTTATGTTTTGATTGGCTGGCGCTCACCACAAACGCCACTAGTTGACATTAATTGCTGCACGTTGCTGCTGTAGTGACAAGCAACATTTTGCACATTTTCCCAAAACAACAACAAAAAGCTTAAAAAAAAACGAAGGTAACGAGAAGAATTGAAATACTCACATTCATTGTGGGAAACGGAAAACAAATCGCCCCCCGGGGCGTCAAACACAAACACGACTGTGATAAATTAAATAAACGCAGTGGCTACCAGCTAACAAAAATATTATACTCTCATATGTATTTGTTGATATTTATCTGTTTGTGTTTATGCGCAAGTTGGGGGCATTTAATTATGACTGCGTAAAGCTTGAAAGCCTTCTGCCAGTCACTTGTGTGTCAAATGGACTTACCGCTAAAACACGCCTTAAATTAGACGAATACCATGCCACAAATTAGTAGTTGAGTTGAGTTGGTTAATATGCAAATACATAGCTACAACCAACAATTAAATTGAAATGTAGCGTGTTGGAAAAATATGGAGATTTGAGGTAGCCCTAAACGAATATTCGGTTTTGAAATGCTACATAGGATCGTGACTTTTCGTGGAAATAATCGAGGGTAAAAAATTCTTATTTGACTGTCATTTCCATTAATAAAAAAATAAACACCAATAATGCAATTATAATTAATTTTTTATTTTTTTGCAAGAATATAAGACCCTATTTTCATATGTTAAACATTTTATTAATGTTCATTCTTATTAATTTTTGTTTTTGTTTTCGCTGTGTTTCTCATATTGAACAACACTCTCTATTAATGCTGTCATAAATTATCCGTGCTACAATTTCGTTTGTCATTTTATGTCCATTACAATTGCTACATTACGGAGACCAAAAACGTTTTTTGGCCTTAGGCCAAGAAGTTCAACAAACCAATGCGGACACAAATACGCTCCAACAACATAACAAACTTACAAAACAAGTGCAAGAGCAAGAGCACACATGGTTAAATGCGGTAATAAATTGTTTTGCTTAATGAAATTCAAAGAAATTAAATTTAAATTGATTAAACGTGAAATCACATTAAAAGGCACTCAAATTGAAATGGATATGAAAAATATTCATTTATTCCCACACTTAAGGCAGGAAGATGTGAATCCAGGAGTCAAGCACATTCACACACGAGTTGAGGTTTTTGCTTTGCGGAGTGTTTCAGTTACTTTCTTTGTTTAGTTTTTCAATTCGCTTAAATTAGAACTCATTCTATTAATAACATGTCCCAGAGTAATAAAGATTACTCGAACTCACTTGATTTATAAATATTCATGAGCCTCTTTATACGTGACAGATTCATTAACGAAGTGTCTCGAAAGCTTTATTTCTTCCGCCTGTAAGCAAAATTGACTAAATTTAAATTCATTCACAATTTCAAAATTTCATTCAATGTTTTAGTAAAATGCTTACGTTCATTCATTTTGACAAAAATAAGTACTAAACATTGACGCAACGAAATGAAAGAGCAAAAGAAAATTAAAAAAAAACTTCAAGCAAACGAGGAAGAACGCAATGTCAAATTATCAATAAATTTTTTTCCTCTAGATTTTTTACTTGGCTTTATTGTCGTTTGGAATGCGGGACTTTGAAGGCCCGCCAGACTATTCGGAACCAAAGAAATTATGTGCGAATGAAATGAAATATTTGTTGTTTGGAAAATTTTATCAATGAGTATTCTTTGCTTGGTAACATACCAAATAGTGTGAGGATATGATAGAAGGGTCACTTGTTGGAATTTTTTCATGCTGATGAGTTAGCAGAAAAATATTGTTATAGACATGGTATAATAAAAGAAAAGAATTTTTTTATCACTCTAGAATTGGTGATAGAAATCATCATACAGCTCGTAAAATGTTGATTATTCAGCAATGGTGAACCATACTCCAATTATTACTAAAACCAGAAAATTAATAAATCGATTTCACATATCCATCTCAATTAGTTGATTTGTTAAATTTTTATGAAAGTCACGTAAGGTATGTATCTACGCACAAAGCTGTGTTGCCCTCAATCACTTTGATATGATTTATAAATATTTTTGCAATATCAGCCAAAGAAAAAAGCTTCATCGTGCGATTTATCACTTTTGGCAGCATCATCGTGCGCCACTTGAAATTAGCTTTCTGCTATTAATCGATAGAAACAAATGTCCAAATGTATGTATGTACTTGTTTACTATCTCCAGCTATGGATCACAAACACACAAATTAGCAAAGAGATAACAGATTAATGTGTGAAACGTTTGGGCCACCTGGTGTACCCTAATGTCATGCATGCGGGTAACGTGACATGCCATAATTAGGAAAGTACATTATTTTAGATATATGTAAAACTATTGTATATATGTATATATCACATCTCTACTTACGCTTGAAACATGAAACAATGTCACTTTGTACCATACTTTTGTATATTCAGACATTTTGGAAAATGAATAACCATATGCCAGTATACGAACAAATCAGCTTATTATTTCATAGAGTTCCTGAAAAGCCCGAAAATTTTGAAGATCAAATTAAAATGCTTTAGAAATAATCATAGCATACAAACTATTTAGTTAGTTCATTTACTTGATGTTTAAATTGTGTAAACTTTCATACAATATTGGGAAAGATATCCGATAAAGCTTGATACCTGCACTAGATCGATTTGAGTTAGAAAAAGTAATGTGGTGTTTATTGTCATATATTAGAAACATGTTAAGCTCTACTTATTTTTTTCGGGCACGGCTACAAAGAATTTTTTCTAAAGGCATGATTGCATATATACTATACATACATAAACATATTATTATACATACATACATACATACATACATATGTATGAGTGAATTAATTTTGCCATAATAATATACTGAGCTCTGAAGGTCCCGAGTGAGTCAATAATATCCTATATGATAATTAGACAATTTGTGACAGTACTGGTAATTGCACGCCGAATCAGCGATTTATTTGGAAATTTTATACTCGCATTAAATGCGATAAAATCAAAACTCAACTTAATGACAGCTCAATTTACATTTTAATTATGCAAAATGCCAGTGCGCAATGCACCCACTGTGGAAAGCTCGTAGTAAGAGAAACGCACAATTATTGAAGGTAATGTTTTTGAGCTTGTCACCAGTGGCCTTATTTGAAGAATTTAAAACGTGAAGAAAAAATTAAATTACAAATTGATATGTATGTATACATATGTACATACATAGGTTTCCAAATAAAAATTGTTTTTAAAAAAAATATGAAGGAAAAAAATAAATTTGTGGCTAAAAATGCTTAAAGTGTCGTTTTTATAAATTAAGATGTAATCAGAAGACAGCAATATAATGAGAAAACGGAAATTCATAACAAAAACATCCATCCAAGAGTTCCATATCTCCCCATTTATTTAATAGATTCAGCTTCTTCTACGCGCTGATTAAAATCGACATAAACTTCATGCACAAAAGTTCGACAAAAAGTTAATAATTTCAAATTAAATACTCTGTGAAAAAAATGGCGTAATACAATACAAATTACACCAGTTTAATTAAGAAAAAACGAGTAAGTAAAAAACCGGCCAAAGACAAAACAAAGAAAAAAAGATTTGTTTTAAAGCAAAAGCAACAATAATTGCAATCGCTTAAACAGACAACTTATATTTTTGTACAAAAATAAATAAATAAAAAAACCGAAAAATTTTGCGAGATCACTTTTAACGCATTTTAATGCGTATTCAGCTTGTGAGTATGCGTGAACGCAAGCATTACCGACCTTAGCTCAAACTGAAAATGCAAGCCGACTTGCAACCTGACTTCGTACAGATGCTGACGGTATCGTTTAACGAATTTGCTGCTGTTTGCTTAATCTCTCTGTCGCTTCATTTATTGAAAGTGACGTCAATAGCAGCTGTTAGTGCTGGTAAAATATCGATGTTCACGTTTATCGAGGTTTCGATGTTTTGGTTTGACGGAATTTTTATTAGTAAAGAAAGGGGGACATATACTTGAGTCTTGGCTGTATAAGTGGTGCCCCAGCATTTGACGAAACCCATCTCATAAGCTTTAGGTACTAGAATTCAAGTCAAAAGAACAAATTTCCACCACTGGCCGATTTGACACGGAATTACCCATTAAAAAAAATTACTAATGCAATTTGCTTTTTAATTCATACTAAAATTAATGTATTGAGCTAACTAATTAAACAAAATTTTTATTTTGACCAGCCTAAAAACAAGCTCATTAATAACGATTTCAATTGCAATCCCCACTGCTGAGTTCAATTACATATTTGCATATTACAAGAATGATGTATGACTTGCCTAAATGAGTGTACAAAACATTGCGCTAGTTTGCTCTTAAAATGGTTCGCTTGAATGTTTTTCAGTTTTTATGACATAAAATTAACATTTGTAAACATTTTAATTAATTGCGCCATGCCACTAAGCAGGATCAAACCACATAAATAATTATTGGCTAACTTACATACACTAACAAAAACATATGGGAAAACTCTGCCCGCCTGTTGAGTGCCCAATTGCCAGGGCCCATGTAAAATTTATGACTTTGAAAGTGAGAATTTACGAGCAGCAAACAAATTAGGCGTAAATTGATTAGTACTGAATGGAGTTTAGATTTTTTTTACGCCATTCATAGCTTGGTGTAGCATAAAAAACGTATAAACACCAAAATAAAAAAAACTTTCCACAACCAAAATATCAAACTCTGCACATAAACAAAAACTATCGAAAACTGCTTGCGGTGTGCACGTGGCAAGTGTGAGATTATGCGGTTATGCGGTTTGGAGGGAATTATTTTTATGACCTCATAAAATTGCCGTTATACTTAAGTTAAGAGTGCAAGTGACTTGTGGGTGGGAGTACACACACACACACAAACATATACATGTATACGTATGTACCGTTAAAACCGCTATTACAGGGGAGCGCGCGAGCATTTGGAGGGCAGCCACAGAAAAATGCTTTAAAACACCATCACCCTGCAGTGAAAAAACCTCTAACTTTTAAATAACTACTTTAGCTCCATTGAAGAGAATCGTACAATACGAATATAAGTTTTAGTTCAAGTTTCTGAAAATGTATAGTAAATAGTCAGGTCCAGTTGATTTAATTTATTAATTAAAATTAACTCTAAAGTATTTGTTTTTGCATAATACCTAAATAATTAGAAAAAAGCAAATGTATTTCCTATTCCTAGTCTATTTATATAAGGTGATTGTGGGGTGCACGGAAGATTCGTCCCATGCGAGGACTATAAGTGCGTCATGCTTACTATCTACGGCTTAAGATAGGCTACAATCTCCATAAGTATGAGTATTTTTGGTTACATTATCCATAGCGAAGTTGAGATATGTAGATAAGTCGCTCTCTAATTTTGGTTCAGACAAACGCCACGAAATTCGTGTGAAACTTGTAACAATGTAAAACCCACACTGCATTCACAGATACTATACACTCATACCTTCCTTTTCTGTTTCAAAAACTCCGCTTGTACCATGTGTTTGCATTTGATATGGAAAGTTTTTGATGCTCGAGCTTAATTCGCCATATTTTTGCATTAAGTGGCCCAAAACATATGAAAGAAAAACAACAAAAAAGAAGCAAAATTGTGTAAGCATATCCATTTTCATATGCATAAATGTGCATGAATAAAGAGCTGCAGAGTTGCTGTGTTTTCCGAAAGCTTTAAAAAGCAAAAACTAACCGATTTAAGAATGAAAAGCAAAGAGTTTCGTGAAGGTCACTTGAAAAGAAAAGAAATTAGTTCGAATATATAATCCAAAGAAAAATTAATTTCCAAATAGTCAAATGTGCTAAATCCATAAATGGAGGCGGTCTTCCACACACCTAGAGCAGAGAGAATAAATGATCACAAAGCAATAAATACATTTTAAATAATTGATTTCAGAATTGTTATTCTCTAGAAATTCCAAATCAATCAATCAATATGGTATTTACTATATCATCGCAAGTTATTTGCCAAATATATGCCTGGCTCTGGCGCCTTGACCGTAAAAGTTTGCGAGGAAAACTAACACAACTCACTCACGCACACACACAAAACGCACAAAAGGAGTGAAAGGTGAATTCTTATTCAAAATATTTCAATCTTTAAATGCAATGAAATGCAGCTGCCACTATTTTGATTGATGGCTGAGTTATTTCTGAAGTATTTGATGGTATGATGAGCTTGTGAGTGGTCGCGCATAGAAATTTTACTTCAGGCAATTCAAGGCGTAATGACATTAGATCGGCCTAATTTATACTAAAATAAATTGTAAGTCTAAACTGCGATGCACATCTGGTGGGCCTAAGTACTGCAATGATTTGGGGTGCCTGGACTAAGGGCTTTGCTGTTATTATAATCCTATTTATTTATTTAATTATTTGGTGATCGATCTATATTATATCGAGAGAAAAAGCTATACTTTAAAGAAAAGATATATTGTTTTAGAATGGAATCTCAGTCAACATATCCCGAAACTCTAGCCCAGTTTCAGTCATAATCAGATTTAAGGGTAAACATTTTAAGTAAAAACTTAAAGCCATTTTCCTGTCTAAATATTTACAAAGTGTTTTTTACTTTGCTAACATCCTTTTTAAATCTTTCCTTTACAGACTTTTCAAATGAAAGCAACATCATAGATCGTCCAGCAAACGATGTGGAGCGTCATAAACTTAGATACAAACGACATTTGTTCAACCAGAAAATAAACAATAAAAAATCTGTAAACTTTCATAGCAAACATCTGTAAAGCTGTAAAACCGAACATCCGATATAGGTCGTAAAATCCTTCACGTTCACGTTAACGATATTAAAAGAGAGGGCAAAGAGTTTATAGCCACCTTATTTTCAGGTTTTTGTTGTTGGTGTTGGCTGCTTAAGCCAACGTAGCTTTGTCGATATGTGTGACAAATGTGTGGCACACTCGACTGTCATTAAATGACAAATACCCGACAGCATCAATCACGGCCAAAAACAGACGCAACGCAAGCAACAACAAAAACCACCATCAAAACAAAAACACAAACAAAAAGTGCCAAATAAAAAAATTACGCAGAATAAGAAGAAGAAGAAGAATTTTATATCGAAGACATCAAGCGTGTGTCGAAGCGGAAAAGAAGCGTTTTTCAAGTGTTTTGGTGACGGCATGGCCATTAGCCGGGGGCGCGGCAAACGCACGCACTCTTGGTTTCTACTCAAAGATTCGGTGATATTTGTATTGGCGATGTGTGTGCTGCAGCTGCTGATGGCGCAAACTTGCAATAAACTGCAAGCAAACGCAGAAATGTTGCGTGGAGGTGTGCAACAACCAACACCGCCGGGCGCTAGTGCAATAAAAGGAGAGCGTGAGATGAGAGAGTTAGTGACGAGAAGACTGTTTAATGTTAATTCAGTCGTGGAAACCAAAGAAGCGGTTGCGAGAGTAGCAACCATTGGCTCAAAGCCTGCGAGTGCCAGCAACAGTATTAGTTCGAATAATAATAAAAATAGTAGTAGCAATAGTAGTAGTATTCGTAGTGAAAGTAGTGAGAGTAACAGTAATATTAATGACAACAACAGCCACCAATCCACCAACACTACGTTCACACCGATTAAAGTCAATAAATCAAGCGACAAACAAGGCAGCAAATCGACTTCGACAAGTGAAATTGTCAACATGAACAGCGCCAACATTAGCAACAGCAGCCATAACTCAACAGTCAACACTCCCAACAATACACATCCTGCCTACAGTGCCGCCATCACCGCACTGCTTTCATCACAGCCTAGGGTGCCAGAGTCTATTACGCTTGTGAAAAATGCCACTGCGAGCGGTAGCGGCGGCGGTGGCGCCAGTGGCAAAGCCAATATCAAACAAATACCCCGCATGACTATCTCGGTGCCCGAGCAAATTCGTGAAAATGTTGTGCTTTCATCTGCCGATCCGGAGAAGGAGGCCCAGCGCCTTTATGAGCAAACATTATTGGAGTACCATGGCAGCGTACAGGCAGCGGCAGCAGCTGAGGCTGCCGCAAACGCGAATGGAGCGAACGCAAATAAGACGGCCACAACAGTTTTAGGTAATGGGCGTACATCATTAACAGCCGGCGGTGTAGCTGTGGAACGTCAACCACGTACGCTGCATGCGGTGTGTGAGGTATGGACGCATAAACATTGTCACTGCACGGGCACATTGGAGAGACTTTCGCTGAGTTGCAGAGGTACTGGAATTGTGGCAGTGCCGGTGGAGTTGCCCGCAAATATTATTACATTGTAAGTATAAACAAACGCTGAATCAATATATTTCAATAAAACACTATAGGAGAAAGGACTACATACTCCAACCCTAGCTAAGGCGATCTTCCTAGAACCGAATTTGTCTAAGAAGTTCCAAATCTCTGGAAAAGAACTGAATAGCTGCCACCGTGCTTGTTTGACCACATTCAATCACAAGGTCACTCACTCACTCATTTCGATTTTTCTGTTTCGAGCACATAATTTATCATTTTCGTTATGAATGGTTTCAAAATAGTAAAAGAAAGTGTAAAAACAAACAACAAAAAATAGTACAATTTTATAATTCGAAAGAGAATGGACTGTCATTAGGATAATCGCTTCAATACAGCAGCTTCGTAAGAACTTAATGTGCACAGATTGTGTGAGCATTTTTCAAAATTAACGATGTGCACTGAGGTGGGAGAATAAATGAGTGCGAGTATGAATGCATATAAATAAGCTTAAGTACATAGAAATTATTTGTTGTATGAAGCCAGCTGGTTGGATATTTATGTATTGAAGGAGTAGGAGAAATCGACCTAATTAATCGTGGTCCAGTCTGCAAATTACATAAGCAGATAAATAGCAAACGAAAATTCTATTTCAAGGTTTAATTTGTTGCTGAGGTTTGCCATTTCCTTATGAACAATAACAAAAATACAAGTGTGTACTTACTTTTGAACCCCACTGTATTTATCTCTCAACATTTAGCATGATCAATTGAAGATATTTAGTTAGTTTTTCCGTTTCATTAAAATACATAAATGTACCTGCTTTGTTTAAATATTTGTTTCAGGGACTTGGGCAACAACAATATTACAACATTTGAGGCAAATACATTTTTTATGGTACCAAGCCTCGAAGAACTGTAAGTATTTGTTAATTTATCTGTTTAGATTTGAGAAAAATGAGAAGCTGAAGTCTCAAAATATCCGACTCTAGTCATTTCAAAGTTCTCAAAATTATAAAGAACACAAAAAAATTCATTTTCGTCAAAATAGTTCATATTAATAGGTTGGAAGGAAATTAGATTGCTTTTTTTTTCCTTTAACACCTTCCTTTAATGCCTTAAAATATTTTATATGTACATATAAACAATTTTTATATCGATTGGTTTAAAACTCTCTGTCTTGTTAGCTGCTTTTGGACCTGTTTTCATTTTTATTATTAGCTCAGTATATTCTATAAAAAATAAAATAAGTAAATCATCCAGTAAACGCTCTTCCTCAACGCAATTTAGTTGGTATAGTCAAGCGTTCAAATGTTGTTGTTTTACTTTTATTTACACACAAAGTTAGCACAGAATTAATGTCATGTCATCCTCTTCGCACTTTCGCCATTGAACTTTGTTTAGATAAATGACTTTATTACCACAATTTAACACGCTTAGTAATTAATTATGTACATTCAGTGTGGAGGATGAAGTGTTGAAAGATTCTTTCTTCGCGATTTCTATGCAAATAACTTTTTTATATTTTTGCAGATATTTTTTAAGCTTGAATTTTTTTGTTAAAGACATTGCAAGTAATGTAATCTCACATTTAAAAAACAAACTCGTATTTCATTCCCCACAGTACTTTATCCGACAATAGCATCATTAATATTGATCCAAATGCATTTTATGGACTGGGTAAATTGAAGCGTTTGAATTTACAAAATTGTGGCCTTAAATCACTGCCGGCGCATGCGTTTCAAGGACTCAAAAGTTTAATATCGCTGTAAGTAAACAAAGAAAGCTTAAGAATTTTATGCAAAGAACCCAATATTTTTGGATTTTTTTGAACGCACTCTGTTAATGAAACTACACTTTTAATTGGCAAACGAAAATATTACATTTAAGCGCCTAAAAATATGCTTCTGCTAAACAAAAAAGTAGCGCCTTTTTCGATACAAACAAAATTTTGCAAAATTACACTAAGCTCGGTGTCTACTCAAAATTTCCTTAAACACACCTCTCCAGAATGATAAGCTTATCAACATTGATTACGAATTATGCTTCCTAAGTAATACATCACTATTCGTATGTTGTTGAAATATTCAGTTTAACTTATTATATTAGTTTATTTGTCGTATTTTATATTTTAATTTTGCGCTGCAATGCTGCATACGCACCAACAACAACTGGATAAATATACAAACAATAAATGCTTATATAAACTACATTAAATAAATGAACAAACAAACACAAAAGCCAGCTGAATGGTAACGCCTTAGCCAGCATGGACACGGATAGCCTGCAGCATCTGCCCAAATTGCGCACTCTACGCCTTGAGGGCAATCTATTTTATCGGATACCAACAAACGCTTTGGCTGGATTAAAGACACTCGAAGCACTGTGAGCTATTTATTTCACACTTTCTTGCTTTAAATAGTTTCCCACAACTTACTCACTCACTCACTTTGTTTCGTCGACTGCACTTAACTTCTTTTAAATGCTACTATTTACCTATTCGTAGAAATTTCTGCTTTATTTATCAAACTTCTTGTAATTCCTTAATCTAGCTGCTTAATTACTTGACTATTCTTGATTTGCGTAGTTTGATTTGCTCTCTCATCTAGTTTGTATTGAGCGTATGAATAGTTGTTACTCAATATTTATTAATAACTTTAACCATATTTCTAATAATAAATTACTTCATATAATAATACAAACATACACAGTGCTTAACAAAATGGAAGGTACACAAATTTTGTAAATAAAAATAATTTTTTCACAACATTTTTGGCTAGAAAAATCTATTTTATTTTCAAGAAAGATGGTTTTTTGAATAAATTTTTCTAATTTCTAAACCTTTAATACAAATTAATAGTATTTTCTAAATGATACCTGTGGCTATGTTTATGAAACTTAAATAAAAATAATGTAACTGAGATACTGTGTTAGGAGGACTCAGAGCGACATCTAGTGTAAAAGCAATACAATTAAATTATGAGCTTTTCCCTAATTAATATTTTTTAACCATATTCGAACATTGTAGTACAGTTTAATCATATTCGTACCTTCAATTTTGTGACACACTGTTAAAATTCGTATAAGAAAGTTCACTCATTTTCGTCTTGTAAACAAATCACAGGAATCTTGGCAGCAACCTTTTGACAATAATCAACGATGATGACTTTCCCCGCATGCCAAACTTAGTTGTGCTGTAAGTATAATTTTTTTTTTGTTGCCATGACATAATCCCAAGTGGTAGGATACCAACTAAAAAAGATGAATTATTATAGTTGGGATAATGTCACGTCAGTCTAAGTTTTTTTATTTAAAATCTTAGTTTATCACTCAAACTCCTCATCCTTTCTTGGTTGTAAATTGTATTTCCTTTAAGATGTTTTGATTTTTATTTTAGCTGAATTTGCATTTGATGCTTAATCTATTAAAAACCTTTGTTTTTCTCTTTCACACTTTTTTTCTACTCTTACAGTCTCTTGAAACGAAATCAAATCATGAAAATTTCATCGAAAGCATTTGCAAATCTAACAGCTTTAAAAGTTTTGTAAGTATTTTTTTATAAGAAGGATCTATATTAACAAATATAATGACAAATTTGAAAATCCGCTGATCTCACTGACCTGTTGGCATTGCTTTCACTTTCTAATCAGAAGTCCGTGAAAAAGTCCTTTCTCTGTAATCAATCATATTCAAAATTTTCATTTAATAATTAATACGAAGCAATATTTTATCGAATGCAGGTAGTTCAGTGAATTGCTTGAAATCATGTCACCCACAAAATCGTGCAAGTTAAGTGATTCCAATGAAATGAAAAAAAAAAATAAGAACAAAACGAAAGCATCGAAACACATAAAACTCAAAAATGACGATGACCCAGCTGACATGAAACTTATTGCTTTGTTGCAATTTAATAAACAAAATGGATGAAACAAAAGAACACAAACGATGGTCAGTAACAAATGTTTGGATCTCCTTTGAACATTAAAATAACTAAAAATCAAAGAAAAGTAAAACAAACGCAACATTCAAAGCTAAAGAGCGCAAAACAAAAAATTCACTGGAATGTTAAAATGGTTATTGGTTAGTCGGTTGAAATGTTTCAATAGAAAAAAATCTTTGTAAATGAATAGAACCAGTAAATGTGGTGCCAGCTTCGGTTGTGTCGTAGGCTTTATACCTTTCACAAAAAGCATAGATATTCCGATCCAATTTAAAATAATTATTAACTGCTCATAAATTGGTTTTCTTACCCATTTAATAGAAAGATACCATGGTCCAAACCTTGTTTATCTGAACAACCGGTTATATGGCAGTTATATATTAGCCATCCGTCTCACTCAGAGCCCGATTTGTGTCGACTTTACAGTTTGCCCTGATCATTCTCCAGGAGCTCCATCAATTTTTACTCACATTTAAAAAACTCTATTGAACGTTTCTATACCATTTTCTGTACGTGAAGGGTATAAAAGGATACGCACATCATATCAACATATAAAACAGAACAATGTCCATTGAAATGATGCCAAACGAAATAAATGCAATGAAAACAAAATATTTATGTGTAAATCCAGTTCAAAGCTTGTGTGTTTGTAAAACAAAAGTTTATTTATCACAAAAATCAATGAAAGTAAAATGCTTGAAATATCACCACTTAACGTTTTCTCGCTTTCATAGCTTCTTGCAGCTCTTTCGTTTGGTTTTGTGATAAATGATTTTTGCAACACTTTGTTTACAAACTAAATTCTAAGTAGCTTCAGCAGCAATATTTGTAGAAAAAAATTCAAAAAATTCTCAATAACTTTGTTGAAAAGGTAAAAAGTTGAAAGTTTTGTGGCGTCAATGCTGCCATAAAATTGAGTGCAATTTATTTGCGGAAATCGTTATTGTTGTTGCGTTTCGATAGTTTGAGAACAATTGAGTCATTGCAATGTGGCAACTTCGAGTGACCACTGGAAGATAAATGCATTACGAATGCAGCTGACAGGAGTCGATAGATATGACGGAGCTACTTTTTTTCTTGGCTGTTTTAAACTTTTATAAGTGCAGCTTTGGAGCAAGCTTTTCGAGGACTCCAAAAAAAGGTACACAGTTTAAAACATTAGAGAAAGGTGTCAAAATACGTGAATTCATGGCTTTGTCATTTTTACGTTTATTACTTTGTTTACTTGAGTACGGCGGGTCTTCATTAGTGTTATTTCTTTTAAAGAACTCTCAATAACATTATCACTTCTTCTCTATCTCTTAACTTTGCAGAGAACTGGATGACAATTTGATCAACAGCTTGCCTGAGGGATTGAACAAGTTAACACATTTACAGGAATTGTAAGTAAAAATTCATGACTACTCACAACACAAATCTGAGAAAGACAAACAAAACAGTCGATATATGTAGGCTATTGTGGCTGGAAGGTCAAATAGGCTTTCACATATTTAAAATGAAATTCCTTTGTTTGGTTAAAAAAATCTTTCAAGTCCTGTATTATAGAGTTCAGAATTCATCTTCATATACATATGTACATACATAAATACACACATACATAGATGCCTCATACTTATAAGACCCAACAAGAATTACATAGCCAGTCATTTACAAGTGCCACTATCTTTGACAACTTCCAAAGCCTAAATGGCAAGCAGTAGTTACAATTAAAGACAGAAGTTCATAAATAGTTCATGCCATAAGCACCAAAAGTAATTGTTGATTTTGAAGAAGATAAGTCAGGTTGTTACTAAAAGAGTATGTGTGTTATTAACTAAATAAATTAAAGACCAGCAGCACTCACTAAATTTAGATATAACTTGAAAAAAGATATAAACATAAACTCATTTATGTGTCAACATATACTGGTCCACCAGCAGTGCAGTGAAATCCGAAACTAGTCAGAAAAATTACTAGTCCACAACCGGTTACCAGTCATTGTCCAAAACAAAACCAAATGGTTTTCGGAAAGGTCTGGAAGTCACTCGGAATTAAATATAGAAAATTATACTAAAATGATAGAATCGCACATCACAACTTTGATCATCACATGATGTGCACAATGTTGCATCATATGATATTTTATCGCGTGATATTTCATTCATGCAATCAATACATAACATCTTCGTATGTGGCCTGCTGTGAGTGGCGAAAGGTATCAAAATCTTATGTGACATCATAGGTCACCAGCCAACTATGCTCAGATGGTTATGATTATGACCGACTTTTGATATCACCACGTTGAATATTCGAGTCACTAATAGGAAAAGGCGCCAATTTAATACCTGCTTGCTATTCGTACTAGTTATGCGGCAATTCACAAGTTGTTGGTGTTATTGCAGGAATGTGTTGCACAATATACAAATACAAATTCTATGCTTATGACTTAAACATCAATGGGCGTAATTTCGAATTAGTGTAAATTTCAAAACGTCGCCACAAGCTGTTGCCTAAGACAAATGCCGAAACAATATTCTTGGGAAGGCACGAATGCGAATACATAAACTTCCTTATATCTAAGTACATAAGTACGAGTATAATGATGCAAGCATACAATTAAGGAGTAACAAATAGGATTGGCTGAAGTCTGCTTACAATATTTGAAATCAGTGGTGGGCACATCTAAGCAGTTATGGTAACTAGATTTGTTTTTGGCATTACTTAAAATTTTTTGGACTTCTCAGGAAGGAAGACAGCGGTTTTAAAATGGATACAAGACAATGTTCAGTTAAAACAAACTTATTAAAATTTGTGTCCAATAAATTTTCATAAAAATATTAGTAAAATACTCTGCTATGAACTTTGAAATGTTACTCAACCTTATGTATATCAATCAACAGCAAAACACCAATACTTAGAAGAAAAGTTACTATAATGGTGTGCCCAGCACTGCCTTAAACATAATTTTGTCCTTTATGTAGGTTTCATATTAACAAGCCTGCATACTGCCAAACATACATATCTCCTTCTCTGTAAATTCATTATTTTAAGCGACACATTCAGCCATGTTGCTTGCGCCGTTTGTCTGCTCAACTGACTACACTGCGGCATTGTGTCATGCACAAAAGCTTGGCAAATATTCTTAACAAGATAAGTGCAAAACGAGTTGCTGCCAACACACCAACCAAGGATCGAGTGAGTTCAACTGTCAGACAATTCACTTTGTGTTCGAAATCTTAGACATTCGTTGGAAGCAATTTCGGAAGCATACATTTAGGTTGTCCTAATGTGCCAAAGATATTCATTGCATTTTACGTTTAAGTTTAAGTTTAAGTTGTCTTTAAGAAGACACAATTAAGGAAAACATTTCTGTTGCATTTAAATTTACATTCTTTAGGCTTATCACTCTTTCTGTGGAAATAGTTTACTAAATAACAAACGATTGAGTCACATTTGAAATCAAAAATGTGAATAAATAGTTGCGCCTGAAAGTATACTTTAATAAAAATGAATGCATATTAAACAACCCATGTATGAATTTCAATTTTAGGCCAACATCAAAATGCAAAAATGTTTGTATGCAGTCCATATGTTGGCAAGCATCCGTTAACAACAAAAATGCATGTTAATATTTCCTGTAAAAAAAGAAAGTTTGTTTGTTTGTTACTCCGCATAAGCAAAGGGTCAAATTATTTCTGCTGGTATGCCCTTCCAGCAACTCACGGCTTATGTGGAATGCGTATATGATGTTAAAAGTCAGAAGGTCAGAAAGCCGCCCTTGGTCAGTGATACTCAAGATAAGGACAATTGTAATTGCTTGTCTGTAATATCAACTTGTGCGGGAACAAGAATACGGAGTTTTAGTTTGTAAGAGGGTTAACCATATGCATTAGCTAACAGGGCTATCACATTTTTTGCTTTCCCCAGCAAATTATAAAATTGAGAAAGCGGCCGCGTCAGCACTTTTGGCACTGGTATATTCAGTAACGAGAGGTCAGAAAGTCGTTTAGAGTTGGAAAATCAACTATTGGACGCTCAAAATTGATCCGATTTCTAGACCGAGTTTCTATTATTAAATTCTAAGTAATGCATCTAGCAGTTAGCTTGGTAGTTTCAACTCAAAGAGCAAAATATAATCATAGTAGTACCTGTGAAGTGGAAAATATCAATCTTAAATGAATCAGATCTTGTGACCTGCAGATATTATACATTTAGCTTTATTTCTTACTTCAGAAATAGTTAAAATGTACATAAGTTACATATAGAAATAATTAGCTTGCGTATCAATTTTAATTTTAACTACTCTTGTGACTCTTTAATAGAAGTCATCTGGAACTAATGTATAAGTGAAAATCTATCCAAAAAATGTAAGTCTCACAACTGTTGCACATTATCGATTTGCTGACTATTAAAATTTGCTTGATGTGCAGTAGTTGCTCAATTTCCTACAGGGTATCATGCTGTGGTACTTGCCACCCACACACATTGCCAGCGCTCCGCTTTGAAGTTGAATTCATAACGTACCATTTCATTGCATATTTACGAGCGCCAGTTTAAATGATGCAGCAAGAATTTGTTTCACTTCTGCTGCAAGTATTGTGACGAACTTTCTTATGTTGCGGTTCGTATGTGTTGTCAACAGTTTTCCTGCGAATAACGGCTGTTTCAGAATGTTAACTTAAGATTGTAAGCGAATAGTGACCCAGTAAGAAAATCAATAGCTGTGTAATGCTAGAAATGCTGACGAATACAAAGTGGAAATTGAATTTTTCCCAGCGCTTTTGACGGCAGTGATGCACAAAGTCTAGCACTTTCTCGTATGTTTCATGAAGTTATGCTTCGCGGTAACTAGACGTAGGTAATTGTCTTTCATACTTACATATGTATGCACCTCTTTCAAATTTTTCAGTTTCTATTTTAACATCAATAAATAGACACTCTCTAAAATGCATGACTTCCACTGCTATTGAGCGTGAAATTCTAGAGCAACATCTTCTTGTTGCCGCCAAAACGGATGTAAGCGCTGTCAAATGAGTTGCAGTCAAGACCCAAATACCAGCGCGCACATGAAGCTGCTACATACCAACAAACGTATTTAGATAAGGGTGTGCCGTTTTATCCTAAAAATCAAGACTCAAGAACGAGACTTAGTGATAAAAAATTTGTTGAGGTAAGGTTGGGGGTGTGAGCATTGGTCTAATGCGAAATTTTAGTTAATTTTGAATGCAGATGAAGAAACACTCATAGAAAGCTGGCCAAATCTCTTTGGGTCGTGTCCATCAAGCGAGGAAGTGGGTAATCGACTACTCTTCCTTTATGAAATATAAAATGATGCGATCTATTGTAAAGCTAGTAGAAATGGCGCACCCTAATGTGCATGCTAATACTCTGGCCTTTGCATATGCTATGTATGAAATTTAATATTTTCTCGCTTACATTCATTTATGTGAGTCGCTTTCCATGCTTGTGAATGCGCTATTTTTGCCCCGCTTTCATATCCTCCCCTCTCTCGCGCTCATTTCGGAGTAAACAGGATAATTACGACAATGTTAAATGCAGCGATAAGAATGCATTTACAATTTGACGTTGATGTCATTGCGTGGGGTGTGGGTGGAAGTTGAGTGGGAAAGTTTGCTCAATTTTTTTAGTTTTTTCGCAGGGACAACTTTGTTGAAATATTGTTGTGAGCATAAACTCAAAATTTGCCTGGACTTGCGTGCATTTGAGTTAATTTGGTCACAAAGAAAACTATAAAATTTCAATCTCATTTATTTTGCAAGATATTTTGTTTCTTTCTCGGATGCTTCGACGCAGCCAAGCGTGTAGTCATAATTTATGCAATGAATTTATATGTTTCCGGTTTCTTTGGTAATGCTATCACTTTCAGATCCGTTACCAGCAATCGTGTGCGTTGGATAAATGAATCGGATTTGCCAAGAAACTTACAGACGCTGGACTTTCGCGCCAATCCGCTGTCATTGATTATGCCAAAAGCGCTGCGTGGTATGACGAGATTACGTAAGTTGTAAGTATTTGTAGAAATATATATTCATATCGGTGGTGCGGGAAGGGGAGTGAGTTTTTAATGAAAGCAAAATACTATGCCATTGTTTGAATTATAAATGGAAGCTGAGATCCTTCCTCTTACCAACTACTGCTTATGGGCGAATACTTTAAATAGCTTCACGAAGCGCCACCGTTATGAAAATGAAAAGAATTAAATCCTAAGATGTTTTCATACTTCTCTTTTCCTTCTTCTCTTTTGTTTTTTGTTAAGAATCCTCTCGGATGTGCGCTCACTCAAAAAATTTCCCGATCTCGAGGGTTGCTTCTCATTAGAGACTATAAAACTCGATCGTGCTGGTGTCAAGGAGGTGCCCACAAATTTATGTCGCCAAACACCAAGACTGAGAAGCTTGTGCGTAATTGTCAAACACATTCTTATATAAACCGTAATGTATTACTGTTATTTTCTTTTTGTTTAGAGAGCTTAAAACTAATTCCTTAGAGCGCATTCCCAACTTAGCTAATTGCAGAGAATTAAGACTGTTGTAAGTTGCTTGAAAGCGTTACCAAATCAAAATAAAATCTCAAAATTACTTTTTTGTTTTGAAACAGAGATCTTTCGAATAACTACATTGAATCACTCAAGGGACGACCTTTCTCCGGCCTGAAGCAGCTCCATGATTTAGTGCTCTCATACAATCGTATTCAAACTATACCGCAAGACGCTTTTCATGGCATCCCAAGGCTGCAATTGTTGTATGTATTTCAAAGATCTTAATTTTCTAACACCACGAATGTCAGTTTTCATTTTTAAGCTTCAAATTAATTTTTCTACAATTCTCTCGCTTCTTCCATTTCCCTTTCTCCTAGAGATCTAGAAGGCAATGAAATCACCTTCATACACAAAGAAGCCTTTATTTCCTTCGCTAAGTTGGAAGATCTGAATCTCGGCAATAATATCTTTCCCGAACTGCCATCGGCTGGCTTGAGTAAGCTGCTGCATTTGAAGACCTTCAACAACCCGAAGTTGCGTGATTTTCCAGCGCCCGACACATTTCCACGCATACAAACGCTCATACTTTCGTACGCCTATCACTGCTGCCCCTTCATACCGTTGGTTGCCATGTCCGCTGCGAGAAAACCGGCGCTGGTGCAAGAGGCAGTACTTTTTCCGTCCGACTCTGAGTTTGATATGAGCTTATGGAACAACAGCATGATGGATATATGGCCGCAGTTGCGTGAGTATTTCGATTTATAGAGAAAAGTGCTGTTAGACCTAGTTCTAGCTCAATTTCAACTGTTTATTTCACATTCCATTTCAGAAAACCTCAGCAAAAAATTCGGCAGCCAAATGCATGATATCTGGGATAACTTTGGGCAGGACTTCAACTATCCCGGCAATATACCAACGTACGTTGAGGAGTACTTCGAGGAGGATGGCACTACCGCTGGCACAACGACGAGCACAATAGCCGCATCCAGCAGCTTTGCAGGTTTTAGCAATGGCCTCTTCGGCGCAATAGACACCGATACGCCGCCTGGCTCCATACAATGTCTGCCTATGCCCGGTCCTTTTTTACCTTGCGCTGATCTCTTTGATTGGTGGACTTTGCGTTGTGGGGTTTGGGTTGTTTTTCTGCTCGCACTGCTTGGTAACGGTACTGTTGTCATAGTGCTAATGTTCTCGCGTTCCAAAATGGATGTGCCACGCTTTCTGGTGTGCAATTTGGCGGCCGCAGATTTCTTCATGGGCATCTACCTAGGCATACTCGCCATTGTGGACGCTTCAACATTGGGTGAATTTCGTATGTTTGCGATCCCGTGGCAGATGTCTTTCATGTGCCAGTTCGCTGGTTTTTTGGCCGTTCTATCGTCTGAGCTCTCGGTTTATACACTGGCTGTGATTACTTTGGAACGCAACTATGCCATAACCCACGCGATACATTTGAACAAACGTCTATCACTTCGTCAGGCTGCATATATTATGGCTGTGGGTTGGATTTTTGCTCTGATCATGGCCGCTTTGCCACTGGCAGGTATCTCAGACTATCGCAAGTTCGCCGTTTGTCTACCATTCGAGACTACCACGGGCGTAGCCAGCTTAACCTATGTAATTGCGTTAATGTTCATCAATGGGTGCGCCTTTGTGACGCTTATGGGTTGCTATCTTAAGATGTACTGGGCCATACGTGGGTCGCAGGCTTGGAATTCAAACGATTCGCGCATCGCTAAACGCATGGCATTGCTTGTTTTCACAGATTTTCTCTGTTGGTCGCCCATTGCTTTCTTCTCCGTCACTGCCATTTTTGGACTTCAATTGATCTCGCTGGAGCAAGCTAAGATATTCACAGTTTTTGTACTGCCATTAAACTCGTGCTGTAATCCCTTCCTCTACGCAATAATGACCAAGCAGTTCAAGAAGGATTGCATCACGTTATGCAAACACTTTGAGGAGACGCGTGTGACGCGTGGTGCCCACACTACTGCAGGTGCAGCACTAGCTGCTGGCGTTGGGCGGCGGGGTGGTGCACGTGTTCCCAAAGAACTGCCACCACTGCTGCCGGCGGCACATCCACCCGGCTGCCGTTGCTTGCGCATGATGCCAAATGAAATGCCAAATTGGCACAAGCTGCAAGCGCGTGAACGAGCTCATAACACCTGGTTTGGGAATGTGTGGCATCGTTTGGCGGTGCTTTGTCATTGCACCGATCGGAATGACGATGATGTGGAGCAGGATCGGCGTCAGCTGGCTGGACATGGCCAATATATGAAAGGGAATAGTAGACAAACCCGCGCACGTTCCCATAATGCCACTACCGATCCGTATCTTTATCAATTTGCTGAGTTAAAGCAAAAGCAGAAACAAGCGCGCGCCAGCTCAATTTCCAGCGAAAACTTCTGCTCATCGCGTTCGTCTAGCTGGCGCAATGGTCCACCGTCCACGGGTGCAGTGCAACATACTTGCAACATACCACTGAAAATGATGGATCCGAATCGAAGAAGACATTCGGCATGGTTGATTACGCGCAAAACATCACAGGATTCAAATTTGTCGAGCTCTCGCAATGACAGTTCAGCCTCGGCGACGACAGCGAGTACGTCAACATTCCGTTTGTCGCGTTCAAGTGCGGGCAGCACAACACCATTGCCATCCATAATCGGTGAGTAGGAAAGTGAATCGTTTTTATATTTATAATTTTTTAAATTGTTGTCTTTGCTCTCATTTTAATTTAATATCTCCCCTGTCTCAAAAACGATTCGTATTAACAAAACGATTCAAGTCAACCTAAATGAATACCGTAGCTTGACAGATCTTTAAATCTCCTTAAACTTTAAATCGACTGAACTTTGGGGCTCTGATTTTTTTGATTTTCCCATTTTAACCCTTTTCATATCATTCAAGTTTTTACAATTACTTCTATACTAATATATTCAATATGTTTCCTTTCCCACCTTAGCACACTGCAACAAAGCACAGCAACAACAATTGCAACAACATTCTACACTGCCCACGAAACCACGTCTTGTACGTCAAGAGGCCGTACAAGAGGAGGAAGATTCATCGCCACCACGACTTGGTGTACGCTTTCTGCCCACAATACCATCAGCTGCTGATAGTTCTATTGTTATGGATGATGGCGATTCAGCGATGAATGTAGCAAGTGTGATGGGCATGCCATTGCCGGGCGCTTCCAGTGGCTTCTATACCGTACTCCAAGCTGAAAGTGGTGGCGCTGCAAAAACATTACTGAAGTCAGCAACAAGTCCGCAATTTGAAACGCCAAAGGAAGAGAAACCACCATGACATTTTCTTAAGTGGATAAGGCATAAGCGAAAACAAAAGCAAAAACAGAAACGAAAACAAAAACCACCAGAAAGTGATAGAAACATGAAAAAATGTTGTATTAGTGAGGCATTTCTTTGACGCTTTTTATATTGGCTCTGTGCAATATTTTTGCAAAATAGGTGTGTATGTGTGTGTGAGTAAGTATTTGTATGTACTCGTATCTGTGTGTGTGTGTGTGTGTGTGTGTGGGACTTAACAAATAATGCATTTTACATAAGTAGTCAATTTGTATAGGAAACTTTAATGTATAAATGTGTGTACTCATAAATTTTAAGGATATTATAAGTGCTTTAAGTATTTGTTGTAATTCTGTTTTAAAACATTGCTTTAGGTTAATTAACTAAGCTACAAAATGTCAAATAGCACCGTAACAGTAAAATTTTGAGCTTCGGTTTTAAACAAATTTTACGAATAAATGAAATATTTTTATATATGAATTACCAAAAATACTCCCTCCATGCAATAGATAAAACCTGCAAACAAATAAATGAATCTCTTTACTTGCGGTTTTGAATTTCTAATTTCTTAAGAAAGTTCTTTTCATAATCAATTCTAAATGCACAGATACCTTCAACGCTGAGTGCTTATTTTGATAAGTTTTGTTATTTATTTAAAAAAAAACTTATATTCATAATTCTTTTTATCGATTAAAAATTCGATAGCGTTATCGATAGTTTCAATTTCCTGCTGATATTCATACCGATGCTTAGTCTCCGAAGAATATCGCTTATTTTAAAACTCAAACTAAGCCAGCATTTGCGTGTCCATTTGTAATGTGTTTTACATAAATAAAAGTATGTATTTAAATATGTATAGTTTGATTAATAAATGATGTAACTATGTGTGTAAAAATTGTATGTAAGTAGTTCTAAAGTGATATTATTTCCAAGAAGTGCTTAGTCATAGGAAAATGAAACAATAATGTACTTAAAATGTGACTAAATACTGCAATAAATGAAAAAAATAGCAACAAATCATATACCAAACAAAAAATAATATTTTTTGTATATTTTATCACAATTCCATCCAAGGTAGGCTGAATGAGGCTCAATGCAACTACCGAGATTTCTTCAAGTTCAAGCCTTCAAGTATGCCTTAAAATTGATGAATCCCTAGGTTCTGTCACATTCTACATCAAAAATAATTCAAAACATGCGAGCGGACGAACAATTTGCCAACATATTTTCCAAAACATTTAAAACAGAAAAGAAATTAAAAAAATTTAAATTTATGTGGCAAAAGGTAGTACAAAAATGTAGAATACGAATTATGATTTTAGTTTGAAAATGTTTATGGAAGTCAAGTCGGAATCCAACTTTTTTTTTTAAGAAGGGAAGGAAAAATAAGAATATTTTCATATCAAAAATGCTAGAATGTTGGAAATTGGAAAACGAGTTTGATTTTAAATTAAACTCAAATGTATTTCCAACAAAAATGCTTATAAAAAATAATCGCGACTCAAATTACGGATGTATTTGTGAATGCGAACTGATTCATTGATGAACGATACAATGGAAGTGCCTATCATTGGTATGCAGATACGAAATGGGTCATGAAAGAAGTCATGTGTCTAGTCTGTATTGAGCATTGTAAGATATAGAAATGTATTTTAATTCTTAATCGAACCGTGATGATCCACGTTTTTGTATTTCTTTTTAAAACACTTAATATTTGCCATCAGATACTATAGACAGTACATACATACATACATATTTATTAACGTGAGAGCTTTATGCAACTTATCAATTGCTTGAGTAATTCTATAAAAATTGTTTAACAAGGGAATGAATGTGGGAATGTCGGAAGCTTTGAAGTTGGTATTGCGAGTGTTGGCAAAGAGGATCTAAAAACCTTAATGATGCGTCCTTAGAGGAGTCAAATGAGGCCCAAAAATTTTAAAATTTTTACATTTTTTTAAGTGTTTGTGTAATGGGAACCGATGGTTATAAACAAGCTTCATAATGAGTCTGCATCAATCAAACCTTTTTCCTACAGTACTTTCTGCCTTCTCTCGTTAAGCTATATATACATTTCCACTTGGAGCTGTCAACATTTAATATCGCTTAATAAATCGCTTATCAAGGACAGAAGTAATAGAACAGCTGTGAGGATAAATGAGAGTAAAATTGTTTTCATACTTGTACTATATTCTAAAAATATGTACATGAACATACAACTTCAACTGATTTATTGATTTTTTCTTTAAGTTGCTGACATCACTTTCTTTTTTGAAAATAATGTGTTGACGCGAAGCTTAATAGGGGCTTGCACGCCACGCCGGCAACGATAAGAAAGGCTTGATTTGATTTTAGCAAAATATATACATATGTATATGTTTATGAGTGATATGGGAATAAAAGGAACACTAAATATATACATATGTATTAGTCACTTATCATTGCGCAAACGGATGTATGCAAATATATTGTACTTAGTTTGTAATAAGAGCAAAGCCTACAACAACAAATGCACACATAACATTGGGATCGCTAACAGGCGGTTCAAGTGGCAGAGTGAAATTTTTCAAAAAGTAGGTATCTCATAGTCAGGGGTTGGCGGACTCTATAAAATGCGCTTCTGCAAATGTTGGCAAGTTGGCGAAGAAGCCAGGCCTAAGACTGCCAATGGTTATGCTGAATTGATATATTTCTTACATTTTGCAATACTCTATAAATAATTAAAACTATTCATTATTGTAAATCTTTGTTACGATTCAAGATGCGGCACACATATGCAAATGCAACTGGGAAGATATAGAACCACTCCGAGCTTGCAAATCGTCGCATACATTTCAACATAAAAAGAACTAATCACTAGCTCGTGAGTGAGTATATAAGTCCATATCTGCACGGCTAATAATATTTTTATATGCATGTGTGTGTGTGTGTGTGTTTGTGGCGCTATTAAATGGCACTTTGCTAAATACAAATGCGAAACAAAATATTATTCCTTTTTATAAAATATCGCAATCAGTTGAATTTTGGATTTGTAGCGAGTTGCATACTTTTAACGGATAAATTAAGAATTTAGAAAATGCGTTTGTCATTGCTCGGTATTTGTCTGGTCTTATCTGTGGCAAGTGTGGCAACACAATACTGCACCACAATGAAGAATGGACGTAAGATACGTTTTTGTTGTACGGGCTATAAGAGAGTTAAAAACGAATGTAAACCCTATTGTCCGCGCGGTTGTGCAAATGGCAAATGCATTAAACCGGGAGTGTGCGAGTGCAATGATGGTTATAAGAAATTCAATAATTACCGGTAGGTGGCGCTACTGAATTTCAACTTTGCTTGAACAATAAGAGGTTTAATTATTTAAAGTTTAAGTTTATTTAATTTGCGAAAAATCCTAAAATGGGCAATAAGTTTTGAGCAAGAAAAAAACATTTCTTGAAAGTGTTCTAGCGAATGTCATTGCAAAGAAAACAGTGTTAAAAAAATTTTTAAAGCCAAAAAATTATTTCCAAAATGTTGTTGAGCGTGTTGTGGGAGCATGTTTGTATGTATGTATATTTGTAATATCAGTTCACAAAAATGGTTTTTGTATAACTCTAATGTTAACAAAAAAAAACAAAGTTCCGAAGTATCTAAAACTTTTAATGAGCTTGAGCTTGAGAACAATTAGTTTTATGAAAACAATTTTTTAATTTTTAATAATTATTTTTTTAATTTATATTAAAAGTTAATATGTGTTATGAAATAGAACGAAAATTTTAAACTCTGAAATTATTGCTCTGGAGCTGTAATAAAAGGTTTACTTAACAAAAACGAAAAAAGATATAAATTCCGAAATAATTATTAATATTTTGTGCTTCTAAAAAATAAAAACATGAACTGAACTATGCGAATCAAATAATTTCAAACAAAAAAACAAAAAATTGTGTTGAATATTTTTAAAATAAACCTTCAAAAAATATAATAACACAAATTAAAATCGCGAGCTTCATCCAATATTTCCAATAAATAAAAAGGAATGACATTTCCAGTATCGATACAGTTAAAAAAAACTTATAAAAATAACAAATACCAAATAGCATTCTTTTTTTTGTTTTTGTTTTATTAAGGGCCGCCGCCCATACTAAATGAACAAATTCTCAAAACCAAAATTACCATCTTTTACATATTTAAATACATATAGTATATGTACATACATTTGTATGTATACATGTATATTAATTCAATCAATGTATACTTACGAAAAGATGAATAACTTTTGTCTTATTGCAAGTTTCACTATGTGTAATTGTTTTTGGAAACTATTCTTGATTAAGTACATTGCCCATGGGCAATATTACTCAGTATGACCCATAGATTCAGAAACTGGATGTACACCTGACTTTTTTTTCCCCATACAAATTGACCTGCCCTAAAACATATTCATCATATCATACACTTTAAAATCGGTGAATTGAGGTGTGAAAATTAATGTAAAAATAAGTACAGTTTATTATTACAGCTATGAAATTGCTATGTATGTATTACAGTATGAAATAAATTTATTAAAATTGTAATGCAAATATTTTTTGGTAGTTACTCCTTATATATATATATAAAGCATGAGAGATTTTTTTGTTTGTAAATAAAAGAACAAATAATTATTATTCTTGGCCTTGAGCTTATTTGTAGTTTTGGATAATTAATTGGTATACAAAAAGCTAATCACTATATTTTGAGATGCGCTTTAACTAAAATAAATTAAAAGTTTTATTTTTATTTTAACTGTTTTAAATTTAAAAATATTTAAATTTATTCGGTTTTAATTTTTCCGATTGAAAAAACAATTCTAATTAAATTCTAAAAATGTATGTATCTATGCCAAAACGAGGACTAGAAAGTACGCAATGGAGATCAAGTTATATCCCAAACCTCATTTCTTATTATATTTAATTATTTATTATTTAACTATCCACCAAAATCTAAATCCAACATAACTTTTCCGTCCACAGTTGTACACCGAAGTGCGATAACTGTACAAACGGCTTTTGTAGCGCCCCTGGGACATGCAAGTGTAATAGGAATTATGCGCCTGATGCTACAGGCCGCTGTGCCCTCGTTCACAATTGCTTGTCGGGATATCAGAAAAATGAGAAAGGCGTATGTGTGCCGATCTGTGAGAAGGGCTGTCAAAATGGTAATTGCACGGCACCCAATCAGTGCGTCTGTAAGCCAGGTTACGAGAAGGATGCATCCGGTCAATGCAAAGCAATTTGTGTCGATGGATGCAATCATGGCGTGTGCCGGGCGCCGAATGTTTGTGAATGCCTCGAAGGATATCAAAAGGCCGATAACAAAACTTGTATGGCCTACTGCATGGATGGGTGTGTTAATGGCTTCTGTGCACAGCCGAATGTTTGCGAGTGCAATGTGGGTTATATGAGAGAGTCCAACAATGTGTGCAAGCCCATTTGTGAGTCCAGCTGTACAAATGGAAAATGCATTGGTCCGAATAAATGCGCATGCGATAAAGGCTATGAATTGATTGATGGAAAATGTGAACCAACCTGCTCGAGCGGCTGCCCAAACGGTCGATGCACAGCTCCAGAGAAGTGTACCTGCATTAAGGGATATTCTATGACCAATAATAATGTTTGCGAGCCCATTTGTTCCGCAGGATGTACAAATGGTGTTTGCTCAGCTCCCGAGACTTGCGAATGCAAAACAGGATTCAGCATGACCGGCCCCAATATATGTGACCCTGTATGCTCCAACGGATGCCCGAATGGTCATTGTATAGCTCCCGAGACTTGCGAATGCAAAACAGGATTCATCATGACCGGCCCCAATATATGTGACCCTGTATGCTCCAACGGATGCCCGAATGGTCATTGTATAGCTCCCGAGACTTGCGAATGCAAAACAGGATTCATCATGACCGGCCCCAATATATGTGACCCTGTATGCTCCAACGGATGCCCGAATGGTCATTGTATAGCTCCCGAGACTTGCGAATGCAAAACAGGATTCATCATGACCGGCCCCAATATATGTGAACCTGTATGCTCCAATGGATGCCCGAATGGTCATTGTATAGCTCCCGAGACTTGCGAATGCAAACCAGGTTTCTCCCGGACCCTTCCCAACATGTGCGAAGCTGTATGCTCTAACGGATGCCCGAATGGTCATTGTATAGCTCCCGAGACTTGCGAATGTAATTTAGGATACTCCATGGTCGATCCCAACATATGTGAACCGATCTGCAAAGATGGATGCCCGAATGGTCATTGTATAGCTCCCGAGACTTGCGAATGCAAAACAGGATTCATCATGACCGGCCCCAATATATGCGACCCTGTATGCTCCAACGGCTGCCCGAATGGTCATTGTATAGCTCCCGAGACTTGCGAATGTAATTCAGGATACTCCATGTCCGATCCCAACATATGTGAACCGATCTGCAAAGATGGATGCCCGAATGGTCATTGTATAGCTCCCGAGGCTTGCGAATGCAAAACAGGATTCACCATGACCGGCCCCAATATATGCGACCCTGTATGCTCGAACGGCTGCCCGAATGGTCATTGTATAGCTCCCGAGACTTGCGAATGTAATTCAGGATACTCCATGTCCGATCCCAACATATGTGAACCGATCTGCAAAGATGGATGCCCGAATGGTCATTGTATAGCTCCCGAGACTTGCGAATGCAAAACAGGATTCTTCATGACCAGCCCCAATATATGCGACCCTGTATGCTCCAACGGATGTCCGAATGGTCATTGTATAGCTCCCGAGATTTGCGAATGTAATTCTGGATACTCCATGTCCGATCCCAACATATGTGAACCGATCTGCAAAGATGGATGCCCGAATGGTCATTGTATAGCTCCCGAGACTTGCGAATGCAAAACAGGATTCATCATGACCGGCCCCAATATATGCGACCCTGTATGCTCCAACGGCTGCCCGAATGGTCATTGTATAGCTCCCGAGACTTGCGAATGTAATTCTGGATACTCCATGTCCGATCCCAACATATGTGAACCGATCTGCAAAGATGGATGCCCGAATGGTCATTGTATAGCTCCCGAGACTTGCGAATGCAAAACAGGATTCATCATGACCGGCCCCAATATATGTGACCCTGTATGCTCCAACGGATGCCCGAATGGTCATTGTATAGCTCCCGAGACTTGCGAATGCAAAACAGGATTCATCATGACCGGCCCCAATATATGTGACCCTGTATGCTCTAACGGATGCCCGAATGGACGCTGCTTGGCCCCTGAAAGTTGTGAGTGTAATGCTGGATATTCCATGATAGAAAATAATGTTTGTAAACCTGTCTGCCCCAATGGCTGTCCCAATGGACGCTGTATTTCTCCCGAAACCTGTGAATGCGACGAAGGATATGCCATGAACAACTGGAGTTTTTGTGAACCGATATGTTCTAATATGTGTCCAAATGGCTGGTGTATTGCTCCAGAGACCTGTGAATGTAATGCAGGATTCTCCTTGACCGACCCGAACATTTGCCTGCCTGTATGCTCCAACGGATGCCCAAACGGGCTGTGCATAGCTCCGGAATCTTGTGAATGCAGTGCGGGATACTCCATGACCGATTCTAATCAATGTGAGCCGATTTGTAACAATGGTTGTCCGAATGGTCGTTGCATAGCTCCAGAAGTTTGTGAATGTAGTGAAGGGTTTTCCATGTACCACTCCAATCTTTGCGAGCCCGTTTGCTCATATGGATGCTTTAATGGTCTCTGCATAGCTCCTGAAAGATGTGAATGCGAAACTGGATTCTCCAAGACCAATCCCAATATTTGTGAACCTGTTTGTTCAGATGGATGTCCTAATGGGCACTGTATTGCGCCCGAGATTTGTGAATGTAAAGAAGGTTATTCTACGAATGAGACCAAGGTATGCGCGCCTATTTGTTCCAGCGGATGTCAAAATGGCTGGTGTTCGACACCAGAAGTCTGTGAGTGCAATGCTGGATTTTCCTTGGTCACTCCAATCGAGTGTGAGCCCGTTTGTTCTAATGGATGTTTTAATGGATTGTGCATATCTCCAGAGAAATGTGAATGTAATGTTGGATTCTCACTAACCGATAATAATGTCTGTGCACCCATCTGCTCTAACGGATGTGCGAATGGTATTTGCATAGCTCCGGAAACCTGCGAATGTAATGCAGGATTTTCCATGATCACTCCAAACGTATGTGAGCCCATCTGCTCCAACGGATGCCCAATAGGTGTTTGTATTTCTCCAGAGACGTGTGAATGTGACAAAGGCTACGCTATGAACGACGCTAATTCCTGTGAACCGGTCTGTACTAATGGATGTTTAAATGGGAAGTGTGTAGCGCCCGAAGTTTGTGAATGTGTGCAGGGTTTCGCTATGAATATTTCAAACATTTGCGAGCCCATCTGCTCTGAAAGTTGCAAAAATGGTCGATGCGTAGCTCCTGACACTTGCGAGTGCAATGATGGATATATCAAATCCAAGCAAGATAAATGTGAGCCAACCTGTGAAAAGTGTGAGAGCACACGCTGTATTGGCGTTGGAGTTTGTGAAGAAGATCTGGGCGAAATGCAAAATGAACTTATTTCAAAAACCGATGCTGCCACTGTGATTCTTAAATCGACAACAACGGCCTCATACAACGATCCAACAGACGAGGAAGATAGTGAAGAATATGACGGTGATGCTTCTGGAGACTTTGGCGATGGGCATCGGCATAGTTCGGACACGTATGCCTCGAGATGTGCGCGACGTTGCACCAACGGTACTTGTGAGCGAGACAAGTGTGTATGCGAGAAGGGCTATGTGCTAGAGGAGCATGCTCGTGAGGATATCTGCGTTGCTCGTTGTGGCAAAGTCACTGAGCATGGCACTGGTGGTTGTTTGAACGGCTTTTGCCATCAGCCTGGAATTTGTGAGTGCTTTGAGGGTTTTCAACGATCTACCGCAAACGAATACGAATGCATAGCAAGTCACCGTGGAGAGCAACAACCAGCTGGCATCGGGAAATATATGCGTTTATATGTGATTTTTGCTGCTCTCTCACTGCCTTTGGCGCTCGTGATACTCTATTTGCTGTGCCGCATTAGCTGCGAAAAGAGTTACAATGTGGCGAAAAGGGGTAAGCAACAACAAAACCATATATGAATTTATTTATTAATATATTTCATATTCTATTTGCAGAAAACCAAGTCGGACTGGCGCATTTATCGCGGAATGTGGATATCATAAGAGTGCCTTAGTGAGATTTGTTCGGCGCTTTTTAGGGAGACTTTGAGCTTTAAAGTGATGACAGTGATCCTCAGTTAGGCTTACGCTAGTATATGGCAATTATTTTATTTCTTATTCTGCTGCTATACCTAATCGTTATATATACATATGTATATACATGTAAAATATAATAGTATGTACTTAGCTTTAGAAGACATTTCCAATGTAAGTGCGAGTTCAAATGTCTGCTTGTTTAGTTATGCATTTCGAAAGCTGGCTGGAGGCCTGACAATTTTTAATTAAAAACAAAAAACATATTTTTTTTGGGGGATTTCGACCGATAAAAAATTGCTTTTAATTAAAAATCGTTGGACCTCAAGCCAGCTTAAAAATCGAATCTGGATCCTCTGTAGAGATAATACCGAGTGTCTTAAATAGTAAAGTGACTGGATGAACATAAGCGCCTGTTTTCAGACCATTTGGGGTAGATCTACATAAGTAATCACAGGTGAGTATTTAAATTCGTAAAAGCTTTTCTCTTCATAGGCGAAAGGTGTGTCCAGTATAGAACGAGGGGCATTTTGATATCTTAGTAAATATATTGTGAAGGTAACACCTTCATCAGCTAAAGAGCTCACATCCGTATTTAACTTCAAACCACACACCCTTGTTAATATTTGATTAAATATTTTATACTAAAAAGTAAATGCTAGAAAATGGTGTTAAAGGCTTTATTTTGAAATAAATACGAGTATCACATTGGTTCACATTGGTTCTATTTTCGGATCTAAATTCAAGCATTTTCTTTCGATTTTGTAAACATAAATAAATCTAGCTCCTTAGCTTTAAACTTCAACTCTCCTCTTCTTGCTCATTGAGACCATCCCCTTCTTCAGCACCTGGCATCACAACGCCATAAGATGGATTCTCTATTAGCCGCACGCCATGTTTGTCACGAAAACGTCTGCGCGTAAACTCACGATATATAAACACCAAGGCCGAACCACACGAAGCCACAAGTAGCAGAGATGTTAACGCAACAGTCCAGCGAGAGACAGAGACACCACTAGAAAGAAGAAAACAAACAACAACTGTTGATGCTGCGCACAAAGAATGTAGGACGCTGCTTAACTCACCTCTGTGCCAGATGATCCTCCACGGAACCAATTTGGGGCACACATGCGCCACGTTGCTGACTGTAGCTCATGCCATCAGTGCACTGACATATACCATTGACATCACACTTCCCACCCAAACAGTTCCATTCATTACAATATGCGACGCAAACAGGGTACTCGGTGTCATTGCTAAGATTAAGACGATAGCCAAGATCACAACTGCAAGCATTCGGGGCAATACATCTACCATGTCCACAATCTTGTTCACAACTTGGTGCGCACTCAGTTTGACTGGCGTTGAGGAAGTTATAGCCATCCAAGCAAACACACTCTTCCGGTCGTAGACATTCGGCATTAATACAAGTCTCTTTGCACATCGCTTGACAACGCTGTGGTTCGCTGGAGTTCGTTACGCTGTAACCGTCGGCACATTGACATTTATTAGGCGCCACACACTTGCCATTCTCGCACGACGGACGACAATGCGGTATGCAGAGGTTGCGATGTCGTGTCTCCTCATAACCGGCCCAACACTCGCACATATTCGGTTCCACACAATTGCCATTGATGCAAGCTGGCAAACAAATGGGATCACAGATCGAATTAGAACCTCTACGTAGACGGAAACCCTCATAACAGCGACAGACACCGCCCCCTGTACAAATACTATTAACGCACTTTTGTGGACAATGTGGCTCACAACGTCCAGTTAACCACTTTTTGGCGTAACCTTCATCACATTGACAGACACCTGGCGCAATGCAGCGACCATGCCCACAATCAAAATTACAAACGGGTTCACATTCGTGTGAATGCAACGGATTCGGGCGATAACCGCTGAAGCAGCGACAGGTATCCGGTGCGGTGCATGTGCCATGAATACACGAATTCATACAAACTGGTATGCAGAGATAGAAGAGTAGAGATTGGTAGCCAGGTAAGCAGCTGCAAACCCCTGGGCTGACACAGTTTCCATTTTTGCAACCGCGCGGGCAAAACGGTTCGCACTCGGTGCTGGAGCCATTTCTGTAGACGTAGCCATCGTTGCAAGTGCATGTATCGGGTGCAGAGCAAAAACCATTTAAACATTCATTCTTACAAATCGGCTGGCACACATGCAGCTCCACTTTCTTATAGCCGTCATGGCACTCGCAACTCCCGGGCTCATTACAAAAGCCATTCTCACAGCCATGCGCGCAAGTCGGCTCACACTCGGAGCGCGAGTTATTGCGATAGATATATCCCTCAAGGCAGGTGCACTGATTCGGTGCGGTACAATGGGCATTGACACATTTGTCGTTGCACCTTGGTACGCAAGCCAGACCAAGTAAATTGTAATAGCCCAACTGACATTGACAAGTGTTGGGTGCACTACAAAAGCCATGACCACAACCGCCTTGACACACTGGATCACATTTACCCAACGTACCCAAACGCAACTCATAGCCGCTATTACAAACACATTCGTTGGGCGCCCGACAATTACCATTCTCACAGGACTCATCACAGATGGGCACACAACGACCAAGCGTCTCATTGCGTTCATAACCGAAATTGCAAGTACATTTCTCAGGTGAGTCGCAACGTCCGTTCGTGCAATCTGTCAGACACTTGGTCTCACACTCTGTCAAACTGCCGTTAATGTAATTGAAGCCCTTAAAACAGCTACAAACATCTGGTGCAATGCATTGTCCATTGATGCAGGGTTCACTGCATTCTGGTTCACAGACCGTAGCATTTCTCAGATTAGTATAGCCTTCGCCGCAGAGACAAACATCGGGACGCAAACATTTGCCATTCTTGCAATCGGCGCACTTCGGTAGACAACGACTGTAGAAGACAACTTGTTAGTTGGTGGCGTGATTGGAACGGACTCACTTACCCAGTCTTTGCATCGCCCACGTACCCATCACAGCAAACTTCCTCCATGTCGGTGTAGCTCTGCGTTACAAATAAAGAGAGTTAAAATGCAAAAAAATGTTTTTTTTTATTCAATTTCGTTTCACCTCTTTTACGGTACGCAAAACCAAATTATTAGCGCTGCAGCTACCGGTGCAGTTGAGATCATCTGCCTGTTTGCGCACTGTCACCAATGAGACGCGGGTCTTGAGCTGTCTGTGTAGTAGAAGAGTTTTTGATCAAACATTGGTAAGTACATACATATCTTTAAAATACTCGGAGGTTCGGATATAACGTATTAGATGAGACGCTTATGCCCGCTTTCATAAAAGCCGGTTAGTGCTCAATCCGAATTTAATCCTGATTTGTCTAAAATCCGTTTTCACCAAGGCCGATTAGCACAAATCGGCCGGTTAACGGCTGATAAACTTTACCGGAGATGGATGGCCGATTAAGCACAAATCGGCCGGTTAACGGCTGATAAACTTTACCGGAGATGGATGGCCGATTAAGCAAAAATTTCCATTTATCAACTGTGGACACAATCAACATTTGCTTATATTCCCACAAAAACAATTTTAATTTGGAAACTTTGTGCTGTTTTGTTAGTGTTTTGCAAGTTGGTGCCGCTCTAGAAGACAATCCAACTAATTTGCATTAAATATTGCTGATAGGGGTGTTTTTCACATAAATACCATGGGACAGATCCCCCATTTTGGACCAATTTAGGGCAAATTTTTGGCGATAACTTTTTACAGAAATACAATTTGTAATTTCCGTATTCGGATTCTTCATGCCGGGGTCCAGACGCGTCTTTTGACACCAACCTCAGCAAAATCCGATAAATATTAGACATTGAACTGTTTTCTATAAAATTAATTCAGCCAATTTAGTTTCTATGAAAACTTAAACAAAACGAAAATCAGCTGTTTTACCTGTTCACAATGCAATTTTTTTTGCTAATTTACTCACAATGATGGGTCTAATCGGCGATAACTTAACCAGGCTTTGGTGAAAACCAAATTGTCGATTCAGAAAATCAGCGATTAAGGAATCGCAGATTAGGAATAATTTAACCGGTTTTTATGAAAGCGGGCCTTAGAGTATTAAGTGCGTTGCCTAGCGACAGAATATAAACATGTCGAACATTCAGAACTGATGGCTGATGTGGATAACTAAAGGCTCGATCTGTTTCAGTTTCCTGATCGAAGCTGTGCAAGTTTCACGGTACTCTTTGTGAGTATTTAATCATATGTTTGAGAAGTAAGCGAGCATTAATGAGTAATAAATAGCTTAATAAAGGTAATATTTATTAATTAAAGTATTAATTCAACTCATTTTAGAATTTTTGTTTGGATGTTTGTACACTCATCACTCTCAAACAACTAGTTGGAATCGAATTAGTTTTTAACTTGAGTTTTGCTAAGGATATTATTGGAAATATAGCATTACCACCAGAGAAAAAGGAAAGGTCAGATTTAAAGAGTTGTGCGCTCATTACTTTGAGGGAGCGAAACTTTAAAGAATAAACTGCTGGGACAACTTTGTGACATCACTAACATTTTCTATCTAAATTTTAATTGTTTCTTCACAGCACTTACGGCACTTTTACAACACAGGCTGATAGGAGCCCAACATGCAACAGAAGACTCCAAGCGAGGAGTTGAGAATATTCACGCATTTTCGGGCAGATAAAAAAACGATTTCCTTCACTCGCTGATATTTCGAATTTCCGCTTTACGTTATAAAATAATTTGATGAAATATTATTTTACTTAAAGTTTCGATAAGCTTAGTTACATGAATGCGATTTTAAATAAAACCATCTGACTATGTTAATAACTTTAAATGGAATGAATAAAACTCTTCAATTACAAAATTTAATGACACCCAGCCGGCCAACGACTATTGGCTTATCTGTAAAAATTGCAAAAAAAACAACAACAACCAACAGCTAAAGTTAAGAAATATTGAAATTAATAGAATATATTTTACATGCACACACACACACACACACACACATATGAGTATAAAGACAACAACTGTGAACTTCTTATTGCAAAAAATTCATTGAACTCAGAAATCAACCCGGGAGCGCTTATAGCACACAAACTTATACATCAATAATTGTCGAGCACGCACAAACATATCAATTAAAAAATTGAGTTAATATAAATATATAGATATACCTACCTACAGATATATGTATTACAATGTACGTGCACGCAATGAATGTAATCTCTCGCTCATACAGTGAAATGAAGTAAAGAGCCAGAAGGATCTATATAAGAGGGCTATCAGTAAGAATATATATTGTAAGTGCTTTGAACTCAGCCACGATCTATTTGCAGCTACTAAGTTACACGAGCGCATATATACATTGTAGATACATATACATATGTACATACATATATTTCTACCAGAAAAATTTCTGCGACCAAAGCCCTTTTTGATACGAGATAAGCCAACGGAGAGGCTGGGATATGTCGTGCACTTTATCTCATTAATATGATATGAATGGTATAGCAAGTCCCATGCGCCCATTATGCTATTTATGTACATATACATACATATGTATATGTAAGTGATAAATAACGGTCAATGCCATAACTCAAGCAAGTTCAATGTTAATGGATGGTAGGGTATAACTTAGATATAACCATAAAAGGAATACCCAAAGCAACTTTTCTAATTTAGAAAGCGACAAGTTTGATACCATCAAGACGTTTATATATTCCTTGAGAAAATTGATTTCGAGAATTTAAGGCCCTTCCTACTTTGATAGTTGTACCTTATCGCGACAGAATTGATCCCGACTATTCCTTTATAGTCGTATCAGAATAAATACATTTAGTTTTGTGTAGCGCACTTATTAGAGTTGAAAGTTAACTTGTCCAACCACAATCACATTTTTCGCAGGGATACTTAACATTTAAGCCACAACCTCAATACAACTTTAAAACAAAAAACAAACTATTGGACCACGAAATCTGTTTTTAACAGTTTAATTATCAATGAATGGCTAAAAGCTTTTAAAACAACACAAAGCTTTTTTATTTCAGCTTACATTATGTACCTGTAAAATTTCCAAATCTGCACACAGACATATACAAAAAGAAGAAAACGTACTGCAATTCGTAGAATGAGCACAGTGGCTCGAAATCTTTGATAAGCTTAAATAATACAGTGCGCTGTCAACGGTAAGCTTTATCAATTTTAAAGCAGCACAATATAATTATGTGGAGCTAAGAATCTTTGAGTAGCAGAGGTGATTTCGTATCAAAAGAAAAAAGAAAGAATAATACCTTTTGTTTAAGTGAATCAATTTTATTTTAAAATGTCTTCTTTTTGTTTCGCTGGCAGTTGGTAGATAACCCCGACCACAGGGGTGGCTTGCAATACATTTGCATTCTTATTTGAGTAGTCCAAGCTCATTTTCAGCTATATGAAATGCTTATCTTACGAGAGAATATTTAAGCATTGAGTCAGTAGGTCATTTCCCATTCTTAGCTTTTTTAAGTTTGTTCTTCGCTCTGGACCACTGTGCTCTGATGCAACCATCAATAGAGCTATCATTTCCAAGAAAGAGAGTGAAATGAGTTCTTATTTATTTTAGCAGTTGTTCTCAGTTCTTAATCTATTTATAATAAAATAACAGAATTGTTTGACTATAACATACAAAATTTTAGTAAACCAATATTTGACTCCGATCAGCGTAATATGGTGTGCTGCTGAAAATTCGAGTGCTTTCCGCTGAAAAGAGAAAAATGCTGAAATTACTAGAAATTGTTACAATTTTTATTTTGTATTTTTTATTTTTTAGAAAATGAAACCAACTAAAGAATAATTTTTTGAAGTGATAGATGCATGTTATAACGTCCACCGAGTCCTAGAAGTTACTTACCTTCCCACTCTGCTGCTCGTTGCGCTATATGACGCCGCCACATGCATTGCGTGGTCACAACCATCAGCCCCAACATCACCATCATACTGAGAGACATAAGCAAAGCATCATAAGTGTGCCACCAAGCAGGTGGTTTGGAAGGTTCTACGCTTTTGTCCTTGCTCACATGACTGGGTGCAATCGTAACATCAGCAATGCCGGCAATAGTCTCTGTAAACTCAATGGGTGGCATTAAAATATCCAATTCGGCAGCGGCTAAATAAAATTAAAATTATTTAAACTGTATTATTTTAAAATTTTCTCTATACACACACCAACAGGATTTTGACTATTTGTTGTTGTATTGCTAAAAGCATCACCCGTCGCCTCAATGTAGCTAATATCCGCTGTGTTTGAACGCGCTTCAATTTCGCAACCAAATTTATCAAATAGTCTTGGAGAGGCCACGAAGGCAGTAAAGAATAATATGATTTTAAATAACGAAAGCATTTTAAAGCTTTTAATTAAAAATATTTTCTTTGACAATTTAACGTCGGTTCTTGTGCATCGCTTGAAGCTGAATATGTCTCCGTTTAGCGTTGTTGTTCTTCTGCACAGAGATCGGCTTTGGTATCAGTAGGACATACATACATACATAATTATCGCTACCCTGCAGGGAAATCAATCAAGAGGAAGAAAAGGTTCTGTTGCAACATCAGAGTGGTAGCTAGTTCTGCACTAGTTCAAAAGAGGCCAACTTGGTGTACAATGAGAGAATTATTACCGATAAACGAGGTTCATGATGAGCTAGTAAGCATTCCGATGCTCCCCAGTTCAGGATATCAGAAGACTTTTCCCACATGGTAAACATTAATCTTTTAGTTGCATCACGCATTCTTTTTCTTTTCGGCTTATACTTATGCATACAAATATTTTTATTTAATAAAGTAAAGAGTTACTGTTTTCGACTCACAACCGCAGATTCTTAGTAAAAGTATGAAATGAAAGCTTATCATTAATTGTCTTTTGTTACGCTTGAAGGACTACATCAATTCAAGCCCTTGCCACTTCGCGATAACTGCACTGAGAAAAATATTGCTAAGTATTACCACAGATCGGTTTCGAGCCAAAGGTTTCCTTTTTTAAAATATACACAAACATTTTCAGCATTTTCAACTTATCACAACAATTTATTTGTTTTGATTTAAGGAACACATATCACTTTGTACATGAGTAGGTATTTATGCATGTTCAAACAGTTGTTGCATCGGCCTCTTTTTTGAAAACAGTACATAAGAAAGCGAACAAAGCAATAATAACAACACCGATTACTGTTAGGCCAATAGCCATATACAAATTGTTAACAACAATCAACCGTTTCACATTGGCCTCGTCGCTGGTGAATTCGTCCCAAACTGTGCTAAGTTGACCATATGGCGTATTCGTTTCCCACGCGTCATCTGTTGTATAATCTTCCTCGCCATCAACTGGTACAGGAAGACAGTCGGTTTCATCAGAATTCCAATCATATCCTTCCCCGCATGCACACATTTCTGACTGCATAAAAACCCCATTCATGAAACAACTACGGGCTTGAACCGCGTTGCCGATTGCTAAAGAAATTAAAGCTACTCTAATTAACGTATACATTTTGATTGTAAATAAAAGTTTCTTATAAAAATGTCTAAACACAACGAAATCTCTGATTAGACTGCTGCAGTTGGGTTCTGCAATAACTCGAGTCACCCAAATTTTATATTTTGGAAGTGTGTGCGTACAAATCTAAAATCGCTAAAATGGTTTTTTTTTTTGGTATGACTTATCGCTTTGTGTAGAAGAATTTATTTTTTGTACTGCCACTTCTTATGCAAAAATAAACAATGAACAGCATTTAATATTAAAGCAAAATCAAAATTTTAATTTAGAGTTTTTCAACTAAATTTCTGCTTGTTGTTCATTAACGAAAATTCTTATCAATATCTTTTAATGGGAGAAAATTCAATTACCTTGGACCACATTGAGTTTTGTTGTTCACACCGTATTAACCTACAATTAAAAATGTAACAATTTCACGCAAATTTACTAGGCGTAATTTGATTAGACTGCGCCAAATCATAAAAATACTTTATGCCAAAGTCACTCTTGCAAGACAGCCGCCGTGTTGTGGTACTGGCCTATCACACCGAAGGTCCCAGGTTCAGGTGACTGGACACGTAACATCAAAATGTGGGTAAGTAAGTTCGAAGTTGCGCCAAAGTAATTCCAGACTTCCTAGTGAGTGCACTCTCCGCTTCCGCTTCATGTGGTGGAATATTTATACCCGAGCTCACAGGCCGACATCTTAGGGAGTTTTCTTGGGAATAGGGTAACTGCACTAGTATCCGGACACTTAGCGTTTTTCTCATCTTTGACTTACACTCAATTTCTCACTATATACGCTGCCGCGAAAAGTTAAATTGTTTATAAAAATATAGACATTTCTAAATAATATGACGCATGTATAATTTAAATTTATAACGTTCTTAGTATTATTAAATTAAAAATCCAAAAAAGTTCGATTTGTTCTAGTTTCCGGACAGTCAAATTAAGTTTCCGGACACTTTTGTTTTAGTATCCGGACACCCGAGATTTGTATGTACACTGTATTTTTGAAACATAAATATCCTTTTGTAATCCATATAAAATATAATAAACTCTCATTTAGTAGAATTAAGATGGTAATTCATAGTTTTCGGCTACTTTCCAGTGGTCAGACAGCCCGTCCGGATACTGAAAATCATAGCAAATTTTGGGTTTTAGTATCCGGACAGTAATAATTTGTGCCGAAAATTAAAAAAAATAATTTTTTTTATTTATTATATGAAAGTTTATTGTATTTCAAACAGATATTACTAACTTTTTTGTAATATGTTAATAAATACTTGTTCTGCACTTATTTTCCTAAACAGTTCCCACTATTTTTTTTTTACAAAAACCTGTAATTTTGCCGGATGCTCAAACTTCTGTCTCTTAAATTACGTGTAAGTTTTAAACTATACTTCTGATTCAACCCAAATTTTCCAAGGACACTCAGAAAACATGTATATTTCCATTAGTGTTGCTATTTGAGAATATTTTTTGGGGATTTGCCTATTAATCCCAAAACATTGACATAGTGTTCGGCCACTAGCGCTGTCCGGATACTGGTGCAGTTACCCTATCTTACTTTCGTACCTAGCTTCCCCTTTTAGTCAAACAGCTCCATATCTATCGCTTACAAATTGATTAATTAACTATATATTTATTTCTAAATCAACAAAATAACAGAAAGAATTCAATATTTTCAATAAATCTTAATCACAAAGCAATTCATTATAAGCGTCCTCGTTTTCATCACATGATGGATTTCGATTCGCTAGAAGAAATTTCAATAAAAATAATTACATATGTATACCTTTACATATATAAAAATTGAATATCACTTTGCACTTGAGTCTCTACGCACCTTTCCGCCCGAGTTCACTTGGCCGCCATACACAGCAATACCAATACAAGAACACCACTACAACTATGACCGCTAATAACAGCGACCACGAAATAATAAAATCATACTCGTTATCCTCATACATGCTATTTATGCTGATTTTTTTCTATTATATTATATCCAAAAAGAAATGTCTACACAGTAGCCTATTTAGAGTTTGAATGATTTTCGCCATTTCAGTTTAATTACGCCAACATAAGAGAATTTTAGATTGCAACTGCCATTCCTTATCATGTTTATGTGTGTTAAGGTTCCAATGTGAATGAGGGGAGTGTGAAATAGTGCATATACAGTGGCGCTTGAAAAAATTGCAGCTTGACTTTTTTAATTTGTTCTTAAGCCAGAGACTTTAGATCTGCGTATTTAGGAAGCCGTAAAAGCAATAAAAATGCAATATGCCCGTGGTAATAGACTAATTGATAAGTAGACGGGTAGATTTACAATATTTGTTTAAATAAAGAATCGGTAATCGGCAATAGTAAATAATCACTTTTTCTTAAACCGCCAGTATGATTTCCTTTGGCCTTTTTTCGCGCTCAGCTATAGTTTATACCTTCAGGTACTTTACGGAGCTTCGATTCTTTCGCCGAAACATCGGAGGTTCATCGTTTTGAGATGAATATAATTCACGATCTTATCAAGAAGTATTGATTTTTTTTTCTTAGGCACGGGTCCAAAATGAATATTGTCGCTACCAAATTAAAAATCGGAAAAAGTTTGGTTGTGAGTAAAATTTTAAAAATCCGCGTTCGTCCAGTTTCCCTGTAGACTGAGTTCCTTAGCATTGCCAGTACTTGCATATGTTACATTAGAATTTTGATATGAATGAAATAAGGTTTTACACATATTTCTGTGCACACTTCCGCACACATAAGCAACTATATATGTATGTACATACATATGTCCGTTTAGATTCACTGTTTTAGCGAGAATATGCTCAAATACAGGGTGAGTAATTGGAATTCCTATATAAAATTTTAAGTTCAAGTTTTTTTTTTCGTGCTCAAGCAAAGAATAAATATAAGAGCAATAGTTTTAGATTTTTTTCTTCATATGTATGTTTGTTTGTACGCGCATCACTCAAAAACCACTGCATAGAATTCAATACGATTTTCAAAGATGTATTCTTAGATGTCTGATTTAAGGTTTAGCGGAGAATAAATAGGTGATTTCCTTTGTACACTGATAGAAATCGAAAAATTTTATTTTTTTGTAATGTTTAGTGAAATTGTAATATACATAATAGATATTACATATGTATATAAAAATGTATATGGCAGTTTTTCCTATACCAACCGAAAATTCATCAAATATTTTTAGAATTTGGCCTAAGTAAATACTGAATGTAATTTAATGCTGGTCCCAACACGTTTCTTTCGGAGCTTTTCCATGAAATGATGGATAATCTTGAGTTTTTCTACTGCAGCTTTAATCATGCGCCTTACATATGTATTTATAATAAATGTACAAATATTTGTTATGCCTGCATAAATATATAGAAAGCATCGCCCCTAAACATTTTTAATTTAGGTCAATGGTTAATGAAGCTTTTACTGAATATAATATGAGTTGTAAATTTAAAATTAGAAATGTAAGTTATTTGTCCAGAAAAGGGTAGAACTTTTCATACAGAGATGCTAAAAAGTTTCTTCAGATGACCCCTGGAGCTTGCTTAAACATCCCTTTTATTAAAATTATATTCAGCTGCATATATTTGAGAGCATACTTCGTTCCTCTCTATGAAATCCACGAGAGCGCCGACTGTTTCTCGTTATCAGTTGAACTTACAATAACGCGCGAACGTTGATAACTCCAATGTGTTCATACACAAATGAAAACATTAAAATACATTTACAATATAAATAATAACAAAACAAAATAATATAAAAAGTGATAAAACAAACAAAGTATGAACACGAAAACATGCGAGGATTTGTTGTCTGATCAGCAAATTTAATAATTAATCTGAAATATATAATTAAAGCGGGCGGTAGGAAAAGTTGAGCTGTTCCGGGTGAAACGATTCGCTCATTGTGTATCACGAAGGCCGTGTTAGACTACCAGCCGCATTTAACATAACAAACTAAAGATGGTGGATAGTAGCTTAACATACCAACTGCGCGTCTGCTGTGACCAACAATCCAAAATTGTTTTGCTGTGGCTCGCCTGCTTGATCTATGGCTTGAGCACCGTCACAGCTTTTACCATCACCGGCAGAAATTGTAAACAAAATGTCAGCGTCAAATATCAAGAAACAGTAATGCACACCACCCAACTCGTGCGACGTAGTGCTAAGCTTTCGAATGATGTGGAATCAGCAACGAATAACAACATACCAGCCATCACCAAAAATGAGACTTACGTTACTTATGAGCCACGCGTAAGATGGGAGACAAAAACAATTTGTTGCCCTGGATATCGCACACTGCTTTTAGGCTTTTGTGAGCCCATCTGCGATACCGAATGTCCGCCTTTCAGCTATTGTGCCACACCGAACCACTGCGAATGTCTGGCTGGCTACGAGGAACAGCATCCGAATGATAAAGACCAACAGGTAATGGATTGTCGGCCAATTTGTTCAAACGGCTGCCCGCGTCACAGCCAGTGCGTAGCACGAAATCAGTGCAAATGTCATACGGGCTATGTTGATACCAGCGGCTGGCTAATGCCCATCAAATGTCAACGCATACGTTGTGCAGCGCTAGATCAGCGCTATGATCTAACACAAAAAGAGTGCGTGAAGATCGAAATGAGTATGGAGGATTTGATGAAAAAGGTAGCGGCGCGTCTAACGAAAGGATTAACGCACTTTGCTTTGGAGGAAGGTGATGATGGCGATGAGGATGAAGATGAAAATGAGGAGGAACATAAAACAAACGTACAAAATGAGGTTTTGAAAGGGACGAGTGCAAAACCAAAAAATAAGTCGCAATCGAATACGTCAATCTATACGTGAGACGATGTGAAGGGAGTTGTCTTTATATATGTGTTTTACTATATGAAAATATACATAAATATATGTATATATGTATGTACATGTGAGGTGTATTTCATTAGCTAGTGTGTATTCTAATGCGCATCAATTTGTGAAGATAATAGAAAAATAAATAATTTAAGCTCCGCAACCACTGCCTCAAGTGAGTCCTTAAAAAAGATTTCATATGTTTTTAGTTACGAACTGTAGGCTGGATTGTATCCAAGGCTACTTTTGCTTTATGCATATCTTCTTCTGATTTACGGTGGCTTAAATGATTATTTTCAATTTAATCTTGCCACCGTAAGCTCATCATCAATTTGAAAAGTGCATAACAACTGAAGGAAGTGCTTTTTTTTTTTTAATTTGATAATTTGGAAATTTACCAAAAGTTCGCAAAGACATCTGGTGCTCCAATCATTCGCTTTCGAATCGGTATTTAAACTTGCGCTATATTTGAAAGATACCTGATTGCCAGTATCTAGTTAAAATAACTTGTGGATGATATAACCCTTAACTTTAGCTGAAATGAAGTCCTTAATTTTTCTCAAATCTTTTGCAAAAATTGTTCCTGCACTTGGATCTTTTTACTAGAAAATATATACATATATATGTATATATTATATAAAACTTACAGCCATGAACTATTTAGAGAATACGCAGGTATGTAGGTATACCACAATACCCTAACTTACCCTACGTCTAGACTTTATTCACATACATATGTACATATATATGAACAACGATAAATAATTAAACCCTGTATTTAAATCTTGCTTTCATAACTCAATCACACAATTAAATTTCAATGGCTTTGCATTATACTTTTTTAATAAAAGATTATTTCTCTATTTGTTTCTACTTAAATTTGAAATGAGCACTTTTGGTTTGGTTTATTAGTTTGGATTTGTAAGGCAAACGATTTAGTGCGCAAATAAACTTTGCTTAAATTTGTTGTTTGACGGTCATAGAAACGAAAACAAAAAATTATTTATTGAGTACAGTGAAAAAAATCTTGAGCAATAAATAAGTTTGAACCTACTTAGAATATAACGCTGATAAGCCTTTTTTTTATTGAAAATGCGTGTTTTTGTGATATTTTTAGTGGCGTTAATTTTGCTAACGAATTGTCTAACATCGATCACTTTTGTCGCGGCTAAACGGTGTACACAATTTCGTCTTGTGACCAAAACACGTTTGAAACCGGTGCAAAGGATTGAAAATTATTGGACTCAAAACTGGCTAAATTTGCAAGTGCAAAAAACCAGATATCGCTATGAATATGTAACAGAAGTTAGTATTTATTCTAAGTTTCAATATACAAATCGAAATATTTTAAAAATGTAAATGATCAACGACTTACAGTAGATGGCATAATTGAAACAGTATTCTAATTTTCGTCCCATGTTTGTAAGTGCGAGAAGAAGAAGAGATAGACCCACCACCAATAATTATACCAAAATAGTTAGGGCGATGAGATGTGTCACTTTAGCCATGTCTCCCTGTGGGGCTGCAATTTGGTATGGGGGACGTCCATTAACTAAACTACTCAGCGAACAATCCAGTCCATTGACTATATATTTTGTGGTTGTGTTGCTGACTAGTTTTAAGCCAGTGACAAAAAGCAACGTGGAAGCACAAACTTTTGTTTCTAATCGAAATGGCGCATATTTGGAATAAAACTTGTATATACAATTCCTTGGATTTCCTATAGTGATTGATCCGCGATTTTAGACTATGGGATTAGTTCCAGCTTCTGTGAAACGAAACGAATATCACGAATTCCATAATTCTGTTTGCGATCCGTATTCCCTATTCTTATCTTGAGTTATTTGTAAAAAGTTTGCAGTGTGATGATAAATTCCATAAATTATGCAACAAAGGAATGCGAATTGCTGATAAAGAAAATGCAAAAAAATTAAAACAAATTCGTTGATAAAATTAGAAATTCCCATATAAAGAGAATAAATGAAACGACTCAGCCATAGTGACAGACATTCGCCAATTTCTCCACTCAACCCATTCTTGCCAAAGATTAAACAACTTTTTCTGTCCTATTTTCTCTTGCAGCGTTACAACGAACCTAATATCGTAACAGTTTGCTGTCCAGGTTATACGGAAGGATTTCCCGATTGCAAGCCAATATGCATACCTGACTGTCCCGCGAACAGTCGCTGCTCTAGTCCGTACAATTGCACATGCAACTTCGGCTATAAGTTCACCCCAGACGGGCTCGAATGTGTGCCTGAGTGCACAAATGGCTGTCCATTGAATATGTACTGCAAATCGCCCTATGAATGCGCCTGTCGAACTGGTTATGCAGCATCAATACAACCAACAGAGAGCTACGAGCAAAGCACACTTTCGAATGGTGCCGAGGAATGCGCACCCGTTTGCAATGAAGGTTGCCCAGCGCAAAGTAAATGTGTGGCGCCTGACGAATGTCGTTGCGAGGAGGGCTACACCATGTTCAACGAGGATGACATTGTTGACAATGAGGCCGTGACGACCAACACCAGCAGCATCTGTGTGCCAATATGTGAAGAACGTTGTCCGCTGCATGCCAGTTGCATGCGTCCCAATCACTGTGAATGCGCAGCCGGCTATGAATACCAGCATCCGCCACAACATCGGCCATATTGTCAGGCGCAGTGTGAACAGAATTGCAGTGCTAATGGCAAATGTGTGGCGCCAAATGTGTGCGAGTGCTTCGATGGTTACGAACATGCGAATAGCACAAGCGTCACCAACACAGCTGCACCCTACTGCCAACCAAAGTGCGCGAATGGCTGTCCGCATGGTATCTGCTTTGCGCCCGAGGTGTGTGTCTGTAACCAAGGTTATTTGATGGGCCGAAATGGGACATGCGAGCCTATTTGCACTAAGAACTGTCTCAATGGACGCTGTGTGGAACCGGAGATTTGCGCATGTGACGCAGGCTTCCAACTAGCAGCGCAGGACTACAGCAAATGTGAGCCCATCTGCAATCAAACTTGTATAAATGCAGATTGCGCCGCACCAGATATTTGCCTTTGTCAAGATAAATATAAACCTAAGCTGGACTTGAATAGCGGTTTGATGAGTACACACGAATGCGAACCTATGTGTATGCCCGAATGTGTACACGCCGATTGCATTGCACCCGAACAGTGCCGCTGTCATGCAGGTTATGTACCACATACGAATACCTCATCGGCTCATATTTGTGTGCCAGTATGCGCGCGTGGCTGCGTCAATGGCATTTGTCTGTTCCCGGAAGTATGTGTATGCGAAGTGGGCTCAGAACTCGTATCGAATGCCGAAATGAGCGAATGTGTAGCGCCTGCCACCACGAGCCGAATAGAGGTTACTACCACGGACTCTACAACTTTCTTAATATCCCCTACAACCACCTCTGAGGCATGGTTCACCAATGGCCTAATCGTTGAGTCCCTAACAACAATCGTCGATGAGCAACAAAATATGGCGGCTCCATTAACTGAGAGAAATCTAGAAAAATGCAATGAATTGTGTCATTGTTGGAAGGAGGACGGAAAAGAAGAAGAATCTAGCAAAATATGCAGCGAAATTTGTGGCCCACACAATGACACCTGCCTCGATCCAAAATTTTGTTTTTGCAATGAAGCAGACTTACGTTTAGAATGTAGACAGGGCGAGCTCGTAAAGAGTTTTGTGTGCGGAGTTAATCGCACAGCGGCTACCCACTATAGAGACGAAGTCAAGAAAGCTGAGCCAACATGGTTGCTCATCACCGGTTCCGTACTAATTATCGTTTTGACTGTGGCCATCGTCTATTTGTGTGTTCGCATCTACCAGACACGTCATGAGACAGGTGAGTTGGCGCGCATTCAGATTTCAAATATAAAAAGAACAAAATCAATGAAAAGTTTATTTTTAGGTGCGCACGAGATGCCCGTACGTTTGCTGATGGAGTTATAGGGTTCTACTACCAACGACTCATCATGAATGTATTATCAATGAATTGTATTAAAAGCCTTGCCTATAAAAGGGAGCGCTATGAAACTATAATGTGAATTAAAGTATTTTAGGAATAAATTCCAAAACAGAAGTTAAGATGGACTAATAAGAGAAAAGAGTTTGTGAGTGAATGAGTGAATGAGTATCGAGTAGTGGCGCGTATACCCGAAAAAATGCAGTGAAGCTTAAAAGTAAAACCTCGCCAGTTTGAATGTCATAAGTTGTATATCTCTATAATTATCACAATACCACCCTTTACATGTCACTGCCACGCCCACTAGACTAATTTAACTTACTTTTAGAAAATAATATTAAAACTAATTTGGCACACATTGCGTCGAGCGTTCGTGATATGTGTAGCCAGGTTTGCAGATGCACCGATTGTTGCTGTAACAAATACCGTTATCACATTTTCTATAAAAAAAGGAAAAATAAATCCATCAATCATTTTCAAAAATTAACTCCAAAAACACTCACTGATAACATTCGCGCTGACACACCCCATCCTTCAACTCATAGCCTGGCGCACACTGACACTCGTTTAGCTCTACGCATTCGCCACCTTCACCACAATCAGGATCACAAGTTGGCTGGCATCCTTCATCCGTTAGCTGATAGCCCTTCGCACAGCTGCATACCTCCGGTTCAGTACAATTAATACGTGGATTTAAACCACAACCGCTGCTACAAATGGGCCTGCAAAACTTGCGCGTATCGTCCAACTTGTAGCCAGGATCACATTGGCAGGTACCATCGAGAAAGCAGCGTCCATTAAGACAACTCAGCGGACATGTAAAAACACAATCGCCATTATCGTTGGCAACGTAATCGTTGTAGCATTCACATTCGTTGGGAGCAACACAGCGGCCATTGCGACAATTCTCACAAACTGGTCTACAAATGGTATTGCCACGCCACCGCATCGGCGAATAGCCCGGACAACAGATTTGAATTTTTTGTTGTTTGTTGCGTTGATCTGGTTGAATGCGTTGGGCAAATGGATATTTGTCGACTACTTCCATGCTGTGAAAAAGAGAAAGTTATGATAATTATATACATATGTATGTCCAGAACTCCCTTTTTGCTAACGCGAGACAACGAGATGAAATTGCTAAAGGCTCTCACAATACTGATTATAATTTTATTACCGAATATTTGTATTTGTTTTTGAAAACAATCAACAATTAATCAGTGTTCTTTATGATTATCAAAAAAAATCAACAAAACTAAAATTTTTTCTTAATACAATTCGATTACTTTTGGTTCCTGTTTTTTTGGTGATCAATTTTTAATTTCGTTTTTTTTTTTTAAATCACTGAAATAATTCTTATTGATTGAAATCGCCTTCCGCTCAACAGATCACTCACTTCTAAGTAATTATAATTTGACAAGTCTTTTTCTGATTTAAAGGGGGGGGGGGGGGTTAAATATTTTAGAAACTTTTCTATAAAATTGCACACTTGATTGCACATTTGAATAAGAACATTATTGTTCCCTCTTGGCATCCCATCCCCATACTTACGGCACCCAGATTTCACACATATTTCCCTCCACTCCTCTCGTCTGTTTTTGCAGTGGTTGGTGTTGCTTGCATATTTGACAATGCGTTGTTGTTAACTGCCGCTTATTGAGCTGATAATTTTCATCTTGCACGTTGTACTGCCTGCCACGTGCATCACCTCGCCGATAGGCAGATCGTTGATATGGATTGACTTCATTTGATTCATCATCTAAATCGGCGGCATCACCAACAGTGTAGGGCTGACGTTGACGACGATAATGCTGCTGTGTTTCGGCTTTAGCAACAACTGCAACCAATTGCAGGAACAATACGAACGAAAACCAAAAACATATTGATTTATGCACGGAGAGTGTTGCCATGGTAACGCAAATTATGGGGGGCGTGTGCTTCGTATTTGTATGTTCGGTATATGTAATTTCCTTTTTAGCAATATTTTGTAATTTTTCCTTTTTGCTTCAACGCTTCTTGTTTCTTGCTTTCGCCTACTTATGCACTTTGCTTCACTTGCGAAATAAAAGTTTTGATTTCAAATCAACTTTTTTGAGAAAAAATTGTTCGGTTCAAATAATAATTATGTGCTCTCGTGCCATGCCAATTCACTACTAAATGTTAATTGTGCAAATTGGCAGAAAATTGTGAAAAAATATCATTTTCATGCCTCTTACTCTCCCCTCATGGCGCCTCAGTTGAACCCTGTCCCACTACCTTGCACGATTGTATATATTTTTATACGATTTTATAGGAAGTGCGCGCTTGTTTGTTGCTGTTGGCCCTCTGAAAGGTCTTTCACAGCATCTCTTATCAGCGATTCAAAGAATATTTTTTTCATTTTATTTTTATTCGTTTTTGCTTATTTTCTCCCAGTTTTTAACATTAACATTGAATATTTTTCACTCAGCGCTCAATGGAAATTCTTGAACCAGTTGCGAACAAGCCAAAGAAAAGCTTCATTAGAACTTAGCGATCGGACACCGGTTGAGAAAAAAAACCTGAAAGTATTGCTCGGATAGTGAGATAGTACCAGTACTAGGTAAGTTCTGAGCCGAACCCATAAACCACCTCACTGATTCCGAAGAGACCTCCTGCGGTAGTACAAGTCTTCTGAAACTTTTCCACTGAAGTAAGGTCTCATTACAGAAATCAGTTTAACTTGAATTTACGGACAATGCCACCTAGCCATAATACCCAAGTGCCTCTCCAGATCAGTCAGTGAAGATTCGACTGACAAATGCCATTTCTTTTCCCCCATTCAACGAATTAATGATTGTCAATCAAGTAGCCAACTTCACTATTAAATCTCGAGCAACATTTTTTCTTTGGGCTTAGCTTTAGTAAGCTTTCTGTGTTTTCGCAACTCTCCCAGCACATCTCAAATCATCTAGATTTTTGGAGCAAACGCTAGCCGGTGCTGAATTGAGCCATTCAGTATAGCAGTGGCGTTCAATTGTTGAGGACGTCTCAGACGTTTTATTATTCTCGTTTACATTTTTATTACACCGTTTCGTAATTTCAACATTTAATAGTTGTTTTTGTTTCTCAGTTTGTGGAAACTATGCCACTTTTGCGCGCCTTGGCTGTCAATTCGCTCTTATCATTTGCTTTTCTCATTTGTTTTGTCTATTGCGTTCATTTCGAAAAGCATTGGACTACCACAACAACTACGGTCAAGCCTTGGCATGTACGCCAGCCGGGATTGTCATTGCCAATGCCCAACAGTCATCCGTCCAAATGTGTACGAGAAGTGCCGTAAGTGTCTTGAAAGCTAACAAATACTTCAAACAATCAAAGCTTCTTTTATCCTCACAGCGCTGTATTCTTTCAGTTCGAAAAGGACGTACAAGTCGTTGGAAATAGCACACTGAGTCCCTACTTTAATCTCATCGAAGTTTGTTGTAAGGGCTATAAACGTTATGATTTCGATTGGAATCGCTGCGTACCGGATTGTGGCAATAAATGCCAGGTCAATGGTTTTTGCTTGGATGGTGGCATCTGTCGTTGTTTCGATGAGTTTGTGCTAAATCATCGCAATGTCTGCATACCGACTTGTCCACTGGGCTGTCCGAATGGTCAGTGTTATTTGAATGGTACTTGCATCTGTCACGAGGGCTATGAGCTCGATCCAACGCGTAAATTCTGCATGCCATACTGTGAGTTCAGCTGTGCACACAATGAGATTTGCGTTGAGCCGAATAAATGTGAATGTGCCGAGGGCTATACGCGCGCCTTACCACCCAGCACCATGGGCTGCCAACCCATTTGCATGCCAGATTGTGGATTTGGTCATTGTGTGGCGCCGAATCAATGTGAATGTTTCCGGGGTTATCAGAAGCGGCTGAATGGCAGTACGTGTGAGAGTAATTGTTACATGTAAGTGGGTGAATGGTGCAAAGTAGTTCAACATTTTAATCCCATTCAATCCTTCACCACTTTTAGGCGCTGTGAAAATGGGTTCTGTGCAAACCGCACCACTTGCGTCTGTCAAAATGGCTATCGCTTCGATCAGAATACCACCTCTTGCCTGCCGGTTTGTGATGAAGATTGCGAGAATGGCATTTGCCTCTCACCGGGCGTGTGTCGCTGCTTTAATGGTTATGAACGGCGTGGGCCCAAATGTGAAGGCATATGCGAAATGTAGGTCCTCATCTCCTATAACCAATCTCTTGGCTATATTATCTAATATGTAATGTTTTGCTTCACTACAGCGGCTGCGGTTTCTATGGCAAATGCATTGCTCCAAATGTATGCGGTTGCTCTATAGTCGAGGGTCCGATACGCAATCATCAACGTTGTGCTAATGGAAATTGCAATTCAAAGGGTAGGTGTCGCTGTAAGGAGGGCTTTGTACGTTTCATCGATCAATGCATGGAACCGGATAAGGTGACAACATATGCCTCGATGCGTCCAAGTAGATTGAACCAAACTTTGGTGCAAGAGTTTAATATGCTGATTGGAAGACATTTCATGTTCTCTTTTTACGTTGAATAAGTTATTAGTTTGTAATATTTCTTGTAGCAATATATTTTTTGTTGTATCTACATAAATTTAAAATGAAGAGGAAATGTAATTTCTTCCGTTGATTAATTCTAATGGACGTTTGCAAATGAGGCGAGAAGAATTGTCATGCGATCCAAGAAAATCAGTTTCTCCAATCGCTTACTTCTAAAAGGCAACAACCTGACAAAATTGTTTAAGCAAAATTTGTTGCTTAGCTGCGTTAGCTGAATATCAAAAACTTGCTCGTAATCAGTTTCTGTAGTTTACATTTAGGCTCGAAAGCATGAAGTAATAAGAATGCATACAATTGAACAGTATTTTAGGCTTGTAGTGTATAGAGCTATGATTGAGTCATATTTGCCCGTATGCATGGCCATTTACAAACCGCATTGAGATCAGTGATGCTCAGACACTTGTTGTATGTATATGTTCTATGAGATGGGGGAACTTTTGCATCCTTCACACCTCGAATATTACAGCTTTTTCTAAGCTTGGAATAGATCTCGTCAAACTAGAGAAGGCAGTGCGTATTAAGATTAAGTTTTTCCAATAAAACTCAGAACTTTGAGCTTCTTTGAGCGTTACACAAATTAGGATGTTTGACCCTTTAACCTGGTTTACTTACTTTCTCATTACTTTCTCTTATTATGTCTTTGTTCCACATTATCATAATCTTCAAAAAGAGTGCAAGTCGAAGAAACCTTATCATCCTTCATTCATGCGAGACCAACGACAGAATATTGACTTTCTTTGCCCCAACAATGTGTTTGTGTGTGTTGCATATATGTACTCGTACACACATAGGCAATGCAGAGAAATAAATAAAAATAAATATAACAACAAATTGCAAGCAATGAAAGATTAAGAAAATCTATGAAGACGCACCAAACAAGAGCGATTCAATCATTCGGTGAGCATGCGATAGCTGGCATAAAAGCTTCGGCGTCAGTTTTACGAAGTTCGTGCTGGGTGAAAGTTTATTGTACTTCAAACATAATTTCAAATTCTTTGAAAAAAAAAAATAATAAAAATGTCTGCTATGCTCAAACAATTCACATTCCTACTTTTTGCATTCTGCTTGATTTTCCAACTCAACAAGGTAGAGGCGCAATTTTGGAAATTCAATGCCCCAAAAAGTGATCGAGACCATTTTATTCTTGAAACCAAATCATTGATGGCTTCCGGTATTTGCTATAAAGAAGTACCGTGAGTGAATATTATTTCAAGACAATTATTTTTCATTGTGAAGTAATAAAAATTTAATTTTCAGCGGCACTGCCAGTGAACCAACTTTAAAAATGCAAACCATCTCTTACTGCTGCCCTGGCTATAGGCGCGTTACACGATCTTCAGCCATGCATTGTGAGCCCATCTGCTCGGAGGATTGTTCGAATGGTATTTGTACAGCGCCCGATGTTTGTGAATGTTATCCGAATTTTACACGCGCAGGTGGACGTTGCGAGGAACTGTAGTTGATAGTGATAGATGGTTGTGTTTAGTTTTAAAATAGAAATAAAAAGGAAATTCCATTCCAAGGAATATCAAATGTAAATGTTCCTTATTTAATTATTCGTCCCAAAGATAAAAGCTATCCTCAAGCTAAAAAGCTTCATATTTTAGAAATTGTGTGAATAACGGCTTACTTCAGAACATAGATCAAAGATCGACCTATCTCAAAGTAAATTTTAGCTGAATAAGGGAGTTTTGAAAAAATCCTAAAATGGAAAAGTTTGAAAAATTAATTAAATTCTGAGATATGGCGGTCTTCAAAAACATTCTGAAACACGATATTTTGTGATATCGACTGCAACTATGGTAATTCATAAAAAATGGTTAAGAGAAAGCCATCATGATGATCATGAATCATGTTACTAACAAAAGCAATTTAAAATTATTAACATAGCGCGGCTTTGGTTTTATAAGATAAGAATTTTTTATAACATACTAACAACAAAACATGTATAACCAACAATAACTGATCACTGGTGTCAACAATGATAGCATATGTACTCCATGTCACTACCGTATTTTATATGATGAAGTGAAAAACAACAAAGTAGGTAAACAAACGTATAGATGGATGATGGCGATCAAGACCGGTGTTGAAACTCATTTCAAAAAGTGACGTTATCAAAAATTCTCAGAAAGAAAAAACGCAACAAGAAAACAAGATGTTGAACAGTTGAGATGGATTTACAGCAGCGGCATTGTAGGTATGTACTAATAGAGTGTACCTATCATAGAAAAAAGGTTTATCCCCAGCAACATAAAATTTAGCACTAAAAATTAAATAGAGTGCTAAACGACGAAACTAAAAACTAAAAGAAAAACCCGAAATGAAAAACAGATATGAAACAAATAAAGTTAAAAACAAAAGAATTTAAAATAAAAAATAAATAAAAAAATCTGTATAAATGACATACTCAAAACTAAAAACTAATGATTAATAATAATGTAATGATAAACAGAACGTAAGTATCAGCGCACTTTTAAATGACAAGGAAATTACACTAAACATTTTATGTACCTCCCATCAGGAATTGCGTATTGTGCATTGGAAATAAATCTTAGCAAAATTTGCAACAAAAAACAAAAATAGCTTAGCTTCTTAAGCCAGCTATGAACTTACTTACATACATACATATATATTTGTGTCTGTATGTAAATAATGTATGAAAGTAAATAAATAAATCTTACTATGAGTAAGTAGACGATTTGAAATATTTTGCACAACTCAAATAATTTTGCGACGAAAGTCAGTTCAGTTGAAGCTTAGCTTTCGTTAAAGTCGGACGTGTCCAATTCAAATAAATTAAAACATTAAACATTTTTTAAATAATAAAGTGGCGCACCAAGTGATCTCATCCACATATGTAATTAGCAAATACAACATGCATACGCCCACTTCAATCTGCGGTGCATTGCTGCTGTTGCTGACAGTTGCTGCCCATGCGCAAATAAAAACCTCGGGCATTAAGACACATTACCCCGCTGCCCCGAATTCGGGCAATTTGGTTTATAACGAACACAATTACAATGCCAACAATTACACCGCACAATATAATCGCACCTTTGTACCCGCCGACATCTATCAGGGTGGCAATGTGGGTGGCGTAAGTGTGAACAGCATTAACGAAGATGACAGAACACATTACGCGGGTGGTAGTCATTTGGCCAGTGGAAGTCATTTGGCTGCTGGTGAGGAGTACCATTATTATGGTGCAGGCGACAGTAGCAGTAGGAACAGTGCTAGCAGTGGTGGAGTTTACAGTAGTGGTGGTGGCGTGTACAACAGTGGTGGCGTGTACAACAGTGGTGGCGTATACAACAGTGGTGGCATTTATAACAGTGACGGTGGAATTGCTCGGCAAAGGGTGCCAACGCGTGTACCGCAGTTCCTTGATGCCACAGCGGAGTTCATTAACAAGACGCGCTCACAAATGGCATCTGGCATCTGTTACACCGAAGTGGCGTAAGTGTTATCTGACGAAAGGTGAAGTTTGTTGAAGATACTTTGTGTATTAGTCTTGGTGGTAGGGTCTCTAAATCAACTTATGAGACCTTCATTTCTTTGAGCGATCTTGTGAAATTTTGTCAAAAGCTGGTGCTTTAGTACATTTTGCAATATAATGCAGTAGAAGGCTATGATAGAATGAATGTTTCACATACGCATACACACTCATAGTTTACCAAAGCTGAATAGTACTGAACTAGTGACCCTAACATCGTCCTTGTGATGATAATTCTATTTAAAATAACACGAGCATTAAATATTGTTTACTTAGTTTCATTGCGTTTTTTCGATTTCTGCTATGCCTCAGTTCGAATTTCGCTTATCTCTTCATCGATTCAAGAGCAAATGAGCAATGTTTTCAGTTTGGTATTGAGTTAGAACAACAACCCAGTGACTCAGGGTACACGTAATAGGGTGCTTTACGACTCTGAATTATTTATTTATTTGAATTTTAGCTAATATGTTTATTTTTCTGGTTTCTGTGAGTACTTTATTGTTTTACAAAGTAGAAAGACACCGAAACTGTTCCATATGTCTAAGAGCTACCCTGCTTCTGTCTCAGATCACTTGATTGATTCATAAACTTAAGCAAACACGTCACGAAGACATAAACTTTGTAGTTCCTTTAAATTTTTTTCTTTTTTTGTGTATTTTCATTGATCTGTTGATTTCTACGATGACGAAATTTTTTATTTAACTATTCTACTAAAACCTGTTTTCTTACTTAACACTGTTGTTTGTTCTGTTTATTGCTTTTATATATTCAAGATTTACTTCAAGGGGGCTATTAAACATATTTTAATTAGAAGACAATTTTTGACTTTATTTTTGTTATGATCGGGTTCGAATAAAAATTTAACAAAAGAAAAATTCTGAAAAACTTTTCAGCAAATTTCAATTTTTAATTTTTCAATATAATTTACACAAATATTAATAACGTGTCATTCCCTTTCAGCACCCTTTCGCTGCTTAGTGATAAAACAGTGATCCCCGCCGGCAATGGCACCAGCGCTGACAAGAGCAAAATCCAAATATGCTGCGACGGCTATGTGCGCAATCCACACGTCTACTCGCGCTGCGATCCAATTTGTTTGGATGATTGCCCGAATGGCATTTGCACTGCACCCAACACCTGCGTCTGCATACCGGGGCATGTACGCAACCATGAAGATAAATGCATCTCAACATGCCCGATCGGTTGTGGCAACGGTGTTTGCGACGCCCAGAATCAATGCCAATGTAAACCTGGCTACACGCTCGAGCCTAAGACCCAGCAGTTTTGTGTACCACACTGTGATAAACCCTGCGACTATGGCAAATGTGTAGCACCGAATAAATGCGATTGTTTCGATGGTTTTCGTATGACGGCCGGTGGTATATGCGAGCCAAAGTGTGACAACTGTGAAAATGGCCAATGCACTTCACCCGGTGTATGCACGTGCAACAAGGGTTACCAGAAGGTTAATGGCTTTTGTGAGCCTATTTGTACGCTGTAAGTATCCACCCAAGTATAAGAGTGCTTAGCTTTTGTTGTAATTTAAATTTGTTTGTCTTTTAGCGGCTGCGAGAAGGGACGCTGTATTGCACCCGAAGTGTGTGAGTGTGCCAGAGGTTACGAGTTGGACGGCACGGGCATGAAATGTGTGCCTCACTGTGATCAGCCCTGCTTGAATGGCGTCTGTGATGGCGCGAATAGTTGCACTTGTAATCAAGGTTATGTATTGGATCCGATCCAGAAGAATGTTTGTCAGCCTCACTGCGCTCAGGGTTGCCCCAATGGCTATTGTACTTCGCCCAACTTTTGCGTCTGTAAGCCGGGTTACCGCAAATCGGGCATCAAAGGACGCCAAAGTTGCACCGCTATGTGAGGTGTGGGTGATGTTTCGTTTTACGCTGTGTTTACCAGGCTTTTCTTATAAATAAAATGACAATAAAGAGTGTTTTGTAACTTAACACAAACAACTTATATTTACTACTTTTGCTTCGCTCACACAAATTGAAATCGCCGACCTATAAATATCTCGAACTGACGTCTTAACTGTCGATTAAAATATTCCCTCTGCTCGTCGCTTGATATCAGCGCATTGAGCTCGCTCAAATTAATGCACCGGTCGGCGAAATGTGACATTCCTATAGGACAAACGCAATATCCATTTCGATTACAAATCCCAGCCCGACAAAGCAGTTTGGTTAATGTGCAGCCGCATGTTCCTGGTTCCAAGCAGTCGCCATAGTAGCCACAATCTCTGTATGAAAGAAACCAAATTTAGCCACTTTAAGCTTAAGCCCTATATGGATCCACTCTTGGTTTGTTTAATTTCCAAATATACTTTGTCCATTCAAATCTGTCAACAAACTACATAAAACCGTCTTGGCGGAGAACAAAGTCAAATTTCCAGAAGAAGTACCTGTCACATATCGGTTCGCAGTTTGTCCCGCTATACTCGTATCCTGCAAAGCATTTGCACAATCCAGGTCCAATGCAAATCCCATCCCGACAGTTTTCCCCACAATCCGGCAAGCAGCTGGTGGTATCCGCATCATATTTGTAACCATCACGACATTGACAACTATTGCGCGACTCGCAGAAACCATTTTCGCAGCTTCTATTAAGTATTTCTTTAATAAATAAATAGATTGTTTAAACATTTCATAAGAATACTTGCATGTAGCACTCAGCCTCGCATACATTACGCATCGGACGCTTCGCATAACCCTGAAAGCACTCGCACTTATTTGGACCCACACACTTGCCATGACCACAATCGGGTATACAAATCGGCTGACAACCCATGTCCTGCGTCATTTTGTAACCCTCGACACAACTACACTTGCCCGGTGCGACACACGCTTGATGCGTACCACACGAATGCCGACATTCCGGACGACAAAATTTTCGCGTTTCTAAATCCAAAACGTAACCAGGCTCGCATTGGCATGTGCCATTCAAATAGCACCGTCCATGTGCGCATGTTATCGGACAGGTGTGCACGCATTCGCCACGTTCGTTGCGCACGAATTCCGCAAAACATTCGCATTGATTGGGGGCGTGACAAAAACCATTATGACAATTATTCGGCGAGACGGCTGAGCAGTCGGGTATGCATTGATCGGCAGCCAAGCGGGAGCGCATATAACCCTCACAACAGACTTCGATGCGTTGCCAATGTATGGTAGAACCATTGCCGCGTAGTGGCGCCTCAAGTGAGGTCTGGTAGAAAAGGGCGCTAAACGGGTTAATTAAGTGAAAGTGATTGGAGTGAGTTGAGTGCAGCTGTTGCATTAGATACTTACGGTACTTCACGCTGGCACTTGTGTCCACTGCTATTGGGATCGTTATAGTGCAAGGAGAAACTGCCGATCTCATAGTAAATATCACCAAACAACTGCTCGGTACTGTCGTTTTGTGTAGCGGCATTGAAGGTCGTTGAGAGGAAAAGTAAAGCTGCAAGGCGAGCTGATCTCAAAAGCATTTCGTTAACAAATATTAAAATTTTATTGATTAGAGGAAGAAGTCTTAGCACTTTGCTTAGATCTGAGGTAAACAATTTTATTTTGTTTATTTTGAAGTCCACAGAAAGAAATGTGAAAAGCAATGGAACTGAAACGTCAGACAAGCGATAGTGAGCCCATGCGAACGCTACACTAAGAAAATCTTATCAGTAATTGGTATCTGTTATTTCAAATTTAAATATTTTTTTAAATGGAAATTGTTCCACTTTAACAAAATATATTGATTCAAAAATAAATTCACAAGGTGAAGACAAAAATATGAAGATCAATAAAAAATAATTTTCTTAGGATCTGACCAATGAACACCTTTTAATCGAACAATCGCACATTCCCTGATTCGACCACTGAATTCTATTTCAGTAAGAAACTCACCTTGTAAAAACTTATGTAGACTTTTATTCAATAATCGTAACAAAATATGTTATAAAATTAAAAATGCATTGAGATGTTTTAAAACTATTTTACAAAAACTAAATGAAATTATGAAAATGATAAAAAAAACATATTTGGCTTACAATTATGTATATGAAAATTTGCTAATTGCAAAAATAATACAAGAAGAAGACTCTTAGCCAAAAAAAAAATTAAATGAGTGCCACCTTGCGCGTAACGCTGTTGTTGGTGGCATTGACATTGGTGACGACGGACGGGGGTGGCACGTGTAGGAAATTTGTATTCTGCGGTGGTATGACCAAATGTGTAATATGATGTTGTTGTACTTGCTGATGCTGTTGCTGTAGAATAGAGGGTGACAAAGGTTCCTGAGAAATGTAAGCTGATATCTGAGACTGTTGTAACGGGTTTGAAGCGTGCTCCGGGACATGCCTCTGAGCAAGAGGGTGGGCGCTGTGAGTGTGATGCTGTTGCTGATGGGCATTTGATTGTTGTTGATGGTGTAGATGTTCTTCTTGTTGTTGTCTCTGTTGCGCATTGAACATTTGTTGTTGATTGTGGTGCTGATAGGCCGAGGGATAGCGTATTTCATCGTAGAGATGTGAGTCGGGACTGCTTTTGCGCGACTTTGGCGTTATTACTGAATAGAGCGAGAGCTTACGAGCGTAATCATAAGCCGTTGTATGGATCGATGAATTATTGCTGGGCGCATCATAGAATTCGTGTCCTGTGAGAGACAAAAGAGAACTTACTAAATCAACGAAAAATGTCTAGACCAATGGGACACTTACATACCCTCGATTTTATTGCGCACCATTTGCGTAAAAGCCGGCAAGTCGGGTAGCGGCTTAAGAAAGCTTTTACCGCCCACGCCAGCCATTGCAGTAGCATCAACCGCGCTGGCCGCACCTAATTCTGTAGCACTAAAACCAGCATTGCGCGCTGATAGTGCCGCCTCGACGCGCTGCTTCTGCCAATGATAACGCCGATAAATGTAGAGCCAGCCAAAAGCGATGGCAATGATGATAATGAGCAATATAATTAGGAGCGTGCTGAGCAAGTTGGCGTCGTGTTCTGCTGCCGTGGGTGTGGGTGTAGGTGCGTGTGTGTGCGTTGGTGAATCAAGAATGCTGCCAAATCCAGCCAAACTCAACTTGGCATCATTCGCAACACCAATCATGGAACCATTCGGATGTGTAGGCCAATCGGCGCCACCAACTGCCGGTGCTGTGATAACGTGTATGACTTCAGGTTGCTTGACACCAGCGCCGTGCAGTTCACTTAGCAAGCCACCGGTGGCTCCCTGCTGGTGCACAATTATTTTGGGTGTATGTTGATCCTCTTGCTTGATGACAATTACTTCAGGTGCGCCAGTCAGATGTGGTGGCAGTATCGTGCTTGTAGCTATGTTCACGATTTTGTTTGCAATGCGATCGAGTTTGTTGGTTATATTCGCGATGCTGGAGTTGAGGTTTTGAATCATGACGTGGGTGGCGTTGGGCACTAAGGCGCTGGTGGCATCTGCACAGGCGCCTGTTTGTGGATGACAGCGTTTGTCGGCGCATGCGCACTCCTTGTGGCACATTACGCCATACGAACCGGTTGGACAGGGTAGTTCACACCTGAGGGAATATAAAAAGGAATTTGAATGGTCGGTGGAATAATAAAAGAATCATACAACTATGGACCCAGTGATCGTGAATATTCCCTACTTTTTATGTGACAGACATTTTTAGGCCTATTTTGGAGCGTGCTATTTATATGTCCATAGCTGTAGGTGTGTAGATACTATTTATCAACGCTATGCGGCCGAATATACTTACAACTCCCCTGTCCAGCCGGTAGTACAATGGCAAATCCCAGATTTATTATCGCAAACAGCGCCATTTTGACATTTGCACTTTTGCTTGCATTCATCGCCCCAGTGATCGTGATCACATCCTGTAGAAGCAAATAAGTCAATTGATATATACGATAGATATTATGTTAAAATATGTACTCACTTTGCGTGCAATGCGTTCCCGTATAGCCAGCCTCACAGCTGCACACATCCGGCGTCTGACAGAAGCCGCGTCCACAACCGCCACGACAGACGGGCTTGCAAACCGTGTCGTTGATGGAAATATTGCCTTCATAACCAGCGCAGCAGAAACGAATTGTACGCGTTTTTGTGACACTCTGTGAATGAGAGATATGATTTTTAAATGAAATGCCTAAAAGTATGCAACTATACTTAATAAAATGAGCGATTAAAAGCATAACCCTACCAACCATGGCTAACCATGGTGAAACTCTGATTCCAAAAATTCACAAATTTTTACTAACACCAACGCATATTTTTAGAATTTGTATGGAAAACGACAAGTGCCTAAAAGTATGCTTCACACTTACACGCAAAAATCTTTTCAACATGGGTAAAAAGTGAACCTCTCTGAACAAAATTACCCACTTTTTTATCCTCTTTTTTGGTAAGCGCGACTCAATGATTATCCAGATTTTTATCCGATCATGGTTGGCAGGGAATTTGCTTGATTATAGACAGTGTGTGACAAAAGTGAAACCCAAGAGAAAATCGGAAATAATAAATGCTTAGGAATGGATTCCTGTCACTAGGATCACCAATGTAAGCGTTATCGCAGAAAGGCAGACTAAAAAAAAAATTACAAGAGGCATCAGACTCCAAAATCACATCGTGATGATCACATTTAGATTATGGATCGTCATGTGATTTTACATTTTTATACAATGAGTAGTCAAAGCAATACTCCATTGCGATGACGTACTTTGATAATGTGCTGTGCACCCTTAACAATTAGCAAGGGATATCATATCGCATGTCACATCGTGATGATCACATGATGTTACATCATATGCTAATTTATCATCTTAGACAATGTGATACATAAAAAAATGGCAGTCAAAGAGAGAGAGAAATGTTTATAGATTGAATTTTGTGCAAATGTCATGAAACATCATATGATTCCACCTTGTTGTCGCTGAATAAAATAAAATAAATAAATAAACTCTAAATCGATGTTTGTTAATGATTCCATAAGTGTATATCCAAAAACGAGCATCCATTTGGTATTACTACAATCATAAATCATTCAGTGCCATGAGCAAACAAACTGTTGAATAAACATTTTAATTTAATACAAAAAAATCTCTCACCCCAAACATTCGGTCAAGCATTTGGGGGTTAAAGTCTATCCGAAGCTGTCATTCATGTGTCTGCATTGGAATTTCCTGCTTTTTATTAATTCAGTGAAATCAAAGCTCATCTCCAGTAGGCAACTGGCCATCATCCGCCCTTTGCTCTGGCATATTGTTGAATAAGCATACCTATGGTGTCTGCACAGTGGGGCGATTTACTATATTACTTTAAAACAGAAAAATTATCTCGAGTGGATAATCTAGTACTGATGGTTGTAAGCACAAGTTTGGAGGCTAAATTTAGTTGTCAAGCAACTTTGAATTTTTTTTTTGCATGTACTCTCGCTCATTTCAGTAACGCCTTCTGCTATTCCGCCAAATATTATTAGATTTTAAATTTAAATTTTGTTCCACAATAATTTCGAAATGTCTCACTGTGCGCCATCATTCACGGTTTGTCCGCTTCTGGCTGCTCAATTAGCGACTCGCGACGTCACCGCTAGCCCCACCCGCTGATGCGGACACTGCTTTATGTACTCATCTCAACATTCTTCACTAAATTGTGTACAAATCTGCGAATGAGCATTTTGAGACGGTGTTTCATCAATTTTTTTTCTTTTGTCGTATTTATTTGTTTATGCAAGCCCAGCTTCTTATTGTTATTGTTGGTTTTCATTGCGTGGCCAGACAATGTGACGGCGCATCGTTGTCTTACTTGTTGCATTTAGCAAGTAAAAGCATTAATGCAAACTACTTGGAAGCTTTGATTGTATTTTTGTTGTATTTGACTTACAACAATAAAAGCAAAATCATTGAACTTCGGCGTTTGTTGTGCGCTCAGAACACTTGACTTTTGAACAAAAGATTAACAATGGGTTGGTGGTGAGTGTCTGTGACCTTTTGTGCATTTGTATTTACAATAATAAAGTGGAATTGTTAAAAATAGTTAATAAATTGCAGCAGAAGATATAAATATTTTAATTTGTAAATGGACCTTTTCTTTTTTAAATTTGTCTAAGATTTATGTAACTACCAAACTCGAACACTGAAAGCAATGCTGGTCCATTCTGTACTATTGAAACATTTGAGTCTGTATTTGTCACGGACCCTACTACCTATTGACATACTTTTGAACGGTTTTACTTACTAAATTTTTTCTTTGATAATTTCTCCCTTCATTTAGTGGTTGCAACAGCAGTAAGTGGAGCGGGATGGTGAAGCATTTCATTACGATATATACAATACTTATTTAAAAAGCAGGAGGTGACTGTTTCTGACTAGTGACCATTTTTATTCATTTTGCTTTTCTTATTTTATTTACGCTATTTTGCTTTTCTCTTCTTTTCTTGATACATTTGTAAGTTTTTTTGTTGCTATTTGATACTTTGTATATGATATAATAAGAAAGTATATGAACGGAATTGTTTTATGAATATGAAAAGTGAATTGGCACAGGTGTTTCCTAATGTCTGATGCAAGAAACTGTGTCATCCTATGCTCACATATCATATGTTCCTAAATGCAATACTTCCGCTTCGAGTGTTGCTTTGAATTAATCACATTTAAAACACAGCGAGAAATATCAATCGCTCATTCTATTGATATTAGTCAATCAGAGATGACCAAAATCTACTTTGATGAGTTTCCTGCTCGGAAGATAACACTCTATAATGAATATTCTTTGCTATCCTAGATCCATATGAGTATTTCATAAATAAGTTTGTTGAATATTGAGAACTTGAATCATATCAATGTTAAGATATTTTTAATTTACTGACATACTCCACCATTTGGTTAGTACTAATTTCTATTATATGTTTGCTATACATATGACGTAATACATACGTCACACGTGCTTCATAATTCATCTATGCGCAGAGTAACCGCAATCAAAGTTAGTCAGCGGACCACATTTGCGTGCAGATTATGGAACAGGAATATTCATACCGAAAAATATCAAGTAACACTCTAATCTCATATTAAATATACCAACAATGGCTAATCCGTTTTAATAAAAACTCAAGAGTGTGATATCTGTGGTTGTAGAAACTTTTACTCAAGCGAATATTGTCCATCCAAACCACTTTTAACTGTTAAAGTGTCACAATGACGTAATTAACTTTACGCCACCCAACACAAAACCAATTCACATTTGCAGATTACGTTAATGATTACGTTTTTACTAAGACCGGACAGCTGGTAAAATAATTTGATTAAAGAGAAATCTATACAACTTCGCTATTTAGAAGAAAGAAAATCTCTTACATCAGTTACAAATGTCAAAGCTCCAGAAGCAGCTGAAAAAGCTAATTCGCCAAAACAAATTGATGGGCTGTGAAGTAGTCAAAAAGATTTGTCATTTAGCTCAGGATACATTCAACTGATTTAAAAAATATTGCTTTCGTCTTTGTGTGTGTATTTTTATTTCTTAGTTTGAATTTTCTGTGCAAATCTGTTATAATTACAGAGGTGTAAATGTTTAGACACGTCTTTCTATGCAAATGTCGGGCATCTACCCTATTGGAAAATGTGCTTATTGCTTTTCCAGACCGGAGAGAGACTTATACAGAATCACCAGGTATGTTCCAAAAGGTCTCTCTAAATATTTTTCGTCTTCCCCAAGGTTTAGGAAAAATCACAGCACATCAGATCCTTTGAAGTGGGTTAGCGCATGATCTTCGGGAGCAAAAATATTCGCCTATATATCATGCCAAAATTTATCGATGTCCAACTGGGTACAGTCTTTGAAAAATTTGAAAAAGATTAAAATATATGCATCTGTTATGAAAACACTTAAGCTTTTACACAACAGTTTTCCATCATTAGGTCTACGCTGGAATTATGCAACATTTACATCAGTTTGTGAGGGGATAAATGTCGCTTATGACAAGGTTTGGTCGGATGACAGCATTTAGTATGTAATACAACCAAAAAATTCAAAAGTAATATCTATAGAATCAATTAAACCAAGACATGCTCGAATGGAGGTGTTATGTGACAAAATTTAAATTCCGAAAATATGCCATAACTACACCCAAAAAAAAGTTGTCATCAGGGCGATGCTATTTAGACATCAATATGAAATTTTCCAGTATTTTTTTGGCTTCATTAAAGTTCTTGTAAAATTGACATTTTCGAAATTGTGAAATTGATATTTTCGAAGTTTACAGTAATAAGATTGACTATCAATTGGAAACCAAAAATTTTGTATTGGTATCACTTTAATATTTTTAAGCGCAAAACTAATAATTTCCTTGGGCAAATTAATAACCACAGTTCAAAATTGATATTTCTGACTATTTTTTTTATATTATTAATCGTAGTTGATACCAAAAAAATGATACTGTTCAGAGTTTCGTTTTATTACGCCCGTATTAATTCAATAGTGATACTAATTTTTTTTGGCTGTAGGTAATCTTAAAATAAACAATTATTTTCTGCGTTCTAATCTGAGTGACAACAAGTGTATTAACACTGTAATTCAATCAGCTCTTGGATAGGCAAATCGGTGCTCAAGAATAATTATGTAATCATTTAAAGGTGAACAGCTAAATCGTTTTTGTACTAAACTTCTAATCGATTGAGCTGATAGTTACTTGCTTCGGTTGAAGTTGGATCACAGTCTAATTGTTTACATATAAATTGAATACATAGTACTATATGCATGCATTAGACAGGTCCATAAGAAAAATGTTTTCTTTTTCTTGAAAAAATATGAATACTATTTTCAGAATGACTGCAAGAAAGTATTGCAATATCTAGTTTCAAACCTTAATACCAATGTAGGTTTTATATGAAACAAACTATTTATATTAAGTTAGTGCCTAATTAATTCAAGTTTCGACGACATTTTTAAATGAAAAATAAGATCAAAAAAAAATATACAAACTGGCATTGTTGGACACTTTTGAAAACAGCCCCCCTCCAGATAATATAAAAAATATTCATAAATTTTAAAAATATTTTACCTGTCCCAGTCTAATATCGCACATATGTACATATACACCTATCAATAAAAATTGATTAAAATCAACAATTCTGACTGTTACCGAAGCAACGAATATAGACAATCATTTTGGTAATCAAGCAACGGCTGCAGAATTTTCGAAAATAAAAAAGGGGTATACACCATTGAAAGCTCTGTAAAAAAAAGCTGTTTTAATTCATAAAAAAATAAAACGCAATAAAAAACGCATTAAAAATGTTCGCTACCATCGTTTCGCAAATGCCCAAAGTGCCATAAATGCCATAAGAACGATTTTGGAAATCAAAAACCTCAACTTGTTTGGGCCAACATGATTTCGTTAGATGGTTTATGTACTTGGAGTTGTGCTTTGAAAATGGTATCTCATTACGATTACTTGCACCGCAACCAAAAATGTGTTTGCACCAAATAAGAAACTGTCTGAGAATGGATTACAATAAAACAGAAAATTCCATGTAAGAAAGCAACAAAAAAAAGGAATTTCACAAGGGTGCATGGACAATATCAAATCGGAAACAGCCTAGTGTGAGACACTTTTTCATTCTACAATCGGCGTTTGCGTTTAATTGCGTTAAGTTGAATTAATTAATTTTAGTAATTGGGCATTACATTGTATTTGTGAGTTTGAGCTGTTTTACGACGGACGCACAAAACTCCATACAAACCACGAGCTTAAAACCACAGATTAAGCCATAGTTTAATGCTCCGGCTCAAACATTGTTGCAGTTTCAAGTTTTGCTCAATTTCATGATCTATAAATCAATGAAGATTAGTATTTGAATTGTCGTTTACTCAGTAATGCAGTGAGATTTTGCGTGATCTCGAATTGATGTTTGTATGGGGAGATGGGCAGCTGTTCACTGAGAACATACGACATTGCAACTGTGGGTCCGAGTTATCTGAATCAATAGCTTATAAGGGAAGTACAAAGCTGATAATGGTGATGATAGGAACGTATTTTAAGAGAACGGTGACTATCTCTAGAGAACCAAGCTCCTTCCACAACTCCTTGACTCTCTTACAAAACAAAACCAAGAAAAAAGCGGACTGTCTGTTTGTTGCCAGGCACTCGTACCCGTTGATAGAACATAAGATCAACTTACACAAACCACATTCACCAATAACAAACAAAAGCAAAAGTGATATTTAATTACACAACTGCAACAACTTTTTTGTTTTTGTTTTTGTCTTGCCTGGCACTCTGGTTTAGTTTGTAATTCAATTACGTTATTGGTTCATTTTATTGCAAAAGTTCTATTGCAGCTGTTGGCACTGTCACTTGCCACTCTCCAACTTGGCACATCCGTTTTGACAACTCAATGGCGGCACACGCAGCAGTCACATAAGCAACTGTGGTCAGAAACCTCAACAGCTACATAAGAATTAGAATTAGAAACAGACGAGATTCTTTGTAATTCAATGCTCCGCCTATGCCAACCAAATTTGGTTTGACGAAATCATTCGCATACAAAAGAACGATTCGCATTCGAGATGCGGTACAGTTATGAATTGCAAAAATTGAAAGTAGAACACTTGAGACACAGAAGCAAATAACAACAACAACAACAATTTGTATGTCTCTCTTTGTAATGTAAAGCGATCAGATGACGCTTAGTTGCCGCCACCATCAGTAACCACCACCTGGGCACCTTTTTTGGTTTGCGTAACTCCACTTCTGCCACCACATTTTAGAATGGTCAGAGGCGATATCCGTTGCAGCATGCAGGTGATGAAATTTCCTTATAATTTAAATGTGCTGAGTGATATATGCAAAAGCACATTTGCATGTGAAACCGTAATCTTTGGCAATTGAGTTCGTAAAAGAACGACCAAAGTACGCACAACATTCACTCTTCACCCAACAGAACTCAAGCATTGGGCTGATACCGCAATAGAGGGGCCAGGAGTTCCTAATTGTTCCAACAAGGTTTATTTACTCGATTAAGTCTTGTGGTTTTGCATGAGTTTGGCTATTCTTCTAAGTTTTTTTTTCAGCTAAGTGACAACAGATTGTGCTTTATCGGTGTTTGGTCATTATAAACAAGTTATTTGCTCGTTAACTATTTGAACGGAAGCCGCCAGTCTTTATTGTTTACGTAAGTACTAAAAAATATATTGAGAATGGGACAATTTCTGGCACAAATTAACAGTTATAAAATTCCAGTGATTAACAGGCAATCAAGAGCGTAGTCTTGCAGATGTATCCCAATTGTTTCTCACAATAAAAAAATAAAAAATTTAACTGATAGCATTGTTGGTGCTAGCATTTTAAAAATATTACATTTTTTTATTTCATCCGAATGTCGAGTAATTGCTTCAGAAAAAGAAATATGCATCTGCGCCCCTAATTTTATTACCATTGTTACTCCATTTAATACCACACATACTTCAATCCATTTTACTGCCTAAAACTTTATCTCTTTTATGCAACATACAACTCTATACATTTTTCAGATACATACAAGCTCAAAACATACATACAAAACGAATCGACGGCGTAATAGGAAAAGCAATAAAATTGCCAAGTTTTGCAAATTTTCACCTACAATTCCACTTTCTGGAGTTATTAACCTCAAACAACCCAACGGTGGGCGCGCATGTAATTCGAGGCGGTGATTGTCTTAAAGAAACAAAACGCTCGCAAAGCCACGGATGCATGTAAGTATGCCTACAAATACAATGTAGAAAGCATAAACATAAACAGCACACGCCTAGACAACGGTTATTGTTTTTGTTATTGCATTTTGTGATTTTAAGACGCAACCAGCTGCTGGACATTGCACTGAATTGAAGAAACAAACAAACAAAAAACAAAAACTGTGCCACATTCGATTGCTAAGAAGCTAACGAATGAAAGGTAGCAATGCTTACGTCATAACAGCACAACGCCGTTGACAGACTGACAGACAGACAGCCAGGCGTGCAAACAGCCAGTCAAAGCGACAGTTGCATGGCGCGCGATAAAGTTTGTTCGTCGTTGCGCTGATTGTGCGTGGCATCCTGAATGTTTGCACTATTTGCTCCACCACAACAACAACGCTGATCGTTGGCGCATGCGAAAAATCGATTGTACGCCAATTTGAACGAGACTTTTAATTTATTTTTATACCCAGTAGTGCTAGGCATACAATAAATATTTTTAATTATCCGTCCCAGGGAATGTTGGACCTTCGGTGTTACATGCAGCTAGATATATTTTACTTGCCATTTAATTATACAAAAAAAGTTTAACTTCCCAAGCGCTTAACAGAAGAGTTACGTGTATGGAAAATACACAACTGGATATCTAACGTGACCTTAAAGGATTAAGCTAGACTCATTCACTCAAATTTGAAAGCTATGATAGATCACTATTGGTTATATAAACTGGATTTTCGCCCGCATTTTCCTGCTCCTTGAGCCTTTTTTATCCCAACATTTTTATTTTAACAACTTTTACTAGGAGCAAACGTCTAACTACGAGTATCTACTTATGGAGCTGTTAGTAGACAAATGTTACGTATATAGATACATATGTACATACTTGTACATATTTACATACATAGATACTTAATAAAAATCTTGTAATGTTTTCGCGTATTTTTAATGCGAATAAATGTTTCATTATTTTTCACTTATTTTTTTTTGTTGATTTTTTTTTTTTTTTTTTGCTGGTTGTTCGTTTTTGTGCAAGTTTTGTAACGAAATACAAATTAAACTGGTTCTACGGGTGTGTGCTGGCTGGTCACTCTGACCACTTTGAGTGCATGTATGTATGTAAGTCAATGGGTAATGAATATGTCTGTCTGTGCATTTGGGTGTGTGCGAATGCAGTGCAATTGAAAGCAGGAAATACCGCAGCATCTGTAGCTTGGCTTTTGTTTAGCCGATTAAAAACAAAAAACAAAGGCGAAAATATAAAAAACAGAAAATTAGAGCGCGTGCAATAAGTGCGTCCAGTAATGCAGCTGCATAGGACATTTTTGAATGTAGTATTTATTGTGAGAGCTTTTTAGTATTAAATGACGACGAATATGAGTAAAAATCGTGCCCTGGCATGAGAAATTGGTGTTTGCATTCGCGTGAGTTTTTCAAAATTAGTCGTTTGGTCAGTCGTGATTGCATTTCGTGAATTTAAAATTTTTTACAATTTCAACGTTTATCTCAAGCGGGGAATTTGTTTCTGACAACACAAAATCCAGCGTCCGTTTCAGTGTAATTACTTTGCTTTGGTGACAGGTAATAGTGTCACTGGTAATAGTGTCAATTGACACTATTTCCGTTCTAAATTGGAAATAGTGTCAATTGACACTATTGCGCTTTCGAAATGGAATTAGTGTCAACAAGAAAATGGAAAATAAGTCATTGACACTATTTCCAAACTGAAATGGAAATAGTGTCAAAAGTGCTAAAAACGGGTCTATCACATTATCCCCAAAATCAAAATCCGCAAAGGAAAAATCCCTAAAATCAGAATCCCCAACACGAAATCCCCATTTTATGTGTGAAATAAATTCAAATTATGTATTGGATAGGTAATTATGCTACCTTTCATTTGAGGTACCACTGTTGTGGGCGCAAAACCGCGTATGTGCAAAATTTTAAATTTAATTTAAAAAACAACCCTGGGCTACATTATTCCAAGTCCTTCTGCGTAGTACACCATTCTGCGTAGGCGGCCTTCGCGCTTATTATAAATAACCCTGGGCTACGCCATTACAACTCCGGGTGGTTGCCCTGAACGGTGGCAACATGCCACCGTTCCCACTCTATGGGCGGGATCCAAGGTATTTTTGTGCAGAACACCTTTCTGAATTGGCAATAAAGATAACATAAAGGGAATAAAAATATAGTGTACATGCATATACATATGTGAATAGCTAATAACATAAGATGAAAATTTGAAATAAAAAATCGCGCGATATAATAATCATTAGTTTCAGGTGATAATAAAAATTAAAAAAATACCATGGATTCCGCCCATAGAGTGGGAACGGTGGCATGTTGCCACCGTTCAGGGCAACCACCCGGAGTTGGAATGGCGTAGCCCAGGGTTATTTATAATAAGCGCGGCCGAAGGCCGCCTATGCAGAATGGTGTACTACACAGAAGGACTTGGAATAATAAAAATCCATATCTTACAACACTGCGCTGCGCAGACAACCGCTGCCTAAAATAGCAATAGTGTCAATTGACACTATTTCCATTTCGAAAAACGCAATAGTGTCAATTGACACTATTTCCAAGTTACCCTGGAAATAGTGTCAATTGACACTATTACCAGTGACACTATTACCTGTCACCCTTTGCTTTGTCTGGAAGCTTGGACACAGACAACTTTTTCCTAAAACCTCTTTTAGCCTTTACAATTTTAAAAATATCGGTAGATAAGACATTCTTCAAGATCTTCTCATCGAACCTTCCTTCAGAAAGTTTTTGCTGTACGTAACGAATTCAAGGACCAATCAAATAAAGAAACACTTTTCAGCTTGTGTCTTTCGATTTTCGGAGGTCCAACAAGATTTCCAAATATTTCCAGCATAACAAAATTCAAGTTTTTTGTATACTTTTAAAAGCTAGTTGCGAACTTTTCGCAATTTTTTTGATTTCTTGTCTTCCTTGAAACAATGTTGCTACTATTTAAAATCTTAGACTTTAAATAATTATTTTTTGAAATTGTCACTATAATAAATTTAAGATAAATTCAGCCTTTCTAAAAATACTTCCGAAAATAGAGATAAAAAGCTTTCATATAATTTTTTTTAAATAGTTCTCTGACAACAAAAATGTGCCTACTTTTGTTCAAGAACGGGTTATTCATGGCTTTTGCTTTAATAATAATACTTCTTATAATGTACCTAGGAAGAGATCAAAGCAATTCTTCTTTTCCTAATATGAATGTATCTAAGCCGCTCTATCATAAAAGCCATTGTTGACTTTAGTATAATAAATTGAAAAAAGTGACGTTAATGCCTCAAAAGACGTGTTTCAGTTTACTTTTCAATTTATTAGTGGACCTTTAAAATAGCTTAATCAGCTGGATCATTAATAATATATATTATTAACTGAACGTTTTCTTGACAAATATCACATTTTCTGTTGTGCCTCATAAAGTCGGCTGTGACGCAAACGCATACAACTTTTACTTCTGCTTCGTGCCTCTGAATAGATTTTCGTGTTTGAATAAATGTTCTTAATCTCGTCACCCCAAAGTGAAAGGTTAGTAAGGTTGCTATGAGCGGTGAAAAAATCAAGGACTTTTGGTGCTTAAGCTCCTACTTTGATATGGAAAAAAGTTATCCATACTAAACTTTAAGGGATTCTAATCACTCACCTTAATCTGCACCACTTCACGCATTTCCGTTTTGTAGTTGGAGCAGCGTGGTGGAAACTCCAAGCACCATTGCGAGCTGCGTATGCGCACTGGTTGCACGGATGGCACCTTCACATGCTCCTCGTATGCCTCCTCGCGCACACAAATATGCGAGTCATCATCCAAGACTGGTGAAGTGGAGGCGTTGTTGCTGGGCGCGACAGCAGGTGAGGACGCCGTTAGATCGGTGTTTACGCGCAACGCCACATCCTGCACGCCAGCGCAAATTTGTACAAAGAGGAAAAGTGAGAGTAAGCTGAAATATTTTGCTATTGCTTTTGGCATTCTCAATTTCACGCGCTTCATTTTATATTGCTCCTCCTGATAGGGAGTTGTTTAAACTATTTTTGGAAATTTACGTATTTTTTCTTCTTAGCGCAAATTCTATCTCGGAAATATATTTTATGCAATGCGAGCTCTTTTTTTAATCAAGAACATTATTTTACTTCAATTTCAACTTATCCAAAATCACTTTTAATATTCCAGTTTCATTTCACTTTCACTACGCCAAGTTTCACTTTTTCATTTTCAGTCGCTCGATCCGTTCGTTTTAAACGCGTTGGAATAACTGTCACCAACTTCCACGGAAACAAATCTAGAACCGCATGTAAGGCAGAATAACATTCATTGTAACATCATACGTGCGGTGAAATTTACAAAAACAACATTACAAATTTTACTTTAAATGCGCCAAGTATTAAGTTTAATTGAATGTCTCCATTGGCGCAGTTCAACACACAAACAAACAAACAAACATACTTACAAGCGTGAATGCTGGCGAACGCAGTTGTGTAAACAAAATTACAATTGGACTATTGCTAAGCCAACGCACTGAAATCAAATCAATGCACAGAGTCCGACTGTCAACCGGTGCTGCGGTCATAAAGTCAAGCATTTAGCCGTTCAACCAGTCACCCAGTCTGTCAACAGATCTCAACATAAATTAGTAGAGAATTATTTAATTGAAGTGATGATGTCCTTAGCTCGCTTTGTTTTTGTACATAATCATGTTCATATAAATGGAAACATATTCACAGTCATTCAAATGATTTTTTTATTTTATAACACAATTTTATTGACTTCATACTTGTGGTTATTGTTGTTGCATTTAAGTTTTTACAAAGTGCACGTAGCACCAGCTTAATTTGAATGTTTTTCACTCAATTAAAAAGCAGTGAACGGCCGGTACGAAATGTTATTGTTTTACAGCAGTGAATATACATAGATGTGAGCAGGGGCATTCCATGCCAAAGTGGTCGATATGGAGAACCGAGCATTTTTGCACGTCAGAGGTTCACGGCGAATGCTCAGCTTGATACCGCATAGATACCGCTTCGCTATTACTTCTAGGTCTCAAAAGGTGGCAAAAATATTTATTCCGGAAAACAAAGAGAAGAAGCCAAAGATTTTCGCTAAGAAGTACACAAATCGGTATTTTTATAGCAATATTTAAATCTTTATATATGAAAGTAAACATATCTATTACCGTAACCATAACCGTAACCGTAACCATAACCGTAACCGTAACCCCAAGCATAATTGTAACTATAACCGTAACCGTAGCCGTTACGTTCAACGTAATCGGAACTTCAACCATAACAATCTCGAAATAACTTACATATAAGGGGTTTCACGGTTACAGTAACGGCAACAATTACAGTTACGTTCGATGACTACGGCTTTGGCTTTACGTTACGTTTGGGGCTGTTTTTTTCATCATTTTCTTAGTATTTTTCTCTCTTTTAGTTAAAACATTCTTTCCCTTCCAATTTTCTCTTTCGCTTTTGTAATTATAATTTGATTTTTGTTCACTTTCACAGTTTTTGTAGGAATCGAATTTAATCTAATCAATTGCCGATTTGTGAGGGAACGACCCCGTATACAATAACATAATTTGTTTTCGCTTTCTTACTACATAATTTTTGCTGTTGTAGTTGTTTATGTTCGGCCCTACACCCTGTCGATCGTTGACTCGAATTACTCGGCGAGCTTTTGCTTTCTTATTTGCGTAAGTATTTACTTGTTTACGCACACATACATACGCAAAAATACAAATACAAATATGTAGGAGTTCAGAAGTTAAATTGTAAATTAAATGTGATCACTTGTGGGCTAAATTTTTTATTGCAAAATTGCTTTCGACTGAAAAATCGTTTTACATTTAATGCGGAAGATTAAGGCTGGTACTTAAGGTTGTAAGTTGATTGAACGAGGCAGTGGCGTTTGGCAATTCTCACAAATATAATATGAAAGATTTTTTTTTTTAATGTACATACTTTTTTTTTTTCTATTGGTAAATATAATTGTAGAATTATTTTATAAATATGTAATCATCAACTTACATATTTGTTTTACTATTTCTGCAAATGTTTTCTAGTGTTGCAAACTTCTCGCCCACTGTCAGTCGATCATAAGAAACTGTCATACATTTTATTAAATTAAGGCGTTAGCTCACAAATATCATGTTTAACAAGCAAAGAAACGTTTATTCTACGAGTACTGCACTTACGGCTGTTCCCAAGATCAACCGCTACATAAGTTTGTTCTAGTGATGCCAAAGTCTCATATTTTTACAATACCGTGATTTTCGGGATTCATTTCAGGAAATGTGGTAAAGTTATAATTTCGGTTGCTAGCTCTTTATTCCTTATGCAGTTTGAATCTAAAGGAGACAAGTTCGGGCACCGCAGATATGACTTCCATTGAATTTGTATTCTATGTTCTTGTTGGGACAAAATTTTATTTAAATGTAATAATTTTCACTTGAACTCTATATTGACATTCATAAAGCACCTTAATACTAGCCATATTGACACTTGATTAATCTAATTGAATAAATTAATGCCGCCAATAAAATGCATTGCATATTTATAACTTCCATTTCCTACAATTTTAGAAAAAAAAATGACGATTCGCAAACGAAAAAAATATCTGAACAGAGACACACACCGCGTCACATGAATAGGCACAGCCCTTATCACATTGAGCACATTTCTATGTGGAAGCATTTAAACTAAAATTTTAAAATATGCAAATGGTGTTTAAAGAAAATTGGAACTTCGGACATCTCTGGGGTTTCACTAAACTCTTTTTTTTAAATTCCAAAATAGGATAAATATAGTTCTTGTTCTTCAACCAAATAATCAAAATACCATACATACATACATATTAAACCAAAATGAGAATTCACAATAATTAAATTGATAAAATGGCGGGTACTGTAGCTATGTATGTGTGTCTGTATACCACTACAACTACTCCCAGCATATCAACAAATCGTAATGGAAATGTTAAAATGTTAAATTGTTTAAACAAAAAAACTGAATTACATACAATTTGCAATTGAACTTGAGTCAATGCCAACTGGCGTCTGGCGTCTGGTGCATACGCAATCCAACCCAACCACACACAGGCTGCACCCGCTCAACGAGCTAACTCAATTTCAGTAGTTTTTTTTTGTCTTTTTACAATAAAATTTTAATTTCATAAAAAAAAGTGCGAATCAACAGAATGAAAAATTTGAACAAAACAAAAAAAATTGTGCAATGCGAATGCTAAATACAAAACCTGTTAAGCAATTTGTCAGAGGCACAGAAACGCGGCAGGCAGCATGTCGCCATGTACTACAAGCCCAATGCAGTTGTATTTGGAAATATATATGAATCGTTTGTATGCTTTAGTGCGTTTAACAAATGAAGCACGCGGAACCACCTGTGGCACATGAAACCCAACACCAACAAGATGCGTGAAATTTGTTTGTAGCAGCCGGTGTGTTTGTTTAGGTCTGGGTAAAATATTTGCGTGCGTGCAGGTCATTAAACCTCTCTCTGTATGTGCGTATGAATTGTCGACGCATGTGCGTGTTGTTGCGTGGATAAGTTCTTTTCCGGCTAGTCAGCCATGCAATTGAGGACAATAATGATTTATATAACGACTAGATTTGTTATTGCTTTCTTGTTTTGTTTGTTTTCCAAATTAACCATTGACAAAACTATTGAAAAATCAACTTCCTCTGAAGCTTAAGCACTTGCTAGGTATGCCACCAAAGTTCAAACTTGTTTCAAAGCTAAATCAAAAATAAAAATAAATCACTAAAATCTATGAGATCTCTCAATTTTCTTCTAAATCGACTGAAGCTCATATCCTTTGTGGACATAAAATCATTTAATTTATTATTATTAAGTATGGTTATTTATTCAAAATTATTATTTTTTAATATTCCACGAAAGAACATCACTGTTACTTTAAAATTATATTAAAAACTATAAAAAATAAATACAAATATTTACAGATAAATTCAGGTGTTTTAAGTAAAATGAAGTTTATAGTAAACAGTTTTGTTATTTCTTCAAACTGAAATTTTAAGCTCCTTACTTAACTTTGATGAATTGAAAAACTCTGTATGCTAGGCTCTCGTATCAAATGCACCCAACCAGCACACAATATTCTTAATTCCTGTGCCACATCAACACCACAAACCAGCAAATAAACGCCACCAACGGCGCCTGTACTGCAGCTGAGCGCGTAGCCGCATTGTAATAACCGCCAGTCACTTGCAAGTTCGCCGTCTCAATGCTGCGTCTGCAATAATCGCCATCATAATTCCAACCCACAAATTCATTTGTGCGCAATGATTCTAACCGCAACCACTCCTCTAGCGGTGCAAAGTATTCGCGCAGCGCTGTGCCGTCCAAGCGACCTTCGCCAAGTGTTTCCTCGAGCACCTCCTGCCATGGTTGGGAAGCACCTTTAGCCATGATACGCCTACAAAAGAAATGAGAGAGCAAGTAGAATCAAATGGTTTCATTTTCTTTAAGGGGCTAATTATGTAAAGCACTGCATAACTCCAAATAAACTACCCCAGCCATGCTCGTGCACTCTTCGTAAATGAAGCGAGCTCATACTTTTATTTAAAAAGAAATTTCGCTTTATTAAAAAGAAAGTAACTCTTTGCGTCACTTTAAGTTTACATAATAAGCCCCTGATATTATTTTGACAGATACTTACTTTAATAAATTGCCCGCTTCTGGATGTCTATAAATGTCGCATCTATGCAATGGCTTGCGTGGATCTCCAGGCACATATTGGCCACTCACACGGCACATACCACGATAAATTTGGAACTGCAGCACGGTCGAAACATAGTATCTGCAAATAAGAGAAAATATAAAAATAATAAAAGTTTTGTTGGAAATCTGCTAATTCTATTAAGTATATGAATCAATAAGAAGTGTAGATTAATTTAGGAGACTTAAAAAAATATTCTCTGTTTCAAGTTGGGGTATTTCAAATTTGTGAATTTTCCAGCTAATCCAAATTCTTGTTAAATCTAAATTTTTTTATAGCGGGCCTTGAACTCCTATCCTTTGCAGATCAATAATTCAGAAATAATTAAATTAACATTTTTTAACGACCAACAAATTAAGAATTAAATGCCACATAAACCCATTCCGTACCATTCAAATATTCAAATAAAATTATTCAATCAATCGAGACCACAAATTTTTCGAATTGAAGCTGCTACATTGTTGTTTATAGAGCTAAGCACGTTGTTAGGCGATAAAAGCTCATGAGCATTAACAGTTATTTTAATTAACTGCTAAAATTGCAATATATGTATCAGCTACTGTAGGTAAATAGTACATAACTTTTTATTTTGTTGTCGTTTTTTTGCAATTTTCGCAACTCAGCACAAGGTTATTGCATTACATCATAGTTTTAGTGTGACAAATTTCGGTTTTTATTAGACTTTTATTGTTTTTGTGTTCATAGCCAACACTGAATTTGGTTGCGTGCTACTATTTGTTGTAATTGTTGGCTTTTTAAGGGAGCATAACTTGTTAGTGATGGAACTAACTAATTTTCGGTATTTTGGTGGTGATATTAGAAGAAGTAGTACTTAAATAATTAAGGCATCTTTCATTTTGAAATACCACAGTAAGTAAAGAAAGCTCAAAGCCGCAAAAAACTTCGATGGCGCTTGAAAGAAATTTGTTACAATGAAGTCTTCTTTATTTGATTTGGAACAGTAATCAGAAGTCATAAAAGCTTGATTTTCCAGCAACGATGAAATATATTCTTCATTCGGGATATTTTCAAAATTTTTGTAAGGAGTGGACTTTTTATTATGTTTCTTAAATATTTAGACCGATAATTATAAGTCCAATATTTTCAGAAAAATAAGTTTCATAATTGCCTGTTTAATACCATATCTTTGCCTTCTTAATTTATTTGTCTTTCTAGTTTGTTTGTTTTGTTTTGATATATCCTTCCCACACACTACCACTATATCATACTCAATTAGAATGTATGTATATGACTAACAAGCTATAAAACTTTGCTCTTATGCTTTTAGGTGCCTGAAATAGCAAAATTTTTATTATTTGAAACTGCTCCAATTACATTAGGAATATGTTTTTAATAACCATGTTATCGAAAGCTCTGAATCGAGAATTATTGCGACCATCAAAAATTTAATGCTGCACAATTTGTCCTCAAATAAGACACCGCGGAGCTATAAATTTAGATATAACTTGCTGAACGTAAAGAACAAATCTATTGAATGTAGAGTAAAGCATACTAAATGAGCTGGTCACATACACACACTCATATGCTTCACCATGTCGCTTATTAATTTGCTTAGTACCGGATACAGTTCAAACGCCACACGGAATTTGTTACATTTTGCAATATCCACAAATCATTAGCAACTAAGTAATGAGCCGTAACAAATAACCGTATAATATAATATAAATTTAATATACGTATTTTAATCTTTACAAATTTGTGCTGCGTGCCAACCTTGTTGTTGGCGCTTTATTTATAACCACCAAAGTCTTTGAGTGGCTAAGAAATCGAAAATCGAAATTAACAATAATCAATTGCAATTATTGTTGATTTATAAATTACGTGCTTGATCACTTAAGATGCTTAGCCTAACACACACACACACACACCTACATACTATAGTAGGGCTGCTTAACAGCTATGCAGCTTGATTTAAATCATTTAAACTCTGAAGGTTGCATTGGTTGGAGTTGGCGTGGCCAAAGGCTGGGGTGTTAGCTATGGGCGGTGTTTAGGGAATTAGTTTGCTACTTTGCGTTATTATTTATTTGTGTACGGAAAACGCGATGGTCACGTTGCTTGTTAGCGCTCATTTGACGGTGTTTAAGAAAATATTTTAAGAGTTAATTATAGTAATCTCGTGCTGGACGAAAGACTTAAGACACGAACTTGCGTCGAAATTGTAACCAAATATAAATAACTTGTTTGTGGTGGGGGGATAAGCTAGCTTGGTAATTACAAAAAAAATTAAAGCAGTAACATTGAATTAGTCGTGAATAGCTTGCTTCCTTTCAGCGCGTTTTTGTGGTTTTAATACAGTTTTGACCATTTCGCATGCGCACAGCAATATATTCTAATTTAAATATTAATTTCCGTCTTCCAAAAAGCTTCTCTAAGAGGCATGCAAATGGAAGCGATTCCGTTCACAAATATTTGATTAGGGGTGCTTTGGTCTACTTCCTCCTCAATTAAAGCCACAACGGCTTTGGCAATAAAAGTAAAGGTTTCTCTTAGCAGGACCACCCCTCTTAAAAATGTGTTTGTATCCACTTTTAAAAATCCGGTGTCCATTTTAAATTTGAATGCTTTTGAAATTTGCTAGTTTTTATAGTTTTATGTTTTTAATTTTGGACATACATATTTACTCAAGTACCCGCAGTTTGCAATCACGGCTTATAAATCAAATGAGCAGCACGAAATACATGGCACGCCATGGCATATGGCATGCAAACCCACTGCCACAGTGCCCTGCATTTTGTGTGACAACCTAAATGGCTTGCATTGAAAAAAAAAACATTGTCGCTTAAACATTTTGCAAAACAACAACATTGAACGAAAAAAAAAATGAAAAGTAAGCATAGAAACGAAAGGCAAACAACCTTTAAAGTCACAGCAGCTCAACAAAGCCACCCATGCAATGAGTTGACAAACCAATAAACCAACCAAAGGCATCGACAATGCTGGCCATTAAAAGCTGAGGAGCCGACACCAACGCAAATGTTGTTGCTTAAAGCGCAAACACAAGCAACGTCAGCGCGACTAAGGTGTTCCGTTCAGGTTGTTGGTCTTACTGAATTGTCATTCCTTCATTGATTCATTGTTTGCTTTTGTGTTTTCTGTTTTGTTTTTGCCCCATTTGCTACGGCAATTCGTTATCGCTGTTAAGCTGGACTGACTTCACTCCAAAGGCATGAATCAATAGATTTTTTCCAAGCTCATTTGTTTTTCTGTTGCTGTTTTACGCTTCATATCCTTTTGCATTTTTGCTTTTTGGTATTTTCAATGGATTTCCTTACTTCAGTGCTTACTTAAGCTTTCAAGACCTTTGTACTCTTGCTGTTCTCTCCGATATATAAAATTAAATATAAAATTCCAGAATTGAAACCCATAATCTATGTTCACTTATGTCTATTTTGTTTTATTTTTTCAACTTTGGCTCTTAAGCACGCTGCTTTTCATCTCACAGCGTCTAGCAACAATGCTGAAGTGAAGCGAGAAAACCGCAACTAATGGCGCTGCCGGAAAAATCGCTCATAATTTATTTGCTGTTAGGCGCGTGAGTTTAGTTAATCCATCATCATGAACGAATGACATAAAAGTTTAGCTAACAGCAATGTTCAAGGTCGTCGTTACTACAAATGGCTGCATTTTGGCACGACTTAATTGACTGTGGGAACATTTCCACATGAAATAATAAAACACCAAGTTTTGAATTTCTGAAATTGCATCGCACTTCTAATGTAATGATCACTCAAACTAACATATTTGATTTCTTCTCTATCACTGCTGCAATTTTTATTCATTTTCCAGGACAAATTCGTTTTTTAGCATTTTCAAATCAAATACTAAAAATCGCCTTTCACAAATCGCACCAATGATTGCAATTACTTTAATGCAATAATGACCATAAAATTAAAACCACCAGCAATCGCCACGGCTTACTCAATGAAACGCCACTCACCCAAATAGGCGTCCACACTGAGAACAGTCTGATGCAGTCATGCGTACTTGTAGGAATCAATTCGTGTTTTAGACATAATTTCCTAGTTGAAAACTAAAAGAGTTACTTCTGACACCAGCTGTGACTGTGGCTTATGTACAGCTCTGTACAGCTGTTGTAAAAATGAAATTGGAATCAAAAAGCTACAACTGGAGCTATTATTACTTAAGTGACTGAGGTGCTAGGTTTAATTACTTAGTTTGTAAGGAGGCAGTTTGGCTTTTGTCAATCGAATTGTCAAATGGCTGACTGCATGACTCTTTAGTGCAGGCTATATGGTAAAAGTAAAAATATATAAAGTTTGTAAGGTAATTAAGTTGGATATCTGCGTTGATATATTTTTTACCCAACTAGGATACCCAAAAAATTAGATTTTGTACGAGAAAAAGAAGGCAAGGACAGCATTTTATAGATCTTGTGGTTTTTGAAATATCCAGCGCCTAAAAGTATGCAATATTTTCTGCTACGTCTGCAACATTGAAACCGCATTGTCGGAAACATCTCATACCTTCCTGAGTGCTTTTAGACACAGCGTATACTTTCAGGCTGGTGGGAATTCCTTAAGAAATCATTTTCGATTGAAGTTCTTTCAGAGCACCATAAAACTCAACCATCAAATTTATTTGACTTTAAAAATACGTCTAGGTGCAATATTTGAAATTCTTCAATTCCCCTGCTGTGCATTATAGCGGCACCTCCTTTCAATTACGCACATTAAGTGTTTAAAATAGTTTGACTACGTATTTAGCTCAAAACGTTTAAGTGTTTTAATCGAAAAAACTGCGAACAGTAGCCAAAGGCTATCATCAAACTCCGTTTAACGCATGAAGCGGTTATTTGTTGAGGCGTTTGATATCTATTGACATGTTCACATTGTTTTTGTGCAAAACTAATTTTGCTGTCAACAATTAGTGCAATTTTTCGGCCTCTCCTCATTCAGCTGCAGTACAATCACAGTCATTCTTGTGTCTTAAAAAATCTTTGCCATTTTTTTTCTTTAATTATTTCTATGATTGTCAAGCATTTAATATTTTTTTTTTTTTTTGTTGAAATTAAATCTTTGCGAAATTGGCACACGCATGAAGGCGCTCACTCACTTGCTCAACCCAACTCAGTGCTGCTCCTTCCGTCACTATACCATGTCAAGTTGATCACTCTAATCGGGCGCCCCACTTCAAATTGTCCATTACTAAAATGACTTTAATTCTTTACAGGCAATTTCGTTTTCATTTTTGTAGACTAAGAGTTGCGTACCATGCATGACCATATAGGTTTTCCTTCATAGTAATCACATTGCCTTCGTTCAGTGATGCAGAGTGTTGGTGGAGCCACGAGAATATTAGTCTTAAGTCGTTTATTAAGAATATTAGCTTTAAAGATCTATATGCCAATTCCAAGCAATCTGACAACATAGAAGAAATGCAAACTCTTTAAGCGACTTTAGGAATTTCTTTCGTTTATTTCATTTGCGCTCCTTTTTATAATTCGCAACTAGCTTATGAAATATTTTGAAGATATAATTTATGGCTACATCAACCACAAGCGATACTAAACTGAAAGAAGAATGTTGGTATCAACTCGAAATATGTTTAGTTTGAATATATAATCGTTTCCTTCGAATGATATAAAGAAAATTTTTATTAAGTTGGAAGGCAGTATACAATACTAAAACTATTTTATTGGAATTTAAATTAAAAAAACGCAATGGCATTTTCTCAGTTCATTTCACTCACACTCTTTAAAAAAAAGAAAACTTTTCAACTGGTACAAAATTTTTTGTTGAATAATATCAGCATATAGAGCATTATCTCAGAATATGTAAAATATTTAATTATGTGATTCCCAGTGCCATGAGTACCACGTTCACACATTCACGCACGCAGTTGTCTGCCGCCATAGCAATTTTTTTTTTTTAATTTTTAACATTTCCCCAGCATAAAGATTTAGCAACACATAACATCTTTCGTAATTTCAGCTTTGTCAGGGAAAAAGATATAAAACAATAGTAGCAAATATTTGCAAAAATGATTTTGATCTCCTTCGAGCCAATGGTGAAAACTGGCTTGAGTGTTGGCGGACGTTCATCGTAAATAAGAATAAAGGTTCGTTGATGAAAAGTTGCAATGAATAACAAAGTGAGTAAATAGTATTAACATCCCATTTTGGACTTGAGACATTTTTTAAATGCCAGGAAATAAGCGTAAGCAAGCAGCGCGTAATTAGTTACGCCGTTTGTGTAAGTTTTGTAACTCGTATTTATTTTCTTTTTTGAGTTACCATAATATTTTTAAATATTGCCATAAGAAGTTGGATTTGGTTTAAAAAAGAGAATTTCTTTTAATTTAATTTTTTTTTAACCTTGCCATCAACGTATTACAATTTACTCACGAATGCACAATTCTAAGAATTTATGAAGTAAGTAATTAGAAGTCAAAAAGATTAATATTTATTTCGAAAATAAAAATAAATTAAAATTGTAAAAGCACTTTTGGCTAATCAATCTGCATTGCTTGTTTAATAATAATGAATTTATGCAGGTATTTATTTACAAAATATTCTAGGCTGATTATACCAACCAAGGATCGTTGTTTTTCTCGTCACTTCAACTGTCATATTTCGGAACCCTTTTTTCTCCAACATATTTAATATCACCTCCGATTTTTCCTCACCTAAGGCACTGATTTAACTAGCACTCACTGCCAACGCAATTTTGCAAAATCAATCATGTTTGTAATGACAGCTAAAATTCAATCCCAAAATTAGATACCTCAACCAAAATAATTACTCCAAGAACCCATTAAGCTGCATTTCAATTTAATATATTTACCTGTAAAAAACACAATCAGTGGTAATTTAAATCTTTTAATGGTAATTTAATACAACCACAATAAAAAGTAAATCATCATAACAACCACTAACATCTAACACAACCAACACACCAACACGCGAATAGCACTCGTTTCAGGAGTAAATAAATGGGAGCTCGCACCACAGCCAAATCAAAAGTGACAAATGCTTAGCAGACTGTTACATAGGCACTTATACGATATATTAACAACTAACGAACAAACTAAACAAGCCGACATAAAATCAGCTGACAACAACCAAGCCACTGGCGGTTTTTGTGACGCCGTTCAACACGGCCAGCACGCAATGAGAATTGTGCAATCGCCGCGCTGCATTGGATGGCAGTCGTTCCAAATAACTGTACGATGCAGCAGAAGAAGTAATGAATCGATCAACAAGGTGCGATCTGGCTAGCTACAGCTGGAGGGTTGTAAAAAATTGGCAGCGTTCATACGCTATTTCTTGCTTTTTTGGTATCGAGCGAATAACGGGCGTATAAACAATTGTGGCTTGTCAAATCTAGCTAAAGACCACAAGAAAGTGAAATACCGCTAAAATTATTATGATTGAAATTTAAGACTCACTCTAATTAGGTGTAATCGAGCGAACGCAGAAAATTATCCAAGGAACAGGTATTGTGAAAATTGCGAGCGAGTCTGCAAACTTTGTGCAATTTACCTAAAATGCTTTGGTTTACCCTGAAGTATTTTTAATAATAAAATGTTTAGATATACCTTTTATAAACATGAAATGATATTCTAACTTTGGTCCGATGTATGTAAGTATGATAACAAGAATAGATAGACCGTCTGTCTGTTTAAATGCATAATTTTAAAGTTATCTTGATGATTTGCTCTCGGCGGCCGCCATTTTGTATTATAGTAATCATTTGACGCAACCAGCAAGATCGGACTAATACAGCACATAGCTTCCCTACAATCGATGCTTCTGATAAATCTGTTTTTGGGATATGTATCATTAAAGAAATAGCTTTGTACCAATTGTAAATAATGATCGGACACCAGGATAAAAACCTAATCAATTCGATCAAGAAATAATAGCGCTGTCCTTGATTTGTCGGAAGTAATAATGAAGAGCTAAACGCTTCCTTAGAATAGCTTAATATCCAATTAATTGATACAATTCATAGTTAGCAGTACTGGTTAATCCTTCCAAAAAAACAAAAAAAAAAACAAATCAACGAAAGAATTGAGCAAGCGAAAGTAATCCAATTAATCGGATTTACGTAATACCACTCATAAATGCTAAATGACAATCTAATATTAGCAACAATAGGAATGCTACACTAATAAATCAACAAAATTAACATACGAACCATTTGTTTAACGAGATACATATCTACGTGTATGACATAAGTACCAAAAGCTCCTCACACCAAAGACCATTCACTAAACATACAAAGATCTTTAACAGAATAGTATCGTTCAAACAATTTATATGCGCATAAATAATGGATTCGCCAAAGTTGTGAATACTCGAAAAAACAGCAGACATTTAAACAATAACAAAAAGCGAATTTGCACTAAATTTTTGCACAAACCTGCCGGAAAAGTGGTCACATCCATTTAATATGAAATGTAGGCCAGCAACCACCGACCACAGCCCCACTGGCAATTTGGCCAAAGACATTTGCCACACAAAAACCAAAAAACTCTAAATAGCTGAAATTACGCAAAAAAAAGACCTATGTTTAGTGATTGCAATGAGAGAAATAAATAAATAAATTGCTAGGCATTCAAGTTAGATTTTGTCTTTTAAAGTTTTGATTTAGCGCGAACTAAATGCGGCTGTTAAATGCTGGAAATGGATAAATAAAATGAAACGTAACGTCTACGCCCCACTGCGTCCCATGGCATTTGCACGTACGTGTTTGAGGTTAAGTAAGTGTCAGGAGGGAACGAAATGCGGGAAAACGTAAAACAGTTGAACGTATTTGATGTTGATTTGGTTGCTTTGGACTGCGCTGCAATGACGTTGGAACAGAAGAATGGAAACGAATTTTTGGGCTTCCTCTTTTGCTCTTGCTGAAGGCGCAAAACATGTTCCTGCTCCTATCAACGGTACACCGTCCAGTAGCACTATTTGGAGCGTTTTAAAATGGCGCCGATCTAAATTTATGGCTGCAAGTGCACGTTTGTAGAATCGAGTATAGCGAGGAAATAAGTAGAAATGGGAGCCACTTAAACTATTAACCATCTTGCAACAGTAAAACAGCATTTTTGTTTTTTTTTTACAAAATGGTTTATTTACTTAGAGCTTTATCCCGATACGCTGGCCATAACCAATCTAACAACCTGTGAAATGCACACCAACAACACTGTAAATGTCAGTATAAATGAATGAGTGAATGGGCACTCTCAGTTGGTATCCAAAGTGGTGCCACATATATATGCCACAAAGCATTGCAGCAGCAAAACACTTTTACTTAATGTTTGATGGGTGGACTTTTTCACTTTAGAACCAGCCAATTGTGGAATATTTCTTTGGAGAATGGACGGAAATACGAAACTTTATTCAAATTAAAAGGCTCATGTGAAATAACTTATTACTTTATACGAAGCGAATAATAAAATGTATAAATATTTTGAAAATGAATACGCTGAGGACGTTATAACTATATAATGGAGACAACAGCTCAATTACAGAAAAATTTGTCAAACGTCTTTTATCTGAAATATCCGAGGTTTCCTGTTGTTGTTGTTACTCTAACAATGTATAAACTTTGTGCGCATTTTAAAAGAATAAAAAATGTTTAAGAAATATTCCAAAAAAATTTATTTTTTACATTAAGAATCTTTATGACTTTTAGAAATTTTTAATAAATTCGTCTTTGCTTCTTGGCCATTTAAGAGCATATCTTATCGACTGAGTGGAAGATCCCCTTATTTCAAAATATAAAAAAACGCAATATCTTAGAAATTGTTTGAAGACCGCCCTATCTCAAAATGAGTTTCGAAAAAGCCCGACCATTTTTAGCCGAGATAGGAGGTTTTTCTATCGAGTTTTGAAATGGGGCGTTATAGAAAAAATTATTGAGATAGACCATTTTTTAAAAATATCTTTTAATAGGGCAACTCAGCATTCGTTATATAAAATCAAATGTGACGAAAAAATCGAAAACTTCAGGACTATATTTTTAAAAAATTCAGAAATGTATTATGCTTGAATGTTATGGACTTTTCATTTTAAACACATTATTGTTGTTGTTATTAAACTCCATCTTTGAGTTAACTTTTAGAAGTTTCTAAATAATTAAACAAACTGTTCTAGAATTGTTTTTAAAAGGGGTCAGTGCGTTAACCAACTTAAATTTTGAATATGAAACTTGGCCTTGGAAATTTTTAATGAGCCTTTCACCATAATCAACAATTATATTTTTTTTTAATGTTTATCTACTTTAATAACCTGGTTTTCCAAAAAAAATTTGTTGTATTTCTCGATTTTATATATCATTTTGTTATATATTGATTAGCTTTTATGCCAGGCAATTCCCGCCATCAAACTAGATTAACTTGGCATCTTCTCTACTTAAATTGCATCTGTATCTCCTACTAAATTATTGAAATCTGAAGTCTTGCAGGAAAAAAATATTTTTTTTTACTTTTGGCGCAATATTTTATTGCTACCTTTATATTGAATATATTAGATACAAACGGATGTTTAAATTCAATAATCAAAACTCACAGATACCATGTTTTGATTTAGGAACAAATTTGCTGCTACTTTTTGGTGACATACGAGTATATATAAATGTAGTCTTTAAAATTTGTTATCTCGTTTTTAGTTTTTTGTTTATTCAGGTATCAAAATGCTTCAAAAACCTGTACATACGAGTACAAACTTATTAATTTGAGACCAGATTTGCACGCGGGCTGGAATAAGCCAAAATTAAAATTTGAGAAGCTGTATAAGGCAACAGATAAAAGTGACATCCGCCAAACCCAACTGGTTACCATTTCCATTTTATGTTCTACTTGACTACTTTCTCAATGTCAAATTAATGTGAATATAAACTTGTCTTTCATAGCCTGACTTACCAACGATGCACCATTATGAAAAATTGTGTGTTTACTTTTAAAATTATCAACTTTTCTCATAAAATATACTTTGGAATATATTAAACGAGATGCTAGTGCTTAAGTATTATAATAGAATTTGATTGTTGGTGTTGTTATTCAATTGTATCATTGAGTTTACTTTTCGAGGTTTCTAAATATTTTAACAAACTGTTCTTAGATTGTTTTTGAAAGCAATCAATGCATTATCTAACTAAATTTTTGAATACGTTTTGGCCTTGTGAATTTTTAATAAGCCATAATTAAGGATTATATTTTTTTAAAAGTGGATCTAGTTTTGTATTAATAAATATATATTGATTAGCCTTTATGCCAGACAATTCCCGCTGTCAAACTAGATTAACCTTGCATCTTCTTATATGTATATGCAAACTTGTATTCAAAAAAGAGTAGACAATGTTTTTATCTTCAAGCAAATTATGTATTTATCTGCTACTAAATCATTTAAATCTGAATTGTTGCATCGAAAATAATCTGGTCTGGAATAAGCCATAAAGCCGTATAAGACAAAGCAAGTGACATCCGGCAAACCGAACTGGTTGTAATTTACATTTTGATGCGTTCTTTTAAGTACTTTATCAATGTCAAATTAATGTGAAGACAAACCTGTGTTTCACGTGAACGATTGTAGCCTGGCTTAGCAACAATGCGCCATGATGAAAAATTGTTTCTATACTTTTAAAACTAAAAACTTTTTTCCTTAATGATAGATAGAAAAGTGTTGAAACCTGGGAAAATAGGCTGCTTGTTCAAAGAACGCCTTCTCCCATGAAGAGTTTTCAAAATGCCCTACTTCGAGTCAAACACAAACACATTTTTTGCTGAAACAGAGCGTTATTGAAAAAAGGAAGATATTTTGAAATATTATGATCTTTCACTCACGAATGGTCGTATCTTTCTTAACAAGCAAATACTTTCGTAAATAACCATGAAAATAATTCTTCCTTACGGTGGTCGTTATGTTTTTAATATTTTTATATATTAGAATAAAAATAATAAAGTCCAAAGACCACAACAAACCACGCACACTAGTACAGCATTTCCTTAGTATTTAGTGTGCGTAAAAATCAATTTGGTGTTGGTTGGTAGCTAAGCCAACGGATAAAGCACTTCAAGGCACACACACTAATAAAGATTATAAAAAAGTTTGAATGTGTTGGTGAGCACGTAAACTAGTCCAACTAAACAACATTCACTTGAATAAAGGTAACCAGTGGCAAGTAAATGAGTATAATTTTAAAATTAGGCAGTGAAAAAATAAATGAAATTTATTAAAAGAAGACCACATTTCATTCAAAAACTTCAAAAAAGGGAAATACCAACAAAAATAATACCGAATTCTACATTTCCTGACAAACAATCATCTGCTCTTGGCACTAACACTACCACATCACTTAAGCCGGCACTCAAACCACTACAAGCACAAACGCAAAGCTCGCCGCTCAGTGCGCCAGTAGTGAGCGTAGCAAAATTTCAAAAGACTTAAGCCACAAACTTGCCGGTACTAAAGCGCGCCAACACACGAAACAAACAACAAACTTTGCTGCTCAACAACTCAAGGCACTCTCACTTTCATTAGAGGCCGTTTTCTGCTCTACAAAGCAAGATGTTGTAATCACAAAAAGCAAAAGCTTGCGCACACACACACACGAGAAACGTTTGAACCAACTGTGGCGCACTTTGCTGCAATTTCGATTTCTACGCAAAGCTTCGACGTTAATGCGAGCAGCGCTGGCGACATTGGCTGCGCTGCTCAACGCGCTGTTGGGGGTTCGTTACTAACTTTTGTGAGTCGGAATTTTTATTTTGAAAATGTGCGCCGCGGTATATAAGCCAGCAGCTGGCCAACAGCAGCATCCAGTCAAAACTTTGGAATCGTAGCGATTCTACATTTAATTCATTCTGTATTAGTTTTTTTACACATTAATTAAATTTTTATTTTGCATTGGCGTTTCATAGAGGCTAGTGCAAGTGCTGTGGGTGTAAGTGTGATTTATAAACATTTAAAGTTTTCGTGAAAAAGAAGCTTCTCTGTTAAAAAAAAAACTTTTTGATAGCAAAATCGTGAAAACAGAATATATAAATTATAACTATTAGATGTAACAAAAATTGAAAACTAAATCATAAACTTTTTTTGTTTTTGTAATATTTGCAGTGTCATCGTTACTGCTCATTGCTGGTTTATTGTGATTCATTCTGCTGCTGACTGAAAAGGAGCGACCAAAATGAAGATATTCGTAAGTATAGAAATGCAATTTTATGGGTTTAGAAACTTAAGTTAACAGTTCTGCTAGAAATTTATAACAGTATATAATAGAGTTCTTTTACTTTAAAAAATCTGTGAGTGGAGGAAATTTTCAAATAATTATGTATGAATATCAAAAAAGTTAAATATGTTCTTTCTTTTAACAAATTTCAAAACCAAAGTGCGAAAGTCTTCATAAAAACTTTGCAGAATTCTTAAGCAACAGTGGATAAGTAACTGTATTTTATAAATATAATAATAATAATAATAAAAATAATAATAATAATAATAATAATAATAATAATAATAATAATAATAATAATAATAATAATAATAATAATAATAATAATAATTCCCAACGGATAACCCACCATTCCCGCCCAACCAACACGAGGGGCGCATCCGCATAACGCACGGCTAAATTCGATAAGATTGTTTTGGCAAAAATTATCAGGTGTACTTCCTTGCAGCTACTTCGGCCTAATCAGCAAAGTCTTACTAAATTTAAAAAGTGAATAAACTCGTATGTAGCTAGGAACCTCGACCTATAATTTCATGGCTATTGTGATTAAAAATGCTATACATGGTGTATGACGATAAGGTCCCAGATTGTTATAATTCTGTTGTAAAATTACGCTTTTGAAATTCCACGACATTTAATTTTGTCTAAGTACAATTTCATCATTCATTTTTTTCAGCTACTTATTATAATTTCATTCGTCAAATCATTAAATTAACACGAACTAAAATTTTCTAAACTTCCACTCCAACCTTCAATTAAATTACCGACTGCCAAATTTTTATGACGCCACTCTGCTACTTTATGACAACATTTAACACCACAAGATTTATAATGGCAAAACTCAACGAGACTCCAAAAGACTGACTTGCCAAAAATGTGGAGCAATAAATTTTAGCATTCAGCGCATTTCGAAATGAATTAGCCAATTTCAGCTCGAACACTACAATGTTTCTAGCTATGCTAACTTTAAACAAAAGCAATCCATCTATGTGTGTCATGCTCACCAACGCTATAAAACTCATACCACAATCAAGCTAGTACAAATAAGACAAAAGACAATTCGCAAATGCAGAGTTTTCTTTCCCAAACGCTGCAACAAATGCTGCCAAACTGAGCATACCACAATAGACACATTGTAAAATAGTAAAAAGCTTTGCCTAATAAAGTCATCATAAAGCCATCAATGCAATATTGCGAATGTGCATGCAAATTGCCGTTATATTAGCAACCATAACAAGCGAAAATGCCCATGTAAATGGTCAACAGAAGCACAAGAAATTGCTGCCGACGAGCTGCAACTCGAAGCTTCTTCATTCATACTATTTTGCAGTTGGCAGCGCAATGTCTAGAGGGCATGTCACTTTTCATTGTTTTATTTTTATTGCCATTTCCACTAACACACACACAACTGCACACATGCTTGCATAGTTAAATAATAGATTTTCTTTGTTATGTCATAAGGGTGCTCAGATATAGTAAAAGGCGTAATATAATACGAGCTCATACGCAATCAGCAAGGAAGTGAACGTCGCTCCATATTTTCATATGTAAACAGAAATTCGTTTTCACAAAATCGGTCACTCCGCCAATGTGGCTAGTTCGGCACACGACTGTCCCCACGCCTATTTCGCATGGGCATTTTCTTGGCTTTGCTTGGGCAACCATTGCGGAAGTGTCACTGGACACTCAAGTCTGCTATCAATAACTCAACGCTTTCGACGCGAATATGACACAATTTCAGTCATAACGACGCGCCTGATTTAATGGAAGTGCAGTAAAATTAAAACCAAATTACGATTCGGCTCAATTTTCAAATTCAATTTATTGACCATGCGCCTCCAATTTTTATGACATTATTATTTAACTTAATTAGCATTATTAATGGGCGTCAGAGCCAATTTCACCCTACGTCACAAATACAAGCACGTTTATTGGGCACTGACACTTTCGATGGTTGATCGATTACTTAATTTTGTGTTTGGTTTCTGTTTTGAATTCATTTGTTGTTGTTATGTTAAGCACGCACGTATGGCAGGTGTCTTGAAGTGGCGATTATAAGAAAGAAACAAATAAAACTTGAAACATACAGCAGGTGATGAAAGCTATTACGGATAACGAACTATTTGTTATGTTAGCTGCTTCATCATGTTAGATTTGTGTACGTTAACAACTTCTTGAAAACAAATTCTAGTTCAATGCCGTACAAAAGACTCAAGCAACGAACTTGCTCCTATTTTTTAGGGATTGCCTAAATAATTTAAGATTAAGATAATTATAAAACTATTGCTCCAACGACTTTCAGAAAGCAGTACCTAACCCGTATCAAGAAGCTCGATTGTAAATTAGGACACGCCGTGGTGTCTAAAATAAGTTTTTAAGATATTTTTTTACTTTTGATACATCATCTGTTAGAAAAAAAATAAAAATATTACATTACCACTAATTTTGTATATGTTTTTCCATTTTCTCTATCTTCCAGATCTGCTTAGCTGCCCTGCTTGTGGCTAGCGCCTACGCAGGCGATACAACAGAGAAAAAAGCTGCGGTCGAAGCTGCAGTCGACTCCTCGTCTGGCAAGAAAGTGCCACTCGAAAAGAAGCTAGACAAACGTGGTCTACTCGAACTTGGCTACGGCTATGGTCATTCAGGTCTAGATGTTGGTTATATTGGTCATGGCTCCATTGAACACGGTCATGGTTATGGACTCGTAGGTGGCCACTCTGGATCTGGCATATCTTATGGGCACAGCGGTTATGGTGGCCACAGTGGTTACGGTGGCAGCTATGGTGGTAGTTATGGTGGCGGTTATAGCAGCGGTTATGATGGCGGCCATGGCCATCATCCTTTCGTTATCAGCAAACAAGCCGACGTACATAAAACTATCACAGTCACCAAAGGCATACCTTATCCAGTGCATGTCGATCGTCCTTACCCCGTGGTGCATGAGAAGCGCGTTAACGTTGAAGTTAAGGTACCCGTGCCACAACCCTACGAAGTCATACGCAAGGTGCCAGTCAATGTAAAGGAGTACGTCAAAGTGCCAGTACATGTGCCACAACCCTACACTGTTGAGAAACGCGTTGAAGTCAAAGTACCCGTACCAGTTGACCGTCCCTACGAAGTCAAAGTACCCGTGCCACAGCCCTACGAAGTAATCAAGCACGTGCAAGTACCTGTGAAAGTACCCGTACCACAACCCTATGAAGTGATCAAACATGTGCAAGTGCCAGTCAAAGTGCAAGTGCCAGTGCCACAACCCTACGAAGTCATCAAACATGTTCAAGTGCCCGTACATGTACCAGTAGATCGTCCCGTTGAAGTTGCTGTACCCAAACCATACCCGGTCACCGTAGAGAAGCCATACCCAGTAGTGGTAGAGAAGAAGGTTAGGGTTGAGGTGCCAGTACGCGTCGACAGACCATATCCAGTGCCAGTAGATCGTCCCTACGAAGTCAAGGTGCCCGTGGAAGTGCCACAACCCTACACTGTTGAAAAGCATGTGCCTTACAACGTTGATCGCCCATACCCTGTGCACGTTAAGGTGCCTGTCGATCGTCCATACCCCGTGCACGTAACACGCCCAGTGCCAGTACATGTGCAGAAACCGGTGCCCGTACACGTAGGAGTTCCAGTTGTTACTGGACATTCTGTGGTTGAGCATGGACCAGCATATGAGATCTCTAGTGGGTACGGACATGATGGTGGACACGGTGGGCACGGCTTCTCATCCAGCGGTTACGGCCACTCGTCCCACGGCTATGAATACAAAAAGAAGTAAACGCATTTCGATAGCTACGAAGGGCAGCTAATTATTTCTACAACTCCTGTGTGTATATGAATTCAGCAATGAAGGCAGAGTTAATTGAATGAATTATAGTTTTAATTATGAAATTACATAGGCGTAGTTGTTGAGAAGCGGCTATGGAAAATTTAGTGACAAAGAAGAAAGAGCAGAATGTGAAAAAGGAAAAGAAACATTTTTTGTATGGCAAAAACATGGAAAAAACGCTCATTGCTAATGATATACTTTTAAATATATATATATATACGTATGTATATATGTATGTTAACCCTGCCAGTTAGTTTTAAGTACTTACAATTTTTGTAAATTATTTAAAATAAAAAAAGTATGAAGCTTCTCGTCTAGGGCAACACTCAACTAGCTGCTTATATTAATCTCATTCAAAACAATATAAACAGTTTAGTTGTGCTCTTTGGTTGCCAGTAGGCTGTCCCAAATACAAAAACTTTTGAAAAATAATGCATTTTTGTAAAACATACACAAATAAAAGGAAAATTATCGCTGATTGTTGAGTACACAAATGTGTCAAAAGCTTCATTGTATGTCCTTCGCACAAATGGATTTTGTTCAAAATTTGCCAATTAGAATTTTTAGCTAACTTTATTACATAAGTCATTGTATATACGTATATATGTATAAAACTATTAGCGAGTTCTGGTGTATATTTGTTTTTTTTTTCTAAATAGATAATTATTTTTATCTGTAACTTTGCCCCCAACAAAACCGCGAAAAGATTCTGTTTCGATTATATATTGAATATCCTTCCTTGTTTCTCTCTTTCTTCTTTAAAGTATGTGTATAAATTAATTCTATATATGTATGTACCTTACGTATGTATTTTGTAAAAGTGTAAATATTTGTTAAGACGAAATGATTTTTGAATAATAAAAATTCATAAGAAAAATTAAAAATTTTTTTCATGCGTTATTTATTTTCCTAAGCAGCAACAATTGCTCTCTGGACCACGAAGCCCATTGTGTTGAGGTTTTTACTTTGTTGTTGTTGTTTTTAATTTGTATGGTATCAAGATAATTTTTGGGGCAGAACGCCAGACGTTGGAAAATCCTTAACAATCAATGCAGGTTAAAATATTGGAGAAATATAATAAAACTATCTTTCGATGGTAATTGAAAAATTTTTGTCTTTTAATAATCGAAAACAATTTATTACAACTGAGCAGAAGCTTTTCTGAAATTCTATGAGACTTTGTGATAGTTAAATAATATCGATAACAATTTCATAATCGATGAATGCCAGCCATTAAAATAAACATTTATAAGATCGATGTCATTGCAGAAATGTCGTCTGTTTGTCTGTATGTTTGGACGCGCATCACTCAAAACCACTAAATCTTATTTTAGTTAACTTTCAGCCTGTCAGTACCAGATGGCTAACCTAAAGTTTAAATTATCCCTTAAATTATCCGATACCTCGGCTGGCCATGTCGTTATTGACCAATGCGTGGACCAGGGTGACCTAAAATGTTTTAGTGAATGGGAAGCTACCGAAATGTGCTAGAGTTCTTAGTAACTATCAATCAAAAGTGCAAGCGCTCCAGTCTTTGATTTGGCATCCAACAGCGGTTGGCAGCAAATAAACTTACTGACAGGCGTAATCAAAAATCAGATATTTCAATTAAAACTCGGTAAATAGTCATGCCATGTACTACCAGTCCAGGTGATTATTCGACACTTTGGAAAATATTCAAAAATCAAATCCAAGCAAAAGAGCTGAAGCGGCACATCAATCGGCACGTTCTAACAAATAATTGCACTTCAAAGCCCAATCAATGTCAAAAGCGCAATGGTTGCCAAAATATTTTGTTGGAAATATAAGTTTGGTAATAAAATTGGAACATCTTAAGGTCGCATCAATAAACAAATGAAGCGAACACGCGAAGACCACAATTGAAATTAAAGTTGTTTCCTAATTATACGCCACATCAAGCAAATTAAAAAAAAAATTATTATAACCAATTATATGGTTGATCGAACGATCGTAATCATAAAGTACAAAAACAACTTTCTAATACATAAACTATAAATAATATTTAATATAAAAGACTGCAATCCGTTTCGACAAACCTGTAGCTTCAAATAAGGCAATTTTGAGATCTAAAACAAGAACTAAAGCAGTTCGACTCTTAACCTGGTCAACAACTGGTCGAAAAACTTGAGCTCGCAATTAATGAGAGCAAGCAAAGTTGTTCACAGTTGCACACACATTTCGTTACAAAAATATAAATTTTTTATTAGAGCAAATAGCCAATGCAATTAAGAGAGCCAAAGTTGTTCTATGATGTAGCACATTCAAGGTCGTTTCAAATCAACATAAAAAACCCAGAGTAGACGAGATTTTGAAAAATGTTTATACAAAGCTCCATACGTGCCAATGTACGATCAAAATGGTAAACAGCCACTTGCCACATATCTCACATAGTCCACCACTGATGGATTGACGGCTACTTCATGGCTCATATGCGGATGTGGTCAATTTCTGAAGGCATTATTTGTAATGGTTCTTACATGCGGGTAAACAATGGTACAATTTTCTTGCGCAATCGCTTGATTGTTTTACTTTGCACTTTAGCACACACACACACAAGCAGCACATACGCTATGTGAGAAATATATGTAATTAAATCAGTTTGCTGTAAGCATTATGGCTATGCAGGCGTCTTTGAAGTTGAAAAACAACAGGAGTCAGTCAATAGTCTAATTTGTACCGACTGTGTTAGACAAAAGTAGCAAAATTAAATATTTATACAAACACACACATACACATAAACATATGTAGGTGTGGTCGTCATTAAGCACGTTGTGCAGGCAGGTGGTCCTCGAAACGAGTATGGAAAAATTCTTATTAACTATATACTTTAATCGCCTTGATTAATTATGGCTTGTTATAATTAGCGAACGCGTAAATTAAGTTGAATGTAATTACAAGGAAAAATTCAAAACAAACAAAAATTATTATAGAAACGCGGCATTTAAAAAATGTGATTTCATTACACGAAAATATAATTTTTATCAAAATATTAATCATCATATCAAGGCTGTGTAAAAAATTTATTATCCTAAAGCTACCATCGAAATACCAAAATCGGACCAAATGAGGATTCCAAACTGAAAAATTTTGTATTTTTTTCAGTTTTCGTCAATTATCGTCAAAACTCATAATTATTTTGGGTCTTGTCTTGGTCTGCAATGACTATTGAGAATACTTAAATATCTTTTTTATGTACATATATACATACATATCTATATCGATAGTTATTTTTTTTGTAGTTTAATTCAATTAATTAATAAATTCAATTAACATCCATATGCGCCGGGTGAAGTGTCAATCATACCCAAAACGAAATAAAATAAAATACAAAGCTAAAGCAATTTATCTCAAAAGCAACCTTCAATGAAATTTTTTGGTCCACTTATGAGCAGATTCAAGTCATCACTCATCGCAAAGGATACTAAAAAATGTATTACCCCGGTCATTTGTCAGATGATAATGAATCACCTGTGAAGATGTGTTGCTCTACTTTCAGTTTGCTTATCCATTAAGATTTTAGTAATATTTCGGTTAGTCAAAAGCTGATTTAAGATGGGCACGTTCAACGTATTTGAGTTATTTTTTTTATGCTCAATCACGCATTTGCATGGTTGCGCAGATGTCTGCACGCTTATGAACGTGAGGGCATGTCCAACCAAACGCCATGTTCAAGGTTAAGGCACCGGTTAGGGTAAGGCGATGAGGGTAAGCTGCTTCACCACCTTGCTTCGCATATCGCAACAACAAAATCGAAGATGCCACACTTGCACCTTGCAAGAGTTAGAGAATGTTGCAAACAGGTTGATTGTGTAACACTTCCGTTGCAGAATTTTCTTAAGCGATAATAAATAATTTGCATAATTTTCTTAAGCGATAATAAATAAGCCCTAACAAAGTTTTAAGCCAACTAGCCAACTTTCATTAAACAAGCTTATATATATATGAAATCAGAACTAACAGGTTTGTCGCCTAAGTCTTTTCAATTTGCTTTGATTGTAATGGAAATTCTTTGTTTGTTTGTTTTTAGTATTTTGGTCTTAATATGGTCATTGTCGTTAATTTTTTACAATTTGCAGCTGATTATCTTAATAAACCATGACCTAGTTTTTATGCGTGATAAATCAAAACTGCTCAGAAGTATAGCCGGATTCCGGGGCTATAAGGTTGCGTTTTCGGTGTATTAGGAGGGGCACACCTAATTTCTGTTCTGCAACTCAACCAACGCCTCCAAATCATTCGTTCCCATACATGCACCATCCCCCAAATATCTGCACTTGTCCAATCAGCTTTTATTTAATTTTTTTCATATTTCCCGAAAATCGAGCATGAATACCAATTAAATTTTTTTCTTTTTTCCCATGTCCACCTAAACGAATTCATTTCTCAACATTTCAAAACACTCAAAATAAGTCGTCGTGAGTGTTGCTATGACTTAATTGCATGGCAGATTAAACCAACAGGAAAAGAAAAGTGAAGCATTGCAACATACATCGCGTGACGCACACACACATGCTCACATCACACATGCAACCAAACACAATAAACGGTTAGTGCCACATGCGCCTCATTTGTGCCACTTTTCACTTTTATTTGCCACATTTCGAAGCGCACTGGTTGCGCGGTTCAAGTGTAGTTCACAGCTGATAATAGCTACTGACGCTCGTACTACCAGTTCGCTGACTGGCTGGTTGGCTTTCTGACTGGCCAGCGCACGTGTTGGGGCATTTTTGGATGACGTACGGCTACCGGGTGCTGCCACAGACCACGCACGTGTGCCTGACTGTGCTGAGCAAAATAATTTGTATGCGCCGCAGCAGCACTCAGCTCAAAATGTGGTGGCGTTCGAATTGTGCAGCAAAGCTTTATGGCCAAATTCGAGTTGCTTACTTTTCTTTCCTCTTGCACTAATTTAGCTGGGCGCGTCGTCTAATGTGGCGCACCCCAAATAAAGCCGCAGTTCATCCTGATTGCGCTCACTTTTTTCGCAAAAGACTGGTCGTTATTTTGTGGTGGACATTTTTTACTCTTTGGCGCTCGCCTTATGTGGGTCGCCTTTCAGGTTAGTCAGGCACTAAGTTAGTATGCTAGGCGGCTAGTCGAACGGTATGACTAAGGCACTCAGCATGCGTTATGCAATCCAATATCAAAGATGGCGTTTTTGTGCCTTGGCACTATTTTACTACAATTTGCATATATTATACGTTCCTTTTCTTTTCAAGCCATCTAAAATTGGCTAAAATTGGGCGAACTCAGGCTATTCGCAATTTTTGGTTATTTTTTTTCAATTCTACTTTGCAATCATTTTTAATGCTTTCAGTCTGCATTGCACAGTGTTTCGGGAAGCTGTCTGATTACTTATAACGTACTCGTATTATAAGATTAATCGCCGCCACTCAATCCAATTAGTGCGGATGTAATGGAAGAGAACGCCCCTTTCTCTGAAGTGGGAGAAGGTCTAAGTAAAGTGATACATGTTTCAAAGTTCTTACTGGTTAGACTATTTTATAAGTGAAATGAGAAGCTTGAGAGTGTGGTAAAATTACATTCAGATATGACAGCATACCGGCAGCTCGCATTCGTTTATAAAATAATTATTGAAGAGAAAAACTTTATAAAATATCAATATAAAACGACCCACTGTGCCTTGAGTGCATTTTCTTCATTTCTAAGCATTGCATATTCTCACTTTCTGCTTTTCAATTATCGTCCTGGTACAAAGACTGCACCACTGCCAACGCTACCCCGTCCCTCTCCTCACAAAACAATGGAATACTGGTAGGCATTGCCATCATTGCTTTGTATCCCAAAAAAAGTGTTTATTCGTTCGTTGCCGTGCCGTAATTTACTCTTTGAGGTGCCTCAACTTTGTTCACGTAAGCGCACTGGCCTCCCCGAAAATTAAACAATTTTGCTTAATCCAGTTGTCATTTTCATTGTTCGTATTGTTTTCCTCTTTTGCTTGATTGGGTGTGCCGCAGCGCCGCTTTGCTTTGACTTGCATTTTGGCCCGCTGATATCCTTTCACTTTAATGTATTTCTATGCACCAACATGCGCTTTCCGCCCCATCCACTTGCATTAGCGAATTTTGACGAAAACGAAAGGCTTTTTTTACGCGAACAAGGAATTGCCCACTAACAGCAACAACAAACGTCATAAATGTTTTTTAAGTGCAAATAATCCACAGAGCGGCTTAAATTGAATTGAACGATATTGGATGGTTGGTCAAAGTGCGGCATTGCACAATATTTTAAGCGGCAGCATGCAACTTGTTGCTAACGGGAACATTTGTATTTATGTATGTCAGGTCGGAGCTTAAAGAAAAAAAACTTGTGTGCGCTGCTCGCGTAATTTATGCACCTGTGCTTGGGTTACGTGAGAAGTCATTATCCACACAAAAGAGTTTGCCAAACTGCGTTCCATTAATCAATGTTGGGCTTAAATATTTTTGCATAAACAAACAATCTCGCGCAATGGACAATAGAAATATAAAGCAAATAATTGCTTAAAGTACCGAAGAGCGTTTCACAAGATCGTGTTTAATGACTTTTCTTAGATTTATGAAAATATAAAAAAGTTTTGAAAATCATTATTTGTGACTAGTTTTTAAGAGTTTCAATTTTTTTAGTACAGAAATTATAACCAAACTTACAACTTCAGGCTGGTCACCTCTGACAACAGGGACTATGCTAAGAGACCAATGAATAGCAGAGGCAAGCCTGACAGTCCTTCATCTTGGCTGAGCAGCGTGCAATCTTAGATATCAAATAGCAACCAAGTAATAGAATGAGATCTCTTCGGTTCACTAAAACTTCTAAAGTAAGTTGTTTTGATTTGGAAAAGACACTGGTCAAGGTAAATCAAAGCGAATGAAAGCAAATCCGAGTGTTTGGAATATTTTGGAAAAACTTGCTTAGTTTTTAATTGGGAAACGGTTACATAAATCTCTTGCAATGCTCATAAGAAATTATGTAAAAATTTCATAAAATATAACCGAATTCTGCTCCATTCGCTAATAAACACATTATGAGTGGCCAGCGAAATATAATCTGTCAGTTGAGGAATTCATGTTGGTAATAGATTTTAATAGCGCAGCGCAGAAGCATTCGTGACATTTGAGTAAACGGGCGGTGTAACAATTACAGCAGTTAAACAACAACGACAACAACAACAAACCACAATTTCTTTCACATGTTACAGAAGCAAAAGAAACGTAATTCGCGTATCATCAAATTCATTAAAATGTCCATTGTGACACATTGCTTAACCCACTGACTGACTGCTTGACCGACTGACTGCATTTTTGCATAGACTGGAAATGTGCAATGGAGAAATAAACATGTGAAATACCCCCCCGAGTTTGTATTTGCTTAGTTGAGTTGTTTGATAAAGATAGGCAATGAAAACAATACAACAATTACAACAATTACAACAACAAAATGTATGCATCATAAAGATGCAACACGCAATATTCGCTAACGTGAAGATGAATACAAAAACCAACTTGAAAACGAATTACATACCCACAGGGAAAAGGTATACCATCCAATGATAACAAAACTCAAGCGCCAACATAATTTAGAGCTTGCTGGAATCAACCCAAATTTGCAGGATTATGTTTAGTTTATGAGAATATAACTTGGCTGACGTACGATACAACACGACTCGCCATCCATTTCCTACAGGGCTGGCACTATTCCCATATACACTCTCACTTTGTCATTCTCTGTTGGCGCTTGCATGTTGTTAGTGCCCCTAAGCTCGAAAAATGATGCAACTTTTTGCTTCTCCACATAGCTGAGTGCCTCTGAGTGCCTTTGAGTTGGCTGCGTGGTAGCAACAAAAACGCTGGCACATTTGTTTTCATTTCAACAATGCGTTCGCTACTTTAAGATGCCACAGATGTTGCTACCATTCAAATTATGCACTAACAAAGCTTTTGTTGTTGTTGTGAATGGGTCATAAATTTTCGCAATTAGTAGTTAAATGCAATTCAATCATTTTTATTATTGTTGTTGTTATTCTTTGAATCAAATTTCATTGCGTTCGAGTGGTGCTTAAACCAATTTCTTGATTTCATAGGTTTCTTCCCTGGCGGCTGAGAGTGCAAAATATTGGGACCATTCATATTTTTATTCGTTTTTCAGTGCGATCCGCTGCTGCATTTTACAACTACAAAATATGGGCAATTTCCAAAGAAAACACTTTTTGCTCGTTTTGAGTTGTCTGAAATTTCGGCTGAATTGAAATAAAAACAACTTTTAACAACGAGGAAATTGTTAAAACTAATTAATTTTTGCCGCATATTTGATGCACTCCATTTGATGAAGCGATAAATAAATTTCCAAGTAATTGAGGGTTTCATTTTTTTTTTCTTTGGAAGGATTATGTTGTTGTTATGTTGAAGCACATAGTGAATATTATTTGAAGTTTCGTACTGGAAAACTGCTTTGAAAAAAAGCACTAATATTGGGATTGTTTAAAGTAAAATCAAAAGACTCACTTTCCTAAGCAACGACCTTCTCGATTTAATTGAGAAGAGCATAGGAAATAGAAAAAGAAGGAATAAAGGGTTGTAGGCAAGGGAGAGGAGATTACTTAGCCAGACTATATTTTCACATATCTTACATGCCTCCTAGCAATGAACAAATCTCAACTTTTTGAAGGTGGGCATTTCAAAGGTCTGCGGCATTCATTAGACAGCTTGTTGCAACATTTATGAGCTAAGCATGGTTACTCATTTTGAAAAAGGTTTGTTTTGAAAATGTTTATTTTTGTTGTCAACTGCCCAAAGCAAATGTAGCAAAATAAAAGAAAAACTGATTCCAATGCACACGTCTATAAATGTGGTTCAAATAAATACATGTGTTTCGAATTCAATAGCTGCAAACTCATAAATCAATAACAGATATTGCCATTCAATAAAACACAACCCGAAAAGGCAATCATTTAAAACAAACCAAAAACCACCAATCAAATGGAGCATGAATATTGGTTAGCGGAGCAGTAAACTTGGGCTAAGAAGCGACAAATGCATTTACTCAAAGCAATCCACCTGCTTGCCTGGCAGTGCTGGTCAGCTCAACATACAAACAAACATTGACCGCAATCAAGAAAACTAACAACACATTCAGGCAGCAACAACAACAAAAAAGACAGCTCAAAGCCAATGATGCACAGCAATCGATAAATCGGTGCAACGAATCGAAGGAGCCTATAGCCCATAACTGACCAACCAAATAACCAAAACAAAGATGAATTTCGTCAGCTGCTGCACCAAAGTCGTAGACAAACAGAACAATCACAAAGTTAAGACCAAGCAGCAGCGAGGAGAATGAAGTCAAGTCACAGACTAACGTATGGACGATGGACAAGAGCAAGTTGCTAATGACAACCAAAGTGTGGCAAGCAGACTGTAAACATCTTAGGATTCCTCGTACTTATCTAACAGCTTGGCTATATAGCTTGCTCGGTGCTGCTTGTGCTCGTACTGATGTCCGATTGCAATGTTTGACGTAATTTATATGGTATTGCTAGTGCGCGTTTGATCGCAAGTGATCGGCAATCGGAGCAACAACTAGAGCAACTGGTGCAATTATTTTGTGACCAAATTCTTTTGCTAACATGTTTAAAAAAAAAGAGACAAGAGCAAAAAAAAGCAACAACATTAGTGGCAAGATATAGCATAAATGGCATGAAAATGCCAGCAAGTTTTTTACGCAGCCATAAAACGGTATGTTGTAATAATTAAGTTTTGTTGTTGTCGTTGCTTTTTTGCAATTCCGCTGACCACCACTTGACGTACCAATGGAATCTAACTTTTGAAAACAATTTTTTAATACGCAGAATGGCACAAAATGTGTGCTTCCATTTAGGAATAAAAAGGGTTCAATTTCCACTTTTTTGAGACTCGAACGTCTAGCCCGAGAAGAGCCCATGCGACTACTACTTTCATGTAAAATATAGAATTTTTTTGGAGAAAATATAATAAATAGTGATGAAAGTTTGAGAAAACTTACTACAGGAACGTAAAGGAGTTAATGAAGCGATAGCTGTAGCCCTCTGTAAACTGTTTTCTTTCCCTATTGGCTTCCACTTCATTCACCTTAGAGAGAATCACAGTTTTGTTAAAACTACTGTCCCGAACATTCTATGCAATGGCAGTAAGTAAGTAATCAAATTCGCTATTTCAACATCAAGTCCTCAGGGGGTTAAGTCCGCGCCGAAGAACTACAACAAAAATAATAATAAATTTGTCAATTGACAAGCTTAATGAGGTTTATTTTAAAAAAATGTGTAAACAACGAAGACAAAACAAAACCTTACGGCCTGGCCTGCTGCTGACAACGACCTCGAAAATAGCGTTTCGCTTAGTTTTGAGACACATTGTCAAACTTCGGCAAATAGTTTAGTTTTATTTCTTTATTTTTATTTTCAACTTTTTTGTTTTTTTATTTCGTTTTTTTAGTAAAAATACAAATAGCAGACAATTCAGCGCTTCTAAGTTTTACATTTTCTCTTCATTACTTATTTCGCTTCACTGCTTACGGTAAGCCGAAAATTTCATGCCTTGTTGTGGTGCTTGTTGTTGTTGCTATTTTGTATTTGTTTCTACTTGTATTTAGTTTTTATATTATACCTATTACGTCTTCTTCACCTTCTTAGATTTGCAGTCATTTCTAACTAAGCCAAGTCTTTGTATCTTTACAATGTTGCAATCGGGCGCTGCCAACGACTATAATAGCCAGTAATGCGCTGCACAGGGGAATTTCGCAGACATGGATGCCTTAAGTCTTGTTACTCAGCTGACTTTTTCACTTTGGTGACTGCAACGCTGTGAGCGCTCTTGTGACTTTTTCTCAGATCAGCAGACTAGACGTGCATAGTTATGAAGGTACCCTGTTGGAAAAATCTGGCGTTCTAAGCTTTTGTAACTGGCGTAAAACACCGAAATTGAGTTCGTTTATCGGATTGGCTGTTTGTTGGATTTGTTGTTTTATCGTCATACGTACATATGTATATCAACTGAAAAAGTTTTTCCTTCATGTTGCTTTGTTCTGTGATACTGATTTAGAACTAGAAATTACTTCTATCGATTTCCCGCAGGGTATTTCAAATACCAAAACATATATTTAGCTAAACACAACATTTGAGATTATGCAATTTCGCAAACTTTATTTGTGGCAGATTGTCAGCATGTCATTCGCACATAAGTACGTACATACGTATGTATGTGCTTGTTGTTGTTTTTATTGCTACGCGCTGTTAACATTATTGCTTATAGCTTTTAATTAGCAGCAACAATATCAAGCGACATTAAACACTAAATATCAGCTGCGTTGGTAGATATGTATTTTTGTATGTGTGTGTGTATGTATGTGTGTAGCCAAGGGAACTTTTCCACCGATTGCAATAAATAAATATTAATTGCAGCTCAAAGGGGCATGCACGACAATTATTTCATGAGCTCTTTGCTAAGAGTTTTTAGTGTTTACAAAGCACAACCAGCTACCATTGTTAATATTTATTTTTTTTATTTTTTATTAAAGCGAATTACAAAAATGTTGTAAAGTGAAACTCAGCGCACATCAACAAACTTACACGCGCTTATGGCTTATGAATGCAGAGCAAAAAAAAAACAACAAAATATAATTTGAGATATGAAAATTCTTTGGAATCTATTGCAACATTCTTCATTGTGTTCGTACTTGACTGGTGCTGCGTTATGCAACTGCTACGTACATACATACATACACACAAATATCGAGATCTATTTAATATGTATGCTATATTTGTATTTACGCATGATGGATTTCGAAAGCTAAATTTGGCTAAGAAACAATTTAATAACTCAATTAACTTAAAATGTTGGCTTTATAAGGGAGTGCATGAGCGTGTATGTGTGTTGGTGAGTGGGTGATTGAAACTTTTTTTGAAAATAATTTTTTTTAAATAAATATTTTGTTGTAAATTAACTTGTGCTGCTTTTCTAAGAAAGGACATAACACCAAATATGTAAGCTCTTAATCGCAAAAAGATAATTTGGACCACAAAATCTGACAAAGATTATTTCAAAATGATAGAAAAAGATATCTTGACGTAGTTCTAAACATATTTTCACTCGATACACTAGACTGAAAATATTCAATTCGTAAACTTTTCATTTATAAAATATCCCTTTGCAATTACATAAGTACACGCTTATCGCTCATTCTCACATCTGCTTGCTAGTATAGAAGTTATACTCCGCATGTCTCAATATTTTTGTAAATTTTTGTATTGCTTTGTCTGTCAGCGGAGTGAATTATTATAGCCTAAAGACAATACAAAATAGCCAAATGGTGGCAAATCGATATCGATCGCATTTTTTGTTCAATTAAATTAAAATATTTTCAAATTCCCACCAAATAATGTTTTATTGCGCTATTCTTATGTTAGCTCAGGTGTTTCATTCAAAAGCTATAAAAGTCGGTATGCAAAAAAGCGCTTTGTCTCTACCGATTGCACCCCGCCCCTTTTAACTTCCACAAATAATTCATTTTGTAATTGAAACGTTTACTATTTTATTGTTTTTAAGATTAATTATATAAACCAATTTTTGGGTTTTAATTGACGTTGAATTTAATTTATTGCAACGAATTTAGATATCTTTTGGAGGTAGTTATTGGATTTTATTGGATATTTATTAAGAGTAACCAATTTGCATTTATGAAGAATGGAATATTTTAATTTCATTTTTAATATCAAACGTCAGGCTTTGCTATTTTAATCGCAGAGCTTTGAAGAGGTAATCAAAAGTAGCGACGTAGTTAGCTTCGATATGGACCACTGAATATGCCATACCCCACTTGGTTTTCATGAGTTCTAAGTAGACACCTGGTATGCGGAGGGTTAAAGCGTAATGCAGCATGCTCATGCACCCAAACAAATTAAAATTCATTCAAAGAATTTGTTTCTACTCTAGCAGAATTCCTTAAAAGCATCGCTACTTAGACTCATTAAAATTTGCTGACAGAAAACGTGACTGCACTTTTGAACTCAGTACGCCCAATTTTGTAGCCAATTTTTTTTGTTTTACTTTTCAGCATGCAGCGCATAGCAGTGAGTCAAGATAGCAAGACAGGCTTTTAAAGATATTTTTTATTTTTGATTTCCTAAAGTCAGACCCACCAAGAATTGTTTTCCGCGCACTTTATGGCTGCTGAAGCCATGATTATGCATGAGGCACCATTTTTGCTGTTGTTGTTGCTGTCAAATTAGCTTTAAATGCGCCATTTAAAACAACACTTTTCCAACTTATTTTTTCACTAATCTATTTTCTACATTTCTTGGTAACACTTATCTACATTTTTTCAGTTGCAATCAACCAACTTACATCTTTTTGTTTGTTATGTTTTGCAATTTTCTTTGTTGTTTGTTGTTTTTGTAATATGTTTATGTTTTGTTATGCATCATACCCGTCAAACAATCACATGAGCTCAGTGCAGACATAACTGCATTTTCCAGCCTCCACCTCCCACCCATTCTCGTGTTTGTTACCACCAAAATGTATTTTCATTGTTTGCTTTTAAGTTTGCTGTTGTTGTTGCTAACATCACACTCACGCTTGTCTTGCGCAGATTTGCCGCACAGATGCAGTGTCGTAGATATACTTAAATATGGTAATAATATGCAATGCAGACAAATTTTTAATGATGCCGCGCTTACCACCCGTTCAGTTTTGCACTCAAAGGCAGTTGGCCTCTGTGTCAGCAGTGTTAAGTGATTTGTTGTTGGTGTAAAAAATTTTAATGTTTCTGAAATTGCTTATTAAGGTATGATAATCTAGATAATTTTTGAATACTTATGTTAAGCGATGAAGGAAAAGAATATGGTTTTGTTACTCCACAGAAGAAGTGAAAGGTTTTAATATCACCTCGTGGCTCCTTTGGTGCGTAATGTGTTATAGTTTTCTTTTGTAAGAAATGCCAGGAATTCACAAGAAGGTTTAATGGCCTACATATCATTATCACATATTTTAAAATTGAATTGCTTCTAGAAAGGGTTCTAATTGCTAATTTATAAAAAAAAACCTAGAATATTCCCTTGCTAGATCGGGGCATGTAAAGGTGGTTTTCAGTTCGCCAAGCCACTTCCAAAAGCACTTACTAAAGCGGTAATCATTATAATTAAGCTAAGTACACTACAAATTTGATGACCTCAAGTAAGCCACTCCCAACAATATAAAATGGTTTGAAGACAGCCGTGGTGTAAACGTTTTCACGACTTGGCATTGTAGAGAGAAACGACAAGGTGTAAAAAGCTTACCATTTGGCGTTTATGAAAATGAAGAAAAATTATAAAGAAAAAATTAAAATAAAAAAAGAGAAGCAAAGTTAAAGTTGAAGGTTAAGGTCGTTCGTTCAGTTTTCAACGCAAAGCTGCAAGCTATTTTTTTGTTCGTAAGCACATTTTTCTTTTTTTGATGAATAAAAATCCAAAAGAGACTCGAAACTGCCAAAATGATATTTTTTCTGTTATTTATAAACCTAAATTATGTCTTCAAAATAATTGTAGTTTATTCGGCTCGTTTTAAACTAATAAACCAAATATCAAAAATTTTTTCCTATTGCTGCATGTCAATCTTAATCACCAGCTGTGTATAAAACATATTTAACTTTGTGAAATGTGAATTCGTGTTCGATGTGCAACTGCCTCCAAAAGGGTCTTTAAGCGGCCATCGGTTTGTTTGCCCTCTCTTTTGTATACATTTTCATTCGATTTCTTAGGTTTGTAAGGCAAGAAGGTGCAGCCGACCAGCAAGTTCAAGTTCAGCCTGTTGTAACAAAAACAACTAACCCATTTCAAACAAAGTTTATCAAATGTCTTAACAAAATTTAAATCGCTTGCGCTGTTGTTGATTAATTACATTTTTGTTAGAGTTTTATACAGCCTGCATCGTTAGTTGTTTAAATGCATCATGGGCTGGAGTTTGTTTATTCTCTTCTTTTGTCTGTTGCTTAATGAATATCAAATCATTAAAAACATATTTTCAATTATCATCTTTATTGATTGTTTAAGTTAGTTGTTCTCCATTCTATTGTCTTTTGATAAAACAATCTGCCTTTCAAATTTTGATTACATACATAGTTACTTACTTAGTTGCTTGAAAGACTTAAGACAGCAACTTCAACTTTGTCTATTGAACAATGTTTTTGTATTGAAACAAACGTTTATATGTACAAAAGTCTTTATGAAGCCAACCCAAAACTGTCAGCTGATTGTCTTTGAAATGACAAAAATTTCATTCATTTTTCTTCAGTTTACCTAACTAATTTGTTCTATATTCAAGAGCTTGCGGCTTCAAGTTCTGGAACCATTGGGGTTTGACCACACTAATGGCTGTTCCACACATCCTTGAAAATAGAAAAACAACAACAATACCAGATTAGTTCATTTTAGTTTTCGTATTTCTATTAAATATCAACTACGGGTATACATTTAAGAAATGCACATATGTACATATTAAACCAGTTCATAAATTTATTAACCATTTAGCGCATACGTGCAAAGCGATTAACCAACAACAACAATAAGAACAGAACAACATTGACAATTTTAGAATGGCAAACATGACGACAAGCGGATCTAACTTTTAGCATTTCACTTGCACGAAAAAGTCTGGTTTAAAACATTTGCAAATTAAATTTTGATCTTTTATCAATTCTCGCATGTTTTTATGATAATTGATTTTTTTTCTCAGACCTTGGTACACACACAAAAAGACACTTTCACTCTTCATTAATATTACTGGAATCATTTAATTGATCAACTTTTAATTTGGCGCTTGATATATGGGTGCCGACTCTTTCAGAAGTGTCAATAAATATTGATATTAATGGTATTGCAGCTAACTTAAATTGAAAATAGAATACATTTTTAGTCCCATATTGAGTTAAAAGTTTAAATTTTCGGTAATTGGTTAATTTGCATTTCATTGGTTTTATAAAGTTTTTAAAATAAAATAATTATTTTAATACGGCGGACTAAAATATTGCAGCTTACATTCACTTTGCATATTTCTTTATAACGTTCAAACACTAAACTTTAAACACAAAACAATAGACCTTTTGTTGGTTTTTAATGCAAATATAACAATGGAGCATATTAATTTAAAACACTATTGAATTGCTAGGTCGTTCTAGGTTAGACAATTTAATTAAATTTGAATAGCTGCAGAAAAAGACAAAAAGAAAGGTTGAACTAGTTAGCACATTTATCAATTTTGGCCTTGACTTTGACATTGTTTGTATCAGAGATAACAAAATAATAATAATATAGTAGATGAATAGTGTAAATGTAAACTGAGTTTTGGGTAAATAGCTTTGCTGGTAAATGAATTAATCGAAACGATGAATCAGAATAGAAAAATCTTTAAAATGATACCGGCACAAACTAAAATCGAACATTTAATGAATCTTAAATTTTAAATAAAATCCATTAAGTACCTTTATGCTTAAAAGTAAGATAAGACGTCCATTAAGTAAAATCGAACAATACCGAGGCACCTAGGTTGAAGTTTGAAGCCAGTTATTTTGAAATCAATTTTCTGAATACTTAGTATCTGGTCAAAAGAGCTTGAGAACTTTTAGGGTCGAGAAGCATCCACTTCCATCTATTTAGCTATGTAAGTTGTGATCACGTTTTATTATTTTCGTTCGAATATTGTCCAACCGTCAGCCAATTTATCACGACTTTTCGGTACATTCGAAGGAACCTTGGAACTTGCAAGTAATAAACATGCCACATTGTTTTCCATACCCTTCAGCTCCCAACCCTAGCCGTGTTGATACCTTGATCATTTTGCATTTAATTTCCATGTTTTTCTCCTTACTCTTGCTGCTTAATACCAACACAAAAACGTGTGTTAAGCATGAATGAATAAATGAAAGAATGAACTGTGCTGACACCAACAAATACATAGTTCTGTACCTACATAGGTACCTAAGTATATATCTAAAAGCTTTGCAAGTGAATGAAAATCTAAATTTAGATACGATTTTGCCATTTGACATTCGTGCAAAGCAACCGGTCGCAGTCTGCATGACACACTGTCGCTCTGGCGATTCGTTTAGCAGCCATTGGCAACCAAGTGTGTCAACCGAAAAGTGTGCGCCCCGAAACGTAACCACCTTGAAACTATTTGCTATTTCTATGTACTCAAAAAATGGAATATATTGCAAAACGCTTCACAATGCTTTACTTATTTATTGTACTTATATTTGTATTTGTTTATATGTAAATAGCTTAGCTAGTTAACTACATTTGTGTGTTTGTGTGTAGCGCGCAAAACCAGAATGGTCTAACTAGAAGTACAAGGAGCTTTAAGTGACTAATTCTTGTTGTGCAGTGCAAGCCAGCGCTGTAATGAGAACAACAAACTATCTGCATCACGGAATCGAACTTTGAGTGTTGCGCGCAGCTTGTCGATAGATAAACTGGTTTGCAACTTTTCGCTAAGTGTTTCCTTATTAGTTCTTATATAATATTAGAGTTCGTCTGCTGGTTGAATTGCAACTTAAAATCAGCCAGAGTAATTTCGTTCTCACCATTGTAGAAAGCACAGTTTATCACTTGTAGAATACTAATTTTATATTATTTTTTTATTTATTTGATTTTGTACTATTTTTTTTTTAATTAGTTTGTTTTGTTTTGTAAAATGTTTTACCCAAGTTGCGGCAGTACATATATTATGTATTTTGTAGGTTTTTATTTAATTTTTTTTTTTTGTTATTATGTTTTTGGTTGCCTCATTTTAACTGAGCGGTGCATGCCACAACTATCTGTCTTACCTACTGACATTCATACTCGTACATACCGACTTCCACTAAAATTACTCAACACTTTTAATTCGTTTACAATATATTCGTGTTTTGTGCTAAGAATGAATTTTTCTTTTTCAAATGCTTCGTGCTGCTCGAATAAAAAAAAAAACTTCAACTGGAAACAATTGCAAATAAATCAAAAGTGGTGGCCATATTTTGTACGTATTCTTTCTTGTTGTTGTATTGTTTTAGTAGTTTTTTTTTTTGCCTTTGTTTTTGCTATTCACCTATAACTCTAGCAGTTGGCAGTGCTGTGTATCATTTGTAGCACCCGCAAATTAGCATTGTCTGCCGAAATAACAGCAAAAATAACAATAACAATAACAATAGCAAAAACAACAATACACCATATAATAATCACACTAAAGTACCGTTGCCGCCAAACTGTTGCTTTCGGTGGGAATTGTGCCACTTTTAATGCAATCATTGTAAATTCTATAATTTTTTGTGTTTCGCTTTTTTGTTGTTGCCGTAGTTGTTGCTTTGCTTACCGCCTGACAGCGCTCAATTTGCGTGGTAGCGACAGTTGCCACAACCTACCGTACGATATTGTGCCGTGAACATTCTTTGTTGTTGGTGCCATGTTGACAACATCATAAAGCATATTGTTGGGTAGCATGAATGCATCTACTATTGTTGTTGTTGTAGGTGGTGTTATTATTATTATTGTTGTAGCACCGCAGATGTTGCTTTGACTCGCCTTTCTGCTGCTGCCGAGTGGTTTGTTCGCTATGAAAGGTAGCGCCAGTGGGTGTATCCCAGTTGGTGACGCTAGTCACACGCGTATTTCACATGAAAGTAGTCGTTTTGTAAGATTTTATGGCATGGAAAATGGAATGGCGTTGGGGTAATACTTGTTATGTAGATATTGTAATATACAAATGTATTTCGCTATTTTATTTGCTAATCGTTGAGTTGCATTTGGAAATTAGAGCAACATGTTTTATTGAATTGAAGTGAATTTGAATGGCGTAATATTCTCTTATAAAATGTTGATGCGATGTATTGTCTTGTAATAACTTATAAATATCCATTTTAGGTCCAACACGATTTGCGGATTCCTTATACGCATTCACTTTATATTTAGAATCATTCAACCCAATATAAATACGGATAATTGACATAGTCCACGTCCTTTTAAGGCCCGAAAAAAATATTCTAGTATGCTTAGAAATGAATGTTGCATACTAAATAAAAGACTCAAGAAACGAACTTGTTCTGCGTTAACCCGGATTTTATAGTATATTGGAGTTGTTTCTATTTCAGAAATTAGCTCGAATAAATAATTTGTAATTTTTATTGATAATGACCCACTTTCAGCGGTTTTTGCATATTTAAGCAAAGTGTAATAAACTTGAGAAAAAATAAGCTTCCTAAAAGAGCAAATTAAGAACACCCACACAACTTAGTGACGTGATAAATTGCAAATTACGAAAATGGTAAATAATACAAAAAAACTTTTAAAAATAAAACAAACAAAGTTTGAAAGTAATTCCAGCTAATTTAGTTTGGCGCTGAGCTCTCAGAATATAATTAAAACCGAGGTAGCAACTTATTGACCATTTAGACTTCATTTGCAACTCTAATTATTCGGTGCTAAAATATGCTAGACAACTCTGTACACTAAAAATTCTGAAGAGGAAAATTCACCAAGTAACCAAAGTAACAAATTGGGTTGGGACATCTAAGTTGTTGTTGTTAATCGCGAAATATGGGTAAAAATATTCAAGTACATTTCTAAAATTAAGAAAAGCCCAAAAAAAAAAAAATTCAGGTCTGTACTAAAATTCCAGAACTGACCTTAGGTATTTTTTACCCAAAAATAAATTAGCTTTTAGCTGAAATAAAATTATACCAAATTAAATGTAATAACGCGCATAAACAACAGAAAATAGCAATCCCAAACGGTAATTGCAAAAAAATTACAAGATATTTTCCACAAAAAAAAAAGCAAATGCAGTTAAGAGCATAGCATTGACAACTGAATTAAAAAGAAGCATTAAAGTAATCACAAAATAAAAAAATGTCGAAGGTCACATCAACACAACTCAAGTGAATTCAAAGCAAGTGAAAAAACCCAGAGAACAATTTGACAAATGTAACTGTTTTTTGCTGTAATTTAGTGTCTGTCGGTAAGCTCAGCACCACTTGTTGGTCTTTGTGATGGACTTTTAATGTTGTAATCACATTGTGTCAATGGTATTCGGATAATGTCATGCGCAGCGTACTTTGTATGTCGCTATAGGTACATGTGTCGGGGTCATGCAGTTGAATACCATAACATGTTTTTTGTAAAAAGAAAACTACACACACACACTCACATGTTTGACGATTAACTTGAAGTAAAAACTGAAATAAATCGCAGCGATTGTTGGAATAAGAAGCACGACCAAACGGAAATCATTCGGCCGCGCGCACTAAAAGTGGAGTTTTCTTTATTCTATTACAACTCTGAATAGTGTAGAATATAAGTTATTTGCACTTGTTTGAGTTGCGTACTTCCATTGCTGAGGCTTTTGTTAATTATCAAAATTTTATTGCTGACCATGTAGTTCTTGATTGCAGCCAAATTGGTATAATTATCATAAAATTAAAATTTGAGTATTTTAAAGCATTGGACAGCGCACTTTGTAGCCGTAGGAGCTGGTTTAGTTTGAATAAATTTCACATTTTGGATTTCAAAATATTTCTTAAGGATTGAGAAGTTTGTAATGTTCTTTCAAAATTTTGATATCACTCATACGGAATTGTAGTGTCAGCACATTGGATATTATGTAAATATGTATGCATATGCAAATATAGATATAATTAACCTTGATATTTAGCAATTTGCTTAGAACAATCGAAAGACTTAAGCTACGAACTTGCTCTATTTAAATGTGAACCAAAACAGTCAACACTTTAACAATTTTGGCATTATTGCTTTAATCATAACTCATATTTCAGTTAAACATCAAAGAAGTCAATTGCCCAATGCCCATAACCCAAATTTAAAGTAATTTATTAATCCCTTTTTGAATTTAAATTGAAAGTCCTCTAATATTTTAAGTTCAGCTTGCTTATTTACTAAAACACCATTAATCATGTTTATATCCCAAATGATAATGAAGAACAATATCTTAAATCGATGTCAGCAATAGTTATGCTCTACTTATCAAATCTAAGTCATCTGCATGCTTTGATGAATGAATGAAAGTCATTGCCAAGCGCATTAGCAAGTTCAACAATGAGGTGTCGCTGCATGCGCTTATTGAATGTCATTAACCTAATGGCCATTTATAAATAATGTTGATATGAAATAACATCATTCATCACTATTTACGGTTACTAAGATCACGCACGCACATATTTACATATATACACATACATATGTACACACACTCAAATATCAGCTAGATGAGCAAGCGTCTTAAAACTCACATTTAATTTAATATTTAAACTAATAACTTCATTAGCTTACAAACACCCATGCATCTGACGCATTTAGGCAGTAAATATTAGTTGGATGCAGTAAGATACAAGTGCATATAAAGATGTACATTAGGGTGTTGCAATTCACGCAGCATTCTTTAGAAGCTATGATTATCACAGTGACTAAAAAATTACCTCTGCTTCTTGGACATTCCGACGGACTGAAAGTGTTTTGTATGTATTCTCATACAAAGACAAGAAGTTACTTCTACTTTGAAATATGAACCACCCTAGTATATATTTTTATAACTAAATCTGTTATTAAAGACTGCATCAGCACACGGTTTTACCAAACTCGTAAAGTTTTAAAATAAAAATTAAGAAAACGTTTAAGAGGTTTCTGTGAAAATATAAATTTGTTCATTCATATGTATGTATGTGAATGTGTCATTAGGTAAATGTATGTTTTATTTTTTTATTTCTTAGTTTTGCGTCGTTCGTTTTACCTCCATCGAGCGCATCTTCACAGCGACTGCTGTGTGCTGGGTTTTTCGCTTGCTTTTGATTAGACAGCGGTTTCCTGTTTGTTGATTTTTCTCTTTTGTTTTAACAGAGCTCATTTGTGATGCTAATTTACCTCACTGAACTTGAACTTGAATGGCTGTTTTTACTTTCCTTTTTTATGAAGTTTCTTCCTTTGTTTCTATGGCGCATGCTTGCTTTTTCTCTTGCGGCTTTATTTCGGGATTATTGCGAATTTTTTAAAGGGCTTTTTGTGGATAATCTTGTAGTGCTTACGGAATAACTTTGAAGCCATTTATGGGAATTTTTTGGGATTTTTTCTGGATCATTTAGAATTAATTTAGAAACTTTTCTGGGACCATTCATAGACTATTTCTGGGTTGTTTAGGATACTTTTCAGGAATAATTTTTTGCCAGTACTTCGGATTGGTCCTGGAGAGGTTCCAAAAATGTCCTCAAATGATTTGATTTTTTGAAATCCCGTAAAAGTAAAAAGTATTGCTTTTTCTAGTGGTAAAATATTCCTCTGAACTGTCGTGTGGCCAAAGTAGACTCGTTGCATTTTGGTTAAATACAGCGGTCAATCTCCTTGGCATCTATACAAAAAGTCTTTATCAAGAAACCACTTTAGAATTAATCGTAACTGATTAATAACAAAACGACAGTTGAACAAAAGGCTTAATGCACTTTAGAATCCAAAAAATACCTGTCACAAATATCTAGATAATAGCTTGAATGAAAATTTAAAACAAAAAATTCTTAACAAAATTCATTCAGATTTGCGCATAAACGTCGAGTTAAATTTCAAAACATTGAACTCAATTAATGACTTAATGCCATTAAATAAATAATTACAACGTCTAAAGTGAGTACTTAACGAAATATGTATGCAAGTATGTGTGGGTAAATATGTAAGTAGAGCAAAGCTTAACTAATTCATACTGCACTAAAGTGTTGTTGGTGTAAAGTGGCGTACGTAGCTGCATAAAACATTGCAAACTTCTCAACATATTTTGCAATAAATGGTGCGCGTAGTACGGTGCGCATGCGCAAAGCAAGTTCATAGCATTTTCAAGCGTTTTTACGAGCATTTTTTAATTGATGATTTCAGTGCGGTTGAGCAATCTTTAAATGATATTTACAAGTAGCTGAGATTGAAATGCAGTTTTTTCAAAAAACAAAAAAAAAAACAAATCAAATACTATAAATGCTGGTTTCTAAAGTCGTTTGCAGCTGCACTTTACGTTTGTCTGTATGTTCGTCGTGCACCAGTTACATTTTTATGGCACATTTCTGCGCAGCTCACCAGTGGACGTGCCAAAGTGCGAGTTTGTGCGTTGATGTTTGTCATGTTTATGTTTGTATTTGTGGAAGTGATCGCTTATGCGAGCATAGCCATTAACTAACCCAGTTTCTAGCCATCCATGTACATGCATTTATGGCAAATTGCATAAACGCTCACTTTCAGATGTCATTGGCTTGCAAGTCAGCAAGTTTTTATTGGTACTTCAGTTTGCAATATTTTTATTCCAGGATCTTTTTCTTTAAATTTATTTCAATATTCCCAATACTTAGAAATATAAATGGGTAAAAAAAACCTTAACAATCCTTTAGAATACCCAGGGGAGAACTATTTCTTCCATGTACAGTCCCATGCATAACAACCCAATCACACTCTTTTTGAACGATCCAAAAACACTCATAAGGGAGGAGAATTTTTTACTAAACAGAAAAGCCGAACAAAATATTTGAGGCTGAAGACGCTTGGTATAAACCCTTTGGTGGTACACAAGTTGTTTAGAATATAGGGTGAGATGTTGGTTTCCATTTTTTGTGACATTAAGCTGCTCTTCCACTACTTTAAAATTAGAGTTTTCTTCACATACCTTTTGCATGAAAAGATTTTCTACATAGAACCACTAATACAGACAGTAGATTTGAATAAGATGAAAAAATAGAACTTTTTTTAGTTCTTGGTTTAACCTACCAAGTTCCCTTCGTGAGTCTTTCGCTAAGCTTTTGACTTCATAAAAAAAGTTAAACATTTCAAGAAGAGTTTGGCCAAGCTCGGTTCTTTGAGCTTCCACTAGTTTTACCATTCCTCTTACCACTAAAGAATAATTTTTGCATTGCGATGAAACTGAAATTTTTTGGCGCCAAAGGAAGTCGGTTGAAGACAGTGTAAAAACCAAGTTTATTCACGTACACTATACGTGTGTCGGCACTCTCTCGTGTACGAATACGAAACTGAAAGCTTTGCAACCCACACCAGCTCAACGTGTGTGAATAGACGCTGCTCACATGTACAGTGTACATGAATTACTTTTGTTTTCGTCGCACACACCCACAGCTCGTGTACGTACAGAGCATTTTCGAATTGGCTGTGACTTTGGTTGAGCTTTTTGCGGCGCGCACTCTCGCTGTTGCGTCGTCGCATGTCTTTTACTTGCGTTTTCTGCCATAGCCATAAGCTTGACGACATCTGCAACTGCGCTCACCGCTGCTGCGCTGAATATTTGATTCATTTTCAGGCAACTGTTTTTGTTTCTTTTTAATTATTTTATATTATTTCTTTCGTACGGCCAATTGCAAAATTGCAAAAGCCGTCGTGAGTAACTGGCACTAGCCGCGTACATTTGCAGAGCTCAGTTGGGCTGCTGCTGCGTTTGCAGCAGCTCTTGCTACTATTGACGCTGATGGCATTATTTGTACCATCCGTGTGCCTCTCCCCGCACACCCGCTCAAATCAGACCATTCGTCCAATGCGCTTGATCGTCGTTCTATAAGCATGCGTCGGTATAAAAGCTTGTGGCGTCTAGGCAAAATTATTCAGTATCTGTTGTAGGTTCGTTGTTATTAGAACGACCACAGCCTCCAAGTAATAATATTTTTAGATGATATTATATATTAAAAGAAAATCAAGTTAAAATTGAATACTTATATGTGTGCTCATTTCAGATTTATTTCATTTTTTTAGCTGAGTTCTTAAAGCGACGTACAAAACCAAGCGAGTAGACCATCGCGTTTAGTTGTTGGTGTAAAATAAATTTGTGAAACAAGATGAAAATATTGGTACGTTGTGTGACAAAAATGTATAAATTAAATTTAAAGAAAAACTATGAACTTATATGAAAGAAAAAACAATAAAAGACTAAAATGTGCTTCAAACCAGCAAATCACACGAAATTTGTGATGAGTGAAAACGCTTTAGTAATTTTTGCCGAACATTCGCAAACTATGGTTAAAAAATAAGTGGACTTGAATAGCAAAAAAAAATAAATTTTGTAGCAGTGCTTTCAGTTTATGCTAAAAAATTCTAATCACAGAGAAATTTATATTGGCTGCCTTTTTTTTAATCGAAAAAGTTAAATATATTTTCAGCTCCATTAAGGTTGTGATTACATAGGAGATGAAGTGAAAAAAATTTTGAATATTTTTAATTGCTTTGGATAGTAGAAAGGAATAACGAAACTAAGTTTAATGAAGCTTAACGATCAGAGACAGTCTGGCTATCTCTATGGATTTCTGCTTTCAACCATATAAGATACTACGTCTACGTATAGTTAATGCTGGGTGTACTTAACAATAATTATAGTAATATGAAAAGTTGTCAAGCAGAAAAATTAGAACTGAGATTTGTATAACTTGCAAAATAGCTCTTGACAAGCAGCTATAACTTGTTCAACCGTGGCAAGTTCGCTTCTTAAGTCTTTGGCATCTAAGCCAGTTTTTGATGTAAAGCATATCCGATTTGACTTTTTTTTCATTTATTTAAAAACTTCAGAAAAGCCAAAAAAAATACATATATTTCAAATTATAGATTTTTCTTTATATGTACTAAAGGAATAGTACCTTAAGATAATATAACAATGGGTGTAAAACAAAAACGACTCATTTTAATGCGTGCTTTACAAATAATGGGTCTTTAAATGAGTTCATTAAATAATATTAAAAAAAATTTATTTATTTGTTTGATATTTATTGCCTGTTGAATTTTTTATATGAGTTATTTGCACGCAGCTTGCATTCTCTCGCCGAGTTCGTTTCTTAAGTCTTTTGTTTCGTAAATATGAAGACAAGGATATTAAATATTTCCGCAATCATGAGAAGCTTTTACAAATATAAAAATTTTTTTTTACAAGTCAAACCCAGAGCTTTAAAATAGATAGTCTAAGTTTAGATTGCGAACAAAATCGGATTCCTAAATGACTCTTTTAGCTTTTTATGAGCCCTAGTGGCAGTAGGACGACTCCAGTACAACTAGGTGGCCTCAACGCAACTACACAATGGGAGTTAATATGACCTGGCGCTAAGCGTAGTCAATAATTTCCACAAAAATACTTTTTATGCACCCATACCATCCATACCACACCCTTCCTTTCATTGCTATTGCTCAATGTTTTAGTATTCAATGCCATCATTTCTTTCATAAAAACCAAAGTCGCATTATTATTACTCCACTCACTTGCAAAGCCGACAGACTACCTTGCCGGCATGAAAGTGAAATGTAGAAGTACCCTTAAAACGGAAGCAACAATAAATAAAAGCAATTGAAAGAAAAACAGTTGTTATACAATTTTATTGCACAATTTCGACATAACAAATTCGCATTGAACTTGGCACAAAGCCAAAACAAAATGAACAGAAGAAAACATCAAAACAAACGCATGCGCAAAACACGGCACTGACAAAGCGAAGAAGAAAATGAATGTGCAAGCGCACACATAACAAAGCATGTAAAACAACAAAAACAAAACAAAACAAAACAAATTATGGCATTTGCGCTTCGTAAAATATGAGTTGAAGCGCACTTAACACGGACGCCGCACACTTTGTTGCATTTTGATTGAATCCGCCACACCGCTCTGTTTGTTTACTTGAAATGTAGCGAATGGCAAACAAAGTCAAAGCAAACTATAAAATAATGCTGGCAATTTTATTATATCATCGGCTTCCCGTTTTGTCTGCGTTTTCCTAATGCAAGCCGCTCGGTGTTTGTTTTGGTTTTTTCAATTAAAATGTTGTCTGCTATTTTAGTTAGTGACATGCTTCCAGCGATTCAAAAATGGGAAGAAACAATCACTTTTATTCAGGCTTAATGGCCGCTTTGGCAGACAAAAATGACAAACCCGTTGCCCATTTTCGGCCAGCAAATGGTCATTGGCTCACTAACTACAAGCGCGGAAGCGGCGTACCGCCCAAAATGCGGGTTAATGTGTTAGCTTGACCGAAAAGGCATAAGTGGCCCACTTTTTGTTATGTAAGCAGCAGCAATACCATAAGAAATTTCTATCAATTGGGTATGCATGGACGGTACTGCCTTGAGTATACACTATTTGTTTACAAAGCTGAAACTAAAACAGTGGATTAAAATAACGAGTTTCAATCAAAGAAATGCAGAAAATAATTTAAAAATTTAAACTAACTTAAACGAGTAACACATTAGCAAATCTATTTCAGAAAAAATCAAGTTCGCTTCTTAAGTCTTTTGTATCAAATGCACAAATCTGATATTCTTTCATTTTCTCGCCTTGCCAACTTATTTTTTTTTCGATTTTTGAACTAATTAAAAAAAAAATGACATGTATCATCGAGTTTGGTTTCTAACTCTTTTATTTAAGTTCAAAATGTTTCCAAGTTACTAAACCTTGAAATCTATTTCTTAAATAAAGTTGAAATATCCCTTGCACATTAGTTGTAAATACTTATGCGTTCTCTAAAATTTCTCATTCTATCTCTTTCTATCTTTCCAGTTCATTGTTGGCCTCTTGGCCCTATCCACACTCACCTTTGCGGAGGAAGCGAAAAAAGCGGCGGAACCCAAATCTGCCGAGCCAGCAGCAGCCGCTGACGAGGCAAAACCGTCCAGCACAGTCGAGAAGAAACAGGAGAAACGTGGCATCATTCACGGCACTGGCTACGGCTACGGACATAGTGGTGGCTTGGTACTCGGTGGCGGTCATGGCTTAAGTCACGGTGGTGGCATCGTGCTCAGTGGTGGTCATGGAGGCGGTGGGTTTATTGGCGGTACAGGCTTTGGTGGCGGCTATGGCTTAGGCGGTGGCATACCAACCAGCGTAAAAACCAACTATGTGGAACGCAGTGTTGGCGTACCCTATCAAGTTGAACGCGCAGTACCTTATCCAGTTGAAAAAATCGTGCAAGTGCCTGTACAAGTGCCAGTACCACAACCCTACCCAGTCGAGAAAACAGTGCATGTGCCCGTCAAACAAATCATCAAAGTGCCAGTACACATTCCACAACCCTACCCCGTCGAGAAGACTGTACATGTGCAAGTACCCGTACATGTGGATCGCCCATACCCAGTGAAGGTACCCGTACCAGCACCATACCCAGTTGAGAAAATTGTAAAAGTTCCAGTCAAGGTACCAGTGCCACAACCTTACCCAGTGGAGAAGATCGTTGAAGTGCCAGTGAAGGTGCCCGTTCATGTGCCACAGCCCTACCCAGTCGAGAAGATAGTAGAAGTACCGGTGAAAGTCCCAGTCGACCGTCCATACCCAGTGCACGTTGTGAAACCATACCCAGTTAAAGTTGAGAAACCCGTACCTTATCCAGTTGAGAAGCGCGTCAACGTAAACGTTGAGGTACCCTACGATCATCCAGTGCCAGTGCCATATGACCGTCCAGTGGCTGTGCATGTGAAAGTTCCCGTTCCAAAACCATACCCCGTCATCAAGGAAATTCCAGTGCCAGTGGAACGTAAAGTGCCCTACACCGTTAAAGTACCTGTCGATGTGCCACGCCCCGTTCACATCGAACAGCATGTACCAGTGGCCATTGAACAACATGTGCCCTACAAAGTGCCCGTTCCAGTGCCAGTTCATGTACAAAGTCATGTCGGACCAGCGATAATCAGCGGTGGACACTCCATTGGCGGCTATGGTGGATCTGCATATGGAGGCTATGGTCACAGTTCGATTGGCAGCTATGAGGGTCATGGTTATGCTGAGGGTCATGGCTATCACGGTAGCACTTACCTCCACAAAAGGAAGTAAATCGCCAATAACAAAGACACGCTGAGGGTGTGGGACTTTTTCGTTTAGTTAAAAAGGAAGCAGGCTTACATATTTACATCTAGAAATTACGATTATTTAGTTGAAGATCAAACTGAACGGCCATCACAGTTCGAAAAAAAATTGAAGAAAATTTGCGCTAAACAGATATGAAAGTGGAATGAGTATGAGAACTTGTAAAATATTAAGTAACGCTATTTTTTACCCTCTTCTTGCTCTCTTTCTCTCTCAAAACTATTTTCCTTTCTCATTGTATAATTTAGCTTTTAGTTTGTGATAAAAACAAAAAGAAATTCAATTATAAACGCTCAAGTCAGAGAAGCTTACAAAAATTGTGGGCAGAAGCATGTGTGATGGAGAGCAAAATGGGCAAACGTAACACATGACGATTGGTGGGTGTGAAACTTAAGCTAAGCATGAAATGTTGTAATCATTACTAGATCAAAAAAGCTCACACAATTGTAAATAGTAAAAAAGATTGTTTTTAGTACAACCAAGAGAGCTATTTAGTCTTGGCGCTACATTTTCAACAAAGTCCACTAACTTGCCTGTCACACCGATTTTCTTGGAAAATAACAAATTCGTAGTTTGCAACGTTTTGCTTACACTCGCAGATACATAGCTCTCGTTTTTCACTAGCTTCTCTGATAAAAATTTCGCATCTAGAAATATATTTTTTTTCTTTTTTTTTTGTAAGAAAACAAAATGCTATGATCTTTGTTTTTGTACGAATTATTAATTTGTATATAATTTAATTTTGTAAATAAAATGACGACAAAACATTATCGAAGGATGTAAAATAAAATAATGAAAAAAATTTCTTTCTTTTTAAAGTTTGTATGGTAAGTATGACCACTTTTGAATTTGTGGTATCTTCGAACTTTTAGTTAAAAAAAATGTTTTACCTAGTTATATTTTTATAATTCGCAGTTGTCATTAGATTTATTTTTGAATTATGAAGAAAAAAATCGGAAATCAAAATAAAGGGTTATAGTTTTCTATAAATACTTTTGGACAAATTAATTGATACACTATCTAACCCTGGAACTATCCACAATTGACCAAGATGTGATATTTCTACTGAATACGACTTTGACATCTTTTGAAAGGAGTCGGCAAAAAAATACAAAATTCCTTTTATTTTTCGGTCGTAGCAAAGACAAAGTTTTCTCGATAAGGAGCTAGATCCTTATAAATCCTAATAAATTTTCCTATCACTGAGTGATTAAATTAAATTTTCCTGATGTACAATATCTTTAAAGTCCATGGAGTCAGTAAAGAGAATAACAAAAATTTTGGTTTTTCTTTAACTATATTAAATCAAATCAGATAACAACCACACCCACTTTTTATACAGTGAATTTCTTAAAAGTGATTAAGTTACTATTATTACAGGGAAAGCTTAGAAAATAAACGGAATTGGCTAAAGACCACGCCCAAATATATATGTATGTATATATAAAAGTTTTTTGATAGAGTTACAGAAGATATTTGTGAATCCTATTTGACTTCTGTCCCCACCTCTGCACAAGTTGTTTTTTTTTCGCTTTTTCTTTTCAGTTTCGGTGTCTGTCAGTGTTCGTATTATTAATTAAACACCAGTTTGACTGATGATTGACATCCAAAGGCCATCACCAATCCTACTACATACATATGTACATAACTATAAATTTCCTCCTGTGCCGGTTTCTAACCGTAGCTGGCAAACAGATGAATTTTTGATAAAAAGCTTTTTTATGGGAGCAATATTTATCCTCCTAGAGCTTCCGAATAATTTTATCTGTATACTGCCACAGTACTTCCACCCAGGCCCTTCATTTTAGTAAGGTATGTAATTAGTAATGTATGTAAATTCTAGCCAGTTAACTGAAATGCTAACCCATGCTTTCTTTGACATTTGCTCAAGTTTTTCTGCCACAAAAGCTTTAATCAGAAACAACAACCCAAATGGCTTTTATGAAAGCTTATGTTGAAATGCTTTTCTAATTCAAACTTTTTAGTGAAGCTTAAAGTTGTGATTCAAAGCTTATTCTATTCAATTAATCTTTTCTTGCTTTTATTTTAAGCTTTGTTTACATGAGTAAATGAGTCGCCTAAAACCATGCTAAGGTTTTTAATAATAGCAAATGTACGAAACGTACTGTACGGTCAACTATGGCCGTTTTCTGTATGCGATATTTCGATAGCATACATTCAGGCTGGTTGCGCACATTGCTCCAATACCCTGTTGGAAAATTTAGAAAATATGTGGATAGGTTTACTTGGGTGCTTGGGGACCCGTATTTTGTTGGAAGCGCATAAAGTATCTAGATCACTGTAATCATTTCATTTAAATTAACTTATACATATGTATGTATATGTGTTTTCTCAATGGTTGACCAAAAACTGGCATTGTTGCATTGCTTGCGTCCCTCAAGGCCCTTAAAGTTAGTACAATAGTGTATAAATTTAGGAATTATTTTCCATATAATCTGAAGTCTAACCATCATTATTATGACAATATAATATGTTTGGAAAATACTCAATACACATGGGTTAGTCACTAGTTTATACTTTTCCTACGGGTTGATCACATACACAAATTTGTTTGTGTGATGTGTTGGCATGTATGTATGTATGTATGTATGTATGTGAATTTATTATATCTTACAACAAATCTGTTTCTTATGCAATTTTGGGTACCCAACAAAAAATGTTGTAGTAGCTGAGCACATTTTTTCTAGTAAGACAACTTAATCAGTTTACTTTGTGAGTTAAGTTTAATATCTTAATTACTTTCCACATTTGTTTAGTTTAAATTTGAGTGCTAGCCATACAAACTTAAATATTATTTTAAAACTACTTTTAGAAAAAATGAAAGTCTTGAAAATTTGGAAAAAATTTATTTTAACTGTTTCATGTTTCCATAAAATCAAGACAACTTTTCGTCAACATTTTGCTGTTGTTGTATAGTTATTTTTATTACACTGCAAAAGTGGCGGATCCAGGATTTTGGGAAAGAAGGATCCAATTTTTTTTAATGAAATATGCTTTAACCACTACCTGAAAAATATGACTCTTTGGATTCCAAAAGGGGCGGACGGGTGAACCCGAAAGCCCCCCTTGGATGCGCCCTGAACTTCGCAATTACAAATGCACATACAAACATTTTCGAATTTGATAAGGAAGTAGTGGGCAACTTGAGACTAAGAGAATGTGCGTAAATGGTCGAATGAATGGATGGATTGTTGCATGGCCGGTTGAGCGAGCGTTGCAGATTGGAACGTGCTGGGATTATTATGCAGATAATTGCGTCTTTGTGATTTTGCTACTTTCAAATTTTATTACACTTTCGAGTTTTTGGACAGTGAAATAAAGAGTTAAAAATTATGTGAAATTAATAGGGAGATTGGTTTTTGTTTGCAAAAATTCTTATATCGTTATTATCTATTAAATATTTTTATCAATGAAGAGTGATTGAACGAAACGAGTAAAAAAGCCTATAAAAATAATTTTCCTAACCTCATGTAAGATACAGCCGTTACGAGTACTAAGTCCACATACTCAAATGTTTTTGCTTTCAACTTAGGTGGCATAAAGAAACTGGACTGTGTTGCATGAGAAAAGCTAATATTGAAACTAAAATTAAAAAATGCAATTCAATTTCAACAAGCGATATGGAAAAATTCCAGCAAAGGCAACAAAAATGTTTGTCTGCACTCCACACACACACATACACGCCGGTTTAATGCAACTGTGTGAGTTAACATATATGGAACACCTTGTAAAACTTCCTCATTGTTACGTGAGGTGAGCGTAGCATTGGCCGGCTTGAAAATAATCTTGTTGAGTATTTATATTGATATATGCATGTACATATATCTGGAATACGGCAGTTGTAGATATCCTACAGCTTACTTGGATCCATTATTTATTCATTCAAAATTAGATTATCAACATTCAAATAAATGCAAGTTTTATAGGACATAAACAGTAAGAGAGAGAACATTCATACATGTTTGTTACTTTCAAATTGGTTTCTTAGAGTAAATATAACTTAGATGATCATTGAGCGATCTGAAATTTAAAATTGAAGTACCAATACATGAAATACTTCAGATGTGTGCACGCCGATCACAACTCTGATATCACTCAGCTTAGCCGAAGCAAATCATACACAATATAAATTCTCTTGTGGAAATATTTTACAATATCCGTTTCATATTTTAGAAATCGGCACTCTGTCAACTGCAAGTTCGTTGCTTAAGTCTTTTGTACTCTCATAAAAATTCGCGGGTATACTAAAATCTTTAATATTTTGAACTACATTAATTAAAAAGCTATAAAAAGAGCATAGCAGCAATTCAGTCAAAGCAATAAATCACTCAAATCGTACTTATACTGACAGACAATTGCCGCTGCTGTTATTTTCGCCAATAAATTTTATCACTCAGAGCTATAAATTGGTGCAACCAACCAAACACACAAACAACACAAAGTGTTGAAAAATTAAATTGAAGCCTGAGTTTGCCGAAATAGCAAAAAATATCCACACTAGTACTCCACGCGCTTCAAGCAAAGCTTTGAAATATTTTTGACAGCTCAAAACAGCGCAACAAAAACGCAAAGCAAATTGCAATTGCGCCAGTCATAAATTGAGTTAGCAATAAATTCACCAAATTTTTTTTCGTTTACATTTCTTTTATTTGCAGGATTTCTCAACCAACTGCTTTGGTTTCGCTATGAAAGAAAAAATTTTTTGGCTTTGCAACAAATTTGAAGCTTCGCATATGTGCCACAAACGCCCGCAAATAGCAGACTACGCGCTATTTTATCAATGCAGCCGCTCGTATTTATTGTAAGCGAGCACTGTTGGTGGTTCTTGTATTTGCAATCGATTTGATTATTTTCTTTTGTTGTGCGAAAGTGGCACTATGCGTTTGGGTGTGTGTGTGTGCAGCATAACAGCCTCCACCTTTTATAGTAAGACCAATGGTTGTTTTTCTTTTTGTTGCTTTGAAAAATTGCTGTGCAATTAACGGCACTTACACTTAACTGCACATGAATTGCTATGGCGTAATACATCGGTAAGTGGGAGAAACAAAACAAAAAGCAAAAAAGCAAAATGTTAGCGCCTGGAATTGCATGCAAAAGCATAAAAGCTAGTATCTTGCTGGCCGCTGTGAATAAGAACCGCTATTTTGCATGAATGCGACTGGTAACAGAGGGTGTTTCAAGTAGAGTTACACAAATTGGGATCTGAATTCGAGTAACAAGCGTCGAAGAGAGATTGATTTTTGCAGGGAAATTTATCTTCAAATTTCAAAAAGTTGAACATTACATAGAAAGTTATCAACGATAAAATCATTTTATATGATATATGAAAAAATAAATAGTTATTTAATTATGGGATCCATTTTCTTTTTAGAAACTACAAATGAGTCACAAAAAGGTCATAAAATTATTTTGGAGCAATTATTTGCTTCAACTATCAAAGTACGATAGTCCAAATGTAATTATGTTTGCTCATGCAAAAGACAATGTTTAAAAATAAGCTAACAAAAACAAATTCAACTTTTTTTACCAAAAATTCAAAACTTGATCCTCACTTCACGAATACACACACATATCACACCAAAGACCGGTCCAAAGACTTTAGTCATTCATAGTCTATTAGGCATTCAGTATCTACATTGACTATTTCTTCGTTTTCTTGGCAAACAATTAATTTTTCATTTGACTTTTGTACTTTTCAACAACGAAATTTGCTGCTTTCTTGTGTAAACAAATTTTGAAATCCTTTTTTTTCTATTTTTTTCTCCACCATCATGCGAGCACAGAAGCAGACCCAGGCACACATACACACCTACTCACAGCTATGTAATCACCCAGCGTTATAGACTTTTTATACCCGAATGGCGTTGTGTGCCAACTGTGGACAGCTGGGTGTGCTCACCACAAACTAGACACAGATTATGTTGAGCATTTTCCGCGTTTTTGCTGCCAAAGTTCAATTGTCATTTGTTATTTTTTGTTGCCTTTGCAATTAAGACTATTTTTGGTTTTCTATTTCTAGCAAATTCTTCCTCTTTTTTTATTTTTCTTTTGCACAATGGGGAGACCTTGTTGTGCTTTAACTTCTTCATTTATTCTTTTTTGAAGTTTGTTGTAAGCCAAGGCAGTGTTGGTGAACGCATGGCATCATGCGTACGCGTCTTTTACGTGTTTACAAATTTCTTTTGATTGGTTTCTTTCGATTTTTGCAAAATACGCAAACCTGTGTTGTGGTGTTCCTCATTTCTTTTTAATTTTTTTTTTATAAGTTTTTATTTTTGCCCATTTTTCGAGGTTCAGGGCAAGATCAATGTTTCTGTTGTCATTGGAATTGTATTACATACATACATACATATAGATATGTACACGTGTATATGCATTGAGTGTGTGTTTGAGGCTTTAGGCAAGTCGAGAAATTAAAATTCACACCTGTTTGATGTTTGGATATATACAAAAACGAGTTTCATCTATGTGTAAATCACTTCTCATTTGAAATTCAAATAAAAATGACAAAATTAATAAAAATTATTGCCAATTTAATTCAAATTGGTACGAAAATATGAATGGCTTAGCTCTGCTGTTTTAGAGATGCTGTGAAGCTAGCAAGTGAAGATTTTTATAGTGACTGTAGTTCTTTGGACGGTATCTTTTGTGAGCCTTTTAGAAATGAGTGATGTTAGGTAGGAGACGGATCTTAGAAGTCTCTTTGTTTGAATTTGTTTTTAGAATTCAAAAAGACCTCTCTCGTCTTGCGGTGTCGTCAAAGATTGCTCCTAAGCCATGTTCATCTTTGATTTGGTAGCATTTTCACCCTTGTCTTATAGCTTTATTATATTTTGTCTTAACTTAACTTGAAACTAAAAAACTTTAATGATCTGAAAGTGCACCCTTTTAGAGCAGGGAAAGATGTGGTAACAAACAAAATTAAGAGCATTGAAAACCAAAGTGGCACCGGGTCATAATGATATTTTATTTGTTTTATTTTTCAGTAAAATCACGCGACAGCAGAAATTCAGGCAAAACAAAAACTAGGTGAAATGATTAACATATAAATCTAGGCAACTATAACTTCCTTAGAAAAAAAACGTAATTTTTCCAAACTCGTTGCACACAGTCGGTCAACTCCAACAACACGCATCGGCCAGTCAATCGCTAAAGCATGCGGCAACATATAAATATATATAAATACTTGAAGCAAGCTGGTGAGCTTTATGCTACCAGCATCAATTATATTATTATTTCACTTTTTGTGCGCCGCAGGTAGAAATTTGCAAAAACAAAATGAATGCGACAAAGCTGTTAAGGCACAACCGAGTCAGGCACAATTTGCGGTGTTTGGTCAACAGCTGGTTGAGCAAGCCTCGTGGCAAGCTTTTTGCGGGATACGTAATCTCTTCTCAATACCATTACGATTACAGTAATACTTATTATTAAAATTTTGATTGTGAATGGTGTGCATTTCCTTAAACATTTTCATTTTTTGTGACAATTACTTATCTATTGGAAAATAATTTTTTTTCATTGCGCTTTTAAACAATTCAATTGTGACCAACCGCTGAATTTTATTGAGAGTTAACAAGTTGGAAATTTTTGGTTTTTTTATTGAAATTTCCGCCTCATTGCTGAGTAATAGCAGCACATTTGTGGCAGATTTTAACAGGCAATGAATTATATTTGCTTAATTACGACTTTTTTTCTTTTAGATTTTGCTCAATGTTGCGCAGAGACTGTAGAGGAAGCTTAAATAACAAGTGGCGATAATAACGAATTTACTACAACGATTTAGTGACATGAATTAACGCAGTTGACACATTAAAACAACTTTTTGTATCATTTTACTTCTTTGGCAGTAAGATAGCAATTAATTTCCTTAATGGAAAGCAATAAAAATCACATGACGGCTGTCCATATAAGTTAGTTTTATAAATGCAAAAAAAAGGTGAGTTTTCTAAGTCTTTTGGTACATTTTATCGTAAAAAAAATCATAAGTAAATTACTTGAACGCAATGGGGGGGGGGGGGGGGGGGGGCGAGATGTTTAGTATCCATGCACAGGTAAAACTGCCTTAAATATTTTTAGATATTTGTGAAAAATCAACAAAGAAAAGAACAAAGTTCGTTTCTTAAGACTTTTGTTAGGTTTTCCATATTAAAGCTAATACTGCGAAAATTACTTTCTAATAAACTACTTTAATTAAATTAATTAAGAATTTACGATTTCTAAATATAATTTATTCTCATTACATATTACATAAAAATCTCATATTTTCCAATGCATTACTTTGCAAAAATTTTCTTTTCACATATTTTCCTCACACATTTACTGATTCGGTTCGCCCATTACTATTCAATTGCACAATTTTCAAAAGTCATTAAGCACACGATGGGGCAATTGTTGCGATTCACTAAATTTTCACATTTTTTGAACAACAACAATAAAGCAATTGATTTTATGGTACGAATACAAACAATGTTATAAACTAATATCTAGCATAACATCTATAAATATATATTAGGGATGCAAAGCCAAAACTATAATAAGTATCACCTAAGCATGATTAAACTTCAAACTGGTTAAAATCCGCTCTGGAACCCGCACCAGTTATATCGGTCGGCTATCCTAAGAACGGAAAATTGGTTTTCCCCGCAGTTATTAACTGCTTGAGTTACCTCAGCATTTTATTTTACTGGAAAAAGAACTTCCTTCAAATTTCAGTTAATTCCAATAAACAATTTAAATCTTCACCTAGCACCAGTCAACAAACAAAATCTAAGCTCCAAAAAAGCGATCCTCCCTAGTATACGTAATGTTTATAAAAGGTGTCTGTTTGTTATTGTTATTATTACCACAGTTGTTTTAATTATATTTTTATGTGAGACTTTAATGTTCAGCACTATTTTTTCTACCATTTTTTGTTTGTTTTTATTGTAGTCAACTAATTACACACCCATTTCTTAAACTACTTAGTCCTCTTATGTGGTAGCAGTGGAATGTTCCACATAAAACGCCATAAGCTAACACCATAAAGTTACAGATTAAGGAGTAACTTATGAAAAACTCAAAACAAAAATTAAAAAAAACGACAACGAACTTAAAAAACGAAATGAAAAACAAAACTTAATTGGCCCATGCCTCCATCGACCGGCATGGGCAACACGCGCCAAAGTCTGATCGAATACTTGTATATGCTTACAAACATATGTACGTACATAAATGTCTATGAGTAATAAATTTTAAGCGTGTAACATCCAAATTTTTACACGGAATTCAAACAAAAATTACATTTGATTTATGCGCCAAAATAAGTATTCGTTACATTTTAGCAGTAAATCGGTTTTCTTGAACATTTTTTCAAATTTTTAGTTTTTTTAATTTCGAAGCACATTCTTTTGCATTAGTTTTTGTTATTATACAAATTTCAAGTTATGCAATTTCAGTAATTATCTACATACATTTTTAATAACAACAAGCAATATTCTTGAACTGCAAACAAGTTCGTGTCTTGAGTCTTTTGTAGATCTAACAGAACAAAGTATCTATAAAATGCATTTATTAAATTAAAAGCCCATTCACATAAAAGTAAACTCCATTCCAAAGCAATTTACATAAATTTTAATACCGGAGCATTTAAAAATACCTAAAAAAAACGAAAGTTATTCCTCTATGAGAAAAAGTGCAAACTTCCTCTTACCTCTCACAACACTATTCAAGTAAGCAGAAAATGAAATAAAATAAAAAATAAATTAAACTATCTTAGCACTTCAAAAGTCATGATTTTATTTATTTTTTGAACTGAAATTCACGTATAATTATTTCCTTGCAAGGTCAGACTAAAACCAAAGCTATTGCATTTCGGTTTACGAGAGATGTTGCAATGTGTTCATGATGGTCTTAAGCAGCTGCGTTACGCAAATATAAATCTATAACTTTGCGAACTAAATAGAGCTGAAAACTTAATTTGGTTACCTTCAAACATTTGTAAGTATGTAAGTAAATGAAGTAAATGTCTAAGTAATTGGCTGAGTAGCGCTGAGTGGTAATTGGGCTGCGGCCTTGAAACATGGCAGGAAGTAGGAGTTTTTTTGGTTTTTTTTTTCATGTTCGATACACATCTAAATGGTCTTAATGTTGCTTAAACGAGAGCTGATGCTAATGTGCTTGCACATATATAGATCTAGCACTAATCGACGCCCCATAAAAGCTTGTAAACTGAAAAAGAGGGGCAGTTCGAAAAAATGAATGGAAACTTAAAATCAAAGCAGAAAATGTAAAAAAAAAAAATATAACTGGTAAGTGATTTGTTGATACGATTTTTTGAATGCGAAATGCAAAATAAATTTCAAATTGGAAAAGAAATAGAGATAATATGAGAGATGGTGTGAAATAAAAAAAGTTTACCAATTATTAGTCTAAGCAAACTTGGTATAATAATTCATTTGTAATGTTATTAAATGCTTCTAGCAAATCAAACTTTATCTTTAATTTTATTTTTAAATTTTTATATTCTCTTGACAAAATTCAAAACTATGCAATCTAATTAATTTACATCTCATTCCCATTAACATATAAATTTTCAAAAAATGCATATTCTCACAAATGCAGCGGCCTTCTAATGCGTTCATTGCTTCTTAAATTTGATACGATTATCATTTAAAACGCTTTGTTGTTGTCTTAGAGACTGTAGTTATGAACATTCAGAAATTCATTGTTTTTTATATTTTTATTTTAGAAAGAGTTCGAACTCAACTCTAACATTCCATACAAGCCTTGACCAAATTAGCTCAGCTCATTAAGGTTCAAATTATTATTACGTATTGTTGTATTGAAAAGGAAAATATTAAGACCTTTAAACCTATTAGCTTGCATGCATATGTAGTTCATGTGATTCAGATTTTCTTAGTCTATTTGTTGCTTAACAATATTTAACATTTCCATTTAAAATTATGGAAATTTCATGGCAGTCATATCCAAAACCAAAACCAAAAATAGTTAAAGATATGCAAGTCGTGTTTTCATTAAGACAAATTCTTTATTATCTATTGTCTTATTTATGTTTATAATTAAATTTTGTATATGTAGAAGTAGCACAGGTGTAATTGTTTACAAATGCGGCCACTGACGATTTAGCTTTCAAAATTAGCATAAGAGCATAAATTCCAAAATAAATTACATTTTTATACAACATTTAGTTATTAGTTTTTAAATCTTTCTGCACGTTTCAAAGCTAATTATATTTTAGTTCCAAAAAATTTTAATTATGATACATATGCAGTATAGATTGAAAATTGTTATTTAGTATTTTACTGATTTAGGAGATTGGTCGAAAAATCACTCCCAAGCTTTTACTTGTTGAAGCCCCAAGGCTATACAATTTTAAAATATGCACTCTTTAGAAGTAAGAGTGAGTTGCTCTAAATAACTTAAAACAAATAAATGAGCAATGTGCTGTTATTTCACTAGGCCCCAAACGCAAGACTTAAGATACAAACTTGGTTTGTTAACTTGGAATCATATGTAGCTAAGCTCAAACCAGATGGAGGGTTATCAAAAATATATTAATAAATAATAGCAAAGAAACACAAAGCTGCTTCTCAAATATTTTGCTAAACTTGCTGCTGCTGCATCTTCAATGGCAGTAAAAATAATAGCAACAATTAATAAACAACCAAGTAGCGGTATCTATGTGCATGCTTATGTTACATACTTAAAACTTATAACGGTAATACAATCTTTTATCGTTCATTATTTTTGGTCAAGGTCGTTATTGACTTAATGAGTTAGGTAGCAACTGAAATTTTCTGCTGCAAAATATTGCTTCAGTTTCAATATTGCTTTGAACTGTTGACTGTGGTCTTATTTATATTTCAGTTTTCAGCGGTATAATAGATTTATAGACAAACATACACATCTATATATGATTACGAACATATATATTAACCATCTATATAGAATTTCCGTATGTTTCAGTTTGGTTAAAGAAGAGATATGTATGAGTCCGTGCTTTATGTTTAGGTTGCCCTACTAGCTAGTTCTCACAATTTATGTTTGGTAAACTCTTTAAAATTGGTATGATCAAGCAATCCATTATTTTTACTCTAAAAATAAATCCAAAGAAAGTCTTCGTCCATAAATTTTTTGTTAGGAACCAACGTTATTGGCAACCAGCTATATTAAATTTGCAATAAAGCTTAACATTCGCAATAAAAAATGTTATTAAACCACTGCAAGACAACATTTATATATCTCTCAATAAATCTGTAATTATTTACATAATCCATTTAAAGACATGTATTAAAAGTTTAACGGCCAATTAGCTAACACCGACTGTAACAGTAAAAGCAACAACAACATGAACGTACACACATTTTGAGAGCAAGTCTTATACAACAAGCTTTATCCTGCGGTTTCATAATTAAATCAAGGAAGCAGACATGGCACACAAAGTAGATCAGTAGGAAAATAGAGTATCAAATACATTACAAACGAGTATGTGGCGAGCAAACGAACAAAAAATCGCAACTCCAAGTTATCTCACATTTACTGCAAACAAGTAAGTAACCGACAGCCGCCGGGAAGCCAACCGTGCACTGTTCAAATGAAAAACAATAGATGGTTTATATATTTGAACTACTTGAATATGCGATAACATGAAATTGTAATAAATATATCAGAAGCGCTCAAGCAATTCAATTTAACACAAACAACAACAAACACAAATAAATGCACATACAAACAGACCGACAAACAAACAATGTTGTACCAAGCCAAACGAACCAAAAAGGAGGAAATTATACGATAATTCAAGTAAAAGCAATATATTACAGATAGAAGACAGCATGGCGAGGGAGCAAAGAAATAGCATGGCGAACGCGAATATTGGAAGCTGTTTGACACACTAACACATAGAGAGACGTGTACATGTACAGAGCTTACGATTTGGCTTTTATGTACGCGTCGTCACCGTCAAATGACATAATCAACTGATTGCATTCATACACACATAAACACACACATACATACATACAAGTGCGATTTTATTTGCAAGTTGAAGTTGAGATTAAAAGTGGTATTTGGACTGAAAGCGTCCAGCTGGAACAGGCTTAAATCTTAAAAAAGTCCAAGCAGTGAGGCAAATAATCTCTAAACTCAACAGCAGACTTGTTGGCTGAGCGTGATTTAAGTCAGCTGGTATAACAAATTGCTGGTTTGAAATCAGTAGAATGTAAAAGCGAGACATTTTGTGGATTAAAACTGGGAAGGTGCATGAAGAAATTAGAAAACTTAAACCTGACCAGCGCATAGTAGTTGCGGGAGTTAATTTTCCATTTTCTAGATTATTTTTTGATGTTGAAAAGATATTAAGTGAGTTGTTTGACGAAAAGATATGACAGAATATTTAAAAAAATCTAATGCATCTGGATATTTGAAATCTTTTACTATTTAAACAAACTATGTCACAGATCTTTGGATAGTCAAACTGCACAGCCATGTCCACTTGACCAATTTTTCACAAAAGTCTGCTGATTGCACTGAAAATGTGTTAAATAAACAATGTAACAACAACAAATGGTAAATGAACATAGAGCAACTGTTGCATGGCGGATGCTATGGTCAAAAGCAAATGCCACATCTTAGCACATAAATTTTCAAACAATTTAACTATGCAAAATTGGTTCCAAGCACAGAAAGCAATCAGCCTGAGACGAATGCTCACGTTGGTGAATAATGAAGCGAGTCACATAGAAAATTGTTGTTGTGAATGCTAAAAGCACCAGGCAAAGTGGAGAAGATTGAGTAGAAAGCAAAAGTGAATAGCTTAGAAAAATTCCACTCTACCGGGCCATTGTACGAAGCGCAAGCGAACAGCCTCCCGGTGCCAGCAACGAGCCACTGGATAGAAGTAGCAAATATGGAAATGATGCCAAAGACCCATTGACATAATAACAAGGAAGGTAATCAAAGACGTCAAATTAATGCAAGCGAGTAAAACGTGTTGTACACACACGACGCAATGGTCGCTTATAAAACCAACAAAAACACCAGCAGCACTAACAATGGTTGCCAGCGAAATGGCAGCACGGCCACAAACGTTGATGGCAGCACCAAAGCAGTGCCACTCACCTATACCAATACAAGTAAAAGCTTGCTCACACGCTAATTGCTTGAGGTTTGTTGCTTGCTGATTGTCTACAGCGGCGCCTACCAATGTGTGTTGCATGCAATAGCCTTAACCAAACAAGCGCCAACCCGCGTCATCGTCATAGAAATGCAATAACAGCAACTAACACAAGCACAACGCAGATGCTCATATATGTATGTATGTGCAATAATTTTATTTACTTTTTTTATTGCGAATATGCGAAATCTTGGTCACCAGCCGGCAGCTGCTAAAAACTTGTTGTCTGCTGTGTTTTCGTTGACTGCCTCTTAACCAAGTAACCTAATGAATTACATTTTATATTACAACTACCATATACATACAAATACACTCGTATATACATATATATGCTTACACGTCTTAGATTGCGAGACATTTGTAATTGTGCACTTTCGCAAGTACTTAAGCATGTAAGTTTGTATTGTCATCGGTCGCTTACGTGCGTACGGAGCTCCTACATACATATTTGTGGTCAATAAAAATTGAATTGGAAGAGAGTCGTTTTCCAGCGATGCGCATAATTGTGGTTTCTTTCAGGAAATGATTTTAATGAAATTGTAATTGGTGACAGTATTTGTTGATGCATGTCCTTACTTGCTAGTTTATTAGCCGAAATGGTAAAACAGCTTACAATGATAGCGTGCGGCATGCCGTAATTAATCAATATTGTTATTGCTTTCAACGCAGTTTTTTATACATTTTATAAATTCATTTCAATATAAAAATACTCAGTATAGGGACCTCAAATGTTTAATCGAGTTTAATTTTAAATTTTCTACTTTAAAAAAGAATTCAAATCTTGGTTTTAACGCTATTCCTTGCCACTTCATTCTCTCTTCACTATGCTCAATTTCTAAAGCTCAAAGGCAATCCGATCTAATCCTTCACAGCGGCTGCGAACTGATGAGTTTTTGCCAAGAAAAAAAGTTTCAAAATAAATTTTCCAAACTACTTTTCCCGGAACTCGAACCGTGGGCCTTTGGTGTGTTAGACGCAATACTAGCTCCACACTATGGGTGCGGCAATAAAAGAATAACTAGTATAAGAAAATGGCAGCTCTATTCAGAGCCGTATTGTCTCAAGTTATAATTATTATTTTTTTGGGAAAATGTTTGATATGAAACTGGTTCGATGTATAGGAGAAATTAGAGCAAGCAAACGATTCCAAATTCTACATGAAATTTAGAAATAGTAACCACACATAAATTCTTATTACGAATTTTTTGGAATTTCAAATAATAAATAGCTTTACAGCCCATTCGCATAGCAAAAAGGATATAAAACATAGTTAGGTTAGATAAGGTTAATTCTCTGCCAACACCGAGGTTCGCACTTAGGCCGAATGGGCCATCGTGTTACCACTGAACGGGCTAATTTGCATCCTCCTATTAAGTAATTGATTAATGAGGTCGAAACCCTCCGGTACGCTTAATAAAGCGCAGAATTCTCCGCTGCCGACGGAGCCTAGCTCTGAAGGGATAGTGAAGCGGCACTCAAAACGGGTCCTGGCTGAAACATGGTTAATTTAAGAAATTTTCCCCTGACGGGCACCAACTTGTCTTGAATAAAAGACTACTCTAGCTCCTTTCATTGTGTTGCAGAAAATGTATTTTTATTGAACTAAATCGCACAAAAATGTAGCCTCCTGAAAGCGATTGCAAATATCCAAAACATTTTGGAAAAAACCCCAATTAAAAATTTTACATGACAAGATGTCCAAATGAATTGCACAAAAAATGCTCAAACTTGTAAAACAATTGACACGCTACAATAAAAGTGATGGCATATATATCATATCACGTCATTATAATCGCCAAGTGATTGCCACATTTTAAAACCACATGGAAACCGAAAATATTATATTGCCATGAAGAAATCCCAACAAGTGCACGTTTTATGAGAAGTGGCAAATGTGACTGACCAAAATGCGAGCAGAAAACTCCAAAAGCAGCACAAAGTACAACAACAAAGTAAATTGCGCATCACAAATTCAGTAGCAACGGTGGGCGCGGGGGGTGGTGGTGGTGATGGGTAAACGAGCACTCTTGCAGGGGCAATAACAAAGTGCAAAGCGAACGGTTTTTTATTACAACAGTGGCAATAACGGCACTTTTGAATGCGTTTTTAATTCAATTACGTTGACGCTAGAAAACCAAATAAAAGCAGAAGATCAAAAATCAAAATTGAAACCGAAAAAAAAATCAACACACAAAGAAAAACTAAAGCAAATTAGCGAATGTGTAAATAAAGCAAAAAAAAAAACAGGCAAAGCGCGTAATAATATACTAGAGCTGCAAAAAAACTAGCAGACTTTATTGTTGTTGTTGCTGCTAGTACAAAAAATAATAATAGCAACAAAAACAATTATATTTATTATAACAAAAAATATGATGAAGTGTGGCAACAACAGCAATGTAACACCATGAACGACAACAACAAACTTTGGCAACACCGAGAAGCGCATGCGCGTCATCACACACACGCGCACATGGCTTTTTGCATTTTTTCGCCTGCAAGTGTGCGTGTGTGTGTGTGTGTGCTAGTAACTTGCAGGCAGCTACTTTGGTTTTGGTTTTAGCCAACTTTGTCTATCAGCGCATACTCGTTTAGAGCGTAACACACCAACAACAAACGAGCTTAGTTACTGCATTATTGTTGTTTTTGTTGTTTTGTTTGTTATTTTTGCATGTCTTACGCTCGCTTAGTGGCTTAGTTGCAGCGCCACTTCTGTTTCTTCTTCGCCTTCGCCTTTTTCTTTTACTTCTTTGTCTACATTTAGCTAGCTTAGCCATGTGCATTGTGTGTTGTTCGTGGTGTTTTGAGCTTTTTCGGCAACTTCTTCGGCATATCAAACCAACAACCACAACTTGGTTAGCCAAATGTAAATGGAATTAACTATAAAAACTCAAACAGTGGCCACAATTGGCATCATTGAATCGTTTACTGTTCAGCTATACACATCAGATAGCTTTAAGTTCTTCTCTCTCTTCACGTAGCTGCAAAAAAAACACGCGTCTCGTGCACGGATCGTGCAGCGTTTACAAAGTAATGCAACAAAGAAAATATTTAAAACAAAAAAAACAAAAATGAGCAACAAAAAAAATTAATTAAAAAAAAAATAAGTTGAAATTATGAAATTTTGCTCTATATAATGAAGTGAATATGAAAAAATGCATTAGTGTTCTGCTAAACTGCAATCGATATACTACAAATAGTTGTTCAGTGTGCAAGTTCGTTACTTAAGTCTTTTGTTTTTTCTTCTCTTCTTTTTTTCGTTTGTGTGTGTAGTTCCTTTCGCAAGCGATATAAATCAAAGCAAAAGTGTTAAAAGGATTGTGAATAGCTGTGTGCGTGAGGATTAACTCGTATAGCATCGCAGGATATCAGGAGAAAGGATTTCGTTTGCTTCAACAACAACAACTGTTGTAATTGTGCTCTAAGATGAAGCTGCTGGTACGTATGTGAGGCAGTGCAGTTGAAATGAAAGAAATAACGAATGTAAAAGAACTTTAAAATTGAGAAAGTGTGTGCTTTATGGAATAAAAATGCACACAAAAAGGACGATTTGAAAGGAACTAGTGCAAAGACTCTGAGAAACTACACTCTGGTGCTTAGATTTCTAAATTCGAGCTTACTAAAATAAAGCAAGAAAATCTCAAACTCATTGGTGATGATAATTTTTATAATTTTATTGAAATTATGTGTGCCAATTCAACAAAAATTGTTGCTAAAAAAAGTTTCAAAAAGAATTCTAATGTAAATTCAAATTAATACAGCTAAATTTTGATTCGAAAAAAAATTAAAATAAAAAACTTTACAACTTCCAAGCATTCTTTTAAATCAATACAAGTTAATTTAAACAAAAAAATATAAAATTTGAATTCCCAGTTCAAAAAACTTAATAAATTTCAAAAATTTCTAGAATTTATGTTCATGAGCATTTTGGAAGTAAAGCTCGTAGCAAAACTATTTGGACTTTGAAAAAGAAATTGTTATGATTTTGCGATTTCTGCAACTTGGTTTCTCTTATATTTTTACTAAATGTATTGAAAATTATACAAAATCCATACCAAACGAAGTCGAGATTTTTAAACAAAGTCAAAAAATAATATTCTCAATAAAATATGATTTTAAAAGTATTTTACTAAATGAAATTTTTTCTTTTTTCCCCATCCTTGCTATGCTTCCTTTGAAAAATAAACTTAAAATCAATTGACAAATTTATTAATTTCAATTTAAAAAAACTCTTATTAAATTTAAATTTTCTTAAAATTTTACGCACCTTGCTCACTCGTTCACTCTTTTAAATTCCTTGTTCTATTTCCACTTTTTCTCTTTCCTTTCCTTATCCTTTTTCTTTGCCTCTCTTAACTCCTGTTTCTCTTCCTTTTACTCACTCTACTTCTCTCTAAATAGCGCTCAGCGTCATTGCTTGCCCTGGTGTTGTTGCTGGCCAACAGCGTGCACGCCGAAGAAGAAAAGGCCACCGAAACCAAATCCACTGAACCCGCCAAGGAAGGTGCCAAAGAATCCTCCGCCAACGATGGCGAGAGCACTAAAACCAAACGTGGCCTACATCATTACGAAGATTACCATCATTATGAGCATCATGAACATCATCCAATTCATGAAGAGAAAACATTAACCATTATCAAGAAGGTGCCCGCACCCTATCCAGTTGAGAAGATCGTGCATGTCCCCGTTGAAAAGCAAGTGCACTACCCAGTTAAGGTGAAGGTGCCCAAACCATATCCCGTGGTCAAGCATGTACCTTATGAGGTCAAAGAAATCGTCAAGGTGCCACATGAAGTGCCCGCTCCCTATCCAGTTGAGAAGAAGGTGCCCGTTCCCGTACACGTACACTATGATCGCCCAGTGCCTGTAAAGGTTTATGTACCCGCACCATATCCAGTTGAAAAGAAGGTTCACGTGCCAGTCAAAGTACATGTGCCCGCACCATATCCAGTTGAGAAAAAAGTGCATTATCCAGTCAAGGTTCATGTGCCCGTCGATAAACCATATCCAGTCGAGAAGGTCGTACACTACCCAGTCAAGGTGCATGTAGACAAGCCAGTGCCTTATCATGTGGAGAAACCAGTACCATACCATGTTGAGAAACCAGTTCCAGTGCCAGTCATCAAGAAAGTGCCCGTTCCAGTGCATGTACCCTATGACAGACCCGTGCCAGTGCATGTTGAAAAACCAGTACCATATGAAGTTAAAGTACATGTGCCAGCCCCATACCCAGTTGTCAAGGAAATCCCAGTCAAGGTTGAAAAACATGTGCCCTACCCAGTCAAGGTGCCCTATGACAAGCCAGTGCCCGTTCACATTGAGAAACACGTACCCGAATACCATGAGAAACACATCTCCTACAAGGAACCCGTTTTCGTTCACAAGGAATACAAAGAGGAACACCACGAGCCCCATCATCATGAGGAATATCATCACGAAGAGAGTCATGACTTCGGTGGACATGAGGTGGAATCATATGGCGAATATGAACATGAGGAACATGGATACTAATCTGACATTTTTTTGTCTTCTTCTCACTGCCTCTCTCATACACCAAAAAAACATGCAACTCCTCTACGCCTTTGCCTTTCTCTCAGTCAACGTTCATTCCGTTACACGTACGTTCCTCTCCCTCTCTCTCCCTCTTTTTTTTTTCATTACAGCATTGAGACAAAATTTCTTTTCAAAAAAGCTTTTGATCGCGCTACATTGGGACGGATCTGAGAGAAATGCGAAAGGATGTGGTTGATGCGAGATTCTTAAGAATGGCGAAAAGTATGATAATGAGAAAATTGAGAAAATAAAAAGCAAAAAAAAAAAATTACCTGAATCGCGCGCCCGTGATAATGGAACGTTTTGGAATTCGAATGCGGCGAAACGTTGTGGAATTTGAGAGACACGTACTTTATACACATAAACATAACTGATCTTATACCAATTAATTTTTTTGTATGTATGTACATTTATCATTGCGATTTTAGTTTAAGCCATAACTACTTTTTTATACAAACTCAAAACAAAACAAAAAAAAACAACAAAAACAAAAAACAATATACATTTATAACGATATAGATTAAATAATTATTAGTTTTAAGTGTTTTTAAGCAGTTTTCAAGTTGTACAAAAGGAATATATATATATACTATATATAATACAATATTCCGATCATCAGTGATATTTGGCGCCGTTGAGACACGTCCAACAGGTTTTTGGGGTTCCTGTGACATGGCCAATCGCGTCCTCCGCACATCACCAGCATCAACTTCAATTTGTGTACACAGCCCAGAAAGACTTGCTTGCAGGATATTTTGGTGTTTGCGATATTACAAAACGGAGCATTGCCGGTGGCGTACGAGTTCGAGTTAAGTGTTATATTTTAATTAAGTGATTTGTTGTTGTTTTGTGTAGGATTTACTCCCATTGGAGATTTATGTGAGCTAATGCGAATGCGTAAGGGACTTTGCAGGTAATCAAATTGAAATTGATGAGATTATCTTAAATACTATATATAAAAGTAGTATAAATGTATGTCTATATGTAAATATATTGTATTGTTATTATATCTCATAGGAATATATAATAGTAATAATTGTGCTGTAATATTGCAATATATATTTGATAATGATTATATAATTACATATTACATAACGAAATACGCAACACATACCTGCAAATGTTTTTTTTTTTTTGTTTTTTTGGCTTTTGTTTTTTTTTGTTAATAACAATACACTTATATGCAAATATAGATACTTACTTACTTATAATCACTTTTATATTCGTATTTGTTAATAATAAACAAAAGCAAGTAAATTAGTTTAAGTGATGCTCCTATGTGAGTTAGTGTGACCGTATTGTATTATTATTTTTGTTTTTGTTTTCATTTGTTAATAATTTTTTATCGAATTTCTTATACACAAAAACTAAAATTGCAGAAAAACAATTGTAATAAACAAAAATTATTTGTGGAGAAAAAAATAATAAAAATCGAAAACATACTCTTTAACACTACCAAATAACTGAGAAAAATGTATGAAATTGTGAATATTGTTGATGTAATATTGAGATGTAAAATAAATCAATTGATCAAATCGAAAAAACTTAAATATAACCAGCATTTTCTTTTTCAAGGCATCTTGCAAAGTTAAAAAATAAATTTGGTACTTAAAAAAAGGTAAGGTATTTCCAAGGACATTTTCATGGAAGGTTTCGCTTCATACCAGCATTCTCCAACTAGCAAAATAAACCTCATCCCACCTTTCACTCGTTCCTATAGCATTCCCATACACCTTTTGCTTTATTGTGCTTTTTTCTTTACTGTTTCCTTTAACTTTTCCTGTCCCTATTCATAATCCTATCCCACTTATTTAACTATTATTGTTCTTCCCATATTTTTCATCCTCATATTTTCTCCTTAACTCTTCTTTTCCTCTGAGTATTTCTCTTTGTCTACTTCTCCGTGTTCCTATGCTTTATCTTCTTCCTCTCACTTTAAAGTTTACCAGAGATAGTTTATCAAATCAGAAAGAAGACATATAGCTCCAGAGTTCTGGTAGAGGATGTATAGAGAATACATAAGCTATAGAGAGAACACCTCAATGCATGACGACGAAGTGGCAATGACTATCCATTCTAAATTATATTATGGGCCTTAAAGGTTTGTAGAAAACCGTGAATCAACTCTCTTGCAATCGCCTTATGTTTAGAGTTGAAATATGCTCTGCTAAATCTGCCAGAGAAGGCCAATAATACCATAGATATGCCGCCATCTCTTTCATATTTGAAAACTTATATAGCTCCCAAAGCATGACAATTAGCAATAGCAGGATAGGAACTCGCTGAAACGAAATCCGGCTACCAGAACCTAGAGAATACAATTCCAGTAGCGGGACCAACTTGCACAAGAGCCATCTATTACCAGAATGTGCATAAATGATCTTAACAAATCGAGCTGGGTCAGAACACCCAGCAGAGCATGGAGAAGTTACCAACCAAGTTAAAGAAAACAAAATTAGTTGGCCTCTTTGAATGACTGGGGTGTATTGTGGATTTTGTTGTTGTAGTTAATGCAATAAGGTGTCGCTAAATTTACTCTCTCAATGACAGTGATTAAGTTTCGTGTACCCAGTCATTGTCTAAACTACTCTTTCAACATTTAATTTTAGCTTTTCCATATTTTCTGTCACACTTTCATTTTCTTGCTTTCCACCACAATTTCCATGTTGCAATTGGGTCACCAACACAATTCGAATGTGTGCCAATCATTACATTTATAAAACCATACTCCCACCAACAATAATAAGTATGTAAGTGAATGCTATCCATATCGAGTTTGTTTTGTGAGTGACTCTCTCAAATGTGACTGTCGCTTTTTCCGCTCTGATAACCGCAATGACACCACAGTCTTGGAATCTCAAATGCCAGTTGGGTTACTTTAGTTTTGTTGTTTTACTTACCCCGAAGTTACATCAGCTACACCAAATTTTCTTGCACTCACTCATTCACTTCAATTTCTATGTCAGATCTAACCTCACTTTTGCAGCTAACTGTTTACGCCTACAAGTTGCTTCCCCTCACTCACTTGCATTTGACACACCATAAATTCGCTTTCAATTCGACATTACCGGTTTCATATGATCATTTGCATACTCACACCTGAGCTTAGTACATTCGCACTGATATGTATGTAGCCGCCTCGTAATGTTACCGTACCACATTATGTTGCAACATCGTTTCGCTATTGAGTTTCCTCGCCACCGACAAACCCAATGAGTGCACTCATTTTAGTCACTGTTTCGGTTGCGCGAATTGTGTTGTAATCGTAGTTTCTAGAAGCAATCGCTTTGAGTGTCGGCAACATTTGATTTTGATTTCATGTGTTGCAATATTTAATCGTAATTGTTCTTCTTTTGGTCGGTTTCTAGAGTTCATTTTAATGGCTTTACAATATAATTATTTGAGTGGATACATAAAGTGAGCTACGACTGTGAATGAGCCTTTGTACGAGCGCAAGGTTAATGCGCCAACTAAATCGTACTCTTACTGAGAATATATGAGTTTGGTTGTGGTGTCTCTAGAACTTAGAGGGGTATGTAGTTTCGGGTGAGTGTTTTTCCAAATGTTTAAAAAGTTTTGAAGATATGTAAGACCTTTCCATTCCACATTTTTATCTACTCTCGAGTGCTCTTTCAAGCGTTTTGCAAAGTAAGTCCTCGATCATGTATTATCTAGTAGGCCCCTTAAATAGTGTTTTAAAACTACTAGTCTAAAAAAATAATCAGGAATTTTAGCCCCTAAAATGAATAACCAATAAACAATCTGAAATCAGCAATTTCTAGTCTAGCATTTTTTATTCTTCTTTTATTCGATCTCAGTTTTTTCATATCCAAGTACCCTACTGAGTGAAGTTCTTTGCTTTGAAACTAATGTGTACATCGGCGGCTCCATAAAAATTAGTAGTGGCGATCGGAGAACAAAGCTCCAAATTCTTGAACAAACTTACGCGGTTTTGCCTTTAAACAGACAATGAACTTTTGGCAAAAGCTCTACCTTAATACACAAGTTAAATAGGCAGGTGACAATTGACAGCTTATCGCCAGTCCTTCATAGAATCCACGGTTAGCACGTCAAAGTCAATAATATGTCAACGATGTCTCAAATTCTCAAAAGCGGTTAATTAATGCTCATAAGCTAACTAGATTACCTATATATGCACATATATACATACACATACATACATATACTTATATACAAATATTACAGAAAAACCAAATGCACCGCCAGCCAAATTAAATCACAATGCTAGCTTGGGATGGCCAGCTGAACACGTCCATTTGCATCACAACACTTGGCACTGAGTTGGGCCAAACTAGTGGGGCGTTGGTAGCAGCTGCAGCTTCAAACAATGACAGCCAAAACAAAGCCAACAATAAAAGGTATTTTGTATAAACCACAAAGTGACATGCTCGAATATGACAGTTAATGTCGGCAGGCATTTACATATGTAAGTAAATATATACAAAATTGATAATAGCTTAAGAAGTCACAACAGAGCTTGAATCGAAAACAATGAACGAACAAAAAGTCTTGGCAACAATAGTCAAGTGGGGCCGCAATTAACCTAGATTTTTTACTCTTAATATTATTGTTGCATACCTGGCGGCGGTCTATTGTGCAGGAGTGTGAAAGAAACAAGAAAAAAAAACAGAAACAAAAGCAAAAACAAACGCTTTGTCATATTTTCAACAAGTTGAACTACCAAACATTGTGAAGTGCCAGAAAGAATGATAAAAACAAAGAAACATTTCAATTTCCATAATTTTTATTGCGCCCATTAATAAGATGGCAAGCTGATAACAAGCCGTATTTTACGGTCAATTATGGTATTGGCATTTGTAATTTTTATGGGGCGACCCACAGCCACAACAACAGAAAATAAAGTCTTCAGCTGAATTTGCTAGTGCCATGGCCGTAACGCGTTAACAATGCACTGATTTATTAAGACATAAGCTGCTGTTGTAGGTATTGAGATTGTAGACAGCTATGCAATTAACGATACAAGCTTTGAATTATGGATCATAGGAATTATTTATTTATTTATTATTTTATTTAGTCAAATTATGAGTGTAATATAGTGCAAACTAATGGGTGACATATAGGAGGAATTCACTCAGTCTCGCAAACGGTGCATGTGTTGTACAACAACAAAATACGTATGAAAAATTACATGCATGTCAGAGGTCAATATGGCCTCATTGTTTTTAAATAGTTTACATATGAGTATAACACCCTGTAGAAAATAATTCTAAGTAGAGCCCCACTTGAGAAAACTTCTTAATCATATCTATGTAGAACGCAAATGTAAAAATCTTTTAAAAAAAGCTAAGTGACAAAACATTGCCAAATCTGTCAAAGCAGAAAACCACGCACGTCACTTTTTCAAAAGGCGTAAACGACATTTCCAGCGTTGAGTTTTTACTTGAGAACTTCGCAAAAGCAAATCATTTAATATTTGTCTTTCGTGAAAATGTATTTATTATTTGCTTTATATAATACCAACTGATATAAAACCACAAAACTTAAATCTTTAATAGTTTGTATAACTTGTAGAAATATCTCAACAAATCGTTTCATTTTTCCCGTTGGGCTGTTACAACTAATTTCAAAGGGCTTAGCCGCTTTGAACGGTTAAAATATGTAAACACCTGCTCGCTTGTAGTTAAAGACGATACAAAGGCAATGTATATTTCTGAATATATATTTGACCCCGGTTTCACTTTTAAAGGTCTCGGGACAGACATACCCACAAGCTGAGATAAAAGAATATGACAGCGTAAGCAATAATGCGAATTATTAAAATATGATAATAAGCAAGCCCGCATACAACGATATACGCTTGCAATGTTTAAGCAAAAACAAATTAAAAGAAATTAATTGGTTAATGAATAAATATTGCACAAAGAGCATAACAACATTTTTTATCAAAGTAGGTGATGCTCGACTTGAAAATGTGTGAAAAGTATTTCCAGCTTGTGAATCGAGTGCATTGCGAACTGTGCTACTTTGTTCACCAAATAAACTTCGCACACATATTCGACATTTGCACAAACGCAAGTATTACCAGCATAAACAAGTTGCACAACTAAATTACTTCGTAATCTTGTTCATAATTGCCACAGTCAATGACATCAGTCAATTGAGCGTTTCACACATTTTCCGACTCATTGCTCCCGCATATTGAGTCAAATCAAATTTACTGTCTATTATCACCTACCCGTCCCCTTACAAATGCGAACTCCTACAATGAGCAAATCCCATGGCATTAACCAATGTCGTCTCGGCCATAGCTTCACGATCGTACGAACGATCAAAACGAACACAAATCGAGTTTTTCATTGCTGCAACCAAATGAACAACATGCTGGTGAGGTATGAAAATGAGTTTGGTGGGTCAAAGAGACCGGTAGCTTTGGCAGCACTGGTTGAGCTCATTGACTAAGCCGAAAGGTAAACAACATAGATGAATGTATGTTTGTAGGTTAAACATGTGGGAGTTTCCACGAAATCAGACCCCATTGAGCCTAGATATAAATTGCATTGCTTCCAGTCCGAAGGCTGATATTTGTGTTCACGCATGTCTACTCTATTGTTATATACCATTTTTTTATATTTTGATATCGTGATAGAGGTGTGAACGCCTGGCAAAGTTCACAACACTATCATATTAAAAAAGTTTAAAATCGGGATCATAGTTGCATAGCATTTTTTTCAAAGTTTTCGGTTTTTGACGGATATTTATTTGAGCTGCGTGAAATTTTACATATTTTTTCTTCACTTGGGCTTGACTCTCAAGATTCTGCGAACTAAGTATAAATCACAGTAATTATTTAAATTTAAGCAAAATTGGTGTCGCGCCCGTTACAAAAAAAAGGATTTAGTTTTGTGGTAAAAGGATTAGTAACTTTACATGAATAAATCTTTGCATACGTAACAAGTAACTGCTAAGGATTATATTGCGAAAATTTCAAACAAATTTGTTAACCCGTTTTCTCTGTATTAATTTTTTAGTACGTGTCGCGCCCATTACATTTTTAATAACTTTTTTTATTGTTTGCCTTGCGACCAAGTTTTGTCCGTCCAATAAGAGAAACTCCACAAAATATATGAGTATGAGTCATAGAGTGTTTTAAGTTTCTTCAAGAGAAAACTTCAACGGTATAAAAATTCTCTACCATTCGATGGAAGACATAGCGGCTGAGAAAGTATTTTTAGATCAGATATGGGCTCACATTGCTCCTATAAAAAATTTGCAAGAGAAGCACTTCGTCATTAAGGATGAAGAATCTGACGGCTGTCTGTTTGCTGGTAAGACAGCAAAATCTACGCTTAAGAAATTTTGCCTAAGAAAATAATTTTATAGAAATTGTTCTTTAATTATTAATTTTTTATAAATTTTTTTTTTTCTAAACAATAGAATTAATTATTTGATCATGCATAATGCTATCAGCATAAATATTGAATTACAATTATGATTTATATTTGGCTACTTTAACCAAACCTTAAAGCTGGCGTCAGGAAAGATCGTTCATAAATAACATACCCATGTACTTACTTTTAACGTGTTAACTTGTTTAAACATAGATATATTTTCCTGTTTTGGCTTGAAATTGAACTATCGTAATGAAAAAATATAATAAATAGTTGAAATATGTAAAAAAAAATAGACATGTCGCACCCGTTACAAGGAGGTGTCGCGCCCGTTACACTTTAAAATGTTAATAAATCTAAATGGATTAAGAAGTGTTTTTTCTTCGAATGCGGAAATAATAGGAAACATTCTAAATTTAAATATGCCAAGGCATTTTTAGTCAGTTTAATACAAAAATTTTACACTGCTTCGTGTGAAAGTGGATTACACGCAATTTATAAATTTTATAACGTCGCGCCCGTTACGCTCTTCTTTGGCATTTTGTGGTTGGTACTGATTTATTTCTAAAATGTAGTTCATATGAGTTAATTCCTTACTTCTAACAGCATTTTAAGCGTATATTATTTCAATGATTACTTTAATAGTTTTCTTCAAAATTAAAGAACTATGCACAAAAGCGCCCGTTACAATGGAAACTCCCATGTGTAATACATATGTGCGTAGGTATTTACTTTCTTCAAACATGCTCGCCCAAGTAAACAAACATGAGTAGAAAATCGAAAACAAAAAGCGGCATTCAGTAAAATACGCACAATAACGGTGCATTGTGGATACACCTCAGTCAGACTCGTCTTAAAGACAAACCCTTGTGGACTTGTTGTGCAAGTGGAAAGTCAAACAAAGAAAGCCAAATGTGACGTCAAATACATAGAGAGCGATATTTGCAGCTTTCAATTTCAGCCGCAACGAGGTGGTGGATCTATGTTTTCACGTAAATGTCAAACATAATAATACCCACTGTACGAAAGAAATGTGGGCAAAAAGAAAACAGAAAAACAATGAAAAGTAAAAGTGGAAGATGAAATGGTTTAAATTTCATTTGGAGTAAGGAGGAATTTTGAATAACTGGCACTGTTCGTGAGCTACTTTGCAAAGGAAGGTCGCAATATGTGAATGGATTAGGTTGTTACACATACATATGTCCCTAAAAAAAACTATGGAGCTGCTTCATAGAAATTATTTCAATTTACATGGCAACGATCTTGGCAACGTTTGACAAAATAACAGGACTGGTTAAGCAGACGTTTTGAGCTTGCGATATCACTGCACTCATGAGTGATCTATGATGCCTCCTTATAACAACGCGGTTTAATCCAAGGTCGTACCGGCGGAACCTGAACATCACATTGGAGGGCCGCTCAGGCAGGGAAGTATTGGCGCAACAACAATTTAGAACAGAAAATGATCTGCCGTATTTCCGCACTCCAATTTATGAAATCACGGGGTGTTCCGTACGAAGCATAGAAGTTCTAATAAACTTAACTCTATTACTCACTTCATGTATGGTATATTCGCTGGAATATGATATTTTGCGCCCAGGTCAAAGTCCTGCTCAGAACGTAGCACTGGAGGTTTTATACCACCATACCGCTCTCTGAAAATGTAATTTTTGGAAATTAGATAGAATCTTTTTAGGATTTGTACGAGACGCAGCAAACTTGTGGCATGAAATAAAAAAAATACGCCAAAAAATATGCTGCACATTGTACCAGAAAAACAGCTTACCTGAGATTCCAGTAGTGGCAGTTCATGGTGTGTTTATTTGTATTACCGCTAAAGACGTCATAGCGCCAGTTATCAAGAGCCAAAGCAAAGGGAAGGAAAGCCACCTAAGAAGATATAAAATTATTACTTAGCGAGTGCAAGTGGATGAAGATTCGTCTACTCCTCTCGTTCTTCAAAAAGTACCCACCTTATCCAACGCCATCGTGATCAGGTAATTAATATCGTAACTCGACTCATCCACTGAGCGCTGCAACAAGCCGATCGTCTGAAAATGTTTCGACGTGGAAACAGACAAGGTTATGGCATCACCGATTGCTTGATGAAAAGCTGGATTAGCACCATTACGAAAGACTTTGGGCAGGTGTCGGTATTGTAGAAAGTATTGTATATGCGCCATTTCGTGATGTGCGCTCAGCAGACCCTTTTGGCTAATCTCCGAACAGACCTTAACACGAAAATCATGACGATTGCAGAAATCCCATGCAGAGGGCTCACAGAACACACGTCGTCCATCTAGCGGTTGCTCCAATACCGAATTACGATAGAATTCAGGACCCACAGCAGACATATTGATCGAAGTGAAGAATTCCTCAGCCAATTGAAACATATATAGAGGCGTGTAACCCTGCTCAATCATGCGCGGTGTAATATCAACCAATTTACGTCCCGGAAAAGGTATCACGATGTCCAAAATATTAGACCACGATTGAGCATACATATTGCCGAGTATGTGAGAAGGTAGAGGAGCAATCCGATTGATGCGATTTGGTCCGTAATAATCGCGCAACTTACGACGCACATACGAATGCAGACCTTCGTAGAGTGGACGTATTTGTTCCCAAACAATTTCGACATCTTGTCGGAAATTCGCTGACTCATAAGGTAAAAACCAGAACTCGCCGCCGTTAGTGACATCTGTGGAGAAACGGATGTATGAGAAATTATGTGAAGTTATGGGGGTGGTGAAGGGTTAGGGGCACTTACTATTCACATAGGCGACTTCGTTCATTACATCAATTAACTGCTCATAGCCATCACGCATCTCACGTCCCGCCTTGCGATGATATTCCACCCAAGTGTGCTGTAACTCTTCCCAGTCACGACTCTTAGACATGATCTCTTTAAGATCGGGTATGTAGCGCAGATTACAAACGAAAGGCTGCTGGTAAGCGCATATTGTGGCTTCATTGTAAATGTAGAGCATCTCATTGATCAAGCGATTATACTAGGTAAAAGAGAAGGAAATAACAGCTCATTTTGATATCCATGTTTAATATGAAATTTACTTACCCGATCCAAAGTCTCTAGTGGCAAAGCATTGGGTCCAGCCTCAGATTGCAACATTAACTGCCGATAGAGACGCCGATCGAAAATCAAGTCCTTATTTACGGTTTTTGACTGTTGGGCTACCAATCTCAAGAAGTCCACGTAGTGTTGTTGAGCGTTTAGCTGTTGATAAAATGAGCTATAATTAATTCTTGTTCTTCTCTTGAAAAATCAGTTTAGTCACGATGCCCTACCCTAACTTCCACCCTAGATTTTTAAAAATCACAGAAATTATTGGGTCTTAATGTTCCTTTTTTTCACTTCACAAGCATTAGTCCATAACAAAAGGTTGAACTTCCTCAAGGGGAGTTTGTGTTTAACCAGTTAAACAATAGCATGCTTAAATCATCTTAGGAAATGCTCAAACTAGCGATTCAAATACTTGATAAGCCTTGTCATCTTATTAGAAATGAGCCATTGAATGCGACAAAAGTACAATGGCAATATGAAATAAATGAGCTCAACCCTTTGAAGCAAATAAAATGCTAATATCAAACAACCAAATTTCCACAAACCTTAACCTTGCTGTGAGACGTGAGTTTGACGTTTATCTTTCGGCAAGGAACCGACAATTTGATATGGCATTGACTACTTCAAGGTATGAGATGGAATCTAGCAAATACCTGTCAGCACACCCGCACATGTGCGACACATCGAACCTTGGCAACCGACTGTCAGTGTGACCGCATTACACGCAAACACGTACAAATAAAACAGACAACAACAACTATTAAAACGGTTAACAACTCTGAGGGAGCTCCCTTACTCATAGAGACACATGAGAAAAGCAATTGGTGAAGCAAAAACAAAAAGCAAAAAAAAAAAGAAAAACATGCGATTTTTTATGTGAAAATTATTACAACCAAAGGCATGCGATCTGATGTGATGAGAAAATTTCTCAAAAACACAAATTACAAAAACAAGCCATAAGCAGTCAGACATTTGCGTAGCGTTTAATGTATTGCAACTGAGCGAATGGCTTTAATGAAAATGACCTTGCAAACCCCGCAAAACGATATTATTTTGAAGGTATTTTTAACTGTTGCCAACTAGCGCTCCCGCTCTCTTAGATGCGCCCTTTACTACACTCAGAGGACACTCCTTCAACTCTTCCTCACACTCACCGCTTCTGATTGGGTTAACTCATTCACATTTGTCTCAAAATTCCACTGAGCTGCCACATTGGCTGTGCACTCCAACGAGCCTTTGTTATCAGTCTCTACCAGCAGATTACGCAATTTCTCCAACTCTATTTGATAGCGCCGATCCTGTTGGAAACGTTGCCTTTCCGAGTAACGTTCATTATTCAAATTGAAACGATCTTGATTTGGGCGAAAGGGATTCTCGAAACGACTGCGATCATTCGTATACGGATTGTTGGTATTGAAAGGACTGTTTGGATTGTTCGGGTTATTGGGATTATTGGGATTATTTGGATCAAAGTTACCACCCGTTGGCGGTGGTTGATTGCCATTAAAGCGTGCTTTATAATCGGTATTTGGATTATTGAAACGTTCTTGATCCCGACTGTTGCTGTAACGTTCTTGTTCACGCCCACTGTTGCCTGTTGGATATCGATTATCGAAGCGGTCACTTGGATTGTCGTAGTTGTGATTTGCGAAACGATAATTATCACGTTGTTGCTGTTGTTGTCCTATTTTATTGTTGTTGTAATCACTAAACGGTGAGTCAGCTACTGGACGTGAGAAATTCTGATCTCTCGCTGGGTATTCGTAACCGTAACGCATGCGCTCATCATACGTTTGGCCGTTCTAATTAAGGAAACAAAATTGGTTAGAAAGAGTTCGAGGTTTGCATTACGCTACATTAGGGTGGACTTCCACTCACAGAAGTATGGAAAAAACATTTTTATAATTCAATGCACCCTAATCTACATACTCTGAAATCATCTGCCCCATCATCGTTGAGTCCTTCGCTTGAATAAGGTGGTCCATAACGGTGACTACGATCCTGATCGCCCACAGCTTGTAACGGGCTCGCTGATGCTCTGGGTGTTATGGCGTTGTAATATAAATCTGGATTCTGTGTTTCTGGGTTGAGTGGTGGTAAATCAAGTTGTGGGTCCGCTTGTGCTACCAGCACCAAATTAGCCATGGTAGTCAAGGCACAAAACGTGCGTATGATGCACACTTTTTCCATGTTGCGTGAGTGTATTTCCAGTGACACTCAAACTGTGTGCTGCACCTTCAAATTTATTAACCCAAGAAGGCGCAGAGCTATATTACTATTGCTTTCTTTTTATTTTCAAATTTAGCTGGATTTCTCTTTTTAGAACTACAGAATTTTCTAAACTGTTGGTTCAAATAGTCATACAAATATATTTACATATATAATAATATTTTTCTTTTTGCAGTGAAACTGAATTTTTGTATTAAATGAGTTTCGAACTTAAATTATAAAAAATATTTGAACGCCCTTTTTTGTTTTTTAAGGTAAAATTTTAAAAATATTTACTTAAACAAAATGTATCAATCACTTATGTATTTTATGAAATATCGAAACTAACCAACTGAAGGATTAACTTTTTACTTCAATATTTTCTTTTATTTTTCACACTATAGTAAACTTTTTTATTAGTTGCTTTTCACATACACGTAGAATTTTACACATTCACATAGAAACTAAATTTTGAGGTCATTCAATTTAATAGAAAATCAGACTTTAAAAAGACTTGCAACTAACAAATAGCACTCGATCAATTCAATGGCTTTCAAACTGTACGTAGCACTCATTCAAAAACAAATTTTACACTTCAATAATTTTTTTTTTAATCAGATTCGATTCATTTCTATGATATTATTTTCTGATTCTCGTTTTAGAAAATCTCGCTGTTATTTCCTTGCACCGGAGCGTTTCACTGCGTTTAGTCGCGCGTCTCGAGCACTACTGAAAAACTTCAAATTCAAACTTCTCAACTTTGCACTAAGAACAAATGATTTAAAAGCAAGCAAAACAATTAAACACAAACACAACAAATTATTTTTAATATTTTTTACTATGCATTTGCTGCTAATTAAAGTAAAAAAAAATTCACTTTTCAACTCAAAGTAGGAACAAATTATTCGAATTGTAACGTCACACATGCGCGGCAGTGAAGCGACTTGAGCGCGTAGCAATGTGGCAGCAATGAATGTGAGGCGGTGGCGGGCTAATGCTAATATCAGTGACAGTAACAACAGAAAAAAAAACAGTTGACGATAACAACAATACAAAAATACATACAAACATATGTACCTGCATATGTAATACAAGCAAATAGTTAAGTACGCGCCAGGTACATTCGCATGAGATAATCGAAATTAGCGCTGAACTGCGCGCTCAACATATGTACAATAGCAACAACAACAGCCGCAATATATAGAATGAACAACAATGGCGCGGGTCACACAAAAGCAAAAATCATATTTATTTAAAACACGACAATATGTGACGCTTAGAAAATTTGTTTTTCTAAAAATTCAAAAAAAAACAACAACAACAACAAAACAGAAAATCCTATGTGAGCAACAACAACAGCGAGAAGCAATAAAAACCATGTGTGTAATTTAAAATTAAGTACTTAGTTAAAAACAAATAATATTCGCATGCATACATCTGATTACATTTGCACTACACACACACATACACATATACACACCAATACGAATGCGAAGAACTATTTGCGACCGCATTTGTACTCGCTTAGCGCCCCATATCGAGTTCGAGGGTGGCTTTAATTACCCGCCATGAGTGACAGCCGTCGCCAGACGAGTTTGCATTTGTGCGAAATTGATTTGTTGTCCCATATTCCCCCGCACTTTGTATACCCAACAACACACATCCATACATACTTACTGGCATACTTTGCTTTAATGAGTAATCGCTTTACAATTGCAAATAAACAAATGCCCTTTTTAACACTTTTGCGATAATAAAGCGTTTTACTTTTGCTTTCGTTGATAATAATGGCTAAACAATTTGTGCCATAATGCAATGCTTTCAGGGTTTTTTCGAAAATATTACTTTGCATTTTTGTAGTTTTACATAGAGTTATTTATTATTTTTAAAAATCGGAGGTACACATTGCGAAAATTTAAAAAAAGTTATAAAAGGTATAAATCAGATAATGCTAATTAAATAACTGATGAGATATCCATGAAGGGATCCGAAATAAACATTCACAAGGCACACAACTTCAGTTGGAATCAAAGCTTGCCTGGAACGAATTAAGACGAAGTACTACAAACATTAACAAGATTCCATTGGGGTAGTCACATCATCCAATCATCAACACAGTGAACTGCTTACCTATGAAATGGAGATATCTAAATCAACATGGAATTAAGTCATTTCTAAATATGCACCTGAAACAATAGTCAAATAGATATTTCTGTTTGTGTGTTTTCTTCTCGACCCACTGAAGTGCATGTGAAAATTGTTCATATTTCTTCCCATTTGAAAAAGTGAGCATTCATTAATAAAACTATTGAAAAATGTAAAAATCTAAATTCAATTATAGCGCTAGTTGTAAGCGCATTCTAACAGCAACAATAACAACATTGTCCGTACACACAAAAAGATAAATGGAAGTCAAATTGAAAACTGAAATTATTTACGCTAAAAGTGGTTATATACAAACATACATACATACATATCCACTTAGGCATGTACGAGCATTTAAATGCATACTTCATAAAACAAAAACAACAACAATTAGCATTCATACACATCTGTCAGGTTAAAGTTAACGAAGCGACTATTCACTAGCTGCCTCCTCATGCACCCCCTCGAGATTCACTTGCTGATGTACTACACGATCTGTTGAATGAATAACGAGCTTATGCTCCGTAACCAGCGTCGTCGTTAGTCAAAGCTGTCACAGTGCATTCATTTGATCGCCAGATGGAATTCGTCGTCCTCGTCAGCGTCATCGTCATGCTGCCATCTTGAAGCGAGTAAATGAGCATGCGCGACGTGTTTTCAACCAAATCGCTTAATTTGTGCGGGTTCAATTTGTAAGGGTTACTTTGTTGTTGTTGTTGTTGTTATTCACTTTAACATTACTAACTTGTTTGCTTATTCATCAATTGCGCACATACCCACATACATATGTACATAAATATGAGTTGCGCTGGAACTGCGTTGTGCTGCTATTCAATTAGTTACTAATTAAATATTTGCGCAGCTACAAAAACAAATACAAAACATTTTATTTTCTTTTGAATATTCACTTTTCATGCATTTATTTTGCAAGCGATCGTGTGAATTGAAGTAAATATGCAAAGCACCCACTTCATGTGCTCACTGCGATTTGTAATTTGTTCAGCCACTTGACGGCATCCCTTTAAATGACTTTGCTTTTTTTGGAATAATTTGCCTTTGTACGGGTGCTTATTTGCATTACAAGCTCTAATCCATAAATATCATCGTGGGAAACTTATTTTGCAATATTTGTTTATGCAATGTTAAATTGACTTCGATAATTAGGTTAAAAGGTAAATAGGATGCGGGTGCAAGGGCATATACAAAAGAATGTGTGGGCTGTAGCACCGTCCGGCACGATTTTAATGTCATGATAATTGTATTTATTCTGAAACTTTAAGGGCCACTTTCATAAAAGCCGGTTAAGCCTAATCGGCGATTAATTTGACAGCTAACCATACAAAATACGTCAATTAAACTCTGGTTAGCGGTTACCGGCTTTTATGAAAGTGGCCCTAAGAAGTTAAGTAGCTTCACACATTTCTGCATCAAATTCGGATTAAAATAATATTACTCATACGCACCGTAGTGCACAGCAGGGATGCTTCGGGGGTTCGATTCGGATTACAAAACAGCTGTACTTCCGATCGATTTCCGACTATTTGAAATCGGAGCTATGTAATTATTCGTAGGTCCTTTAATGGAATGGAAAAGGGATTGGTGAAACCGACCCGACAACGAGATGATTTGTTATCTTTTGTCCGGCATTTTGTCAGTATGTTTAACTTTAGATTTATCTCACCAATCAACAATGTATGTATATAGAATCTAGTTAGTACGTCTTGTGACGTTTGCGTGCATTGCTCGAATTTCCTGCCTTTTAATTAGATGAGTAAACTAAAGTGATGATTCAAATATGGGTGGCTTAATTAATTAGTGTTGTTCATAGATATATGTATATGTATGTAGGTACGAGTAGGTAGCTGTACTGGGATATATACATACGTACTTCATAAGCCGTGATTTGATATATATTCTTAGGGAATAATTTCACTATTGAATGAATCAATCATTTTATTGTTGAAAAGTTGTTAGTCAGAAAATCGTGATTAGAACGCCATTACTCAAGATCACATCAAAAAGTGTTTTCGTCATTCAGGAAGTTATTAATTTTAATTGGAATTTGAAGACAATATAATTGCGCATATACACCAAAAAGTAATGGATGAGTTAACAGGGAATGCCACCGAAGTCAAAGTTTCTAGAGGGATTCAAAGCGAACGCTAATAGTATGACGAATAAAATGCTTCCAAAGCTGTATTCAAAAGAATGATTTCAAAGTTTCAATAAAGTATCTCGATCGCATTTTGGACATATTCCGTCAAATAAGAAGAGAAAATTGAGGCCGAACGTTGAGTCTGGTATATAAGTATACCTATAAGTATACAAATGTAAATAACTTTTATAAATCCGTATGTGCTAATGATAACGTGAATATTTTATTTTAACTTCAAATCTATTCAACATGCAATTTATTACAAGCGCGCCTCGAAGTATGCAATGTAAATTTGCATACACTGCACTGCCTACTCTCATTAACCCTTAAACAACAGTGTGTATTATTTGCTTTATAAATTTTTAAACTTATTATTCGTTTCTATTTCATTACTTTTCGGGTTGCACTCTGTAAATGTAAAAGAATTCATTAAATCTCAATTATATGTCTAACTAAAGTGAATTGCTTACTAGTTGTAGGCTCCCAACCAACTTCCACGCCATCTATGCGATTTTGCTCCACCAACCACTCATGCAATGGCTGAAAGTATGCTAGCAAACCGTCCATATTTATTGCAGATTCATTCGTCATAATATTTAGAATATCTTTATAGGACTTGGATGAGCCCAAGGACATAGCTTGCCTAGATAAAGAATGACATTTTTAGAAAACAAATATATTTTAAAACTGAAATTTGTGTTTTCAAATATTTCGAGTATGTTCCACCTACATCACTAACGGCCCAATTAGGCGCTGATTCGATAAATCGCATAAATCGAGCGGATAATTTGGATCATTCGGTTTATATTGGCCAGAAGTTTCACAAAAATGTTTATAGAATTGATATTGTAGCACGGTGCTCATGATTTGACTGAAATGTGAAAAGATAAATCGAATTTAGGTAGGTACATGACATCTCCTGCAACTCACTCACCTCGTGTATTGATCGTCGACTTCCACTAATAACTTGGCTGGTGCATCGAAATCTGCATTACTTCTAGGCACCGGTGGCTCAGCGCCAGTAAAGTCACTCGTCAGCTTCCAATAGGCACAATTATCCGAAATGTCCAAACTACTGTCGAGTACATCCACGCGATACCGATCGAGCACATAGAAAACCGGAAGCAAAAATATGCTGCGAAGACCCTGTATACCAATAAAAAGAAATATTCCTGTAAAGAGTTAGGTTAAGAAGAAGGTTGTTGTTGCATTTACCTGCCAATAAAGTCGATTTATTCTTAGTTCCTTGGAAACTACACCGCCATCTAAAACTCTGAGTTTCTCCAAATACCTTGGCGACGATGCAGCCAAGGAGAACATTTTTCCCAAAGCATCACTAAAATTGGGAAAAGGCTCTTCGGCGTACAGCGTAGGCTGGTCTTCGTAAGCGCGATAGTAGTAAACATCGGAAAGTGCCTCGAACATATTGAAGAAGCGATCTTCATCCACCAAAGGACAGTAGGAAAAGTTCACACGCTTAATGCCATAGAACTTCCATGCTTTGTGCCAGCAACGAATGCTCTCTTCATCTAAGTTAGCTTTGGGGCGTGCGCTGTCTGCCCAAAATGTGCTACAAATTAAAGATATGAGTACATTTCATTAAGACTACTACAGGTGTGTCTTTGAATACTCACTCTTCTACTTGCGGCATACCCAAAGAACGAAAGTACTCGGCAACGTTCCAAAAAACACGCTGCGCATTGGTCAAGCCGCGTCGCAAGAGACCAGCCGTTATGTTTGGCATGCTAGCATCGGGGTATGGAAACTCTATGAACCATTCGGGATCGGCGCGTCGATACGCATTGCCAATGAAAATTTCGGCGAGGTTTTGTGGAACCGGTTTCCCGTGCGCTATCAGCTCCTCACCGTACAGCCTACGCAGTTTTCCCCGCACATGCGCATGAAATTGCTCAAAAATTGGTTTCAAACGTTGCATAAATCCTGCTAGTAAAGCTGCAGCTTGTGAGCTGTCCTCCTCCAAATCCTTAAACCAGAACTCTGAAGGTTTCGAAAAACCATTTAATTGCGCTGTCTTGCGGTATAATTCGATAAAGGTCGCGAAGTCCTCTTTAGCCGCTATACCGGTCCTACGACGCCATTCCAGCCAATAGTACTCAATTTCAGAAACATTATTGCTATTATGAAGAATATTTTGCACTGCTGGTATTAGGGTGAGGTTGCACTGTCTGGGATCGTGAAAGGAGCAAAGCTTCGTGTTCTTGTAGATGTCACCCATGTTGGTGGTGACAATGTACATTAGCTTCAAGTCCATCGAGGACATCGCTTCATAGCCTGTTTCGGGTATTTGAGCTAACTCCCGTTGCAGCTGAGGATTCCCGATGTTGAGACGTTTGAACTTGGCGCTTTTTGGTGCTATGCTTCGTATATAATTCATTGTCTCCTCGCTGCCAAGCTCCGATTGTAGCAGCGCATATAAGTCATTTGGTCCTTTTATCTCCAGCTGCCAGTTTGCGAGCACTTCGCGATTATAAAGTGTGGCTAAGTTTTGGTTGACGTTTTCAAGGAATTTTTCAAGAACTGCAGTGGAGTTTTCCGCTGAGACAAGGTAGCACTGGAGCTGACGTTCAAGAAAATGGGATGGAAAGAAAAAATTGTGTTGATATGAGTAACTCGGTTCCAAAAGTTATCCTTTTTACTTACCAAAAATATTAACAGAACCGCGAGCCTCATTTTGGAGACTTTCTTCAAGAGGCTCTTTGGGTTTGAAAATGAAAGCTATGTTACGTCAACTATTCTAAGCCGAATATGAAATCATAATTCTGACAGTGTCTGAAAAAAAATTACCAAGTATTAAATCCGAAGTTTTTGGAACTTAGGTCCTGAATGTGGGCTTAGGTGGATTAGGTATTCTGACCGCCTTCCAACAGAAGCTCTACACATTGGGTTCATAAATTTTCTGTAATACCAATTCCAAGAAATGATATCCCTTGTAATAATTGGAAACACTGGGAGGTCAAGTCATTCCCCGCCTGATATTTCCATCTAAGTCGAGGCCTCACACTTTCTCTTCTGCCGTTTTAAAGTGCGGATAAGAGAACTTTCTGTGTTGAAGCTTGTCCGCCCATTTAGAAAGCATGGCCTGGCTGAGGATGACTTTAACTCTGACTCAGTTCAAAATAGGCTAAAGTGATTCTCTGAAGAATCAAACATTCGAGGCTTCAATTCTTCAATTCGTTAAATTTTTATCTATGAATTTTTAACGGTGTAAAGCTTCAACTCCAAGCACTTTTCGTTGTGTGTTGGACTCTTCCATTCTGTGGCACAACAACACGCACACAAGCATTCGTTAGCCGGCACGTAATTGTGATTCATTGTGAGAGATCTTTCGAAGCGCTAACCTGCATTGCACTCACTCACAAGCCATTTATTTTTTTATAGCTGTTCCATTGTTTAATGGTCGACAAACTTTTCACTTTCAGCCAAAATCAACAACAACATGCGCTACTTAAAACAATGATAATATTTACTTAATCGTTATTTGCAAGCATTTAATTATTGTTTTTGCTTTCTCGAGTGCACTTCAACTCCAGTTTTATGACAATTGCCTAATTTCTTTTCCAAAACCACTTTAACCATCTGCAAGCCCACCGTGATTGTTTGCAAACTTCCACCACTTCGCGCAGTTATGACCGATCTTGAACGCTTCAATTGGGCAACTAACCGTCCAGATGTGCCAGCATGTAGTTGGCCATTTGTGATTAACCTTTTCGTCGATAAATGTTTGAGTGTTTACGCACATTGCATTTGGTCGTCCGTACCTCAACTGAATGAATAGTTCGAGGCTCAGCAATGAGCGTAAAGAGACATGCAATGGAGGAAGGGGAGATAGTTGCTTGTGAGTGAAAAATACTAACTCAAGCATCATTCTTTGTACTCAATGCCAATCTGTATTAGCCGCATATGAACTCTCGTTTTTCCACTTACCTTGAAACTGATAAAAATCAAGTTTTTCTTAGAGAACTCGGGCACTTAATGCATTGATTTAATTATAGCAGGTAGTAAGGTCAAGAGAAACGGCAAATCTGTTTATTTGCCATAAGCTAATCGAGATGCCAAATACAAAGGCGAATGCGATATTTGTAATTCTAAGATACTAAACAAATCGGCTAATGGTTCCACAAAGATAATTTGATAAAGTATGGGTATTAAGAATTATTCCGTCCTTTTTGTCATTTCATTCCATTTCGATTTCTTTCTCACTATACTTTTAGTTCCCTTTTCTATCTCAGCTTCCAATCCACAATAAACGTTTTCTGGAATGGGAAGAACTGTTTGGCTCTTTTCTGAGCATCTTAAGACGAGGTAAATCCACAATGAACGAGTTTAAAGTAGTGTGGGGCAACAGGCAAAGGTCCCTGGGAGACAGCTAAAACACCAAAAAGTCCTCTCCCAGCGGTCGAGTAGCACTCTGTTAGTCCGTTGTCGCAGACGCCCTGGTGCAGAAGAGTCCGCCGTTTTTGATAAAAAGGTTTTCCGAGGACGATTACCGAAGATTTCTGAACCACCTACAGGTTAGGGGGCTAGAACAGGCAAGCCTGTCGTAAAAGGAGACTAACGAATTCACAAAGGTGCAAACGTGCAACTTGACTGGAAGGTGACATGACCAAGCAGACGTCCAGCCATAGCTAAGTTGCGGATTTCTTTACTTAGAAAATATAACTGTAACTAGATTAAGTTTTAATACTGAGTTTCTTTCTCTAAATAAAAAGTATACAAACAATTTAAGAAAATTAATGTTTTAAATTAATTTTACTGCAAGCTCAACAACAGACACCAATGCCATTTGTCCACACTTCGCTGTGGCAGCCTGCACGGTGGCGACTTTTAATAAGCCACACATTCTACAAACAAACGAGTTCACATTAGTAAAATGAAGTTCCTCTTCTTCGCGTCTTCTACTCACTGTCTGACTTCGTCCAACCAATAGGCACATTATTCTTCTTATTCTCAGCCTCCAACCACACACGCAGTGGCTCAAAGTATTCCGCAATGGCGCTGCCGCTCATTGTGCGCTCGCCATTGAAAGCCTCCAGTGCATCAGGCCAGGGTTTCGAAGCGCCAAGGGACAGCATATTTCTAAGGACATGGAAATTTAATTAGCAAAAACTCTGCACAGCAGTCCCAAGTAAAACTCACTTAAAAGCTTGACCTGCTTCGTAGCTGCCATAGATGTCGCAGTTGTCTAAAGGTAATTCTGGATTATTGGGCTCGTACTGACCGGCCTTCATGCAAGCAGATTTATAGAATTGGAATTGGATTATGAAGGAAACCAAATACCTGTAAAGACCACCTGTATGGTTATCCACAACTCTTTAGAAAACGATCAACCTACCTTAAATACTCCACATCGGCGGAGACGTGATATTTAGCTGGCGCATCAAAGTCGGCCTCAAAGCGCACTACTGGCGGCTCGATGCCGGAATATTCTTCACGCAGCTTCCAAAATGCACAGTTCCAATTTTTCTTATCCACTTGACCGCGAAACAAGGCCCAACGGTATTTGTCCATTGTAAAAGCGAACGGCAAGAAAACGATCTTGTCCAATGCCTGCGAAAGAAAATAATCTTTTGTACCACTCGACAACAAAAAAAAGCTTTCTTACAGCTAAGAATAGTTGATTGATGCGCGCCTCCTCGTCGCGTGTGTAGTTCTTCAGCAAGCCAATGAGTTCCAAATGTTTTGGTGTTGAAACGGAAAGGGAAAGCACATCGCCCACAGCCTCGTGGAAGCCAGGATTAGCGCCAGTGCGATAAACGAATGGCAAATGTTGATATTGCAGGAAGTATTGGATGTGTCCCAATTCGTGGTGGACTGTGAATAGTTGATCCATCGTCACTCGTGTGCATTGCTTGATGCGCACGTCGTCCACCACATAGAAATCCCAAGCACTGGCATGGCAGATCAAATCACGACCATCATCTGGTTTCACCAAGAGACTCTTATCCCAGAAAGCTCTGAAAATGCCAACAACATTTTAACATTAGGCAATGCTCACAACAAACCAGAAGAACAACTCACTGAGGTAATTTCGTCAAGTTCATCGATTGAAAGAATTCATCTCCCATTTGGAACATTTTCAATGGTGTATAGCCTTGAGCTACCATCTCATTGGTGACATCAATCAGCGGCTTATCAGGGAAAGGCGAAATAATATCAGCAACGCTCGACCATTGCTGAGCCCACATATTGCCCAGTAAATGCATTGGGATCGGCCCATTTTCAGGCACGACATCGCCACCATAGAATTTACGAAGCCTATAGCGCACATAGCCATGTATTTGCTGGTAGAGAGGCCGTAATTCGGCGAAAATATCTTCAAGCTGCTGCTCAATGGTGGTATCTTCATACTCTTCCAGCCACATTTCTGCGCCCGATGTGAAATCTGTGAAAAGGAAAAAAAATTAAAATACAAAACCCCGCAAGCATAGACCCTGAGGAGCACTTACTATTCAATTTAGCCGCTTTCGTATTCAAGTCCACGTATTTCTCGAAAAGCGTACGCACCGCTGTGCCAGCCTTGTCGTAAAACTCGCGCCAATAGTATTTCAGCTCTTCTGGATCGCGACTGGTTGTGAGAATATCCTCAATTTCCGGATCAAGTGAGAGATCGCATTTGGTGCGGTCCTTGTAATCGCAGACACGCACCTTAGCAAAGTTCGATTCCATAGCAGACATCACTTCCAAGTACTCCGCATAGTCGGTGTCGCTGAGTGCTGCATAACTCAACTTTGATAACTTACGGAATTGGCGTCGCAGATCTTCGGATTTAAATGTTTGCCAATTGAATTTTTTCAAATCGATAGCTGCTTCCTTTTGGAACTTTGCAACTTCAGCAGCGACCTCATTCTTTTTGCGTTCAGTCTCTTCGTTGATATTGGAAGCGTAAGCCCAGGAGGCTTCAGTTTCGAGGTTTGTGCGACGTGCGATCTCTTTGTTGAGGTTCTCGATATACTCGGCGGCGGTAATTTCCTCCTTCACGCTTGCCGAATGTACTGTCGTCTAAGAGGAGTTAAAGAATAAGAGGACTAAGGAGTTAGGACTATTATATAAAAACTTTTTACTCACCGCCAATGTGACAAAAAGTGCAACGATGAGGATTTTCATGTTGTGTATATTTCAAATTGAGCTTTTCTGGAATTTTCAATTTTTTTTACTGAAATTTAAAAAAATAGAGAAGTGTGAGAAAATTCAGAATAACATTTGCTTTTTGATCATAACAGACTGGAACAGTGTTTTTAAAACAAGGAATGCGTTACCATGGTGATTGGTTATTGGCAATCAGAATCGAACTGCCGGAACATCCCTAGCTTTATCTAAATTTGGAATTTAATTTCATGCAAAAATGATGGCGTGTGCTTTGAATTTTAATCATGATATTGTATATTTACAAAGCTTTAATTAAGCAGCACACAGAATTTGGAAAGCGAATAAGTTTTGCTTTTATATTAGTCAAAATCGAGAGAAATATCAAATAAATATAAATCAACTAAAAATAGTAAGAACATTATCATGAGCAAGAAGAGCGCTTTCTGTGCCGCAGATTTTGTACCTTTCACTAATAGGAGCAAATGCAAAATTATTTATCGAAAGATGATATTGGCGACGTGTAGCTCAGAGATCGCGACTTAATGATGTTGTTGTTGCTTTGTTCTTTGATGACAGTCCTCTTTGACTGACCAGCGAACACGAGCATGATGAGTCGATGAGGTACGAGTTCATGTCCATGAAGGGTATAAAAACAGATTAACAGGCAAGTGGATCGCTTTGTAAACTTGCAATATGAACTCTGTGCCCACAGAGAAGTTCAACCATACAATTTTTCCAGTGTAGAAACCGGTTATCTAAGCAAATATTAAACTTCTTTTCAAAGAAACTTTGTCGTCTTCTAATGGAAAATACATATTGCAAGTCAATAAACTTTACTTAATTTATTTTTCTACGCACGTATCAGATAGTTCAGCCGTCCATTTCAAATGTGCAGTAGTAATTCATTCGTTCTGGTAAGTCAGCAGTATTTATTGTCTGTTCAATGATTAGCTAAAATTTATTATTTCTTGATAGCAATGGTTATCAACTACCATCGGGCAACGTATGTATGTATGTTTATATGGAGAAATGCAAGATAAGCTCAAAAAATTTAAGTTACCAATGAAATCTGATATTCAATGAATATTTTAAAAAGAAGTATTCAAAATAAATTCGAATTGAAGAAGAAGCACTGCCCATGGTTGAATAGAGGTTGTTCAGAAATGTTTTGGTCTAAAATCCGTTATATGCTGCAATAACAAATTTATACATACAAAACTTCCTTATAATACGAAACTTAACAATTGTAATAAACTTAAATATTTTTTATTGTATTTATAATTTTAGAACGCAGTTCAATTTTGGGTTCAAGCACGCATTGGCACAATTTTTGCGATATCTTCCTGTTTCTTAATTAATTTTTAACCACTAATTGGACACATCGGCGCACAAGTCAATTAGTTATATGCTCTAATTACTTTCGTTATGTATGTATGTATATATGTACATAACTGTCATGTAATCACTTCAAAATTGTACAAAGTTTTATTTAACAATTGGCTGAACAATAAGATCAAGATCATTAGATATGAGTTCACTGGACGCCGGCCGACAATCAACGGTATTTAATTTTAAAGCGCCCATTACGCCTTTGAATGCATGTGCATTCGAGCCTTTCAAATGTTTTTAACTAAATTATTTATTTAATTTTAGTGTTTTAAAGCAACACACCAAACATTTTTTTTTTTTTTTTTTCAGTTTAGAGAATATCACATGCCCACCTTCCAACATCAATAACCAACAGCTTTCAAACGGGTGGAACTCATGCGCATCAAGAGCGCGACGCACAAACTAAATCACCAAACAATCGTTCGCTGGCTTTTATAGGAATATATTTAACGATCGATCGTTATTTATTTGTTGAATCGCTAGCGGGAGTATCATCCATACTTATGAGTGCGGCAGTGATTAGGAACAAGAGTGTAAATATTAACAAATCGAGATATTGAGCGTGTCGTCGCCAGTTTGAGTTCTCATCAAGATTGTTAGAGAAGAAAATCCGTGAGATGTCGATGAAAAATGAGAACCCGATTGAAATGGGCATAGCGTTGAGGTTGATTGTTTGTAGATGTAATCAGCGACCTTATCAAAGTAAAAGAACAACAATTTTAAATTTACCTAAACAGTATGTGATTCACATGCGTACCTGATGTAGGTACGATGAAGATAAAAGCTACCACCCACTCGTATGCTACGGCTAACTCATATGTGGAACGCTCACGGCTTTTATTGCAAATTTCTATGTTATAAAGGATTTATTTTTGTTTACTTTAATTTTTACGGTGATATATTTCCAAATATTGCTGAATAAATATTGACACTCTGTTTTGACATTTTTAAAAGGTGATGTAACAAAGAAATGTAAGTATATTAATGCACCTACATACATAAGGTATAGCTTATTGACTACCTTTGGCGTTTCACGGTGAGTTCAAACTCCACATAGCGATTATTGCTGTTGTAAGGGCACTTCATTTCTTGGCAAATTGACATTTCAATTCAAGGATGCATATTTAAAAAAGATAATTAAAATAGGGATCGCATACACATCTTCTTCGGAAGTTCCATCAGCCTTATGTATGCGAATTTCACCACCTTCTCATAATCAAATGCAAAAGAAGTTGTTGGAATTATTTCACCTCCTTACAATACCTTGAAATCCGAACTATTTAGCAGTATCCGCCAAAGATGTTATAATGAGTGCATGAATAAAAACTGTTTGGCTAAATTTTGTTTACGTTTAATAAATCAATACGGTAGCTTTGAAAATATTTATAAAAGCAATGGATTAATGCAACCATATGTAAACGAAATATTGTTTTACAGGAACTTAGAATTAGTTCAACAGCTGGTGAAAAAATTACTATATAATTTTAAACAATTTAGTACAATAAGCATGGCATAAAAATAAACCAAATTGAATGACAACATTATTTTGCAATTGTTTGAATAATGTATAGGTATATCAACATAAACGAATTTATTTTCAGTAGTGTAATCCCTTTTGCGTTCAGCATAAAAAATTTAAATTGGGATGTTGGGATATTCACAATAGTCGCTGTTGCTAAATTTATGTCAGTGTTAGGAATTGAATACTGTACAGCAATCGCCTGCAACTTCTGCAAAAAAGCAAACCACAATTAATTAGAGCATACAATTATAATTCTAGTATCAATACTTACTATCGGTATCTACCCAGCCGACTGGAACTTTCAAACGCTTATTTTCTGCCTGCAGCCACTTTATTAGTGGTTCAAAATATTCTAATAACGCAGAGGGATCCATTTCGGTTTCCCCCGTAAATCCTTTCAACACTTTTTTCCAATGTATGGAACCGCCAACCGACAGGAATTTGCTATTTGAATAGAATCATATTATAAATTACACGAAAACTGTGACAGCTTGCTGTATTTTACCTAAAAGCTGCACCTGCTTCCTTATTATTGTAAATATCACAATTGTCCAATGGCTTCTCAGGATCTCCCTTCACGTATTGGCCTGATTTGATGCACATCGCTTTCAAAAATTGAAATTGGAAAATATGTGCAGCAAAGTAACGCAAATATTCTACATCAGCGGATATATGATATTTCGCGGGTGGATCAAACTCATTATCTGTTCGACGTACGGGCGGTTCAAGTCCAGAAAACGCAGAACGCATTTGCCAAAAGGCGCAGTTCCATTTAGATTCCTCAACTTCGCCACGAAACAAGGCATAACGGTATTTATCCATTGTGTAAGCAAAAGGTAGAAATACAACTTTTTTCATCGCCTAAAAGTAGACACCAAATCACATTTGAGTGTCAGTCATGTCAGCTTCTAACAACCTTACCGTTTTAAACAGCTCATTAATACGGCTCTCTTCATCCAACTTATCAACCTTTGACAGCCCAATCGATTTAAGATGTTTCGGAGTGCTTACCGAAAGTGCAATAACATCACCAACAGCCTCGTGAAAACCAGGATTAGGTGCGCCACGGTAAACGGTCGGTTGATTTTCGTACTGCAAATAGTATTGAATGTGGCCAAGCTCATGGTGCACTACATACAAATAATGGCTGTTAACTTCGGTACACATTTTGATACGAACATCGCTATTTTGATACAAATCCCAGGCGGAAGCGTGACAAATAACTTCACGGTCTTTTGGTCGTGTCAAAAGGCTCAAATCCCAGAAGCTTTGTGGTAGTGGATGCATACCAAGGGATTGAAAAAATTGATCACCCAATTCAAACATTTTTATCACAGTAAAATTTTGTTTCTGCATCTCATCAGTCACTTCAACAAATGGTTTCTCGGGGTATGGCGTAAATAGCGGCAGAGCATTGTCCCATTGTTGACCCCACATATTACCCAAGAGATGAATGGGTATGTTGCCGTTTTCTGGAACAACTTCATCGCCATAATATGCGCGGAGGCGATAGCGAACATAACCGTGCAATTCACGGTAAAACGGTAATATAGCTTTGAACACCTTGTCCAGATTTTCTTCGAAATCCAAATCTTCATAAAAGTGTATCCAATAGTCAGCGTAAGAGGAGTAACCTAATAAAAAACATGAGGAAATTAAGGTAGGATTATTAAGACTGATGATAACGGTTGGAGAAAGTCAATTTTTTGAGGTAATGGGTTCAGCTTTATAAGTTTATTGCCACATCATATTTTATAAGGTCATAACCCAACTTCCTCCAAAAGACAAGAATATGTCTAACAAGAAAACGTCACCGATTGCCTTTCCGGTAGTTATTCAAAAAAAAACATTCGTGACTGATTTTTGTTGCTACACTAATGAATGCAATATAACAGTGCCGATGCATACATATGTATGTATGTGGATATAATATTTTCTGTTGCTAAAATTCTCTACCAATTAGGAACAAAAATTCAGTTATCAACTAAGACTTATCAATTATAAAAAGCTAATTAAAGTTCAATTAGCGTATTGATCGGTACGTCTATCTCGCACTTATACCATAAATAGTGTAGCCATAAACTTGTATTATGTCATGTTTGTTATCAGGAGGCATTAAAAAAAATCAAAAAGCTACACTCAAGGCCGCCAACTCACCATTCAGACGCGCTGCCTTACGAGTCAACTCGACATATGTTTTGAAACTCTCACGCATCGGTGTACCCGCTTTATCATGCCACTCACGCCAATAGTGTTTCAATTCTCTAGGATCACGACTATTGGAGATACGCTCTTGTACGTGTGGTTCTAATTGTAGTTCACAAGCTATGTCTTTCTTATAAGGGCAAATAATGGCAGTAGCATAATTGGATTGCATGGAACTAATAGCATTTAGTAAATCCTTGTAATCACTTTCTGGCAATACATCGACACCCAGGTCACCAATTATGGTAGCTTGTCGTCTAATATCCTCATCTTCAGAATTAATATATCCCGCAGATACAACCTTTTTGGCAACCTCCTTGTTAAAAGCGGCATTTTTAGTGGCCACATCTATCATAGCCATCCGATTTTCTTCGGTCACATTTGTATTGTAAGCAAAGGATGTAACAAACTCGTCCCGACGACGTTGACGAAGTAATTCATTTTCGCGTGCAAAGAATTCACGCGCCTCTGGGTTCAGTGAGTTGCTACTTGAGGACTCTGCAGAATTGGCACAAAGTACACGCACGGGCTGTATAAATTATCGTTAAACGGTTATCAAAAACATAAAGTTCAAATGAAACACTTACCACAGCCGAAAGTATCATTGCCTGAAGCAGCAATACATTTTGCAATCTACAAATACTCTTCGTATTCATGTCCAATCAATTATTTTACTAGTTCTTCTTCCGTAGGAGGGTACGACAGCGATCTGCTGATCTAATTCGACTGAAATGGGGTTTGATTATTTCAATTCAATATACAATATGTACATATATTCGAATATAGTAGTCGGAAGAAATCTTATCTTCCAATTGCTTAGTGAATTTCGTAAAGATGTTAAGGCTATGTTATTTAAAGAAAAGTTGTAACCGATGTGTGTTTGGGACAGCAAATCAAACTGGTAATCCTATACGACCGGATCAAGTCAAATTCATTCAACAATCAATTTGCCTTGGACCGGACGTAGCTGCAATTTACTTCTTTCTCAATAATCCGAAAGCGGAAAGTAAACATTTTGTTTCGGTGATAAGTTATAAATATACTGAAAAAAGTAAGGCGATTGTTCCCGGCCGCGCTTAGCGCTCGGAGACCGTCGTAAAAAAATACCAAAAATAACACTGGTTCGATACCAAATGGGAGCGTGATCCATGGTATTTATACACAAAACACCTTTTTACCGATTATTGATAGAGAGGTCGAAACACGTATTTTGATTACTTCTCTGCAATTAGCCAGTTTTGTGTTTTCGTATTGAATTACCATCAAGCTAACGTTCAATTACTTTCCAATTGTTGTAAAAAAGAATTTTTTGAATTTTCTGTTGATTTCTTTTAAATTAACATATTTAACTTGAATATATTGCTTTTGACTTCTATTTGTATATTTTTGTTTTACATACTATCTATTTATCATAATAAATAAATTATGGAGATGCCAGACCAGCTGATTTCAGAGGAGAAGGAAACAGATACATATATATATTTTTCTCTTTCTTGAAGAGACAGCTATTCGCCACTGCGTTAAACTTTGGCGCTGCGCGCATTCTACGAATGTCAATATTATCCCAAACTGTCACATTTTGACATTTTGCTTTGTTTGTAATTTGTTGTTTGCTTGCGGGGGTTGCGGGCTGCTGCATTTTATCACATGCACACACACTAACAAAATCATCCACCATTGTTTTGTATCCAAATTCCGTTGCCCCAACTCCAATTAGGCAACAAACACACACACGTATACGACAACAAAACTGCGGACAGTAGGCAAACGAATTTTCTGCGATTTGCTCTTGTCAGTGTATTCTTCGACGTTGTTTGAGTTCGTTGCGTGTGGACGGATGGCGGATATATTCCAACGTTTACTGTGTTTTAATACTTGTTTCTTGTTTTGTTAATTTGTCGGCTTCAGATAAAGTAAAATAACTCATTGTGTGAATACTATTTGTGTAATAAACTATTTTTAATATATTATGTTTTTAAATTTCCTCAAGTTGCCTAATTTAGATTTGTTTGTGTCTTTAGCAAGTGCAATTGCACTGCTCCAAATTGTTTTTGCGTGTTGCGCCATTGCTGTTACTCCAAAACGAAACAAACTTGTAATTTGACTTGTCGACAGCGCCACATATGTACGAGCACATCATTTTATCTACATACAATAAACATACCACAAAATGCAACTGAAAAAGCGCGTGAAGTGATGTCACAAGTGTTTTTTGGGGGAAATGCAGCAAACATGTTTTATGAAATAATTTAATTATGTGGTGTGTGGGGCGAGGAATGCTTCGAAATTGTTTGTATTAAAGAGACCAGGCTTAAATGTTTTGTACTGGTTTTATCTGCACAATTTCCTTAGCAGCCTTAAAGTAAAAAATCCTACCATCCTTTTTCGTGCTGATTCCCCATTTCCTAATCATCTCCATTTAATGAGCATTCAGCTCAAAAATAAAGAAGTAGGTAAACTCGTCACTAGTTCGTTATGTTCAAGAAACTATTAAAGTACCTACCTACCTACAAGGGAATGTAAACCATGCATTGCCTCCAAACAATCACACATACATACATACACACAAGTAGCAAAATGCCAAATGCCAACACATAAAACTAGCAATGAAAAGAAGAAACAGCAGTAACAAATATAAAAGTGAAGAGGCAAAACTAAATTCTAAGGAGCACTAAAGAACGGCAATTAGATACTGGACACTGGCAACAAGAAGTATATAAACAAAAAATGAGAAACTTTAAAAAGGCGAGTGCACGAATTATAGTAGCAAAGAAATCGTCTAATGAATTCGTCAAAAAGACAAGGGGAAATTTAAGTGAGGGCGTAAGACGATGTTTGCCTCTCCATTCAAGAATCATTCTTTCTTATGTTGCTTGTCTCCTTATAAGTATTATATATTTTAGATTAAGGAAATTAGAAGTTTATTCCTCCAACTGAGCGTCATTAAAGACTTCTTGTTTGCCACAAATTTGAAAGTTCCCATAAATGCTTCGAAAGTCCACCTACGCACGTATCCTTAATGAATATGAGTATGTGTCCCAATTCCAAGATTCACTTTGCAGATGCGTCTGCCAATGCTTACGGGGCCGGTTGTGGATCTGAAGATACTTAGACGAAATTTAAACCATTTTTAAAATAAAATTTAAATTAGCATCCACCTAGAAATAGACATCAATCTAAATAACAATAAAATAGAGAACTAATAATTCATTCAATGTAGATATTCATAAGTCACTCAGAGAGGGAGATTTGAGGAAGTATTCTTAAAAAAAAATTTTAACTTTGCTTCGCATTAAAAAATTTAGTTATGTTCTTTAAGTTTTCAACTAATTTAGTAAATATTTTTATTTCAGGTAAATGTGTTTTAAAGTATCTGTTCAAAAAAAAAATTATTTAAATAAAAACGAAATTTACTTATTCAAATAATTACAAAATATAAAAACAAATGTTGAGAGGTGAAAAACACAAAATTAAGCATTGCTGAGTTTAAGATACTCATAAAATTGAGATATTGACCAAAGGTAAATTAAAAAATAATGTGTTTAAGTGTTGTGTAAGAAAAAAGGAAAATACATTACAAAAGAAGAAAAATTAAGTATAAAAATTATATGGAAAAATACAGTGGCATCAAAACCTACTATCTCAAATAAAATGAAAACATGTAATAATAATTTGTAACCGGGAAAATTTGTGAAAAGTGCCAATTATTCTCTAAGAAAATTCAAATTCGGTGCTTAATGCCAGTAGTAAGCCCCGCTGAGCATATAATAAATAGTGAAGAAAAATGTGAAATCGAGATATAAAAAGGCCGTACATTTAAACATCAATTTAACAACAATAGCAACGGCATTAAACAAAACCAAACACATTTCTGTGGTTTCCAACGGAAAAGTCTTTAATTTTCTTTAGCACTTCAAAAAATAGTGGATTTCTAACTGCGAGTGTGTTTGTGCGGTTTTGTGAACGTTGATCACATTAATTGTACAATGAATAATTATCAACATCAAACACCACCACCTGTGACGCGGCATCATCATCACCATTTGCCGCCACCACCACCGGTGCCGGTGCATCATCATCCATCGATGTTGCCACAACCGCAACCGCCGTTACCAATGTTGCCAACACAACATCAGCAACAACAACAGCATGCACACCAACATTCACAGCAATCGCAGTCGAAGCCACAGCCACAGCCCCAACCATTGATTAGCAATTCGTTGGCCATACGTCAGGAAATACAACGTTTCGAGAGCGTACATCCATCGATTTATGCAATTTACGATCTAATCGATTTGTTGCCAATTGCCGATGCACAGATCGCCCAACAGATACGTGATCACGTCGTTTGTATTGAAGGTGAGTGGAAAATATATAGCACACATAACAACTTTCATACAAGCATTTGAATATGTATGCACAAAAAAATTTAATTTTATTAAGCCAAAAAGTGTGGTGAAATTTAGTAGGGGTGAAGGGGGCAAGTGTTGTACTATATTTAGCTGTTTATTTATTTCCAATTGAAAATTGATTAGACAGCGTTGGAAATGCTTATATTATATACATTAGGGTGGCACTTCTGAACATTTTCAATATTTTTTAGCAGAAAAAACACCAAAAATTAAATTTCTGGATGATAATACTACATCGCCCTGTCTAACCGGAACCGGAATCTCAATCGTACCCAAAATCTTACTACCTTATACCAAACTACCACATAAATAATCGAACCCACCCTAATGCCAAAATCGTATCTGATCATAGCATTTTTGTTTGTGCAATTATTTCTCTAATTGAGTTGATGCGTATGCAATTTATTCACTTTTTATTTACTTTCGGGTGAAAGTTATCGACTGATCAATATTTCTTGTTCGATTTTCTTGTGTGCAATGATGCAGTGCATCCATACATACATCCATACACATCTACATCGTTAGACGCCAGCAAGTTTTATGCATTTTTGATTGGATTATTCCGCATAAACAGAAAGCATTTGAAAAATAATTAACTACAAAACGGGTATTTAACGAATTTCGGGGATTGAGTTAATAGCGATTTTAACACAATAAATTTCATGGAACAATCATTTTCACACATTCAGAAATAAAGTTAAAACGAATCTTACGTGGAATATAAATTTATGTACATATGTATGTATTATTACTAAATATCGAAAAAATACTTTCACCCTGCTGAATTTGATAATAGATACATATGTATAAATGGAAAATTATAAAAGTAATATAAATATTAATTCAGTTTAGTTATCGCAAGAATTAATAAAAAAGAAAACAAAACTGCACTTCCGCCATTGCAATCGAAACAAGCCGTTGTGGGAGCGCAGCAAGTGGGCAGGCAGGGAAACCTTGTAAGCTTTGCATTTCTGATCTTCAACGACCTTGCTTTTCATTGACATATTATGTTAATAAGATTGACTAAAGGCAGGCACATATGTACATATATGAAAGCACTTGAAATATATAGGGTATATACATACATACATACACTCTGCAGAATAAGTCTGCGTTCAGGTACATATATTTTTGTAATTTTCACCCATTTTTGGTTTGATAAAATTATTTTTACTAATTTTCTATAAAAAAATGGGTCAAACTCTAACACAGAAGATGTAAATTATGTTTTAAAAATGTATAGAAAATTTGGAAAAATTCGACGAATTTTCATCAAAATTTTCAAGTTTTTTCTCAGAATTTTAAGAATTTTTTTGAGTATGCAGTTTTAAAGACGGTTCAATTCTAGCATGATAAAGTGTCTTAAGTCCGTGGGAAATACTACTGATTTTTGGGAATTTTTTTTCTGCGGAGCTCAAGTATTTTCTTCCATACAAATTTATGAACGGATTTTTTTTATAGAAAATTAGTAAAAATAATTTTATCGAACCAAAAATGGGTGAAAATTATAAAAATATACCTGAACGCAGACTTATTCTGCCGAGTGTATGTACATACATATGTATGCATGTAGTCCCAGTATGAAAATTACAACTTTCCCATGTTTGTAAAAATTATGATGGGTTTGAACATTGTTTACCAAAGTTTAAAAATCATTACAGTTGATTATTTTCTGTCATATCTCACTAAGAAACACTGACTAAGAAACACAAAAGTTTGCAAAATTTCTGTGACAAAAGGTAACTAGTATGTATTTATAATATTATATTGCCCATTGTAGTTTAATACTTAATACTTAGAGAATTGCCTAACAAAAGTGTTAAATATGAAGTTTGATTTCAGTTGGAAAATGTTGATGGAATTCAAGTCTTTTGCTGTTTCTCCAATTGAGCTCAAGTTAAAAATCAATGCTGCAAACAATAAAATGGAGTTGATTTGTTGATTACTTGTACTCCCAAGGAAGCCCTCACCTTAGCGCACTCATTTCACAAAACAAATTTTTTCGTTGTTCTTTATATGGCAGTACAAATAAAAAACTATCACTAGAAAATGAAACACCCTCATGCAAACGAATACAATTTATAAGAGAATAACAAAAGCCGCGAAACTGCGAAATCGATATTGTAAGGCCATGTAAGCAATATGTTCTACATACCTACATACATACAATTATTTATTCCCGAGTTCTTATAGCAATCCAATTTAAGTGAAAACTACTGCGTAAGGGCTGAATGTTGTTGTAGGTTGTTGCTTAAATAAATAAGTTTTTGAACAAAAAAAAGTAAATTACCGAGTGAATTATCGTGTACAGTTGTTCAAAGAGAAATTTACTCGTGGCCTCTGAGTGAAACGAAAAGATTTTGAGAAAAAGGGGTTTGAGCTCAAATGCATTTAAATTAAAAAAAAAATTATTCATACAAATTGTTCATAATTCAAATACATATTGCTATCCTGTTATAAATAAAAAATCGTATCCCAATTTAGCTTAGAAAATAGGCCCACACCTCCCCCATCTCTAGGCTAAATATTCTGAAATAAAAACAGACATGCACTCACAAAAAAATTATCTAATATTTAAAAAAAAGTAGCAGCAATGTCAATGAAATGTAGGTATTATTACACACTTACGGAGCACGATGAATTCTTTGAAGTGTCTAAATACTTGAGGTCACACCGTTCTTGCAGTGAATTTCTGAACAAACTACACAATTTTTCATCGTGAAGGCCAGATTTGTTTACATCAACGGTAATGTTGCCATAGCAACATAAAAGAAGGACAGCGCTGTTTTCGGCTATGACGCGATCTTTATGCCTTTCATGAAATGTGTGGAATATTTCTAGCACGACTTTGCGAACATTTTAGTTATCTAAATCGATCATCCAAATCGACGAGCGAGGAGTCGCCATAGGCTTGCCTATTTGTTGTATCTAACTATCTCCTTCTCATATTTGTGCGAGGTATACAACCGGCTGTATATCATATATCTCATCACGAAATTTCTAGAACAATTCACATTGATATTTTTATTCCCATTTATATTTTCCTTAACACTTCCTTCCCCTTGAGTGTCGAAAACTACATGACAAGTGATCCATCTCACTGCTCTCGTTGCCACTCTACCCCATTATCCAATGTTACATTCGCTTGTAATTGCTTATACGAACACTGAAAATCAATCATTTCTTCACGACAAAAAAAAAAAACAAAAAAAAAAATTTCGGTGGCGGCCGAGTTGTCGAATTCGAGCTGTCAAATCAATGACTGGCATATACCAAAGTTTCATTTTAGGGCAAACATGTGTTTTCGTTTCTATGAACTCCTCCCAAGAGATGTGCTGCGTCTCCCACATTAGAAAATTGTTAGGTTTTCCAAATGTGTCAAGAGTTCTGTCGTGTGCGTCTGCCTGATGTCTGTATGTATGTACATACATATGTATTTATGAAAAAAAGAACGAAAAATATTCTAAATGAGTTGGGCACTAATGTTATGAATGAGTTTACAATTTAGAACATTTACTACCCACACGACCTGTTTAGCTTCAAAATCTATGGGGATCAATGCTATTCACTCGGCCACAGTGATGCGTGGGCGTCAGACACTTGTTGTGATGAGGTTTCGATTGAATCTTTTCATTTTGTAGCACCCAGCATTCATCGTAATTCGTAAGAGGTGGGGGCGATTTCCATGTGTATGTTGATATGTATGTATGTGAATGATAAAAAGATAAATTAAGGAATTGACGTCGGAGAGTTTATTTTTAGTAAATTTGTTTGTTTTTTCTGATATTTATTTATTTAATGCGCATAAACGTTGGAATGATGTATTGGATGTACGGAGTTCGATTGGTATGTAATTACAAAGCTAAAACATTTCAACAAAAATTAATGTAATCGTTTAAAAAAACGACTTGCTCTTAAAAAAATTGTATCTTAGTTCTAAATAAAAATAAAAAAATATTCTACTTTGAATTTTAATAGGCGACATTTCTTTATTTTTACCTCTATATTATCAAAATCGTGTATGACTCACAAAAAGTGCGGTTACAGCTATGAACTTGAACTGGAAGCTATGAAGAACAAGAGTAATAATAAGGATTTCAAACGTTCTTCGAACTAAAATGATTTATATTAAATGTTGAACTCAAGGTAAGGTTAATTAGCGCTACAGAGCCCGTAACCGCCCAAACATCACCGACCTAATTTGTGCAATGGCCTCGAAGGTTGAAAAGGAAAAATCCTAATCTGATTGCTTATTTTGATTTTTTCTTGTTCAGGACAACACAATGCATTTTTAGTGATTTGTAAATGTGCAACGTAACCAAAACCCCGAGCATCGCGCTGTCCCATTACGAATTGCAGCCTTCGTAACAATACAAAGAAATTTTTTATTTACCAAGGCATCACAATGGAAAGCAGAAAATCGATAAATAACAATTGAGAAAAACGAAAAGAAAAGAAATGTGCATGGAAAAGTAATATGAGAAAATGGGAAATAAAAATTGTAAAACCAAAAAGTCAGCAACAACAACATTAAATGACTAAGTAGTTGTAGTTGTAGTTGTAAGACTCTGGGTCAGAGGGTGGTAAACAAAGAAGGCGAGCTTGCGCTTTAAGCCAACGGGTGGTCATGGGGTCGCTGTGTATTTGTCCATTTGTACGCTAATGCCACTTTTGAAAAGCCACACGTATGCTGTAAGCGGACATTAACCAGCAGCAACAATTTCTTATTGTCACCATCACCACCACCACCAACAATCGAAAGGATTGTCATCGCTGTCTGCAACATTTGGTTCAACGAGCGACGGTTTGTTGTAAGACGTTAAATGAGTCCTTTTCGGCAGATAACAATCAGTCCTTCTTCTGCGGATAAGTGGGTGGGGGCTGTGGCTGTGACTGCGAGTGTGTGCTGTCGAAAGGGAACGGAATTTCGCAATTATCTTTGTAACTGTAAAAGATTTTTGCGCAAAAGTTGCCACAAATGATTTTGATGAGTCGCCAACTGAGTTGTCTTGAGTTGGAAAGCAGAAAATGGTGGTTAAGGGAGAAAGAACTTAAAGAAAGCCGGGAAAGTATTGGCACAAAAGAAAGTTGTCTTCCCAAAGAGAATTGGGGGAGAAATGAAAAGAAATGGGTCGCAGGAATAAGTCTCAGCGGTCTACTTTGTGTGAAACTGCGATGAGTAGGCTTTTGTGCGAGCATCCATTCATTCATGCCGCCCCTGCCTCATCTAGCGCCCACTTGGCGCCAACAAATCAATGCAGACATACAACAGAGTAAATTGCGCTTGTTTGCGGCACGGCAAGGACTGATTGACTGCCAGTTGGGACTCATTTCGCGGACGTGTGTTTGTGTGTGTCGTTGCGTCAAGGGGTGGGTGTGGTGCGGCGCTTTTGTTGCTGCCACTGATATAGCAAGTCATTTTGTTATTTACTACACTAAGCTCGGCAACAAATAGATTCAATTACGAATGTTTGTGTGCGCGCATCTTGTGAAATGAAGCGAAGTGAATAAATGAAGTTTATTTAGGACTCTTTAGGCACTTTGCGTAACGCATTTCCATTTGACACAGTAAAAGAATGTTGCGTTGTGGGTTCGGCGGAGATGCGTTGGTGAAAAGTGAATGTGGAAGCAGCAATAAGACTTCTTCAATTTTTCGAAATTACTTGAATAACTAGTCAAATTTGAGGAACATACCTAGGACCCGTAGCAGCGAAATTCTGGCAACAATCGGAGGAATAGCCCTTTATAAAGTTCTGGGATTATTCGATGATGGATCTAAAAAACAACCTTGCACAAAAACATTTCGGAAGTAACTTCCAAGAAAGTGGGGGAAAAATAGCGAGGAAGAGGAGGAGATAGATAAAAAATAACAGAAAAGTGATCCAAACCGGAAGAGAAATAGGAATGGTAATAGGAAGAGGAAGTGGAAAAGAAAGACCACCTGGATGAAGAAGCAGAGGAAGAAAAATCGAGAGAATACATTCATTTAGTTATTCCCACCCCACGCCCTTACTGTAAACACCAGTAATGCATTACTCCACATGACGGGGTAGGCGTGGCGCATTTATTTTGATGTATTTCCACAACTGGAAGGGAAGCGTGTCAAGTGTGGGATTTTAAAAATTTTGATTGAAGCGATGTGTTTCGTTACTCAAATATTTTAAAAGAAAAATATTACTCACATCAATCGTGGGAACATGTGGTAGGTGCAGAGCTCTTAACGCCCATTCCACGTTATTGAAATTTGTGTGAATTGACTTTGCAAACACAGCGACACAGACATAATCGAGTGTTGCATAAAGATGTATGTATGTCTGTGTGTGTACGTATGTATTTATGTTTGTATATGCTGACATGTCCATAAGACCTTTGGGAGTTTGTTCAACCTGTAAAGGTCCTCTTTATTCCCGAAAAAAAGATAAAAAACAATAACAAAATGGGGCACATGTTCAACCAAAAGTCATCTACAGCAACAACATTTGCAATGTCCGTTTCAGGTTTCCCGGTAGCTCCATCCATCCCAAAATAACAGCAACAATGCTCCAGAAATTAAAAAAAAGAAACAACAACAACAATAAAATTCAAATTGCCAGCTCAGCTTCGGTTGTAATAAATCACGTTTAATTGCCTTTCAGGCGCGTCTAGCGCTGTTGTTATTGTTGTTTTGTCTTAGAACGAATGAGTGCAAGGGGGGAGCAAGGCACGCTGGGGTGGGTGATTTTACGCTAAAAAGCCAAGAAGGCATATGCCACCCATACGCACTTCCGTTTTCCCTTATTGATGCTCTCCTTTCCTCCCCCCATTTAAGCGTGTGTGAGCTAATGACGACAATAACACGTCCCAATACGTGGCATTCGAAAAATATAAAACAACGCTGACTTTGTATCCGAGTGATAAACATCTTCAACGCTTGCAACATTAACACTTCATCTGCAATGTTGAACCAAATAAAACCAGCAGAAGCAATTGTGATCGCTTGAGGTTTTGTTAATGCTTGCTTTGGTTTGTTGTTGCCCCGCTGCTTGCACCAGCCAGTTCAGCGTCATTTAAAATCCTCTCAGCGTTCGTCTCATTCTCTTCTGCTCAGTATTTGTTGATTGCCTGCCGTTCGATAACCAATTGTTCCATCAGTTGCATCGCCCCTCTGAGCTTCTCTTACTGCGGCCACAGCTCCAATTGCATGCTCATCATCAGAGCTGAGTCAAATTGCATGCTTTGCATTTTTAGCCCAAAAATACCCAAAGTGATAATATCACAGCAGCCCCCACATACATTCATGCATATCCTGCAAATGGGTGCTTTGTGCATGAAATGAGACATATGTGTGTGTGCGTGTGTGTGAGTCTCGGGTATTGTGAGGCACGTGTCTGCTCGGCGGAAATGCGTCGGACAGGCGTCAGTATGTGCCAGGGATTTGCTTGTTGCATACTAACTGTATTCACACCGTACATGTTCTATCCCCCCTTACGGCGCATGTCCTGCCATTTGAATTGTGGCCATTGTAATTGCAACAGATTTGGTGCCCTCACTGCGAAATCTGTGCTATTGAAACACATCCACATACTTACACGCGTTGGTACATTTTATTACTCTGCATTGTGTTTGCTGCAAATAAGGAAAAACGATTTGAAATGTACAGTGGCGCATGAAAAATAAGCACCTGAAAAACATTTTTTTATGATTATTTGTTGTTTTCATTTTGAAGTAACTTTTGCTTATTTTATCGCTTGTTGACATACATACATAGTCAAAATATGCCAATATTTCGGGCTGCAATTATTTGCCGCAACACTGTATGTATGCTTATTTCTGCCTTTATTTCTTTACTGAGGCACAATAAAAGTCACTTTACGCGTGATTTTACGATAAAATGCAATTTCTGATCGGAGCCACTTTGTTATGCCACCACACCGCATATAACGCGAACATACCACACAATAAAAATATGTCAACTTACATCCAAAAATGCCACCGAAGAACAGAAATAGAACCCATTTTTGAGGGTACTTTAGAACTGGTTCAAATGGACGTATTGAGAGCAGCCACTCGTCTTCGAAGATTTTGTTAACAGAGCGCATCTGTAGTAATTTTATTTTCATGATTATTGGTAAATTTTTCTCAAGTAGGAACAGAAGGGACAAAGAAATTCTTATAAAAATCAATGCCAACAATTCAAATAGGCACTACTATCTTCTAAACTCCTCAATTCACTAGCCATAAACTCACAACAAAGGTGCTGAATCAAATCTCGGACCGTGGTGAGATAGTCAAATGCAAATTTTCTTCTCGAAAAGAAAGTTGTTTAAGAGGATGAAATTGTGTTAGGATTTTGTTTACAATCGATTTAGGAGTTATAAATGGTCGCAAAGAACAAGGTTCCACATAAGGAGGTGCTGTGGTATTACACATTATTTGACAATTTATAGAGATTCTTTGTGTCAAAAATGAGAGTTCAAGATATAAATTTCTAAGCCTTTTGTTTTTGTTGTTAGTCTGATGCAAGTTAGCCATAGAACACAACAAGTGTGCTTGCTGAATATTTCCTAGGAAAAGTGTGTGCGAGGGGGCGTAGCAGAGGTTGTGTCTACACCCACCAGCTGTCACAACAGCAACGACAACAACCAACAACTGCGTTGACATTGATAATGAATGGCAGCCGGTTCAAGCGGTGCCGGCTTTATTTTTTTTACCATCGACTTGTTTATCTCTTTTTTTTCTAGTAGTTAGTACATGATTTTTTTATTTTAACGCAAAATTAAATAAAAAATAAAAACAGACTGCGGCCATTGAATGCTAAATGAGGATTTTGTGCAAACGCCACCATAAAATCAAATAGCAAAAACTAGAAAATTAAAAGGGGTGGCAGCATAACGTCAAAGCGAAGATGGACAGACAGTCAGTAACTTCCGTTTTAAAAAGCGCAATCAACAACAACAACAACCACACACCAACAAATACAAAATGCAATCCACCTAAAAAAATACAAATACACCAACAATACCTACTTGTAAAAGCACTAAATTCAATGAATGAAAGATGAAGTTGCATGCGTTTTGCATTTAAATTGGCTGGCAACGCTCGCTCAGTGGCGCAGTCCGACTTGGTTAGCTGATTGGGTGCGGGTGTTGGCGAATATTTATTGCCATATAACGCACAGAAGTGAATTTGGTTATGCATAATTGCGAAAATATTTACATACATATGCACATCTGAATGCTTGTTGTTGTTTGTTTGTGGCTTGTTTGTAGGTGCTTGACAGCGTCATCGACCAACCGGGTTGCAAATAAATATTAAGCATTCATTTATGCTGGACATAAAAGCTGTTGACTTTATTGATTCTTCTCCGTTTTTTCATGTTTTGATTTTTTGTCATTTGTAATTGTATGCAATTGTTGTTGTTATTGCAATGCATATATGTTTGTAGCCGATATGGTTATTCCGATCTGTATTGATGGCAGTTTATTAGCAATTAATTCAATTATTTTTATGCGAAATGGGCTGCAACAAATTGAAGTATTTTAGAACCAGGGAAAGTGTTCGGTCTCCGTTGTAAAGTTCGCAGTACGTTTGACTAAAGCTTCATGCTCTGCAACAACTAGAAATTTATTTCAAAAACAGCTTCATATTCCGGCAGCTTGTTAGGAAACTTGCTGCTAACCTCATCAGAAAAAAAAAAGTGAGAAGCTTGACCTTTATTCCTTCGAAATTGTATCGTGGCAAAAGTTTAGATTTTCAAATTCATTCATGTCAAATTTCATCAAGACCACCCTCTTCCCTGTTTCGAGTTATGCTTGTTTTGATGTAGACATAGTCAAGTAGATAAAATTAGCATACTCTGATACAACTCCAAAATCAGGGCTGCACAACGATATAAACGAAAAAATTTCGTTTTGTTAATTATCAAAAAAAAGTATCAAAAATATATTTCGTTTTGATAAATATCAAAAAAAAAAAAATTTTGTTGAATACCAAAATCAAAAAATATCAAAAAAAAAGTTTTTCGTTGAATATCAAATCAAAAAATAACAAAAAAATTTTTTTCGTTATCGTTTATTCATTTTGCAAATTAGGCTGGGTCGGAAATCCACGTTATTTGAATTTATTTGTCAAGTACAAAAATTAATGAATCAAGGAACACAACAAAAAAACATAGTTACTAAGTACCAAATGGGCGCATCTACATTAGGCTCCATCGAAAAGTCATGTTTTTAATTTTTTTTTTTCAACCACCTATTCGGCTTTTGGTGGATTCTGTTCTGAGAGCGCAAGAAATGGTTTTCATGCTTTAGCAACAAATGGCTTTTTTTTGTGGTCTTTTGCTATTACAAAATTAAAGCACGACCGCACTGATTTCCTCTTTCTTTTGCGACCCATCTTAACCAATATTATTTTGAAATATTCAAATATTTTTTGTGAATTGTTTTGATAAAAACCGAAACGAAATTTATTTTGATAATTATTTTTTGATTTTCAACGCAACGATATATTTTTTTGTTGAGCTTGTAACGTTATTATTATTGAAAAACAAAACGAAATAAAAAGTTTTTTTCGTTTATTAATAAAAATAACGTTATTTTTCAGCCCTGTCCAAAATTGGTACCTAGCACCAAATCAGAATTTCCCCGAAATTCCCAACATTCTTTGGCCTCTTTAAAAAATAATTTACTTTAATTTTATAAAGTCGGCTATTGACCTCTAAGTCCAGTGTGTGAAAGTGTATTCTTATTTCCAGCATAACTTCCCTTCCTTCATGATTTTCATTAAACTCTTGAGTTCACCAAATCCTCATTTCGCCAGTTATAACGTCACTTTTTCCAATCAATTTCATGCATTATAAATGCCCATTACAATTGCCTTCACCCGAACTGTCCAAACGGCAGCAAAGTGCCCACTTCTGTTCCATAAGCACTTGTGCGAAAAAATGCAAATTCCATGACGCATATATGTTTGTAGCCGATATGGTTATTCCGATCTGTATTGATGGCAGTTTATTAGCAATTAATTCAATTATTTTTATGCGAAATGGGCTGCAACAAATTGAAGTATTTTAGAACCAGGGAAAGTGTTCGGTCTCCGTTGTAAAGTTCGCAGTACGTTTGACTAAAGCTTCATGCTCTGCAACAACTAGAAATTTATTTCAAAAACAGCTTCATATTCCGGCTGCTTGTTAGGAAACTTGCTGCTAACCTCATCAGAAAAAAAAAGTGAGAAGCTTGACCTTTATTCCTTCGAAATTGTATCGTGGCAAAAGTTTAGATTTTCAAATTCATTCATGTCAAATTTCATCAAGACCACCCTCTTCCCTGTTTCGAGTTATGCTTGTTTTGATGTAGACATAGTCAAGTAGATAAAATTAGCATACTCTGATACAACTCCAAAATCAGGGCTGCACAACGATATAAACGAAAAAATTTCGTTTTGTTAATTATCAAAAAAAAGTATCAAAAATATATTTCGTTTTGATAAATATCAAAAAAAAAAAATTTTGTTGAATACCAAAATCAAAAAATATCAAAAAAAAAGTTTTTCGTTGAATATCAAATCAAAAAATAACAAAAAAATTTTTTTCGTTATCGTTTATTCATTTTGCAAATTAGGCTGGGTCGGAAATCCACGTTATTTGAATTTATTTGTCAAGTACAAAAATTAATGAATCAAGGAACACAACAAAAAAACATAGTTACTAAGTACCAAATGGGCGCATCTACATTAGGCTCCATCGAAAAGTCATGTTTTTAATTTTTTTTTTTCAACCACCTATTCGGCTTTTGGTGGATTCTGTTCTGAGAGCGCAAGAAATGGTTTTCATGCTTTAGCAACAAATGGCTTTTTTTTGTGGTCTTTTGCTATTACAAAATTAAAGCACGACCGCACTGATTTCCTCTTTCTTTTGCGACCCATCTTAACCAATATTATTTTGAAATATTCAAATATTTTTTGTGAATTGTTTTGATAAAAACCGAAACGAAATTTATTTTGATAATTATTTTTTGATTTTCAACGCAACGATATATTTTTTTGTTGAGCTTGTAACGTTATTATTATTGAAAAACAAAACGAAATAAAAAGTTTTTTTCGTTTATTAATAAAAATAACGTTATTTTTCAGCCCTGTCCAAAATTGGTACCTAGCACCAAATCAGAATTTCCCCGAAATTCCCAACATTCTTTGGCCTCTTTAAAAAATAATTTACTTTAATTTTATAAAGTCGGCTATTGACCTCTAAGTCCAGTGTGTGAAAGTGTATTCTTATTTCCAGCATAACTTCCCTTCCTTCATGATTTTCATTAAACTCTTGAGTTCACCAAATCCTCATTTCGCCAGTTATAACGTCACTTTTTCCAATCAATTTCATGCATTATAAATGCCCATTACAATTGCCTTCACCCGAACTGTCCAAACGGCAGCAAAGTGCCCACTTCTGTTCCATAAGCACTTGTGCGAAAAAATGCAAATTCCATGACGCCATCAAAACGTATTTTTTCGTCAAATTCAATAAAAAGTTCCCATACTCCCATATCGAATTTGTGTGTGCGTACCTGTAAATACCTGCTTGTTGTGTGGTCAAACGAATATTCGTCCTTTCAATACCCTTACACCAGCGCCCTTCCGGTATGGCCAGCAGACAGGCCTCGTTTGCTGTTACTTTTTTGCTTAGTTCTTTCTGATGGCTAACACATTAACAAACCCCATCAACACCCGCTTAGTCTGTTTCAGTGCTTTCAAGCTGTTTTTTTGTTTCGCTTTTGGTCGATCACATTTGGTTTCGTGTCGAGTTTTGGTCTACAAAATTCTTTTTTGCTCGTTTCGCACTTTGATGTATTAAAAAAAGTTTTGCTCATTTTTACGCTTCGTTTGTTGATTGGTTTCTGTTTATTTCCCTTTTTGGGATGAGCAACAGTTTTTTGCGCTACTTTTATTGCTAACTGTCAAAATATCACATAGAAACACTTGTGCCAGATTGTCTCATTTTTAATGTGATTTGCCAAATGCTCTCAGGCGTGTCGTTGATATGTGTAAACTTTTTTCGGTCGGACTAAATGATGTCAGCAATGTTTGTGGGTAGTAAGGCCAACCAGCCACGTAATTTTAGGTCCAAATGGGTCTTTTACTTGAATTTATACTCGTTATTGTTCATGATCCAACCATAACAGGTCGTATCAGCTCGACAAACATACAAACACACAAAAAATTTCTATGTATTTTGTTTTTGTAATTTGTGGGTTTATATTCAAAATCGTACTGAAAAATGGGTTGATTGTCAAAATTCGAGAAAAAAATAAAAATCAGCTGGCCTATCGACACGACCTGTATTATTGGATCATGTTATTGTTGCTCTACTCCACTCACAAATTCTGATTAAACCGGTTGTTGTGGGAACGTATTTACCCGTGTTGTTCTATCAGTGCTGAACTCTGGTTCAGAACACAAGCAAGTCAACAAGACAAATTCGACACTAAAACCATATTAAATGGCCGCACATTCCCAGGGCTTGCGAGATGTTTACCACAGAGACAAACGAGAAACCTAAAAGCTTTTAAAGCACAAAAGATCGACGAAGCAAAAAAGCAGACGCGTGAAAGTCAGACCTTCATGCAAATGAGTTGGTTTGAAGAACCACAACAGACAGTTAAAAGCAACAAAACAATAACAAATTTGCATTGCTCCACACTTATCACGCGAGAAAATTACAAATGTTTCAGCATATCCTTTGAAATCATAATAAAATTCGAGCATATTAAAAAAGTAACGAAATAAGATGTCTACAAATGTGTACGCCTAAGTGGAAGAGGAAAGAAATCAACTGCTGTCATATTGACAAAAGAAGATATTTTTTGTATTTTTGGAATAAATCGGCTTAGTGGCTGACAACTGGAAACCTATTGTAAGGTAATTGAATGAGCACATGAATCCTTTTTATTGGATACTATGAGCGCATACGAAGAGGTAACATAAGAACATTAAGGTAGATAACTATTGTGTGTAGCCGAGCATCATGTCGTTACCGGCATTCAGTGAGTTTCATGGTATTCCAAAAACTATCTACATGGATGCTTTTATTTAGCGGTTAAGATTGCGTTTGAAAAATCAACAAATCGTAAAAAAATAAAAAAACAAACACGAAAACCCAAATTAAGTCCGTACAAAAGAAAAAATATAAAAACGAAATAGAAAAAGATGGAGATAAAGAAAAAATGCTCAACGCACGAACATAACAAGGAAACAAAGCAGAATTCAGTAACACAAAAAAGGGAAAAGTGTAGCCGGCACTGCATGAAACTGCAACTAAAAGGCGGCTCAAGGAAACCAGTTTCTTGTGCGTAACTTGAGCACATCACTGACGATAGATTCTTTACGTTTTGTATGTACTACATTTCTCATGTTTGTGGTAGTTTGGCAGAAACTGAAAACCAAACTGGTTTTTATTTTTGGATTATTTATTAACATAATTCTTATTTGAACTAAACGCTTGAGGCCTGCTGTGGAGTTAGCAGGCAAGTTAGGGCAAGAAGGTCAAATGAGCAGATTTTGTAGAAAAGGTTGTCATATTGAAGAGCAAATAATGGTTAGAATTGGGGTTATATAACATCATTTCAAACCCTATAACTGCAAAGTAGGGATACTTTTTGGTGCTTAAAGCGGGCAAGTTGTAATCCGAGTAGAGAGCAGTGCAGCTTTGTTTGTTTTCCTGCGCTCGGCTCAAGTACGTGAGATCCTGTCGATCGTGTACAAATATCAGTTGCTTGTTGTAGCCCATTGAGTGGTGAATAAACAAAAACACGCGCCCCTGACCTTTTTTTCTGGTACCTATGCATGTCTCGTTTAGTTGGTTCATTGTTTCATCTGATTATATTCACTTTAAAAAATACCCAATATTCATAAATCCAGCTTTTTTTTCGATGTTTCCGAATTGAATAAATTTTTAAAGTGAAGTCTGAGTTTGGTTCGAAAATATTGATGGAATTCACTATTTATTCGAGTGGAGAAATATCAAAAATGTTCTGTTTTCCTGGAGAATGAACTGTTCCTACAAATGATCTGAAATTAAAAATCAATGTTTGAAATTTTAAAAAGGTTTTGCTCTCAAATGAGATGCTTTTCCAACAAAAATGCTTATTGGGTAGCTACGAAAAAGGGTATGTTTGTGTTATAGTGAAACACTTTTAACGATGTTTTCCAATTTTATGCAGCCCACACGCTTAGACTGATAGCGTTTTTTGCGTTATCTTCCATTTGTTTGGTTAATAGAAAGGTCATTAACGCTATCGGCGCAGCTGTTTTCTAAATCAAATATTAAGTGGCATTATTCTCAGTTCATCTGCGTAAAACGTGTGAGTTATCAATTTATTTAACTTTCGTATGCCGATTGGATATAGAGTTTCATGCCCGTCACGTTTCAATGAAAATATCTATTTAGCTGAGTAAGTTTTTAGGAACATCGTTCACGCAAAAAAATTCCAAAAATAGTAAACAATCTGTACATAAAAAATCGTTTATTTTGTCTGTTATGATAATTTGCCCAAAACCAGCGGAAAAAGGTTTTAATTGTTAAGCAGATTAATATGGTTCATTACGGAAACCATTACCATGGCGCAAGCTTGGGGCTTCCTTTCCTTAGTTTTAAGACATTTTTTTAGGGTATATTGGGTACTAGCGCAAAGATTTAACTAAATATTTCAAATTAACTACAGTTCGTTTGAACCCCTTTTAAGTACCTCAAATGACATATTTTCCCTTTTAAATTAAATTTCGCTCTAGGTCTTAATAGGAAAATAATTGTTTAATTAATTTTAAATTGGGTAGGCAAAATGCGAAGCCAACGAAAAAACATTGACATTCACTTAATTAGAAGACAAGATTGTTAGTACGATGCGTAGGTACGAGTACATCCAAACTGTGTTTCTTTTCTTTGAATGAAAGCGAACGATGAGTGTGGTACTAAATTGATTCTAATTTTTGCATGCTCAGTTCACCAAAGAAAGAAACCCAGTAAACATAAATGACAGATCAGAATTAAATTCACTTTAAAGTCATGTTAGAAAATACATTCACCCCTATTACGGTTGTCAAGATCAAATGTCACGTCGTATTAATGTCGACATCAATATCAAAGTCGCGTCAATGCAAAAGTGGTATTTACTTCGTCAATGTATTGACGTTGACGTGTTATCGATAATTTAATAGCAAAACTACGATCCTTATACTTTTGACAGTTGTTTATTTACAATTTGTTGCACATATAATTCTGCTTAAGATTTAAACTTTTGTTTAAAGATGTTTTTTTACATTATAAGCCGGAAAAAGCAACGAAAATAGCCGTTAAACCTTCGGTAACACTTTCCATCGAACGTCAAGTGTTAATACACGTCCAAAAATCTAGGTAGAGGTATCAAGCGACGCGTCTTCACCTCCGTAACAATAATCTGGAGGGAAATCAGATATTTTAAGAATTTTGCGAGATATTTTCAGTTAAAGTTCACAATTTTTCTGTCATTTTCATGTGGTTGTTGTAATGGCACATTAGGCTAAGCCAAAAAAGTAAAAAAGTGTGCGTACCGTGGCACGTTGTCACGGTTCAGGCAACCACCCGGAGTTGGAATGGCGTAGCCCAGGGTTTTTTTTAAGCGCGGCCAATGCGGAAAGGTGTTATGCACATAAATACCATGGATTACGCCCCGAATTGGAGATCTGACCCGGTTCGGTTTTTCACTAATAACTTTTCACTGAAACAAAATATCGGATTTCCCCCTCCAGGTTATTGTTACGGAGGTAAGGACGCTGCCTTACATAATCGTTGTATTGACGTTAGAGTCATCAAGCTTCAATTCATCATCCGAAGCTGAAAATGTTCAAGACGGGTTTGAAGTTGATTTATCTGACGACTTGCAAAACATGGAAGCTTCGCAAATACGGCAACAAATTAAAGATTTTTGTAATTCGTTTTTGGTTGTTTTTATTAAAAAATATAAAATACTTCAGTATTTTCTGCATAAAACAAAAATATTTATTCTGTTTTTGAAAACTAATCTTTAAACTAATCTTTTAACTTTTGAGAACACCTTGAACCATTTTTTTCTAGTTCTAAAATAAGCTGCGCAAATTGGTTATTGTTTGTTATTTTCATTTTTCTCTACATTTTCCTGAATTAAATAAAAACTAAACAAATAAAGTGTGTAAAAAGGTATAATTCAGAATTATTTTACCAAATTTTTACAGCAGAATATTTTATTGAGCGCTTGTCGTCACCAAAATCTGTGTTGACAAGTTTTATGTTAACTCCCGTCAATAGAATATCACTATTGTTGTCGTAAATACCAAAATAGTTTCAACAGCTGTCAATAGTTATCGAAATTGACAATGGCGATACCGATTCGTCAACAAAAAGTCAATACTTAAAAGTATTGACAACCGTAATAGGGGCGATTATTACTTTCTCTATTTGAGAATCAGGGCTTATAAAACCATTCGCACTTAAGCCTAGGTCTTCTTCTCAAATGTCGGTCAAACATTTTTAAAAAAGTATAATTTTTTGGATTATAATAATTGTGACAGCCAAGTTAAAATTATTTCTTTCTATTAACTACGTCAGATATAAACTTGAAGCCCATCTCCCAAGTTGGAGTAATAACTTTTTGATGTTGGTTGGGTTAGAATAATTGCCGAACGAAAACGCTAATGGTTCAGTTATGCTTGCATAGCATGGCAATACATTGCATGGATTCTGTCATTTTCGATATCTGTTAAATGGGTTTTACATGTATTCGATTATACAACGCATGGCAACCCAGAGCATGGCATAGAAGTCTGTTGAATTTTGATCTCTGTGTAACTTAACATACCTACTGTCAAAGTTTTTGCTTATTATTCTTATAAATTTTAGTAAAAAACAAATAAAAGCGTTGTAATGGAAGAAGAAAAGCTGAAAGAATTTGTGCGAGCTCATGAAATTCTGTATGTTTCGCGAATATCTGATTTTGAGGGGCTGTGCGTTGTGCGAAGTATAATCAACATTTTCTTTTACGTGCTGTGTATTGCTATGCTATGCCCTGCTATGCAAGCTTAACTGAACCATAACTGCTTTGCTTTGCGCAGCTGTCATTAAATTTGTTTTTAAATTTGCTCGCATTTCAATGGTCATAGCCGCATCCCGTCGCATCGCAAAGTTGAGCTTTTGTTTGGTAATTTTGTATACAAATTCCGGCAATTAACATAACAATACTGACATTGATGGCTGAACTTACGTTTTTTACTCGTTTTTTTTTAGTACCAAGAGCAGATACTTGACATACATACAAACATACGAGTACGCAGGCATATGCCACAGATGAATAACAATAGCTGTGTTCACCTACCCTCTTTCTAGAACGTAAACTTTTGCGAAGTTGTAGAACAGATGAGTTTTTTGAGGTTTCTCGTAAACTTATATTGAAATTTTATCTTTTATATATTTACGATTCAAATCAGCAAGCTGTCCGAACATGCAGAGGTTGACACTTCCTTTCTATGACATAAAACGCGATAGACGATTGAAAACCCCTTGCCTCATAAATACTGAATTTGTGAACCCCTCTGTAATGCTGCTCCCCATTTCAGCATGACACCACCTTTCCGCACCCACTTTGACCGGCATTCGGCATTGCATCGGTGCTTAATGAGCCGTCACTCACAGTTGTCAATGCTTTAAGCGAAGTCAAACATATGTAAAACCAACTAAATTCTAAACATTCACGTCAGAGCGGATGATTTTCCCTTGCAGTGGGGCGTATTGAGAAGCTTTTAAGACTCGAGTAATTGAACGTTTGGCCCTTTTCACAGCTAATTTATAACTTTTCCATTAAGCTTGATTTTATTGTTGGTTTCAACTTGTAGTTGTTTAGTTTCCATTCTCTTTGCCTAGTCATTCGCCTCTACTTTTTTCCTTTGCTTTACTCAATTAACGCAGTTTGCCGTTTCGTATTACGTTCTTTTTTTTAATGCCCGCTCACGAAGTAATTATCCGACAATGATTGGGCAACTTGCCTTAAAAAGCGCTGATGAAGCGAAACTCCTACAGCACCCTGTATGATTGGAGAATATGCTCTAATTGCGCCCTGCACATCAACTTTTGTGCATACAATTTTTTATTGGTGGCTCATGCTGGGTTAAATACCATTCGATTATAGATATGTACAAGGTGCGGCTAATCCCTCATCTTGGTCATCGCTGAGTTAGTTTTTGCCAAGTAATCATAGCAAACAGAAGCTCTATTGCCCTGTCAGCTATTTCGCTGACGACGATTTATCATTTGATCTATACAAAGTGATCGGTTTTCATCAATTAGGAAAAACATTATTTATTTTGAATTACATGGCTGGCATAATCAATTTTAATTGACTTTGTAGCGAAAAGTCATTGGCCGATTATTGAGAGTAATGATGAATTGCTGGAAGATCGTATTTGCTGGGCATTAAAAGGCTTACAAAGTATTTAATTCGTAAGGCTTATAATTACAAATTGAAGCTTTTTTAGCTTCATTTGGTCTTCTTTTCTTTTTCTTATAGTCTCAAATTTGTAAAACAATGTTTACATATTTCAAACGACACTGTCATTTCTCTACACTGCAAGGCTTAGTACTCTCACGATACGGTAATATTTAGCCTAGTTTAGACATTTACAAGTTTTACACGCGTTTGAGTCAAAGTCTGCATTCATCAGATTTGCCGCTCAAAAATGCTCTGTGTAATATGTCAGACTTATCAAACAGCCTTCATATTTAATAAAAGAAATTTTTCTCAACTTTAACTTAATTTAAATTGAATCGAATTTGTAGATTCCAATGCTATGTAATTGTAGTTGGCTACAAAAGAGATGGTAGTTCAATTATAGTGGCGTCTTTGTTCGGTGCGAAATTGTATTCTATCTTCATCAAAGAAATGCAAACTTCAAGGAGAGACTCTAAAGACATTACTCATACAATTGCAACCATTTGCTTTGGTCTATAATTCCACTCACTAATGATATTATTAGCGCTCAATGTTGCTGGTATGGCCCTTGTTCAGCATTTCCATCATTTTAATTTACAACACTTAACATTTTCACTGAGATAACTAATGATGAAAAAATTGCTTGTAATTAAATGTTAGGCAATTTTAATTGTTATAATATGCGTGGATGCGGCGATAATAGTATGTAATTAGATGAGATAGATTAACATTGAGTATGAGGGAAAAATGCGTACCACACATCCCACCAACCATTTCGAAACATAAAAGTATCGCAATCGAGTTTATTTTCTAAAAATAAAATATTCAACGGAAGCGACAAGTAGCTGCCATTAAAATTATATTGAATAGTTCGCCATTTTATTCCACCTCTGAAATTTTATTAATTTCAAAATATTATATATTGCCCCTGAGTTAGCATGGAAGCGTTTGAGATCCAGTTTAAATCTCATACCAGCCTGGTCCCTGAGTCTTTATTTTCTAAATTAATTTGCATTAAATCTGAAATCGTTCTCTTGATGAAACTTTTCAATGTTCAACTCTGTATAAACCGTGTCTGACTATGTGCTAGTATTTTTTATCATATCTACGTATTAGCTTTGGATCAAATTCGTTAATCAATAAGTTTTAGTTTACACGAATTTTCAATGCTCCACATTCCCTTCGATTTTCGCTTTCCACTAATCTCCTTTCTCTGTGAATATCGTCATTTTGCTCAATCTAGCCAAGAGCTTTTCAATAGACGCTCTACAAACATACATACCTACATAAGTTTTATATTTCGTGGGCTGAAGACTCATCGAAGTGAGCGTCTTGACTCAACTTTGTCCTCTCGGTTGGCAGCTCTAACCTCGGCTGTGCGAGTTCTACATAAAAAGCAAGAAAACTGTATGAAAGTAAATTCACAGATACTTATGTATTTATATATCTTCGTGGGTATGCTGGAAAAATATATATCTTTACCCTCATATATGAATGTATGTACATACATATGTATACAAACTTCATTTGTCCGACACAACGATGCTACCAATAGTTTCTAGCTGACCTATAAATATGAAACCGGTATTTTTGTGCTACAAGTTTTTCGTTTTAACACATTTCCGCTTATATTTACACTTACCTTTACTTACAGTGACGTTCAAAAAATCAGCACTATTTTGTGCTAAAAAGAACATTTTATACTTTATTTATTTACTGTAGAAGAAGCCAAAAAGTTGTTTTCAGAATTTGTGTCTATCTGCTTATTTGTTTGTACTCACATCACTTAAAAGTGCTGTTTTGTTATGGATGTCAATTTTACCGATGTATTAAAGATATTTGGCGCCGTGGTTTAGTGGTGGTGTGCTCACCTGCTATACCGTGGTTTAAGTACAGGTGACTTAAAAAGTTGCTCTAAAATGGGACCAGTGGCTGCCAACCCTCAGAGTGTATTTTTGCCATGAATAGCTTCTCAGCAAAAATTATTCTGTCTTTACTGAAGCAAACATTTTGAGTGCTATTTCTACTATCACAACTGTATATAGCTTTTGTAGTATAGAAAAGGCGTTTTGCCTGTGTGAAGCTATAAATAGATTATACCTGTATTAATAGCAATAATATTAAAAAAAACAACAATGGAACTATCACCATCGACTTAGTTAAAAGTTGTCAATGCAATGTTAAAATCCTATGAAGTTAAATTAGACGTAGCGCTGTGATTTGAGCGACTATCTTCGACTTTTACTACAGGATTGCACCAACATTTAAAATTCGAATCACATTTTAAGAGCTTTTATGCATCGCTTTGTCAATAAGTTGGACTTCAACTATCTTTTGAAACGATAAGCCACAACTTGCTTTCATCTACGAAAGTCATTCATTACCGAATCGTAAAAAATGGCTTGAGTAATATTACTCTCGTAAAATTTCATTGCGCTATCTTATGAAGCTAATTCGTACTTCAGCCATGTAGTGTTGTGTTTGTAATCGCTCAAATCTGGAAATACAAAATCAGATAATGTACAATATTTCTACATATATGTATGTAGATATGGATATCAAAACAGGTTTCAGAATAAAGGCTTGACACAGAGCACGTTAATTCAGACTTAACTAGCTGGCTTAGAGGTAATCATACTTAATTGGGCCTCAACAGTCATCGGTTTTTAGCGAAAGTGAACACGTTTCCAAAAATTTTACGTTGGTCAAATTTGGAACTTAGCTAATCATGTTTAAGTTTGCTGTCTGTCAACACTTTAACAGCTTTCATTTCAATCCATATTTTACTTGCATTCACCCACAATCGTTGATACGTTACTTCTAGATTCCATGAACTTGCCATTGTAGTACAACGACAACAATTATTGATTTAACAATGCAATAAACAATTCATTTATCTGATAGTGTATGTGTATTATTATATAAATAAATGTTAAGTGCGATATTCTGGTCACACCCAATCTAACTTCCTTCCTTGTTGGGTGCTTTTGCGCGTCTACTCCACCCGGAGTCTACACAAATGCAGCTGTCAGACATCAGCAACGGTTTTGTTTACAGGTGTTATTATTTATCGCATTTAATTATATTTTGTTTTCTTTTGTTTTATAATCGCGAGTTCTATAGCTGCGGCCACTGACTGTTTAAATTGCCAGTACTTATGTATATCGGTATAGTATGTGACAATTTGTTTATTAACACACTTAGCGATGCTTATCGCCACTTTTATTCGTGCGGGCACTTCACTCGAGTCGTAAGTGACGTGATAGGGCCTGTAGGAAAGGTGAATGAAATATCGCTTGTAATAAAATTAGAAACAGAATCGACGGAACTTTAATCATGTGAATTTTGGTTCAACATTCATTTCTTCTTTGTGATAACTGACGTTAGGTAGAAAATTCATCCGAAGCATCGTTGGGTCGGGGAGTGCTTAGAAATTGTGCCTGCAGTTGAATCCAATCTTATTTCTCAATTTCCAACATTGATTATTAACATGAGATCAGTTCTACTTTCTCCAGCAAAAACGACAATTTCTGACATGAAAATATTCTTATTTTTCCACTTGAAAAAATATTGGTACAATTCAGTCCAACTGTAATCGAACTACACATTTTCCAAATTATGGAAATTTGTGTATGTACATGTTTTATTTCATTTCAACTAGAGAATGAAATTAGATTTCATTCCTCATGTAAAGTGTTTGTTGCATAACTCAGCTTCCAGCAGGGTCCAACGTTAATTATGTGCGCAACCGTTTGTTACGTTTTCATTGCCTACATCTCCCCAAGTCACATATTTACGTACTGATAAGAGAAATTAACTGATGCTCTTAGTGCCATCCTATTCACCCTCCATTTTGGCTATTTGTTTGCAATTATTTTTATCAGTTTACCGTATTACAAGAGACGCGTTCAAATGTCAACGCTTGTCAGTGTCGAGACACGAATGTGTCAAATTTGATACTTTGTTGCGTGTATTTTTGTACTTATGTATGTATGTGTATGTTTACTTTTTATGACAATCATAATTTAAATTTTTAAATAAATAAGTAATAATTAAACACATACATTTTTCTATTTTCTTTCCAGGTTCGTACATACGTACATATATACATATACATAAATACATCAAAGCCCAAACAAACGTCTGTCATATTTTGCTATACAATTTTTGTAACACTTGCGAGCGTGAGTAACTACTTAAGAAAGTAAGATGCACTTTAACGCTGATAAGCCAATTTTCAGCGCTTAAATTACGATATTATAACTTTGCCAATAACTTTGAGAGCTTAACCATAAAAATCTCTTCATTAAATTGCTTTATTACTCGCTGTCGAATAGCTTCACTCTTGCTCGGAGCCCTGCGGAGTGGGCAAATTTGAAATGTTTTGCTGCATTGGGGTGGCCTTTTGCTGTCATATTCGGGCAATATTGAGGCGCTTGTGCCACATAGTTAGTCACACTTCAAATGTAATTATGATTGCTTCAGTGATTTTTATTAATATTATCGTTTTGATTATCCAACAAATACATTGCGTCGTAAATAATGGCGCCATCAACGCCATCGACACTCGGCAAGCTGCGCCACACAAACTTGTCATGAACAATAAAGCTTAATAATAAACTTGAGCATCGTCAGTGTCGAAGCTTATGACCTCATCAGACAAGCCATTCACTCTCAGCCATCACATCCTTTAATATGGTCTTGTTGACATGTCCTTTTGTTTTTGCCAGGCGCTGTCATGTTTACGAATATTGGGTGATGACAGGGAAATCTCAAAATATTCCTCACATTTGATATGCTCGATTGAAGGGAATTTAATCAATTTCTGTTGAATGTTGTTGCGGTTTTGGAAAATAATTACACACCACATCGTGACACACACATACATACATATATAGTAGGTAGAGCGTAGTTTTGACAAAGCCAATATTTGAATGTTTCCTGTTGGCCTTCCAAGTACCTTACAAAGTTCAGCACAGTAAAGCCAAGTGATGCCATCGTCTTTCTGAATATGTGCCCTTTGTTGAGTGAAAATTTTCATAAAGAGCCCAAGTGCAAAGGTTTTAGAAGAATTCTCAGCTGAACGCTTATAAGCCCTCCTCCCCTTCTTGCTGATGGCGGTCGGTTGGGGACCGTGAATACCTTCAAGCGAACAACCAAAAAAGGTTCCGGCCTTCACCGGCCTACGTGGAATTCATTGCAGCCACATATTTATGTATTTGAACTCTGTATCCCTATGGATGAAATTTTCACAATTAACCACCTTTGGGCACTGTAATGTATTTATTTGTGTATCCAGTTGCATATCATAGCTTGAAGCATGGAAAAACACGAGCACACATGACTTCATACTTCACCAGTTTACCAGTAGTTATGTCGCGCGGCTCCGCCTACACTGTTACATACATAGCGCCAAGGATTAACATAAATAAATCATACCACAAATATGACAGGAGTGACCAAATAGGATGCCCTAAAGGATATCTCGTTGCAAACAACTACATGTGTGGTTCCATGGAAGGACAAAGAGCCTGTAGCAACATCCGTTTAAGGTAACCGGATGATGAATCACCCAGCCTTGCATGTGTATGTGTGTGTGCGTAATCACCGGCGCAAGTATGTGTGATTTTAATGGAATTCCGCCGACGAGGGTCAAATCTTCCGAACCACTATTTTGTTAGTGTATGGACGCGTAGAAGCAAGTTTAGTGGGTATGTGTCGTTATCCATTTTCTCAACTCTCAACTTGTTTCATTGGATTTATGTTTGTGCATTAATTTTTCAAAAGCTTCGGTTACAAAACTCCCGCCAATGTCGCCTATACGACCAAGCAGTATTCAAACAGACAGACATATTTATTTATTAACAACACAGCGCTGTGGAACTTTTGTTGCGTCGCACTTTCTTTCAGTACCCAGACTTAATCAGAAATGCTGACACATCGGGTTTTTGGATGACATGGCCCACAATATGGCGGATAAATGAAATGTGGCGAAAAACGGTGGCGTTATTGCATTTATGTTAATTTGAAATCGTTTAAAAAAAGATGGACTTACCAATTCCACTTAAAGCAACATAACCTCAATGTGCGCATTCGTAATATTCGAAGTGAGTTTGTGCTGCAGTAAAATGTGAGGTGAGCGGAGCATTCGTGGTGCACCGTTAATAACTTCCGAAAATGCACTCATAAAATCATACGCAGTTACAAATGTTTTCGTATTTATTCCAACATTAAAACCAGCCGAAACACAACCAACCCTCGCTGCTACACCCATAAAAGGCTGACATTGGCGGTAATTATTGTTGCAGACATCCAGCGAGCATGATGCTACATTTGTTCAGCGAATATTTATTTTATGTTAAAATAATTTTTATTGCATTATGTGCCGCAACTACAGACAGGTTGTACTTAGCAAGCTTCTACGGTTATAAAATGAGAAAAAAATATTTGGAAAAGGTAAAGCATTCTGCTCGTTGGCTGACGCTGAAACTCCGGTCGCTCCCATTCTCGGCTGTTGGGTGTGCTCGTTCTCTGTGGACTTGTATCCTTGCTACTTTTAAGTATTGTGTTGATTTTTAATTTTATATCTGCAACGTCATCTATTTTATGAACAACGCCGACAGAGCAAGTGCGGTGCAGGCGCCATAGCCGTCTTTATTTATACAATCTGTCTTATGTTTCTTGTTTTTTTTTGTGTTCTTCGCTTTGTTTTTATTTCTGGTGGTCTACGTTTTGCAGACACTTTGGCTATGTTTATTAATATTTATTTTAAGTACTTAAAATCCACATCATTTTCGTTCCGTGTTGTGTACGTTTTGTGTTATAACTGCGTTATTTCGGAAAAGCCACTTGAGTCATTTTCTTTTTTACTTTTTGTTGTTAGTTTTACTATTATGCGTAATGTATTCGGAGTATAGTTGTTGTTGTTTTTTTTAATACGAAAACACTTTCCGGAATGCTGCTAATTCGACAGACCTTTGACAGATATGAATCCCGTACACTCAGGTACTACCACCTTCAGGTTCACACCAACCTCCATGATGACCGATTTATTGAACATGATCTTCGAGGAAGTACTTTTCTTCTATATTTCCTACTCAGTCCAAATTAGCATTTGTGGCGGGACGTGATGCTCCCTCGGCTGTCATTATTTTCTTTACCCAGGCCAAAAAGGCAGATGCTAGCTGTTGGTTGTACCAGTGTGATTGACCTTTGCCTGCTCTAACATCAAGTCAACTATCGTCACAACTATATCCATATCTTCGTTGTTTGTCTTCCTTTCTCCGATAGTTACTTGCATTTTTTCTCTCATCTTATTTTATCTTCGTTTTTCTTCTGCTATTTAACATAATTCTTAAATTACGTATCTACTTTCCTTATTTTCATAACCTCACCTTCTCATTGCTATTTCTCTTCATTTTAAATTTGTTCCTTGGCACCTTTCACCTGTTCAATTTTAGGCTATCACTCACCATTATGTTCGTTGCATAACCAATGAAGTTTCCATTTTCCAATTCCATGTGCAAAAATCAATATGTTTTCTTATTCACAACACCTGAAATATTTACACAGTATTTTATTTATTATTTATAAACATAATAAACGACATTTATACCTGTAAGTATGCAAGTTCAAAGGCAGGCCCTACAATCACTCATCCTTCTCTTGTTCCAGCGACTCGACTCCATCTCCCATGTGTCCATCAAACTATAATCGCATTTAAGACTTTGTAAAATAGGCAGAAAACCGCAGCGAAACGTCTACGTGCCTTGAAATATTGATGAGCATTCCATTAATTTAGATTACCTTCACCGCACTCTACAGCCCATGTGACTGATGTTGTATTATTTGTAGTCATACATTCATATTCGTCTTGACTTCATTTGTATTGTATAAGGTTTATGATTTTTGTTATGTCAATCGATAATGATAATAATAAATTATTTGAATGTTGGCAGCTTTGACCTTTCATAACTAGGAAATCAAATATGCCTACATACATATAACATCGAACCCTAAAGAGCATTTTTGTTGGAAATACATCCGAGAACAAATTCGTTGTATAATTTCCAACATTATTTTTAACTTGAGATCAGTCCATTCTCCAGCAAAAATGAGCATTTTTGATATGAAAACATTCTTATTTCCCCACTTGAAAAATTATTGGATTTCGACTTGAATCGAACTTCACATCTTACGTTGTTGCTATTTATTTCAGTATTAAAACACAATGCGCAATACAATACGAGTATTATCAATACTACCTTTTGTCCAACAAATATATGGGTGTTTATTTCTTTCCTTTCTTGAATGTTTTATCATAAATGTTGGCAATTTTTGGTTCCCTAACGTGACTTGACTAATTTCTGATGTCAGATATGACAGAAAATACTAGTGTTGCCATGAGTAAAAATTTCAGGTCAACTTTCAAACTGAACTCCAATGGTGTTCAAATTATTGGAAAAAATTTCAAGTGGCATTTAACAGTTTGTAGCACATTAGCACACTAAATCAAAAAGAGTCACAACTCAAAATCCGAGTAACTTTCACTTAATTGCTTCTGGATCACACAAAAGTGATTTGATTTTTAAAAACTTGACATCACTGTGCTCTTTAAAGAGTTACGATAATAGTCAAAAAGAAAAATATTGTATGTACTGGCTTCACTACTTTTTATTAGGCAATCTATGCCAAGAAAGAGACCTAAAAAAATTTGGAGTTGTGACTGTTTTTGATTTAGGGTGCGATATTCTCCCGATAATTATCTTTTTAAATAGTTTTTCTATGGCAAGGAACTTTTGTGACAAATACAAATTTTAAAAAGTAATTTCTCCCTCCTCATTAAACATTAACTTAAGTCGTATGTCAACAATGGTTAGCTTATAATACATTAATGAGCATGGATTCCATATGAACACACATTTTACTTGTACAGGAAATAAATAGACATCCGAAATGTGTAAGGAAACGCCGTCATTTTAGCACTGAAAAGGAAAGCAGATGGAGAATCAACAACCTCCCTGCACTCATGTGCACAACTTTGTTGCACTTGCACTTGCAGACTTGCATTCGTAACGAACAACACTAACGAACTGCGTTGGCAAAGTGCAATATTTGTGCTTCTACAACGAGGCAACCAGGAAAACAAAGTTTGCACAAAACTCAATTTGTGGAGTAATTTGTATTGACCAAGACTGGTAGGGTAGAACACAGAACTGCATTCGCAAGCAAACATGCATGTGCTCCGAGCAGTGGTGTAGTTCGGAGCAAAGAGTGTGTGGTGGGTTGGTGGGTATGTTAACTGACACCAGCTGTCAAGGAATTGTTAAATAAAGCTTAATTTGTCTTGTTATGTTATACTCGTATATGTATGTATGTATGTACAAATAAGCGATGTAAAATTGAATTGATAAATGGCTGTGCAAGATTTTTAATTAAATTATTTTTTGCATAGAAAGTGCGCATTTTTAAGTGGCGCTTTGAGTGAAATTTTTGGAAATGTTTTCATGTTAAACTTAGCAATTTTTTCTAAATTTTTATTTTTTTGGAAAAACTCACTTCGTATTTTTTTTTTAACTTAAATTAATTTGAATTCCATACAATTTTCTTTCTTTTAAATTTTTATCTTAAAAATATCCTCCACATGTCTCCTTAACTGTCGTACAAGATTACTTTCTTGTCATGCTTGCGTATATTTGCTAATAGTTAAGTAAGCTTGATGCCGTTCATGAATCTTTAGAAGAGTCAAAACATGTCATCCAGCTTGCATAAGCCGCTTTAAATGCGCTGGAAATATCATAGAATAGTTGCACCCATGAGTGAGGCGTACTCCATCCAGTAATCCATTTCTGTTGACAGACCTTGTTTTTTTTTGCCATATTCCTTATTCATATGTGACATCTGACAGTTAATTTTTCTCAGCTTCCTGTCACTTTGAGCTGCTGGTGCAACAACACACGGCTTGTAGAGTTTATGTCCCCACGTTTTGCATACGTGCTCCCATAATTTTGGAAGTGATTAAATTAGTTCTACAACCTGCTAAAGATTGTTCCTTCAAATTTGTCTTAGTCATACATACATATGTACATATGTATACAAAGGAGAGATTTTCCACAAACCACACCAAGCAAACCTTTCTCCACCACCTGCTAATTAACGGTGATTTTAATATGCCAAGTCATAATCAGCATACTTTTACCTGAAACTTTCTTATTTTCCACGTTCCCAAACGGGACAATTTACAAAAGTCACACACTCTCCCATTTCTATTGATTCCATTGTTAACCGTTTAGTCTTACTTATTGGTGTATTTTTACTTTACACTCAGCATGAAAAGGCATTCCTTTGGTAATTACATCTTCTCGGTATTACAACCGTTTTTATGTGGTTACGTTAACTATAGGTCTGTGATCTGTCAAATGCAGCAAAACAAAACAAAACAGACCAACAACAAGCAAAACCAGACTATCGAAGATTAATGACCACTACAAATTCAAAGTTGACTGTAAGCTGCCGCTGCTACAAATAAACGCCAAAGCAAAAGCGAAAAGGCAAACACAAAAAATTTGATAAATAAGACTGCTAAGCCGACAACAGACAAGCTGACTGCGGGCTACAAAGTAACTTTTGCAATATGGCGCCTACAGAACAAATTGTTACATGCACCGAAGCTCATTAACTCAATTACTTAAACGAAAAGAGGACGGCATAAGGAATAATACTATGGAGCACAGGAATACCAGATGAGATTACACTCATTGGAACGTGGCACAAATATGTGCTTACGTGCATTGGCATTTCACCTTTGGCGCCAGAGACTTCCCGCATACCAATCGTAAACCATATCGTACGTTTTTGTGATTCCAAATATCGGTGACCAAAGCGACCAAAGAAAAAACACCGATGACAACAATGCCCTTACATACATACTATGTACATACATACTCGTACATAATATACTTATGAGACGCGCTCTTTGGATGCCAAGCATTGTCGACGCGTCGAGATATATTCACACAAGCTTTAGCCCAGTGATGGGTTGAGTACGACATATGAAGTAACGAACGTAAGGTTGTTTGATGACACGTGACGTGTTGCGTACGAGTTGTTGTCGCCTTCGCATATTCCATAGCTTTGTTGAGCTACTTACTCGTATTTTACGCGGGTGAACGTGATTGTCAACAAAGTTGAAGTCGAAGCGCCATAACAGAAGGTAGTGAGTGACGTTGATGCTGTGAACGGCGATGAAGAAGCGCCTCCAGTTCGGACACGTACAAATGTCATTTAATTAATTAATCAAATTACTCAAAAAATGCCAGTTCAGCGAAAAATTTACAAGAAGCGAAGGAGTTCATATTCGTTTAGTGCCTGCAAGTGTAATGAAGTCATGTGAAAAACTCGCACTCAAGTTGAATGAAGTGTTACTTGACGTGTTGTCGCAAACGAGATCATACAATAAAATATAAACTTGCTGGAGTTGGAAGTTTAACTTGTTTTGCTTTGAGTGCTCTCTTTTTGGTAGGAATATTTAACTTGTAAATGGTACCAGGTAGTAGAGATAAAGTTTGCGTATGGCATACACAGTTTATCATCTCGCCAGACTATCGACACTTACCATTCTTCCATGTTCTTGCTTCTGGCAGATGTTACACTTAAAGATCTTCTAAGAACAGGTTCCAAGCGCTAGGACTATCATTTTCTTCTTTTTGAAATTCCCGCTTGACTGATTGCTGATATTTGACGCGCTGCTTATATGTATGTATGTATATGTGTATGTGTATAACAGGCTCCACATTGTTTATCTTGCTGTTGTTTGCAACAATTGTTCGGTAATCGTGCGTAAACACGATGAATGCTCTAAATCGGGGAACAGGCGAGCAGAAACCAAAACTGCGTTCTCACGTCTATCTTTCAAATACTACTTTTTTGATTCCCTTAGGTTTGGTATTTTTTTTAGTTTTACTTCCTTATTTGTTATTATTTTCTTTTCATTTAATATGTTTTATTTTTTTTTTATCCAAAACAACATTGTATTTACCTTACTTGTCCTAAGTACAGAAGCGTGTGGGCTGTTGTCACTACAAACCCCCTTGTGTACTCGTGCCACGAAACAAATTCCGGAGTTCGACTGACCACAATAAGTTAACAAAAGACGTGACTCAATTGTTAAATAGCACATTGAACGTGTTGAAAATTTGCAAAGAAATACATATTTACCTTTATTGTCTATTGTGACCTGGCAATCGACGTTTGACGGACGTGAGCATGACAACACTTTCATTTCGTAGTAAGATCAACACTTAACAGCTTTCCCACAATAATCCAGCTTTCTTAGAAGTTAAACAACATACAAATATTCCTTGTGTGGCGCAGGCGTCCATAAAAGGAAAGGTTCATAGTGTGGGTTTTGTTATTTCCTGCCACAAGTCAAAGTAAGCAATCTTTAATTAATTAGGTCAGTGTTCAATTATTCCATTATTCGATACTCGTTCGAGTCTCACTTTCGATACCCTTTTGTGGTACGCTAAGTGCGTGATGATTATCGCTGTGTGCTCCGTGAAGACATTGTCTAGCCGCCCACGCACATTTTTAATAGATTTCATTTCATCATAGAGCACGTCATAGGACAGATGTTCCGTGAGAAAACATTTGCTGCGATTGCTGTGTGAGTGCAAAAGAGTTATTGTTAGAAAGAAGCAACGACGCACGAACGAGCGCTAATAAAAGTAATTTATTCATAAACTTTCACATGCTCCTATTGAGGCAACTCATCATCAGAATCAGCCTCACTGCTCTTTGTCATCTTTAATCATGCCATAAATGCTGTGTTTATTTTATGTAAATCTTTCCTTAAATATTTTTGTTGCATTTTCCATGATGAAGGCAACCCCTTGGTGGGTATTTTACTGAGTGCGAGAACGTGTGCTTTGTAGTTTGCCAACTTTCGTGGGCACATGCTGCATATCAAATATTAAATCTTGCGTAACGCAAAGTTCTTCTGTTTGGTATTTCTTGTAGCGCAGAAGGAAACACATTCTTGAGAAATCAAATAAAGTAAAAACTCCCAAAGGTGGCGTTAACTTTACTGTAGAGTCAGAACTTTCGGTTTGTAGCGTTCGAATAGCTAAAAGTTTTTGTATGCTAATCTGGGTTGGTGGGTTGCTTAGTTTATTTGTCCGATAATCTATCAGCTTTAAGGAAGCCTAAAAACTTCGTTTCTATGCGACCTGGCTCAGAAAGTTGTTAAAAAATTTATTCAATAAACGTCACCCTTCGAACAACTATTCCACATTTTCAACACCAGATCATGGAACAACAAATCTTTAGCTTATTTTGTTGGTTTGCCTTTATTTACATTTCAATATTATTCCAGTACCACCAATGATTTTCTAGCTCCGTTGATGTCTTCCGTACACGGCAACATTTCGCAAAACCAGCAGATTATGTGATCTGAACCGCCATTGGTGCGCTAAAAATAGCCGCAATAAAGTGTGATGCGTTTGAATAAAAAAGTGGCAAGAAATTAAATAAACATAGTCTCAAGATAGCACGTTTGCAGTGGAGTGAAACTAGGAATGCGGCAAATGAAGATATTTTAACATCAGCAATGAGGTGAATGTACAGTGGTGGATAAATAATTAGTTCACCTGATTTTCGTGAAGGCAAAAAAGTATAGTGAACACCCCAAGATGAAACCTTCCATGGAAGAAGCCACAGTTAAACTGGGTATCCATTTCAATAGAATAGTTGCGATAAAGGACGTCCGCTCCGTCTATTCTATATCCATCCCAGTTTTTTTAAAATTAATTTAGGCATTTCAAAAAACAAGAATTAAGGCTCAAATAAATTTGTGTTGCTCTTACTTTTCTGCTCGTTGTCTTGCCGATACTAATTTTTACCACTCTACTGTAGGTAATCAAGCGTAACGCGTTTCAACCGTTAACCACCATCCACCAATTTCATAGTTTCACAAAAAAATAAATTCAAACTGCCACACGTGACCATCATAAGCACCTCATAGACGACACACAACATTTTCAATACCGCATAGCTCGAGGTCAGGTACCTCAATTGCAAAAATTGATTGTTTATTGCTCATCGATTACTTGAGCTTGGCCTTTTCTATTGCCATTTTAACCGAAAATTTGCATATTACACACAGCACCCTTAGTACTTGACCATGCCGCTAAAAGAAATGCCAAATTATATATTCTTCACGCGTCGGAGTGCTGAACGTATGGGTCTTTGAAAGGGCTTCACACATGGCTGCCGCCTGCATGCTCAAGTCACGAATGTCGTACATGACTCACGTAGTATCACATAATTATGTACCAACATTTATGAGTACTTTCTGGCTTTGGTTCGGTTAGTTCGGTACTTAAGAGCGGCAGTGTTGCACACCACATGGGCGATGTTGCCAATTTGGCGTTTCTAAGGCTTGATTATGAGTTTGTTTGAACATTTTGCTTTAATCCATTTTATGCACCCACCTAGCCAGAGTAAAAATCAGATAAATTGGAAGTTTTTAATTTTTTTAAAATTGCTCATATGAATTTTATAATATTAGAGACAGCCCAGTGGTTAAAATTCGGCCATGAACTGTCCTATACCGAGATCAAGTATCCATTAAAAGTATAAGATTCAGTAGTATTGGCTCGAAGTGGTCGATGCATCACGTCTGTAAAATAACGAATTTGTTGCTTTCGTACCGCAATATCCACTTTCGAAAAAATATAAGGCATAAACACTCAAGTAACAACAATGACCACTTCAATTCAAAGTTCATGGTTAAATAAGTCAAAGTCTGCGAACCAAGCGTGTGTTGGCACTTCACACGCGGACCCGCTTTAAGAATAACGTCACTAGATATTCATTTAACCTTTACCTACCTACCTTTACATTCATGCACTCAAACCCTTTTCGAAAACGCTAACTCAAATAAGCTGTGTCGTATAGCTCTCATTCGTTTAGTTTTGCCTTTTAGTAACAACAATAAAAACAACAACAATGGACAATTGAAAAACTTTCCACTTTTAGTAAACAAAGTACCAACAATAATAAATGCTCTTGCTTGTACTAGAAATGCTGACTTCAAGTTGATGCAACAACAACAACAACAACAATAACAATTAAATAAACAAATACACGAAATTTAGTAAAAGTTCCTTTTGTTTACATTTCCACTTAAACTCATTGAAGTATACTTCCGTGCGTTGCTTTCCTTTTTGTTTGGTTAATCTTGACTGACTGTAGGTCGTCATTCGGTTTCATTTGGTTGTTGTAGTGGGCATGTGACATGCGCGTTGTGTGAGTTGTGCGCTGGAAGACTTCAATGGACTGATGTTAATGGCTAAAGTTATGACGAAGTTTATAGTCTGCAGACCAAATCAAAAGGTCTAAGCAGCAGCCACCAGAAGTATTAGTGCGTATAACTAAATTAATTTTATTGCTTACTATCACAAAAAAAAATGGAATACAACTTAAAGGTCTAGATATTAAATTTATCTGAGGCATTTGCTTCCTTCATCGTTCATATTCTTAGTTTGTATTTAGCTGACAATCTTATTAAAATGAGTTGCAAATATCTTTATTTAAATTGTTGTAAATAGCCTGCTTAATAAGATGATAAACTTATTTACAATTCCATAATACAATAACTTAAGGTAAGATGTGGCGGTCGTAAATTATATGAAATGCGCAGTATTTACTAAGTCTCTACTTTTCCGCGTCGCTATGCATAGATCTACCTTTGGTTTCCGGCACAAATATCACTATATAGAGCAATCCTATAGCAGCAAAAGACGCATAGGCCCACATGCACGCTGCTAAGCCGAATGCTTCCATGAACGGTGGGAAAACTTTTACAGCAATGAAAGCAATAAAACTCAACATTGTGACGCAAAAGGTTACAGCTTTGCCGCGAATCTGCAATATATTCAAAAGATTTATAGATTAGTAAGTAGAAAAGAAAATAAGGACGCTGGGTTAAGGTAGCCGAACACATCCCAATTCGATTATCTTCAGAACCATTTGAGAACGTCACCGAATATTTAAAAATATTCCATTCGGTCCTTCCCTAGTGACATTTGAACATTTTCTTTTTACCTTCGATGGCACAAGCTCCACCATTAAAATAGCCGGTACAGGTATAACACCCACATTCGCAGTAAGTATGACTAAGGCCATAATTAAAAATGGTAGCCATGACTGATACGGCGATAGATCCATGCTCGTCTCTTGAGCGGCGAATGCATACAACCCGAAAGCAGCTAAGCAGACCCCCGTCGTTGCAGTAGAAACTATGAGCAGACTTTTACGTCCATAATGGTCAACCAGAATAGTTGCTATGTAAGAACCGCCGACTTGAACAACACCAATGAGTATAGTATTGGTATCCGGATTGATATCGGTCTTGATTGCGGCAAAAACGCTCGACATATAACTGAGCAATACAAAGCTTCCAGTAAAAATATTAATGCACAGTACAATCATTGATATGCTTATGGCTCTCAAAGCGCTCTTTGTGACTGAAAGAAAGAAAGTTAGTGTTTTTTTTTTTTTTTTTTTTTGTGAACTCACAGAAATCCCGGAACTTGACTGCATCCTTCAGCGCCTTTTGCTTTTCCACCGCACTCTTCAGTTCTGCAAATGTCGTGTTGAACTTCTCAGCCTCCAATTTACTTGAGCCTTTATAATTCATATAAAATTTGAGTGACTCCCGAGCTCGTTCCTCACGCCCGCAGTGCAAAAGATATGGTGGGGTTTCGGGAAAATAGAGTTGGATTAACAGGAAGAGTAAGGGCAACCCTATCACGGCCAATGGTATGATGTGGTAGGGCACATACGCAGCTACAATAAAACCAGTTAACATGCCCAAGTTAATTGTGAGCGTAAAAATTGACGTGAGCCGACCGCGTATCCTGTAAAGTGGATGAGTAACGGAGTAACATAAAAAATATAAAAAAATAAAAAATTATTCGGAACTCACTTTGGATCAGAAATCTCACCAATGAAAATCGGTACAACAACCCAAGTGCCGCCACCAGTGATGCCAGAAGCAAATCGTGCTGCGTACAGAAACTCTACGGATGGAGCAATGTAGACTAGTATCCAAAAGCACTATAGTTTTTTGTATTAAATTTAAATATTATCAATATTTTTTCAAGCGTTTAATAGTCACGTTACGGCTTAACTCACCATGTGTGGTACGGCAAGCATATAAATACAGGTTTTACGTGCGAAGATATCTGAAAGTACGCCAAAACCTATATTACCCACAACACCGCCGATACAAACAAGTGCACCGATCCACGAACTCTCTTCCACGGTGATTGAAAACGCAAGCGGAGTGTTTTCGGGCGATTGTAGTTGCGTCACCATGGGAGCAAACCAACCAAGACCAATGCCATTGCAATATGTGATGATGGTGACTAAATGGAAGATACCGTTGCTTAACTATATTTTTTATTATACTCAAGCTCATGGTTATTTTATTTCAAGGCATCTAGGCAGAAGGACAATCTCGAGTATTTGCAATACAATAGGTTTCACGCCAGCTAGGCAATAAGAAATACCATTATGTAAGCACAAAGAGAAGGTATTGATCGAAACGAAACCCCTGTTGGATCCACTTACTAACAGAAACGGCTCTGGATCGTAAATATTTCAAATATTTTCCCAAAGCATTTTCCATTAAGAAAAACCCGCAGATTATTCCCATTGGTTTTAAAAAAGGCTTAAAACAGAATCAAATTCATTTATATCATCGTATGGAAATTAAGGTCCCTAAGATATAAATCAACTTCAATTTAAAATTTGTTTCGTAATATAATTGGTTTATTTTACGGTAGGCAATTTTTGAATAATTTTTTGCATTGCGAATTTTTTTAATTTTAATAATATAAAAGAACTCTTAAAGAAACCGTTAGGAAATATTGCTTACTTCAACCTTAGCTGAACGTTTTAAATAATTTTAATTAATTTACTATGTACATATATTCGTTGCCTTCCAACACTGTTGTACCTAACCTCTGCTTAAAGGCAAAAACCTCTGACTTCATAAGCCAGTCGAAAGCTGAAAAGCGTTTCAAAACGTTGAACCACATCAAACGAACTCCAAATCTTCATTCGGGGCACTTGCACTGACCACTTACCCCCTAACGCCGCGTATAGTTGTCGACGATATTCACTGGGGAATAAGCCCTCCAAGAAGGATTTTAACACCATGTTTTGTTTTTGTTATAAGTAATTCACAACTTTCGAACTTCGTTTTTAAAATCGGTCTGGTTTTTTATACGCTCTCACTTTCCCTTTAGCTAACAACAATTATTTTATACGAATTCCGCTTGTAAACTCCATCACTGACGGCGAAAAACTGACAACTAACCACCTAATTTGCCAAATAAATACATCTTTGCTTTGTTTTTATCTTAAATACATATCACATTTCATCACAATGCCCGTGAAAAGGTAAATATACAGAGGCACTTTAATTTATATTTGTGACATTTGCTCTTTAATCTGCCACCAAATGTGTACTGAGGCAGGCATCCTAACAGATTTATTGTGGAAATATTACAAATTTAGATGAAATACATTTCATATCTGTATTAGTTGTTTGCAAAATAAACAAAGCTTAACAAAAACCTGAGGAATTTCGTGATGAGAAAATGGTGATAACGTCACGCTTTGTTTGTTTATCGAATTGCTAGAAAAAAATCCGCAGTTTCTAGCGAAATTTCAAGTCGGGGAGCAGAAAAATGCAAAAAAGTCATTTGGAACCATCAGCTAATGATTGAATTGAGATATTTTTATAGTTGTGTTTCTACGCCTTTTTCGATTTATATTCAGAAAGTAGTTTTACAACTTGGTCCTTCCATCAGAACAGTGGAACCTGTTTTAATTGTCATCTTCAAGTTTTACCCTCTTCAAACTTATAAGCATGAGCCGATAAAAACTTGGTGCTTTCTTCTCGTTTTCTCCCAGTTTAGTTTATTTCTCAGAATACAACAAAGGATGAACTCAGTCTCATTCATTTTAAGAGAGGCCATTTGTTCGTGCTCACTTTTGACATTGAAGTTACTCAGTCTTAGACAAAGTCCCAACATATCGCACACGTTTTTAAACTAACAAACGAAAAATAAAAGTTCTTAGCAAAGTTTGAGCAAAGCTGCTTTATTGCTTTGTTTTTATCATTTTTTGTTATCATACCTTACTTTCTGCAATTTGTCTTATCAATTTTGTGTGGCATTGTAAGGGTGTTTGGCTTTAGATTGCTTATAAGTTCATCCTTAAAGAGATATGAGATCATTGAAGTACCTACATAACGTCTCGGAGCACCTAGACTACTCTCAAGAAACTATCAAATTTTAGTTTTATCATCTGCCTTTAAAGGTTATCAACATTTTAATCAAATTCGGCGGTTTAGAGTGGCTACAAGTGTGTCGAAACAAGAGATACGACTCAATGAAGAGAAATCGAATTTTAATTTTTGGTGAGAGCCAAACAAATAACTACCAAAAATACCAGATTTTGCCATCTTGTGCATTGATATACATTTGGTTTCCCGCACAAATATCACTATATAGAGCAAACCTATAGCAGCATTAGACGCAAAGGCCCATTGCGCGAGATTGGCTTCCTCATTTTCGCTTGGAAAAACCACACTTTGGCTTTCCAAACCATAAACTATATCTTCGAAATATTTTATAAGCTTATTGCGAATTACAATAGCATGCAATGCAAATAAAACAAACGAATGAAATAACCGTAGCTTATGTCGCTTAAACAAAAACCAATTAAAACGCCCAAGTTAATTGTGAGCGTAAACATTCACCCCTATTCTGCATTACAATTACGTTCCCGCTCTACGCTCCGCTTGGATCGTAAATATGCATTCTGAGTTACGCTTGGATCGAAAGAAAAAGAGGAAGAGCTATAAGTTTTTCGAAGTCAGCTGTTTGCCTTGGTATGTGTGAAATTGAAACATAACAAAGCAATTTAAATTACACAAATTATTACTTTTGAAATAAAAGTAAAGCTTTATTATGATTTATAAACTTAATTGTATATGTTTGAGCATTATTGAATAAATTGAGTGAAATTTTATAGATCAATTGACTGATTGTAGCAGACATTACCTTAGTTTTAATTTCGTTAGTAATATTGTTTGGTGTTTTGAATGCTAGTCCAATTTGTAATTGTTTACAACCGGTGCCGATGCTAATGCGCGTCCAAAAATATTAGATCTCCGTAGGCGGATTCACATTCCTGGCATCGAAACTCGTCTTTTGATTTCCCTCCCTACATTTTTGGACAAATATTAGCACTCGGCACCGGTCGAAAACAATTACCCTGCAAACATATCGAAAAACATCATAAGAGCACAAAAACAAAATATAACGAGCGTTTTGCAACTTTTACATACGCGTTTTACTTAAATTTTAAGAATTTCAACAAAAAATCGCGGAAATTAATCGTAAATTGTTTGCCAACAAAATTCCAACGTAGAAAAATGGAGCTACGATCGAAGTGCAGAATTAGCAGAATTGGAAGTTTCGAAGTTGAACGTAGCCGAATTGAAACGCAGAATACCAAAGTTGCCAAGCGGAGAAATTGTCGATCTAAGTCGAAATGCAGAATAGGGGTGATTGATGTAAGCCGACCGCGTATCCTGTTAAGAGGATAAGTAATGGAGTGACATAAAAAATTTAAAAAAATAAAAAAATTATTCGGAACTCACTTTGGATCAGCAATCTCACCAATGAAAATCGGTACAACAACCCAAGTGCCGCCACCAGTGATGCCAGAAGCAAATCGTGCTGCGTAGAGATACTCTACGGATGGAGCAATGTAGACTAGTATCCAAAAGCACTATAGTTTTTTGTATCAAAATTAAATATTGTCAATACTTTTGTAAGCGTTAAATAGTCACGTTACGGCTTAACTCACCATGTGTGGTACGGCAAGCAAATAAATGCAGATCTTACATCCGAAGATATCCAAACCTGCGCCAAAAATTGCATTACCCAAAGAAGATAGTGCGCCAATGCAAGAACCCTCTTCTATAGTGATGGAAAACGTAAGCGGAGTGTTTTCGGGCGATTGTAGTTGCGTCACCATGGGAGCAAACCAACCAAGACCAATGCCATTGCAATATGTGATGATGGTGACTAAATGGAAGATATCATCAAACAATAAAAAACAAAAATTTAAAATTATTAACGTCATCGGTAATCATGGACAATTTTGCTTTAAGGAATATCTACCCCTGAAGAGGCAAGGAGCAAAATTGTAGTCTTACTCTCACTTAGACATCACTTCAAACCATTGAACGACATCGAATAATCTTTATCTGGGGCAAAAGCAAACGATAAATGTTTATTTTTATAGATTAACTTATTCGTCTGGGAAAATTTACTCACTCGCTAATGCTGCATATAATTGCCGACGATATTCACTGTGGAATACACCCTCCGAGAAGGATTTGAGCAGCATCTTCCCTTTTTGGCTTAATTAATTCACAACTTCCGAACTTCGTTTAAGAAATCAGTCTAAATTTGTGTATAGTACTTTTACTTTTCCTTAAGCTAAAAACAATTATATTACTACTTATTTATTAATTCGTTTGATAAACATTTCGCCAGTATTAAAGAATACATCTTGCTTTGTTTTTATCTCAACTAAATAGAGAGAGACGCGTTAATATACTTCAATTAGTATTTGGAACATATGTATTTACTTTGAGACATTTGCTCTTTTATTTAGCGTCACAATGAGAATGCTGAAACCCAAATGACGTGAAGAAGGTGATAATACGCTAATAACGGAAAATAATCATTTCGATACATTTTTTAACACCCGTGGGCGACACAAAAAAAAAGCTGAATTAGGCATGCGATGAAATCATTTTAAATGACTCAATATATTTCAACTGCGGGAACTAAATGGTTTTACACGAAACTTTTATGCAACAGACTTTTCGGAGAATTTTAACTGCAATAATTTCTATTAGACCATTTTCAGTTGTGTTCCAGAACAGATTAACAGACTGCTAAGCAAAGTTTTGCTTTGATAATAGTCAATTGAGTTCCACCGAATAATATTTTGGAATGGCCGTTTTCCCTTCTTTTAAAAACACAATTTAGCAGCTTCATTTGGATTTCAGAAAGAGTAAATTTTGTAATTTTTTTTAAGATTGTATTGACTTTTGTTGAATCCACAATGTTGGTTCCAAACGTTAGTTTCTAATATGATATTTGGTCAAGATTTGGCAAAGTAGTGGCATATTTAATCAAAATCAGCTGTCCCTCTCTCTCTCCCTCTCTCGCATTTTTTTGGAAACCGCTACTGTATTGTTTTTGTTTGGTCAATAATTTTTAAAATATTTACTTACACTATGTTTCACGTTTTTATACCCAGCGTACTAGTACTAGTACAAGGGTATTATAATTTTGTCCACATAACGGTACTAAGTAACGGCGCAAAATAATCGAGTTAGATATAGAGTTCCAGGTATGAAAGTTCTTAGGTTGAAAAGAGGAATTGATTAAGGCATGTCTGTCCGTCCGTGTACACGATAACTCGAGTAAAAATTGAGATATTTGCATGAAATTTGGTACACAGGTTACTGTCTGGCCAGGGTAGGTTGTTACTGAAAATCCACGCCCCCTTTTTCGATATCGAAAATCACATAAATTTACATGAAAACGAACGCTGGGTATTTAATGTTCGGTTCACCCGAACTTAGACTTCCTTACTTGGTTTTAATCAATTTTGCGTGATATTTCGCTTGTTTTGTTTTTTGTTTTTTGTATTTAGCTTGCTTAACTCTTTAGGTGTAGATTGTTTATGAGATAATAGAATAATCTTAAGCGTGTAGTGATAAATAAACTTTGGTACTAACCCCAGAATAACTAATTTTAGTTTTTTATATTCAAAAAGTTACTACAAAGTGAAGGAGCGTTTCACATTTACTCAGATATGTACTCGTACATGGCCGCCTGTGTTAATATGACGTCGGTATCCGTGAGTTGATCGACTATATTGAAACGAAGAGAAACTATTTTTAAATAAAACTGCTCCATGAAAAAGAGAGAGCAAATAATAACATACCCGTTTACTATCACTTCGTATTTCCTACGGCAAATTTATTTATGTAGATTTAATTTATAATGTAAAGTTTTAGCTCACGATAATAAAACTCTTTAACTGTACGGTTCGCTCATGCATTTGCAATCAATTTAGATAAAAGCCCTGAACAAATCAACTCCCGAGTTGATAATAATTGAAACCATAAAATTATTTAAATTACGGTCACATAGCTCTTAATGTATGTATGTACTAAGGATGAGGTGAACTTGTCCTTTGCGTCCTTTTATTCCACTTTGAATGGCAGCATACTCAACAACAAACAAATAGCATATGTAAGCTTTATTTAGAACTTGACAGCTTTGCACATTTTCAGTTTTCGTCATTTGCATTGCGTGACTAATGCAGATATTTCATACAACTCATGGTGGGTGAATATATCACTCTAAAGCAAATGATATCTAATACCTTTCAAAACTACCTTCACTTTATGGCGTTTCCTTGTTGAATAGCTCACAACCTTTCATATCCTTTTGTATCAGTTTTACACATTGAAATTTATTTTGGGTCAAATCAATTCCCATGAAAGCAGAACAGCGTACAAATGTTAAATGTTAAATTCGATTTCCTATAATGACAACCACTAGCTTTTGAAGCCAAACTTTTGCTTTCATCCTTTTGGTCGTTTATCCTTCAAATTGTTTGAGATAAGGTGAAAAAACTGGTGATGATTGACTGATCGTTTATGTCATTAAGGCCAAATGAGGCAGTGCCAAACTCAAATGCATAAGGTTCCAATATAGCAAAAGTTTTGCAATAAAAAATATTTCATGACGTAGTTCGAGCTAGGCTCTATTTCTTCCAAAAATTGATTGTCTCCTTAACTACACTAAGACCATGAGTAAAAAGATTTGATATTCATCACCCACTCCGTACTTTGCAATTGATTTGGCTACCCAGTGCATTCTTTTCTTATAAATTTCTTGCTTTCACTCAGTTCTTTTGTAATTCAATCAATTTCTATGTTACATATAGGATACATATTTTGAAAGACTTGCCTGCTCAACCACACATCTAAACCAAACTCATATGCAAAATTCACTTCTTATTACCTACCCATCAACCACAGGCCAAAGTAAAAGCTGAAGGAGGATGGCAAGCTAACGCAGCAGGAACAGAGCAAATCAACGAAGTAAATAGGATAAGGGAACGTCAGTTGCACTGCAGTGCTTCTTTTGGCAACAGAATATGCCATAATTTAGCCGCAATACTTTCCTCAAACCAACACCACGCCTCACACAAAAGTGGACTTATTTCGCTTCCTTGGAGCTTACCTTTCTATTAAGTGAAGAAAAAGAATTGCAAAAGGAAAGTATTTGTGAGGGAAGTGAATTTATGAGCTTACAGAAGGAACGTAGACGGATAAAGAGCTAGATAAATGAGAGTAAGCAGAGAAACAAATAGAAACTGACGCGTACATGCGCGGGGGCTATATGATAACAAGACAGCCATGGGTCAACATTTTCTCGAAAGCGACACATCGTCTGCCTCCAATAGACTGCTTTTGTAAGGCCCATCAAAGGAGCAGCAATATCTGTTCGATGGTTGGATTTAGTAGTAGTCTTTTGATATCCTTCTGAAATGAAGCGAAGATCTGATTGTTGTCGTTGTTGTAGCCACAGGATTTTGCTTTGGTCGGATAAAACCCAAAGTCATTGACACATTTTAACCCGGCTGTCATGGAGTAAAACGAGTTCTCTGGATATCGACATTTTATACGCAAGTCCGCGCTGGTGTGGAGTAATTATGGCACACACATCCCCAAATATAACCACTTTTATACCAACAGATAAATCATAAATATGAGTTTAATATACTTCTTGTCAGCCGCACATCGCTTACTCTAAGGAACTTCCAGTAAAGCAGTCAACTTTTTATATCTTCTTTATGAAATAACCAGTAGGACTCTATTCAAATTTGAAAATAATAAAAATAAAGTTGGAGGGTGGTACAACGTTTCCACACCTACTTGTACACAGATATGTCCATATATGTATGTATGTGTATTTATATTTTAATACATACGAAAGGACATGCAGAAAACTTGAGAAAACGTTGTGCCACCTTGTCCTTAACATAGACTCATAAAAGTATAAAAATTATAATAATATGGAAAATATGTTGGCTGGCAAAAAAAGGTTTTTCTACGACGACGAGAGATGTCAAAGTCAGTGTTGCATAACGCCACAGCAACTACCGTAGACTATGTAGTGTTTTACGATTATGTTACTCATATGACAACTTACATAAAAGCATCATAAAAAATTTAAAAGACAACACGAGCATATTCTCAGGTTTACATAACATTTTCTACATGTAGGAATGCCAACGCTTTTACATAACATAACATATTTATATGGCGATTTATCTCTCGGGAAATATGATTTTTACAATTTGGGAATAGATATAGGAGTGAATATCGATATTGTTTTTGAAATGAAGTAGGGCGATTTGGTGTTTAGTAAAGAGTGGAAATTGAGAAATATTTTTTCTTTTACTTACGAATGAAATTGTGTCCTCGAATACTCGCTGAAAATATCTTATATTACGGCTGTCATTTCTACGAGTATAGACATTTCAAAATAAATAAATAAAATCTCTATCGTCAGTGACTACGCCAAGAAATCAACAGAATTTGTAGTCTTCAAACAATATTTTAGACTAAGCTTATGTACAAAATTAACGAACATATTTCCCCATATTTTGACTAAGGAGCTTAAACTTACCAAACAACTTTCCATCAGCCCTAAATAAGCGATGATTCGAAGAGAGCTGATCAAAAATCTTGCCATCTCGCCTTTTCCATTTCGCTGAGATTGTAATCGTCCCTAAAACCACAATATCTTTCATGCTTTCACAGAAATTTAAAGTTTAGAAGCCTAAGTGAAAGCATGCGCTTAAGCACAAAAAGCTAACCCAAAACTGATTAAACTTGCATGTCTACCTCTCTCATTTTCAGCTGGCAGTCAAAACTTCTTATCCTATTTTTATGCAAATGTTAAAACAAATATATTAAATAGTACATATATGTACATACATATGTACATACATATACAGTTTTTATACACAAATATATTTATGCAAGTGTTTGTTTCTTAGACCGTTTCCCAAAAATATCCCGAAGTTTTTAATTTTTTTTAATTATTACAACTTTATGATAGGAATAGATACAATGTGTCTAATTTGGGATACCTCGCCACTGATAGTCTCCCAACACACAAAATGCTTAAGAGTTCACTTTTCTATAAAACTTGAAAAATTGTTATGGATTGTTTTCAAGAATGCCATATCTCATTGAATACCTTTCAAATAGAGTTGGGGTGTTTTTGAAAATGAAAATAAAAAATATCAAAATTCCTGAAACAGTCTAATGCATGTTAAATTGAAATACTCGTATTATCTTCTTCACACATTCAGCAGCTACAAAAAATCTGAAAGTCCAATTACATTAATTGAAGCGTAGATACCTGCTGTAGCACCCAGGGCACTTACCGTCACTTTTTTGTACAAATACTTACATACGATTGTATATATGTACATATATATAGCATATAGCAAAAAACATATTTATATATTTTTTATTTGTTTGGGAGTATGGCTGCATAGGTTTCTAAGCAGCTATTTTGGCTGGTTCACTGTGTGGCTGGCCTTTTGCAAAGCTGGAGTGGTCCTATCGCCACTTCAATTTAGTTCGCTCAATTTTTGGATTTTCTGCAATATTACCACAAAAAGTTAGTTTGCTGTGTGTAGTTGGTCGGCGCAACCAAATTTAGTCACAATCCTTCCAAGGCAGTCTGAGGGAGTGTGGGTGGTGTCAGAGGGCTTGCTTGCGATTTTTCAATGCGGAAGTTAATTGGGACAGTGCCAACCAACACGGATTTTTAGTGCAATGCTATTTAATCCTACCCAAATTTCTTCGACTGAAAGGACTTTATATAATTTGCTACCCAAATTCATTTAAAAGTTGAAAATCATAATTATTTAATACTAAAATATTTTTTTAGTAATTCATTTATTCGCTTTTTTTTTTTTGTATTCATTATTTTCTCTTAAATCTAATTTATAAACTTAACTAGTCATTACAACCGTGAATTGATTTCGTTCACACCCGTTTTCAAAGCAAGTTTTGCTTTGAACAATTTTACGGGATTTATGACTCCGCTTTCGTGTTTTCTGACGATGTGTGTACAACAACAACAACTGTGATTGATGATGCCGAATTCAGGGCCGCCTGTCAAAGAATCGCATTTAAAATATTCCTCTTCCAACGTATCCGTCTAAGTACACTTTTCGTCCTGGAGCCTGGCATCGAACCTGGATACGCTCGCATGGCAGTCAGTCGCACTAACCATTGCGCTACGGTGGCCCCATTCATTGCACAAGCGAAATCAAAACATAGATGGGAATGCACGAGTTTATTGTTTGTGCGCTTTCAAACGTTTTAGGGATGTTTTTTGTACGAACGTATGTGCAAATGCATGGAAGTGAACATTTGTTAACAAAATGGACTATGAAACGAAAATTTGAGAACATAACAAAGAAGATGGATATGGCAATCCCGTTGCTGTTTAGTATTTTATGCAAAGCGAGCATGCCGCGAATGTGAAATTTGAGATATTCGCGAATGTAATTTAGGGAAAATAATTAAGCGTTGAGGAACGATTGGGATTTGGAACATACACATTTATGCAGATTATAAGAATTTATTTAAAAATGCAAGAGTTTCAAAATCAGCAAATAAAAATAAAAAATTAGCTTTTAGTTCGAAGCTGTTCTTAACTAAAGACTAAGTTGAAAAACCGGGCCAAAGTAATGACAATATGACAGCTGTCACATTTACAACAGTTGTCAGTGCAGCGAATATAGTGATCTCCTAGGCACTCACTTTCGTATTTTGAATTAATGAAGTTTCCATCACTTTAATGAAATATTAAATAATTTTGTTTTGAAAGAGTTACATTTTTATATTTTTTGAACTCGACTCCAAAATTTTTTTCAGACTTTTGTTTACATTTAATATTAACTAAATCTATTATTATTTTTTAGCGACATTTAATCCGTTCGCCATTTTTCAATAGTGTCTTCGATTGTTGTTCCCACCGCTTTACCGCTCACTTTTGCCATTTTCCAGAAATACGTTGTAACATTGGTTAAGAATTTTTTGGTTATCTCTTGAAGTCCGCTGTCATTTAGAATTTCGAGGTAGCGAACAGCTGACACGCCCGTCTCTTTTGGATCATTTAATAAGAAAACGCTGTCACTGAACTGAAAAATGTAGAAAATGGAAAATATTAATCACCAGATTTCAGTAAATTTCGTAAAAATTGAGAAATCGGGAAAATTGTTTATTCCTCAACCGCTATGGGTATCTTATTTTCACCTCGCTTATAACTAACTCACCTCAATGAATATTTCGCGCCACCTTTTCTCCTTCTCCTGCACAGTCTCCAATGCAATGGCCTTTTCCAATCGTGCCACATATCGATTAATGTCATCGACTCGTTTTGCTGTCGACGGTAAAAATTCCTTCACTTTACTGAAGTAATCGATTTGGGATTGGAACAGAGCATTTAAAAAGTTGATCGTTTCTTGTAAAGCTACGCTTTCAAACTCTTCACGCGTTGCGCTGCTAATAATACTGTCCCCCAAGGAGTTCACTTTCGGTCTCTCTGTTTCAGAGGAAGTATCACTCCCAGCACTGCGTGACTCACGACCTATATAGGCTCTTATCGGTGGCTGTGATGAAAGAGTAAAAAGAAAGTTTAAGAGTCTTCAAATTTAAATTTATGGTAAAATATTTACCGCTGCACTAAGCACAACTGTCAAAGCTAGGATATGAAACTTCTGCATTACGGCTCTTCTGTACTCTTTTGAAATATATTTTATAATTTAAGACGTTTGATTTAGCAAAGCTTGCGACACCTCTTGCTATTAAATTGATACTAAAGGTTTATACAAGTAAATATTTTTGTTTCAACAAAGCGCGAGATTAAGTATTGAACGCGCGGCTTATCAGCGAAGGGTGCAATTCTAGTTAGAGTTGTCAATCTCGATGATGTGCTTCAGATTTAAAAATTCCGATTCTGTATGATTATTAAATTAAAACGAACTCATTCAAATAACAACAAATTAAAAGTAGTAGCGACACGATATTGCTTGCCTACTAATTTTTATTTAAATCCAATGATCCCATTGGTGGGCAAAATGCACTCAACATTCGACTACCAAAAAAAACATCCATCTATATCGGAACGGAGGTCTCCCAGAAAATTACATTTTCGTATTCGGCTTGTCCCAAAACTATCAAAATTTGATATATGCTTGCACTAAGATCCAAATGTATGTAGAGCTCGTTCTATACTTAAAAGGTGAAACAATTCCATTTTATTACTTTGTAATTATTTTGTTTTTAAATTACGGGTGTGCATTACAATTCAAAGCAGGTACTCGACATGCCAAATCTTTCATGAGTAATTTTATTGAACCCTTCGGCGAACATAGTCTTCATAGTAAAGAAAATTTAAATATCAAAGCAAGTTGATTGAGCTTGCAAGCTGATTAAAATATCAACATCAGCAGTTTTTTTTTATTTCTTGACATTCATTACATATTTCTGATAATCCAATTTAGTTGTATGAGTAGCTCTTATCGCTATTGTCACCTTTGTTGTCACACTAGATGAAAACTGATGATTGAATCGCACCTTAACCCTGCTTTGTCTCTCATCATCGATTGGTTGATCATCAGAGCGTGACTATCGTTTCTCTTGGATTTGAGAAGTGCCAGTCATTGAACCCTTTTCAACAAAATTAAACTAAACACCATAATAACATATATTTATTCCATGTAATGGTAGCATTCTTACTGACAAACAAATAATTCCTTCCTCCTCTGTTACCAACATCATACTTGTCGCTGAAAATGTCCTGCTGTAAGCCATTCTGGGATAAAAATGTATGCGAGAATTTGTACACATGTTTGAACTTTCTCTATACGGAATAGAATTTCTAAATGGAAAAAGGATAAAATGTGAAAAAATACCCCCAACCCACTCTAAACATTACAACGTAGAACAAGCTCAGGGCAGTAAAGGAAAAAGGGTCAGCTGGCACAAAGAAAATAATGCTGTTAAAGTTTTTGAATGAAAGAGGTTTTCTTTTACACGGCTAACAATTTAGCTCTAAATTTTATACTTTTGAACGAACCGAATTTGGCTTCAAATTCAAATAAATCTAGTTCTAGAAATATCGAGTCTTAAAAACAATTTCCATAGACACACAGTTAGTGAAAATTAATAACTTTAAATTGAATTTAAAATATAAATTGAAACCTATTTAAACTCACACTAATCACTTTCAATTTCAATTAACCAATTAAATGCAGACATTTTTGTTTAAAACAAAATCGCTTTAAACATTTATACAGCGCCCGTATGTATGCTACACTTAGGCATATGTCACATAAATCCGCAAACATGTCGCGCTAAATCATTTTCGATTCAATCCGCTTATACGTTTATTTCTGTGCAAATAATTAAAATTGTAGCATTGGGGATTAATGATTTAAAAAAATATATATAAACATATCGCATATGTAAATGCTATTGAGTGAATGAATGCATGTTTTAATTACCCATGGACAGTGATTGCGCCTATGCTTATGCAATAAAAATGCACTTCAAGCGAAAAAGTACAGCGCACATAAGCCTGCAAAGCGGGAGTGGTGGTTGGTATTGCGGTGCTGATCTGATTAAACAGGTCGACGTAGGTTGTAAAATGACGGCAGACGGTTTTTGTCGGGGTCTTTTTTCTTGTGACAATCCGGCGGCCTATACGTCACAAACGATTAACGCATATTCATGTTCACTCAGCTGTTTGTGAAATTATTTTTGAGTCTGAGCAGATAAATAAAACGCTATTGATGCTGCTCAATTCATGAATGCGCGCTAATATATGTGCTGTTGTGTTGTGGCATGTTGAGTAACCGCCTAAAAGTATGTTGGGAAATTGCAAACGGAAAAAGCTAACCAACAGAGCCAGGTTGCTGGATTTCAGGACCAAAACTTTTTTGGTTTACCGGTTGACATCAAAGCTACGTTTGCAATGCACTAATTCCGTTCTATAATAATTTTTGTATTCCTAACATTTTTGAAATTTGTTTATTGTGCAAAGAACTAATCAAATAGATTAAGATTATTACATTATCATTACATCATACACACTTAACTCGTTAATATTTCACTGACGTGTTTAGCTCGAACTTGGACTATGGACTTCAGGATTTTACATTACACTCCAAGTGATTTCTTGACCTTGATACAATCGTAACTGATTGCCTATTGATTCACGTTTTCATATTTCATATTTAAATGTATTAAGCTAAAATAAACTAAGTAAGCTTGAATAACACCAAAGAAAAATCAGAAATTTCATATTTCAAATTATGTAACCCTGAAAATCTCAAATTTCCTGAATTGTTTGGCGTTGTTTAAATGGCCAAAGCACTTTCCGAAGTTCCGAGTTACCGATGAGCACAGTCCTTTTTTTGCTATATTTTAAGCTAGATAGGCAGGAAGCAAGGAAATAAAAAAAATGCGCCGAGAAGTATGCAATGAAGTTTTTCGAGGGCTGACTTAGCCCTTAAATAACTATGCAAAATAAGTATTATATCTGCAATTAGGTTAAGCTCACTTTGCCACCTTTTTTTAGCCTTACTTGAACATCAAACTAATCACAAATCCTATTTTCTTCTCATTGCAGGTATGTTAAACAGTGCTTAATAAAATACCGTTTTCAGGTAAAACACTCGTATCACATACATATCAAATACAAATATTTGTAATATCAATGTTTAGTACATAACCACATTGACCATAATTAATTGTTGTCTACTTTTAGGCGGTCTACCACTAAATAGGACATTAGCACCACATTAAATAAATACTTTGTAAATGTGATGTCCTAAATCAACTACTTTAGCAATAAACAATTGAGAAATTTACAAATTACGCTTTTTCGCAAAAATGCGTGTAAAATACCAAATAAATATTTATTTATTTATTTTACTGTTCATTCTAGCCCGCCACACAAATAATAGTTTATGAAAGCGACGAATTCCAAAAATTTGTAAATTTCCAATTGCTTCATGCAGACATTGCCGCCACTTGACCGCGACTATTTCGCATTTCAAATGCAGACATTTATTTAGTCTCAACAACAACAAACAGCACTAACGCTATAATAAATGTATACCCAAAAGAGCGCCCACAAAAACTATCCACCCTTCCTTGTCTATGGCTGTGGTGACCACCCCTGCATCCCTTTCGATCAAAACTGATTGTTATTTAATTTTTGTGCAACATCCTGCTACACATCCTTTTGGGGTAGTGATAACCTCTCCATGCCAGCTTTGTTGATTTAAGTTAGAATTGCACTTGGTACTGCGGTCGAAATTGAATTTGCAGCATGAATTCACTGATGGCTCCGCACAGCCCCCGTTGCTGACATTTTGTCTCTGCTTATTATTTGGTAAATTTACATTTGCTACTCGCCACACCTAACAAGGCCAATATTGGCATTTGTGTGGCACTAGACGTGTTTGCATTGGCTCGAGTGTCATGATGGCACGATTTCCGCACACTGTTTACCATGATTTCTTTACTTTTTTTGTTGCGGAGTGTAGGTGCTGGGAATATGCATACATGCCGATGAGTGGGAGCAGCACAAAGTTTGGTTATCCGCTGGCATTGTTTTTTTTCACTAGGCGGGAATTCGTCGATCAGAGATACTGGAAGAAATTCATATCCAAATATAAATAATAATATGGCGCGATATGTGCACCTCCTGTGTTGTTCCTAGTCCAAAATAATCGAACAAAACCATCGGAGCCTAGATTCCTAAATTCAGAAATCGAGTTAAGAAGAGCTGAAAATCAGTCGCACGATACTGTGGGACTCGGATCTCCAAATACCCGTAACCGTAAATACTTGTTTACTCCATTTTTGATTCCGTTCATAGTGTTGTCCTACCCCAAGAAATGATAACTATATAAAACTTGCTAAGCTACAGAACTGTATTTTCGGTTTCTGATTTAAAATATTTGAATGCTTCCCAAGAGTGCTATAGTTATGAAACGCAATGTATGTATGAATGAGTGCAATCGATGTATGGATGTGGTTTGCCTTGTCCGTTGCCATTTGTCGGTGCATCGGTGTATTTTATTGCTGTGTCGACAGGCGCTTCTCGGTGACCAGGAATTTCTACTAACTTGTAGCTATTGGGATTTTAAGTGCAAATGTACTCACATATGACCATTCTAAACAATACAAGCGTATATTTACCCAGTCAGCAATTTTAGACATAACCGACTTGTATCAATTTCGATTTGTATACCACGCAGCTGAGTGAGGAAAATTATTTTGCTGTTAACGATTTCTTACCAATCCAAGTCTAGGCGCAGCAGTGATCGATAAAACTAAATGAAGCCGTTCCTTATTGCCTTTTTCTGTGTCCCATTTGAGCCAAAAAATCGTTAAAATGTTTGCTGGGTATATGAAAGCATTTGTTTCCAACCTTCCCTTACTTTGCGTAGTCACTGTTTGCTAATCAGATTTGCATGTGGTGTATCGGCTTACGGCAAATAATGCCTATGCGCCTAAAAGAATGCATTTGTTTACAATGCCCACATTCATAGAGGCGGTGGATTTGTGAAATCGCCATAAAATATGTTATGCCTCACTGATTTGGACTGGCTCACTTAAACACCCTAGCACCCTGTTTAGGTAAAATAACACTTGGTGATTATGTTGCCGTGGCTAATTTGGTTGAAATCAGTTGGCGAATGTGAGGTTGATTTTGATGCAATTAAAACTAATTCTGTTACAATTTTTGAGAACCCAAACGTGAGTGGAGAGGTCAGAGATTGAAAAGGTTGTTGCCTGGGATTTGTTCGGGGTGAGACTTCCAATGCGCCTAAAAGTATGCACCAAAAAGGAGAAGTTTCAACGTTTAAAACCAAACTTATAGTCATACGTAACCAAGTCCCTCGACCTTATTTACGTTAGTTTTGTTATCTGCCACCACTTATGTATTTGTTCCATTTATTTCAAACGTAAACGCCTGTAAGTATACTTCACTTTATATTGCCATTAGCATCTGAACAACGCTGAGCCATCTTCATTTCTCTCATTTTTACCACTTAAAACTCAATCAGCTTTGCAATACACTCACCTCACACACAAAACACATTTATCTATAGACATAACCTCAAAAACCTCAGTTTCAGCTTTCCTCGATTCATTTGTGTTTCTTAAGCGTGCATCCACAACACGCTTCCCCTCATTAATATATCACGCTAGCAGTTTAGCAAACAAAAGCACACATTTAATAAATTCTATCCCATTTTTCTTGTCCGCACTCAACACTCTTGCTTGCGCCACAAACACTCGCCATCGAACTCCTGCGTGCCAGGAACTAGCAGGGAGCACTCGAACTTGCGTTTGCCTATACGTGCTTGCTTTGCCTACACTCACCCGCCAGATGCCTTTTCCATGGTGCAGAGTCCTTTTTCCTTCAACACTTAACACTTGCACTTGTATGGGATTTATTTGTTTTGTTGTTTACTGTGTACGTTATGCGCGTTGCATGCTTTTAGGCGCACTACTAAATACAAATTACACTCCAATTGTAAGTACTTTCGTTGCACGCGAACAAATGGAAAAAAGGGCAAAAGTACAAACAAAACAAAATCCAAAATGAAAATAAATGCAAAACACAATGTTATGCAAAGTGGAAGTGGGCTTACAAGTGGAATTACCTCGCGGAAATGTACAACTTAGCTCGCGGCAATGCATTTACAACAATGTAAGAATTTGTGTATGAGCCGCTTTTGGTTTCCCCTGCCGTCGCTTGTCGCCACTTTTCTTGCGCGCGTACAAATTGTGATTAATTGAATTTTCATTGTCGCATACAATGCCGTCATTGGGCAGTGGGGGTAATTCGAATTTCGTAGTTCTAGCGCCACGCTCAGTCTCTTTATGGCGGCCAGTCAGTCTGTCAATTTGGCTGTGTGCCTGCCTGTCTAGGAGCCCTTATGTATATATGCTTGGATTTCATTAATTAAATTGCAATATAAACATTGTTAAGCATGCATTTGCGCTTGTTGTTGTATGTTGTAGACAAGCGTCTCAACAATTCAAAAACCAAAAACTCAACTCGAAAGTTTTGTACAAATTGATTTATGACCTTTTCGGCATATCGATTCTTTTCATTACAACTTCATTTAATTAAACAAATAGTTTGAAGTGGAATTGCTGAGCATTGAAGTTTATTGTGAGTGCTTCGATATTGCAAATGTGAGAAGTGAGACGGCGTTGGCAGGGGAACTCATTGTTGATAAACGGAGTTTGAGATTTTGTTTGAAACTAGGCATTTAGACTTTTATGAGATATATGGCTGAATGGGAAAAGTGGGCTGAAACATCACAAGGATCCGCATGGACAGCATGGTAGTTTGGGAAGTTTTTTTGCTCTCGCTTCGGCTGACCGAATGTTGAGTCACCTTTTACGACAGCTTAGCTCCCGAGTATATTTCAACTGGCCTTAGTACAGTAAAACTTCATTTGCTATTCATCGCCAAGTAACATTTTCCTTCTTGTTACTTTATAGCAAGTTTATTAAATCATTAAAGTCTGCGGTAAACAAATGTTTACGCTTTAAATACCCTTGGGCGACCTGAAGTATGCTACACTAGATTTATATTAAGAGCAAACATTAATCACACACACTCAAATGTCGCCAACAGCATCCAAACACACTTCCAACATGAGCACACCTTCTCGAGTGCTGCCATTCTCGATTTCTTCTGCACTTTAATTCACCCAAACCCAAGCGGGAAATATCTTGGCAAGCTCGACTCTTGCAACGCATTGTAAATGTAACTCATTTTAACCTGTTTGCCATGTAACTTTTGTGGGGCTGTGCTCGCACTTAAAACAATCAAACGACATAATTGACTGTGGCCGGAAGTACAATTGTTTGCATTGGGTTAGTTATGCGCTACGCTGCGCCACACGGCTTTTACTGTTGTTGCGGTTTTTGTGTTGTTGGTGTTGTAGATAAATGGAAGGAGTTGATGGAGGATCATTTGTTTGACGCTGTCATTGTCGGTGATAGTGTTGGTTTGATTTGTTTGTTGTTGCTTTTGTTGTACGCATTGATGTGGCTGCCATTATATGGCCATGTTTAAGGTGAAATCTGTAGTCGTCATTAGCATTGTGTCCACCCTCCTCCACCACTTGCGGCCTGCCGTCATTGATGTAAACATATTGAACTGTTTTATGTAACTGTATGTCTATAACCCCTCCGTTCGTCTCATTGGCCTAGGTACAATTAAAAACGCACTAAGCTAGGGTTGAGTGGGCGTGGTGTGAGCATGGATGATTGGAGCTTTTATTTAAATTGACATTTGCTCGCTTCAATGTTTATCTATGTATGTGTGTAATTGTATAAATGTGTGTGTGAGTGTTTGAGTGTGCATATAACATGAGGCTGCATTCGGGTGCACTTATTATACACCTCACTTATTTGCTATTCTGCACCATATAAAACCAACAAATACCTCATACATAAATAATTTCCTGTCCTCGTCCTTCGCCTTAAAAGCAAAATTGTTAATAAGAAGTGAAGTTCCAACTAAAGTGATTGCCGTCAAGTAAGTAATCACTTCACATGTATTATATCCATCTTCATAGTGAGCGGCCGATGCACTCCCCTTCTTAGCACACACGGGCAGAAAGCTTTAATGTCAGCGAAAGTACGAGTTCGTGGGAGTGGGCATGATTCACGAACGACGAGTTGAACGTTCATGGCATGCAGCCTTGACTCAACATCATTTCGAGCATAATTTAATATGCAAATGTAATTTACAAATGGCAGTACAACGCCTAAGTGTAGGCTTCCTTGTATGCGCTTAAAACTTTTTCACTGTGAAATTTAATGTTGGCTGCTGTTGGCCTGCTTTTCTAACTGTAAAACTCAAAATGGTGTGAATAAATTTATCAACTCTTTTGATGTTCAGTAACACATTTGCGAATTAACATTAAATTAAAGTGGCATTTTAACGTATTTTGGGCGCCTGAAAGTATGCCAGGAGTTTTAGTCTTCTTCACGCTTTGATTGACATTTGGAGATATCCTGCATTCTCAGATATTGCATAAGCCGCCATGCTGAAAATGTCTAAAACCGTCTTATAGCCCTGCCAGTCTACTTGAATTTGTGATTTAAATTATCGATTGTGAGTTTTTGAGTCTGTAGCAAAAAGATAAGAAATTCTGCTTGTAGAAAATAAATATGAAATGCAGTCGATCTAACTCTATCTAAATATTAATGAAATATGAATAAATAAATGAAAGACTAACAGCAACAACTTCTGCAGTGGCAGACTTCAATTTCATGGCGCATTGCCAAGTGGAAACACGAGCAGCTGTTGTGCCACTCGCCTCGCATTAAAGGCGTTGACACACTAGAACGCTTAATGTCGATTAACTAAGCACTTGATCAGCTTCAGTTTGTGCTCTTTCGGTTTTGCTTGCCTATAAAGCCTCTACAATTTCAGTACCCAAAAATTTGATAACTTTATACTTCACCTAGTAGGAGTCAATTGCAATTGTATCCTGCTCAGCTGTTGGTGCACCAAAGAAATTTACATCAATATTCATGTACCCATGGCATACGCGTCTGAGTGTGTCTTTTTTCTTTTTTCAAAAATAAAACAGAAGACTAACAACAAATATGAACGCTGTGCTGCATATTTGCATAAGCTTTTTTGCAAAAACACAAACAAAATATGCAAAGCAACAACAACAAACTTACAACATGCAATGACAGCTGCAGCCACAGTGGAGCAATGATTGTAACAACATGCCACCGTATCCATTTTCCTAGTCTAAGCCGAGCATCGGCTGTGTCACGCTTTTCCACTCCACACTCGTCTAACTTTCTGTCATTCAACACTTTTCCCTGCTCACTTTACGTTCAACAATAAAACCAGTATGCAGCATGGAAAAAAAAGTTCAAAACAAAAAATTTTAATAAACAACAATGTCATAGTCAACATTGCAGATGCTGCATGTCACTTGACAGCGCAACACAGCCAGCACAAAAGCCAGCTATGAAAAGCAACCACGACCAAACTGGAGCAGATTTGGAGCGTTGATCTCTTCGACTGATTTTCCCCCTATTTTGTTTTGTCTATCATTTCGACTTTATTGCCGGTTGCATATGCAGCATTTTTGAGTTTTTTTATTATTTACGAGTATACATACATAAATGTAGGTATGTATATACAAGTTTGCATATGAACAATGTCGATTTTTTTTATGTTGGTCACAGCACAATTTGCTGCACTGGCTGCACCTTACATTGTTGTGGTTTTGCTGCGGCACAACAAGCGGAAATCAAATGACATACCAACAAGCAAATTTTCACAAATATATTTCAGTAAGTTCGCATGTATGTATGTATGTATGTATCGAAAACAACTAGTTACGAACTATTTCAAAGCCATTTTAAACATATGTTTTCTACCAGATTGTCAGATATCGAAGAGAAATACGCCAAACTGAGCGTAGTTCAAATTAGCCCAAACAAATCTTAGTTCAATCGTGACAAGTGACAGTAATTTTTTAGAGAAATATTTGAAAAAATCATTGGTTAGGTCCCCGGTGGACACTCTTGAATTCTCCAGAACTCTGGAATTGTGTTTATCAAATTTTGTTCTAATTGGGCCTAGTTTGATGTCACCCAGAAAATTGTAGCTGTAAACTAGTACCTATTATTACTTATTAGTTTGGTATTACACTGTTGGGTATTTATAATCGTGTACGCCACAACAACAACAAAAAAAGAAAGAAAGGTTTAAAGTAAGGTCTCATCACAAATTCTGCAGTTTTGTTATTCTTACATTCGTACACGCTACTATATACCTAATGACAAAAAGTGCTGAGCTGAAGGTTGTTAACCTAAAAATTTTAAATGTCAATATGAAATACTTACTGTCGAAGACTGCGCTATATTTAGGTGAAGAAATTTAAGAATTGCCGAATTTTATGATTACAACGCCTTATGCTGTGCATTGAGAAGGCCGTACCTCTCATATTTTTTATTCAACCAAATGAAGACGTTTTACTTTGATTTTACCACATAATCAGTTTAATTATTTTTATATTCTTGCGTTTATGACAAATTTCCAAACCTTAAAGCGAAATCCATCAAAAGCCTCTACTGCTCTGAATCCGCTATGAATTTCACCTACATACATATGTACCCACATACTATGTACAAAACAAAAACGAATAGCCCATCACACAAGAATCATTTTCTCGCTTGGCATCGAATTTTAATTGTAAACAAGCCCGTCGCGTGCTTTACCTATTTCACAACCGTTTGAATGCGTCATGGATTTATGAGTGTGTGTGTGTGCGAGTGGCTGTTTCATTGAACAATTTTCGCTTGCTGTGTTATGATCACTTTGACAGCGAATATATATGTGCCCGGGTAGCTCAGTCGGTAGAGCATTGGACTTTTAATCCAAGGGTCTAGGGTTCAAGTCCCTGCTCGGGCGATTCGTTTTTTTTTTTACATTTAATATTTTTTTTTAATAGTTTGTAAATAATAATTTTAAAAATTTAAATAAATTCTTATGATTTACGAAGCGTTTAACTTATATTCTTAATAGCATAGTAAAATTGTTTACATCAGCGCCCAAGCGAGAGTATTACGTAAACGCTGCATTTACAGGTAGACAACTGCTCACACATCGCTCACAGCTGCCGGTTTTGTACAATGGAAGACATACATACATAAATCGTTTTTGAAGTGCTCCTCCTTAGCAAGTGGAGCAGAGCTACTCGACACTCAAGCAAATACGACGCTGTTGGGGCCAATTGTGCATTTTTGATGTAGAATTCTTCGTTTGTGCCCTAAATTAATTATCCGTTTTTGTCTGTTTGTTGTTTTTGCTCTGACATTTCTGACATTTGTTTATTTAAAATTTGTGTTGTTACAACAGTTTTGCCGCACTCTTCGTGTAGCTAGGCATATTGCTGCTGTTTGTTGTACCTCAAATTGTATGCGCTACTTACATGATTTCATTCGCTAAATATATCTTTTGCTATTTGTAAGACGTGAGGGTATGAAATGTGCTAAAAACAAATCTATACAAAAGCGAATGTAGAGCAGGGTTCAGTAGATTCGGAATAAAGGTTATGAGGATGGAACAGTTGGAACAGTTTAGCTAGAAACTTAAGGCAAATAAAGAGCTAGTAAAGTCCTCTCGAATACTGACAGACTACTTTGAGAGAGTTGGAGAGCAAAGTTCTTCGAAAAATGTATGAACCTCTACGCGTTGTGGATGGCGAGTGCCGAAAAAGAGTTACGGATGGGTTTCAGCGCTTATAACAGTGAATGAAAGAACTCGGCACAATTTAAATTTGTAAGTACTTCACACGGAGCTTCTCACTTCGTTTTGTTCTAATCCCAAAAAAAAAAAAACAAATAATGTAAATGTTTTAACAATAAATCAAACCGTATACGTAGTTCACATTCCATCTGCGCTTCAGTGCTTCTCCAAATGCTTAACAATGCAGAACGGTATCTTGAAAATGCGTTGGGCTCGCGTGTCACACTTTTAAACGAACACATCTCATCCCATCATGAAGCATTACACATACAACAAAATATTAAGTAATAATCATCAAGCTAATGTAGTGCAATATTACAATAAAAACAAGCAATAAAATCAAAACATAGAAAAATTGCATGATCAATATACGAGTATGCTATTTCCGTGCCCACGACTGTATCTCTACTTTGCTTCATACATTATTCACGAATAGTTTCTTTGTTGCTTTTTAGCTAATTTTTTTAATCTAAAATCTTGCTGCGTACCTGTTCGCCTAATAGTGCTTCAGCTGTTATACCATTGCCGTTTTATTATGTTTTTGATTTTAACAAATTTCATCGCATTTCTTCTTTTGCAAAGCGTTCATTGACACTAAAATCTGCGCGCGAATCTCGACAGATTCCGTACAAGACGTACACGCTTACCACACACACACATATTTCCACCTATTATGAGTATACTCGTACTGGGCATATGTAGCTATTCATCATGAGCCACCCATGTACGTACAATCGCGTCGAGCCACTGCCTACTCGTCTGGTTAGATCTGATCCATTATACATCTATGCACCGCATAGTTGGGCACGATGCACTCAAAGCTGGACTGCACTGGTCACTATTTACTCAAAGGTATCAGAACTAAAATACAATTCCTTTAACATTCCTCAATATTTTTTTTTTCCCAGTCATTCCCAATGGTAAAATTCTTTGGAATAAACGTGGGCTATAGTGGAGTGGGAAATTCTCTCTGCTCTGCAAAACTTTAAATCCATGGACTATGCCCAGCTATGAAATAAATATATATTTCGTGTTGACCTAAAACTGCTTAAAGATACTAGCCATGTTATAATGAATGTTGTTGTAATTTGTTTTGGCAGCTTATTTGGACTCGTTCGCTTTCTAGCGGTTGGATGAATGAATGCCAAGTTTGTTTGCTTTTTCCTGGAGTTTACCTTCTTTTGAAACTAATTCGTAAATCACTTGAACAATTTTTTAATCTATAGCGATATTAGAAAATAAATTCTATGATAAGATACTTTTGACAAATTACCTTAGAGGCTACAGTATTCTTCGAAATAAGATTCTTTCGCCAGGGGTAGTCACTTGTAATTTTCTTGAATGATGTGTAAGAGTACGCCCACTACCAGAGCGTGTACATAAGTTGGTCCGCAGAATTTTTCCACGATAGATTTTTTTATTTGCCCTTTCTTCAACGGTGGGTATGTAAAGTACAGCTCGTTTTGCCCTGTGTTCATGTTGCTTTACAAAACCAAGCTCTTCGGTGTTGTGCTACAAGTGACTGAAACCTTCAAATTTCCTTGCATCATCGTTTCTCTAATACCATGTTCACACAAAATGAATCGGTTCCTTATTGAAATTACGAGAATGCTCCAAAATTCCGCTACCTCGCACATTGCTAATCCCGCATCCCTAGAGTACCTCCCACCATCTTAGATAAAGAAAAAAGTTTTGGCATGCAAGAACTCCAACTGGCATTGACACTTTGCGGACTTCAACGGCCACTTAGTCGCCTTAATCTCTGTTGCTACTTGGCTTCCTTAGTTTTCCAAAGCGCCGACTGCTGAGAAAACTTTTCATGTGCCAGCTGTGCCATGCAGACAACCCTAAACAGTTGCTTTAACTTTCAAACTTTGTGGATTTCACATTTTTCCGCTTGTGTTTGTGTCTGTGTGCGTGGCTGAGTATGGGATAAAGCGTTTGTAACTTGTAATTTTATTAATTCAACAACGTGCACGTTACAGCGACATAATTCAACGTAAAATGTCTCACAAGTGCGAGCGTAAGCTTTTACTTACATACATACTCGTATAAGTTTCCGATTGCCACTTGCATCCTTTCTTGCGCGAGCTTGAAGTTTGCTCGAACTTATTCGTTTGTTTGCTTTTAAACTTTTATGTTACTTTAAATGCTGCTTACGCGCTTACTCACCTGTCATATCCGCAGCGGAAAAACCTTTACTTTCTTACTAATTTTTTGCAGTTCACCTGTAAACTCTTACTTTCGTTGCTTGTTTGCGAAGCTCTCGAAAAAGGATGTTCTTCCGCTTCGTTCCTTTGTGTGCGTTCCACTTGCTTTTTTGGGTATTCGCCCTGCGGATGTTGACAGCGACAAATAAAGTTTGTAACTAAAAACTTTTGTCGCTGATTTGGTGTAAAACTCCTCCATCCCAATTGTGAATTGATTAAGTTGCGCGCACGTTTGCCTCCAGGTGGTACAGAGATGCTTTAAAATTCTTCTCATGTTCTTGCTTCTGATAATATTTTTGTTCTTCAGATAACTTTTCGCACCGTGTGATTGCATAATTTTTATTTTCATAACCATAATAATAATGATATAATAATTATTTAAATGAGATACATATTTTAGATAAAAAATTTTAAAAGTTTGAAAACCCATAAGCTAAAAGTTAATATACCGACGGCAAGTTTTAATTAGTTTGGAATGTGAAATAACAAGATTCTGGCCTCACAACTCCTTTAAAACTTTGCAGGCATTTTATGTGAGTTAACAAATTTTTATGAACCATTAACTGCGAAAATAGCATGAAACTATTGCCAAAAACCAAGTGTTACAGCAGCTCAGCTGTTTGGCTCGCAACCTTTCCTCCCCTCAAATTATGCCATACCAGCTCTGCTTAAATCGTTAAATTGCCATGTAAACCAACTGGTAAGTACACAAACGATTATCCTTGCCACATACGCCACAGACGTCCCTAATGGCTTTACTAACAGCAAAATATTCGTGAAAGCAACGACAATACTCGTAACAGCTTCATGTCCTGGTTTCATTTAGCACAAGTGCGAGTACGTCCCCGGTGCAAACTTCCTTCCTTCATACATTGTTGGAACGTGCGCGTATAATTTCAGCCATATGAGACAATTCAAACACATATCATCTGTTAGTAATATGATGTCCTTAAATACCTAATACGTGAGCACATACCGAACATAAATGTATGGAATTTCAGCATCTTTCGATCACACACAAACGCCCCCATGCTGCCCCCAAATGAAGAGTAAGGCTGGAAAAAAGAAATGAAAAAATTCATAAAAGTAATCATGTACTTACAAGTGCATCAAATAAAATGGGAAAGCAAAAAATTAAAACCCCAAAGAGTCCTCAACATACAAAAAGGATATAAGCACTTGTTAACAGGCGGTTCGAATATAAAATCCATACAAAAACCTATCAACGCAGCAATAGGTAGATAAGCGTTGCTGAAGAAGGAGTAAAAAATCGAAACACTTGTGCCACTTGGCTGGGTACTCAGGCACATGTTCACACAGCCCAGCGCTCAATGTACAAAGCAACTTCGATGACTAGCCCAACTCACCCAAAGGAAAATGGTGGTATGTGGAGGGTAAGGAGTGCCATTGGCTGGCGCCGCTTTGCGTGAATGTAGGGTAACGTTCAATTAAAATAAATACGATGTTGCGAGCTCGCATTTAGCGCGGGTGGATGGTATGCGCTTTGGGGGCGGTAAACCATTGACTTTAAGAGTCGTGTACTACTGCCTTAAAGCTCTGCCTGCTATTTAAATTGCAATTTGTGTTCTTTCTTGCATTTCTGCTGTCTGCACGCGATTACAAAACTCATGCCCATTTGCATTCTTAAGTAGAATATCAAACAGCTCGTTCTTGCTGTCAATATTTGTTTAGAATATTTACTCAGCTCTTTGTCGTTAATGGTTCAATACGTTTATTGTGTGGTCACGTGACCATTGTCAGCTGTTTTATGCAGGACACTCGTTCTAAGAGGGGAGCTAACAATAAAAAAGACTTTTCGAAGCATTTTTATTAAGGCAATTCGGGTCAAATAATTGGAAAGCAAAGGAAAACTTTGGTAATTCACGCTTTCAGCCTCTAAAATTCTAATTTTAAACCCCTTTCCAAAAATTACCAATACGAAATATTATGTGATAGTCAAATGTTAAATAATTTTTTTTTTACTCTCTTCTAGTAATCTCCAAAAGTTCGTTTAAGTTCTTAAACATCCAAGCAATAATGCTTAAAGATTAAATTCATACTACGCCAACGCAAAGAGATTCGATGCTCTTTGGTCAATGTGAGCTTCTGAGCACCGTCCATTTTTTCACTCTCACTCTTTACGACAAATACCGCTACATAAAAGTTGGTTTTTGCTTCAGGCAATGCAATTTACTACTCGAGCATCTACAATCGCAAGCCACTTGACTAATTGTCATTTTCTTAATTACCAAGTCAACTTTTAGCCTCTGCCAGACCAGTAGGAGGCCAACAACAATGGACGACTAACATACGCGACGAGTCATAATTTGTGTGTTTGTTTGCTCAACCATTAACCCACAACAACCATACAACTCAATGAGTGATCATTTGTGCAGTGTCACTGAGGCGTACAGCATTGTCCAATAACTATTTGCTCGAAGCACCCAAGTTTCTGTTAGTTTTGTTGTAGAAGCACCACAACATATAATGAACAATTTTCGTTGGTTATAAAATGTTTCGCATTTCATCTTATCAGTATTGCATCACAGCCATTGTAGCAATTCGATTAGTAGCCATATCTAAGTCCATTGTAATTGTTACGCTAACACAATACAACAACAATTGCTCTTTGATGCGGAAAAGCGCCTTAAGTATTGCATGCGACGACAAACAATTTTGCTTTTGAGATATTCAAAGGCTATTCAGAGCACTTTGGGAGACGAACTAGAACGTCTTTTACTTACATTCACATACATACGTGTAATACGAATTGACTTACCGCTCTTGTTCTTTATAACGACCAACTGAGATCTTCTGCAATCTGTCCGAAAATTTTGTTCATGCTACTAAGCTTTTCAAGCCTTAGAGAATAATATTCCCAGGCAAGTGCAGTTAGGTAGTTGTCTGAGGCTTGCATGTTTGTTGTTAATAACTTTTACTACAAACACAACCCATTGCTTATATGTATGTACATACTCGTATTAACCCTGCAGTGAGACACCGAGCTTAGCTGAAAAATACTAGTGTAAAACGGACCAAAACTATAGGGCAAACTAGCCTCCCAAGTTCAATTCCTAACCGACATGCACTGCAACGACTTCGTAGAACACCCCCTAATTTTTTTTTTTTAAATTACACTAGGCTCCCAAACCCTTTTTTCTCAGAATGAATTTCAAAAGCAAACTATACCAATAAACATTTTTAGGTTGCCGTCCCAGTAATCGATGTCAATAGACATTGCATGGCTTTACGGCTACGGAAGTTTAGCTAGGAATGCATCAGCTTTTCAACGGGCTGCTCCGTAGTAATCCACATTTGTCGTGGTTGTTGTTGTACTAGCTTTGAAAGGGCGTTTGTCCTCGTTTCACTCGCCATTTGCTCCAAATAGCATTTCTTATTCATCGTCATTGCATTTTCTATTGGGCATTCAATCTACTTCTTCCCCTTCTTATCATTAATTGTTCGCAATTTTCTTAATTGCATGTGGGTTTGGTTGGATTTAATTTCATGACAACAAACTCGTTACTTTTTCTGAAAACCATTGTAGATATGGCTGTGGATGCTTGCGACTCTGATTAGATAAGCGGCTCAAAAGTTTTACAATAATTGATTAGTGCAATGGCGTATCGTAAGAAAATGCAAAATGCATTCGGCCACCGATGAAGTGCAAATTCATCCAATAAGGATTTGGGGAGTCAATGGTTGGACTGGTAGAAATTAATGAAACTTATTTTTAAATTTTACTCAAGAAAGAACTAGTTTTTTTAAATTATTAAATATTCATTCTATTTTGACTTCCGCTTAATTAATATCAAATAAAACGTTACGCTTTTGCGCCTAAAAAAAAAACAAGAAATACATGAATTCCCTCTCTATGTGTGCATGAATATCACATCCCCAGTGTCGTAATTTTTTTCGTTTGTTTTTTTTTTCTTTCTTATCTTCCACAATTCTTCAATATACACACACATATGTATATACATGCATTCATAAGTGTTCACGAACTGCCAGCTCATCGCTCTGTTGTGTAGTGCATTTGCCACACACAAAGCATATGTCAGGATGGCCGAGCGGTCTAAGGCGCCAGACTCAAGTGTAAATACTTGCCTGTGCAATCGCAGGTTGTTAACGGAGCGTTCTGGTCCTCTCTGAGGGCGTGGGTTCGAATCCCACTTCTGACAAGAATTTTTTTTTAATATTTTTTTTTTAATTTAAATATTAGTTAATTAAATTTGATTTAGTTACAAACATTTTTTTATGTTTAACATATTTATTTTTTAAATTTGTTAGTATTTTCCTGTTTTAGAACATCAATTTAGCTTTAAATATCTACCAATGTATCCAACCGATTACAAAGTTTGCAAACAAACACAAATTTATAAAGTTTTTCTTAGCTACAAAAGTTTGAAAAGTCTGAGTTTTTAAAATAATTTTTCTGCGAACATCATAGATTTTCTTCAAGTACTGAAATCGAGCCGATTTATTATTTAATTTATTCCTTTTTCAGATCATCTTAAAAATTACGGTTCCGGTTTCGAAAAATTAATCGGTGTAAATCGGTTACAATTTCGGTTCAGTCCTTTTTAAGCATCTGCGTATTTAATAACTGAAATAAACTTTTAAGATAGGAACCGAAACCTAAATACTCTTTTTAATCGTGAATAAAATTGAAATTGCAAAAAATTGCATTTAGCATCGTCTAAAAAGCCACTTCGGCGGTCAATTATCTGCCTACGCCTGCAATTGACAAATATAGACAAATCCAGCCAAGCTGAAATAATACGTTTAAGCCTATACAAATAAACAACACAATAACAATATGCATGTGAAAATAATATACAAAAAATTATAAATTGGAAAAATTCATTTGGTTGCGCAAGTAGCAGGTAGTTGGGATTTGAATTGAAACAACAAAACACTCTCTTCATCTCGCTCTGCGCCGGCAATAAATTTCAATTTGTTATGCACATGAAATATCCCCTTTTTTGCTTTGCCCCGCCAATAAAGCATTATTAAAAACTCATCAACAGCAACACTGATTCAACAGCTAACACAAAAACAACAACAAACAACAACAAACAGCAACATGTGGGCACAGAAATTGTTTAAATTGTTTTCACGTTTCATTTTGTCACAAACAAAGCAATCTGATCCTCCCCCCTCTCAGGCGCAAAATAATATTTATTGAATTTAATAAAAATGTCAATAAAAACTTCAATTGGAATTTTTGTGGCCACAAGCTGTAATATTCATTTTAGAGACGGTTGACTGTTTGTGTAGTTTAAATTGAAAATTTAATTTTTTTTATACTTTTTTTCTCGTTTTTTTTTTTTTTTTTTGAAATTACTTTCCCATGAATAATGTAAATATTGCATGTAAAACGAGTTATAGATCATAGATCATATTTTATGTATAGCAAAAAATAATTAAACACTTTTTTTGTAATATTTTGATGGGGTTTTCAGAAGTTGGCGTGAAAGGCATAGAAGAGCGGCGCGCCGCTCGCTATCATAGACAATCCATATTTAATCTTTAAAAAGTTTAAAAACTTTCAGCGGGTTTTAACACTTTTGTCATTAGTTTATTGCGATTTCAGTATCTCTCATATATTATTTGCCATATTTAGAAGTCATTTTGAACCAAATCCTTAACCGTTTTCTCTGTGTGCTTTCCTCTAATCAACTAACAAGCTATAAAAAATGCTAAAACCAAACCGAAATGCCCCAGATGGTTTGCTATAAATTTCTGGCTTAATCTACGAGCAAAGTACAATACGCAAATCCAATTAAATATGCAAAAATTTTAACTCGCCGAGAATACTTAAAACAAATATTGACACTTTAAGACCATGAATGGATATGGATGTTTGGCATATTAATTTGTTTATTTATGCGATTTCGATGTGAAATAGCTTTGAAGGAATGTTTGTTAATTTTTTTATTATGTATATTTTTTTTTTTTACTACTCAAACTGACAAAAAGTGCTAGAAACAAAAGCAAATTTAAAATATTTCAATGTTGAGTTCATCAATGATAATTTGCATTTTATAGCAATTAAGATGAGAAAATAAAATCCGAGATGTCAATAAAGAAATTGTTGTATTTAAGTTGTCAAATTACAGTCACGTTGTGTTCCAGACATGCACGCACACACATACATACATACATACATTTGTAGTTGTATTGGAAACTTATATGGACTGAGGAGACAAGCTACCAAAGCTGGTTGGGCAGTTGTTCGTAGTTGGCGTGCTTCCAAATTTGGTGCTGTAACTGCTTGAGTTGAGTGGGCGCGGTGTGGGGCGTGCTCGGTTTCTTGTATTTATCATGTACAACCTGACAGCCCATGTGGCGGCACCCGGTCACTTGTCAATGAACTTGAACTTTTTATGAATTTTTTCTGCATGACGCCAACTAAACAAGCAGTCAGACTGGAATATATATTATATAATTATGTAGTATATATGTATGTACATAGTATATGAAGGTATCCATATAATAAATGAAGTGAAGCATTTACTATCCTGAGGTTTGAAAATTTATGTTTGCAGTCAGTCATGAAATTTATAACGCCTTCGTTTTAATACAAATTTTGTTAAAAAATGGTTCTATTTTGCATGCAATTCATTTATAAAATTCTACGCTCGCATTTGAATCACATTTTTCAATAAATTTGTTTGCTATTTCTCTGATAACATTTTTACCAGCCGCTATAAACAAGTTTCATTTATTAGAGCTACTGGCACAAAGTGAATTAAAAGAAATATGGAAAAATGTTGCTGCGAAAAAAACGAAAAGAGGAATCGAAGTAAAACCGGTTTTCACAGCAACAAATTAACTTGTCTCAGGTGAGGTTGTTCTGTGTTAAAATAAATAAAAATGCTCCGTAATGAAAAAGTGATTCATTTGCTGTTGCTATTGATGTCGGATTGAAGTTCAATTACCTGCTGCTTAGACAGCGAGAGATATGCAATTAGCATATAAAACTAAAAATAAATAGAAGTGGGGCAAATTTAATGGCAGCGCACAAAGTGCATTTACATATGACCTTTATGACGTTAGGCTTCCATTAGATTTTTTTTTATTATTACTGGACGCGTCAAAAATAAATTATTCAGGTACTGACAAAGGCAAGATATAAGAATTTCAGGTTATTAGCTGCTGTGCCCGACCCCACTCCATGTTATTAGATTCTTACAAACATCGCGGCAGAAATTTTCTTTAAGCTCATTGATCTACAAACTTTTACAAAAAAAACATATATATCATGCATACAATGAAGCAAATATTAAGAACACAACAAAGGCGTAAAGAGTTTGAGTAAGATATCACGCTACTATGTTTTATGAAAAACCTGGCAGCAAATAAAAGTTGCTTTCATAAGAGCAGCACAAAACAACAAAAGTCATAACGGATATATCGCTTTGTACGAATTCTGAAATCATTGGTTATGAGAAGGATTAAACTTACGTGTTCTTTATCCTTGGCTTTATGACAAAAATAAATTGAATACCACAAAGAAGTCTTTCTATATAAGCGTGACATAAACGACGAAGTTGAAAGGTACAAAAAGGGGAAAATGATTATGATAACATAAATGGACAGACAGACAAACCGACAGAGCGACAACACAATAACTGAATAAAACATAATAGCCTTGCCCGCAGCCACAATGCGACATAATGCCCCATTCAGACTACTCATGCAACCATAAGGCTGAACAACTAGCATGCCAGCCTATTTGACATTTAGACTTCCGACTGATGAAGGACAGCGGTGACAGTAAGCTTACGGAGGAAGGAAGATCAGTCGGTATAATGGGAGAACATTGTCATTGTCACGTGCGCTGAGTAAAGGAGTCGAAAGCTGGCATCCTACAAACAAACATATACACAAGCACATAGATCGAGAGCAAGCACTTTGAAATAGTTAATAAAATACGTTGTTCTGGGTCGCGTTTAAAAGAGTTGAATTGGCAACACCGGATACAGGAAAGCTTACTGTCGTCAATGCCGGCAATGCAAAAGGAGCAGAAATCCAGAAAATTCACGCTGATACCACACACAGCCACTCACATCTCGCTACAATTGAACATATTTTATCTACAATTGTGTTGGGACTGTGGCAAAGCTGCAAAGGACACGGACAATAATAAGGCTCGCCTGTTTGAATGGCTCAGCTCTAATGAGTCCTTTTGGGAAACCGCGGTGTGTGTGCGTGGGAAGGTGGGAAAATTGCGCTTAACTTATGCCCCAACATGCGTTTATGGGTGTGTTTTCATAGAACAAAGAGACAATGGAAAGGTTGAGTGTGATTAAAATGGAGAACTGGAACAAATGGATTAACGTACTTTTCTAAAGACACACCGGCAGGAAGTTAGACAGAAATATGATGGGCAATTAAGGACAATAAAAGCGTTGAACTTGTACGATAATAAAATAAAAGAGCGGACTTACTTATGTATGTATGTATGTATTTGAGATACATATATATAAATGCGTTTGTTGCGTGAGGTGTGTACCTGGAGGTGGTGCGAAAGGTGTTGGAAAGTTAATAAAATGCTTGTAAATCCGAGATATGTTGGTGAGATAAGATTTTATTGAAGGCAGTTTGTGTAATGATGAATTGGCGTTTATCACGCATTGAAGGTCGGAGATTTGAGCACAAGCTTAAGAGCCAGAGATAAAATGTGATTGCGCAATAATTTACGCAAATGTTTTGTAACGAAATCTCTGCTGTTAGATTAATTGAGATAATTTTATAAAGAAAAATATAACGAGAAAGGCAAAGAGCTTTTTCAGTAGCCAGCTTTTTGGAAAGTTGTTTATACGTCGTAGAAAGTGGGTCAGGAACCTAGCGAGTAGAGATATGTTGTATTTACCGGGAACCGATAATTGGGGCAGAGCACTTGAAATTTCTTAAGGCGAAAGAAACACAAAGGGTCTGATTGTTGAATTTTCCAGCGTAGTGCCGTCATAGAATAAATAGAAACATCCAGCGAACGCAACTTCTTGCTAGCAAATATCTTAAGCTTCCTTAGTACTTTCAACTCATACCTCCATGCCTCCAAACTCGTTAATACGCAGAAACAAGAGCGGCAATGCAAGTGCATACCTTCAAGTCTTTCTAAGCCTTTCTACTTAGAATTTAAAAAGTTATGCACTTGAGGGTGTACTATTTCATTGCCCATGTGGTTTTAGCTTAAAATACTTCACAATATTTTGCCAGAAAAGTATCTATGCAGTAGCTAACTTGTTTAATACCTCGGTGTCATGTTAGCAACTTGTTGTTGGTGAAACGTGCAGCTACACAAACCCATTGAAGCCAATATGGCAAGTCTGCTTATGGCTAACTTGTCCTATTTAAAGCAAGTCATTATCACTTTAGAAGCACTTTCCAAGCGTATGTATGTATGTATGTGTGGCTGTGCATGTGTATTCAAATATGCATTCTGCAACCTTAACCTTCTCCACCAGCGCGCAGACCACACTTTCAAGTTCACTCTAAGAGGGTTTGCTGACATTCATCTTTTAGGTTTCTCTGCTCATGTGGGCATTTGTGAATTTTGTCGTTACTCTTTAAGCAGTTTATTGCTACTTTTATTTTGTCGCTTTTTATTCAGCACAGAGCCACTCATATTTCAGCATGCATGGTTGCTTCGTGGATGTATTTACATAAGTGCATATGCACTACTTACTGTCGATTGCTTTGCGAAATTGTCACCCTCTTTTGTGGGGTTTTTTGTTACCTGCTTTGTATTACCGCCAAACACCTCGTCGAGTGCTCAAGCTGTTGTAAAATGCTTTTTTGCTTATGCCCAGACACACAAGTAGCTGCGTAAGCGGTTTTACTTTCCACTGTTAGTTTTGCACTGCTATTTATATGATTTTTATTTTAATCCAATTATGATGTTGACGGCTTGGCGCCACAAATTGTTGCAAATGCTTTAAATATTAGCATATACCCACTGATTCTCGTGCAGGAAGAACATAATGGGATTTTACTGTAAATAAAAATATTATAAGCCAACTTAACTGTGTACAACAGTAATAGTATATTTATCTGGTTTAAAATAGATTCTAAACTCTAACTTGGACTTATAGTAATTCTTCAGTTAAAACGGCATTCAATTCTATCCAAGGGTTTTTGAGTGATGCGCGAACAAACATTCAGACGGATAGACAAAAATTTTAAAATAGTTGTTTTGGCTTCTATTAGTCCAACAAATATACTTCAATATGCATATTTTTGAATCTATAATGAACAGACAATGGTCCGTTACAATTTTATTCCACTTCTACATGAAACTTTTTAACCCCTTCTAACCCATCACGTGCCTTTAAATAAACCATTCTAGTTTGAGTGCAAAAATATTGGTATGAGTTTTCAATTTTAACATTTATAACAATTTAAAACCACATTTAATTCAATCACTTACAAACGTTTTTATTACCTGCAGTGCTAGGACCTTTTTACTACGCACATTAATCAGCTTTGCATTTCCTTTTTTCAAGGCACAGAGCGAATTCCACAATTTTAAGTAGCCCATTAATAAAATCCACACATACATATGTACATCGCTTCTGCCGCAATGTTTATTATGTTTCATTTGTCATTTATGCGACACATAAATTTGGGCTTAACGGATTTTTAAAAGGATCTTCCCCACATAACGAGCACCTACACGAAAGTCATGCTCCACCAGTAGTATTTATAAAAAGACTGACGTTTCATACGAGCATGCACTTATAAGCACAGAAAAATCGTAAAATCAGCAATTGTTGTAAATAAATTTATGTTTCTGCTTGCAAAAACTGAAATTTATGACTCGAAATGGTAGAATGCGTGTGTCGCATGGAGTTTCTTTTTTCAAATTTACTTAGTTTGCGTCTGCACATTAGACTAAATGGCTAAAGGAAAGAGGGAGATTTGGAGATGGCCACGTGGACTTGGTGGGTGTTTGGAGTTTTTTTGTGAAATCAGCAAGAGATTTAATTGCAGAATGTCTTAAGTACGTGGGCAATTAAGCATTAAATATGACAAACATGATTTGTGGAATGCCGCTCAGAAATAATTAAAAATTCTTAGAGATGCTGCGGGAAATCGATACTTTGGAGTGGACTGCTGCCAGTGCCCAGACTACAATTGTATCTAACTCCAACTGGAATCTCGAAATTTGTTTGAAATGATTCGACCATGAGGATTACCATGGCAAGCGAGATAAATAAATTGAGAACTGAGCTGCTGACTACGCAATTTTCCTGGCATGAATATATAACTAGATATAGATAACAATCCCAATTGCCCTTGATACAACTGAAAACTGCTCAACGCGCTTTCCACATTCCTCAAGCAACAACAACCTCTTAAATTTTTAATTTCACTTTTTTAAAACATAAAAATGCCATTTAAAGCATATTTTATTTTATCTACCGTTCGTGCGTCTCTTCGCCTCAAGGCTACATTTTCACTTAAAACCGCAAGCGATATACATACATACAACTTTCATCCCCTGAGCAAATTCAAACACATATTTTAATTACCTTGGCAACCAAAGAAATCGAATATCATTGCTTCGAATGCGCATCATAATCCCGGTTGTATTTCTTTTAGGCTGAGTTTCTTAGTTTTCCTGTAGGAAATATAAAAACAAATTCTTACTTCATTCCGGTTAAGTATTTAATGTTTTCTTTCTGCATTATTTTGTTTATACCGTTACTTTTGCTTTAAAAATATTTTTGTTGGTGAAATATTTTCAATTTCCTGCTTATTTCGTGCTTTCTTACTTCGCCGCCGCCAGTCCGTTTCCGTTTCCGTTTCCGCCAATCAACAATTCAACAATTGAATAACATTGCATAGATACAGGCGCTTAGGCTTGGTCAGCGGAGTGGATTTTAAGCGCGCACTTTACGCCTATTTGTCATCACTTTGGCTATTTGCTGGGGTTGGCAGCACTAAAACTGCGTTGAAATGAAGTAAGAGAAATAATGGAAAAAATTCTTGCTCGTTAAAATCAATAAAACTCGTTTTATTTTTATTTCTCTTATGGCACTTTGTATACGCCATCTATAGCGTGGTAATTGTGTCGGGTTTTGCTTTCAAGTTGCTCATTGTCCTGGTTTCGCTTGATTATTAATACCAACGTTCATCTATTTATACGCCAACATCCACTCAGAGGGGGAACAATTCTGTTGGGGGTGAATGTGAGTCAGCAAATGGACTCATCAGTTCCACACCCACACATACGCACAACAAAGACAATCACGTAAATAAGTATCTGTAGCACTTGCATATCCTGTACTTGCTTGCTCTCATTCCATTCTGACACTGGCAACTATTCAGTCATCCAGCCGCACAGCTTCATCGTCATCGCTTGCTTTAACCAACATCCATCCTATTTTCACTGACCATCAATTGACTGTAGCAAGCACTATAATTGCACTCAAATATGGCTATTCCGGGATACTAGCAATATTGTTATGACCGGTAACAAAACTCACAAGTAGTTTGAGCTCCTTTTCGATTTTACACTTATTGCGATTTGCGGCCGAATTAAAGGATTGAGAGGCTTAAACTTCTGTAACCTACTATACTTAGGGAACAGCTCTTCAAAGGATATATGGATGCAGAGATCTCTCGGGATTGGCAGTGGACCTTAGCAAATTTAACAAAACTCTGAAATCTCATCGCGTACATGTGAATGAATGAATATTCCTACCGAGGACAGCGGCATCTTGTCATTCCCAGTTGTACTTTGTTGGGCTCCCGTGACCGAAATTACTTTCCGGTCACAATATTACCAGTAAGAGTTAGAATAAGGACGCTAGTGGTAATTATCGGTAGGCCGAGACGAGTTGTAGCTGATGATTTGCTGTATCCTTTTTATTGCTGTAGTTGTCGGAGCGCAATTAAAAAGGAAAGTTGGCAAATTGGGCTATCCTGTACGCACTTCACTGGAACATTATCTATCTGGCTTTTATACATCTTCCACTTTAAGTTTAAAATATATGTAGGTATGTGTGTGTGTTTGGAAGGGTATATTTATATCAAGGTATGTATGTATCTATGTGTGCTTATTTATCCATTCTCGTACCTGTTGTTGACAGTTGGTTTTTAGAATTGTCGGATATTTATGTTATTGCCGCATTGTTGTTGCCATTTAATTTGCATGCCATAAAGCAGGTCGGGTCGGGTCGCTACGGCATTGTGCTTAAGAACGGTACTTAATGACCTTTGGTGGGCGTGGTTTGTAAGCTGTAAATAAAATTTATTGCCGATATAAGCGAAGGAATGAGCTCAGTGTAGAATTAAGCGGCCGTAGATGGGTGCTCGATTCAGATTTTAATTTCGTAACTGAGAAATATGTATTTCTTAACTTAAAGTTTGTATCGTGTTTTTTTAAGAAAAGGCGGCATTCGTGAGTTTGAATGAATTGGCTTTAAATTTTTCAGAAATATAATCAATCTATGTAAGTTCTTCTCCTACATTCCACTCAGAGTAATACTTCAATTCCTTCCAAAGTTAATTACGTCCATTGGGATCTTCTTTGAAAGGTTTTCTGAAGCTTGCCGTGTAGTTAAGCTGCGCCCTGCTATCGGCTCCACACCCCTTCCCAGAGCAAAGCTACCTAACTTACTTGAAATTGCGCAACGATTGAACATTCAAAACCAAAACGAAATCACATCAATCACTAAAGTGGAACTGAAAAAAAGAAACTTAACACAAGGGATGGTACAAAAAAGTTCTGCCTCATGGGACCAAATACAAAAACTACATGGAGTCCTTACACTGCAGTATTTTGCTCCTACATTTTAAAGAATATGCCATTCAACATCAACGAGAGGATATATTACGAAAGGGGTGCACGGTATTGTGGAAAATTTCTCAGACTTGCACAATTGCTGGAAGCGATTGCTTAACGCTATTGTATTGTTAACTGCAGGTATACAATTACAACAACAATAACAAGAACAAACGATAAAATGCATATAAAAATGACAATATGCTGTTGTTGTATGTTTGGGTGTAATGACAAAAGCTTAACTACGACAACAGGATGTCATTTGTGGCAAAAGCGTATCGAACAATCATTGGCAACTTATAAATTACAATAACGAAAAAGAAGAAGAACAAGTTGTATGCTATTTTGAAGAGCTGTTCAAAGTTTCTACGGTATATGTAGACCAGTGGTGGGCAACCTATAAGCTTAGGAGAGCTACTTGAATATTCTCAAATAAAATAAAAAGCTGACCTTATATTGATACAAATTCAATTGTAAAGTTATCCGACAACAGGCGAGGAGTAAGAGCAACAAGAGCAGGCACAATAGTGTCGTATCCCTCCGAAGTTCGAGTCCCGAATTGTGAGTTCCAACCATAGGAATCCTATCAGAAATAAATTCACAGTCGGCTTAAAGAGCCATCTCTGTCCAACATTGGCATATACCACACAAAAACAAATTTAGTAGGGGTGCCTAGATTGCTGGCAAGAAATGTAGCTTTCGTAGATATGTAAGTGTGAATTGATATGGCAGCTGGGTGCCGTTGTTGTGCTACTCCGACTCTGAAACACATTCACATCCTTTTGTACGTGTTGCTCATATTCTTGTAGCTTTTGTATACCCTATGTGCTATATGAATGTTGTTCTTGTTGTTGTAAATTTGCATTAACACGTTATACTCGTAGTAACTACGTTTTCGAGGATGAATCTCAAGTATGAAGTGGAGATATAGTACACAATGGACTATCGCTTGGCAGGATATACTCGTACTGAGCGGAGCACATCCAAACACATTCAATGCGGCCACAGGTGCTACAAACAAGCTCATTGTATCCCTACTACAGCCCCATGAATGTATATCAGTTGGTGTTTCATGAGATTTTAATATGAATTTTCAACTATATTCCAATTTAAATTCATACACAATGGAGCTATGGTGGGTTTGGAGTATATTGGAAGCTGCCAGTTACTCGAATGGCATCTCACATATGCCACATGACTGAGGAAGTATGCTGTGGAAATAATGAATTTATATTCCATACATACATACATTTCTTTATTGCAGCAATAAGCAACAATTTGATGCTGCAATTTTCGTATTGCTGTTGAATGCAGATACATAATTTTTCGACTTTCACCACATAAACTTGATGGGATTAAGTAATTTTTGGTCAATTATGTTTGTTAGGGATGAGGAAGAAGCAGAGTATATAAGCTCCTGCTTACGATAAAACTTTAATGAATATTTATAAGTGCTTGGCTGTCCAGGGGTAACTATCTGCGAGTTACTGAAATCATGTGGCGCTTCATTGGCTTATCATTTTAATGACGTCACATTTTATGGCATCAAAAATTTTAATTTTCCAGCACTGCCAAATAATGTTGCATGTTTGACTCAAGCAAAAAATTAATCCATTCCTCCTCCACTTGAAAAAATAAAACTAAATTAACTTTGCATTTTATCAGCATTCTTGCATTAGCCGCATGTCCGCCCTTTACACTTGCTACGTCGCCCACTTTATTTGTTACCTCTCCGTCATTTTTAGAGTTGAAGGCATTCAGTTTGGCAGACAGCATTTAGAAACTTTATAAATTAAGTTTTACTCTCAACTATTTGTTGTAGCGTTTTAATTTCTTTTATGCTCAACTCATCCCTTGTTGGCTTTTGGCGCAACCACGAACTCGCAACGTTGTCTCGCCGTCAAAAGTTGCTGAAATTCATCAAAAAGTTTGTATTATCTTCAAGAAAAAGTATGGAAAAAAATTAAATTCCAGCAAAAGAGCACAAAATCCGTTCGAGGGCTAAGCGGCTTCCGAAAACAAAGAGCCAACCAACCAACCGACCGATCTTGTCTTAGACACAACCAAATGGTGCACGCCAATTCCAAACTTTTCACGTGACTGCTGGTTGTTGATAGCGATTCGCAGTTGTCACCACAGTTTGGCAGAGGAATTGTTGAGAGTTGGCAATTTTAACTAAGTTGCCATTTCGTGCTCGCTCCTCAACACTCTAAACTTTTTTGTTGAATTTTACAGCGATAATGGTAGGCAACACTTTACCGACTGTTTATGTCTAAATTCACGCATGTTAATATACGCATTTTTTTGTTGATTGATTAAAGCGAAATATGTGTAATTCCATACACACACAGCTGCTTAAATTTGCAGCGCTTTCTACGCGCTCTCTCTCACTTATTTTTATGTTTAAAGCCAAAAATGTTTAATTTGAAAATATACAGTAGCTCACAGTCAAAATGGGCCACCATTAAAATTGCAAATTCCAGCAAGAATAACTTCTTTTACTTATATGTACACATACGTCAAAAAAAAAATAGCGAAATTTGTGAAAAGAATTAAATTATTGCTGGAATTTGAAGGTTATAAAGGATGAAAATTATATTATTTTTTTATTAAAACAACAGAAAATATAGTAAATTAACAAAAGTATTTAATTTCATGTTAACAATAAGAAAATACATGTATTCATACATTAAAATGAAGGACTATATATATATATATATATAACAAGTAAGGAAGTCTAAGTTCGGGTGAACCGAACATTAAATACCCAGCGTTAGTTTCCAGAAAAAGGGGGCGTGGTTTTCATCCGATTTCGCCCATTTTAAAAACCAATCTATTCCCAGCCTAAACAGTAGCGAATTTGGTGGGCGCGGCCACGCCCCTTTGCTTATAAAGCATTAACCGTTTACATACTCCAAAAGTACTCAATCGATCTATTCAAGGGTTATACCATGTCCTATATATAACTTTGGAAAAGAAGGCGTGCCGTGCCCATAACTTTTAACGTATTTTGTGAAATTTTTGATATACGGATGTATGTGTACATTATTCAATATTTACATAATTTAAAAAAGTGGGTGGTGGCACGCCCACGGATTTTATTATGTTGTTTGTCCCTATTTCAAGAGCAGTTTTCATTGCAGATCTTTATAATACTTTCACAGTGGCTTGTTAATAGTGAAATGTTGATATTTTGTTTATTCACTTGTGGGCGGTGCCACGCCCATTTTCCAAAATATTACCAAAAAACCTTTAAACATCACTAATAACATCATCAGGTGAGTGAGTGTACTAAATTTTAGCATTATATCTTTATCAGTTAAACAGATATTGCGTATTCCGGTTTCCTAACTCTAGTTTAGAGAACTTTAGTCCAAAAGTGGGCGTGGTCGTTCACCGATTTTTCTTATTTTCTGTGGTAGTACTCTACATAAACATAACATGCCTGGTACCTATTTTGGTAAATCTATCTCACACCGTTCTGAAGTTATTAGCAGTCGAATTTCAAAATTGCGTGACTCATAAGTGGGCGGTGCCACGCCCACTTTCCAAAATTTTGCGAAAATAATGTAAAGAATATAAAAATTGATGTATGTACCAAATTATAATATTATAGCGGTATCAGTTAATTAGATATGGACTTTTCAATATTTCCACCTCCTTTCAATATAACTTTTATGAAAAAGTAGGCGTGGTCGATAAGCGATTTCGTTTATTTTCTATAGCTGAATTTAACACAACAATAGTATTCCCTCTACAAAATTTCGTTATACTAGCACAAACTGTTCTGAAGTTATTGAGAGTCAAAATTTGAAAATTTCTTCAAATATATGTGGGCGGTGCCACGCCCCTTTTCAAAAAATTTGATAAAATCGGCCTTAGAACATCGAAATCAATACATATGGCAAATTTTATCATTGTATCTGCTCCTAATATTGAATTAACTCGTTTTATACGTTTTTCGAAATTTTCGATATCGAAAAAGGGGGCGTGGTTATGGTCCGATTTTACCCATTTTCAATACCAATCTATTCTGAACCCAAATAAGTACGCGTGCCGAATTTGGTGAAGATATCTCATTATTTGCTCAAGTTATCGTGTTAACGGACAGACGGACAGACGGACAGACGGACGGACAGACGGACGGACGGACATGGCTCAATCAAATTTTTTTTCGATCCTGATCATTTTGATATATGGAAGTCTATGTCTATCTCGATTCCTTCATACCTGTACAACCAACCGTTATCCCAACAAAGTTATAATACCCTTGTACTAGTACTAGTACGCTGGGTATAAAAAGGATGAAAACTATTTTATTATTTTTATTAAAACAACAGAAAATATAGTAAATTAACAAAAGTATTTAATTTCATGTTAAAAATAAGAAAATACATGTATTCATACATTGAAATAAAGGACTATACATACATGTAAGTAAAAAATAAATCGCGAGCGTCTTTATGGGCGTATAAATGTCGATGGTAATTTGTAAGGCTAGCAAATTCACTTTTACATATATTGCACTTAAACATTTTTCTTATCACTAACAATATTTTATTTATAATTATTTATTTTACTATATTTATTTATTATAATACTTTCTTTCTTTTGCGCCACGCTACCGCAACACTTTCAACTGAAATCCTTATTTCAACTGAAATGAGAAAAGAGAGCGCTAATCAACAAGCGCTTGCTGAGAGGAATTACGCATATTTGACTGTGCGCTTCAGCTTCACGCAACAAAGGGTTTGTTTATTTCGTATTTTTTGTGCGCAAAAAAAAGTTTGCGCAATTTTATGTTCATTTTCAGCTGTGAAATGAAAGTTTGCTGTAATTTGTGTTTAAATTTATTCCTTTTGCGACTTAAAGCAGAAAATAAACAGAAATTATTGCAATTTCAAGCAACAGTGAGAGACTCAACAAAAATTTACTGATATCATCGCTGTAAAATTCAACAAAAAAGTTTAGAGTGAAGGATTAAACGCAGCGTGGCGTATAAGTAACTAACTAGTGAAAAAGTTTAATTTCTATACGCCAACTTTGTATGTGTGTGTGTTTGAATGAAGAATGGAATATTAAGACACGATAGCTTTCGAATCTGTGCCGAAAAAGGAATGCTTAAATACTTGTTAACCCATGAAGAACCGAAACTGTTTCTATGTAACCACACCGTAAAACAATTTTGAGCTAATTCTAAAGTGGTGAAGATCTTACGTCTTTATTAAATCATCAACAGCTCCGTAAAACCAAACCCCAGTCCTAACACTTAATTGAGCAACCTTTGGCTCAACCCCGTATGAAAATATTGACACGGATAATAGAGTAATTCTTGACAAAAAATACAAAAGTTATTTTAAGAAATTTTATTTGGACAAATTTGGTGCCTAAAAAAACTCAGGCAAGCCAATCAAATCCCAAAAACAATACATTAAGCATTTACTAATTGAGCAGAAATAATATACAATCTTTGTTTTTGTTGTTGTTTGCATTCCCCATTAATTGCATCAACCCTTTTTTGGGCCGAAAGACTGGCCGTCCGTGAGCACCCATTTCTAGCAACTTTGTCACTTTTCCACTTTACACTTGCTGCCATCGTTTAATTTTGTTTGCTTTTTATCAGGGTCGCCTGTTTCTTACGCAAGAAGCAGTCAAAAGCGAAATATTTTAATTTTTGCTGTCAACATAATGACGCCGAACTTTAAATGGAACGAAAAAGAAAAAAAATCGTTGGTAAAACGCAAAGTGTCGCGTCAGCTCGTAAATTTATATTCAAATAGCTCGTAGATTTTGCATTTTTTTAGGTTGTAATAAAAATTTTTACTTTGCTTTTTGTTCGTGAGCGCAAATGCAAGAATAACAACATGACTGACGAAATTTCTTATTTCACAACAACAACAAAAATGCGTAAAATTATTATTATTACATATTTTGAAAAGCAACCAACCCGCAACAGTCAAACTCGCTCAGTACCGTTCCACCGCAATACAGCGGGGATTCATGCATTCCGCGCGGATTTACGTGTTGTTATGATTTGCCATTTTAATAAAGTAATGCATACTTCAGGGCGTTAAAGCCAGTCAGCTCACTAAAGGCGTGAGTCATGTGCAGTGTAAGGGAATGCGCATTGGCGCCAAGACCGTTGAAATCAAGCGTTGTTAATTTTTAAACATGTCGATGGCTGACGCTCTTCATATGTATATTACTTATTTTGTTTACTCTCCCTCTTCCTCTTGCTTGGCTGTTTGTTTTGTTAGTTTTCGTTAAAGTTTATCCACTGACTTGCGCTGAGCAAAACAAACGCCCTTCGCATGCTAAACAACAACATTTTTGCGCTTTTGTGCGAAACTTGTTTGTTTGTTTGTTTGCTTAAAATCTTATTAAAATATGAGTAGCTATAATTTTTTATTGCATATGTTGTTGTAGCCGTCTTTATTAGTTGTACGAAGCAAGTTTCGTTCATGTTTTGTTTGTGATATTTACTTTTTTATGTTTGTTATTTTTGGTGCTTCAGAAAGTGGAAGTTATGGCGGGCATTAAAACAGCAATAAAATGGGCGAAATGTTGTCGAAACTAAATAAATATTTAGTTACGAAAAATATTCTTTGGAGGATTCACAATTGTCAAAAATGTATATTTTGAGCTTTTAGAACTTAAATGAAGATAAAATCGACGACTGAGTAGAAGCTGCTGTTTCGAAAACGCCTTAGGTTGTTGTTGATGTATTACCGTAAAAAAGCTTATGAATCCTCTCCTTAACTTCTCGTGCTATTACGACTGTCACGGATACTGGTGAGGGGTTAGAGGTGACTTGCAGGAAAACTATCTCAAGAAACCGTGGAACAACGTCCAAGTCCAAAATTTGTTTCAAAACCGCTCCATTTCGGTTGAGCTAGGTGTTGTTGTTCCTCTAGTTCATAACTTCCACCCGGCTTCCTTCAAGATTCTTATCATACTTACAACATGGAAACGACATCAAGTTCCTCTATAAAAAAATCCACCTTGACACCGCAAAATAATGAAACTGCACTTAACATCACCTTTCTTACGACATCATTTGAAGCGCTCCAGTTTTCACGCTGCACCTCGTTCGTGAGGCAGCCAGTCAACCATACAATGTGAACCACATTACATACCTCCAATGCTCTTCATCCGCCGTCGCCTTTTAAAATGTGTTTCTCTTGCCACTTGTGGCACAATACCGGCTACGCCACATCTCCTTCATAAATATTCAACGCGCATTTCATCATCCACATGCGCCACTACTGTGCTTTACTGCTCTGCTGCTGCCGCTGCTCCTATACGCTTGTCAGTAACTTTGATGGCAAAGACGACAGCAACAACAACAACAATAATACCATATTAGAGGATGATGTCGGTTAATGTTGCCAATTACTTGATGGTTTGCTTGTTGGTTGTGTGTTTAGGTGCTTGTGTGCTTGTGTGAATGAGTGAGGTGAATGAATGGTTGAGTTTGGGGCGTTGTTTTGGTTTGCTTTATTACAATAATGGAATGTTTGTTTAGTAAATATAAATAATTATTATAAGCACTTTGATGTTGTAACTGCATACTTGGCCTTAAGGTTAATTTAGAGGATATTTTAATGTTGCACGTTAGCTATGTAAACGCATAGTTTTAGCAGGTGCTTTGCTGCGGTGAAGATTGGGTGGGTGAAGAAGATGTTTAGCTACGAAATTAGTGAATTATTTCTCTCATAACTTTTAGCATAGAGAGGTTAATTTAGGTAGAGGTGAGAAACTATTCATAGTCAGTACCATCGATAGTAAGAGATAGTATTTTGCAAACTGGCTATAGTCTATTCGACTATTTCAAAATCGAGTAAAAACTAGGTGAGCCGCTTGCAGTCCCCAATTTCCAATTCGGAAAAAATAGGCAGGCCCTTTGCAAAAAATACAATAAATTGTTCGTAGATTCGGAAACATACCCTGGTAGACCTAGGCAGAGTTTTCTATTGTAGGGAAAATCTAGCGAAGGCTATAGATTTTCTAGCTTATTTTCTAGCCCGGTTACGTTTCCACTTCACAAAAACAACCAATCGTCCGTTTAAAACTTAAATTTGTATCATTTCTTTAATTTTCTTACTTCCGCATCACGTGCCTTCGTTTCCTCTTAATGCGCCATTAAAATTTGTTACTACCGGAACGTTGCTGTTGTTTCGAAAAATTGTGCAGCCACAAATTTTAAATTTTCTATTTTTTTACTTTATTTTCTTTTCTCTCTATTTTTGTTGTAGTGGCCCAATTGCTTTCGCACTACGAAGGATATAAATTTGCGATATTTAGCTTCCGCTTCCTATTGCTCCGAAGATCTTATTTTCATATACCTGCAGGACGTGCTTGTTATTTTAATTTGTTTCGCTTTAATCTTTTTAGTTTTCTTTTTGTCTATTTCGTTTTGCTGGCTAGTTTTTGCTAGTTTTCTGTATCTGTTTATTGTTTGTTAATTTTTTTTTTTTTGAGCATGATTTTCTTTTAGGCTTGTTGGAAATTTACTCGCTTTACATCTTAAAGTCTTCAAGTGACCTTTTCTACATTTGATTTTGTAGTGTTTTGAAATCATTTCTATCTAGTTTCGGCTAATATTTTCTGTCACCGCTAATCAGCAATCTATGTATCTAAGCTCTCATACTACCGATATGCTAATAAAAATATAAACTAATTCACTGCACCTTCAATAGGAATATAGAACAGCGTCAATGTGTTCGAAAAATAAAACGCTTCACTTATTTTTTTATGCAATTTTGCCTTTGTTCAAATATAAATACTATCGCCCTTATTTTCTCTAGAACTTTCTCATTGCACATCATTAAAAGTCCATTAAAAATTTTGCTTCATTTTCCTTGTTTCCTTACGGTAAACTCATTTTAAGCTTCCACGACCAACCAATTTGTATAATTTACTTTCTTTTGCATTCACGGGTCGTGTGCTCCATTGCAATCTGTTCTTAATGTTGTTATCATTTGCGACTACTCAATCGCAGTTTGCATTCGGATGCACTCGCAATATTTACTTTTACGCTTTTATAAACCTGATTGTACTTCATCTAGCGACAGACAATTGTCACTTTGCAATTTATGTAAATTTTAACGACATTTACTTTGGAAAACACTTTGTTTGATTGCTTCGTAAGTTCAGTAATTCTTTGATTGCTTTCTAACTTATTTAAGTTATTTTAATTCAGTTTACGGTTGAATTGACATTTGGGTATTTTTTTAAATTTCTTTTTACTCAGCTGTGTATAGCTCCAAAATATAAACATCGACTCATGCATATCAAAGTGTTCAAAATTAGCCAAATCGCTTTAGAATCCAGCCTACTTTTTTAAAAAGGTCGTAGAGAAATAAAACAACTCACAGTCTATAATCATTGTTTAAACCCGCACCTAGACTCTCTTACTCATTTTATTTTTCTCTCCTCTTTTATATAAGCTAACTTTTAGCTGTTTCTCACTTAAAGAGCTTTGGTTCAGTAACATTTGAGCACAAATTTTAAGACATTTTATCCTTCTTTATTTCCCCTTTTTAATGTCAAATTCGTTTTCAAAAATTTTCTGCTGACCCAATTTGCATTCAACTCTTTAAATATTAATTTTTACAGCCGCAGAGCCATTCTCCTACAGAAACCTACCGCCGTGGAAAACTACAGCGTGATTACAAAAATCCATTTCCACTTGCGCTCCATTTTGAAAATTGCTAGCTTCGCATCGAGCGCGTGCGTTTTGCTCCAAACATAAATTTGCATGTTCGCGTCCTTCACCAGTGCATTGTTTTCCTTTGTGTTTCTATCCTTCTTTTCCCTCTAATAATTCTACAAAAAGTAAGCGTACGTGCATCAAAGCGCTAACCCACTCCAATTACAAACTCATTCATATTTTTCAAACTAAAAAATTGCAGCTGGGAGTCCCCTAAATGTCGACCTCAATTTTATAAAAATTGTTTGCAGAAATTACTCCCCAGCTCAACTCGACCTATCTCAATAAGATCTATAGAATCGCTTTTTGCTAAAGACTTGAAGCAAGTGAAACAAAACTGAATGAACAGCATGTTTAATCGGGACTGCAAGAGTTGCAAGCTTCCTCCACCCATCTCACCCCAATTGGTCTAGCGGTCCCGTGGGATATGTTTTTTCCTTTCAATCAATCGTTTGCAAGGTTTCCTGCATTATCTGCAGCGACCGTGGGCAGCCAAGCTGTCAGCTCAAACAAATTCGCAACTCGCTATGCAACTCCTCCTTCCTGTACTCTCCCCTTGCCTGTGTCTGCTTTTTCAATCAATCCGTCCGCTTTTGATTCGATGAAAGTTTGTTTTGTTTGGTGGGGCAACAGTTTCGATTTTGCGGCATATTCATCAGCGTTTCGTGTTGAATTGCTTGGTGGCGTGATCTGAATTGATAATCGGACGGGAAAAAGTGAGCAAAGTCAAATACTCAAGTGCGATGATGGGTGGGAGTATCTCTTACAAGCAGAATGCCACAGAACGTATCCTTTGGGCTGCATTGCATATCTTCGCGTATTTCACTTTGGTTGGGTGTGTTCGCTCAAGTATTCAGTGGGGCTTTTGTCTGCTGCAGTGAAGCACTCCTTGGGTTTGTCTGTCTGTTTCCTTGGTGTCTGCATTTATGTATATTAATAGCTTATAAATTTTCTACGAAGTATCGAAACGTGTCCGTTTAGTCAAGAAATTAATAAAATGAACATAATCTTGAGTGGCGAGCGCGTTGAGGCTCACAAACTTTTTTTTTTGTTTAACTTTTTGATGGCTGCATTCTTTTGGCATTTGGTATTATTTGGAGTGTACAATTTGCAAAATTATTCTGGAAGTAGTTTAAGATGTAAACTGCTGCAGCTCAAAAATCGATTTTCATGAACATCCAAAACTTTCAAAGACAAGCTTGTTCAGGTAGCAAAGACACCCGTCTAAGGAATACACATGAATTCAGACAAAACTTTATGACTATTTGCTCATAAAGCCTTGAATGAGCACAAACGTAGCAACTCCCCATAACTTTTTTTGTTATGCCATCGACTCTAACTGCCTGTAAGCAACAACAACATTTACAACTGCAGCGTGCGCCTACCGCTTTTACAGCTCCGAGTATAAACTCTTCGTGTTGCTAAACTTTTGAAAGCCACAACATTTGTCAATGCGGGCATAACGAATGAGCTTTTATTGCAACCGGTAAAGTTCCTCATTAAATAGTTATATTGAGGCGTACTCATACAAACACAAGCATACATACATACCCAACTATATAAAAACATCGACGCTTTCGTACAAAATTTTGACAAGCCACCAAAACCACAAAATACACTCAAAAATGCGCAAAATTTGTTTGTTTGTTTGTATGTCTGCTTGTTTGACTGTTGTAATGTGAAATGCAGCAAACCGAAGGACAACAAATTCAAATTACTACAGCCAAACAAACAAGTCAAGTGTGGCCGCCCTTAAGTATGCAATGCCACTGCAGGCGAAATTCACTCAGTCATATCGCATTGTTGCCTGTGACTGCTGGGAGCGGATTTCACGAGCATTCCACATTCGTGCAGACAATGTCAATATGAGATGAAGGCGCTGCAAAATTTTTAGTTTTATTTTGTGTCCCCCGAGCGCTAACACTTTTTGATGCTAAGATTGTTAGACGCATATGAGACCACGGGAATCGCTTTGACATTAAAATATTTCTCGGTGAAATTACGCAGTGGAATTTCTTTAATGTTGCCAGCAAAAGTCTCATGACAGAACATATGTATGTAATTATGTTTTAGAAATGACAAGCCCGGTGCCGAAAATTCCGAGGTTTGTTTCTTACAATTCCGGGATTTTCCAGCCTTACTTAAAGCTATCCTCAAATTTATCTGCAGTTCCTTTTATTTTACTTGTCTCGATATCTCGATTGTTTTCGGAATTATCGACCAACATATGGACTAGAGTGACACAAAATGTTTTAGTAGAATTTATATATCAAAGGAAACGAGCTATTGAGTGATCATATTTAAACTGGTTTCGGATATATAATTATTGAAATCGAGCTCAGTTTATTATATGTTCTGAGACACAGCTAAGTGAAACAAGTAAGGAAAGGGCTGTCTTCGGCTGATTTTGCCTACATATGTTACATATATAATATGTAGCAAACGTGCAAAGTTTAACGTTCCTAGCTCTTTAACTGCAAAATTGATAGCCCAAAACGCATTTATCGAAACTATCGATTATATGGGAGCTATATGTCATGTTGGTCCGATCTGAGTCATTTTCACTACACACGTTACAAATACAATATGTAATAAACTTGCAAAATTTTACGTTCCTAGCTTTTGAATTGCAAGAGTTATAGGCCAAAACCCATTTATCGGAACAATCGATTGTATGGGAGCTATGCCTTGTATCGGTCCGATCATGCTGGTTCCGACAAATGATTAATCCTAAGCAAAATGGCGACTGCTTGCAAAATTTCATCGAGATATCTCTAAAACTGAGGGACTAGTTTGCGTTCAAACAGACGGACGGACGGACGGACGGACGGACGGACGGACGGACAGACGGACATGGCTAAATCAACTCGCCTCATCGCCCTGATCATTTCGGTATACTTAATAGTGGGTCTATCTCTTCTTCTTCTCATACTTACAAACATCGGACCAAAGTTATAATACCATTTCATGTTCATGAAAGGTATAAAAAGGTTTATAAAGCTCGAAAGATAATATTCTAAATTCAGATAGTTCCTGGAACACTTTCTTTACTTTTTCAACCTAAACTGAGAATAGCGTATTTTCAAAATTCGGGATTTCGGGTTCTTATTGCAAAACTCCAAAATATGTGCATCCCTAATACATATATGTACCTAAATGTACCAAATTTACTTGCGCGGATGCATAGATTAACCGATTGCGCAAATATAACACCAATGTCACTGTTAGTTTACGCCCAATAATTTGTAGCATATTTTTGGGCGCTCTAGCTAGCTCTAGTCTATGTTCTTTGCTGTATTAAATGCTTTCACACACACACAAACGTTTTAATATTTGGTTTGCTTAGAGCCCGAACAGCAATTGTGGTCGGTAATTATATTGTACTTGCGCTAGTTTGACTCTAATTGGGTTGAGATATAAGTAGAAACGAGTGGCAGCACTTGAGCACTGTTGTACTCGTAGTCGTAAAACGTACTACGAAAGTACATAAAATTGCGAAAGGTTTGTAATAAAAAGTAGTGAGCGTTGAAATGGTTACAAGTGCAATTAAAGTTTGGAAATGGAAAAGCAAATGAAATAAACTAAATTGCGTTACCTTGGCTGTGCTAATTAGTTAAAGATTCTGCTGATAGAGAAACTCTGAATTTCATACATGAATGGATAAAAGCAGGACTCGTAAAGGGGACTATTCAGTGAATTTTGGAAGAAGAAGACTTTATCATAATTAGGTAGGCAAAAGGTGAGCTCATTAGTTATGATAAAGTTAGATAATTAGCAGATGGCTTGCATCTGGCCAACATAATTGGTAGAGAGACGCTTTTACGTTGTTTTTGTTGGTTGGTTTGTTACTTAGATAAGAATCATGTTGGTGAAACTAAACCTGCCAAATTTTTAGGCGCACATGATATTTTTTAAGGGACCAGTATTATTATGGACCAACCAGTTTCGAGAGCATTTTGAAATGCCTACTCCGTTTAACCTTTCATAATTATTCAACAATCGACTTCCAAAGGATCTCAGAAGTCGTATATTGAGCACAAACTCGACTAAAACAAGTTAACTGATTGCAAAACAAAAAACACTACTCAAAAGTACTTAACACTTAACATTCTTAATAACATATCTGTGAATCAGATAATACAAAGTTAAAAGAAATAAAAATTTTTCAAACCATTTATCACGCGCAACCAAAAGTTTTACTCTCCCTCGAGTTTCAACGAATTCCAACCTCCTTCGGCGCACATCTGGGAAAACGTGCTGCATGTCAGTTCCAGCTTGCGCCACAATAGTTTTTATTAAATGTAACTTTAATAAATATTTACTTTAGAATTCTTTTGCCATTTTTATTGCGCCCATCACACACGCTTTTAGACAGAATGGCGCCCTTCGCAATGAAATTTAAAAGAAGTCAAATAGAAGTTGCAACTCAAAATTTTGTTTGCTTCAACTCCCACAACAACTATGCTTCACGATTTGTGCTATAGCTCCTTTACTACCTCTAACTGACGTGGCAACAAAAAATATTCATTTTAGTTTACAATTGTGCGCATATATGAAAATGCATTAGGGTGGACCAAAAAAAATTGTTTAATTGGAAATAAAAAGTTCTGAACACTTGGATTATATTTGGAGGGCTTTTTAACAACTGCAAGTCATGGTGAATTTTATCATCAATCAAGTGTATAATTTTTTTTGGAAAAAGATTCCTTGAGTTAGATCACTACATTGAAGCTCTTTTCGATTTTATTTCAATTTCAATTTTTTTTCGACCACCCTAACCCATACCAAATAACGTTCGAAATACAATACGTGCACTCGCTTTACTCATACTTTTTCATGGACAAAATGTTGCCATTCTTTTTTGAGGGTCAAAGTTTCAAGTTTACAAAACAAATTCTCATAAATTTTCAAAATGTCCTTTGGAGGTTGCCAACGAAGGGTTGGATTGGTTGTATTGTGGAAGGGATTATGCAATGGGGCACAGCGATGAGTCAATACACTTTTGGGAACTATTGTATTCGGGTTATTATTTTTACATTTTTTTTCTGTGACAAAGAACGTGGAGAGCTAAGCGTACACCGACAAGCATGCATGTATGAGTATTTACAGTTATTTTATGGATGCGATTGCGTATGTGTTGACCTCGCATATTTCATTGTCGTGGCAAGTCAGGAGCACTGAAATCAATTTTAGTCAATAAATGCATACATTTTTGCAATTTCCCATCATTTAAGCACTTTTTATGTTGCCGGAATGCTTTTCTTTGCTTACGAAACGGTGCTTGTATGAGTTGTTGGTGGTTTTGGAGTATTACAACTTTATCAAGAGAGCATACTCAATTCAATAGTTTTTTTGTTTATACTTGCCCTGCAGTGAGAATTAATGGTAAGGCAGCTAAGCATTTCTTCAAAAAAGTTTGTTTTATAAATTCGAATTCTTTGGTCTTAGTTCTTGATGAGTACATTCATCAATACTAAGGCATCTGCGTATTGGTAGTTGGAGACATAAATCAGTTGTCAGTCGTTTTTGTCCACTTTCAAGTTTTCTTTATGCTTTCTCAAGTTTTCACAAGATTCTAAGTGCTTGAAACAAAAATGCATGAAAAATCTTTTGAAAAATCACAAATTTACTCTATGAAGTGATTGATGCTGGTAGTACTCTCAAGTTCAAGTCCCAAGCGTGCAGTTTAGTCACAAAGTGCATGCGTTTATATTTATGTCTGGTTATTTTAGTTGCGACATTATCGACATAACGAATACTGAATCCTTCTTACTGCGGTCCAATATTTTTAAAATAATTGTTTGTATACAATAATAAATGAAATAGTGCATTGAGAGTACAAAATAGCTTTGTATGTATGAATCAAACTTAAAACATTTATTAACGATTTTTTTTTTTTTTGCAGGTATGTGTGATGCAGTTTTGATATCTACCAAACTTGATTGACAAAAAAATGTATGTATGTAAGTCCCCGAAAGAACATTATTAGTACCTAAGTATAACATGACATAGTAGAGACCACAATTAACTGATACAGTTTAGATAGCACTGGATTTATTGAGTAGTCCCATGACAGTCAAAGTAGAGACACTTTCATGAATAACACACTTCAGCCAGAAATCGGACCTATACCCACTCATCTCAATTGCCTATACTCAACTGGCTTAACATCGCTTCCCAGACTTCCTCACTCCCCCATTCGTCGACTATGTCTTTGAGAGATTAATATTTCAATTTGAAAGGCTTCCGGCATTTCAATGTTGTTGGAAAAAAAAAAAGTGTAAAAACAGCAAAGCAAACAAAAAAGGCAGACACTTTTATTGGATCATAAGTTATTGTCACTAAGTATTTACTAGATAGACTTGGACTACTAAATTTCCTACGTCAGTTCATATAGCAATGAAACTCCCTTTGGAGATTACACGCACACACAAACAAGTGGTTAAATTCAATAAATTTGCATATATTTTGAAAGTTCGGTAAATGTCGTTTCGATGTAGCTCAGCAAAGATGAAAATTTACGCGCCAAAAGGAGTGCGAGTACGTCGTGTTTTCACCTGCCTGGCGAAAGTAAATTGCCGTTTGCTGGCTTTTGTGCTCGTGACAAATGGAAAAGAAAGTGAAACTTGTCGTAGGCAGAAAAAAATTAGAAATTATAGTGAGAGGGGGCTAGCCACACGGATCTATTTAAGCTCTTTTGCACTGTGGGAAAAACTGTCCAAATTAGTGGAAATTTTCAAAATTAAATAAAAATGTCTGCGTTAAAAATGTAGCCAAAAGATAAACGTTCCGAAAACACTGCAATCAAAACTAATGAGAATAAAATTCAAAAAAAAGAATATCTTTAACTTAGTCGCGATGGCAGCAACTATTATCTGAGAGGTTTTTCGAATTTAAAATCTTTTAATGAAGTTTTCCGTCATTGCTTCAACTATCTCCAATCACAATTAAATATTTATCAATTTCGTTTTCGTTAATTTTATTCAAAAATTGTTTACGTATTGTTGGCACGAGTGCACTGCCAGTGCTGCCAAATATGCAAACAAGCAGCCAGAACCCAGAACCCAGAACATTAATGCGTTTAGCAATAAATTTCAATTTAGTGACGCGTCGCAAATTTTGAAACACAAATAAAAACGCAAGCAAAGTACAATTCGAATTCGGTTTCGCCATTTTTTGTGTTTTTTTTTTTGTTTTGTGTTCATACTTTTAGAAGTCAAAGTTCAACTGCAAATAAATATTCATTTCATTTCCTTGTCTTTGGCAATGCACAGACGCATCAACCAACTACTCGCACAAACGCACACTGAAGTTGTTGTCTTAAGTGGCGTTGGCGGCGGCCTCCATGCGCTAGCAACCTCGCACCGGATATCGTTGTCGACGCAGCCGACTATGTCTATTTGTCTATGCTGGCGAGAACGCAGACAACTGTTCAGGAGTTAGATACTGCAATCCACCGTTTCACCAATTCAACTGCCTGCGACTGAGACCATTGTCACTTCAGTAGCAGCTAATAAGATATATGTTGGAGCGCGCGGTACCGAGGGATGAGCTGATTTTATTTTAACTGTAATGCAATCCTTGTATTCCTTTGCACTTAACTTGTCTTTGTCCTGGGGATTGCTTTGCTTCTATTAAATGTTTCGCTTTTATTTCTTTAACATGCGTTAGTCAGCTTATTTTCGCTTTTGAGTTTTTAATTCCTTTTTTTTCAAGTTATTCGCGTTCGCTACTTAACGAGCATTCGCAAAAAGTGCCAAAAATGCAAGTTTATTTTCTTTTCGACTCGCTATTTAGGTTTACTCAAACACTCATTTATTTTGTCTCACAAGTATCCTCGCGCTGTCTTTCCTTCCTTTCAAAGTGCCTCTGTTAGCTGAAAAGTTTTTGAAATCCTCAAAATACGGCGGATTTGTCAACACGCATACAACTTTCCGCATTGTTGCTTCCTAATCTCAGACGTTTTGCATGTCTCGCCTCTATTGTCGCGTGTAGCTCATAATTGCCTTACTCAGTGCGCTTTCTTGAACGCCTCTAACAAATAGAAATTCACTCAAAACAAGGTATGAGCTCTGTTTGCATTGGCGTCTGCTCCTCGTAGGTATTAAAACGTCCCAAACCAGAACTCACTCACGTACTCAGGAACCCCCACTTTTCATATTCGAACTAATCTCGTGCGCATATTTTAAACTTTTCCCCAACAACTATGCAGAAAAGATTTATGTGAGCGCAATTTTGAATATTGGCTAGCGTGGCAGGGGAGGGGTTGAATGTATTTCAGCTTACTCATATTCACTCATCAACATTTTTGGCAGAACTTTTACTTTCATTCAATCAAAGTTTGGCTTTTTACCGCCAGACATTTTACCCCCATTTCATTATGTCGTCATTTACTTACTCATTTTCCCATCTGATGTGACTACTTCCTGCATGGAAATAATTTCATTTATTTTTCCCCCTTTTAAGTTGGCCTCGAGCTTAAATTGGCTAACTGCTTGTTAACATTTTACTCATGATTTGACATATGCATTCACTTTGTGTGGATTGTAACTTATAGTTGAAAAGTTTCAATTATGAAAAGTTTTTTGTGGTGAGGGGGAAAAGAGAGTCCTGTGCGACTTAACCAGAACTGTGTACTTCTCAAATTAGAAACTTTTATCACAAATTGCAGGAAATACTTTCTAAACACTAAAATGATGCATATACCAAACTTTCTTTTCCGGTTAGGAGATCCATAGATATTTTCCGATTTTCAACCAATTCTAAAAGGTCCCCAACGTCAAGCCAGGGAAAAGCTGTTTCGAATGCAATATCTTTACCTGTTAGACTAAGCTGACTTTATTTTTGTTTAAAAAAAAATGTCTGACACAAAACACGATTTGATTAACAAAAATTAATTCATTTTGCCATACTCTTTAAAAACCAGTTCTCTCATTGCCACGTTAAAGTCATTGGCTTTATCAAATGATTTAATAGCCACCAATTTGCCAACGGCATCCACCATGGTGATGCGCCTTTGTCATTGCGAATAAACTCGAATTTCCATGAAATATTTCACACCTGAATGCACTTCACATAGATTCTTAAGTGTGCTAGAAAATGTCTGGAGATACCCTTCTGTTTCTACTACAGCCAGCGGCTATTTCGTTGTACTTTATGCGCTTAGCTTCACTTTTTTTTGAGTACTTCAAACGAGAAATCGCAAGAAAGTGAAGAACGGCAATTGGCGCACAATCTCTTTAAGAAATGCAAAAGATTCAAATCTGCAGCGTGCGGAGGCAGTGAGAACGTCATTGAATCTTTGTGAGCCATTGAAAGTTAAAATCAGAAAAAATGTCATCAAAATGTAAGAGAATAAACTGAAGTAGATAATTAAATTGCAAATTGCTATCGCTTCCTCTTTGTCCCCTTGGACCTTTCCTTCCAATTCGCTTCCAGATTCTTTCTACCACCGACCATTCCCCTTGCTGATCAAACATTTTTAAAACTATTAATTAAGTAATTAGAGTGACTAATCGCTTTTTACTTTGAATATTCCTACATGGTCACAAGTACTCGCCGTGAGATACTCACTCTACCGCACAAAAATTACCCTTCGAATTTTCTGTTCATGGGATATTTTATTCACCCTGTGTTAATAGTTTCGAAATTCTGTACAGTGATGTTTGTTCTGTTGGCCGATAGGTGGCTGCAGTGTGCTGTGCCATCTTGCGGTGAGTGGTGGTATTTAAATTGTTTTTTTTTTGCTGTTTATTATTATTTTGCAATGTAAAAGCGAATCGTGAATGTGAAAGAGATGAAAAAGATTTGACAGTTTCATTAGAGTTGAAGAAAAAGAAATGTCAAAAATTAGTTAAAGTGATGCCAAGTACGCCCCCAAAAGAAGGGAAACAAATGTATATGTATATGGTTCTTTCTTTTATCAGTTTCCTCTTTGGTGGCAGTTTTATCAGTTATCAGTCCTCCAAAACACCCTGCATTTTCTTGCTCAAATGGAAAATTTCTGTATTTTACCATGCCGGTGTTTGTACTTGCTTAACTATACCCACCACCTTGTGTGGTGCAATGTGCGTTCAAAGATATTCAACATGATTTGTGTTTGTGGTTTTATTCTGCCGTATTTGCTAGTTTACCTGTGGTTGATATGCCGTAGCCAAAGAGAGTATATTAATATACCTACTCTCTTTTATATATTTTTTAATATACTCTCTTTGCCGTAGCCGAGTGTGCGAGGTAGTTTCGCGAAGGAGTCTTTCAAGCAACCTTTACCTAACATTCTTTTTTTAAAAATTTTTTTTTTTGAAACCAATGAAGTCCCACGAATTTCCAAATAAAGCTAATTTTACGGATTGAAACTTGAAATAAATAATAAAATTTCAGCATTTTTATTTAAAATTAAAAAAAAAAGTTATTAACAGCCTGAGTTAGTGTAACAATTTGACCAAGTCTCTCATCACAGTACGTCCTGCGGTATGCCTTCTGGTGGTATGCACTTCTCTTCGGGCTCTTGACTACCACCACCGCCACCAGCGATTATACCGACCAGATCACTCAAAGTGGCATCACCGATCATATTATTCACCAGTGGCACCACAAATGTATTCGACAACTGTTCCATCTCCTTTGTGTTCTCATTAACAGCCATCAAAATCCATTCCTCAATTATTTCATTTAATTTCTTATTAACAATTTTAATTGAAGATAAATTCTCAATCTCAGATTTCGCATCACCAATGGTGGCGCTGACTTTGAACTCCTTCAGACGCAACTTGCCTAGCATGCTATATTTGGCCGAACCGATAACAACCAGATTCTCAATAGCCATCTTTGCGCCTCCTTTGCGGCCGAACTTAATTTTATTGTTTCCGGTGTTCATGTTCATGTTGTATTTGGTGTCGAAGTGCACCTTATGCCATTTGAACTCGAAAGTGACTTTACTTAGGATGACATTAACTTTGAATTGCACGATATCAAAATTATCCAGACCGTAAATTATGAAATCATTGATTTCTCCACCCACAGCTAGGCTATCTGAGTTGAGTGCCATTTCACGGTGCGAGAGACGTGCAGGTGATAGAGGACCCAGGCCGAGCTTAGGGAAGCCACATGGCATCTGCGTTTTAATTTTCTCGATGTACTCAATGACTTGACTGGATATCGAGCGATCGTAAGCTGTGGAGAGTAAATGGTTTATTTTGGTTTTAAAAGACAGCAGGCGGAAAAGGTTTGTTGATCATGAATACATATTGTTGTTGCTATTTAACATTCAAGCAATATTTTGGTTGTTCTTAAGAAAATATTGCAGATCATCAAAAAATACTAACCGTACCTAAGGCGCCTCTCTAAACTCAGGGCCTGCAATAGCTTCCAAGAAATAACCCAACAAACGTAATAAGATTCGCTAATGTCCTCTTAGGCTGTTATTGCTGTTGATTATGCAACCGCATATTGCTGATAAGAAAATTCCAAATTGGTAGTTATCAATTTATTGCAAAACGATAACGATAAGATTAAGATTAAACAAAGGCTTATCCGTTCAATATCAAATTCTTTAGAATGCGCCTCTGTTGTTACAAATTGACTGCTGTTGGAGTTGAAAAAAATTTTTTTGAACAACTTGCAATACACTGAACTACTTTTATGTCACTATTTAATTCATTACACCAATATCGAATGCATTCGCATGATCTCTCTACTGAGATTTCCGTCTTTCACAGAAATATATATCAGCAATAATTTCCTAACCAAACAAGTTCAAGTTTCGGAAACAGATTTGCCAATTTATTTGTTTTTCTTTTTTGTTTTTTTTTTTTTTTGTTTTTTTATTTTTTTGTTTTTGCCCACTCACCATCAACACGCTCTTGGAACTCGTAGCTCGTGGTCACAGCGACAAACGCCAGCAAAGCCAACAGGATTTTCATTTTGTCCAATACTTTGGACGCTTTGAAGTTATGCGTTCGTGTCGAGCGGTGGAAGGAAACTGAATGCCTGCATTAGCTAGTCACTTGATTTTATAGCCTAACACGCAAATGATAAGCTGATATCTTTGACTTCATTTTTTATTTGAATTAGCAAATGTTTTTGTTCATAAAAATTGTTTATTAACTCGTCAATACAACCAAATCTAATTCGATTATCGGTTTGTTAGTACCACCAACGTAGTATTCAATGCGGACCCAGATAACCCCAATATGTTTAACTGCAATATGCGTATTTATGGAACAAAGGACCACGGACCGAATCATTAAAACACCGACGACTCTGGGTCACGAAGAAACAGAGAAACCGAAAGAAGAGTTCCAACGCACCGAACTCAAATTATTTTCTGGATTGTGAGAAAGTGATTTTTTGTTGTTGTAGTAACAGTACTTCGCCCTGCGGTTATGTCCACTTATGGATGAGGACTGAATGGGGTCATTCTGAATTAATAGGCCTTGGTTGGGTAAAGCACAAGGTATTCAGATGCGTGAATCCGTGTTGTTGTGGGAATTTGAGAAATTGGTAGATTTTCATGCCCTGCTATATTTCTGCCTCCAATTTTTTGACTATTAAATTTGACATTCAGTCATATATTTGAAAATGTTTTTAGGACAACCTACCTACATATTTATTCCACAATATTTTCATCAGCTTTCAAAAACCAAAGCATAAATCTTAAATAGAAACTCTTTGGAAATATAGTATGCCTGCTCCAAAGATATTAGGAAGTATGAAACCCAAACAACTACCTAGTTTTGTCTAGGTTGCTTTGTTCTTCAACCCAATTCTGAGATTCTTTCTGATAAAGGACGCCTACTAACTGTCAGTAATGTTCCCTGTTTGTTTGCATCTTTTCGTCTATATAATGTATATTCTTCGGCTTATCATGAAATTAAGCGAGTGCGTATTGGTTTGCGCTAGAAAACCAGTGTAACATGACATTAAGATCGTCGATATGTGGACCTTTATTGGTGCCTATGGGTAGATAGCGAATGAGTTAATGAACTGTTTTATATAACTTAAAACTTCAAATAGTTGGGCCTTGCTGTTTAACTTATTCATTTTTAAATATATTACTTAAGTCGAAATATACAGAAGAGAGGCCATTCAAGATTTTTTTGTTTTGAAGCTTAAGAAAAATTGTTCCAACACCCATAACCTGGTAAGAAATCTCCAATAACTTACAAGATTAACTCAACTCAAGTTTTTGACAAACATTGTATTATTTGTTTTCATAAAAATACATTTGCATCAGTAAAATATTTGCGAGCCAAACATTGGCCTTAGTTTTTTTTAAGTTTGCATTTCTCCTTCTGTTCACCGCCGCTACCACTGATCAAATCTTGTATATTCACGGAAGCTAAAGCCTCATTTATTTTTGGCACCGCCATCTTTTCAAATGCACTAGCAATTTCATCCTCATTCTCATTGACGAGTTGTTGCACAGTTTCAGCTACCATGCCGTTCATTCGCTTATTTACATCACCTTTACCAAGGACGCCCTCAATATTTGAAACGACTTCGCCGATGTGGGTGCGTATATTCATAGACTTCACCTTCAATTTGCCACTGATAACACCCAACGAATATTTGATGATGCCTTTGACACTCATATTTTTAATCGCAAATTTAGCTTGACCCTTACCAATCACATTAACGGTTAAGCCGAATTTCTTGGCCAATATATTCAAATCGTATTGTGTATCCACATTGACATTGTTGAAAGTGAAACGGAAGGTGACTTTACTGGTAATTGCATTGACTTTAAATTCATCGATCTCGAAATCATTTAAACCATTCAAGTAGAAATTGTTAACAGATCCTTTGATATGAGCATACTCATTGTCGATATCGACCGCTCTTTCAGCGATCACGAAAGGTGCTAGCGGTGGGACGCCGTATTCAGGAAAACCGCAGGGCATCTCATCACGCATATACTCAATGGCTTTGATAGCCTGACTGGATATTGAGTAAGAAGCTGAAATGGTGGATATTTCATATTAAAATACTGATTTTCTGCTTAAAAAAATTCAAGGCTACTCACAAATTTCTACTTCTTTGGCGTACGCTAGGCCAACAATGGCCAAAAGGATTATTGCGGTTTTCATTGTAAATATTAACTGCTCGTGCGAATAACTTTCTCAACTACCCTTGAAACAGCTAGCGTATAGACCTTTTATATTATTAGATTAAAGCACGAAATCAGAAAAAACGATTCGATCTAAATCATAAAATAAGCCTTAATCCCAATACAAAAGAATGCAACACAATTGGCTGTTGATACGAAATGTCGAAAAATCAGTTATGCTGAGGTAGCTCAGCCGTTTATGAGTTGCTAATCTAAAAGTTATTTTTCATTCAACCAAAAGAGTTAAATGCAGGTGTGCAAAGGTCTCTTATCAGCATAGACATTTTTTATTGTTTCAGCAAGTGCTGCTTTATCGAGCTATAAATAAGTTGAAGAGTGCAAAGTTGAGATTGATATACGGGCGTGCTGCAAAGACGTTGGGAACGTGTGACTTTGTTTACGAAAAATTATCACAACCCAAAGATGGCAGCAGTGAAAGTGGAAGGCCTCGACTGAGTTGGAAAAAACAGGTAGAGAATGACTTGAACTCACTTGCTGTTTGTAGGTGATTCCAGGTATTTTAGGAAAACCTCGGTGATAATAACAATAGCAACACGTTTCGATAAAATTTACACATTCAAAGAAATGCAATATTTTGTTGCAATTTATTATTTAGGAATTAAAATGATTAACATAAAAACACTTATCGGCTTAAGAATAATTGCAGCTGCAACATTATCGGGCAATATAATTTGATTTGCAATTAGTAATCCCAAATCTTTTCACCGACTAATAAACGGTTAATTTGAGTTTCCAATAAACGTTCCAAAAACCATTCGGCATTGTTATTCACACGATTAAATTGAGCTAACACCTGCTTTACGATCACATTATTGATTTGCTTTGTTATGGGCTGAGAATTTATGACGCCGCTAAGTTGGGATTTCATGCCATCCAGCCCCAATGATATTTGAAGGTCATGAATGCTTACTGAACCAAATATTATGGGTGCTTTGTAATGAAATGAGCCATTCAAACGCAAATTCTCAAAGCCAAACTTAAAAGCACTGTTCGCCTTTAAACCCTGACTTACACCAAGAATGCTGGACAGATCCACCAAGCTATCAACTTCCAACTCTCCCACAGCTGTAATGTTAGGAAAGGTAAAGTCGAAGTCGATGCGTCGGCGAAACAATTTGTTCTTGAGTACATTGATTTTCATTTTATCGAGATTGAAAATTTGAAAGCGCTCCAAGTGTTGGTAAAATCTGTATAATTTAAAGTGCAGTTCAATTAGAATGGTACTTAAGCAAGAAAAGATATTTGGAAACTTACGTAAAGTAATCGTTTTCATAGTTCACGGTAAGGTTTTGCTTGGTATATGGCGCTAAAGGTGGGATATTGTGTTCTGGCCATCCTGTAGGCATTTCTTTGAGCAGCTTTTCCAAACGTTTTCGTAGCCTCGATGAGGTCGGAAAAGAGTTTAGACCTCTCTGGGATACTGCAGTAAACAAATAATAAAAACTATTTATATTAAAATGTTTCTAAATTATATCGTCCCCTCAATATAACAATAGCGTATGTGCTCATACGCCATTATTTTTTTATTGCATATTTAGAATCTCCATCATTGATTCTATGTCTGATCAAAATTTCGTCAAATTCTACTTCCACAAAGTGGGTCAAAATGTCATTGGAAAAAATGGTGTATAATTTCTTGTTCAAACATTTCCTTCAATAAGTGTATAAGCTCATATGCGCTATTTTACTTGAAATTGACACTGCAAAGTTGTTAAAAGAATAATAGTGTATGCGCATTATACTCCATTTTACCCTGTAGAAATAAATACAATTTATCAAAACTTTAACTCATAAAATAGCTTATAATGATATACACTATTGTTTGAGAAATAGTTTTATTCCGACCATTTCTATACCCCACATAAGCTGTTTTATTTTCAATACAAATTCGAAAATTTTATCAGAAATTTACAAGAGTAATAGTCTATGCGATTTTTACGTTGTTTTGACTACATGAATGCCAAGGAAATATTGTAGTCATTTGAAATTTCAGCTTGCAAATTCATTTCGCAGAGAAAGTTTGTTCATTAAAAATATGGATTTTAAACATATGAGTGAGTATCGTCCATTATATAATGTAAGTGAAGAAAGTAAGGTAAATATCAACAGGAATTAATTACTGTTTTATAATGTTACAAATTGATATTTTAATAAAAATACCGTAAAATTATTGAATGAAACAGCGTATACCATACAAAATAAAATAGTGTATCAGATACATCATACGAATTCCCTAAAAAATAAAATGGCCTATATGGAGGACTTGCGCTTTGAATAACATAACTATGGTCTTAAAGGATGCGTAGAATAAAAAAACTTGGTAAATTTAAAGGCAAGAAACGGTATAATGTATTCATCGAAAAATCCACTATGAACAATTTTTCTTTACCGTGATATTGAGGTTTTAATAGACATCTGATTTGACAAAAACTTTAAACTCGATTTTCTCAAAACCCAAAAAAAATTATACGCTATTGTTATATTGAGGGGACGATATATTATATTATATATATTAAAATAATTTATATATTTGAAATAAAATGTTAATGTTTAATAAAATATCAGGACTCGAAAGTTCTTGCGCTGGGTACTTTAAAGTATGTGTGATCACTTTGATGATTATTTAGTTATTTGAGTTTAAAAATTATAGTTTTAAGTCAACTTTCATACCTTCATCGGGATAATTCACAAATTCAGTATCCAATTCGTTTTCTGCAACATTCTCATCACTTTTAGCTAAGATGCACAACAAATTTGCTACCAACAAAAATACGCTTGTTCGAAACAACATTTTTTGTTATTGATAAATTTTTTCAAGTTTTCGTCAATCGCCCGAACTAACTAATGATTTCATACTGAATGTATCTGCAAGTTTTATGGCTTATATATCTGGCAATTGTTTCTATGCCTACACAGAAAAAAAAAAGAAACTGGTAAAGTCAACAATTCCATACTGTTGCCCTGAAATTAACCAAATGCTGTCAAGAAAAAAAAAAAAAAAATTAACTGCATTATTTTGTTGATTCAACAGTGATAGATCTCTCAACTTTTAATTGACGAAATTCGGTAGAACTGACTGTTTTTGTTGATCAAACTAATTTTTCTGTTGAAACAACAGACTCCTCCAGTTATCCCAACAGCAAAGAACAGTCATTATTAATTATTGCAATTAAAACAACTGGATTCGTTTGTTTATTTATTAGCTGTAGTTCTTTTTACTTTTAATTGATAAAAATTGGTAGAACAAGCAGAGTTTTGGCGAATCTAATTAAATTTTGTATCAAAACAAAGATTTCAAATTGCCAAAATTTTGGTTGATTTGCTGGTATCAGTGCAACTGTGTGTGGTAGTGATCGATAATGAAACTCTGAGTATTGAGACCTGAAATCGGATCCTGACTTGGATTATTAGTTATGTGTGAAATGAAAATGTTGCAAGTTGCTTTTGAAATAGTTGCAATAGAAAATTCTTTTAATAAAATACTGTTGTTTCTAAAACGACAGAAATCACTGTTGCTCAGGCAGTCAATTTAAAGTCACTGTTAAATTGATGTCAACGGGTTTTCTGTAGCTGTAACTTCTAGAAACTGTTATTTTGCAGTTAGCAGTTTCAAAAAGGTTGAATTAACAGTGTCCCACAATGGATAAGAATTGACCGTGATTCTGGTTGATATTACCAGTTTTTTTTCTCTGTGTAAATGTATAAAAACAATTTAATGTGTATCTTTCCTAAAAAATCTATTGCTTTAATAATCAATTTGTCTAAAATATTCATTCTTATCAACCGTGGAATGACTGTTCACGAAAAGTTTAAGCGAAGACGATTTTAAAGGTTGTAGCTGGCGTTTCTTAATCTAGATCTTGACGTTCTTTTTGAATGTGACATTTTGAAGAACTGTAATTGAATACAAATATCAGTAAAATGTATTTATAAGGCGATGACAAAGTTATTAAAAGAAAACACTTTTATCTTAATGGCAAAAGCTTGATTCTATGTAAACAGTGTGCGTCAGTCTCATTTTCTTGTAAGAGTTTAGTTATATTTGACCTCCGTGGCCAACTATAGTTTTTGAGATTTAGATAACTGAATTAATTGGCTATTTTCTAGGCTTGATAACATAAAAGTAGAGCTTTGTGATCTCTAATAGGATATACACATTGCTTCTATGCCATACCCATACTGATATACTTGGGACTTAACAAACTGGATCCCACTTGAAGCCAAAACAAATCTAATAAATCAAACCAATATCTAATTGACTTAATCTATATGGCTTTATGCCAGAGGTCGTTTACCATTGCACTCTTTTCAATTTTTTATTTGTTTATTAAAACGTTTAAGCTAGCAATCAGCCTATAAGCAAGAACAGAAGAAAAGTAAGAGAATCTTAAAGCAACAATTCTTACCAAAGCTATAGAGTATATAAGTCGGTGTATTAACTACGAAATATCAATTCGCGCTGGTCTAATCTTGTTCAATATACCGAAATGCGCACAGTTTACTTTATTTTATTTGGGCTTTTGGCTTTAGCCGGCGCTAATGAGATCGAAGAAACCGAAGAGGAGATTTGGGATGAATCATTGGAAGGAAGTAAGTAAAATTGATCCAGCACACTCCACTTCTTTGCACTTAACTCTATCTTTCCTCTCTCACTCTCTCTCTCTGGTTGTACGAGCAGTACAAGAAACTGGTTTGATTCTTGACTCGCAAGCCAAAAAGGCTGCTAGGAACTTTTTACAGCAAATGCCCTGCGGGTGGCCTGATCTAGGAATACCACCTCTAGCGCCCTACACCAATGCTGATCTGAACGTGAACGTAGCCCATTATGGTGTCGAGTGAGTAACTTACTAGTTATTTGCTACTGATTTTATTGTTCTAACAAAAATTACTTCAACTTCCAGTGCCATCGCCCAGTTCATACGCTTCCGTTTGGATGGCTTAGATCGCTTGGATATCAAAAAGCTCAAAATTAGCTATACATTCAACAAGAAAGTGAAATATCATTTCAATTTTAAGGAACTCAAGGTCACAGCACAAATTCTCAACACGAATACATCAATCGATTTGTTGGAACAATTGGGTTTGGCGGTTCGCTATGAAGGCTCTGGTCCGCTGGAATTCATTTTGCATAATTTGTCCATCCAAGGACAATTCAAATATAAAATGCCATATTTGTGGGGATCTATCAAGATTTATAAGTTTGAGGCTATTATTGGTTTGGGTGATGTAACCTCAAATATTGGTGGCATACTGGGTAATGGAAAAATTAATCGGTACTTCAATGACCAGCTCGAAAATGTCATTACCACTTTTATTCATGATAATCAAAAGAAGATAAGTAAACACATTGAACAGGTCGTTGTGCCGAGGGTAAATGCCAAGTTGAAAGGACACAAAATTTGGTGGTTATTGGGTCAGTTGGGTTCATCGCCGGGCAAATGCTACCCATCACCGGCTCCATGGGAGGTAGAGGAATGAGTTATTAAGCCTTTATTTGTATTGACGATTTTGTTTGAAATAAAAATATTCTTTAAATGGCTTTGAGTAATTGCTGCAGTAAATTTATTTGGTTGCTAAATCTCTGGCAAGTTCAAAGCATTTAAAAAGAAGGAAGGTTGTGAAAATGAAAGAGTAAATTCCTCTGGTAACAGAACCGTGAGTGTTATCGAAACACCTGCATAGTAAGCTCGTCGAGTTTAATAAATCCAAATCCCAATCTGTATTATAAATAAACAATAATCAGTTTGGCTGTAACAAAATAGCTTTTTGAAGGCTATAAATCTCAGTTCGGTGACGATTGACCGGCTGTCCAAATTGGAATATATAAAAGTCGGGGATAGTGCTATTTGGAAATTAGTTAACCGGTTGCACTTCAGCCGATTTAAACACAATTCAACCATATTTCATAATGAAGTACTTTCTCGTTCTGGCTTTCCTAGCCGTAGCTTTTGCAGGCGCCATACAGAGTCCTCCATCACCTTTCGAAGATGATAGCGAAGTCGAGATAATTGGCGACGATGAAGAAGGCACTCAAGCGAGTAAGTCCAAACTTTTAAATATTCATAAACCCCTTCAAACTTTCTTTAAACACCAACAGTTGCGCCACAATTCATTTTGTCTTGGCAAGCACGTCGTGCCATACGAAAGTTCCAGAAGCAGATGCCTTGCGGTTTCCCACAATATGGCATTCCACCATTGGCACCATTGAAGAAACGTGAAGCTGTCTTGAGTTTGGTGCATGGTTTTTTGAAGTAAGAGCAGTAGAACTTTAAAACTGAATTGAAAGGATTTCCCAACTTTTCGTTTTGTCTATTTTAGCACAACCGACGTGTTCACCAAATTGCGTGTTGATGGCTTGGATAACTTCAAAATAAATAGATTCAAATTGAACATGTTTACATCCAAAATTAATTTTGACTTCAACTTTAGAAAAATTAAAGTCTCCGCACTACAGTACAACACCGATACAATTTTGGATCTCATGAAAGAACTTGGAGTTTCAGTGCAGTTTGAAGCTGATGGTTCATTGGACTTTACTCTGACAAATCTACGCCTTGTTGGTTCCTTGAAATACAAAATACCCGTGTTGTTTGGATCCATCAAAATTAAGTCATTGAAGGTTACCGTTACTTTGGGTGGCGCTGAGTCCCACATAACTGGTATCTTGGGCGATAGCAATTTGAATGCTCTGATCAACCAGAAAATGGAAGAAGCCATCACGTCGAGCATCAACGACAACCAAGAAACAATTACGGCAAGCATCGAGAATACCGTGGTGCCGCCTGTTAACAAAGCCCTCAAGGGCAATGACTTTTGGAGTATAATGGATTTGATTTTCTCCGATGGGGCAGAGAACGAAGATGAGCCAATAAAAACAAAATGTAAGGCACCTAAAGATCCCTGGGCTTAAGTTTTGTTTGAGTGCAAGTGTTATGCTTTTAATATTTGAATAAAAGCGCTCACTTTAAAATATAACGAAATTAAGTATTTATTGTTTTAGTTTTTTTCAAGCGGGTATGACAGAAAACGGCAGAAGTTAGGCCCATAGCTAACAAATTTTTTTAACCGATAAGAACATTCTTTTTCTAAGAGAGCGTCATTCATTATGCGCTCTGAAGAGTGTAACTGTGTGAACTAATAAGAGAATCTGATCGGCCTTGAGCTTTCCCACCTCAGTGCTTATTGTGTTTCTATCTTTATTGCCCTAACCTCCCTTACCTCTTTTAGTAGCCATAAATGAGCGATAATCCAAGTTTTATTGCCTTCGATTGCTATCGTCGGCCCATTCGGTCCCATTCACTTCGATAGTACAAATGTGTTTTGAAACTGTATGTCAGTAGCAGCCAGTGTTCACCGGGACCTTGGAGAAAAATGCAGTCTTTTTATGTCGTTGTTTGTTTGCTGGGGTTTTCACACTCCACTTACGGCCTGCTAAATAGTGCCAGCGAAGAAGTCAAAGGCGGAGGACGCACTCTCTTCGATGATGATCTGCGTGAGTTCATCGAGTTCCTACGCTTACAAATGCCTTGTGGTTATGCACCCGGGGGTATTCCATCACTAGTACCGTTGTACGCCAGCTACAAGGAAGTGACGTGGGTTAGCAACAAAACAGCGTAAGTTGAAGTTATTAATATTGACGAATTTAAAATGCAAAAACTCTGTTTCCTCATCCAACAGCATTCGGGGCAATGTAACCAATCTTAGTATAAGCGGCCTCAATGAGTTCGATGTGCGCAAGCTTCATTTCAACAATATATTTCGCAAAGTCTCATACGATCTGAATTTCCCCGAAATACGCGTAACCGGCGATTATAAAGCCGACATAAAAAGTAGAATTGGCGATGCCAAGATACACATTTTTGGCGATGGTCAAATGGATTTGAGCTTGCGGAACTTACACATCAACGGCAGCTTTGTGTTGGAACCGAGACTCTCGGGCAATGTGAAGTTATCGAAATTGAAAGTAATCACGGAACTTGGAGATGTGGAATCCAAGTTCACCGGCCTGATGGACAGCAAATTGAAGGCGAAACTTTTAAATTCGTGGATTGAAGAATTTATCGATTTGACCTTTAACGATAGTCCAGAAGATATCAACGCAGCGGTGCAGCAATGGATCGTGCCGCCAGTAAATCAAGCGCTAAAAAGAGTCCCAGTGCTTGGTGTACTTGCATTGGTGTTTGGTCTGGTTGATGGAAAGATGCCGCAAAAAACTATGTGCTAAATGAAATGTTTTGTTGTTGTAAAATAAGAAAATAAATGCAATTTAGTGAACATTTTTGAAGGAAAATATAATGGCCTTGTGCTCAAAGAAAATTGAGTCTGAGAGAACCCCTAATGAAATTGTTGGGTGAATTGTGTCCCTTATCGACCTCCGAAGTACAACTTTATTCGGTCTATGCAAGAAAGTATTCAGAACACAATGTTTGTACGAGAGCATTAAAGTTGATATGTTACGTGATGAAGGTCTTCAGGCTTTTCAGGACTTCCTTTCACTTAGCCTCCGATATTCAGCTGTTTGCCTTGTTTCAGCTAACTGCGCCAAAGCGAAAGACCGCTTCAAACCATCTTTGTACAAAAGATCACCCACAAAGTCACATAATTTACTTTAAAATTTACGCGAATTAGGCCATTAGTGCGATAAATAAAAACAATTGAGACATCAGAAAGATATGCTGCATACAACAACGTCTAAAGAAGTGGTATTTTCGGAATCTTTTGAGTGAGCGATCTTTTCTGAAATTTAAGGTAGCAGCTTGCAGTGATTCGTTTTGGCTCATTTCGTTTGATATTTATGGGCCAATATGAACATCAATTGAGGCGACAACAGACGTGGCTATGATTTGAGGGTTAAAATGCAACAAAAATAAAACAATAGGGGTATGTACTGGAAGCTAAATAAATGCTAAGCACCTTACCAAATTCAAAGGCGAAAAGAGAGTTCATAAAAAGGTTATGATGCAATTCATGAGAAGCAAAAAGGCAGCGAAGGCTCACTTTGAGTTGATGAAAATGTCCTGCAGTTTTATGATATTTAAGCTGTCTAATGGGCAAACTTACATAAAGTATTTTAGGTGACAATAAGGATTGAGAAAGAAATATACCAACCGACTAAATTGATTCTCAAATATATGAATGACTCAATGCTGCTGTCAAAATGCAATAAATTGAGGAATTTGATCAGACCGCGTTTGAATGGGCCACCTAAAGTTTTTAAAGAATTGCTAATACGAGCAAAAGTGAGACATGCACTACTTACTTTCTGGCGTTGCAACTGCTGTCACTATCACTGCCTTGGTTGCTAAGCAGCTTTCCTTCTCGTCATTAATGTCAGCAGCAAAAGGAATCGTGCCACAGACCACAGACTAACCAACTGGCAGGAGCCAAAATCAGTGGCACCGTCATTGTTGCGACTTGGCCAAGCTGCACTCATAATCGACTAGAACTGGCCACATGCTGTGTAGCGCGCGGCTACAGTCTGTAGTACTTTCATTTGCTTTCCTTATTTGTTGCGCTGCGAGCATTCTTCCTGTCAAGTCGATGTGTTTGTGAGGCTCGAGATGCAGGCTGTTACCGTAAGTACAAATATTGCGGCAACAAAAGGTGTGATTGTTGTGTTTGTCAAAATCATTGGACATCCCGCTAGCAGATTAGATTTTTTTCCATTTCGCATTTTAACTTAAGTCCATTTGGTGGTCCACATAGGCTTGCGCTTTGTTGTCTGTGTTGAGATGCAATTGTATCATTTACAAATCGGATTAGAACGTCGTTTTAATTATGATTTATTAATGGACGTGTGTGTGTGTGTGTGTGTGAAAACTTCGTTCCTTTTTGCAGACGATTAATGCAATCAAATTCAGATTAATCGAAGACAGATGAGCTGTTCGACACCAAAGTTGCAATATTTTTAAACAGGTGCTAGAAGTTGAATCGCACATTTCATTTCAAAATAGTTTGTAGTTGATTAGTTATCCGATTAAAATTAATTAAGCGAAAGTTTTTCACCATGAATCCATTTCGAATGCCATTGAAAATCAAAAATTTAATTTTAGACGACATTCATTTGTGTTTCATGAGCATTTCATGAGTCATTTGCCAAGCAATTGTAAATTGTCAGGATGGCCGAGCGGTCTAAGGCGCCAGACTCAAGTGTAAGAACTTACCCGCATATGCGGTGTTGTTTGGAGCGTTCTGGTCCTCTCTGAGGGCGTGGGTTCGAATCCCACTTCTGACAAGAATTTTTTTTATTTATTCACAACTTTTTTTTTATCAAATAGCAATTTTAAATCTAGGTTTTTTTGTTGTGATGTCAAAAACTGCATAGAATATTTTTGAGTTCCAAATAAATATTTATTAAAACCAACTTATTTACTTAATGCCTATGAGAGATTTCAAATTTGACCTTTTCAAATAACAATAGCAATTAATATCGAATAAATTATCTTTGGAGTAAGAATAAAAATACTCTCAGACACCTAAGACACGTTCGATTTATGAAAACAATGAAAATAGCGGGCCTATGAAGTCAAAGGAGCTGCCTCACATAAAGTCAATGGTAAGGCAAACCGCAAGGGCAGCGATTGAATGACATTTCGCAATAACTAAAACAACGCGAGACAATAATTCAAAATTTTATGATTTCAATGAGTTAGTGGGAAAGAACATAACAAGGGATAAACATGAAAACTATCACCTTAAGTTAAGGTAAGACAATCAGAATTAAAGAAATATGAAGGGATAGAAGCAATTTTGCACATTAACAAAATTCGCGCTGCATAGCTATAAATCAAAAATTTTAAGATTTCAAAAAAGAACAATTAAGCAAAATAATAAATTGTGAATGGGACGCGTATGTTCCAAGAGCCTACATACATATGTATGTATGTATTAAACTTAAGAAGACATTTGTGACCCACTGGAAACACTAACAGTAAATCTTAAGGATAACCCAGCAAACAAAACCATAACAAACGAGATCGTAACTAAATGTTTTCAGGGAGTTATCAAATTCAAATGCAGAAATGGATAGATTCTACGACCGCCACATGCACAACGTTTTACCAATCGCACAGAAATAGTACGTATCGTATAGTTCGAAAACTGCTTAAAGCAACCCTCAACTTGAACATTCGAATTGCTAGTTTAAACGCAATGTCAAATGTGCTAGCAAAAAGCACTCAGGAATGTGTCAAAAAATCTTTGGACATACATATGTATAAAATTTTAGCAATATGATGGATCTAGTCGGTTGGTTCATATCGTATGATGAACTAATGACACCACAGGGTTCAATTTTATTTGATGTTTTACGCATTTTCTATAAGCTTTGATTGTTTTGTGATAATGAACGGTGATTAGGTCATGCATGTTGCACTAATGGCTGTGATGCTATCGACTTATTGATTGATTGATGGTGCGATGCTTGAACATGCATACTTGTAACCATATGTTTCGTGGTTGATGTCACCAACCACAAAAAGGTTGGATTTAAACTAACAAGGGGAAACAAATTGAGTTTGTACTTAGCGACTTGTGACCGTTAATCAACACGCTGTCAGTAATGGACTGCGCTCAAACTAGGCATATATTTAATAATAACAATATATTATCTGGGTTCGTGGCAAAAGTGAATTGAACTCTAATGACTTTCTACCCCACTTACTAGTCGCCATTTTTCAAGTTATCCACGATACCACAGTGCCTAGTGACGGACCATAAGTACTCTTACAACATATTTGGTCACTTTCAAGAGGATTATCGTTCTATTTTCATTTAAACATGGGTATGGGAACCCTTTGACTTTGCGGCTTAATGTATGTTATTCGCCGGAAAATCATCCAATTGTGGTCATAGTGAGTTATCAACGCATAGCTTTTAATAGTTTTCCAATTTAATCCAATAATTGTCCGATATGGTGGAAATAAATACATTTTTTTAATTTATATTCCATTGGATTTATTTCTTCTTATGATTAAAGTAAATCCATCAACTTTTGGTCCACCACTCCTTTGGTCCATTTCCCTCGTTATATTTTCTCTTTTCTATAACCTGCTTTTCCCAAATGCTCAAAAATAGGGTTAAAATGTCCATACGTCGTTGTTGGTATTGATTGATTTGAATTTTGACAGCCGTCAATCAATGCATGCTTAGTATCTCGTGGAAAAGCTTGGCATATTTTATGAAATGAATACGCCATTGACTTTGTTTGGTAGCGCATAAATTAATTTAATGTATGCATAAATATAAATTTACAAAGTTCACTAGACGACTTGACTTGACAACAGATTGCAAATACAATACTCGTATATACATATGTATGTATACCGTTAGTTGCTTGTTTACCGTATTGAAGTGATATTGAAAACTGGGGAGAGATCGCTTTCATATCCAGCTTCGTGTACTCGTACTAATCATGAGGGCAAAAACATTAAAATTAAATTTGCATATTTTCAGGCGCTCAGTATACATTTTTCTCACATCAAAAATAATACAGAAGTCAAGCCGGCAAAACTTTTTTCAGGAACATATCGGCAAGGACTAAATAAAGGAACGTGACTCTGCATTAAAAAAATATCATGAATGTTGACATCGTGCCGTGATTTTTTTAACCCGGCAAATATTGTTCAGACTAGAGGCGCATTACTAAAAATTCAAAATACGTTTCAAAGCGAGAACGATAGAAATATGGAAGTTCTAAGCAAAGTCAGCTCTTGAAACCAGAGACCAAAACGAATCATTCATAGTCATGCCCATGTAATCAACTTGCCTGGGACGACTACATGCTAGAAGTGGAGAATTAAAATTAAATTGCTTTTAACTTTTTGTTATGAAGTTGGTACCAGGTCACTTACTTTCTCGTTGGCACTTTGAACATTTCAGCAATCGAATATTTGGGGCTCGCTGATCTATGTCTTCCATCGCATTCTATCCTAAACTGCCTCTTGTGTTATATACAAACATACATGTATGTATTCATTGCTTATGTATGTATATCACCCATCAACCGTTATCCTTTGACATTTCTGTTAAATGTTTTCACCTTTGTTACATTTTTGTTTTGCGATCGTGACATTGACGTTTCTTTTGGTTTTATTGACGATATCCCTGCCTGTTTTTTCTTGTCTACTCTACAAACACATATACATTCATACAAGTTAAGAAATTTTAAAATGAAATTTCTAAAAAAAATATTTTATTTAACTTGTTCGATGGATTACAGAGCTAAGACTAAAGTTAACAAATTAATTTACTTAAAAGGTAAGCTAAGTTGCACTGGCCGGTTTACTAGTTGTTGTTGCAAATTCCCTGAATTTGTTTATTTAGGTTGCGCGTGTTGGGCTTCCGCTTCTCACCGAAATTAAGCTTTTAAGCTGACGATGCGTCTGGCTTTTGCTGTGAAATATTGTGCAATTCAAAGCTGCACTTCCGCTGTGCTTTACTTATTACTGCTGGTTAGCAGTTATTGTTTTGTTAAGCAATTGTTAACATGTGTCATGTTAACACTTCCCCTCTTAAAAGCGATCGTCCCGAGAGCCTATCAAAAATAGGGTAGGTTGTTAAAATTAATGTAAGTATTTTGATCATTGGAAAGATCTTTGATTGTCTTAAGATCAATGTGTGCTGGGGGCATCTGGTTAGGGTCCAGGTTTGAAGATATGATTATTTTGTTTTGGTGTTTTCTCCAAAATTTTCGAACAATTATTATGCCGATAATGACAGTTGCAACGGCTCCAAGTGAAAGGGAGCTATTGGATATCGTTGCTGTCTTGAGAAGATTTATTCTTCGTATGTTTTGAATATGAAATTCCTTTAAGGCTTCGAGAGAAAGTAATTCAACTCGACCTTTTTCGATTGGTGCTGGTTGCAGGACTGCTGGGATTGCTGGCAGTGGAACCAAATCGTAATTAATGTAAAATTGATGATTTATTTTTAACGTTGAGTTATGAAAATTAATAAGGTGTGTCCCTGACACATTTTTTTCTATTCCGTCAGCATCTATTACTCCTTGGAAGCCATTAAGTAGTAATATACCATGTTTTATTTCTTCAATTTCTGGGATGTGTTGGCCGTTAGTTAAAGTGCAAGATGAATTCAAACTATTAATTACTCTAGGTATACAACTACTATTACTTATATTTTCTAAATTAGATTGTTTACAAATTTCCATTTTCTTAAAGCTATCACACGGTTTTTTTATTCCGTAGGTATCCTTTGTACCTTTTAATATTTCTCCAAATTTGACATTGATTATGGTTTGGTTTTCCTTAATAACTGGTCTAATTATAATTTTTTGAAAATTTTCCTTAATAGTTAGTGGTATTTTTACCAAGTAAAAAATTGTCATATTTTGACTTATTACATTTACATTTGCTACTTCTAATGCTTCTTCCGCATTTTTAAATAGTATTTCATCGTTTTCTAATTTTCCTAGCGCAATTTCTATTTCATTTTTATTTAACAATAATGTATTTAAAATGTCTTTTTTTGCCCACTGTATGGCATATTTAATGTTTATTAATTCCTCTTTTATTAATCTTATCCTATTTTGCAAATTTGTAATCGTTTCGTTTTCTATATATAAATCTTTCCTTATGTTATTAGAGATATTGTTTACTATCGTACTGATATTATTAATTTTTTCATTAAAAATTTCGTTAATTAGTACTTGTTTATTGTTGTTACTATTAATTTGATTAAGGTTATTGGTTATTATTTCTAAGTCTTCATGGTCGGGGCTTCCGGCTATGAATTTCCAAGCCGTCCCTAAGCTGTTTATGGATCTTTTCTGTCTTTCTACGACAGGTTTTAATGTATCTAAAATTTGAAGGGTTTGGGTTAGTTCGTGTTTGAGGATGGGGTATAGGATTGTATCCTTGGATACGTCCGAAGAGGTGAATCTGTACATGTCCGTCAGAAATTGTTCGTATTTGTTGAGGTCGATTATATGTATTAGCCTGAAGGCTCCGTTCTGAATTTTTGCTTGTCCGTCATTTATCGTAACTAGTTGTGCCGTGGAGTAGTCATAAATGTCTATTGACGCGTATATTGGGTAAATAAGGAGAAGTCTGAAATGAAAAATTTACTTTTGATTTTTTATGTTACTTTTATGAACTATTTTTCCTGATTCTGTCAAAACGGTTGAATTTTTGTCTTCTCTTACTATTTCTTTTTTAAATTTTGGGGATATTTTGGTTCCTAGGCGTTTGTTGATCCTAACGTAAATTGTTTCTCCTGGGTTATATGTTTTAATTTGATGACGGGCTTTATTATGATGGGAAAGGTCTTTTAATTGTTTATTTTTTAGCTCCAAGATATTTTCTTCCCTAGCTCTTTCAAATTGGCTTGGGTCTGTGGAGACTCTTCTCCCGAAAAATACCTCTATTGGCTTTTTCTTTGTTGTGGAGTGAACTGAATAATTGTACTCATAGACGGAGTTATCGAGGAGTTCGGCGAATGACGTGAAGCTTCGCTCTGCTTTTAAACAACGCATTATCTCAGTGAGTGTCGAGTGAAATCGTTCTACTTGACCATTCACGGAGCTTGCATAAGGCGGTGTTCTGAAAATTTGAATGTTTAGAGTATCTTCCAATAAGAACCGAATGGAAGCTGAATTCAAGGACGTTTCATTGTCTATTACTACCGTTTCTGGTACGCCAAATTGAAACAGTAGTTCGCGGAGGGGTTGCTTAACGTGCTCTACAGCTCTAGAACGAAGAATTTTTGTTTGGGCATACTTTGAAAATTTGTCTATGGCTGTGAGGACAATATTTCGTTCGGTTATGTAGATATCAATGTGCAGGATTTGTCCTGGAAACTGTGGGATAGGGGTTTCTCCTAGTTTCGGTTTGGTAGGGTGCCGGTCGTACTTATTTTCTTTGCAAACTGAGCATTGTTGGATAATTCTTTTTATTGTTTTAGTCATGGAAGGAAAATAGTAATTTTCCAAAATTTGAAGTTTGTTTTCGCGGGAATTTCTATGTGCTCTTTTATGGGTATTAATGACTATTTCTTCTTGTTGCTGCTCATCTATAACATCCTGGACTTGAAGTTGAGAAAACCTGGTTTTATAGTTATTAAAGTGAATTGGATATATTTCCTGGATTTTGCCCATAGTTCTTTCGTCGGTTTTAATACAATTTATTACAGAGGGATTTAAGTATCTTTTTAGGAGATTTACTAATATTTCTGAGTTATATTCAGGTTCTTCAATGACGTGTCTATGGTATGTGGGAAATACTATCTTGAATTGATAGGTAGAAATTGGTCCTGAATTTAAGAATATTTGGTTTTTGAAAACGTTAATAGGGGATTCTACGTGCCAAATTAGGTTATCAGATGAGCTTTCATCACTGTGTTGCGTCGAAGAAAGGGAGTTAACTGGTTCAGTAGGCATTCTTGAGAGTGCGTCTGCTACAACGTTAGTTGTACCAGGTTTATAGTGGAGTTCATGATTGTATTCTTCTAAGATGGATTTCCATCGCTTCATCTTAGAGTTGTTGTTTTTGTTGCTTAGAGCCTGCGTAAGGGGTTGATGGTCGGTAAATATTTTAACTTTGGCTGAGCCATAAAGATAGTTTCTAAAGTTATTTAGGGCCCATATTATGGCTAGAAATTCTTTTTCATTCGTAGCGTATGATTCTTCTGTTTTGGAAAGTGTTCTCGAAATGAATGCGATCGGTTTTCTGTCTTGAGAAAGTACCGCGCCGATGGCGTAGTTAGAAGCGTCGGTTGTCAGGTGGAATTCTTTCGTGAAATCGGGGTAAGAAAGTACAACGTCGTCGGACATAAGGGATATTTTAATTTTATTAAAAGCGTCTTTTGCGTCTTCATTCAAATCAATGTTTATTTTTGCGGACTTATTTTTGGATATACGCCCTTCTTCCCCTCTTAAGAGTAGCGTAAGGGGCTTAGCCAACATGGCATAATCTTTTATAAAGCGGCGGTAATAACCGGAGAGGCCCAAAAAGGAGCGAAGTTCCTTAATTGTATTGGGGTAGGATATGTTCGCAATCGCTTCTACCTTTGCTGGATTCTTTGTGATTCCTTTTGAGGAAATAATGAATCCTAGGAATTCTACAGAATCCCTGAAAAAGTGGCATTTATCCAACTGGATTTTCATATTGGCATCTTCAAGAGTTTTGAAAATCTGTTGCAAGTGAAAAGCGTGCTCCTCTTCTGAGTTACTGAATACGACAATATCGTCTATATAGACGTAACATATTTTGCCGATATGGTGGCGAAGAATATCGTCCAAGGCTCGCTGGAATATTGAGGGCGCATTTTTTAGCCCGAAGGGTAGCCTTGTAAATTCATATTTTCCATTGTTAATGGAAAAACCTGTTTTTTCGATGTCGGATTCCTTGAGTGGGATTTGGTGGAATCCGCTTTTAAGGTCTAGAACGGAAAAATATTTGTTTTTCCCAAGTTGGGATAGTACTTCATTGATTTGGGGTATTGGGTAGCGGTCTGCTACAGTAATGGCGTTAAGCTTCCGATAGTCGATAACGATTCGGTATTGCTTATTGCCTTGGGAATCGGGTCTTTTTGCTACGACCCAAACGGGTGAGTTATAAGGTGATCTTGATGGTCGAATGATGCCATCGTCTAACATTTTGTTGATTTGGACTTCAACTTCACCTTTCAATGACATTGGGTAGGGGTAATATCTTGTATAAACAGGAGTGTCCTTGTGCGTTCTAATTTCTCCTATCACTTTAGTGGTATAGGTAAGTTTATCGTTTGGTTCCGAAAAGAGATTAGAAAAATTTCTGACTAAATTATTAATTTTCTTCTGCTGATTTTGTGACAAGTTGTCTTCCTTAATATCTATTTTGTTAATAGATCTTGAAGCTAACTGCTTGATATTAATTTTGGTATTGCCTTTTAACTCCATGAAGTTATCCTTTACGTGGATGACTGCGTCGAGTTCTTTAAGGCTATCATTCCCAAGGATACCATGGAATGATTTCAGAGTTGGAAGGAGGTAGAATTTCAATTTTTTGTCTGAGTTAAACAGGTTGAGAAAGGTATGTTGTTTGATTTCGATGTCTCCTGCTATTGATTTCGCAAAAAAAATGCTTTCGTTAGTTATTGGATTGGGCACGATAGAGGGTTGTATGTAATTCTTCGTAGATCCTGTATCTATTAAAATTTTTACAATGTCTCCACTCTTCAGCCTGCATTCAAAATAGGGCAGCGAAGAGTGACTCATTCTAAAAAATGTAAGTCAGTAGTGTCAATGTAGCTATCGTCTTGTCCTGTATCATTTCTGTCGTTATAACATTCGTCATCGTAATAATTAGAATTGTCGTTCGTCTGGTCATCATTTGTCGTGGTAGGAAAGTAAGCTTGGGGTTGTTCGGAATCTATGTGGAAATTCCTTTGGACTTTATTTGGGGGAACCGGAGCTGGAGGGTTGCCAGTAGGAGGTCTTTTGTTAGTAGGGTCATTATTACGTGGCCTATTCATGTAATTAATATTTCTAGTTCGTAGTGATGGGTCAATGTCCATTGGTTCTGGACGTGGCTGTGGCTTTTGCAAAGGACGTGGTGGGGGATTGTAATGCTGTTGCGCATATTGGGGTGCCTGTTGCTGGCGTTGAACTTGATAGTTCGTTTGGGGTGGTCGATGTGGAGTGGCTGCGTACAACCTTGGTTGGGGCATGTATGCCAATTCGGGGTAAAACTCGTTGTTCATCCTTCTGGGAGGTAGAGGTGGACGAAAATCTTGTGGTTTCCTACCTAAATTGTTATTATTACTCAAGGCATAGTGTGACCTGAAGTTCTGATTCTCAAGTTTGAGACACAAGTGAAGTGCCTGAGGGAGGTCTGCTGGTTCCCTCATTCCAAGGAGTCTCGGTAGATCTCCTTTGAGTCCACGAACGAATGTGTCTAGGGCTTTATCCCTATACGTACGAGTTAGTAGGTGCATGGCTTCTGCGCCGACTTCCATGCATCCTAGTTTATTTAGAATTAGCGATAGATGGGAGTATACCTTCTGGTAAAATTCTTGGATTGTATGGCTGCCCTGTACGAGAGAAGTCATTTGGTACTCAAGGGTACCGAGGTCGCGTTTATCCGCGTAGTGGAGTGTTAGGCACTTTGAAATTGCCTTCCAATCCAGTGGAGTGTTATAAGACTCCAAGGCAACATCGGCGTTGCCTACGATTTTATTCCTTATGACATTGAGGATGCCATAATATTTCGGGGTACCTCTTTGAGGCTCGTATATCTGGAGGATCCTGTCCACGCTTTTCCTCCAGGATGTGAATTCTCCAGGATTTCCGGAGAACTCCCGAAGACATCGTACCACATCTGGTATCTTGTCTAGTTCGGATACATTACCGGGCAGACTTGCATCTATGGTAATGTCCGTGAAATTTGAAAAGTTGGAATTTGGATTAAGGGCGGCTTGAACCATGTTTCGCCCTTCAGTCCTTAAGACATTATTTACAATTCCCGTTATTACGGTAGTTAACTCATCCATAGAAATTGAGTTAGAAGAAGCAGGGGGCTGCCCAGGGGCTGCTGGTGGCCCTTGGGATGCGTTAAGCATAGGTGGCCGAATGAGGTTGGCAGGATTAACTGGCATGATTGATATATTCTATTAATGTTATTTTCACTTTATAAAATTTTAATTTAATTAGTTCACTTATTCCTAGCTAATTTTGATTTACTTTTCTTATCTAAATATTTCCGTTAGCTTATTTTATTCTTTTAATAGAATTTTATCTCTGCTAATTTAGCACTAACAATTTAACACTTAGTTCGTTTCACAATTTCACTTTTTCCAATTTTCTTTCTTTAACAAAATTATTAACGTAAATATGTATGTGTCTTAAGATTAATTCTTACTCTAGTAGCAGGAACATTCTCCTGGGCAGGCGGCTAACGACTTGCGTTTCCCGTTTGCTGTTGGCGACTAGGGGGCCTCTTTTCCTGCTCTTTCGTTGAGTCCTAGCCCAAGCCTTCGCCGTCTATAGGGTGGTAAGTAATATCCCTGTCTTCAATGGTAGCCGATGAGTATTACGAAATCAACAACTGTTGAATATCACGAAATCTCCAAGCGTTGAATATCACAATAGCATCGACCGTTGACCAAGTTGTTGTGGATACACCCGCGAATAGTACTGATACGATTACTTTTCACTTAAACGCGACTAGCGAAGGCCCCACGTTGGGCGCCAGTTAAGAAATTTTAAAATGAAATTTCAAAAAAAAATATTTTATTTAACTTGTTCGATGGATTACAGAGCTAAGACTAAAGTTAACAAATTAATTTACTTAAAAGGTAAGCTAAGTTGCACTGGCCGGTTTACTAGTTGTTGTTGCAAATTCCCTGAATTTGTTTATTTAGGTTGCGCGTGTTGGGCTTCCGCTTCTCACCGAAATTAAGCTTTTAAGCTGACGATGCGTCTGGCTTTTGCTGTGAAATATTGTGCAATTCAAAGCTGCACTTCCGCTGTGCTTTACTTATTACTGCTGGTTAGCAGTTATTGTTTTGTTAAGCAATTGTTAACATGTGTCATGTTAACATACATATACATACATACATACATAATTAGTAGTTTCCTTTGCTGCCTCGCACAATTGCTATTTCGGAAACTTGCCTATGTTGAAGATTTTTGAATAAACTATTTTGTTAACCCTTTCTCTGCACTTTTCCTTTAAGGACACATTCCTTTTTTTTCTATTTTCTTATTGTCTATCTCGTGTACCGGTTCTCGTGTTTACTTCGTTGTTTAATTAGCTGTGTTTGTTTATTTTGTTTTATTTATCAACTTTTGCTTTGTCATTGCTAATATTTATTGTGGTAATTTTTGTCATATGATTTACCTACTAAGGATTACTTTTTTTGCGTCAGATTCAAATTCGTGTTTGAGATAAAAGTTTATGTGTGTGTAATAAAATTATGTTGAAGGGTTATTTTATTTGATCGAATATGTGATGGCGCTTATCCTTTAATGCAAGCGTGCAAAATGTGTTAATGCTGCGTAATCAAATTTTATGATCCTTTAATGATTTTTGGAATATAACTTTGAGTGTTTTGAGTAACAGATTTTATCGTTGGATATACGAGTTCAATTTGCATTCGTTTATGGGATATTTTTATTACTTAACACCAAAGAGGGTTATCGCTTTGATCGTGTCATTGCATTTTGAATGCGACAATACAACACTTTGGTTTATTGCTGTCAAGATTTGTTTATATTTTGTGGTGACAATTGAATTAGAAGGATTTTTATTTTAAATCGAATTGTATTTTTATTGCTAATAAAATTCAATTGCTTTCTAAGTAGTTGGGTTCCATCAAATTTGTATCAGAATACATATATCCAACCCAAACGTTTATGGACACTCTTTCTCTGAAATATCTTGAAATAGCTCTCTAACGACTGTTTCTGATAATAGAACTTACATATATACCAGTTCCACTATGCTCGTTTCCTTAACTAGTCAAAAGTGACAAGTCATTACAGGCTCCTGCTCATTAATTTAAATATAAAATTTGAAAATATCTAAAAATGTTTTAGAAAAAAGTCAAATGTTGGTAAGCTTTATAACAACGCATCTAATTCCGTTTCCCATATGCACAAAATGAGGACACACAAACACCCGAACAGTCTCCGCATACAACACAGCTGCCCCATTTCATTCTTTCTAGATCAGGAGAGGCGAACGCAAAACCAAAAACATCATGTCGTACAAAAAAAAAAAAAAACGTTATCCTGTGACATGTAGCTGTCATGTTTGAGCAAACAATTGTCAAGTAATACATTGTATCTCTGTAAAAGTATGTTAGAGGAAGGGAAGCAGACAAAGGGAATTTTTTGTAGCGCAGCATTGATTTGCATTCCTAATCTCATAAGGATGCTGGGACATTGACGATTCCTCGAACATGCACACATTTTTAGTTTTTTCAGCGTTCAAATATTTTCTTATTTACATTCCTTAAGTTTCCCTACATTCCAAAACGCTTGTGCTGCCTTTTGGTTTTGCGGTTTTTCCTGCATTTTCTTTACAGAACTTTTTTTATAGAATTAAAGTAAACGAATGCAACTAATCTCTAAATCTGCTTGGCGGCGGTGAACTACTTTTCCCTCGCGTCATCTGCTTTCTGCTCAAATCAGTGTCAATTACGCTCGAGTGACTATTTTCGAAAATTCAATAACGTTCGCTACATTTAATTCCATTCCATTTTCCAAAGAACAAATTTTTAGAGAAAGCGAGGAGCGATCATGCACAACAAAAGTATGACTTTATAGCGTTTTCTTCTATTAAAATTGTCTTCCTTTTTTATTGCATTCGGTTATCTCTTGTTGGGCGTAACTGTTAAAATAAAGACAATTATTACAGCTTCCAAGACTCATTGTGTCTTCTTAAAAGCATCTCAAACTGTTGCAGGTAATTGATCCCTTTTAGATTTCAAAAGCAGCATTCGAAGTATCATATTCCTTTTTCACGTCACCATTTGTGAAATATAACGATTTTGTAATCCTCACAAAGCCACCACTTAAAAAATCTCGTAGATCATATTTATGATATCAATTCGCCCCGCTACAACACTCAGCTAACCGTAAGTTATGAATGAAATTGTCATCAAAAAGCAATCAATCAAATATGCTCTAATGATTTTCAATAGTCTAGATAGGTAACTCTCGCAAGATCAGTTGGTCATAGTTTTTTTATTCGTTATGTATCTTTCACTTTCCCAAAGTGCTGTAATGCAGTAGCGGCAATTCTCCACCAATTACGTTCGTTGAAAGTGCATTTTCTGCATTGTCATTTAGCCATCATTTATCATCTAGTATCAGCCGATCTGTTATAATTACGTCACTGGCTTGCATGCTTCGCTTCCTTACTACCTTTGCATTCATTCCAAAAACAAGAGAAAAAGCATGATCAGCAATGTTGAAAGCCTAAAACCGCAAAGACCACAAATTCCGGTTTGCACCGGAACATTATGTCCTGCTGGATCTAATGTGACAATTTACAGGCTGGTGTCCTGTAATTTTAATTAATGATCATAATTTTTATTTATGGCTTGGTGAGTCTCTTAATGTGTGAATTTTGATCATTAATTGCGGTCAGTGTGATCTATTTTTTGGGGGAAAATAAACGAATAAAATGTTGGGTAGCGAAATAGAAATTTTTGGCAAAGATTTTTGGACGTTTATTGAACATCAAAACTTATTTTAAAGGGATGACTGCTTTGGGGTAAGATAATTCGAGACAGCTTTCACTCAGGGGTTCAATTTGAGGAATTCTTGATTTAAGCTTTTGTTTCTTCTTCATGTGTAGTGCTTTCTGCGACCACAAAAAGCCAAAACTGTTCCTATTTTTTACCCATTCCAATTTTTTTTTAAGAGACAAATTTCTTTCTGTAGATTATTTTGAATGTTGACTAGTATTGATCGCTTAGTCTCATTTACCAAAAACCTAACTAACCTATTACGTTTTCTTTACGCTCGATATACAGCTTAATTATTCTAAAACTGAGACCAAAGTATGTGGAACTTCCCCTTCTTAGTTATGGATCTGGTTTTCCTACAAAACTTCACGATCTTCTTAAAACTGTTTGGAATCTGAAAGTAAAATATGTATCAAATAAACTTATAATTAGAACTCCATTCAGCCCAAAATGTTACTTTCACTATTTTACTCGTTTCCAGGTAGCAAAGCCTTTATTGCGAATTTTTTTGTACATCGAAATCCAGAAATGTAGATTATGTTATAAAATGTCTTTCAAAATTTGTCACTTTCACTTTCTTCACTATCCCATCATGATAGGGACAATAGCTCTTTAGCATCTCTTTTTATCCGCTATTGTGCATTTCTAAACACAAATACTTAACTACTTACCTGAACAATGCAAAAGTACATATTTGTAGAGCAAAATGAAATCTACTTTTCACACAAAAGCCTCACTTTCGATTTCGTAGAAACCAAACCAAACAAATTTCTTGTCTCTCCCTTCGGCTACATGTATGCGCCTACCATAAATTGACGACGGCAGGCAAATTAATCACACTCTCCCTGCAATAATGAATACAACAACAACACGAAAATATGTACAAAATATGCCCTCATTTTTATAGAAAAAATTTCACTTTCTTAGGGCACGCAGCATATAAATTGCAATTTATTGAAATCATGGACTTTGAATGCGAATCTGTGTATGGCTGTGAGTGTGTTGATATTGCAAAATGTCCTTACATGTCCTGAGCTACCAGCAATGAACAGTGAAAAGGACGAAGAAATGAAAAACAAACATTGACGAGTGATTTCAATTTAAAATGCCAACTCGTATGTGCTGATGTGAAAAGAAAAGGCAATGCATAAAGTAACTAACTAGCCATAGAAATTGTTGTAGATTCTGTGTGTGGATGTGGATTTGTTTTTGCTATAAATTTGGGTCAACGAAAGTGCATGACAGCGGTGAGATAAAGTATTTATCGCACATGTGAGTGTGTGTGTTGAAGGACGTTAACAAGGACATTCAAAGCAAAATTGGAAGTTGGAAGTATAAAGGTGTTTTACGAGTAGAACAAAATCTTTAATCCTTGGCCAGTGCAATTAATCCTGACGAAGGAAAAGTGAATGGAAGGAGAAGAGAGAGAGTGAACCACGGTACCAAATATGGGTAAAGAGAATATGAAATGATTGGGAGGTCGGCCTACCTATGAGAGTTATCCTTAACCAGTGTTCTAAGACGAATACCCCGGCGAAGGCAGAGATAGTCGGCTGAGTAAGACCAATTTTTTTAGCTGAAACTCGATTTTGTCTTAAAAATTTGGTTCATACGTCTTATCCACTGTGCACATGCAGCTGAAGATCCGTTGCTAAGACGATGACAATTGTCTAGAGCAGAACTAAAATGTTTCAAAGGCTTATGCTTCCTTTTCTTATCTCCATGCGGAATCAGTTAGCAGAGCAAAAAAAAAACAAGAAAAATTGCAAACATCCGGTCGCACAGTCACAATCAACTAAGCAGGATTAAGCGAACATCTGATTGGCAACACAAAACCAAATCAATTTTTATCAATTTGTAAAATGTGGCAAGAATGAAAAGTAAACTAATCCTTTACTTAGATGCGAAATTAAAAATAACCCAAAAGTAGTTTAGCAAAACAATGGGCGAACACATTTGTGAATTTGTCAAAATGTCGTCTTAAAAGAAACAAAAAATACCTGCCTGAAGGAAAATGAATTTGCAATGGGTACGGCAACAGTTTAGTGAAAACACAATCAAAATCTGCAAAGCCTTAAAAAAATCCAATTTGCTTGAGCGAAAGAGAGAAGGGGTTTTGAGTGCTGTAAGACATAGAAAGGATATACCCCGCTGTTGTAGGCAGGCCACGAAGCAATCAGTAAGCGCTGCATGCGCAAAAGGATTTCAGTTTGTGACAGTTTAAGCGAATTAAACCAAAAATGAATGCCTTGCAGCCTCACATCAACAAACGACAAAAGCATGGCCCTGAACTTTACTTTGTGAATTTCGTTAATGCTCGAAAGAACTTAGGGAAGGTAGCCAACTAGAACAACAGCGAGCATCAAAAAAGTGCGCAAAACACAAACATGCTCGAGCATTGAATGCAACAACACAATGCACTTAAAGCATTTAACTTTCTAAAGTGTTCCAGCCAGGATACACGGGCGCGACAGGCAACAAATTGCAATTTGGGTTTGTATGCAGAGCAATTTAACCTCAAGAAACCGCCAGCGAATGCAATATTCCCCCCTCACACTTCAGCCACTGCTGCAGCTTGCAGGTAATTCAACCCTTTCACCACATTCTGACGATATCCTTCCGGTTTTTGTGGTACCAAATGTCATCAGCACCAGCACTTGTGTGCCAAATATCCTTCGCCTGTCTGTACAGATTTGCAAACGTGTAATTATGTGTATGTATTGGTGTCCAAGTGTCAATGGCGCAACGGCAACGACACCAACGGTGACAGTGTCAGAGGCTCTTAAGTGCTAATCGTCATTTGCTGCACAGTTGGCGGTCGATTTTCGTAGCAACATGAAAGGATTAAATATCCTTTTCGGCTTTTGCTGTGCAAACTTTTTTCGTTTTCGTTTTTTAGCGAAACAATATTTGCAAGCAGGCTGCTTCCTGTCGACGCTAACTTGCGGGCATTAGCATTCGTCTACCTTCAGCGTACCTGCAGGCTACTTCGGCTCGATATTCTTGGGCGTTTTGTTTTTGCATATCCTGCCTGAATTTTAATTTCACAAGAAATGTTTTTTTTTCAGACATAAGATTCTCATTAACGAGACTGTTCCCGAAGAAAGTATTCGTCATGATTGAGCTAACACCATTTTTTGTTGGAAATTGGAAAATGGATTTCATCTCAAAAGAGATTCGCTCATTTGCATGTTTGTATAGTCGGCGCACCTTAATAATCCACAGCTGCCATGGACGTTATTGCTGCAAGCGGGCAGTGCAAGCAGGACATGCATCATTTTTCAATTATGACAGCCGTCGTCAGTTTGTTTGTATTATTTGATCATGGTTACATGCATATGGTCATTTTTGTTGTTGCTCAACACACGATTCAGTGTGAAGTGTCAGCTTTTTGTGGTCACCAATGTGGCACATGCCACAACGAAAATTGACTTCATTTGCACTTTGCATGATTCAAGCATTCACTTTTTTTTACACGTGACCCTTTTCACTTTTAACTCTCGCTTCACTTCACGGCGTAGCTTTGCTCACTTTCAAACAGTTCAATGTTGCAAATATCGTACATTCAGCGCTGCATTTTTCTTTGTGCCACATCTCGAGCTGTGACTGTAGCCGGCATTAGTGCAAAACGCGCGACAAATTTGCGTGTCATTGTGCGGCAGCGTCGTCCTTACAAGTTGAACAGTTGTGCAAAATACAGACACACATAGACACATACACATGTACGAGTATGTAGGTACAATTATGAGGTTGATGATGATGATGACGGCAAGTCATTGTATTTGTCCAGTTGTCCAGGCATCCTGCTCCTGTGGTGCATTGTTGCGCGCTCACTCTCTGAATTATGCACGCTGCAGGATATCGTTTTTATTGTTGTCGTTGACACATGTTATTACAATTACAATTCGCTTAAAACATGTAATGAACCTATTTACGAAAATCAACGAAAAAAATGGAAAATGTTTTTGCAGCAGTCCAAACTATTTGAGTTTTTGTTGTTTTTTCTGCGGAGTTTGTAATGAAGTCATAAAGTCAGCTGCCTAAGGGAAAGAGATTAGCAACAGCTGATAATTATTTATTTGAGGAAGGAAAATACTTAATCTTCGAAAATTGCTAGGAAAAACGGACTCGCTTATGTATATTTATTGGTATGCCCAGCTCTGCAGTTTGGATTTTGCTTACTGCGAGCTTAAAATAGCTCAATACATTACCCATAGTGACGTCGTCAGGGCAATGGGACTTCGCCAAAAAAACATAAGCTGAGACAGCAGTAGGTACTTCTCAGGGAACAGGATTAAGAAGAGCTAAGTCAGTACTGAGATAGATGCAACCCATCGCCGGCTGAGTGAGAGATCATCTCGTTTTAAGAATCAAATAATTTTTTCGATATCTCGAACCAAAAATGTTTTTGTTTGATTACCACTGACACTAATAGATGTCTGTCCTTTTCACACCAATTGAAAATCCTTCAGTTCCGTTTTTTTATCTTCGAATGACTAACGGCTTAACAACACCAGTCACTTCCTTTGGAACGTGTCGGAGTTCCAACGCACAACTCAATTTGGTGGTGCATTCGAAAGAGAAAGAATCAGATTGATTGTGAGCTGACAGGCTACTCAGCGGCAATTACCGGCTAGTATGCAGAGTAAACAAGCAGTTGGCAGGCAAATGAAGTGACAGCCGATCCTGCGAACGTGAAAAACATGAAATCCTTAAATAAACAAGAAATAATAACAAAGCTTCCGCGCCGCTAATGAGGCTGCATATGCGTCATTCAATTTCATCAACAATGCCAACGTTGGTTTCAAACTTTGCACTGCATCCTGCAACCGGACACATGCTTGTCCAGCTGAACTTTTTTTTTTTTGTTTAAATTATGCTGCCATATAAAAACAAACCGTCGCACAGTGTGACAGCCCAGTAGTAACCGCGGCAAAAAATGGTTATTGACGTGTCGTCCAATTTAGATCAAATTTTCACAGTATATTAACAGATATCTGAGTAACAATTCCCTGAAATTTCAGTCTCATAACTTCATTACTTTTTGGTCTAGAGCATGTCAAAGTTGAGGTATGCCAACGCGCTTGAAATATGTTAGTTCAATATGTAATAATCAAATGCTTATTAAAATAAAAATACATAATAAATGTAACTTTAAAGTATTTTTTTAATTAATTTAGTTATTGTAGAATGAGTAAATGAAAAAATAAATTTAAAAAAAAAAAAAAAACAATTTTTTTTTCTTAACAACAGAATTGTGGTGCAAAAATTGAATATTTTTCATTTTCAATGGCTTAGGAAATATAGAGCAGCCCCTCGCCCTAGGTGCAGACTTATACCAAATGAAAGTTTGAAGTCTCAGCTTTAATTTAAAGTAGAGGACATATAGCAAAAGTTTGCAAAAGCACATTAAACATACAAAAAACTACAAAAAGTACGTAACGCGCACATTCTGTCGCTATACGTATGTTAGCATGCAATAGCATGTTTAAACTTTTTACTTATATTTTTTTTAATTGTTTAATATTCATAAGCAGCCTAATATAGTGAGCATAATTTTGGTTTTGGTTGTTGTTGGTTTGGTAATGAGTGTTCTTGTCATGATCTCTTTTGATAAGTGATTAGCATTTCTCTTACATATTTGATATTTTATTTTGTGCTCACATACTTTTTAAAAACAAACTGTAAAATAATATTACATTGTTGTTGTTTTAAATATTATTCATCAACAAATGGTAATTGCAATTATATATGTAATTCACAATCTATTTGAGCGTGCAAGTTTAAACAAGTTTATATAAAGTGATAAAAAAATTCAACAAGGTCATGGATAATTCAACAATTCAGGAATGTTATCCGAAGAAGCGCAAGAAGCAATGAATAAGGAGTATAGAAACTGTAGGCTATTTCATTCTCGTAAAAATTCACGTATTTCTACGAATGAAGATGTAATGCACAATTTGCAAATATCATCAGATCCTTATATTAATTCATTTAGAATCAGAAACAACTTAAAAAAATTAGAATACCATGATGATGTAAAAAAATTATTGATTGAATGAAAAAAAAATATTAAGGGGAATCATGAAAGCTTATAAACGCCTTATAAAGCGTGTAAACGTATAAATTTATCAGGTGTGTAAATGAACTGTCAAATTTTGTATGAAAAATCGTTTACACAAATTTGATAAATTTACGCGACAATTTTGGTGCGTAAAAAAGTTGATAAATTTATACGTTTCTATAACGACGCATGGCATGTAATTTTTTTATTAGATTCAATGCACACTAGTTGAAAATGAAAAAGATATACTTGAAAAAAAACAAAACACTTTGTTTTTCTTTATGAGTTTCGACATAAAAGTTTTCGTTTTACACAAATTACGTATAAATTTATTTAGGGCGTTCATTTAACTGAACTGATAAATGTATAAATTTATATATGGCGTAAACTTAGATGGTTAAATGAAAACCCTTATTGTTTTTTTTTATTGCATTTCATTTTAAATGATATAAATTACAGTAATATCGAATTTGAAGGTTGTATTTAATATATTTTAGAAAATATGGCACTTTTTATGTTGAGGTAGTATGGGTGATGGGGTTAAAAGTGGGCCAAAGTTCAATTTTTATTTCAAATAATATTTGTAACTATATAACATTCAAGTATACCAAATTTGAAAGTTATATCTAAAGTATTGCGGACAATACGGCATTTTACAAATTTCGACTGTATGGCAGGTGGACGTAAAAGTGGGCGAATTTTCCTAATTTTTTTTTTCAAAAACTGGAATTGTCTCAAAAATAACCTGTGCAAAATTTCAGAGCTCTACAATGACTCCTTGTATTTATTGCCGGCGTTGTCCCACTGTGCGTCGTATTAAACGCTGCATCGAAACCAAAATCAACAAAAACAAGCTGTCGCTGGGGTGCATTTGTTGATGTTGCTGGTGACGCTGGAGGTGGTGGTGGTGCAGGAGTAGATGGTGTTGCTTGCTGACGACTATTTGTCTGGTTGAGTGAGTTACTGTCAGTTGTCGTTTGCATGCGCCTCGTCAAACTACGCCACCCGATGACGGGGGTTGGTTTGCGCGGGACATCATGTCAAACAGGCCAACAACCCCACGGCGTGCCAGGACATGTGCTGCACATTTGCGTTCAGTAATTACGAAATTAGTTGCTGCTGTTGGTGGAGTTTATGCAAAACATATTCAAAGTTTATTGTTTTAATTATAACTCACAGAAAAAAGGAATCAATTAAACTGGATATCAAATAATTGAAACGAGTGCGCATGAGTACGGGGATAACAAGGTTTCAAGGATTAAAATGAGCTCAGGCAAGGGTTCTGATTTGCCGTCAGCTTTTGCTGTTTTGCTTACGTTTTGATGTTGTCTTTGTAAAGCTGTTTTGTCAAAGTTAAAAAGGCTTCAAAAATATTTGTTGCTGGCGTGCGAGTGTTTGTGTAGAAGCAAATCCTTTATTATTTGGGACCGTTTCAGTTTTAAGTTTTGTCAACACAAATATTTGGGCTTTTATTAGGTGTCGCCCAGCTAAAAGCCTATTATGGTCACATTTAAATTGAATTGAATTATTCAGTCAAGCAATTTTGTTCATTGAGCAAACAAAAGGCTTTTGTTGACTTTTAAGTTGTACAACTAAAAACAAGGCGAAAAAGTTCAACAAAACTGAAATGAATCTCAAAATACTACCCCAGTTCTTTATTTGCTTTTTTTTGAGATATAGATCAGGTTCTTACAAAAGTTTAAGTACAAGACGTTCTTTAGACTCCCATATTAAGGATTTGGGTCGATTATATGTACATAAATACTATCATATAAATATCGAATGCGCAATTTGCTTATTTTTAATGCCACAGTATTGGTTTTGTTTCCAGCACGGGCTATAAAAGCCACCAAAGTGTCCGGAACATGTGTAGAAAATTTATTTAATTAAAAAAAATAAAAAAGAAGCTTTCTCCGTGACAATGTTTCTGATGGAACATTGCCGTGACCAGGATTCGAACCTGGGTTACTACGGCCACAACGTAGGGTCCTAACCACTAGACGATCACGGCTACTGAAAGCACGTTTCGCTGCGTGCTTATAGCGCATTAACAAGCAACCACCAAAAATACAAAAACAAATGCTACAAATCACTGAAAGTTAACGAAAATGAAATAAAGCAAAAGCGACATAAAACACAAGAACAACAACGCGTAAATGCCATACAAAATATATATTTTGAATAACTCGGATACGGACAGCGGAGCAAAACAACAACAAAACATAAAGGAAACAAGTAAGGAAAGGGCTGTCTTCGGCTGTGCCGAAGGCTTTATACCTTTCATGAATGCTAAACCACACTTATCGGAACAATCGATTGTATGGGAGCTATACGTTATGTTGGTCCGATCTGGCTGATTTTGCCTACATATGTTACATGTATAATATGTAGCAAACGTGCAAAGTTTAACGTTCCTAGCTTTTTAACTGCAAAAATTATAGCCCAAAACCCATTTATCGAAACTATCGATTATATGGGAGCTATATGTCATGTTGGTCCGATCTGGGTCATTTTCACTACACACGTTGCAAATACAATTTGTACTAAACTTGCAAAATTTTACGTTCCTAGCTTTTGAGTTGCAAGAGTTATAGGCCAAAACCCATTTATCGGAACAATCGATTGTATGGGAGCTATGCCTTCTATCGGTCCGATCTTGCTGGTTCCGACAAATGATTAATCCTATGCAAAATGGCGCCTGCTTGCAAAATTTCATCGAGATATCTCAAAAACTGAGGGACTAGTTTGCGTTCAAACAGACGGACGGACGGACGGACGGACGGACGGACGGACGGACGGACAGACGGACATGGCTAAATCAACTCGCCTCATCGCCCTGATCATTTCGGTATACTTAATAGTGGGTCTATCTCTTCTTCTTCTCATACTTACAAACATCGGACCAAAGTTATAATACCATTTCATGTTCATGAAAGGTATAAAAAGCACGATTTTTGAAGAAAGTTTTTGGAACTCGCCAATAAGTAGATAAGTAAGTGTGCGTGCTTGTATGTTTTTGCTAAAAATAAATTCTTCAAAAATATGTTTACCTAGTAGGGTAACTGCACCAGTATCCGGACAGCGCTAGTGGCCGGACACTATGTCAATGTTTTGTGATTTATAGGCAAATCCCCAAAAAATATTCTCAAATAGCAGCACTAATGGAAATATACATGTTTTCTGAGTGTCCTTGGAAAATTTGGGTTGAATCAGAAGTATAGTTTAAAAGTTACACGTAATTTAAGAGACAGAAGTTTGAGCATCCGGCAAAATTACAGGTTTTTGTAAAAAAAAAATAGTGGGAACTGTTTAGGAAAATAAGTGCAGAACAAGTATTTATTAACATATTACAAAAAAGTTAGTAATATCTGTTTGAAATATAATAAACTTTCATATTATAAATAAATAAATTTATTTTTTTTAATTTTCGGCACAATTTATTACTGTCCGGATACTAAAAGCCAAAATTTGCTATGATTTTCAGTATCCGGACGGGCTGTCTGACCTTTGGAAAGTAGCCGAAAACTATGAATTACCATCTTAATTCTACTAAATGAGAGTTTATTATATTTTATATGGATTACAAAAGGATATTTATGTTTCAAAAATACAGTGTACATACAAATCTCGGGTGTCCGGATACTAAAACAAAAGTGTCCGGAAACTAAATTTGACTGTCCGGAAACTAGAACAAATCGAACTTTTTTGGATTTTTAATTTAATAATACTAAGAACGTTATAAATTTAAATTATACATGCATACATTTAGAAATGTCTATATTTTTATAAACAATTTAACTTTTCGCGGCAGCATATATAGTGAGAAATTGAGTGTAAGTCAAAGATGAGAAAAACGCTAAGTGTCCGGATACTAGTGCAGTTACCCTATACAACTTCCGCAGGCCGACAATGTGACGTATAGACATAAGCATCGTACATATAGTCAGGGATGTAGCGATTACTCGCGTCTGCTAATGATTTATCATGACATTCGTATGAGAAAATTTTCATCAGAATATAAAACGATTTTCGGTAAATTCAATATATTCGCCACTGAAAGTAACAAATTCTTACTTTTAAACGCTTTTATCTGATATGTGAGAGGGAAAAAGTAATATTTTTCAATGATAAAAAAAACATTCTTTTTGGTACGTATTAGATCTTATTGTAATTGGTACTAGGAAAAATTTGCATACATAAAAACGGTACAGCCTAATAATGCTAAGCAAAATTAAAAAAAAATGATACGAACGTTCGGCAGGTCAATCTATTTGCTCCCGCGGCAGTTTCGTTTGTAACACTGCTGAACACATTTGTCAGCGCCGTAAGTTATGCAGTAAAAAAGAAATAACACCCAAGTGAAATTGAAAAAACTGCTCTACAGGCAGATAGATTGCCAATAGTAGGTACTCGTATATGAGAAATAGGATACTTGAGGACGTAATTACCTTGTGTATTATTGTCTAATTCTATTCACCGCATATTTTCATGAAAATCCTGAAAAAGTGAAAAAAAATCTTCATAGCACACCCAAAAGTATGCTTCATAAAAATATTTGCTTTTGTGTGCGTAAGCACAAATGTTTGTAAGCGCGTGTTCCGGTTAATGCGCACACTTTCACTCTAACCTCAAATAGGCTCATAAACATTGCTATTTTATTTGACATTTATGATACGAAGCTGTCAAATGCGCATTAAGCATTAAGCTGAAGCGCGGCAGAGGAAAAGGACATGTCAAACAGAGAAAGCGAAAAAAATGAGAGAAACATTCAACGACTGAAGTAACTGATCCTTTCATAATGCTTATATTCGCGTTACCGCATCTAATTTGTTTTATGCGCTCATTTGTTGTTACCTTTTGCATTCATAACTGAATTAAAAAGGATTTTTTGTTCGAATTTTCAACAGTCGTGCTCAGGCTGGACATATCAATATCCAAGCCGGCTATGTGCTGTGGCAGTGCCAGTGACGTGTTGGTGGTGGGGGAATTGAACCTACATGGAATTATGATTTTCAGCTTTAATGAGATTTGTTCAGGCGTACATTACAACAGCAAAAGTGTAAGCACCAAGCGCGTGTTATCCTTGCTTGATGTAGACGCACATCTGCGTTGAACTTTTGTGTCCAAATAGTCATGCAATGAAAAGCTGATTTTCTCTGCATATTTTATTCAGATACTTGTGCACATTTAAGTTTGAAAAAATATGTTTTCATAATTGATAATATTCAGTGTAAAAAGCTAATATGGGATATAAACCTGTTTCGAAAAAGGGGCGATCATTTTCCACTTTTTCACAGTTGAAAAATGTTCCACGTCATTACAGAAATTGTGCATCCATATCCTTTTGTTCTTCCAGCGCCTTCCATTTATCACTTTAATTGTGGCATAAATTAAGAGTCGCTCGTAGAAAAAGTCAAGGTGCAAATTGCCCTGAATCCAGACGCACGAGCTGCCATGTCGCTGGTCGCTAGTCCTCCGCCTAACTGTACTGCGTCGCAGTGTTGAACTTGTGCAGGATAATTGCTTTGCATGTCCTGCATAATTGAAATGTTTTAAGTCGCGTGCAATTTCCACAACTGTCCAGTTTCCAAGTCATTTTTCATTTCGTCTCTTTTGGTCTCTGGTCGGCTGTTTTTATAACGAATTTTTTGTTCAAATTTTCGCATTATAATTGTATGCATACACCAGCCGACCACTATCCTCGTATGCATTTGAGTTTGAAAGGTCAGCGGTATGCATGCGCATGCGCAACCACTTAACGCTTTATTAACGCGCCTCGCGCCACATGCAAGAAAAACGAGTAGCTCGCTGGCCCACCACTTTGGGTTAGCAGCTTGCAAAATACTGACGTAATGATTTTTATGACAGCTGGACATACGTGCGTACGTACCTGCATACTTTTGTACCTGTGTATGTGTGTGTGTGCATGTGTCCAGGGTCAGTTTGTTGCGCCCTCAAGTGGCATAGCTTTATGACGTCGGTGGTGTTGCCCAGCGGGTTAATATTGCCGCTCATTTTGGTCGCTTAAGTGGTTGCGCTTTTGAGTGTTGCAACGGTCAAATGTGCAATAATTTTTTTAGCTGTTGTAATGGAAATAAAAAGTGAAAATACAAGGTGGTGCAAAGAAATCTTCTTGTTAGAAATAGCTCTCAAAAATTAATTCAAATTCTGTTATTGAAGAGCGCTTTTAAAAAAAAATCGTATAATCGATACAAATATTCTCCACAATGCATAAAAAATAAAATAATAAATGTCGGCTTTCTCAAAAAAAATATAAATTCAGATACTGAAAGAGGTTCTACCGAGATTTGAACTCGGATCGCTGGATTCAAAGTCCAGAGTGCTAACCATTACACCATAGAACCGGGTGCTCAACGCTGAGCTAAGGGAGATAGTAAAGCAAAAAGGCGGTGATTATTATGATAATTAAAATTAAAAATTAATTGTTGTAAGAATATATAAATAGATAAATTATACATACATACATAAATACATATATACACTCGTAGACATGCAAAAAGTATATAAACAAAAGATTGACTGCGTCGGTATAAAACAAATGTGAATCAAAAATTTTGCTAATAACTCACTAGACTTTAATAGAAAAACTAGACTTTAATAGAAAATCGGTGTAGCCATATTCAATTAACAGAGATAATAATTTTGTATTGATTTTGGTTAGAAAGTCTCATTTTCTACAAATAAAAGAGACGGGGCAAAATTGAAAAGAAAATACAGGCATTTTGCTGACTCTCAGTGTATTTGAATTAATTTTATTTTAATTGTTTAATTATAAACGTTTAGCGGAAGCATATACATATGTACCTCCATATGTCCATAAAGTTAACTGTATGACTGGTTGAAAAGTCATCGCGTGCGCTAAACTCATTTCTCATCAAAGTTCAGATGGCATAGTCTCACTCATGACTTGGCAACAAACAAATAACTTAGCTGTCAGGATAATTATATACTTAACCAAAGAACTGGCAACCAAACAAACCGCCGGGACTTTGCTATTTTTGGATTGTTTGTAGAGTCAAGTTTCTGCTGCTCCACGCGCCACATGCGAGCAAGTGAATGCAGTTAATGTGGCGTTGTTGCTCTTAAATGCTTTGTTGTGCCACGTGCCTGCTATACGGCCACACGCACGCGCCCCCTCTCGAATATGCGCCACTTCGCCAAAACAGTAGCAGTCGTGTGCGCACACTTCCAATTGGTGCTGTTGCTGTGACAGAGAGCACAAAATATTACAATTAAAAGGAGAAAAAGAGATAGGGATCAGTCGCAGTTCCAGTGATATTTAATGCCATGTCGCATGACTGGCCCCTATAGAGAACGAGGAAAAAGTCTCCCTGACCATCCCTATGAAAGGATAATTGTCCATCACCATAGCTCGGTTAATCCTCATTTCTTTTTTCGAATCAATCGTGTTTTGCGCTATCAAATTTCCCAAATAAAAAAAAAAACGCTATAAACGGAAATGAGACATTTCTAACATTTAAACGATTTTACTGATAAATGACAGCAATTATTCATTTAAAAGTCGATGGTAGGTAGCATTAGCAAAACCGAACAACATTCTTCCCCTTGTCTGATAACTATTTGTAGCAAATTATTCCTGAATTTGTTATACCAAAAAATGTCGTTAATAATACTTTTCCTCTTTACTGATTGTTTTTTCTGTTCTCTTTCTTTCCAGGTAAGAGCATTCATTCAATAGTTTTGCTTTAATTAATGACTGTCAAATGTGATAATGTGGGCATCAACTGTGTATTTGTAAGTAGAAATGTGTGCATATTAGTATTTTGAAAATTGCAACAAAAATGAGGCATCCTAAGAAATATCAAAATATTCAAAGTGATTTCCAACATGTTCCATGTTGAACATTTAGTTATTTCAAAAGATTCATTTCAGTTTGAAAACCATTCGAGCTCATATTGAAAGTGCACCTTCAGTTTTTACAGGATATGGATCTGGTACACTTAATTACTAGCGCTTTTCGTAAATACTAGCCCTAATGTAACGGTAACAGTTTAATACTTCACTTACAATGTATATACATATGTATATGTATGTACATATATCAAACGAATGCGTTCTCAGAGTACCTGATTTTGAAGAGACATGAATAAAATGCTTCCATCTCTCGAAACGAATTTCATCGCAGTAAAAAAATGCGCATCAAAACTTTTAACCCTTGCGCATGAACAGCAATCAATTTGCCCCTTATTGATTGCAAACTTTAAAAGATCTAAAAAAGCGCAACCAATCCGAAAAATTATGACAAGAAATTGTAACAGCTAAAGAAAAAGTACTTTCGCACACTTTTAATTAGTTTTGAAATAAAAAGCAAAAAATGATGTTCCCTCATAACTTGAACAGCGTGAAAGGGTTTAACAACTTTGTTGCTTTGTTGTTTGTGTCCTTGACATTGCTTCTAATTACGTCTTGTCATACAAAATTATTGTACATTCCAAAACATAAAACATCAACAGCTTGGGCAATTTCGCGCCCTACTCATAATCCTTTCACGCTTGATTGACAAAAATTTCCAACAACTAAAACACAAAAGGATGTTTTTCAATTCTGAGCATTCCAGCCTTGCAACTCTCTACCTGGTGATTGCGAATTTATTTGCGAACATTTTCTCAGCATTTCCAATAATTCGTTGCACGAAATAAATATAATTTTGTACGGCTTTTATGGGGAAAATATGAATTATGAATTGAATATGGTTGCAACCCAGAAACGAAAAGAACCTTTAAGAAGATTTGCGTGTAATTAGACAGAAAATATGCAATCCTGAGAGAGCTGCCATGCGAAAACATCCTGCTGTTGAGAAAGTTTGAGTGTGGTGCTAGGCAAATTTCATAATTCCAAATGAATGAGAATTGCATTAAAGCGACTTGCTAAAAGCAAAAACTTATTTCCCTAAGAAAGTGGTTCTGCATTTAAATAATTACCTGGGCGAGTGCTAGCATATTTGGTGGGGAAATAAAATGTGAAATTTTGTTAAGAAACAAGCATTGCTACCACAAATATTGATTCACTTCAGATTTGTTATCCTTGCTTTGGTACTTTTGTGTGAAAATTACTGATCCCACTCTGAGGAACTCTTGCTACCTACCCTGATGCTCTCCATGTTTTTGAGAGCGAGACTATTTTTTGCTCGCAAAAATCGCCTTATGTCGAAGGAAGCATATTTATGTGTTTACTTAAGTAAGCGAGTTTTGATATTTGTTTGCGGTTGGCAGGATTTAATCCAAATTTAAACAAAGAAAATAGAAAAAAATCAATGTTTAGCCAGATATCGCACCAGGAGTTGGTTTATTGCGGTTACAGAAAGTAAGAAAATTCATTAAGAAGGGTGAAAGTAGTCGCAAAAGTAAATCAAAGTGAAATTCAAATATTTACAAAGGCAGAGAGAATATAAATACATACTCTTCTTCTTTTTTTTTTAATTTCATGACAGCTTGGCTTTAAGGAACTCGGTTTAGGTAAAATAATGTCTAATGAAAAAAGTTGCAAAAGTTAGAGAATAAAAATGTAATTAAAGAAACACTAAAAAATATTTTCCGAAAGCGCAGACTTTTAGTAATCTCGAAATTCAAATCTATTCCCAAAAAATTTCAAATGCCCTCCTAGTTTATTTCCTTTGACTTTATTTCCCTTTTCACAATTTCTACGCTTTGTTTTACAAATTGATTGCGACATTTTGACATGTGTAGTTTTGCCAACTTTATTAGATTTACTCTTAAAACTAGCTGGAACAATAACCAAAAAACAATGGTATAATATTTGCAAACATTCTTCTTTAGGGTGTACGGCTGTTGAGCGCTGTTTATCCTCCTGTGCAAAATTGCTTTTTCACAATTCGGCGATTGTTTTGGAAACGGAAATGCAATTGCTTTAAAGATGTTTCCCAACGACACTACCTTTTTCTTAAAACAAAATATTTTCAGATATGACTTACATATTCAAAAAACGACTTGAAATGGCACACCTTAATGTGCATACTTACAAGTAAAAGACACATTCATAACAACTTACCAGACTTTAGAAAATGAAAACATGTGAAATTTGCAATGCCTGACAGAAGAAAGCAATTATAGAAAAATTTATATGGGCCATGTTTTAATTGTCGTTACAAGAAAATCGATTTCGTTATCGGTGGGACAGGAATGTTATTGAGCGAAAACGATATAAGCTAGAGCAAATTATATATTTATTTCCATTGGTAGTAATAATTTGTGATTTCTTTCCAAAGTAAGTAATAAAATGAATAGAAAACTGCAAGGCTAAGCGGCTATAATCAAGTTCTTACAAAATGAAAGCTTACAGTGCTGGTTAAAAATATTTATGATTTATTTACGGTATTTATGAAAGGAAGTCCATAAATTACAAACAAATAATATTAAAGTTATTTATTATGCCATAAAATGGTATTACGACGAGCTAGTATTGGCCAAAAAATTTAATCCATTTGAGTATGATCCCCCAAAACCAAAAGATATAAAACAAAAAACACCAGCTTTAAGTTATTTATTAGAATGCAAAATATTTATTCATCATTTGGGGTATCTACAAGTATATGGATGTAGGCTTTGGCACCACTTCAAATATAGAAAAAATCAATTCTGTCTGCGCAATTGAGTACAATTTGTCAAATGTCCTGCGGCATAACACAAAGACGAGCTGCAAACCTGAGTGGCACGTGGAGGAGATAAATCCTCATATCCTCCCTTTGCGTGAGCTTATTTGAATTCAGCTAAACGACCAATCGGCAATCATCAGCAAAATTGTCATAATCTCCCCGCTCGATGAAAAAAACTAATCAATTTACTTCTTGTCTGCTGCATCCATGTCCGCCAGCCATAAACGAAATTGTGCTATTTTGATTAAAAATAACAGAAGTGAAAGTTTAAGTGTAAGGAGAGCATGTGATTCGGTATTAATCAAAGTTACTTTCATCTGTTGCTAATTATAACACGAATGAGCTCAGCTGCCTTTTCGAATGTTTGATTTTTATTTTCTTTGTTTGGAATAAGTGTTTAGTAGTCCCAATAGATGAGTCGCCGCATTGTCTAAAATATCAGACAGACCTCAGAAGCTACATATATAATGTATGAGAAAAAAATATTTATTTCATAAGAGTATTCTCGGAAATATATTTGCGTAATTATTTCTGCTATTTGCCAAAATATACAGCTGCGGTCAAAATATTTGTAGTGCACGTACATACAGCTAGAGCTAATAAATTCATAAAAGTTTCCACCTATAGCAGGAACATGAATTTATGGTTTAATTTATTTCAATGTAGACACCGAAAAAATGTTGAATAGCACTAACTACTAAGATTTTGACTGCAACTGTATATACGAAATATGTTTTTAGTCATAGTACAACGTAATCGCATTTGCGTCAATATTTTCAGAATCTATAAGCTTACCGCCAACAATTTTGGAATGACTAACTAATCTGAATGTAAATAAAAATATATTCAAGTAAATATCTATACTTATTTAAATAGAAAGTATAGGGCAATAGTCCTCATGTGTTGAAAAAATTCGAGGCGTTGGACAAAAAACAATTTAGTTCTAGCTTTTAAAAAATACTCGATCTTTTGTCGCATAATTTCAGAAAATTCCTTTAAATATTTCAGAAGGTCCGACGAGGTCATATGAAGTGACAATCTTTGGCCCACACCCTTCTCCCTGCAAACATCTTTATAGCAGTGACGTCAATTGTGATTGACGTGTACAAAGAAAGTGCCGTCATTTTGAAAACACTAAATTCACTGAATGGCGATCGACCTTTACGTACGTTTCATGTTCTTGTTGTTTACGAAACGAATGAAATATCAAGTCGTATAAAGTGCAGGCAGTGAACTTTTTAATTACTTTCGAAAATCGAAATGTTGCTTGATCTATGCGAAATGCTTACTTGTTGTTTTTGTTTTATAGTACACAGGTGTAGATTTGTTTATAAATACATATTTATTTTAAAAAATACATCCTTGAATTTGATTATTTGAAAAACAAAAACATAAAAGCTAACTATAAACGTAAATAAAAACGTACACAAAATTAGGGGCAATGGGATTGTCTATTGTTGCCTTATCGACGACGCCTTCGTGTATTTAAATTCTTAAATAACTTGGGCTTTAAATAAAAACTTTCCTATCTGAGTGTTTGAATTCAAATTTTTTTTGGTTGAACTTTTTATCGCTTACTCAATACAGAAATGAAACACCAGCACTGACTCGCAAACTAAATTTGACTGGCACAATGTCATAGCAAACATTACAACGAAATGCCATTGGGACGCGCAAACTATGAAAATGTGTCAAAATGTCCCAGCAAAATACATTCGACATCTGAAAGCCCATCTGGGCGATAAGAATGCATTTGCAAATGTCAAACGTAACCACCCACCACCCATTCATGATAACATTTACATTTAAATGAATTGTCAAAATTGATATTTGCATTGCACTTTAGCGCAGTTTTTAGAATGGCAAAAGTGGCTGCAGTAACATAAAAAATTTAAATATTTCAAATTATATTTTTGTAAACTTTTCAAGTGTACTCTATCAGACATTTATCATATTCCAATTATTTGCTTTTGTTTTTGTGGGTTTAATAGAAGCTTCCGTCATATTTTACAATGGCGACAGATCACGGTACCCGAAGCCAATAAACTCAAACAATTTTCATTTTGTGAAAATACAAACAAATCATAAAATCAAACAAAATGTAATCATTAACCAAACTAGTAAGGAAGTCTAAATTCGGGTGTAACCGAACATTAAATACCTAGTAGTGATCTGTTTTGGTATCCTAATTTACTCAGGCCTATTTTAATAACTGAAAATTTGTTATAAAGGCAACTGATTGTTTTCGATAAAAACACTTCTGTTGTGAGTGGTAAATCAAATTATTACCTCATGTTCATGAAAGGTATGAAAATAAAAAAAATTAATAAAAAAAAGGCAGTAGAGTGTTAACTACTTGCCCGTAAATCTTGCTTGTTTGTTATTCGATTTGCGTAATTTTTGGCAGGAGTATACTACATACTATTGGGAAGTATCTCACAAAATTTCATTGAAATACATTCTTCAAATTCCAAGCAATCGCTTTTGAAAATAGCAGAGCTTTTATGCTAAAAAGTGGGCGGCGCCACGCCTACTTTACCAAAATCCACAAAATTTGTATACAGTTTAGTTTTGGTTAAAAAGCTTATTATGTGTGTAAAATCTTATTTAAATAACTTATACAATTATGGAAATATCGCGATTTTAATTTTACGAAGAAATTTTTTAGAACTGTGTTCAAAAAGTGGGCGTGTCCGTTCACCGATTTTGTTCATTTTTACAGCGAAGAGTTAGCTTTATATGTTGAACACTTTCTCTAAATATCGTTCCAATAAGTCAATTTTTACCGGAGTTATGGCATGTAAAGTTTTGTGGAATAATCCCCATAAAGGGGCGGGGCCACGCCCATTTTCCAAAAATTTTGTGCTTTCGACTTTCTTTGCCCACGAACACTTCAGAGGTGAAATAGAAATGATATACAGCTAGTTTAAGCAAAGTTATAGCATATTCAATATATCTATGATCCTTTTCAAAATCTTTCGTATAAAATTGGGCGTGGACCTAACCCGATTTCAATAATTTTTTTTCGAAATATTGCTTGTATTAATATAAATATGTGTGCTGAATTTTGTTTTGCTATCTTGAGCGGTTTTTGATTTATGATTAATAATATTTCCAAACTTGACTATATCAAAAGTGGGCGGTACCACGCCCCTTTTTAAAATTTTTTTCAAAAATGTATTTGTTGCCTTAACGCTAAAGTGCATACCAAATATTATCCTTATAGGTGTATTATGTACTGAATAATCACTCTTTTTGTATTTTCGAAAATATTATATATATAGAAAGAGGGCGTGGCTTTTAACCGATTTTGCCTATTTTCAATAGCGCTCGGAGATAAGTGAAAAGGAACCTACATACCAAATTTCATTGAGATATCTCAAGATTTACTCAAGTTATCGTGTTCACAGACGGACGGACGGACGGACGGACGGACGGACATGGCTCAATCAATTTCTCTTTTCCTCCTGAACATTTTGATATATATAAGTCAATATCTATCTCGATTCGTTTATGCCGTTACATACTACCGTTAGGCCAATGAAGTTAATATACCTTGTGTGCGAAGCACTACTTGGTATAACAAAAACATTCAACAATCAGCGAAGATTACACGAAAGATTATTTAACAGATAAATAATAATATTGTCTTATGCATATTTAAATTCCCCTTGCCTTTTCCGCCTTATTGTCATATGACTGAAGACACTTTTTTGAATTTATTTTTCTGTGATTCGATTGTTTACACGCGCTAAGGAAATTGAGGTTTCACTTCACAAAAAGACTGAAAATTTGGTTGTACCAACTACATCCACCAACATAATTTAATGACTACAATTACATGAAATCCATTAACACCGTTGCTCAAGTGATTATGGTTAAGGCAGCGGGGAAATATGTATGTAGCTAGCTGTATACACCCAATAGGTCAAAGAGGAGAAACATAAAGTAAAATAAAAATATACTAACCAAAGACGAATGAAAGCGACAGCACTGGGGAAAACTCTAGGCGACTAATTACAGGTTCAGCAATGTTTCACTGAATCCTTTCGATTTGACCGACTTTCAACACAGTACTCCAATTCTTTGTTTTTTTTAAAACTAGCTAACTCTCCTAACTCCGGTCAATGTGTGGTACTTTGTTTATTCACCGCATTATTGATGATCTATGGTTGCCGATAATTTTATTCACTATTTTGGAACACTTGTCATCGTAATGATTTATCATATTTTATTGCTCTTATAAAAGCCATTGCATTCTCTACTTTTTGCTTTTTTTTTGTACATTTTCTGTTGTTTTGCTGCATTGTGGTCCATTGCGTTTCGCAACAATCGACGCATTCATGCACTTTCTGGGCTATACTTAGCTATGGACTCCATAGTATGGAGACACATAGATACATACATACATATGTATGTATGTACGTATGTATATAGCAATCTGTCATTCGATTGGCGGCAGATTGCAATTGTTTCTTTCTTTTAGCTTTATGTTCTTCCTGCAAAACTCTTTATTGATTCAATAAATATGTAAATTCAATTAAAACCATTTCAAAAGGTTATCAAGCGAATTCAATAAGTAAAAATGTATTTATGGAAATAATAAATTGCACTTAAACGATTATAAGAATTCAATGCGGCCATTTAAGTGAATTAGAACACGCATTAAGAGCGGTGAAGTACCCACGAAATTTGCACTTCAAGCAACTCCGGTGCGGCAATGGGATTTGAATTTTGATTAGAAGGTGGAATACCTTCATTCGTTGCTTTTCTTTTTCGTGCGCTCTGTGGAGTAAGCAATTTAACCATTTGACCATAAAATAATATATTTTGTTGTTTATGTTGCTAATAAAATTTAAAATTTAGCTGCTGACCTACTTTCTATTTATTGCATTACACTCTACGTACAATATTTCTATGAGCTTATGATATGTCAACACAAATAAATTGCGTTTTTAATTTTCTATTGCGCACCTGACTTTGTACAACAAAAATGAAATTAACATTATTTAATTACTTACCTCTTTTTGCCTTTTTCTGCTCTTCCTCTTTTCAGGTAAGTTCACGATTCATATCAGCGCTGACATCACTTTGACTTATTGTGGTGGAGATTCATGGGACCGTAGAGACAACTCAGACATTACAGACTGCATGACCTCAGTCGGCGTGCTAGCGGGGCTTTGTTCTAAGTAAAAAAAAAGTTATTTTCAATGCAAAACTGTATTTCTTGTTGTTCTTGGGATTAGTCATAATTCAATGCGGCATTTAAGTTTACCTAGAAAGCGTTCTGAAGCGTTTAAGCGTGAGTGGCTCAAACCTTTGTAATATTACATTTACCTGTTATTTATAGCGTTGGCGCAAAATCAATTTTTCTTAATTATTCATGCGCAGATATATGATGTAAATGCAATTATAAACTTACTCACGTTAAATATCTTTCATTGGATTATTAAAATGATAACTACTTATATTTCCACAACAATCTTGAAAATCGTATATAATTGATAATTCAGCATTAGTTTAACGATTCTGGTATTAAATTATTTAGTTAGTTAGTGTTTCTTTCTCTGAAATTTAATGAACATTTTACTTAACTTGCTTTTTCTTTAATCCTGCCAGACAATACCCAACTTTGTGCACTTCGCTAGCTGCATAGTTGTATAACTTTCTTACTTTATCTCGCAATCAAAGCAATAACAAAATCTATGCTGCAAGTATTTTTGGTTGCATGGTGACCTAGTTCTTTAGAATTGCCAGCTTGTTAGCATTACAAATTCCCGCTCAAACTTACTTTGATCAGTTGGCGTGTTTTTAGGCTTCCACTTCGCGAAACTTTATGTTGGCTGCTACAGTTGGCGCTTAAGAAGCTTGTTGCATTTTTAACAAGTAAAAGAGTGCGCTCATTATTTCAAAGTTAATGGAAAAGGATTCCTTTATTTACCTAAGTTGCTTCATATTAAACGTTTATGAGCAACATGGCCAGATGCGTATCATAAAAAGGAAAGATAATCTGTTTTTAAGAAACTGCACGAACAATGCAAGGATTCCGCAAGATACATTTAAAACACGCACAAAATATTTAAATAAAAGTATTCTACAGATTTTTATGATTTTTGCTCAGATCACTAATAGATAACTTTTCATTCAGCTGGCCTTATCGTTATGAGGTTAGTGACCGAAAATGACTACGAACATTCGGAGGTCATGCAATATCTTTACGTAATTAAAAGTCTGTATTTGCTTAAATAAACTTTATCGGCCTTTATATACCGATCAAATACGTCATTGATATCACAGTTGGTATTTAAGTCTCAGCCCACATGTGGGCAAGTAATTTCTTAAAAAAACAAATACGGTGTGTGGATACAGTGAGAATAAATATCTAGAAAAAATACACTTTTAAAAATTTCGTCCCAAATTTCAGATTAAATTTCAAACAATTGAACTTTAGAGGCAATGATTTTATTTTAAGGGACACGGTCGATATTTACTGACGAAATCCATGGATCGCAATGTTTATTGACAGTGTAGCATGCAGTATTGATAGATCGTGAAAAGGATTGCAGTACATTTCGAAATCCATGAATATGGATCAAGTCAGTTAATATTGAGCGTGTACCACCTGTCTTAGGGGGATTCAATTCAAAATAGAAAGTGTGGGCATTAACAATTTCAAAAAATGTATTGGGAAGCGTATTCGAATCGAAATTGAAGCCCACATTTTGAACCGTGTAGAAACAAATAAAAGAAAGCAGGTTCGGCAGAATTGCTTTGAGCTGTAGTGTTGTTATTGCAAAGCACCACCCGTATTAAAGTACATGCAACGGGACAAGTACCAGCAATAAAAACACCCCGAATTCTTAACTTTAGCATGAACTTTCACTTTTTCGATTTGGTTGGCATGGCGTGCGCTAATGCAACTGGGCACACCTTTATACCAATATAACAACAAAAGATAAGCAAGCACTAAACGAAAGTAAAATGCTAAAAAATTCGGTTAATTCATTTGTCTAGTGATTTCGCTTCGGTTGAGGGTAGTTTGATGAAAAGAAAGCTCAATAAGTTATGCACCCCAAGAACAATACGATGAATAAAGTGCCACTATTCTTACGCTTTTATAATAAATGAGTTGCAACTTTTTGGGCGCAACAAAAGCAACAACAACATTACTTCATTGCATTGCAATTTGAGTCGTTCGTGATAAATGCGACCCAATTATCATGGCTTAGTGTAGAAAAGGTGGTTGAAAAATGTATGAACATCCCACCACCTTTCTCGTGCCAAGCGGCAATTTACTTACACTACGCCTGCCACTACCACCCACTTCCCTTTAAAGGCTACGTTAAGATTTTAATCGTTACGTCATGTCACTTGAGCTGCCAGAGTTCATTTATTTTTGCACCCGAAAAGTGCCGTCGTGCATAGCAAACGAAAAGTCACCAAACACACGAGCCAAGCAAACCCTCAGGCGCATAGGTGCAAAGGGTGTGCTGTCTAGCGCTTCAACGCCCTTTTGTTCACCCACTCTCTGCCACCCTCTTCCGCCCTCTTCCGTGCTCGCTTTGTCAATAATCATAATTTGTTGCATGGAATGCAATTAATTTAGTCACCAAATGCTGAACATGAGCCATAATTGCGAGCAGCGTGCGGTGAGGGTTCGCTTGACCAACACTTGCTCTTTGTTTTTGGTAATTTGACACCCCTTTCCGTTTGGCGTGTCGCTATTTGTGGCAATTTGATGCCACATTTTGTTTTCATTTATGAGCTTGTGGTCGCGCTAGAGTTGCAATTATTTCTAATTTGTAAATCAATGGCTGCTATAAATAAAATTGTTGTTGGCAATTAAAATGGCACATACAAACATATTTACCCACGTCAATCGAGCTGCTAAAGTGGCTGCTAGAGGAGGGTAATCAAGTCGATTGGGATTATTCTATGCTCTCAAATTATTTGCAATTGTGCTGACATAACTCGGATCGTCTTCTTATCAGCTTTTTTAATTTTTTCTATTTCTCAAAATTATTTTGTTTTTAAATTAACAATATTATTTCGGCTTCATCAATAATAATATTTACAAACAAATTTAATTTTCATATTCAACTCATTACCTCACATTTTCTTCTGCTCTTACCTTGGTAGCTCCACATTTTCTTTTGACCTGCGGCTGCAATTAAAAATTCATTAATAAATACCGCAGCCGCAACCAGCAAAACCAAAAAAGCAATTATTCCATGGCTCCAAATTGCAGTTGCGCGAGAAATGTGGCAATATCAAGTTGAATATCCAACATCGCTGCTTTGCAGTGGTGAAATTAATTCTCATTTTTGTTGTATGTTTTAAATTGAGGAAATTTTGTTTAAATGCTGCCAATAAGTTTTTATTAATTTCAGCACTTTCGAACGAATATTTTGAGCAGCAACAATTTATTTTATCTCGTTGATATCCAACTTTCCAGCTACAAATTTGTGTCATAAAAATTTGACTTCGCCAATGCGTGAGACTCTAGCGCACTTGCTCGTCATTAATAGCTGAAAATTATTGGCATGAATTTGTACGCCATAAACGCGCTTGCATGCCATTTTGGCGTTTCGGTGTGTAGGCGTCAGCATCGGGACGATTTCTTTGGCAGCGGGAGAATCGTTGAGTCACGTGCGGCCTGTGAACTGAAGTGAATGAAGCAGCTATCTTTGCTCACTTTTTCCACATTTTTCACTTCAAACTTTTCATTGACTTCGACGCTAATTTTAGCCACAATTCGCTTTTGGTAATTTGCAGTTGACGCCATACTTAAAAATATTTGCAACGCACATTTTTAGTCATTTTCGCTCGATTTGGTTAATTTCGTTCGGCTGCTGTGGATCATTAGGAGTGCCGTTAGGGGCTTTTACTGCGCTGCTGGCGGCAAACGGTCACACACGAGCTTTGGCTGTCAACACGAAATAGGGTAACTGCACTAGTATCCGGACACTTAGCGTTTTTCGCATCTTTGACTTACACTCAATTTCTCACTATATACGCTGCCGCGAAAAGTTAAATTGTTTATAAAAATATAGACATTTCTAAATAATATGACGCATGTATAATTTAGATTTATAACGTTCTTAGTATTATTAAATTAAAAATCCAAAAAAGTTCGATTTGTTCTAGTTTCCGGACAGTCAAATTAAGTTTCCGGACACTTTTGTTTTAGTATCCGGACACCCGAGATTTGTATGTACACTGTATTTTTGAAACATAAATATCCTTTTGTAATGCATATAAAATATAATAAACTCTCATTTAGTAGAATTAAGATGGTAATTCATAGTTTTCGGCTACTTTTCAGTGGGCAGACAGCCCGTCCGGATACTGAAAATCAGAGCAAATTTTGGGTTTTAGTATCCGGACAGTAATAATTTGTGCCGAAAATTAAAAAAAATAAATTTTTTTATTTATAATATGAAAGTTTATTATATTTCAAACAGATATTAGTAACTTTTTTGTAATATGTTAATAAATACTTGTTCTGCACTAATTTTCCTAAACAGTTCCCACTATTTTTTTTTTACAAAAACCTGTAATTTTGCCGGATGCTCAAACTTCTGTCTCTTAAATTACGTGTAACTTTTAAACTATACTTCTGATTCAACCCAAATTTTCCAAGGACACTCAGAAAACATGTATATTTCCATTAGTGTTGCTATTTGAGAATATTTTTTGGGGATTTGCCTTTTAATCCCAAAACATTGACATAGTGTCCGGCCACTAGCGCTGTCCGGATACTGGTGCAGTTACCCTACCAAATTTCGAATTTGTACACGCATTTATTTCCGTTGCATTGCAACAAAGTATGTTGCACAATTTTTAATGGCTAAGAAAAATGTATTTTCCTGGTCTAACTGGCCAATGAATGCGTGGGCCAAACTGCAACTGAATGTTTGTGTGTGTGTGGTGGCCAGGCTAAATGCATCAAGTGTTTGCTACTAAAGGCTGCAAGCCACTTGTCTGTAGTCTGTCTGCCGCAACTAGGTTGAAATCAGAAGATTGATGACGTTTTGTCACAAGTGTGTAAGATTTTAATAGCTGCTATGAAAGCGAAAACGAGAAGCTGAACAATTTTAAATGTACAAAGATATTTCTAGTTTGAATGTGGAAAATGGCATAAAATTAATTAAAATAAAATATACTAAATAAAAATAAAACACACGAAAGGAAGTGAACGAGTGCGAATGAAAGGAACAGCAAATAATAAAAGAAATATGTACAAGGTTTTGTGATTGAATTTCAACCACGGCGCAATCTCCAGTTTAATTGCTTCGAAATGTATTGAAACTAGATGGAGTCTTGTTCTCTCCAGTAGAAAATTTCATAGGCTATTTGTGGTTGCAACCTCACATGGACCATGTGCTTTGTTGGCAAAAAATATGTATTTTGTTTTCTGCTTAAATAAAATCAATTCTTGAGCTTGTACTCTGCATCCGGATACAAGCATTTTTTAAATAGAAGAAAAATATTTACAATTTTTAATTTCATTTGAGTAAATGTACTTGTTGCGAAAAGTTTGAACTCAAATACGTTATACTTACATGTGGAAAACATATGTTCAAGCGTAATATATATGTATGTATGTATATACCAATTGCAATGTGCCTGTAGGAATTCAATCTCAATTTTAAAATTTGATTTAATATCACTACAAAAATTTTATTTTTTAAAACATTAGCCCCATACATACCCATAAAAAGGAAAAAATATTTCCATTTGAATTTTTACTTCTACTTTGTTTGTGTAATAAGAAGCTAAAGGGGAAAACAACCTGGCACTACAAAAAAAGATGGATGGCAACAGCGTATAATCAGTTTTGCATTAAATGTAAAAAATATCTGAATATACCCTCTGTTTCGTTCACTTAATAAGCGCAGTCTGTACAAAAGCTGAACTCATTTTCAATTCCTTTTTTTACTGAAAGTGAAAGGCGTTAGCTTTGCGATTAAATACTCAGCCGTAGACACTTGTCATTGTTCGGGCCCAGAGGGTGGCAGTCATTTATTTCATTCATTTACTGAGTCTTTTCATTTTAATTATAATTGAAATTGTGTCTGAAGTGTCAAAAATGACAGTGAAAGTGTAAATGCGAAGCGTGCTAAATGTCAAGCAGACAGTCGAATATCCTTTCATTAAAGCAATAAATATTGTAATTATATATTCATGTGTGTGTGTATGTATGTACATTGCTGCAATTGTCCTTTGTACAAATTCATTCGTTGATGCTTTAAATTAAAAGCTGTATTGCGGAAACGGAAACAGCATCTGGCGCATACGTTCGCTATATCGTCCCTGTAGGACTCACATGACTGCCTAGGTTGCTCAGAAAGAGGAAGAGGAGATCGTAGTAGATTCATTGCAGATAATATAAATAGAGAATTTCGTTTGATCAGTTTCATCCAATATAAATCACTCCACTTTAGGTCGATGTATTATCAAATTATTCTTTCAACTCGAGTTTATCCATTTTACAAACAGTGTCATCGTTATCGATTTGCATAATCAATTCACTTCCATTATTCAGGATTTACACTAAAATCCAACTTATATACTTTTACACGTACCGAGCTCATACATACATATGTATATACACATCAATCAGCTAATCAATCTAGACGTTGGATTCACTCCCATAATCGAGTTATTTTTATTTTCTGTTTTTCCGACAGGGTGAATGCTAGATTTATATTGGAACGATTTTCCGTCATCCCTTGTCAATTTTTGTTTGTTTACAAACCGGTTTCGGCGATCCGCCATCTTCAGTGTAAGTTTTCGTTTTAAACTCCCATAATCCTTGGCAAGCAGTAACCTGACATACTTTCCTGCCACACACTGATGCACATTTGCCACTTGCACCATACATACACACAGACGCGTTTCTTATATAAGCCATGCAGTGTAAGTGCGGTCGACAGCTTTCCTCAAAAAAAGAAAGACACTAACGCGTTAGTAAATGGAGTCATCAGCGCAATGCACCGCCCCTCCGCTACCAACATGATGATATAATCTGACTCAATAATCCTATCGAGCATATGCAACGTGAATGTATGTATGTATGTATGTACAAAAGCTTTCTTGGAAAAAGTTGCATTTACTTGAAAAACAAATAGGTTAACCTGTATATATGTATGTACATATACATACGAGTACGCACATGTATTTGTATGTATGCGTTAGTATTCTGTTTCTATGCGCTTAGATAATGTTTAGTGGGAGTTAGTGCTATTACCTTTCAACTTGTTATGGAGCAATTTTTTGAATACTCCTAACCAGTGTCGTCGTCGATATTTTCCAGAATGACGAGTACATATTTTTAATAAATTTTTAAAGTGAACATTAGCTTGAACAGTTTCATTAAAGGTTTTAGCAGCCTTCAAAATGGGCCAACTTACTGACTCTTGGTACTACAGAAAACCCTCTTCCGTTACCTAGTTTTGGACAAAGAAAGAAGCATTCAAGTCAGCCAGGGAAATTTTTCACAACGTTGCAGTTGATGGGAAATTCTTTTGCAACCACATCGAGCATCAAACATGTTACGACAACAGAGGTATGTTAAAGAAAATGCAAAGTTAACAGCGATGTTAATACTTTGGGAAAAATGTTAACCTTTATTTGCACACACGTATCTGTTGAATGTGAACGCACGATAGGTACAAACACAGACGGTGAGGCCACGTCAGCCTTCAAATTAATCACGAATTTCGCATAACGTGGTAGGGGCTGTCATCAACTTAAAAAAATGCCTATGCGTACCGCCTTTTCGTGCGTTGCTCCACCAAGACAAGTGCCAACTTGCAAACTAACGGTCACCCTAATAGAAATATGCATTTAACAAATTTATTCATTCCTCGATAACGTTATCTCGAACGCTTTAGAGTTAATAAATAAGAGCACACACTCTGATAGAAGTTCGAGGCCTTTTCTACACTAACTTGCAAGTTAATGACTGATAAACTGTAAGGCTTAGCAAGGTCAGTTGTCGCTCATACTTTGCTAAGGTACTATGAAAAGGTCAAAATTAATTGAACCAGGTTTTGCGTCCCATTCCGAAAATTATTCTCAGTTTTTGTTGAGGTATATGGTGCTAACTGAATTTAGAGCTAATAAAAAATATTCAATGAAGTAACCAAAAATGTATGAAAATTAGTTTTTCTTTACTTTTAATCTTTGAAAGGGCTAATCTATCTACTAAAAAAGCTTAGTTATCTTTTAACAGAGCTTTTTGGTAGCTAACAGCTCTTGGTTCGTCATTAATCGCCCTTAATGAGGAGTTAACAGCGCTTAATGGTAGCTTACAGCGCTTAGTGAGTAGTTAACAGTGCTCAGTGAGTAGTTAACAGCATACTGCTAATAACATGTTGTTTACCTCATTTTTCTCGTATGCTTTTCACGAGGTTCGATTGCAAACAAACTGGTTCATATGAATGTGTGCGTGTGTATGGCTTGTTGATTTCGTTGTTTTGGTTAATGCATTTGCTGTTGCCAGATGTGGTAGGTTGTACAAAAACTGACACATTTTTTTATCGGTTTCACTTTGGTACCGTTTTCAATAATTCAAACCAATAACTAATAATATGCTGTGCAAAGAAAAAATTGAAAACCAGGTGACGACAATGTGCGGTATCCCAGAGACACCCAAAAAATTTGACGTCTTACTTGTTTTAAATGAAATGGCCGGAAGTGTCTCATAAGCTTCCTTCATGAAATATCAAATTCATATGCTTATTCCCAAATTAAAAAAAAAAAAAAAATTAAAATGGAATTTCCCCACAAATTTTGTAATTATAAAAATTGTATACTTACTTTTTAAAATTTTGGTACTGAAAAAATGTTGAGTGGCAACCCTGATTGCGTTTGCCCTGCCGGTAAAATACTGTTGTTGAAGCAGAATATCCCTCAGTGTAAGTTTGACTGCGTGTTCGAGTGGTTTGATATCATGCAGTACGTGCGTTGTGATATTTTTATTACCGGAAATGACACGCGCTAACAATTTTAACGATTTATTTGCAATAACCAAGGTGCAAATAAATAACCAAACTTTGTGTATCAGAATTTCTGCAGAATAATAAATATTCAAATGTGATTTCGTATTAGAAAAGTAAATGTGGATTTGACATTGGAAGTTAAATACATGCAGATAAATTTGAGTTGTGAAACTCAGCAGATAAAAATGAATTCGTGAATATATTGCAAAAAATGTGCATAATTAAAAGGTGAAATCCGAATTCCAATCATGTTATGAAATGCCTTTCAATATTGAGTTTCGTCATCTTTATATCCAATGAGGTTATGTCACACAAACTGTGAATAATAGATTTGCAACCGACATCAACTAAAAATTTTGCAAAAAATTAATTATGCACAAATATTCGTAATACAACAACTCATCATTGTGTGCAGGTGACTAACGCCTAACCGAAAACCACAAACCTTAAGTGTTTGAAAAATCAAATGTTATTAGTCAAATATTCATAAATATTTACACATGCAAATTACATCTTTTGCGTCTTCAAAAAATTACAAAAAAAAAAAATAAGAAATATTAGTAAACAAAGAAAACATAAAAATACTCAATGTGTGCAAATTCACGAAAATCATATAAAAGCAACAACAAAGCGTGAGCAGACATACGCGTGATTAAAATATCGTAAAACAGTGTCTATGAAAGCTTTCGTGCTTATGAAAACCGCCTAAGTGTGTTTTTGAAATTGTGCAACTCACAAACCAAAACAGTTTTGAAAACTTCAAACCGTACTTTAGTCGTGTGCTTTACGTTTACTGCTTCGTTCAATTAAATTCATTTTCTAATTTCTACAACATGTTGGCGGTGAAGAACTTCTTTTTACCCGAACGCACTGCGGCCGCTAAGCCGCCTGAAACCCCACAGCGTTTTTCACGCATGCCTGAGGCTTTTCTACGTTCCATACGACGGCGTTCGTTGCGTGTAAAACGCGCCAAAAGTTTAGTAGTGCCCGATCGTGAAAAAAGGAAATCAGGTGAGGTAGCGTGTTGTTGTTGGTTTTTTGTTTACCAAAGAAAATATAAATAAAGGGGACAAAATTATAGTTGTGTTTTATAATTTCGAAAATTTTAGCGAGTTCGTTTAAGTGGCGTCGAAAATTAACGAGCATTCTCTAAAGGTTAAGAGAGCAGCGTTAGCTTTCTCAAAAACCAATCACTCCAAGCTCCAGTGATTTTGGTTTAGAACTAACCTTTTACATGTTAAAAGACACTTTATTCGAGAATTATCCAAGTTTGATGTGAATCCAAATATTTTGCAATCAACTTTGATGCTTAATTTTCCAACATTTTCAATTTACCACGTTCATGCTGCTGGCATGAGGAGCTTTATTCTCAATATCAGTAGTTGTATTTGTTCGAGTTCTCTTGCAAGTCGCAAATTGTCTATCAATTTGTGTTGGTTGTCACACGTTCTGACACTAATTTCGCGGTCTACATGACGTTTATGACTATAACAAATTAAAAGCTATAGTTGAATATGTATATGGGTCATTCCTGCTAAAACCGACCAAGCTAATCAAGCTAGTTAGCAAATTAAAGTTGAGGCTTGCACGCTATTAATGGGTGGATTTTTATTATAAACTTTTATCGAGGTTTGCAGTTGACCTGAAACTGGGGTTGGTACTTAGCTAAGCGGGAAGGAATTGAGTTGTGTCAAAAGAAAGAGAACATAACCCATATGCAAAGAAACCTTGGTGATGCCAATTTTTTGCTTGAGCATTCAGGTGGTACACTTTTTAATATTTTTTTTTTTGTGTATGGTAGTTAGCCGTCTCGACGTCTGGGTTGTAAATTATTGCTTTTCGCACACAAGTGTTACAGCCATATGGCCAAATTGCTACTGGTTAAACAACAATTATTGAAAAAGCTACCTCTTAAGTAATAATAACAACAAGAAAAGCAGAAAAGCAAGAAACAGTCGAAAAAGCATAGATTTTAACGCTTTGGTGTTAACTGTCAAGCTGTTAGCCGCTGAGGCAGTAAAAAGTCGCATGCGCCCAACACTTGATGATCGGCGCCAATGCGATTTTATTAGAAAGATTAATGAACGGGAAAGGGGTTATCAAGTGAAAATGGCTTTATTATGAGATATTTGTTTTCATTTGCAAATAAGTACCTATGCAAGTTAAATATTCGTTATTGTATTTAATTTTTGGATTTTTTTTTTTTTTGCTTTCACTATTACATCCGATTTTATTTTGATTTTATTTGCTTGCCACTTGGCCTGTTTTTCAAGTTTTATCCTTATTTGTTGGTATTGCTGTTTGTTCATATTTTTAATGTACGCTTATTTGTTTAAACAAGTTTAGGTTTTCATTTTAACCAGCAACTCGTGGAAATGCAAGCAGCCATAAAATGAAGTAGCGATTTTCCGCTTCATTGTGGTGAACTGCTTGTTGACATTGCGCCGTCGCGTGGAGCCAGTTGCCGGTAGCGCTTTTTGCGCCGGCCACCAATTCAATGGCATAGCTACTTGCTTGTAATGACTGAACTTTTATTGTAAAAAAAGAAGAAAATAAAAACAGTTTACATGGCTAGTTGGCAATCGTGTTTGTTGTAATTGTTATCACTTTTTAATTTCTTTGGTTTTGCTACTTCGTCTTCTTCTTCTTAGCTACTGTTTATTTTTGCCAAGTTTTATTGCTGGATTTACTGGTTGTTGGTTTTTCTGCTTCATTTAAGCTTCACTTCGTTGTTGTTATGAAATTTGATATAAATCGGAAGTGTGATACAGAGTTTTAGGTTTTTTTGCGTTTTATGTTTCCATTTTGTCTTTTTTCCACAAACTTTATGTAAGTGATTTCTTGTACTTCCTGCTTGTTTTATATGTTCAGCTCTTTGTTGTATTTTTCACTATGATTTAATAAGCGAGCTGTTGGCATCTGTGTAAACGGGCTAGTGAAAGTTTAAAGTTTCGTAAATGAAAGTCTTGTTTTGATGACAAAACTAATTGTTATTAACACAGACAACAACAAAAATGGCGTTGGAATAGTGATCGCAATCATTAAAGTCCTTTTCTTATAAAGTAAACAGCCAGATTATATTTCTTCTGGGTTTCAGGGTTAGATATCATTTAACGAGGTTTTGAAAATGTCTTCTAACTACTCGGTGCTGGGTGTACACTACCATACTTCTATTGACTACTGTGCATAAAAAGCTTCTGACAGCGATAATGACAGATAAGTAGCCGTGACAGTTGTCAGCAGAATTTTCGCTAAAAAACAAAAAAAAATATGTACGCTTATGTATATAATAACGCATGCAGGCAAAATTGCAGATAAAACAGCAAAATCGAATTAAATGTGGCGAATCAACGCACATCTTCCGCCTGCTGACTGGTCACTCCAGAACAAGCGCATAGCTGTCAGTTACACATTTAGATCTACGACCGTACGAATACACTGTCGTAATGTATAATGCATGGGTTGCAATGCTATTTGGAACTTTGTGACATTAAATGCGAATATAAAATGACAAATACGATGTATGTAGCATCTTGTTGTTGCCGCTCAAGTGGTTGGTGGAATTTATGTATTTAGTGACTCTAATGTGTTGGAATTTATAATGGGAAATACATGCACTCATATGCTGAGATGTATCTACATACAAAAGTATATCCAGACAAAAAAATGGGTCATACGAAATTCTATAGACCGGCACACCGAAGCGCTGATAAATACCGTCACTGGTTTGCAAAAAATGTATTAAATAAACATTACTAGTTGTGAGAAAAATGGCACAGCTTTTTGGTATGCAAAATGGGAAGTGAGCGAGCGTGTTTCCTGAATGGCAATGGGGAACTTTTTGGTAACATACATACATACATACATATGTATGTATATAGAAACAGACTCGCTGCTTCAAAAAAAAAATAATTATTTAGAGAACAAAAATATCAAATATCTAAAACAAAAACTAAAAAGCACGTATAGAGGAGCTTCATATAAAAAAAGTTAAATAACATTTTGTTGTCCATATTAAAATATATCGGCAATTTAATGCAGGACCACGTGCTAATTTTACGATTTCCTTCAACTTAACAAATAAAATTTCAGCTCAAAAACTCATAAAAGTGAAGTTCCATATAAATCATAAATTAGCTTTTGATTATAGCCGGCAATAAGCAATGTCGTTAATTTTTATTTTTTTTTGTGATAACATTCGCTAGGGTGAAAATTTAGTTTCATTAGTTTCATGATAGATTATTATTATTAATAACAGTAATTTTCAGTGCATCAGCTTTTGAAAAGTAAAAGTTCCGGCAACTTTCAAACAAATATTCACAGGCTAGTACAACCGTGATTAGATATGTATGTACCTTTGTATCTGTATATTTACATGTGTGCATTTGTAGATATACCCCATTGTACAACAAATACCTAGTATTGTTAAGCCAAAATCAGAGTGCCCCAACAATTGTTATGAAATAAAATTTCCCCCATTTGTTGCAAAATAATTCATTGCTATTTCGCGAAACTTGCAAATGATTTACCTTTTCTGTGTGTTCCGCATATGTAAATGTGTGTATATGTGGACATATGCAAAAACAACAGCAACAAACAAATATTTGATTGTATAAACCACACGTTCCTTAGCTTGTTATTGCTATTATGTGATTGGTCACTATTGTTTGGCTTCATCGCAATGCCGCGAAATAAACTAATTTATTTTCTAACAAAAAGTATTGTATGTAAATATGTATGCTTTAACGTAAATAATTAGTGTTGTATTCATGTGTGCTTTTGTATTTTTGTTGTTAGTTTTTTTTTTGCTGTTGTTTTGTTCAGATTGCTTGCAAGGCGCGTATTTCCGCATTATTGACTTTGGTGGTTTGTTGCCCCTCAGATCAGAGCTCAAAGCTTTGTGGCTTTCATGTTACAACATCACATCATCATCAGTGGTGTAGTATGGACATATTTACTTTCGTAATATATATTTGGAATACTTTGTTGCTGCAACTTTTACCAAAAATCGAAAATCGCTGAAATAAAGGAAAATTTTTGCCAGTCAACCGTTTTCTTTTTGCTTGCTTTCATGGGTCACCACATGGCTGAGTGCTTGTTAAAGTGTGTCAAATGAGTTATGACATCTGAGTTTTCGCAAATAAGCTTTCAATAAAAGCAAGCAATTCATACGAGTGTTAGCTTACGAAATGACAAATGAGTTCAACGTTTGCTAGCATTTTCATGATTTGCTAACGAAACTAACGAAATTCGTTACTCGATTAGCTTAGTCTGTTTGCTGCAACGATTGCTAACAACAATTGCAGAATTTGTTTTATATGTCATATTTTATATTACAGCAATTATGAGCTTTTTATTGCTCCACTTCAATGCTTAATTTTGTATTGCTCTAGTCATGATCTAATGGCGGCATATCACAAGATCGGAAACATGTTTTGACGAATGTTGGAGTTTCTTACAACAACTGCATGTTTCCATTGTATATGTATTTATCATATAGCTGTTAATACTTTTGGTAAAATAGTACAGAAAAGGGTCAAGAAGCTGAAAATAGACATGCAACCTCTAACAGTCCATTTCGTTAAAAATTGCTTTAAGTCATGCTACACAGCAACTTCAAACGTCAAACCAACAAAAGAAAACTTGAAAAATAGTCCATACTTTGGCAGTGAGCGTAATGATCTTGAGAGGTGATCACGGCAAAGCTGATCGTATGATTGTATGATCTAATCCCAACACTTACAAAAATGCTGAAGCAACAAAGCGGAAAATCAAATTGATGATTGTGTTAAAATGATGCCATCAAATGTAATGATAAATGCTACAAAAGAAAAAATGATAGCAGAAAGACCCACAATCATCACACTAAGCCAAGAGACCAAAACATACAATCAAACAAGACAGCGACAAAAATTGATAACTCATGCCTTCTGCTCATTGCACCTTTATTTTACAACAACGGTCATTACTTTTTTTAATGAATATATCGCATATCAAAGTAACAATAAAAATATTTATATATGAACACATCACAACTTGGAAAAAATTGTACTCTTAGTGTAGGTATGGGCGACAACTTTATTGGCAAGTTCATTAATTTTGTGTAGAATGACTGGCGGTTTTCTTTTACACAGCGCCATGAACGTCAAAAGTGATCAGCTAGAAAAGCAAAAAACGAGTAAGAGTTAACAAAACAAACTTGCAAGAAATCCTAAGACTATTGTCAGGGCACATGATTAGCGTTTTTTGTAGAATGACCCAATGATCGTGCATTTGACAGCGGCAATGGATCACGAATATTCCCTTCTATTGCTATCTACTTAATGTGATCTTGCATGACATTAAAAAAAAGTTAATGTGCAACAAAAAAAGTTAAAAAATGAGGTTAAAATATTTTGCGCATTATAAATTCTTAAAACAAAAACAAATTTTGTATAAAGCAGCATGACGCACATTAATCTATATAGCTACTTTCATATATCATTTTTTATTTTTTATTTCTTTATATTTAATATGCTTATCCGTATCTCATTTCTTTGTTTATTTTTTTAAATTTGCTACAATGTTTCATAGCACAAAAAAAATAATTACAAAAAGAGAAATACAATTTTTGCTTTTAATGAAATTTTATGAAGTGATCTCACCATTTTTGATAGACATAGCTTGCCCGCTAACTGATCACTCATTATTTCTTCGATATAAAAAAATTTTAATTATTTTTGCAAAGCAACGAAAATAAACAAATTCACAAATGTACGGAGAAGTGTTTATGTATGTTCAGCATTAAAAAATCAGCAGGCCTGTTAGAATGTATGAAATGGGTGCAAATTGATTTTTAACATTTGCGGACAATTATTTTGCTGGCTGTGAAGCGATGATTGTTTGTCGGCTTCTAGACTTCTCAACGTTTGAATTCAACTTGTTCGCGTCATAGAAGATGAGAAGAAGGCGGGAAGAGTGCCAGCAGCTCCCTACCCTTTAGTTGTTAACATTTATTTACTCTTACGCGCTTTTGTGTGCTATGTTTTGAAAAATGTTTTAATTTTTTCTCTTTTTAAAAAAATTAAACAAAAATAGAACTTTCTAAAACATGCCTAACGAAAAGTGAGTCACTCTTAAAAAATACTTATTTGACTAATTGTAATGCTTTCTAAAGCCCTATAACATTTAACAACATTGCAAGTCGTTTTCACAATACTCTTAATCTCATGAAGCCTCTTCCTAAATAATTAACAGCTTATAAAAATGACAGTGATGTCATATAAAAATTCGCGTTTGCGTATTTGAAGAGTGTCAACAGCTGTTAAAAGTTTTTAATAAAAGTGGAAATTAGCGACTAAATAAGAATTTATGAATTAATTTGCAATTTCTGTATTAAAGCTTCGTGCGCACGTCTGAAGAGCTGAGTCAGCACTGAGGTATTTTAAGTAAATGCAACAAAGGTATAAAGTTTTAAATATAATTCTTATGTATATAGCTATATATTTATTAAGTTTTGTGATGAGCAATATAAACAATTTTATTTCAACTGTACTACAGTATTTTCACTCTTCAAGCTTTTGTCTTAACTTTCTTGCGAATTAAAAAACTTTTTTTTGTTGGTAAGCATTGGGAAACTTATAAAGAACCACTACCTGAAATTTCGTTTGACCATTTTAAATTTTTTATTCAGCATTGAAATGACGAGTAAGGAATAGAAAGGTCATAATGTTAAGCTTACTCGCTAAATTTTTTTCAATTTCAAGTCAAAAGGCCTTGAACTAGTGAACGAGTGTTAAACTTAGCTGAAATACTTTTTATTGAGCCTACTTATGTACAAATATGTGAGTTCGCAATGTCTTTGTTTGCTCTGATAAAACCATTCGATAAGATAACTCCGAGTAATAACAAAAATGTCAAAGTGATTGTGCAAGAAGCAGCTCCTCTCTTTTCCGACGCCTTGTCTTTAGCACGAAAGCTTTTAATATTTGCACAAAGAGAGTTCTTAACAAATAAACACGTGCTTAAAATAAAATTCCATAAACATATTTGTAGTAATGAAATGTGCAGGCAGATAAGCCCATACATACACCCGCAAGCTCATATTCAAGTTGTAGATAAGAAATTGTTTTCTTTTGCAAAATTTTATATCAAAACACGTAGAAATAGTTTCTTGATAAAAATTTATATAAAAAAGTGCGGCACAGATTAACTTACTATCTACTTAATCCACCATGATATATGGGAAAGTTGATTGAAATTTTTTTTCGGTCTTAAAAAGTCGCACATATTATATGTTTTCATTAAATTCAAATATTTAAGAAAAGCGCAGACTAGCATGATATTTTAATTAAAATAAAAAATAAAGGAAATTCAAATAAAACAGACAAATAATATTGTTTTTCGCTGCTAATTATACGGTAAAGAAAATATTTTTAAAACTAAAATCGGATAAGTAATGCACGGCTAATCAGAAACATTTAGTAAAAGCCGGAAATATTATTAATAAATTTCATAGTCACATTTGTTCAAGCACTTAAAATCGACTAAGAATTCATTTCCGCTTAAAAAACAAATTCGTACAAAAAGCTCGTGCCAAAGAAATAAAAATTAAACGAGTATTTCCCAGCTCAAAATGGTTAATTTGCATACAAATTTAATTTAATAGCATTTTTGGTAGCTCCAATTATGGTTTAGTCATAAAAGCGCACATTTCATATTTGGCATTAAGCCGTTAAATTATATGGCGAAGATCTTCAGCTACAAACAGTAAATAAAGTGGTAACAACGCACTTAACCTTCAAGATTTTTATGTGGGTTTTTGTTGTTGCTCATAAGTTTAAAGAAGACATAAATAATATGACTGAATACAATGATTTACTATTGAAGATTGAAAAATTAGCTGTTTTTGGCAAAGAAATTTTTAACTTAAATATCTCACTTTATTTAGACTAACTACCCAAGCTTAAGAAAACTATCTTCATGTGAACTAATTGTTGGATCAAATTTCTTTGTGATATCGTCCGTTGTGTCCGCCTTTTAAATTGCGCACAATTCAAGCAACAATTACGTTAATTTCCAGCGGCGCTGCACACAAAAAAACCTCCCATTTCAAACAACCACGCCCACTTTAACAGCATGCGGCCTACACGGAATCGGTTTGAGTGGCGCAACCAACGACAAGGAACCAAAAAACTATAAACGGTAGCCAAAATTGTATAGGCGCCGCTGGTGAATTTAACAGGCTAACAACGGCTTACATGCAGCAAGCTATGCAGCACGTTTCACGACTGAGCTTTGCCTTGCGGGACATAAATAAGTAAGCGTGCATAATTCGCAATGCCACAGAGTCGTTAAACTGTAACCGGCGCTGCAGGTGAGACGAGAACTGCAAGCTTCAAAGTAGCATAACTAAACCGGAGCTTGTGTGTAGAAGATAAGACTGGCGGCTGAGACAGTTATTTGGACAAGCGATAGGCGCCCGTGCAATGACTGGTAATTTGTTTTACGCGCCGCAGCACGCCTCTAATGAGCGGGGCTGTGAAGAGTCAAAACAAAGTTAATTTCTTTTTTGCGCCACCTAAGCGCCTAAGCTAAGAGTCAACTAGCTGAACCTATCGCTTGGGCGATGCGCAACAAAAGGTTTGTGCCGGCGCGTCCCGTCTACGCGACATAGGCACAGCTGAAGCAATTAGCTAAGGAGGCGCACAAATTACAGAGCAAAAGAATATAAAAATAGACGAACATTAAACGCCGGTAAGCCAGGCAGCAGCAGGTTTTACGCTTGAGCGCACATCCAACCAAATGAATGACGACAGTGAAAGACGCGCGTTGTGATGTTAACAGATTGACTTCGATCAGCTTTAAACGGCTATTAGTTCGGACAAGCGTGAGCCATTGCAACGACAGGCGCGCGTCTAGCAGGTAGTCCATGCAGCAAGGTGCGCCGTCTGTCGCTCAATGATTTCTTGCTCTGTGCCATGCTTTTCATGTGACAAATATGCGCGCACATTACATTTCCTATTTGAGACGCGCCACCGGCGCGCCATGTCGTCTTTGTTAACCAAGATTTTAAAAATAGCCGCTCGTCGTTTGATGAATTGAATTTCCAATATGTTTTACTTGTACAGCAACATTCCTTTGCTGGTCTCTCCTTATTGTGGCGGCAGGTTGTGTTTTGTTATTCACAGTTTCTATGAGAAAGTTATTCTTAGACAAAGAATGCGGACCATTTTGGCACGTGGAAAGTGATCGATGAGGAGAGCATTCAATATTTTTCATCTCATACAGATGTTGATGTTAGGCAATGCGGTGAAAGTCATTTGCGCAATCTATTTTCTCCTATAATGAATTGTTTAGGCACATGTTGAGAGGCTCGATTTGATTTCACCATCGTTTCGATTACGAAAGCATTCGCCAACAAACTGAGGAGTTGTACGGGAACGTGCTTCTAATAGAATAATAGATACGTTCTGTGGAATTTTTAAGTATTTTTGAGCAATTATTTTCTCATAAGTTATTATGGTATTTTTTTTAATTTACAATTGAAAAGCGTGAAGGGAAATGTAAAAAACCATTTAAGCTGCACAAAAGAATACTAAAATTTGTTAAGCTCAAGCGTTATTTGTCATGTTTTGAATGACAATAAGTCAAAGCCTGGTATACAATTTGTTTCCACTTCTCCAATTCACAAATATCGTACAAACAACAAAATAAAATTCTAACACCTGTTTCTTGGTTGATGGTACCAAGTGCTTAATATAATTTCTTCCTACACAAAAGGTCACTCGAAGCCATATAAGTGCTTCCGCTGTCAAATGGGGCTTTTGGAAAATTAAATGACAACAACAACAAAGGTATATGTATGCCCCATCATAAGCACTTTTTTCAGCTAATATTTACACAAACAATAATCATTAATATGTACACTTGTCACATGCAGCTTAAAATGTATTTTTTATACCGCATTTATACTGTCAAACGAACCTATGAACAGAGACAAAAAGTGATTTGTAAAGGGTGTAGAAAAACTTCTGCAATGAGTTCTTTATCTGTTTGTACAGTGAATTCTCTTCTAAACGGACACGGACGCTTAATTGGCCCAATTTCTAAATAGTTTTTATTTAAATTTTTTTACGTTTTTCAAGTTTACATTTTTCCCCTTATGACAATTTTTCTAGCAAATATTTTGTTTTTTTTTTTCTTTGTAGCGGAAGTTTTCATTTTATACAATTTCTCGTATAAATATTTTACGCACAATAATTTAAATGCATACAAACGCTTGATTACAATTGCCTTTCAATTTTATTTATTTTCCAGTTTGCTTTCTTTACTACTAATGCAATGATATTGTCCCTTTATATATGGTTATTTTTATAAATTTATTTACTGCTGCTTTTTACTCCCATGCCATTGTCATTCTAGCAACGCAACAAAGGAAATAAGTGGGCAAGTTAAGTACGCATACGAGGCGTAGTAGGCAGTGTCTCTGAATGAATGAATGAATGAGCGATGGTGGTGTCTGTGAGCCCTCACAGCTGAAACGTGCAGTTATTCATTCGTACATGCGCTTTGATAGTCTACTATTCGGTAGGTGCAGTAGCGATCATAAATTGGGCTCTAATGTAGGTAGCTAAAACCCCAACACAGTTTGTAACTCCACAACTCCGCCTGTCAGTCGTCTTTGGTAAATGAGCTTACTTATTTCCAGCAAAAATTTTGATTATTTGGTTAGGCAATGCAAAGCAAAGATCAAAAAATGTCAAACAACTTATTTTGGTTGCTTTTTTTGATAACTTATATGTCTCTTCTCCATCGTGCTATGCATTATAATTGTTGTTGCTTAATTTTAACTATTTTTATTTTTATTAAAATTAATTTTTTTATCCAAACTTGGTGGGCCCAGGTGCTTAAAATCTAATCAGCTATTTTACCTGGCATTGTTTCATTTGCATTGCTAGTTCAGCTAATACATAGTCAGAAACATACAGTACTCAGCACAGAACTCTGTGAAATGTTTTCCTCATACAAACAGCTAGCTTAAACCAGCAAACCAAAGATGAGAAATTAAATCAGCAAGTGGGTGTCTTTTTAAACATAAACGAAGAGAATGTCGTAGGATGTCTTTGATATAATAATTTGTTAGTCGAGCAAAACGAATTTACAACTCCGATGGCTATGCTCATCTTCAACGAGTGTGACTCAGCAGCGCTTGGTTGGCTGGAAAGAAGTCGTACTTAATTGTTAATTAATAGGCGCAGCTATGTAATTCAAATATGGGTGTCATAGGAATAAATAAAGCTTTTTATGAAAATTAGCCTTTTAAGGCAAACATTTATTGTAGGGTGTGTCAAAAGTTAACAAAAGCGTAAACTGCGCAGCTTTATTAGGAAATGTAAACAGCAACACAATTGGCTGAATTTAAAGTTTCTAAAGCTGTAACATGAGTAACAATTTGTAATTTGATAGTTTACATTAATACTTTGCTAACTAGAAATGAAAAATAGTTTTTGAAAAGCCTACATGCGAACACCCTGCAAGGTTGGTGTTGTTGTAAATGCCGCTCCCATTGTTTGTTGTCAAGGCCATGGGCGCAAGTTTTTAATATCAAAAATTTACTTCATTGCATAGTTTGCGCACATAAATACATACATATGTAGTGGCTACATACATATGTACATTCGTGTCCTTGGCCTTTTGACCTTTCATCAGTTTGGCAACAGCGTGAGCAAAAATCACTTGGCATGCGCTGACATGCACAAGCTGATGAGCTTAACCCACTTCTACCGCCAATTTCGCCAAATTAGCAACACTTTAACGTACAACTAAATGAAAATTTATTGTAGGAATTTTCATGAATAAATGTACAAACATACATATGTAAGTAAGTAAATTAGCGTGGCACATTTAGTGCAATATTGCCTTGTAAGATTTCCCTTAACTGCATAACGTTGAATGTATTGTGAGAGCTCACTTAGCGAATATCAACAAGCAAAAGTTCTAAAAATAAGCTCTTTGTTGTTGGCTTCAGCGCCTGTCACGCAAATTCGCCATAAACAAGTTTATATTGTTATTTTATAAATAAAATTATCATAAACAGAAGGTAAATGTTGGCAACACTGACTGCTTGTCATTGACTCATGGCCTACGTACATCAGCAGTTTGTCAGTCAATATTTGGCACGCATTTCGTAAACAGTGACATGAACGTCATCACTGGCATGAAAATAAAAGCAACAAACATGTTTATTCAGCAGCGTATTGTGCATTTTTATTGCGCAAAAGTAGATTCGTATGCACAAATGTCTGCCGAAACAGTTACTCAGCAGTGACAGGTGTAAGCGACGGTGTTGGTGATAAACTCAAACTACAGAGTAAATTGTTTATTGGGCTTGGAATCTGCTCTCTGCTCTATAACATCATCTTGCATAATAGACTACAAACAAAGTCCTTGCCCTTTTCTACTTCCTCTCATCAATAATCCATCCATATGATCTGCTGTTTTTTAAATTCAACACCTGTTCCTAAGTGAGGATGTCCATTATAGTCATATCCAGCTTATTCGATGGGAAAAGAATGCACCGTTTGTCTAAACTTACATTCCATAGGAAAATTCATAACAAAAATTACAACAAAAAAATGCATTTTGGAGTAGCACAACTGCGCTGTTCTTCGGGGGTTGACTTCGTGCTCCAAAAAATTAAAAAGCATACATTTAAGATGTTAAAATTATTCTTCCACTAATTAGTTCTTCAACTCCTTTAAAACTTAGTGCTTTAAAAACCTTTATAAAACTAACAACTATGTTATCTTTTACAATCAAAAAGTTCTTCATATTTGCATAAAATTAAAAATTAGACAAATAATCAAACAAGCAAGTAACACAAAACTACCATCAAATCGAAACAAACAATAAAAACACCCTAAAAAATTAACAGAAAATAAGAAAAAAATACATTTATTATGCTTTGTCTTCTTCTTCTGTATACAAAATATGCCAAAGCTAAAATGGATAACTATTTGAAGATATGTAAATACAAATACAAAACTATTTTAAGTTATACAAATGTGATATTTATTCACTCAGCAGATATCTAACGCCGCTCCACAACACCTGAAAGAACATATTTATTTAAAAAAAAAAAGAATCTTTAATGTATCTACGAGTTTTGTAGAATAAAAAAAATGCGAGTAGCGTTGAAGCCATTTGAAATATGTGAGAAAATTTGTTGTTATCAGTTTGATCTAGTTAGTCACTCTAATGCAAAACATCCACGTTCGTTTGCTTGAATTAGGTAATAGAATTAGAGTAACCTGAAATTTTTTGGTGTTATTTATATGCAAAAATGGTTAGTAAATTTTTACTTAACCTTAAAGAGCGTACATCTATGCGCTAAGGTTTGAAAAGATCTTGAGATATGTCCACTGTGGAAATTCATTTCTATAAATAATTATTTTATTGATGTAACAATTAAAAAAGTAGATGTTTTGATCAGATTTGAAACCTGTTGGTTAATAAATAAAAAATTATTTAAAAAAGCCCATCAATTTCACACTGCAGGCAATAAAACTAATCAATTTATAAGCGGTCCATTATGTACATATATGATGTAGCTGTTATGCTAATTTTTCTTATATCTATGCCCCTTAAATGTTAAATAGTTATCTATAAATTAACACCTGATATATGTATGTATGTAGTTCATTGTCTTTTACGGTGAGTAACATTTTGAGTAGGCGCTTTGATCTTCTTTACTGACTCTGTTCCATGCATTTACTATTGTCATTGATTCTGTATTGTATTCATAAACAAACTTGATGCTGGCTAGTTTATGAGCAATATGCTATAAGGGCTCTTTTATTCAAGATCAGTGGGAAACAATACACAAAATAATCGTTTGTTATGTTTTGTTCAAGTTGTTTCAGTTGACCTCACTCAATGTTAGATAGACCAAAGTTTATATCAGAAAATAATTTAGTGCATACGAAAGACTCGGTCTAGTCTGTGCACACAAATATTTAAATACTTTTTTCATTTTAAATTTACTTTAGCTCATTTATATTCAATCAAGCAATTGAGAAATTCTCGTTAAGTTGCCAGAGAAAGCACACATATTAATAGACGCGCCCTGGTGTTAAGAACCTTCACGCCTTTGTTTACTTTCCCACTTTAAAATACTATTTTGGTTTTCTGCTATTTCATTTTCGCTTTGTTCGCTTTGTTTTCCTCTTTACGAAGGCCTTAATGCACGCCAGTATGTGAATTCTTCGGGTATCTGGGAAAAGGTTAGCTAATCGTGTACGCTGTGGAATTTCATCTCTCACTAAATTTAATTAATTCAAACGACCATTTAGCATAACACTCGTACACTCGTTTACTCGTTCGCCTGCTAGTCCACTAACAAATTCATTGAATTAAATAAATGCGGAATTTCAGCGCTATGTTGTCGGTCGATGTGTTTTCTAGTCTGTGGCCGCTGAGCAATTCTGCAGTGTTATCTTGCGAACTTATTTTGCCCGGATGTTTTTATTGTGTGTGACGTGATTGTTTGCACTCACACGCTATGCCACTGTACGCCCCTTCTCTTGTACTCGATAATGTACATTTGTGGCATGCCATAGAATGTCAGGAGATGCGAGGGAAATTTAAACTAAAACAAAATAAAAACTCATTGTTTGGAAACATTTCCTAAATTTTATTTGTTTTAATTTTATTTTTTTCTATTACTACTACTACTATTTTTGTCCCAAGCAACCGATATTCATAGATTTGCCTCTGTTATATTTCTTGAAGTTATAGCCTTTTCGGACCTCTTCTTCATAACTAGTTTTTAGTCTATGGGAATTGTGTGGAATGTCTCTTTTATAGTTTTCTTTATTAATTTAATTTAAATTTTCATATTTTATTAGCACTTCGCTCCAGTGTTCTTTATTGTGACGTATCTTTTAGAACTAGTGATTTCTGCCTTTAATTGGCTTAGTTTTAAATGTTTTTTATTTCTCCACATCGCTTTTAACTCAGCTTCACTCAAATCATTTTTCAAGTGCGGTCTGATGACTCTTTTTTTTTTTCAAATGTTGTTTTATCTATTTTTAACCGCTTCGCTTCTCTGCGTGCAACTTTATGTCTTGTTAGCACCAACGCTGTGAAATAAAACTTTTGCGCAGTTTCGCACGGCTTTTGTGTAGTTCAATGACTGCGCAAGCGCAGCGATTAGATGCGTAAGCTGCTTTAAAGCTCTTACCTTTTAAATATTCTGCTTTGTGTATGCTTAAACTCGTTTTATATTCAAGCAAACACTGTAGTTCAAAGGTTAACAAATCATGGTTAGGCATTTTTAATATGTTAAGCTTGTATTCTTGTGCGGGCATACATAAATATTGAGCCATAACCGACTTATTAAGTATCACATAAGGGGAGTTGGTTAGCAAAAGCTTTGTTAATTACCAAATTTGATTAATTTGCTCGAAGAAAAATAATTAATAGGCAACAACTCTATACCCCGTAGGCACACATTTCCCAATCCCCGCCACAGAATTTTTTTCGTGCTTCATTTCGCCTTTCACTACCTAGAATGAAGTTAATTATATTTGTTCTCTTCACATACATATGTACATACATACATATGTACATACATATCTGCTTAGTCTAAAATTTAACAATTGAACAAATTTATAAATCCGAAACAGGCCATGTGGCTGTAGGCCGTTGACCATTGGACGCCGATTGTTTATGTGATATCATAACGTCCTATTGGCACACCCATAAATAAGAAAGTAATAGCCGTATGCATGTCTATTCTTTTTTTTTTTTTTTTTGTATTTGTGTTTTATTCCCTTCTACTTTCGCCGGCTGTCCACTAGTAATAATTCCTGCTTGTTCACCTTCAAGTTTTCATGGTTTGGCACAGCGTAAATTGGAGAAAACTGATCTACGAACTTACATTAAAATGTTTTGTGGTTCTGCGGTCAGGCTAACAATGTCCATTATAGTTTTCCTGTTTGTCATATTTGGAGCAAAAATGTAAACAAAATTTTAAGATAAAAAAGTGAGGGGCAACGCTGTCTTCGGCTTTCATTAACTAGATTAAAAGTAAAATACAAAAATCCCTTAGTAAGTTTTTCAAAAATTTTCAAATCATTTCTCTGCTAAAAATTTTCAACTGAATCTTGAATTTTTTTTTGTTGAATTTTTATCGTTTTCTAAAGGGAGTCAAGGGGTAGTACAAAACATCAGTAAATCTGCAACCTGCGTTAGTCTCTGAAATCTCATAAAACCTCTTTCGTTTACCAATAGCAGTTGCTTCCTCTGTCCAGCCATCTAAAGCATTAACAGCCATTTAAGTATTTATTTGCAAATTTTTTTTTTTTATTTCCATTTACCACAACCCACAGTCTTATCAAAAATCAATTGTTGGCATTTAATTTCCCATTGCTGAAAAGCTCTCTATTTCTTACAATGCGGGCCTCCCAATAGCAGCTCACCACTTAAGTGAAAAGGAATAAATTTCAACAGCAACTCGTTTGACTACGACACGCACTTCACTTAACCCCCCGCCGCATATACACCCCCAGCTTCCTAACTAACGGAGTGTTCCAATGTTGCTGGAGTTAACAATTGTTCTCTCACCGGCCACTCCACCACTTGACCACCAATTCTTTTGCCATACTTCCTGCTTTTGCATTGCTGCTGCTGGTGGTGGTGTTGTTGCTGACAGTGCGAAATGCAGTGCATTCCCTACAGGAAATTGTTAATATTTAATTCAAATGCCAAGATATGCCCCATGGATAGATGTTTGTTATTGTTTTCACATTTGTGTGTGCTGGGCGCTGTTTTGCATTGTGTGGTTGTTGCTGCTTTGCCGTGCTAAGTTAGACGCAGAGCTCCAAGTATTGCCCGCAAAAGGCGCAACTCACTCAAGTGGCCGAAAACCGAAGATTGCATAAAAATGTAGCCAAAGATGCATCTGCGAATATGTATATAGTTGTGTATGTACATATGTATGTATGTATATTTGAATGCATGTTGACTTCTGCCAGCGGGAAAGGAAGACCAATTTACCTTTATTTTACAGCTGTGGTGTGCAGATGTAATTCCTGGCAGTATCGGTGTTGCATGCAACTCAAGACAAGATAGTGTTTAGCCAAGTTAGTTGACTTTGGCGCGTGTTCGTTAGAGGTTTTTGAGGGTTTTTATTTTATTTGTAAAATGTTGGACAACTGAAATTTGAAACTTGAAAGGAACTTAAAACTAGGCCTTACTTGATTGAGTCAAACTTAACCGTAAGAACTATATTAATACTACTGAGATTCGATTGAAAAATTGTATTTCATAAAAGTTCCTTGAAACGCTGTTAATATAAAACAAAGCCTGCAAACACTACGAAACATTTCTGTACTTGGCTCAAAGCTCCGTTTGTGCCTCAAAAAGTCAATGACTTATCACAAAGGCAAAAGCCTTAAGCCAAAAAAATAGAAACAAGACTGGCAAATGAGAAAGCCAACAATCGCAAAACCTTTGTGAGCCGGCAGCTGAAATATAGTAATCCAACGGCCAATACGCTTGATTTGCCTTTCTATAGGCAACAACATAAGGTCACAAGCGACACAAATAGCAGCAGCAACAGACTCGTGTTTGTTGTTGTTTTGTTTTCCAGTTTTTTTCTGGTTGACAGATTTCTTCCACCCATGCACAATGTTTATTTATTTATTTATTTAGTTTTACTTTATTTGTTTTTTTCGCTTTTGTTTTTGTTTTTTTTTATTTTTATTTTTTGTGGGTGCATGGTTTCAGCTCCAAAATTGTGACACCTGTAGGCATTTTTTTAGCTGATTATTGTTTTGGTTTTACACTTAATTTTTCGTATTTTCGTTGCAGCTATCGGCGTTTACACATACATATACACATATACACATAAACACATGTATTTGTATGTGCATGAGGAGTCTGCAGTTAAGCTTTTGTTGTTGCATGTTGCACAGTTGCCGCATGTTGATTGTGATAACGGAAATGCGCATTTTAAAAAGGGCTTTAATTAATGTAGATACATAGCTGTTTGTATAGGCAATAAAAAAAAGCGGTACAAAAACAAGTACAACTTTCAATTTAAAAAAATGTTCAGGAAATACGCTGAACTTGCATTTTACATAAAAACATTTGTAAGCACATTCAAAGTTCAAAGGCATGGATGGGTTCAGTTTGCTGTTTTTATTTCTGAAATAACATGGCACATTGAATAAAGTTTTAAACTATTTTATTGTTTATTAGTGAAAATTTTTGTCTGAAATTCGATCGATTGCTGTTGTAGAATGTTGCTATTCGAATGTTCTGACTATTCGATAAAGGAATTATTCGAATAGTATAATACAGTAGCCAAAAATTGTCAATCTATGCTTCGAATATTCGAATATTTTTAGAGACCCAATATAATACCAATACGCGGCCCATGAAAGCAAAATAAAATCGCAGTACAGAAACCAAAAAATAACAAAACGTATTTCATGACACAAAAGAAAATATCATGAAAATCATAAAATTTCACCACATCAAAAATACGAAAAGAAAATACGAAATATTAAATAACAATACAATTGCAATTTTCGCAGCTGACATTGGAGGTAAAAACTGTCAAACTGCAACATAACAAATCAACAGACACAAAAACACAACCGAAAAAGAAAGGAAGAAAGAAAGGTGCGGCGCTCGAAGGCATCAGCAAAATCATATTTGAAGCCTTCTTTTTGCTAGCACTGCTAGTGTAAGAAGGAAAACTCATTGAATGGTTTTCTGTTAAGATGAGACGGCTCAAGAAAAAGAGCAGCTATCCGATGCGTAAAAGCAGTTGCACATCACCTTTGTCGCGCACTTCATAAATATGTCAAAAATAATGGAATATAGTAGCGCCTTTAACTTCAGATGTCTATTCCAACGTGCATATATACATACATACATAGATACAGTTGTATGACATTTGAATTGCGGTATGTACTCTTGTGTGCCCTTTTCTAACTCGCCATATCATCAATATTTGATTGACTGTGCATTTAACTTATAGAAGATATACTGCATATAAGATTACTACCCTGTAGGGAAGCCCATTAGCCTGTCACGTCGGTAATATACAGGGTACCTGCGATCGCCAAGTACTTTCTGCCTAATCGAGTATTTGGTTACTTCATGGGCTGGAAGCTCTTTATACTGGGTATAATTGCATGTTGTGTCGCTATATTGATCCTGAGTTGCGCCACAAAATTTTCATTTGCGTATTCCTACAAATTTATGATTTCAGATGAGTTTTCGAACTGTGATGGGAAGTGGCAATGATTCACTGAATTTACCAACTAAAATTAGCCAAAGGACCTAATGTCAATGGTTAGCAAAAAGTAATTAACTTAGCAAAAACAGAAAAGTGTTACATAATAGTAACGAGACGGCAACTAGAAAAAGTTCTGTGATTGATTTGAGGCACTTATCAGCTTATTGATTTTTGATGGCAAACAAAAGGGAATCTGGATGGCTGAATCAATATACAAATAGAGCATTGATTGCCAAAATTGTTATATGGCAATATAGCTAATTTGGTTGTGTGTTGAATACTAAAACGATGCGAATATTACTTCAGCAATGAGGCAAATAAATATTTTAAAAGATACCGAAGTATTGCTGGTTTTTAGCCCCAAGTCGCATATTAAACTTATGAAGTGGGACTTTTGTTTCAAAATTCAATTTTGGGCAAAATGTATACCTGATCTAGTTGTTTGTGGTTTTTGTTTCGGAAATGGTTGGTTCGCACATTAGTCAAAACTTCCGTCAGCCACAAAAATTTGAAATAAATATTTCACATGACTGCTTAGCATAAACAAAATAGTACGTGCGTGCCAATGAGGTTCAAGGTTTGCGATTTGCATTTTTATTTGTTGTAAGAAAACCGCAAGTAAACAAACACAAACGTCAAGTTGTCAAAATTGTACGTGGGCTCGAAAGCTTTCCCTCAATGCCCATCAACTAGCATGACGCTCTTTGTTTTTCTTGGCTTCTGAGCTTACATCGGCTGAGCGAAGGTCACCGCACATGAGATTTCCATTCATTTATGAATTCTTTTAGACGTCACTGGGAAATGACTAAGTTCATTGTACTGTGCTGTTGTACGTAGGACGATGTGAATGCATAAGCAAATTTTATTTTAAAAGCAAAATCATCAAATTGCGCCACATCCGCTTAAAAATATATATTTAAAAACAGAAATTCTTCCGCTAGTGAGCTTCCTCATGCGCAATTTAATTTTTTCAACTCGTCATTACAATAAATAATTTAAAAATACATGCCTACATACCTAGATACATACTACGTGCAAGCTGCCAACAATTTTAGGAATGTTCGTTAAAGAAATTCGAATTCACGATAAAAATGTTTCAAGTAATTAGCTTTTTATTTACCTAATATACTTAACGCTTATAAAAAGTAAAATATGGTAAATATTTCGTCAAATTAAATTATTATTTTTTTGTCATTTTGCCAAACACCCACCTTCATTAACTTGAAAGCAATTCAGCTAAAATAGTAAATAGCAAATTTTCTTATCAATATTTACTTGCACCTACACCGTACAAATACTTTTGTTTACATACAATTTATGCATGTGTGTGTGTGTGTTTGAAAACATTTGGAATTTTTAATGGCATTTATTGATAAGCGTCGCACTTGATTTAGCGCTCTACATTTTTATACCTTTCATGAACATGAAATGGTATTATAACTTTGGTCCGATGTTTGTAAGTATGAGAAGAAGACGAGATAGACCCACCATTAAGTATACCGAAATGGTCAGGGCGACGAGCTGAGTTGATTTAGCCATGTCCGTCTGTCTGTCCGTCTGTCCGTCCGTCTGTCTGTTTGAACGCAAACTAGTCCCTCAATTTTAGAGATATCTCGATGAAATTTGGTATGGAGCCGCCATTTTGTATTATATTAATTATTTGTCGGAACCAGTAAGATCGGACCGATACAACGCATAGCTCCCATACAATCGATTGTTCCGATAAATGGGTTTTGGCATATAACTCTTGCAATCAAAAAGCTAGGAGAGCGAAATTTCGCGGGTTTAGTACATATTATATTTGTAACCTGTGTAGTGAAAATCACCCTGATCGGATCAACAAAACATATAGCTCCCATATAATCGATAGTTTCGATAAATGGGTTTTGGGCTATAAGTTTTGCAGTTAAGAAGCTAGGAACGTAAAATTTTGCAAGGTTGGTACTTATTATAAATGTGATGTGTGTAATGAAAATCATACAGATTGGAGTAACATAACATATAGCTTCCATATAACCGATTGCTCCGATAAATGTGGTTTGGCCATGTGGGACACTTAAAAAAGATATGCGTATTCATGAAAGGTATAAAGCCTTTGGCACAGCCGAAGACAGCCCTTTCCTTACTTGTTTAATTTATTTTTGTTCAAGGTACAAAAATAGCATACCGAAGAGCGCCAAGTTCGTGCCTCTTTTCATATTCGCTAGAATTTATTTGTTATTGATAACATTTTATTTTTGTAACAAAACTCTTCTACAGTTAAAAGTTTCTGTTTGAGTGCGGCACTAGGGATGTTACGAAAGTGCTTTTACCGGAAACAAAATCGGAATATCTTTAAACTGGAATTATGAGAGTAGGAGTCAGAATTGGAATTCGGGGCAGGTTACTAGGTTACGGAACCGGAGAAGAAGAATACTTCCGTAACCCTCTCAAAATTTTCTAGGCGTGATGTTACAGCTAATACAACAATAATCAAATATGCAATTACAACTTTTCATCGTTTTTTTAACTAATCATAAATGTGATTAATCATTAATTAATGTCTCTAAGCTGACAAAAATCAAGAACGCTGAAGTTCTTAAGTTTTGTCCCGGAGCTTTTCGAAAAACAAAAAATTTCAATTGTGTTAGTTATCATATATTGTATGCAGCTTATCCCTACTTTTATAATTTAACTAATAATTGTTTTCCTTTTTGCTTTTCAGGTATGTATCGAAACAAGAAATGTTCTTAAAAACGCACGGGAAGCAACCCTTTTCGTTTGGATAAAAACAGTAGATATACATGTGCTTCTATGTATGTAAGTATTTATCTGCTGATCTTTATAAAATGGTCAAGAATGTGAACCAATAGGAAGAAACAGCATTCACAAGCAATGACGAAATCAAATAAACGGGCGTGGTTTCCCTGAGAGCATAACGACCGACAACCCCATCCTGTATCCCTAGCAATGCTGTCATTATGTACGAGTATATAGTATATACTCAAACATATCTGTTTCAAATGTGCATATAAGAAGTATGTTTCTGCAACGTAAAAGAATATTCTACGTTTTAAATGAAGCTGCACAGGCACACGAGATGAAGAACTGATTTCAATCCTTTATGGATTACCTGCCTTCATCTCAATATAAATGGGATTTGCCTTGCACGAAATCAAAAGCCAACCCTCTCGTATGCTTTGTGACGCAATCTCTACATAGCATGATCTTTAAGATGTTGCATTCGCCAGTCAACCCTTAGAGATTTTCACGACGCAGTTCCAGTTTAAATAGGTTGGGCTGTGCTTTACACAAACAAATAGGGGTGTGCGTGGTTTTCTTGAGGTCTTGCTCATTTTGAGTTTCTTCGATTTTTTTTTTTTAATGTATTTCAACGATGTACCTCACTAGAACGCACCCATGCAAGGACGACTTTCAGGGTTTAACAATTTACCCTAAACACAATTTCCACGAGTGTGCTGCGCATTTATTGCCCCTCAGACAGGCTCGCAACTTTTCACTTTTCCTGTCTTTATTTCAGTTCATTTTATTTTAATTTAATTTCTCATATTTACATTTTTCTATTCTGCCTTCTTAGGTCGTTCTTATGCGTTTTCGTTGTGAATTATTTCAAATTTATGCAAATTGCCTTACCTTCTTCGTATGTTGGGTAAATATGTAATTTATAGAAAAAAGGCATCGAGTCTGTGATTTTCAACTAATTTAATTTTCTTTATTTGTTTGGATGCCTTTCGTGGAACTCGGTTTGACTTAATTAATGGGTTGAAGATATGAGAATTCTTACGTTGATAGAGTTGACATAATCGTTAATGGCGCGGTGTTTTTATTTATTCAAATACAATATTTGAAGTTTATTTGATTTATGTGATTACATGGATTTGTATTAGTTAATACTTGAACGAAAAAAGGTTGCATAAGCAGAAGGGTGCGTTTGTTAGGTTGCTTTACAATAACTGTCGTATATAATCCCAAATATTTGTAGAGATTTAAGAAATATGTTTTCTAAGCTAATTACAAATGCATTTAGAAGTCATTGGAATGCTTAGCTTTTCAAAGCAGACACTTTGTGTAGAGAATTGGCTTATAGACAGTTTGTCGCTCTAAAACGTGCGCCCTCAACAGTCGGTATGTATATAACCAAGTAATACCTGACCCTCCACCTTCCTCTATATTAATAAAACAAGAAGTTCTATCTCACTTATTTAGTTTTTGATTGCGCAATCGAGGGTGTTTTGTTTATTGGTTTCCTGATATTAATTAGCCTTTGTTTTATTGCCTTAGTAATGATATAATTCTCATAGTCGATATCCTGTAACACTTGCATTTTACCCTCCTGCGCTTCTAGTGATCACTTCAATTGCAATTCTCACCCTGACATATGTGCTGTCACACCCTCACCCTACAACAATTTCTGCCCATTAACAACCCCCTACTTCCGACTAACTTCACTCCCTCAAGGTACTTTTCTTTAACTTATCCCAAAAAATATTATTTAACAATATTTTTGGGCGAATTCAACATATCTATGTAATTATTATTGACTTAAATTAAACAGATAATTAAAAGTTCGGAGTTTCGATTCGTTTTTTAGGTGCACTTGTGCAAGGCAATTATGATAAGTAGATAGAAAAAAACAACTTGTTCGTGGAGAAGCAATGAAATGGAGATACCATGCAGTCGAAAGTATAGCTCTGCTGTTATAAGTTAACCTGTATCGATAGCTACAGTGATGTAAAACGAAATAAAAGTACTGAGACTTGTGACATTATACAAAATAGGAAACCCAAAAAATATCAGGTGAACGATTTCGAACTTGTAAATATTTCGTGCTGCTATTATTACACACCTCACTGTACTAAGGTATATGTGGAATATCAGCAACTAGATTAGGGTGAACAAATGCAATGCCTCAACTTCAAGTCAATGAGCTGTGTCGAAATACTTATTATTAATTAATAAATGTGTGTGCTATTTACCTTTTTTATTACATTAAATGTACACAAACAATAAATTGCATACCAATCAAAAATCAATTTAATGCAACAAAAACTCATTAACTTTTAAGGAAGTGCAAATGGAAAATGCAAGTGTACGCAGGTGTTTTGAAATCGATTAGGGAAGTTTGGGACGAAGTATTTACATGACAGAAAAGATAACCGTAAATAAACAACCCACATACATAAATTGGCTTAAGAATTCTGGGTTAAACAAATTATACAAAAATAAATAATAACAAAATGACAACAATAACAGTTTTTGAGCCAAAAAGTCTTTACAAAACTATTTTTATTGTCACCTTCTTGCAGGCTCTAATAAACAGCCGCTTTGCTCATGGAAATTCATTTGTTCCACTGGCCTTGTTTCCTTTATTTTATATGCAAACATTGCTAGTTTTTATGATCTTCATAAACACATACTTAAAAGCACACACATTTTCACTCGCGTACCTCACAACATCATTTTTAATCCCACCAAGTGTCACTCATAGTCGCATGAGTCGCACGTCGCACAGTGTACTGTTTCAGAAAGCTGAGTGCTCGGTGAGCTAGAACTATGGATCATCTGATTTTTTGCGGAATACTTTTAAAATATCATAAAATGCTTTGCAATGAATCTGTAGTTAAAGTTAAATAGGGTAAAACAATCCCCTATTTGAATTTACTTGTAGGTATGGACAGAAATCGCCTAACTAGCATTTACCGACCTAAGGACTCCCACTGTGCTTTTGCGTATAAGCTTCTTTGCTGAGATCAACAACAACAAATTTACTGCTCAGAAATCAAATAAAGCACCCATTTCACATAAGGCCAACAGATGTGCTCCAAAGTGTTTATTACTTTTCTTTTGTTTTTGTTTTAATCATGTATTTTTATGTCTGCCGGTTTGTTTAATTATTGGTACACTTGTCATAGTGGTGTTCTGTAAATAGCCACCAAAAAATAATTGCACCTTGAATAAGGTTACTTTTGTTTGATACAAAGGTTTTTAAGCAGTTCATTTGTATGCAGAGCTAGTTACAATGCACCTCAATCCGCTGTGATGAAGTCTTCAGTCATAAGGTTCAATTCTCTCCCAAATATTTTCTTTAAACTAAGGTTGTAATGACGACTTGGTCGTCGCGGAAAGCACTAAAGCCATTATGTTACTTCTTTCTAATATTCTGTTACAGCGTTTTTTGTTGGCAGCTACTCATTCAACGCGCCATTAAGAGAGACTAGTTTTAATTGTAAATGTGTACAGAGTCCCGTTTTAAATATCATAAATTTTAAGGTTAATTTTTTTCTTGTATCTTTTGTGTAAATTTTTGTCCCACATAATTAATCCCAATGAGCGAGTTATATTTATTCGTTGCTCTGTCATTCCATTTGCTGTTCTGAAGTTAAGAGCACATCTAAAGTGGTTGTGTTTCTCTCTGATCTTCTTGGTGTGCAACACATTGCAAACGTTGCCAATAATTTCTACAAAAGATATTTAGTCTACCCTAGGCGGTGTGTTTAGCAGAATCTGTCCTAAAAAGTAACTTCTGCTACTTGAAAGGGTTATTTTTTGTTGACTTTGTTTACTCCATCATTGCTCCTTTAACTTTGCCGCCAACCAAATTCGACGAATCTATTCGTTTTCAATTATTTCGTTTATACATTTTTTTTTGTTAGTACCTCTTTTGGGTGCAAGCATGCGTTTGATTTTTGTTCCAATTTCTGTGTCATTGAAAAGTTTGATATCCAAAAAGTTCTTGGTTCATTAGCGTCAACCTTCATGAGCTTCCGATGCTTGTTTGTATGTTTAACTTCAAACGCCGGAAGTAGGGGGACTTTTGCTGCAATTCTGAACAAATTTTCATAAAAACGTACATACATACATACATATATACCCAAAAACATACATAGGTGGGTGTGTGAAATCGTTAATAAATACATATATATTTGATAATGCATTTGAATTGGCATAAAACCACAAAATGAATTCTGCTGTCTATGCTCTTGTTCAGTTTAACAAGTTTGTTCCACTTTCATAGTAGCTAATTACCTTTTCTATTAGTAATTCCCAGAAATATTGGTACTCGATGGCCCTCATTCAAATTTCCCCTAAGTATAAAGTAATTATTATTTTTATTCATCCTTTTCCAAACAAAATTGCTCACTCTGTTAGCCCTTTTCTAATGAGGCGACTAATTAATCATTAAAAAGGGGTGGTCGTCAAATTTGTTTAAGCAAGTAGACAATTGCAGAGCACCAATTACAATTAGTAAGTTTTTTCATTAATTATGACCACAGAGAAATTTCTTTATCTACTTCAAAAGTAGAGTTTTAGGGTGCTACGAAAGTGAGTGTTTAAGGACAAAATGATTTGATTTAATAGCTTATTTTTCTTTAAGGTTATTTTGTTAATTTCTTTTTCCTATTTTTTAATAATACATATTTTGTTATTGATACTTTTTATAAATCAAATATTTTAGAATGTCTATTTTTAAATATTTTTTAACTAATTTTTATCTATTTTATTTGTATTATTTCGAAGTTAATTCATTCAATTCCAATTTCCAATTAGCCCTCCGGTTTCATATGTCCTCTTTTGATTTCTAGCTCCGTTTCTTTACACACACAATGCGATTACTGTTGTCTTGCTAAAAAAAAGGGGTGGTCGTCAAATTTGTTTAAGCAAGTAGACAATTGCAGAGCACCAATTACAATTAGTAAGTTTTTTCATTAATTATGACCACAGAGAAATTTCTTTATCTACTTCAAAAGTAGAGTTTTAGGGTGCTACGAAAGTGAGTGTTTAAGGACAAAATGATTTGATTTAATAGCTTATTTTTCTTTAAGGTTATTTTGTTAATTTCTTTTTCCTATTTTTTAATAATACATATTTTGTTATTGATACTTTTTATAAATCAAATATTTTAGAATGTCTATTTTTAAATATTTTTTAACTAATTTTTATCTATTTTATTTGTATTATTTCGAAGTTAATTCATTCAATTCCAATTTCCAATTAGCCCTCCGGTTTCATATGTCCTCTTTTGATTTCTAGCTCCGTTTCTTTACACACACAATGCGATTACTGTTGTCTTGCTAAAATCCAATACATTTCGAAAACTGCGTTTATTTGTTTTTGGGCCATCCTAATTGCTTATTATTGCATACCTTGTTATGCTCCAACCTTTTGTTTTTACTAAACAAAAGCAGATAATCCACATTATTAGAGAGCAGCTGCTGGTGTGCCTCTTTCCGTTGTCTATTCTTAAAGTTGGTTGACTTTTTCCTACGTTCCTTGGGTCTTCCCTCGCAACCGGTTTCTTTTGGTTTTCCGTCATTGCTAGATATTGGTACTTGCAGTTTGGTAGCTGCAAAAAAAAATAGCAAAACAACAATAAACAGAACGCTTATCAGATTGTTTTGCGGCTAAGCTACCTGGAAAACACATGAGCTGACGTATACGGCAAGCTGTAACTCAATACGCTTGTAAAGTAAATTATATAGAGTATATACGTGGGATCACCAAGATTTTTTGCTAAACGGCCAATAAAGAAAGTCAGAATGGAATTATGTACAAAAAATTTGCATTAGTTAAGAAAAATTGACCCCTAAGTTCATTCCTAATGGTGGTATTCGGAAAGTTTTCGTTAATATTTTCCGGCTTGTAGTCTGGAGTCTTTGGAACAACAATACAACGGTTAAAATGCAATAGCTCCATACAGGTAATGATCTTACGAATGTATACGTTTGTGTTGGAGCTGGTACTGAATCAGTCGCAGCCCCACAAAAAAATTTCAGCCCTAGTATTTACTAAGCTTAAAAGCTTAAAACATGTAAAAATGTTAGCTGAATAAATGAAATAATAAACAAACCTCCTATTGGAAGTTTAGTATATGACTTACTTACATATACATATGTACTTTAGATACGATGTACCTATGGATGTATTGTACGCGAGTTATAAATGAAAACTTGAATAGGCATATCATACGCTCTTGATAACTTCCCTCACGCAAATGACCGACCATAATTACATTATGGCAGTTAGTTTTTGTTTTGTTTTTTTTTTTGTAAAAGGGAAAAGCAATTAGTTTTAATACCCTCAAAAGTATTGGCGTGAATAATTGAAATATAATTAAGGAGAGTAATTTTAGTTGCTGGTGCGTAAATTTTATAACTAATCACCTTAACAGAAATGTACATACATTACAACAGAACTGCTTTTAAATTTGTTTGATCAAATAGTTTTGTATAAATATTATGACGGCAAATGTGACCTTCAGTGGAAATCCGATTGATTACTTTTGTTGAAAATTTAAATTGATAGAAGTTCCTCATGGGGAAACTTCAGCTTATATAAACTAATAAAACCTTAGCCGATATCTTCAAGCATAACCGTTAAACTTTCAAAGAAAATACTAATTTCAAAGTACAAGGTAGATAAAATTGAATGACTCTAAACAAACTAAATTATGCTCACCACCAAAAAAGTTTTCCTCGTAAAAGTCAACTCATAACAATGACAAGCAATCATAAACTAGATTCAAAGGTTGTAAGTATGTACGCCACGAGCTTCAAGAATATTTAGTAAAAGTATTAAGTGGGAAACTGCTTAGTAGTTTTATAGCAGTGATGACAAAACACGCGCCGATTGCGATTACAAGGAAGAGGGGCACCAGTAATGCTTTTAAATGATTTTAATTATTACTTTGCATTGGAGGGCACATGAGCCTCTAGAAAGTTTAAGTCATATTTGCATGCAGCTGGAGTTATTGCGCCAAAACATTTTATGTTATGTAGACGCGCACGTAAGATGCCTTATTTGGCTCCGTGAACGCCTCCCTTCATGCTTTTAACCGGAAAAACACATGCTTAAACTGGTGAAAGGTGCAAAAAATAAATGTGGTTAGTTTGTCAGTCACTAACTGCGTTCGCATACATATATGACTTTTACGATACAAGTAGTGTGGCACCAACATAATTTCTGGTCATGCCACAGTCGGAAGAACATGGTCGTTAAAATTTTACGACATTTTGTATGTTAGTCAACCATAATGTAGTTAGTTATTAGATAAATGTTTGAAATGCTCGGTCATTATTGAAACTCTGACAGAAGATAAAATGTGCTGTCTTGGTTTTCTTTTTTTTTTTAATGATAAAAGTGTTTTAGTACTGACAGCTGTAAAATTTGATGACATAATTTTCAAAATAGTTAGGTTATGTTAACTACCGCACAATAATCATAAAATTATATTTAAGTGCCTCTAAAACGACGGAAAGTACCGAAGCAAAAGTAAAAGAGGTATGTTTCATGTTTAAGTTTTGTTTCAAATATTTACAAAAACTTTAAAGGATTTTAATGCATATCTTGCAGTGATGATAATTATTTATATTGTTTTTCTGATTTTTCCTAATTTAAATCTATAATGTTCATTGTATTCATATCATTGATTTTAATTTAATTCAAGTCAATCTACTGCTAAGTGCTGTCTGATGTTGAGGTACATAAAAATAAGTCATTGGCGTGATTTTAATATATATATGTACATACATACATACATACATAGACACAAGTACATATGTAGGTGTGTTTTATATTATTTGAATAAATAACTATTTTATTTGTTTACTCATGCCAGTTTTGTTTACGTTTGAAGTATACTGACCCTTCCATGTAAATTTGGAACACAAAAAACAAAAACCAACATAAGAACACTTAATCTCAAACTAGTTTCATTTATTTACATAAGCAAAAGTTAAATCTAGAACATTTACAAAAACACACTTCCTTGTTCCTCATTCTAATTTTTTCTTCATTCTTCAACGAAAGGTTTTTCTTTTTACCTTGCATGTTTTCTAACCTCCTTGTGTAACCTTTCTTTGTCACATGCCTTCACTTTCTTTAGCTGCGCAACGTACATTTTCACGCTTTTGTTCTTTAATTAGAAATCTCACAACAAACTTGTCAGCCGCTGGCTTTTTTCATTTATATTTTCAACCTTTCGCCGTGTGCTAGTTACAAATCTCAGCATACTATTTTCATTTACATACCGCTTTTAAAATACATACATATATGCAGCTACATACACACATATGTATATAAGAAAGCCTCACCATACCACCTTTGCCTTGTTTGTTTGCATAATTACAACGCCGGCTTTGCACTGTCCATTTGTTAGTTTGTCACTGCATTTGTACTCTTTGTTTGTTTTACATACGCGCATCATTAATTACTATCTTTTTACTCTTTATAAACTGCTAGGCACCCTCTTTTACAACTCCCGTTTTCATTGCATTTGACATGTGTTTTGTGCTCATCTGTCAATTTGACATTCAAGCGCCAAATCCATGTGACCTTTCAGCCACCAAATCGCGTTTTCTTTTCAAAAACAAAAATTACTTTCTTGGTTTTTCTTTAAGTCGTGTGTAATTATGCAAGACAGTAGCTGATTAGTTTGCAGCACAGTTGTTGGTGTTATTGCAGCACAGCGACAACCTTTGGTTTGACATTTCATTTGTCATCTGTCAGCGCTTAACTCATGTGTCAAAAGTTAATCCGATTTAAAATGAGTTTTTGTTTGTTTTTTACTTTATTCCGCTTGTTACAGTAATTTCAATTATATGAAGCGCCATTAATAAAAATTTACATGCTTCGAGACTTAACAAATGGCTTTAATCGCTCGTTTTTCCATTTGTTTCTGGCCTGCACTCACTTTGTTGGATGGAAACATGGGTATTCCAAATTTTCTTCTCTTTACCTCTTTAAGGCTAACGTGACAGTTGTTAAATTGGCTGTTTGGGATTTTATCCGATTCGCCTAATTTGTCACATTTAAATTTCTTGAAATAACAATATAACACAAAGGCAATCCTGAATTCTGGCATGAAATGAGCTAACTTACACTGTGGTTTGAATCTTAAGATCGAAAGAGAGCCGTTCCACTATAAACTTTAGTAAAAATATTTTCTTACTAACTTGAATGAAGTAAATACCTTTCTCGTTTGATTTATCGGCCAAATATCGACTTTGGTGCCTCCTCTTTCTGTTATATTAATCAAAACAAATAATTTATGAAACCCCTTTCTTCAAGCTTTGCAGCAATGAATTCAAATTTGCATATAAATTGCATTTGTTGAACAAACCACGCCAAGCTAATTTAGAAGCAAAGCTTGTTCTCTGTTTTTATGCACTCTAAGCAAATTTTTGTAATCAATTTCAAAGAGAGATTTGCACAGCAAAAAAATCGCCTCAGGCAATTCGTAAAAATTAACACAAATAAATGCAAAGACATTTTCTTTTCAAATTTATTTATATTTAATTTCATGCCGCTTAGTGAACTGGTTAAACGTGTTATCAAGCAAGTATGATTGTACCTACGTATGACCACTGCTGCAGAAAAATCAAGTGAGCTCTTCAAATACACATTAAAAACACATTCACAAGCTTTGCGACAATGAGATCACGCCAAGGCTGCCCAACAAGGTAGCAAAGCACAAAATATACGCATGAAAGTTGTATCGTCAAACAATGAGACGATTTTTGCATATTAGATTGCAGACGTTTTGAACTAAAAGCATCCTGTAGACACAGCAATCAGTCAGAAAACTACTAGTTTACAACTAGAACTAGACTGAATGAGACCAGATCTAGCCCAAATAAAAAACAGAGCTTTATGGGATATTGGTGTGTTTCAAGGGTCAAAAAGTATAGCGGTTTAATGTTTAGCATTGCGTGATCCAATCTAGACGATAATTTCTGATGATACCGATACAGTCAGCATCATATTCAGACTTGGAATTGGTACTAGTTTTGTTGTAGTCGAGAACTAGTTAACTTGATTGTGTCAAAATGCGTATACAATAATGCTTTTATCTTACTACCTTACTTCCTACTCAGCTGCCGCACAGGAATCGTGTATCATTCTCAAACCAAACCCCAGCAGCAGAAACCTACTTGTACATACTTCCATACATACATATGTACATAATCTTACATATGTACTTGTGTGTAATTTTTGATTTCAATGCCATTCTCTTCACCCTTCTTGTTTGTGCTATTGTTTACAAGTACAACGCCTTGTGGTCTCTACTGACCACCTCCTGCTTTTTGGAGTAGCCTTCATAAATAAATTATTCTTTTTGTTGTTCTTGTCTCATTACTTTGTACGAATTTTTTCATTACTGTTTAAGTATGTATATTTTGTGATTTTAATATTTTTTACGATCTTTTAACAACTCATAATACAGCAATTTTCACGTGTAGCTTCCGATAGCCAGTTAACAGAAACTTGCCTACATACGAGTACCTTGTTGTCCAGCAAGATTAACCCTCTCATTTCACACAAGCGCTGTTGTCTTCAGACGGCCTTCTTTGAGTAGCTCTGAGATTTGAGTTGCCTAGAAGTCGCCATGCCAAACATATGTATGTATGTGTACCTCTGGTCATCTATTGTCCTTAGCTTGTTCGCCGTATGTTATTTTAGACAGAAGCCTTTTTGCATTGTTGCGCATATCACTCCCTTTTAATAATTTACATAACAATTAAAGCGCCCCTTTTTCTTGGTTGGTGTTGGTTTTTGTTGTTGTTGCAGTTACTGATTTTTCTAATATTTCCTTAAGTGGCAGGCTTATGAAATTGATCGCACGTTATTAACCCTGAAGTGTGTGGAGAACTTGAAATCCATTGTCGTTTTTTACCAGCATTTCCTTGTGTTGGTTTGTATCAGTTTTCTTCTGTTTGATGTAGCGAGAACTGGCTAATTTGTTTTGGTGGTATATGCCTTTTTGAAATGATGGCCGCCCAGCAGAACAATGGTTTTGGGTCTACATTCGTACGAGCATACGAGAACCATGCAATTAATATAGGTTTTTACTTTTCATTGGTATTCAAGAGCACATAATGAGAGGAAGTACTTATTGGATACAACTCTGGTTTAATTTATTATAGATTGAGGCGAATTTAATCTTTTAAAAGGTTTATTCCCTAATAGTGACAGAAATCCGGGAAAGTTCATGGAATAAAACTCATTAGGTTTCAAGCTCGATTCAGTTAAAATACAACGAAAAGGTAAACATACATACATATATATTATTCATGCGAGGAACCTTCAAAACTCACATTAAATTAACCAGTTAAGCCCACTTAAACAAATTTATTCATTTTTATGAAATAAACAACTAAAATAATTACAACACGCCACAAAAATATGGTTAATTTACTGGCAGTGTGCGCTTGTTGGATGTCAATGCACTGCCAAAGTGCATCTTTTGATTGCAACGGTGATGATGACATTGACAACTTCACGAAAAAGTACAATCGAAGGCAAACATTAAAACAATCGTACACCCGCCGATTACAAGCCAAGCCTGTACAAGAGACAATTTCGTTTGTAAGGCGCATGTGTCACCGCGACTCAACTTATATCATGCTTGCAAGCCGAGTTTTTCTTATTCACTACAAGCTGGCAGCTTCAAAGTAAATATTGGCATAACCTGACTCTGGCGTTACCCTTTTATGGTCAATAAAACAAGCGAACGCCTGCGCGTGCTGTTAACGCTTTTGTCAAACTGGCACACGTTTGAGCTTCAATATATGGAATTGTCTTATGGACTTTATAGATTGAATAATTTTTTTCTTAATTAGTTGGATAAAAACATATGAAACATAAGCACGCAGTTTACCTTAAGTTATTTTTTTGATTAAGGTATAAGTGTCCACCTACTATGAAGAATAAAAATTAATTAAGCTCACGGCTGAGTTGTTTTGCGTAAAGGGGGTTTTTGACTCTATCGAAGTTACAAAAATAATCTCTTATAAGGAATACTGGCTGCTGTTAAAGTGTTTTTATTGTTTTAGCGCGTATGTACGACGATATAAATACGCCAATATGACGTAGTGTGACGTTTGCTTGACAGCATCAAGCAGCTGACACACTTGCGAATTTGCTACACTACTCGAAATGTCACTGAATGACGAATGACGAATGGAAAATGGTCAAAATGTTGCAAAAAAAGACCCAGAAGAAGTCAAATCAGCCAAAGAAAAAACAAAAGACTGAAAGTGGCTGCAGAAGAATTGCTGAAAAATTGCAAAATTTGTTGAATGACAAGAAAAGAAAACATGTTGTACTTCAACTAACTCGACAAGAGCAAGTACTCTACGTCAAGATGAAACACATTGCAGAATAAAGGACGAAGACAGAGTTACAAATTGGACGAAAAATTGCTACTGTAGCAATGCATTTAAATCACAAAAGTGTTCGACCGTAACAAAAATCAAACAATTATTAACAAAACCAGAAGGTTATGTTGCTGTCCTTCCAGCTGGGAAGCGCCAAACTACTTATGTCCTTGCATGTGAGCATACATCTGTGCAGGGATATAACGTTGTTTGATGACTGGTCGCTTGCCTGCCTAACTGTCAATCAAAGTCATGATGAACTTAGACAAGAAATTTATTTGTACATACAACTACGCATATGATTTGTGTATGGTAAATGAAGTAGGCAGTCAAAAGGACAAAATGAACAACACTTTGCATGCATTGAGAAGGACGAGCTCAGAGTGGATCTCATTCAGTTGAGGAAGGGAGAGCACACATTGCCAGTTGTTAGCATTTTTCTGCCATAAATGTAATTCATATGCCTCTGCAAGTACTCATATCAAGCCTGTGCGTCACGTATACGCCATAAACCAACAAAGCTTCTACTGCTAATTACGCAAAGAACTAAAGCGATGACGTAGAGCAAAACGATGGGAAGTGGAAAACAAGTTCGTTCCATCTCAGTGGAAATATTCATATGAGAAAATGAATGGCGATAGAAAGCGAAAAGCAAGCAAGTAGTTTTAAACCGCTCAAGTGCTATGATGCTGGCTCGTCAAACAACGACAACGTCAGCAACGAAAAGAGCCAAGTGAGTCAGTAAGCAGAGTATAAAAAAAAACAATCACATGGAAATTAGCTAGCTGCTACATATTTAGTACAATATCAACTAAAGGCTGTTGAAACAAGTACGTGAACTTACTTAAGAACCTAATAATTTGCAGTTACTTATGACCGTTGACTATTGTTAGCTCTGGGATTCTTTGCCTCTGGTTCACTGAACTTTTTACAAGGAAGTTTACAACATGCAGTACTTTGTAGTATTTCTGGAATAATTTTATAAGTATTTCCTAGAAGACAATTAAAAGCTAAACATTTTGCATAACTCCTTTATATAGCTTCTTTAATAGGAAGTGAATAGTTTTTTGGTAATTTTTCACACGCTTCGCATAACTAGTTTTTCTTGCTGCTTTTCGTTTTTATAAACTGTCTATCAAAAACGTTGTCAAAAGGTCATTCTTGACGACTGTCATGAAATGTGTGAATTACGTTTGTTTCATATTTTTACCATTTTTAGCTATTGCCTGTCAACTACTTATGAGTTAATCGAATTAAGTGGCACATAATTAAGCTATCCAATCAATTTAAAAATTAAACAGCTCTGCTGACTTTTCAGTTATTTCATAAAATCTTAAAGTTATTTTAAGCTATTTGTATCACAGTTTAGAACTTCTTAGAAATATTCAAAGAGTGTATAAGTTATATCGAATAAAACGCCGCCAGTTCAAAAAGTTTATTTTCTGTTTAACGTTTTTATTCCAGATTCATTTGTCAACAGTCAAGAATGGACGATCTCACGTTCAGTACCCGATTTGCGTCTGGGTATTGTTGGTGCATTGAACTCTGGCAAATCAGCTTTAGTGCATCGATATTTAACTGGTTCCTATATGCAAGAGGAGTCGCCTGAAGGTGGTCGCTTTAAGAAAGAAGTATTCATAGATGGTCAAAGTTATTTATTACTGATACGGGATGAAGGTGGACCGCCAGAAATGCAGGTAAGGGCGCATAACTTTTAACTTTACTAGAGTCATACCTTTGCCTTCAAATCCTAATATTAACTTGGATATTAGTACAATCAAAGTTAACCAAACTCACCAAGAAAGAAACGGAAAACTTTTAGCAGGTTAGTGTTGCTTTAAATTGCATAGTCACATATAAACAGCCACATCTTGGTGAGCAAAGGCATAATTTACATGCCTAGTTAACACCGGCGCTATACTCACAGCGAAGTTATCGCATTCACCTTGACTTTATAGTTGGCATGAACACGCACTTAGTTTGAGCTCTTTCAACTTTTGATGTAGCCCAAAGTCGACTCTTAACGTATTTGATTTATGCAATTTACAAGCAAACTTTTTTTGTGATGACATAAAGTATATACTTAATTTACTTGTAATGTAAAGCCATTTTCGCAAATCGTATCACGCACCTAAAAGCTGCATAATTTCCACCTTGTTATCTTACATGCCTCAAGGCATATGCATACATGCATATAGCATTTGGTGAGTGCATACAAACTTTTCCATAGCATACTTTCAGGCGTAATGGCTCAAGGAAAAGTTTTGATTGGCATGTTTCATCAACTTGCATTATAACAACAAATTCAGTGCCTGCTACTGATATTTTAATAACTCAATAATAAGTTGTATTCATACCAATTAAGAAGTTCTTATTGTGTCAATACTTATGTAAACTCTCAAAGCGTCGAAAGCTCTATCAGCTTTATACGGCAGTGCTGTTATTGTGACTTCAAAAATTTTATTCTAATTCCATTTACAAAATGTTTCCATGTTCATGTTGCTGGCCTTTTGAAACAAAAAGCTTTTACTTCTACGGTACATTCTATCTTTCATTTTATTTTCATCCCTCGAATAATGTAATTTAATTAAACCTCCCCCAACTTATGAAAACAAAAGTCAGAAATGCGTGAATGAAATGGTTAGTAGCAGCTAGCAATATTTTCTGTTTGCCTGTTAGAAAGCACTTCTATTAAAATGTTTTCATGCACATGATGGACTGCACCTGGCATATGTACTATTTACTCTATATTAACTCAAAATTTAGTAATATCTATGAGATATCCTCGTATCTATGTACATACATAATACATACACACAAATATTAGTTTGATTATCTTAGTATCCTTTGAGCGCTTATTTAAATTTTGAAGCTGTGGAATTGAATCTTTTCAATGGAAATATTAATTTAAAATTAAACTATTTCAGAATTGAACATAAAAATGTAAAGAAAATCATTTAAATTCATTTCTCACTTTGCTTTTAATTATTTCCTTAAACTCTCGACAATGGAGTATTTTATTTGAAAACTTTGCTCTTAACCAACAATAGAACTCATTTCAACAATGGTTAGTACCACAATCCATGTACCACATTAAGTTTACTTACTCCGCTGCTCATAAGCACACAAGGAAATACATTTAGGGCGCACATACCATAGATGGTCATTCTCCATTATCACTAAAATATCATTGAATATGAATTTGAGTGCTGAAGGAAATTAAGTTCCACTAAAAATAAATGTTGTTTGATAATACTTGTTTCTTGTTTTTGGCCCAACAATTGAATGCAATTTCGCAAAGGAACTTCATCTTCATTAACACTCATATTCATATTTAGTGCAGATTGGTCCTCCTCAGCATTAATGCAAGCTGCCCATGCCTGGTACATACGCACGTCAATAAACAGGAACAAACTCAAAAGTCTCTCCATTTTTCTTGTTTACTCTTTGGTTAAGAGACTAAACAATACCATCAAGTTTACTTACTTTATACTTTTTGTGCATGAGCTAAACTCTGTCAAACAAAAACAATATCTAAGGGTTTCGTTTTTATTCTTTATACTTACTTTTCTTCCTCGGTCTTGCGGAAAAGCATAACTACAATACATACATATATTTAGTACTATTTTGTTGCAAAGTCAAAGGGAAAGTAATACAATAGTTGTTAGACTATATACTATATGAAGATATCTAAAAGTAGTACCAAGTTTCAAAGAAAATTATGAAAATAAAGCTCTAATGTACGCTCACTTTTTGTATAGACATTCTTTAATATTTTTATTCGCCCCATTTCACATGATTCACTAGCAGCATATCGTCGTTTGGTCTAATAAAAACTTCTTCACTCCATTCATACCTTCCACCAATTTTCACATTCTACATGATTTATCATTTCAAGACAGTTTGAATTGCTTGCGTTGAGGGTAAAAAAATATTACAAATAGTTCAATACCTTTCCTTGTCTTAGCGATCTACGTACGAGTACTTGTAGAGGGTGTAAAGTCAAGCTAACAGTGAAATTTTCAATTGTAGATCACGCTTTGAATGTGGGTCAATTGCTGTCCTTTTTGTTGTCAACGAATATTGCATGCATAGTTTCTCCCCCATACATGTTGTCTTGTCTTGGCATAAACTGCTAGGGGTGGATATTTTTTTTTTTTTGCAAAATCTAGTGGAGTGCACACAAACGCGAATATCTAACGAAGAAAATGTGCTAGAAAAATAATAAAACTTGGCATTATTGTAATGATGGAACTAAAAGTGGGTGGAGAATCTTAGCGCATTGTTACAAGTGTTGTTATATTCTGTAGGTAAGTTTAGTAGAATAATACATAAAGTCATAATAAAGCTCTCATACAGCTCAAGTATTTCCAAAGCTTGCATGTGTTTGTATGTACTTATATGAGTTAGTTATACTCTGTTGACTTTTATTGAATCGCATACTTGATCGAATGTAGGTTAGTGTGCTTCAGGGAATTTTACAGTTTTCTATCGGTATAACGCTACATTGCATTTCATAACAATGCAGGAGGGGCAGACTTTTGTGATAAAGCTTTCAAAGATTTTAATCAGAAAAACTATTCAACTGAGCTATTGAAACCTGGAGCTAAGTCCTATAAATATCAGTTACATTCATCTAAACAACGCTCCAAAAATTTACGATTTAGGTACACCCTCGGTAAATTGCTGCATATTAAAAAAAGAAACCAAAGATACATTCACGCATACATAAGCACTAAGGTTCTTTCAATATTAAATTGATTGTAGTCAATACTCTACAATACAACTCTCTATATGCAACCTCTTATGTATATTCACATGTCTAAGTTCTAGGTGGCTCTTTCACAAAAGTAGACAAAACACGACAGCTACAATATCTGTGCAGTTCATACATATATAGGAACAACATTCTCACAAGTCGACTGTGACAACAACTAACATAACAACTAAATCCGATTAAATTCGTTGCAGTATCTAGTTGCAATCATATACATACATACATACATATGTACATAATAAATTTGTGCTTACAAAATAAGCTTTCGTCTAGTACATGCCTCTATTTCTATTTTACCTTTGTATTCCCATCTTTGCATTCCCATTTACTAGGGTACTTGACAGGTATCCTTTGTACTGTCACTTTGGCCAATACGAGTGACAGCGTACTACTGACTAGCTGCTAGTTGTTGCTCACTTAATAACATGAATAACCGAGTTTCATTGAATCTAGGTTTTGTTATCAACTTACAACAGGTATTGCAGACGGCAAGAAAGATTACTTAATAAAAAGACAAAAAGTAAATATTATGACAAATTGGCTTTAATAAATATAGTTTCCCGCACACGTTATTTTTGTCTTTGGAATTCGTTGCTGACAGAGCTAGTAAATACCAGACCAAAGCAAACAAACAAGCCAAGCAATAATATCTAAATCGATATCTGGTGCTAGGAAACCCAACCTGAATACTTCACGACGCAGTTCGACATTCAAAACATTTTGTAGCACACAAAACCTACGCTCGCTGACCTGACCCCTGCTCATGTAGGTGTTTACCTGCAAAGCGTCAAAGTGTAAATGCACAGAATTACAAAAGGATAAATGTCACAGCACCACTAAATACGAGTACGGCTATGCTAAAACGTTGAAACCGCAGTAAATGAGCCCCGCCCTGGGTTAAATATTCATTAAAACAAACTAGGCTACCAGCTAAAGCGGTGGGTAATATTCTCGTTTCCTTTCTTTTTCTTTTTTTTTGCCAGTCTGCAAATGCCATCGGTCACTTAACTGTGTTTCATTGCGGTTGTTGTCGACCATATGACACGCTTCACATCACAAACAAGTACTCGAGTACGTTCATGTCTACCAAGCGCACCATCACATTGCATGCGGCTCTACGGCACACAAACAGATCGATGGCAAATCAATTGCGGCATTTTAGGCGCTCAAACGTTAAGTCAGCCGACTACTGCGAATGCAAGCGAAATGTGTAGAGCTTGCGGCAGGCGTGAATGGCGCCTTTGGTATTTGTATGAGTGTATGTGTAGTTGTGGTTTTTAGAATTGCGCTTGGTTTGTATTTTTTGACTTACATCCCTTAATTATTTGCAACTGCTTCGTTGCTAAAAATATTCGTTTCTCAGTGAGATTTTTTTGTTTTGTTATTTAAATACGTTTTAAAGACTTTGCTTTATTGTAAATTCGCGCAATCAGTGACGTTAATGTCAGCTGGAGATTAACGATTTTGTTTTTGTTATTTTCCACCGGAGGCGCGAATATTTGGCAATCGAAAGTGACATGCAAAGCCAGGGGTTCAAGGAGTGTGGGCCACAGTATGCTAGCTGTCACTTCATCATACGCTTTTGGTGACCTTTTTCCTTTCACTTTAAGCCTCACTGCAAATACTACAAAAGCTATGAAGCGCTTTACATCTTTTTTGTTCGCTTACTGGCATTCGCTTACTGCATTTTACTCTAGTTTATTGTCTGCGTAAAGCCAACAGCGCTCTTGTTTGTGCAATTTTTCAATATGTCAATATTTGCCATGCTCGAGGCGATAAATGGAAAGAACGTAGGAATTAAAAAAATTTTGCGCAAGCGAATTTTCCGTGCAACCCCTTTGCACAGCAGACAGGGCCATACGACATAGCAGCGCTCATATCAATTCATATTTCTGTAGTACTTGGCTGAAACAAAAGAATAGTTACTGGGATTATAGTTTTAATACGGCTTTTCACAATTTTCTATTACTTATGCGTTTCAGATATGTTTGCAGTTGGCATTTTCTTTTATTTGTTGTTAGTTTGTGTCTGGCACGCGTTGACTTTTTTCCATTTCACTTTTACCCCGTTTACTGTTTGTCTGCTGTTTTCTAGCATACTCGTAGTTGGGGTGGGGTATACATTTTTCATTACTGGAATTTTTCATATAACGTTCACAGTGTTTTTTTTCTCTAATCTATTATGGGCTTAATTTAAAGCCTTTTGATGCAGTTTATTTTTATAATTTTATTTGATATGTTAACCTATTCTCTTTGCTGTAATTTGAAAAGTAAATACCATATGAATTATGGATTTATTGCAGTACATAGGCCGATTCATATTGAAAATTGATTGTTTAATAGAACTTTGCATAAAACAATGAGTAAATATCTTTTCCAAAAAACAATTAATACATGTTAAAAATATATATGTATGCACTTTAATGTATTATACATGTGTAGTAGCATTTACCCAAATGAATTTTTAAATTAACCATCCATGAAAAGCGATTAAATGTAGGTATGTATTACTTTACAACGCGCGTTTTTTAACAAACTACATCGCTGGGCATTAGGAATCTAAGACAAAATAAATGATAACGGGAGTGAATGTAATGCATACCACTTTCCCGAGACGAAAAAACACATTCGCAACGCGGAAACATTGAGGCCTTTGGGTGGCATGCACTGAATATTTGGTCTGGTAGCCATTTGATTTTCATGGCAACCGTTACACCAGAAAACGATGTAGCAAATGGAGAAATTTGAATTCTCTTCAAAAGCAAGGTTGTGACCAATAACGCGCAACTAAATGTGTTTTGTCCTATGCCTCCAACAGGAAGGTTGCAGGAAACGAAAGCCAACCGTTGGAGAAAAGCGATTTTAACATGCACAAAGCGAAATTGAAATAAAGAACCCGCCCGCATATATCGAGTTGTGGGGTGTTTGCGCTGAAAATAGCACGAGTTCATATAAAAGCTTGGACAAAAGTGTATATGTGGCATGCCACACAGTGTCAAATCGCACGCATGCCAACCTCACAGTTTCTGTAATAATAACTGACTAACGAGCGTTGCCGTGCAGAATAAGAAGTAAATGACGATTGAAGTGATGTGTGTCTCGAGTGCACGTGCCGCTGCAACCGCTGCCGCTACTAACTAAGGGAGCAGGATCCAGCAACGATATGAAGGCGTCAATGGCACACGTCTTTATCATGCGCGTGAATAGAAAAACATCAACAACAGTTATATGAACTGTGTTGGCAATGCCATGCAACCTAAGCTAACCATTATCAAGGGCCAGACACTGTATTTACCCTCCTTCATGCCAATTGCAATCTTACTGGCGTCTCTGGGACTCGTTGTTTTTCGTAATGCGACACTCTGCAACTGTCACTATCGCCATACGTCTATTATTTATCTCACACGCGATAGAATACTGCAGCATTGCAGTGATTTTCAAAGCAAAGCTAACATCAAACCGCCAATAAACACTTTAAGACCCGTTGGGGTGACACGCGCAGTTCGCTATGACCGAAACAAAATCCAACAAATTGCATAATAACTAATGTTTTATATCTAGGAGAGCAGGGCTAGCTAATAACAGTTCAGGATGACTGCAATCTACTAGTTATGCCGGTATAAAGAAACATTTTTGTAGGAGTTGTTATGACAGGGATGTGTTTATTTCTGTATCGAATAGGAGTTTCAAGGCTTCACTCAAATTTGTCGTGGTCAGTTGAGTGTAGTGCTACAGTTCTGAGTTCAATCATATTTCAGACATCTTAGGGATCATAGTTCCTTCCCTTTAAGTATCCAGGAAGCAATTATATTTCTTAAAAACGTTGTAAGTAGAAATGAAAGAGCTCAACCCATTTGCGTTTCGTAGTGCCATTGTATGGCACAACACTGTATCTATTTGTGCGTGTTGGCAAATCATTTGAATAAAGGCTCACATACAATGAAGGAAAACTAGCTTGGCAATTAGATGCTAAGAAGGCTACTTGAGAAACTTCAGCACTCGAGTAGTTTTCATTTATTCGTATGAGCTACCGCTTCGAAGATGTTTGATAGGCACGCATATACATATGTATGTAGTAACTAGGGGTTCATTATTCTTTTCAGTTTACTCCTAGTACTGTGCTAGTAAAGTTCGCATTCCCTATTCATATGTATTTGTCGCATTTAATAATACATATCAGCAGCAGGAAGTTGTTGAAACCGCGTTTGTGGCACTTTGAGCACGTGTTTGTAAACGTTGGTTTTTATAGGAATACGTAAGTAAACACCAGGGATGTCAATACCGGGATCGCGCTTTGTTTCTTTCTCACAAACCCGCGGTTTTGAATTATATTACTAAAGATTAAATGAGTCAAAAGTATCTCTTTTACTGAAACTTTCTCCTGAACTGAAAATGCCGGTTGGGTATGTGATTGTTAATTCGGAATGCCATAACTTTTAATTTGACTTAAGTATTTGAGAAGATCTAGAACCTTTTTAGAGACAATAAAATATGTATTTCAACTTGATAAATTAAGATAATCAGATAATTTTCTGGTTAAGCTAGGGAATAACAAACCGCTAAGCTAAAACGCAATAAACAGAGCAGCAAATTCACTTTTCCTATTACGTTTTGCATACATACGAGTACTAGCAGGCGCATGTACAATATACATTGTACCCACCACCATCATCACCACTCCAACCACCTACAGCAGATCCTTGTACCTTCCGATGACAAGACTTGTGTCGAGCACACTTCCGCTACGGCGATTTAACTGTTTAAACAACAACAAAAGCAAAAACAATAAAATAAGAAGCTTCGTGCCAAGATAATATGTATGTATGTATGTATGTTTGAATGTATGTATAAAAACAGGCAAATGTCTACCCAGCCAGAAAAATTATCGCAAAAGAGTCTGCATCCCGAACAATAATTTCAATTGCTTTCTTCTTAGGAATTGGTCAGTGATTGAGAGTAAAGAAACTAGACTGCTTCTAGTGGAGTGTAGATTGTTCGAACCTGGAACCTGAGTAGTTTTCTAACATTTTAAGATATCGAAAATCGCTCTTTAAAGCCAATACCCCTAAGGCACATGCTAATTTATTGGCTGACCAAGCATATAATCAGACAACATTCAAGGGCATAACGAGCTATAAAAGTAAATCTTATATAATCATATCATCACATAACATTTCGTTTTCTATTTGACTGTGGCTTTGGAACCAATTTGAAATCACACAACCTTGCTCACGAGCATCTTGAGTATGTCAAAAGTCTCTGCTTAATATCCTAAATGCTGGCTGGGATAAATGTCCACACACGCAAGGATACGTAGTCATCAGTCATTTGCTATGTCGCCAGCGCGTCGCTCGAGGACATCATTACCATGCACAGAGGCCCATAACCGCCACTACCCCCTGTATCACCACCACCGCCCAGAGCGCTACACAGCAAATGTAAGCGAGTGTGCCAAAAAGTATGTGAGTCTGCCACCATCAACAACATACTCGTATTCTCCTTCCCTCAATTCATTCGTTATCATTCAATTTTCTTTGCCGCCGTCGCCAACATAACCATTCATATTTGTAGCCGTCGCCGCTGTCGTCGTCTGGCGTTTCGGTATATACAAAAAATGGGGTTTCCCGGCAACTACAATATACTCGTAAGCACCCATCCTCCCCCTCAACCTCTATTTGCGTCGCACATCAATATTCGTTAGTGTGCTGTGCCAGCAATTTTTTTCTATTTTATTTGCCAACAAATGCCCACAATAACAATAAAAACAACTGGAAAATGAAATCACAAACAGAAGCTTTTTCTGAAATATTTGTATGTATGTGTTGAATCCTATGAATCCTATGGAAAACGCTGTTGCCGGCTGAATGCCTGCCTACCTTCCTGGTTCGTTGGCTTGCTGTTTGGCGAGTTAGTGTTGTTTTAGCTGGCAAGGAAGACAGACGGTAGCAAAAGCGGTTTAATCGTTTGAAGTTTTAGTATATGTACTGTGGTTGTAATTTATTTCAACGCGAGAAGCATACATTGAGGCGTCAAAGGGTAGACATCTCAAATAATTTTAAGAATTTCCGGATTTGTAAATTTGTCAGTATTCAATTTCGAAAAAGGTAAGCCAGTGTTTGTATTCTAATAAAAAATTCAAATTTCTAATAAATTAGGTTCGCAGTTGCACCTCTCCAAATCAACCTGCATTTTGTATATTCGCCTTCATTTTTAAATTTCGTATGTATGTATGTATGTATTATTAAATTCATTACCGAATGTTGCGCTCAGAGAGAGAGAGAGCACAGAGCATAGTACTCCATCAACAACATGAAACTCTCCAAAAGCTAGACACCCTCACATTTTCCTACTCAGGAACGTTGTGTACAGGTTGCAGGCCACATTCGCCACCTTCACGTACACCCTTTCGGGCAACTTGCATTCTGAAGCTGATGATGTTTTATAATCCTGCGCAGTAATGTGCAGCAACATCCACCCCAACTCTGTAGTCTACGTATAATTTCAGCTTCAATATCAACAAAAACATCTTTGTACATATGTATATATGTATAATTGCAATAGCAACAGCAACAAACTCAGCAGCAAACGCTCACTGATTTGCATGCAACAAAGCAAGAACAAGAGGCAGTTATTTGCTACTTCAACGCTTTGCATGCATCAGACGCAGCGTATAGTCAGACAGAAGCCAACACATACATACATACATAGCAAATATGCACTTTTCTTGAATTTAAAGACAAATGTATGTAGATGCTGCTTAGTTTCTATATACTTGTACATACATACATATGTTTTTCAAGAGATTTTAAAAAAGGTTCATTATCCTGTGCTTTAACTTGGTGGTACCGCATTTCAGCCCCCCCCCCCCCCCCCCGCCCCCCCGCTAGCGTAAAGCTATCAATTCATCTCAAAGTAAACTAATATTAAGCTAAATTTATTACTGCTAATAGAAATATTCTTTTAGGTTTACTTGCAGTCCCATTTTCTGGTTTAATGTTTTAAGAGATATTTTGTATGCCTACAAGTAAAGGCGCCCCTAAAACTATGCTACGCGTTGGTGACCTCTGCTTCATTAAAAATGCTTGTAAATCGCGCCAAGTGCCTTATTTGTGAAGTGTAACCTTAACAACTACACACGCAGCTAAATAGATACACATACATACATATTTATGTATAAATAATTCCTAACAAATTGTCCAGCGATCCTTGTGTAAATGCCTTTTTTAGCTTTCCTCTATTCAGCAAATTTTCTACCTTTTTTTTTTGCTTCTCCGTCTGCTGTTCAGGCTTTTATTTATTCAAGCACACATCTCACCATGGGCCAGAAATCATACTTTCCTGGCTGAACATTTTTTGCAATTATTAAAATCAGCTTCTTGAGCACTAACAATTTTTCCTATCGAAATTTCAAAAATCAAAATACGAGTAGGCTATATTAAAGTTAAAAATATTTGCTTTTTCTGGAACTGGATATATATGTATATATCGCTTCTCTAGTTCAACAACGACGCAATTGTCAATTTTAAAGTTTCGAGATAACGCTCACAAAAGCTTTAAAAAGTACTAATTATTGCTGTGTATCAATTTTATAATTGTATTACAAATAGTTTTCGCGCTAGACGCTTGCGAAGTTGTTCCAATCGTGAATAACGTATGCGCGGACAAATATTGAAACTTGCTTCACCAAAACTTTATATTTTACAATTGCGTCGTTGTTGAACTAGGGAAGCGATATATTTTATTTACTCAGCCGCTGATAGTCAGTTTAATATTTCTTATCCACGTAGATAATTTACATCTAGACAGCCTTTCGCCAAGTCGATTCAAAATTTAAATATCTTGCGACTGAAAATATGGGATTGATTTCTAGGAAAAAATTTAACTCACAATTTTAGTATGCATTAAATTTTTTTTTAAATAGAAACGAATTGAATCGCCCAAGAAGTATAGAAAAGAAAATCGCGTATGTACACATATTTAAAATTGTAAATTAGCGCTGTTTAAGCCACCTGACCCATAGTGCAACCGCCGCCGTCAGCTCTTTTATGTGTTACGAGTGTGCTAACTCATTCAAACCCATTTAGAAAGTTCTTTATTTGTATTGTTGTTGTATAAATGAAAACATTTATGTAGTAGTGAATGCTCTTTGTTTTGTTCTAGCTGACTGGTACCTTGGTTACTTAACCTTTACTTAAGGCACAGCAAAGTCAAGGGCTTGCATATGCAAGAATTTCTTGAATGACGCTTAGCAGTTAACTCTGCTGTTTTAAATGCAAAATTTTGTTTTCCTCTTTTGTTTGAAAACTTTGTTTTATTTTTTTATCTTCTTTGCTTTCGTATGTTTTAGTATTGGAGTCATTCAGCTTTTGTTGTACTCGTACTTATTAGCTCTCATACAAATTACACCGTTAGTCTTATGGCGTATTCTTAATTGCGACGCTTTCATTCTGTTAATAATAAAAGTCGTTGCACTCACTGCTTAATTTTAAATTTATTGTTCTACGCAAATGTTGTATTTTTTTCGTCCTTACAAAACTCTTCACCCTTTTTCAAATGCAACCCTTTTTTCCCATTACAGTTTGCCGCCTGGGTTGATGCTGTGATTTTCGTTTTTAGTCTTGAGAACGAGAGTAGTTTCAATACAATTTACAACTACTTCAACAAAATGGCGCATTTTCGTAATGGTCAAGATTTACCAATGATTTTAGTCGGCACACAAGGTAAGTGTTTTTATACTTGAAACGGAAGTATGCTTGACTGTTGAATATTTATTTGTGTTTAATATTGGGTAATATACTAATTTGGTATACCAAGGGCGAACTCACAAGGGACTAATAACAATATCGTATCTTCTTTTAGATGCCATAAGCGAACGGAATCCACGTGTGATCGATGACTCGAGAGCGAGAAAGCTAGCAAATGATTTGAAACGCTGTTCGTACTATGAAACGTGTGCGACGTATGGTCTCAATGTCGAGCGGGTCTTTCAGGATGGTAAGTTTATTGAACAACCGTTACATTGTACTAGTTTTTGCAGTTTTAAGTACTACATAACTTTCTTGAGCACATTACTCCTTCGTCATTCACTAATATCCAAAAACTTCCTCTCGATCTTCACAGCTTGTCAAAAGATCCTGCAGCAGCGCATTCCCTTACCTCCTACCGTCACCTCGCGACCCACAACGCCACAAGGCACACGCCTAGGCATAGCTTCCTATCACCATAACTCAAGCAATCACAGTAGTGTCAACGCGAATGGCTTCTCTGCATCCACTTCATCTGTGCAGGGAGCCGTTTCCAGCAGCAATCTGTCGTTGCCGCACCGCCATCACGCGCTATCCACATCATCACATCACATTCCAATGCGAATGAGCGCCGATTTTGTGCATAGCGAACAGCAACAGCACAGTTTGCCACCAAATCAAAAGTCATGGCAACAGCAACAACAACAACACCAACACCAAAAAGAGCAGCAACAACGTGATCGTGAGCTTAGTATGCTCACAAATGAAAATAATAACATTACCAAATTTACGCCAACACATCACCAGCACCAACAGCAACATCTACAACAACAACAACAACAACAACAACAACAGCAACATGCGCATCAGCAATCAAATCATCAAACTGCTGAGAGTTTACCAGCATTGAGTTTGGTGCCAATGCGTGAGAATAAAGACAATGGCAGCGGTGGTATTGGCGGTGGTGGCGGTGGCGGCAGCAGCGGCGGTGGTAAGGATCTACCGACACCCACATCCACGCCCACAACAAGTCGCAAGAGTCGACGACGTTCAAATCTCTTCATACCCTCCTCCTCGAAGAAGGGCGAGAAAGATTTGAAAAATGGTGAATTGGGTAGCGGACGTTCCATACCAATAAAACAGGGTTACCTCTACAAACGGTCCAGCAAGTCGTTGAACAAAGAATGGAAAAAGAAATATGTGACGCTATGCGATGATGGTCGTCTCACATATCATCCTTCATTGCATGATTATATGGATGATGTGCATGGCAAAGAAATCCCATTGCAATATGTAACTGTAAAAGTGCCGGGCCAGAAGCCACGCGGTTCTAAGTCAATCATTACTAACAGCGCGCTCACCACATCAATGCATATGAACGGTCGCAGTCATGGACATAATGGTCTGAGCGAAGGCATTGGCTGTTTGTCAATTGTAAAGGATAGCAAAGAGAAGAAGCTGACCGAAAAGGTGCTACTCACCGCCTTCGATACCCTACGCGAGCCCGTCAAATCGAATTCTTCTCAGCAGACCAGCGGTGATGAGGGCATAGCAATGTCAAATTCGAATTCTCAGACATTTATTGCTGGCAGCGATAGTCAACAACAGCTGCAGCAGCAACAGCGTGAGTTACTTGCCGTCAATGCGGCAAACAAGTTAGAATCTCAGACACCAAATGTTAAGAAACGTCATCGACGCATGAAGAGTAGCAGTGTCAAGTCAAATGAAGTGGATGATTCCGATATTTATGAGTTTTTCATTGTATCGCTGGACTCCAAACAGTGGCACTTTGAAGCGGCAAGCTCGGAGGATCGTGACGAATGGGTAGCCGCTATAGAGCAGGAGATTTTCAAGAGCTTGCAAGGCATTGAAAGTACGAAAACCAAACCGGCAACCACAAGTGAACTGGCCTCAATGGTGGCGATAAGGACGCGTGTGCTTGGCAATGGCTACTGCGTTGATTGTGATGCGCCGAGTAAGTATGAGCATGACACATTCTCCGCGCCTCTGTATTTATTTATTTATTTACTTTCAGATCCTGAATGGGCTAGCTTGAATCTGGGTGTGCTCATGTGCATCGAATGCTCAGGCATTCATCGTAATTTGGGTTCACATATTTCAAAAGTGCGTTCTTTGGGTTTGGATGATTGGCCGTAAGTATAGGTTTTATCCAAGTGTGTGTAAGGAGTCTTCGAATCATATATTTTTCCTAATTTATAGAGCTGGCCATCTCAGCGTAATGCTTGCCATCGGCAATAGTCTGGCCAATTCCGTGTGGGAGGCAAACTCTCTGCAGCGTAGCAAACCAAAGCCAAATTCAGCTCGCGAAGAGAAGGAAGCGTGGATACGGAGCAAATATGAAGCTAAAGAATTTTTAGCTCAGTGCAATACGAACACAAATACAACGCCGGGACAGCAATTAATTGAAGCAGTAATAAGGTAAAGGAAGTAAAAAACACATTGCCAATATTGCATCGGCTTACTTTTTGATGTGATATATATGATGCAAAATTGGTCAAAGCCGCATCATGTGATTGTCACAATGACATTTTCAAAATCGTCCACAAACATTCCCGCATCAATGTGATTGGTGTAATATTTCACCACATGATATGACTCTGCACGATATGCATCATATGACATATGTAACTTGAATCACTTGGTTCTAGAGAAATATCATATCGTTCTAATGTAAAAATATCACGTGATATGGCTTGGATTCGTTTGCTTCATCGCTATTTTAATATTTAAAAAAAATGAACTTGGGTGAACTATTTTTAATAAAAACTACTTCTTGTTTCACCAAAATTCAGGTCGGACATTAAATCCATTATCGTGATACTCGCCACATCCACCAATGAGGTGACCAATGCCAATGTGAGTCCACGTGATGTGCGAACGCCATTGTTGTTAGCCTGCGCTATTGGGAATTTGGCAATTGCTCAGCTGCTCATATGGGTGAGTCAACTTAAACCTTTGATCGTTTAGCTTTAGCCAACTAACCGTATCTTTTATATTCACAGAATGGTGCCAACATCAAACATACCGATCATGAGGGACGCACTTGCTTGGCATACGCGCGGGCAGCACAATCACTAGCCACCGCCAAATCGTTAAAAGCAGCCGCCGCAGCAGCTGCAGCTGCGAATGCCGCAAATGGTGGTGGTAATACTAACACCAATTCAAGTACAGCAAGCAATACGAGCTCGTGCTCTTCGACCGCATCCACCACAGCGACAACAACAACCAGCAATGCGACAAGCAGTGCTGTAGCAAGTGGTTCCGCTTCAGTGGCCACAAATGGTGGCATACCAGCACCACAATATAGCGTCGAAGAGACCACAGCATTGGTAGAGCTACTAATGAGTTTGGGTTGCCCAGAATCAGCACCATTGACAGCGAGTGGCACACTGCCACGACGACGCGATACGCTTGGCACGCCCTACGAGAAGACAGTATCGGGTGTCATATAAAGCAGCGCTTACGCTTAGTATTAAGTAAAAAGTCGTAGTTAAATGCTGTGCAACAGTTGAAGTATAAGTATGAAATTAAAATAAAATAAAAGGGAGGATATGCAAGCTTAGTCAAGTAAATAGCTGTATTTGTATTTGTGTGCAGCATCTAAGTATGTGTAAAGAGGTCGCATATTTACATATAAACATACAGATAACACTTCAATAAGTGGTAGTTGGAAAATATTTTTAATTGTACAATTTTTAATTAGCAACCAAAATAGTTATTTTTAATTTTACTTTAAAGTTTTACTACAGTACTTTTAATTAAAACCAAAAATTTAACAAATATATATTGTATGCGTACGGATTAAAGATAAAAGGAACCTTTGCTTATTTCTAGTTGTTCAGCTTTTAAGCTCAACAATCTTTCATTTATGAAATTAGAATTAAATAACTTATTTAAAGCTTAAATAATAAATAAATATACGTATGATGCGCTGTTAATATTAGTGTAATTTAAAAAAATAATAAATTCCGATGTCCTTCTTTTTAAGACGCAGGTGTGTATGCATGTATATATTCCCTATGCTATAAAAATGCTGTAAATTTCTAGTTTTTGAGATCTGTCAAGGGTGAATACATACATGAAAGAAATTAAAAAGTTTACAAGCGAATGATGATTACATAAATACATATTGTAAAGAAACCCTAGAAGCCAGGAAGACGTTCTTGAAGCTTATAACCGCATTAGCAGTTTGTCACTATTTATTGTTTTATTTGTTTTTTAATTATATTTTAGCACTTTGTTAATGATATTTACTTTGGTGTATATGTTTTTTTGAAAAAAAAGTTTTAAACTGGCAAAACCGCATTGGTTTTATGTTACATATTTGATTTTCTTTCATTTCTTTGTTCAGAAATAAAATTTTCAAATGTTGTTCAGTTTTAATTGTTTACTCTAACATTCGAAAGCCAACTTATTGCAAAAATAGTACACTTTTAGTACGGCACGACAGAACTTCAACTTTTTAAACAATTATTAAAAGGAGATTAAAAATAGAAAGAAACGCCATCTCCGAAGAAATTGTTCGAAATCGGAATCTCATTAAGTCAATCTTGCTCTGTACATACATAATACGGTTTATAATTATTTGTATTTGAGCTCGCAAAATTTACAAAATACTAAATATTTATATAATTAAGTTTTTAGTAAAAAATTTAATGGTTTGTTTTCTGGAAAAGCTCCAAAAAAAAATTCAAACGCTTTTCTTTCACAAATTGTAAACTACTTTTTTACAATATTTTTAAAACTTTCGATTCCGTGTAAACTGTACCACTTCATTTAGCGATTAAAATACAAATCATTTAAATTATGTTTACCGGTGGATTTGTTATCGTTTTGTTAAAAATATGTTGCAGCACTTATTTTATTTTATCTGTCTTGTCAAATGTTTAGTAAATATCGCTATGCATTAAGTTGTTCGCAAGTACGCTTCATGTTTTTAAAAACACACTTTTGTTGTACGATTCTTTTTTTATTCCTCAAAATATGAAATTGTGCGATTAGTTAGTTGATTTGTATTATGTAAAAATATTAAAACTTATATTAAAAATATTATTTAAACATAAATATTTCGTTTGTTTTGTTTTATTTGTGTTGGTTTAAGCATCAAGGACATGTGAAAAATTATAGCCAAGAGCCTTTAAGACCTCAACTGAAGTCTCTGCTCCCCGTTTAGTACGAGTAATACAATGCCTTTGAAGAGAGTTTATTATTCACTTCAAATCATTAATCATTACAAAGTTCGAAGGAATTTGTTTAATTTGGTCTATAAGTCTCCTCATACCTGGATTGGTTAATGGCGCGGAATCTTTGCCAGTGTCGAGAGACCATGAAATATCCCTTCGGGTATTAGGGAAAGTTAACAACACTTTTCGGCTGCTCTTTTGGACATCATAAAAGACTCATATATCTCACATAATTGAACTCACTTCAGACTTTTCAATAAATGCAAATAGATATTGAAAAATATTATTATGCGCAAATTAAATAACAATGAAACGACATAGAGGAAAATAATTTAATTAGTTCTAAAGCGCATCACATTGAAATAACGAAAGTTGTTTTATATAGAAAATCAAATACAATCATTTTGGCTGAACTTTGTATTTAAGTATGTACTGAAAACTAACAAATTACAAGAACTTGTACACTAAATTGGGAATATTGCAAGTTTTTAATCCATTCATTGCATAATATTGAATATTTTCTAAGTAATAATATTTATTTATTAAATAACACAGTGCTATGAAAACGACAGAGGTAGACAGATCTGGGCGGAAATTACAGGTTTGAGCTCGTTCTCTGTTGATATTGGCAAACTATTTGTCTCCTCATTTTGAATCTAAGTTTTAAAGTGGATCGACAATCGTGGTGAATTTGTGCACACACGATGAGGCAAACCCGGAATTAACCCCGAGGAAAATTATGCTAATTTTCTTGAAGTTGAGAAATCCTCCAAGCTGCCCCAAAATCATGAGCAACGGGTCAAGAACTAGCTTGTTGTACCTTTTTGAACTTGCCATTCACTGGGATTCATTTATTTTAAATTTCGTATTGGTTTAACTGATCATGAGTATGGGCATATCCAATATTAAAGCAATGCTCATTCAGTCGGATCAAAAATGACGCAGCTATTCCAAAAGTAAACATTTTTCGGGGTGTTTGGAAAATTTCTTAATTCGGTTTTTGGTGATTTAAACTAGACCCGAAAGAAAAATGGTATCAATACGTGGATATTTTTTTGTGTCAAAGAGTGTAATTGGTGTACTTAAGCGAGCACATGTGTAGATATTTATGTATGTAGTTGCAATGTTAAAATAAGAAAATATTGAATTGAAATAAAATTTCACAATGAACTTGGCACAATCGCTGAAATTATGTATTAAACAATGAACCAAATAAAAAACTAAAGAAAATAATTAATTTAGTCGACATTATTTTACTAAATTAAGAAAGCAACGTAGCTGACATTCGTTTTTCAGGGTATTCGATTCCGCCTTCCGATGGCTGCGATGGGAATGATTGGATGTAAATTTTGAGCTTTAGCATCGCATTTCCTCTCGGATCCTTCTTTAGCGAGTCAAAAGTTAGGTTTCGGCTGCCAATTTTTGCTCCTGTGCATCTTTGGATCTCCCATCGGACAGGTTTGTATAACCTATCTACTGCCAATATGGTATCACTTCACTAAAGCCTCTGAAAAAATGCAAATACATACCAGTTCGTTTCAAAAGTAAAGTAACAAAAATGCGCAATTTTTTGTGCTGTCGAGCTTTATTGCAGTTTATTGTAATAGTGAAATGATTATTAACATATACATCAAATTTAACAATTTCTTCATAATACGTAATTAAACCAAATTTAGAAATAGTGATCTGTATTATAAATTACATAAATGATCAAGTTAAAACCTATTACAAATTGAACAAATTTTATTTAAATTACGAAAAAGTGCTGCTAATATAATTTGAAGCTCGACGAGCTTTTTTGTGAATTTTAAGAAATCGTAAGGGGAATGGTAAGGGCAATTACGAATAATTTACCTTAACACTTGTAGGTTTTTAAGATTTTGGGAAAATTTCTTAATCCATACGTTACATAATTATAAATGAAGTATTAGCTTTTTGTTTTTTTAATACTTGCCAAAAATACTAAGCAAACTAAAAGCTAACACAAATTTGTTGAACAGTGTTGAAATTGAATAACTCTGCGAAAAGAAAAACTCAATAGGTGTGCGAGTTATGCGCACAAGAGGATAAGGACACCACAAGTGGCCAAGGTTCGAAGGTGAGCTTTTAAGCTTTTATGAAAGCAGCTACACCAACTCGCACAGCTTTATGAATTGTATTTCTTTTTATTTTTGTTTTACTTTCTATGCATCGCAAAACAACGAATTCAAAGGTAGAAGTTATGGATTTTTTGTGGAATTATGTGATGATTATGGTGATGGCTAAAATAATTAATGCAAATTATTTATGAACATGAAATTAAAATCCACAGCGATTAAGTATATTGACGGTTTCCTATTTTTTGATACAAATAATTCCTATAATGAGAAAAGTACATGTTGCTAACAAAAAATATGGAAGAACTCTAAAGCAGTGCAGATTTTTGTATTATTAGCTGGGGTACTGTATTTTTTTTTTTTTTTTTTTTTGAAGATCAAGTGTTGTTTTCAAGAGTTGAATATGGTATAGTGTAATTTAAAACCTGTGTAGTAAATCTGAACAAATAATTTTTAAGTTGTTTTAATGTAAAAGAAATTATAAGCAGCCGCCTATCAAAGGTGTGATTACTATGCACTAATGGAACAATTATTCTGCTTTCAAAATATAGGTATTTCGTTTAAGAACGAAAATTAAAATTTTTTAAATCTGCATGTTTCATTTGATCAAACAGAAACGGACACAATTTTAAGAAACCTTGTGTAGTTGCAGCACCTGATCTACAAAATATACGAACTTTGCTAAAAAAAAAAATTCGAATTTTTCCGGTATCCTTGATAATTAATCATTTTCGCTTTTTTGGATTAAGCTTGTTTGAAATGTAATATCGTTGTTGAAAATATTGAAAGGTAGCTGCCTAAACAAAGCTATAGCATACAATACTAATTTTACATACAGCAAAATGTCATCAAGTAGTTGAATAAACTGCTTAAGCGTAAATTTGAAATAACAAGTTCTAAGAATTTAGAAAAGATAACCAATGGATTTAACTAGTTTACCGGAAAAAGCTGCAACCGTAAAAATATGCAAAACGCCTTTCGCTTTGTAGCATACATACAATATTGTTTGGAAAATTGCCTCTCGAAAACCATGGTGCATAAATTGAGCTTTTAGACATGTTCCCTGGATAGGCTTTGAATCAACTTCATGCAAATATGAAAGTCTCTATCCTATTATTTATATATTTTTATAGTTTTATTAGCAAATGATGGCTGACTTGCTTCTGAAATGATGGAAAATGGAATGCAAATATTAAATCGCATTCTCCAAACAGATGTTGGTTGGAAATTTATATATACGTAGAATTAGAATCATTTTGCATACGGGCTTTCCACGGCAACAGCATGCGCAGAAACATAACTACACAAATGTAAGTTTGTAACATAAATAGTGGCTCTACTAATTCGTGACTTAAACCTCTTCTACGCGCACATTTCTGCAGATCGAGTTCAAGTTATAAAGTTATACTAGTGAATATGTATTTGGAAATTTTTATAAACGAGAAAGCAGGGACTATGAACACTCAAGTATGGCAAATTAGTTGTAACATATTTAGAAAAATGATGCCACGATTAAATTATACAAGTCGAATACCCGACAATTGACTCAACGAACGGAAATGTCTATGCCTGTGTCCAAATAAGTCAGGAGTTATCTTCTATTGCTTACTATTTTCATGAATCAGCTTAAGGGGAAAGAGTTTTTAATATTAGATGAAGAAAACGTTGTGTGTAAACTCTATTTTTGTTACATAGAGTTCTAAACTTAAAAGCTGAAGCTTTTGTTGAACGCAGTACGCCTCTATCATAAACTTATTCAACGATCTACACTTATGCACCCGCACTGTCAACCTACTCCGCAAATCACAAAATAATTGTATTCCCACTGTATAGTTTGATACAAAAGGACCCATCGATGTTACCAGGATTTTAGGTGTTTAAATGCTGATTTTGTCTAATCCCAGAAACTTATACTTCATCCTATACCATAAGTTTCACTCTCAATATTTGCATACCCCATTACCGCCATACCACCTTTAAATTTTGTTTGTCATTTTCGTCAGCATCGTCGTCTTTAAACTTAGTGGTTTTTTAAATAAACTTGGGTAAAGTTTTGGTTGTTTTTAATTAAAAAATTGATTTCGTACTGTTCGTACACCTTCGCAGTTGCTGTTGTAATTGGTTTGGATGCTGCTGCTACTATTCTTAACCGCCGTTGTTGTTTCAGTTAACGCTTTCGCTTTAGTTGTTATTGCGTGTTGAATAAATTCACTCATCATTCACGTTTTGGAATTTTTTCAGTAATTTTTTTTTTAGATTTTGTTTGATTTGATTTTAATTTTTTTTTTTTTTGTTTATCTCACCTTCCTAGATAGTTCAACCTTAGTAAACTCTTTTGCTTTTGTTCTTGACCTTTTGTAATCATCATCTTTTCATTGGGTTTTAATGATCTTTTGAGTTCACAGAAAACGCTCCACGCAGGCGTTGCTCCTGCCGCGTAATTGGGTTCATTTCTTGTTTGCCTTGAATTTCGCATAGAAATTGGAAATCTGCTCATAGCGCACGGGTATAGCATCCAAAATGCCAGTGAAGCTAAAATTAGTTTGGTTACGTTGTTTTTCATAAAGTGAATCGCCAGATAAGTAAGTGACAACATTGGTTTGAAACTCGGTAGACTTGGGATCAGAATGGTTGACGACAAGATGATTACAAAATTGTGCAATCTGCAAAAATACACTAGCGTCTCGATCTAAAAGCAAATATATGTAAGTTAATGATATTTATGATTTTATGCAAATACACAACATACCCAACTTCCTCGGAATCTTTAACAATGAAAGGGTCAAATTTTCATTATCACGCTGTGCCCGCAAATGGCGATTACCGTGCTTAAACTCCTGTTCCAACCAACGAATAACATTGCGTGCGTTTTCGCTGCGCTTCTTCAAGTCGTCCAAATCATTCAAAACTAAAAAAATTAAAAATATAACAACATTTTGAAAGAGTTTAGTGAGTCTTATTATCTCACCTGCATTTGGAATGAGTACAATGAATTTCTTGGTTTTCACCAGATTTTTCACGATGCCATTGTACTCAGTCAATGCTTTGGCATCTACAACTAGGAAGGGCGTCATAATGATATTCAAAGGATTTTTACGTAGCTGGAAATAAATTCTTTTAATAAAAACATTATCGCTCATTTAATTTTAATTAAGATTCTCACCTCCTCTTCAAGTGTTTCGACCTCATTCTTTAGCCATAACTTGCCCATAATCTCGCATTTTTTTGACATCGCCTCTGAGCGTTCTTCGTCAGCGCCACTGCTCGATTGTAATAAAATCTTGTCACATACTGCACTATTTGTGGTTGTAGAAGCTGATGTACCGCCTCCACCGCCACCACCAGCACCACCAGAATTACAGCTGGTCAATGATTTTTCCATATTACGATTGCGCAAATAACCTTTACGTGGCATTTTTTTACATTCTTCAACAGTATCTTTCTCTTCATTGCTTGTATAACTCTTCCGTACTATGCCATTCTTACGATCCGAATAACGACGAGTACGACCTTCGGCACGTTTGCGAGTAGCATTTTTCATAGTGCGACGCTCACGGCGACGTGAGGACGATTTCTTTTCCTCGCGCTTTTTCTTGGCATTTTCAGTAAATCGACGTGATTTTACACAAAAACGATAATTGAATTTCTTTTGTTTGCAAATGAAAAATCCGAAATCGACCATTTTGAAAATACGTAGAATGCACTCTTCTTCGGTTGTGACATGCTCACGTATGGTTGTCTCCCAATCCAAAGTGAGTTGCGTGCCTTGGAAAATGTCAAAATTTTTAAACACAAAGTCTTCAGCTAACGGAACATTAGCGCGGACATCAAATAGATCATCAAGTTGCGTGCGTACATTCTGAGTGGTGAGAAACTCACGTTCGAAAAAGACCTTCCTAGTGAATATATCAATGTTACAGTAATTCAACAACTTCATTATTTTATGAATAAACTCTGGATTTGAATGATAACAACCGAAGAGGATTTCATGATTTATGCGTAACCAATCATAAAGTATTTTCAAGGCACGCATTGTCGGCTCATGGCGTGCGAATTCAACAATAATGTTTGGGTTAATTTTAGTGTATTTATTGCGATAAACCAATTTTTTTGGTGGTTCGCCTGGGTTCAAATTAGCTTCATCAACATTACGATGCTTATGTTCAGGAACTGGTGGTAGTGGTTCCTCATTGTCGGTGTTTTTAAAGTTAAGCGAGCCACTGCCATTCAGTTGCAAAACTTCGAAACTGCGCAACAATTCCTCGCTATCAACTTCTTGTGAGTCATTGCGTTGCTTTACTAATTGAGCCTGCTGTCCATCAGGGTATATGATCTTTTCCTCTTCAATTACAATATCTTCGTTATCGGAAAAGGTGGGGCCTATAGCTTCATTAGAAGTAAGGCTCTCTTTGGAAGCTGCTGAAGCTAACCTTGGCGAAATATGATCTTCTTGTTCTTCTTTAGTTTGATGCTTTCCGAAATCTAAAATACATATTTATGAATCACTTAATACATAATTGTAATGTCATTGCTTTCGAACTTACCCACTTCATCGCCTTCTTCGCGCTCATCAGCCACTGGTTCTGCCTCAATATCGCTGAAGTCGGTATCGAAATTTGAACTTAGATCGGTGTAGTCCTCATCGTCTGTACTAAAGTCGGTGTCCATGTCACTTTCGGTGTCGTAGCAAGAGCTATCATCCGATTGTGCAATTTTACGTCTTCTACGGCGTAGTTTCATACCTCTCTTCTTGCTTTTGCAAGATAGTGGGGTTTTAAGATCACTCTCTTTTGCTTCATCACTAGAGCGTGTCGATATTGGATCAATATTATTATCAGTTCCAGCGTCCAATTTACCATGTTTATGACTATCTTGAGTTTTGATAACATAATCATCATTGGAGTGTTGACTTTCTCGCGAATCAGATGAGAACTCCTTTAGGGATGGTTTAGCATTCAGTTTCTTTTCCTTTCTGTCAGTTTCGCCTATTGTAACAAGCCAATTTTTGTATTCATTGCGCGACTTTCGTACAACCATATTGAACTCTTCAAACCTGTCTGCATACATGCCATGGAACTCTTCATTCTCCGCCGATCGTGCTAGAATTGTTTGCTCAAGATTCACAATGCAGGCATCCATAAGATCGGAGCATACTGCTACCAGAAACGCGTTCAAAGAATAAACCTTTTGCGAATTGATCATTTTTAGTTTCGACAAGCAAAAGAACAAAATAGAAACTATTTTGAAAATACAGCTCTCTTCAACGATAAAAGCTTTTGAGCAAAGTACTTTGCGTAGATCTACTAGCACACAATGACAGAGTGAATTAAAATCGGGTACTTCTTTGTCGAAGAAAAAGATATCGACAATTAAATAGAAGCGTGCATAAAAGTCTTGCAAGCTGAACTCTATCTTCTCTGGATCAAGTTTTTCCAAGTATTCGGCATGAGTAGCAAATAGTTTACAAACGTTATTTTCACTCAACTCAAATGGCACGATGCTTACCAAAGAGTATAAATAATGATAGATGGAGTCCAAATCATGATTTTGTCCATAATACAAAGTGCCCAATTGATTTTGCGACATCCCTATTGCTGGATTCAATTTAAAAGCTTCGAAATAATACTTCGCAGCTTGCTGTTTTGTAACCTTAAGACTTGTGTCAATACGAAAATCTAAGAAATAACGATGTAAGTCGCCCAAGCTTAGGAGTGATGAGTGTATGGTGTCCAATGCAAACGAAACTGCTTCTAAACTTTTATCTACTGCATGTGCAGCACTGATATCACCACTTCCATTGGCGCAGCCTGATTGTTTCTGCTCAATATCACGGGCATAGCCTTCGCTTATGATGCTAAAGTCTATTAGATATTTTAAATCAAGGTCATATATTTCTTCCATTTTAGCAGCCATTCGTTTATAGTTCGAAATTCCTGCACATAGGAAGCGTTCTACTTTTAATAGATTCTCTTGTGTTGCCGATTGATTGGTATCTTTTAATTCTTTATGCCAGTTTTTCTTAACATAGGCTATAAACTCATAATATCCCTTGCGCCACATGATTTCACGTGCTTTTTTACCCACCGATTGATAATCCTTAAAAACAATCTTCTTACAAAGCTGCACCAACTGAGCGCGTTTTTCCTCCAAATCATGTTGAAATAATTGAGAAATGGAACTAATCCGTTTTTTCTCTTCATCCAGTTGTTTGGCGACAATGTAGAGTGAACTGGAATGTGGGAACAGTTATTATTTATTCTTTACGTAAGTATGTGTCGAATTCTATGAGGTAGTGCTACGCCAGAACAACATATAATCGAAAAACAATTTTCAATTATAAGTATGCACCAAAAGTTAATAAAACTTACTTAATGTTCAAGTTAAAAATAGAAAAACAATTGGCCCTGAACTCACAAAGGAGTTAACAAGAAACTGTTTTTACGGTAACAAATAACTCTTTTTTTCATGTCTACTTATAGACCTCGGTTAAGCTGAGTTTTATCAAAATAACAGTAAAGACAACAAATTCCTACTTTGCTCCTTCAATCAAAGTATGTATAAAGCTAAATTTATTATGACTTTGATTACAAAAAAATTATTAGTATGCACCAAAAGTTAATAAAACTTAGCCGAATGTTATTAAAGAAAACAGATACATATATATATTGTAGCTTACCGATAGATCTCTTTAACTTCGGCGGTTAGTCCATTGCCATTGCTTCCACTGTTAAGAGTGACATTTTTATTGCAAATAAAATCTCCTCCACTTCCATTGGGTCCAATAGCATTGCCAATAACGCTATTCCGACCAAACCCTCCAACACTTTCTCCAGAGGCATTCGAGCCTCCGGAACTGAAGCCCTGATCCATATTGGTAGTTAAATGGTCAAGTATTTTGAATAGTCCACACAACTGCGGTAATTTATAGTTCTGCCGTGTTAATTCTACAATGTAAGGAATGTCAACAACAAAATATATTAAACTGTTTATTATATATTGGCAAAAATTATTTTAAAAAAATATGACAGCTTGAAAATTTTGACAACAAACTGGAAAGAAATTAACAAAATTATTACATCGTGAAGTAAGACAGGTGACGCCAAATGAACAGCTGTTTAATTTTTTTTTCTACTTTTTTCTGCTTTTTATTGATTTTCAAATGTCAAATTTTTGTCAAATCCAACAGATATTTTGTTCAAACATTCAAACTCACGACACTCCATGAATTTTTGGTTCCCAACCTTTGACCTTACGATCCTTGCCAGCCGAAGCAACCAGATTAGACTTGGGGGACCACGACATACTATGAACAGCTCCTGAATGTGCACTAAGGGAAGCTTAACAAGGCTGCAACTTCAGTGTCCACTTAGTTTGCATTTGGAATGCAAAGCCTGTGTTTTTACCGCGGTGTTCACTTAATTTACCAAAAATGGACTAGCAAATACGCGGTCCAACTTCTTTGCGTTCAATGTATGGATATATTACATATTATTCAACAAAAAAAGAATAATATGATATAATTTGAAAAATATTTCTGTTTTGCTTCTGCTTATTTGTAAACAAACCAATGCGATTTGACAAACTTTTGACATCTGAAACAAAATTTCAACAACAACAGCAAACACACGAAGCTTCTGACGACGCAACCTGTATTTATAAACCTTGAATTATTAAGGCAAATAACTTGCATAGGTAAACTGATAGCCAAGGTGGATTGTTCCACAGTTCTTAAGAAACCCGTCTATTCCGATAATTTTTGATACAACTACTGCATCCCACTCTTGCCCTTTCAGAAGTTTTAAAATTACCTCGATTTTTAGCTATGTAATTTAAATGTGTTGAAAAATATTTGGAATTCAGAGATGACTAGGTGTGGGATTGTAGACTTCTATCTCTGTGGGAGCTTTTAAATCAAAAATATGTAAAGTAGTAAGTAGCTATCGATGCATTGCATCTAAATACTACTGCCCCTAGAGATAAAAAATGAATACGACTGCGTTTTCGAGGTCACCAAAATTGTTACTCATTCAGTCGGACCAGGACAATAGCAGTATAACGCTCTAGGTATAGTCCGTCACCAACCAGCTTTTGTATGCACAATTCTTTTACGCAGCATTAGAGAGGCACAAGTTGTCTGATAAATACGTAGTTAATACAGCGTGCGACCAGAGGACATGAGACCCTAGGTTACGTTGGTGTTTTCTATAACATTATAATCATTGACATCGGCATAAAACGGACAGTACGAATATTTAATGTATATATGATTTTACATTGAATAATCGATATATTATATATATTGCACATTTATATATTGTATATTTCCCTACGTATATTTGTTGTTGGCGTAGCCATTGTGATGACTCCCCATTGTTTGCATTCTTTATTGCGAAAATAAAAACCTGTTATTTACCTTTTCCAAGGATTTAATCTTGCTTCTTCTTTCACTAGTGTCTCTATCACTTTGTTATGCAAATATTCGAATGTTTTTTATGCTTTTAGATCAATTGTTAGATGTTAAATTATTTTCACAATCGCAACTAAAAATTTTCCATTCACAGCTGCTAATATTTTCTTCAATCCACATCAGCTCTTGTCTTTTAATAAATATATCGATCTCGTTCGTGTATAATCCACAAAATTTTCGGAGTGTGCAGAGTTGCATTTATCTTTACATTAAAGGTTTAAACCAAATAAATGAAAACTTAGCTTACATAAAAACTGGCCGAAACATAAATGATCGGTAAAATTACTTAAACGTTTGCATTCGTAGCTTGTAAATATTTATATAAAAGGGAAGGCAACATAACGGCAAAAAATAAATATATGACAAGCTTATGTCAGTGGGTAGTCTTCAGATGACGGCTGAATGAAATTTGGTAAACTAATGACAATTGGCATAGGAAATTTTGTTACCAAAAATGTGTGTGTAAATACCATGTATCACACCCCTCCCGTTTGGGATTTGACACGGTATTTGTTTCCTTTGACACTCAACTACTAATAAATTAGCTAAAAATATGATATGGGTATCAAAAGACGCGTTTTGACCTCGGTATCTATTCTGCGAACGCGAAATTTGATTTTGTTGGTTTGGTGAAGAGGTCTTCTGATACCCCTCTCAACATTTTTCGACGCGTATTAGCACACGGTAGTCTACGTAAACCATTACCGTGTAACGCATATTGTCGTAAAGCAAAGGAATAGCCCCTGCGGGTTGGGGCTTAGAATATGCCCGCGGTAGGCATACCGGTCGTAAGAGGCGACCAATATGCACAAAGGTAGTGATGTGCAACTCGATGGTTGATCTACGGATATGATGCCTCCCAACTCTCATTACCCATCTCCTCTTTCCTTTCGGAAGGAGGGATGACATGACCTAGAAGGTTGCACTGGTCATACCAAATCGCTCCCACGACAGTCGGGCAGTACCGCAAGGGCGTACCGGAGCGTACCGGATTCATATCCGGCCAAGGACTGTTATTTCGACAACACTCCCCAAAACCTTCGGGGAGTGATTTTGTTGTTAAAACAACAACAACAACAAAGGAATAGCCAACGCTATTAAAATATTCATGCGTGTCAAAATTTCGGAGCGACTGTTGTGACACGTCTGTTCATTTTTTTTCGTAGTGTAGAATTTCTATAAATCTATTACAATGAACTGTCATTATTTCCTCTATTACCGCTATCTGTCAATCTATTACGATGTGTAGTTTTGACACTAGCTGTTGAGTTTCTTCTTTGCTTCCTTTCCTTCTCTGTTTCTACTCAAAATGGGTGAGTTCGCCTTTTAGGTGATTGCAATAAATTTTCGAGAAAATCCAAAAACATCGGTGGCTTAAACAATGAAAGTCTATTGAAAATATTGTTTAAATCAAAGATACTGGTATGAGGAATAACATAACTCAGCTATATTAGAGAAAAAACACGAATGTTCGACAAAAAAACAACCAAAGATTTATATGGCATAGAAGATGTGGAAGTGATTTTCTTGAGAATTATTCACAACTGTGTATGAAATTTGCACATTTTTCTTACCATGATTATTACATTTTCTAGGTATTAGCCGCGATAGTGCTCATAAGCGTCGCGCCACCGGTGGCAAACGCAAATCCCTCCGCAAGAAGCGCAAGTTCGAGTTGGGGCGTCCTGCAGCCAATACAAAGGTATGTACATATGTAAATCTAAAATGAAGTCTTAGTATTGCAATTTCAAGTTTAGGCAGGTTATCCTTCTATTACCTTGAAACTGCAGTGCTGAGACCTATGCTTTTCATTTGCCATAGTGATGATAAAATATGTTCAACTGCAAGCGCGTGCTGCTCTTATGGGGTAGCACAATATCTTGATGAATGCATAATTATGTTCGGACTACTGACAAGGAAAATAAAAGCTTATTTTGATGACTTCGCCTATTGGCTACATGCACTAATTATAATTTATTTTTATATTTAGCTCGGCACTCAACGCGTCCATAGAGTTCGCACACGTGGTGGTAACAGCAAGTTCCGGGCCCTCCGTTTGGAAACTGGTAATTTTGCATGGGCTTCAGAGGGTATAGCTCGCCGTACTCGTATTGCTGATGTGGTTTACAATGCATCCAACAATGAATTGGTGCGTACCAAAACTTTGGTAAAAAACTCGATTGTTGTTATTGATGCCACACCATTCCGTCAATGGTATGAATCGCATTATGTGTTGCCCTTGGGACGTAAACGTAATCCCAAACATCAAAAAACTGAGGATGAAAATGATGTGCTGAACAAGAAGCGCAGCGAAAAAGTGATGAAAAAGTACTTGGAACGTCAAAAGTTCGCAAAGGTCGATCCAGCGCTGGAAGATCAATTCATCTCTGGTCGTATCCTTGGTGAGTTTTGTTGATTTTTAATATGTAAAATCAGTCTTATAATGATGTTAATTTCTAAAGCGATCCAACTACTTTATTTGTATCAAACTTGTTCTAAGTGCGATGCAAGCCTGTTGGGTGTGATTTAGCTTGTCATAGTTACTCTGATTTTCTACATACACATAAAGTTTCATATTGTTTAAGTCATGTTACTAACAGTTTTATTTTACTTTTGTTGCAGCTTGCGTTTCATCCCGCCCTGGCCAATGTGGACGGTGTGACGGTTACATTTTAGAGGGCAAAGAACTGGAGTTCTATCTTAAGAAAATTAAGTCGAAGAAATAAACATGTAAAAAGCGTAGTGCTTATAATAAAACAATACTGCGTTTTTTGTAACATTAGAATTAAATTTTAATTCGTGATTTTCTTTTTTAATTCAAATGCAAAACGCTTAAAAGCGTACGAGCTTGTTAGTTTGTTCTAATGAATCCGATGTAAATATTTTTTAAACACTAGATAAGATTTCAATTTTCACTCATCTTGGTTGACGTGATAAAGAAAGTTGCACTGGTTAACCCATGTATCGCGAGGGAGTACCATAGCGTACCGGGTACATAACCGACAAAGGATGCTATTTTCGAACACATCTCAAACCTTCGGAAACAACAATCCTTTGTGGCTTTTAGTCGGCCCTTAGGAAAAGTATGCCTGTTATAAAGCCAATCCAGCCGGCATGGGCACATTGAATGTCCTAGGCGCAGGCCGATTGTCCCACTCTGCACGGCATGTTAAACACTTCATGAAATAAATTTCCGTGATATTCGTATAGGCTATAAAACGAGGAAAAACTCACCCTTGCATATTCTAAATTCGTAACTCAGTCTGTTTAATAAATGCTTCGGCAAAAGCCGGGTGTAAGCACCGATAATGGGTGTAGAAGTACTGTTATGAAAACAGTATGGAGTAGGTGAAGTTGGACCACTTTTTATATCAAAAAGATTTAGGAGGATTCAGATAATACGCAACGCTTTTAACAAGCATTTTGTGTAAAACTCTTAGAAAAAGTAATTCATACATACTCAATGGTGAATCAAAAGAAACTATTAATATGAATAACAACAACACGAAATACTTATCCGTAAAAATTTATTATTACATATTTATTATTCATTAACTTTGTTGTTGTGTCAACAAAAAAACCACTCTTTCGAAGGTTTTGGGGAGTGTTGTCGAATTAAAAGTCCTTGGCCGGATATGAATCCGATACGCTCCGTTACTCCCTTGCGGTACTTGTCCTAGGTCATGTCATTCCTCCATCCGAAAAGAACGAGAAGAAGGGTAATGAGAGGCATCATATCCGTAGATCAGCCATCAATTTGATGAGAACTTTTTCTATAAAGTCGCTATACGTTTCAAAATTAAGCAATTTGTAGTTGGAAAACAAAAAACCCGAGATATTACTTACACGGTTTTCCTTCAATTATACCAAAAATTTTCTAGAGCTTCTGAAACTCGTAGATACATATGTATATTCCTGACTTTTTTCGGACTAGTAGATCTCCCGGCCACAACCAATCAATAGTAGGTATATTCTGGGAAATTTTCAAATGAATACCTACTCGGGGATTCAGCGAACGAGCCTTAGCTCATGTGGAAGTGGGAAGATTGGGACTCAGTTGTTGTGCTCATAAAGATATGTACAGTAAAGTGGCGGGAGTGCGTGTTGCTCACTGGTGGGGGTACCTTTTGTGTTGAATGCGTATTACGCACACATTGCATCTACTAGCTGTATTTATGTACATATGCATCCGTGTATCTATTTAGCACTGGGTTTTGTTTTGCATTGAATTTGGAAAATTTATGGCTTAAAATTTGCCATTTGACAATAACGAGCGTTTGTCAAATCCATTATCCATTATTGCCTTTTTGTTCGTATGTATGCAGGTGCGTGTGCCTGAAAGAGAATGTTTAGCTGTAGAATGTGGCGAATGCGTTTCTTTATGTGCAAACCATTTAGGATTTGACCACTGTTATAGTTTTAATCAATAAAAAATTTGGCCTAAACCTTAAGTGAAATAGGTTATAGAACGATTCAGCATATTTTTGGGCGTTGAAACTCTACACCGTGAAAAAAAATGTCCGCTCGAAAAAAGTTTTATTTGGTATAAGAATTGGGTGACTTTTCGAAATTTCGGTACAAGAAACGACAAAGATCAAACTTCTCTGATCAGCGTGGTATCTGAACCTAGAATCTTAAACATGGTAGGCCTGCACATATCCAATGTACCATTGATCATTGAACTCAACAAATTATTCAAAGTGGTTATAAGCAGAAGAGACCACGAAAAGAATACGTACGTCTAACACCAATTTGGGCGACTTCGGGTTATTTTGAGCTAAAAAATGCATGGATGAGTACTGTTATTTATCGATACTTACGTTCCTGCGTTAACCACGATACTACACTTTTGCAGGCAAAACATTTTTTCAAGTGGAAATACTAGCCAGATATCGAGAGGTTGAAGGTAAAAATCTAAAATAAAGTGAGCTTTATGGCTATTCGCTCTATCATTTGCCACGTACCTACTATATATTTAGTATGCAAAACTTAAGTAATCGAGTAGTTTTTTACCGTTATCTGAAACTTTACTTAATTTGAGATACGAGGTTTAAGCAGCAATTGGGCAGAATCAATGACAAAAGAAGCTTTGTACTAATCATTTGTCTTGTAACATCTCTATTTACTATTAAACTCTCACAATGCATGAATGATTGTGAACTAATGAACCATTCGACGATTAATCACTTCGTTCAATTGTTTTTCTAAGCAATTTACGATTTTTCTGAACGACTTGAGCAATTTGGGGGGCTGGGTATGAAACTGCAGGCCTTCGTGTCCTGTTATGGCAATTTAATTGATTTGCTAGGATATTCCTATACATTCATACGTATGTACATATGTATGTATGTGTATGATTTTACTATAAATATGAATACTTGAATAAAGTCAGTTTGTATCCTTATACCTAAGCCATGATTGTCTGCTGGATACCATTTAACATTTTCAGCACGTTTCCCATAGCAAGCTTTCTTCTAATGAATATCCACCCAGAATACAAGCACGAACACAAGGTAAATATGTACATTACTAAGTAGGTACATAGTATATACATATGTACATTAAATATTTTCTTACTTGATGAAAGGGAAACTAAGAAAATCAAGAATTGATTATTAATTATGAGCACTTGCGGCAAGGTTGATTAAGCTGAATACGTCAATATAACTCAACATATCAAGCACGCTTGTACAGTAATTTCCAGGGATCGTGATCACAATTAGTTCCTTTAAAAATTAATTCTGCTAGACTAACATAATGGTTTTTAGTTTATTTTCTGATTAAAAATAATAATAATATTTTCAAAAACAGCACTGTATTTAATTTATCAAAAAAAATAAATAAATAAAAATGATTGAGAATGTTGTTATGCTCGCTCCAACCTTTTTCATGTGTGAACACAATACCAGGCTTTCGGAAAAAAACATATTTGCGAACATTTTATCTGTTTGCTATGTTTAAGAAAGAAAAAGTCCATTACTGGAAATGATGCTATTTTATCTAAAAGATAATTTATGTCCCCGTTTTTTAATTAACGTATTGGCACTGCTCGATTCCACCCAGTTTTAGTTTTAGTGCCTTGGTGTTATTTTTTAATATCTCTGTTTTTCGTAGTTCTAAGACGCAATTTGCGCTCATTGAGACTTAAACTTCTGACTCCTCTGAGCGAATTGCTGTTAACTCAGGGAATTCAAAAAAACTTCTTCTCTGTTCGGCATTCATGATGCAGTGAGGCAGTGTTCTTAAGCTGGACAAGAAGAAGATTCATCGCTCATTTTTGAACTGACTAATTACCAAGTCCTACATGGTATATTGAAGTGCAGTTCCTACTCTGTACCCCAATTATTGATGCATGAAGGGTTAAAATTTAAAGGCTGTGGCTATTTGCACATGACCGTATAAAATACGGTCACTTCCGTACATTTTATACGGATCCGTTCATTTTGTACGGAACCCGTATAAAATACGGATCCGTATACGGTCATGTGCAAATAGACACTTCCAAATTTAAAACACTTGTTGCGGATATATCCAACTTAACAATATGAACATAAAACATAAACATTGCAGCTGTGTCAGCAACTTTGTCAGGGCAAGTGACGCCACTCAGCTTTAGCCACTGTAATTTCTCTCGCCATAATTAAAATGTCACAAGTGCAAATCTAATTAAGACATTAATCATTTTTAATGTTGGTAACAAAAAGTGCGTCGAGTTAACGACTATAAAAGCGACGCTGGCGCCAAAGTTGATGCGACCGATGCGACAATCTTTTTGCGCATCAACCATCAACTAGACTTGTCTTTTCTTCACTTTCTTTTTAAAATGTGTACTTATTACACGCATAAAATGTCAGCAAATTGCAATTTTGTAGTTTGATAGGTACCTATGTACATACATATGTATGTATGTATATATTTTGAAGGCACACCGAGTCGACGCATGTCATAAAATTACTTCAGAATGGATGGAAAGGTTCCAAAGCGGAAGGTGGATTCAGTTAAAGAGTATTGGCTAGCTTCGCTGAGATTAGCCTAGCTCAACTTTTTGGCGATTTATCGATTGGGATTTCGGGGTGTACTTTCCTCTTCTTTTAAGGTGCACCTTTCACATTCACTGTTGTTGGTCCCTAGAGATATTTATCATACACAATATGTACATACTTACATACATATGTGTCGAGTCGAGTTTGATGCTCTCTATCCGGCTCTCAGTTGCGTTTTTCTGCTCATTGCCCATTTAAGTGGACAACATTTTAACATTAATTTAAACTTAATTAAAGCGCATGCTCACTGAACTTTACATCTGTCTGTCAACTCATACAATTTGTACACATGTGTATACATAAATACATAATTATCTGGCTGAGTATAATTTAGTTACAGCCAGAAACTTTTCACATTTGTAGGATATCCCAGTGAGTAACTACTCCCTACACATGATTTTAGCAACATCAGATACCTTTCGTTCACTTCAATACCTAGTGCTAAAAAAACTTTTCCACATTTGATAGTAAGTGCCTTTTTTCGCAATTAGTCTGTTTTTGCCATTTCGAGTTAAGGCGAGAAACCTGAAACCTATGGAGGGCTCTCAAAGTAGATAATCCCTTTTTGTAAGTGAAGATATGATGTGATCATTTTTAATGCATCGTACTAAACTAGTACGAGAAGAGTGCAGTACTGAACAGTTTCTGCAGGGGTTATGGTACATGTCCGCACACACATCCTTTGTACAAATATGTACACGAATTCGTGGGGAAATCTATAATTATGAGTAAACACATTTCTACATTATTTCGTTTGCAGAGTTTCGGCTCGGTTTCACTTGCAAGTACGTACGCTTCCATTGAGTTCATTATTGCGTAACCTTTTTACGTTTATTAGATATGTTTTCATCGTGGCATTTCCCATGTGTTGGCCATAATTACATACATACATATGTATATCCATAAGTTCTACAACTCTACAGTCCTTTAATGTTTCCTGTTGCTGTTGTTGTTGTTTGTGTTTCTCAATATGACAGTTTGTTAGGTTGTTTAGTTCTGTTTCGCTGGTCGTTGCTGTCGTCTTTCACTGTTGCTGTTGAGATCTCGCGTTGAGTGTAGTAAATTTGTCTCAACTTTTTAATTAGAGTTGGGAATGTGTTTCATAGTTTAACTACTGTTTGTTTCTTCATTAGATATTTGTGGCATGTACTCGCAGATATCTAAAAGCATAAGTTTAAGTTTGTTTAGTCTGCAAGTACGAGTATATGAGCATATGTTAGTAATTTATGTACATATTTATTTAATGCTGTACCAAAGAGTATGCACTGCTTCTTAAGTCAAAGTTTTTCACTTGGTTAACCTCTGGAGATACCACATTAGCAAGCTGAAAGGATACATTTTTTAGTATTGTAAAACATGGTTGGATACATATCAGGACACTCAAAAGGTTAGTCATTGGTAACACAACCTCACATAAGGGCTTTCAGTTCAAACTAGATGCAAAAGGAACTGATGAATTTCTACGCACAGCTCGTCATTAAACCTTTATTGATACTCACAGTCGTATTGTGCATAAACATTTAGAAGAACTTTTCATTCCCAAAGGTACTTCATAAGAGCTTTTTACGCCTACAGCCCGGCAGCATATCCAAAGTGCTACCTTGTCCTAGACATTCGTCTATATCCGTACTTACGTACATCTCTTATTGAGTCGATTATAGCCCGAATGTGGGAGGTATATCATTAAATAAGATATTTAAAAATTCTTATTATTTTATTTAGTTTAAAAAAATTTCCATATCAAATTTATGAAAAACAGCCAAACTATATTTGTTTTAATGTATGAAATAATAAACGAAAATACTGAGTGTGAATGTTTCAGGTGTAATCGAAGTTTGACCAAAAACTTGGAGTAAAAACCAAAAATATTAAGTTTCCCGATAAAAATTCGATGTAAACTTGAACGCTTAGTTCCATAACGAAGGTGAAACATTAAATTCAATTTTCAGCTCGTACAAATGAAAATTCATATCCACACGCTTGAGGTTTAATTGTTGGGACTCATATGCATGCATACATATGTATGTACACATGTAAATATGTTTAAACATGGAAAATAATCGAAACTTAGATTAAACGCTTTGAATGGCAGGGTGCTTTGCTTGTTGCATGCCACAATAAATTCCGCAGTTTCAATTAAGCAATTTTACCACAACACTAACGTGCAACGGTATTATACATCCATTGCAACAGCAACAATGGCAAACCAAACACTAACCAAAAACAAAAATAGTGGCTTAGTAACGGCAATTGCATAGAACAGATCGGCATAATTTACCTGCAAAAGCAGCAATGGAAAATCCAAACAGGAGGATACAGGCTCAACTGAACGGGATATGCGTGTAAATGCAAAATAGCCAAACTTACATAAATGTTTGTGTGCTTGTGAATATAGATTCAAAAATTTAGCATAATACACTGAAATAATTACAAATGTCCATACAAAATGTACTTACATGAACATTATGATAATTTTGTAAATGCGATGCATACCTGTTTACCCACTATTACTTAGCCAAATGAATCGTTTATATGGTGACCATAAGTTTCCCGATTTATTCCGATAATCAAAAATAGTAAAGAATAGCTATGCAGTAGTTTCTTAGTTTATGAATTTATGTATATATGTTTGATTTGATCCCATACAGTTTAATTTATTTCTTGTTATGTAGTTAATTTGTACAATTTTCCATCTCGGTTTTAGGAAAAGGATGCTGGAAAAAATCAATTGAATTTGAGGTAACGGCAGTTGGTGGTTGCAATTTTTTTTTTAAATCGTACTAAAAATCCAAATTATTCCTTCTAAAATTCATTTGACAATTCGATTTCATTCCCGGTTGGTTTTAGGGAAGATTTGATTAGACAAAATCCATTTTAGTTAAAATTTCAATAGAACTTGGCCCACTAAAAAGTTTTGCATTTAAAAATATTTTTTTTTATTAATTTTCGTAAATGGTTACAACTAGCATTGGATATTTACGGTCGCCGTAATAATATGTATATGCCAACATAAATTCGTTTGTATTCATAAGCATCGGCATAAAGCTTAATTATCGTGCAAACGTGTTTCCCTACCAAAGCTAAAAACCATGACGTGAGTTTAGCAGTTATGATAAAACAATTGAACAAGGTGATTAAAAGTAATTCGACATTTTTTTCTACTATTTATTAATTTTAGCATTAGTTCGTATGATATGCAGAAATTGAAAACTATTATGTATAGGTAGCTATACGATTTTGTCAATTTTGGGACACCCTTTATTTATTTAGAAACCAACTACAATTGCAACTTCAGAGCAATGTGTGCTTCCGTTAATATGTTGCCATGTATTAAAACATATTGTTTTTGTCTATTTTACCGAGTACGAATTCTGCTTACACCTGAAATATTTTTAATCATATGTTATGATATGCACATATATGGACGTTTGTATTAGAACATCTGATAATCGATTAATCGAATATTCCAATTATTTGAATGCTACATCATTCGATTGCTGAAATAATTAATCGCTCTTTGTGGAATCTTCGAATAATGACTATTTGACGATTATTCGAATGTTGAAAAGCGAACATAAATAAGTGGAAAAAATGTTTGATTTTAATAGCTTCGAATAATCAGAAGAAGTTAGTTGCCTTCGTGCTAAAATCGGGAATCGAATATTCGATTAATCGAATTTTTCGATTAATGTTGGGAGCCCTAGTATGTACATATGTACGTATGCATGGATTTATGCCTGCAATAATTAATGTCAGCTACAATGACAGACATTTGAATTTATATATAAATAATGACCGATTACTATCATGATAATATGCTCGTAAAAGCAATTATAGTTGAAAATATTTAGTAAAGGTAATAAATGCCTGCAGTTGGATAACCAAAGCGAGAGTTCAATCAATTTTCATGGTTTGTGATTTCACATGAATATATTTTTGTATATATGTAAGGTTAACAGGGAGATTAAATTTACCCAATTGCATGATAAACACATTTATGATGAAATTAATAAAATTTGACCGCAATCAATCTATTCGATTTTAATTCAAAATACGATTGTGTGTCGATTTACGGGAAATGGTGTGAATAATACTAAAGCTCGCATGAGAAATTCAAAGATTATTTATTTAAATTTATATGCCACACCAAAATGTTTATCATGATTTATACTTGGCTTTAAAGCTAAAAATAATGAATAAGTTGTAATGTATGTACTTATATACATCCATACAGACATAGTGCACAATAATTTAAAAATCTCAAATTACAGAGAACGCAAAATCAAATGCATTTCGGAAACTTTTATGAATCGCGCGATATCCAGAACATTTCGTATTTACCTACGTTCTACTCTTGCAAAATCTAGCCAGTTTACCTGAAATACCCAAGCCACATTCATTCTCCTAAATTTCGCCGTAAAATGTATAAATAAAACTATAACTTTCTCAAAAACAGTATATTTAGATTTCCTCCTTATTAATACCAACATTTTGAGTAAGCCAGGAAAGACTACTTTCCACTAAGCTAGTAAATTATTAGCTTACCTTTTTCGTATTATTCAAGGTAAACAGTCTCTTCAAAAAATAGCAAAACTTTCCAATGAAAACAAAGAGATATCCGATGCCATGATGCATTCATTGTATAAATGTAGTAGTGATTAGCATTTTATCCAAAAACTGTTTGCATCGAATGACGATTGCATTGAATAGAATGGAAAATTGGATAGGTCAGCGATTATTGCAGCGAATGCGTAAATCTCAATGCATCAGCTCAACACATGCCGACATACATACATACATATGTATGTGTGTATGTACAAACCTACATATACACATTACCTAGTACCTCCCTTGTGTTGTTTACAAAAGTAGTTCACTCGAAGGTGAAATCGATATATTTGCACCGTCATACATACATACAACACTGATCAAACCCATATCCAAACTGTGAACATTCTCTTTCATATTGTTTCATACACTTCTGTTTTGTACGGTATTTGGTTCAAAATGCATGTGAATGTGTGAGTGTAATAAATCTTCTTTTGGTAAATTCGAATGCCATGGTAAAGGCATTTTCATTATAGAAATGTGAATACAATTTACATTTTTGCGCTGGATATTCGCTGCGATGAAACGCGGAAAAATATTAGTATTCCATTCTAGGAAAAATACAATTTGAAATGTACCATATTCGAATATTCAAAGTTTTTGCGGATGCAGTTTTATCTAGGATAACTTAACTGAGAGTTTAGGAGATACGCATACTAACCCCCGGCAAAGGAAAATGTAACTATTGCCAGTTTCGATCTATTTGGTAACTCGATTTTCTGCAGGGTATTAAATTCCAATTGTTGCAGTTTTCTCATATCCCATTGCCTATTTATGGGCAGTCACTGTTACATTCGAATGTGCCACATTCCTGTGTGCAGCTATTTAGGCAATTGGGGTCTGCCTATAAATTTTCTATCGTTCACGCATGGCTGCCAACCGTAAACACAATGTGGTCCATTAAGGCAATGTTTGTGTATAGCATAGGAGCATGCCATGCAGGCACAGCATATCAACATTCTAACTCCGTCCCTGCATGGCGCTTCCTTGATGCAGTATGGCTATCTTCTTGTGTTTAATTATGTTCAAATTATCAAATGTCGCCGTTGTAATTGTTATAATTATCGTTATCGTCCGCATTGCTATTGTTCCTGTGGCCTGACTTGCAGCAATAAAACAATATACATATGTATGTATGTATGTATTTGTATTTATACAACAACAATGGATGTAATAATTTCCTGCTTCAGGTGAATGTGTAGATACATATGTACATAGTATTCCACATACAATTGTAGGCAAACATATGTATGAGTGCATCAACAAACCTCATATTCCCTCATTGCTGCAATGATTTACTTAATGAATTTACAGAATTTATTAGTTTAATTAAATTTTGTTAATTCAATTACCAGTTGTCGTTGTGACATATCCGACAATCCAGGCGATTATTGTACTAAAGTGAATAGTTTCCTGATAGCACTGAAGCATTTCCCTTTGCAATTAATTTTGTAATGTCGAAATGTGGTTTCATTTGTGTATGCTGAAGTTTTTTTTGTCGTCCAATCCCAGCAAATCATAAGAGCTCTAAATGAGCGCTTATAGAACTCTTTGCTCTAAGCATAACATAGTCATAATATCTGCACACTATAGTTAAATTGTAACAGACTGATGTCTGTACATAGCAGGAGGGATAATTATAATGCCAAAATAACAAAAACAATAGAATTTAATTGCTAAAGGTATTATATGTTCCGATAGCTCATCTTGTTTTGGAGATATCGAAGGACTTTTTTTTTATAAAAGTGGCCATTCATAAAAGAGCTCTTAGCCTAATGCATGAACCAGTACTCTTGGAATATCATTTTGAGCTCGTCAAGAGCCATCAAGCCAGAGCATAAAATATTCTAAATATACATATCTACCCTCACTCAGAAGAACTCATGTTATCCTGAGATTTAGAGCGCTCAGAAGCTGGTTTGCTGGGATGTGGCATTTGCAAAGATGTGATCTTATAAGTATGAGGTTCATTTGTGTTACACATGGACTTGAGTATTAACCAATGCAAACAATTTAACAGTTTGTTTAACTCGAATGACAATATCGGCACTTATTTATGCATGTGACTATATTCTGTCAGTTGTGATTTTAATTCAATTATTTAAAAAAAAATATATATTTGAACAGATACTATTGTGATCATTCAATTTCAATCACTAAAGTATTTGGACTTTGACTTGGGCCAATGGACTTTTTAATACAGGCAGAACTAAGAAAGCATGGGGAAAGGAAGATTTAATACCAAAGAGATATATGGGCAACCCTTTGAAGAGAGGCATATCAACCAAAATATACAAATATACATTATTTCACGTCTGTCGGGCAATAACCGATTCACTGATTTTATTACATTCTCGAATTCAGAAGTACTTTTAATTATAACACAACTTTCACTTGTCAACAACTCTATCAACGCCTACAATTATGCAACCAAACATGGTAACGGTATCTCAATAGCCTCAAGGAAATTTTCTTTACTAACAATGTTGCTCACTTTCTATAGTAATACGACAGACGGTAAGAAAAATAAAAAACAAATATCACAATAAAAATTATATTTCCATGCGCAGAAACAAGCGGCAAAGATAAAAAGCAAAAGTAGCAAAGTAAAAAAGTGAACAAACATGGGCTATCTCACTGCCCACGGCTAACACATTCACCTGTGTAATTACCAATGTTGAATGCTTGGACGGAATGGGGAGAAAGCTAGGCTTTGGAAACGTACCGCCATACGCAATACGAATTGACACAGTAGAGCAGATGAGGTGCAGTGAAATAACTCCCAAATGAAATAACTCCCAACAAAAAAATGAAATAACTCCCAAATATTTTCCATGCAAGTTGGGACTTATTTCATTATGAAATAGCTCCCAATTCATTGGGACTTATTTCATAATTTTAACTGGGAATTATTTCATAATGAAATAACTCCCAAATGAAATAATCCCCAATAAAATATCTTTGGGAGTTATTTCATAATTTTTGGAAATTGGGAGTTATTTCATTTTTTGGGACTTACTTCATTGCTTGTAATCCAGGCATTGGGAGTTATTTCATTTTTAATGGGAGTTATTTCATTTTTGTTGGGGAATATTTTTAGCGAACTAACGTCATTGACATTCATTCGCATTAAGAAAGCGAACTAAAGTCAGTACATTTTTTTTATATTCCAAATTTTCATTTTTCATTATCACCTTCGACTTATGATCATTATATCATGAATCTGGGATTTAAAAAATGAATCTGAGATTGGCTTAGGTCAGATCCTCAATTCGGGGCGTGATCAATGGTATTTATGTGCAGAACTCCTTTCCGTATTGGCGGCCTTCGGCTTCAAAAAATAACCCTGGGCTACGCCATTCCAACTCCGGGTGGTTGCCATAGCCGTGGCTACCGCCACGGTGATGTCCTTCCGCGTGCCACTCTTTTCTCACAGGGTAATGTGATTACAATAACCACATGAAAATGACTTTAACTGCAAATATCTCGCAAACTACTAAAAATATTGGTTCAGCGGAGTTATATTCATGCTCCTGGGACCAAAGCGCGTCTCAACATTTTTGGTTGTGTATTAGCGCTCGGTACCCCACGTAAACGATTACCCATGTCTAGATTTAGAATCTGAAATGAGATTTTTTTCAACAGTTCAAAAGTTATTTCCAGTTAAAGTTCACAATTTTCTGTCATTTTCATGTGGTTGTTGTAATGGCACATTACGCTGAGCCAAAAAAGTGAAAAAGTGGGAAACGTGGCACGCGGAAGGACATCACCGTGGCGGTAGCCACGGCTATGGCACACACCCGGAGTTGGAATGGCGTAGCCCAGGGTTATTTTTTGAAGCGCGGCCGAAGGCCGCCAATGCGGAAAGGAGTTCTGCACATAAATACCATTGATCACGCCCCGAATTGAGGATCTGACCTAAGTCAAATTTTGCCTCAATGACATTAATTCGCATGTCCAAGCGAACTAAAGTCAAAATATTATACGAATTAACGCCACTGACATTAATTCGCTTTTTGGGTGCGTAATTTGTTTGGAGGTTGAGCCCAATGTACTATTGATGCCGTGCAAACATTTAAAAATATGCAACGCTTGTGTTCTAATGCTTCAAGCTAAGAGTATTTCTGAAGGACTAGCAAATTTTAACTGTCCGCTTTGCCGTCAAAAGGTCGACAACACTATTCAGGTTTTCATGTAATTGTTACATTCACATATCTATGTACATATTAACTTCCTGTATTTTTCAAATTTCATTGTAACTGATTATATTGTAAAAATATACCATTTCAAATTTTGATTTGGGATTTATTTCATTTTTTTTTGGGACTTATTTCATATGGGAGTTATTTCATTTTTTTGGGACTTATTTCATTTGGGAGTTATTTCATTTTTTTGGGGACTTGTGGTTTCATTGTGAAATAACTGCCAAATATTGGGAGTTATTTCATTTCCTTCTTTGGGAGTTATTTCATTTATTAAAGTTGGGAATTATTTCATTTTTATTGGGACTTATTTCATTGGGAGTTATTTCATGGGAGTTATTTCATTTGGGAGTTATTTCACTGCACCGAGCAGATGAGGCTGAGAAAGGTCGGGCATTTGCAGTGAAGGAAAGCAAATTTTATAAAGCGCTGAAGGTGTGGAAAGCGTATTTATGTTTCAGATATGTACCCAGCAAAAAGTTGTGTAACTGATAAGAAGAACTGAATAGCGCTGCTACCCTGCTTCCATTACCAAAATACTTCAAAATAAACTAACATAAAAAATTGTACACATATATCCTGACTACGTGGCTTTAAACAAACACTCGTTTGAAGTTATTGTAGTCTAAGCTTTTTCAAATATTTTCATTCAATAATTGCCCAACATCATTCCAAAGTCAGAACTATTCCATTTTGATATGATTTCTTCTATTGGTCGACGTGAAGATGTCATTTGTCAAGCCTTCCCTTAGTTCCGCTGATGGGGTTTTTACCTTAAAACAGGTACAATAAATTCGCTCTAACTTTTACAATAGTCTTCCAGGACCAAGCACTTCTTGCGAGCATTGTAAAATTACCGGTCACCATTTCTCTGACTTATCAAACAATCTTCCCGCATATTTTGAACTTGTCTGTATTAAATATTTTTTGTGTTAGAAATAAAGTGCGTTTGCCATTGCTCTTGAATAATTCTACGCAATTATCCGGAAGCAATGTTACCACAGAATAACTACTGTACGCACATAACCAGACACATGCATGGACATACATATGTTTATTCCAAAAAGCTCCCATTATATCGAATATAGATGATTGCTGTTGATGGTGGTGCGTTGGTGAGTATTTGGATTTTTGGAAACGTCAAGCCAAGTGGGCGGACATGTGTGGCCGTATTTACATACACACATATATAGTACACGTTAATTTTTTTTTTGTGAGTGTTAGTCTACAAAAAATATTTTTCAAAGCCAAAGTAGTGCAGCGCTTTCAGAAGTGTAGTTAAGGTGTCATGATAGTAGGCTTTGGAAATGGTGCGCTAATGAAAAAGGTCAAAGGCATACTTAGCACGTAGGCATGAGTTTTTCATACATACATATCATTACTTAATGAGCCAAACCAATCTGCCCTTACTAATTTGCTTAGAATCTTCTTCTGTGTTTAGCCCATTCTCATTTACTCTTTACGCCATTTCAACAATCAAATCAGCGTTTTGACTACCTCGCTTTTCTACAATTATTTTGCCTTTAATGGTTGAGAGATAACTTCCACTTGCCGGCTTACAACTACCATAACAACGTTTAGTCAGCGTTAAAAGCAATAAACTGTTGCAAGTTAAGTTATCTCAACCTGTGTTGGGGGCATAGTTTAGTGTACTAAATGAGCTAAATGCTTGCAGCCGTTTATCGTACGCTTTTGCCTATTAAAAATTCAGTGCTTCCAAAACTAGTAAAAGAGTAGCAATAATTTATGCCAATAGCCGGAAGTGATTTTGAGGTAAATTCCTCTTACCACTTAAAGTACTTGGTTCCGTTTCTTCTCTTCTAATATTTGAGGTTTCTTTTTATTTTATTTAGAGTCGACTCTTTTCAACTTTTTGCTGTGAGTTGAATTTGTTGCACGTTTATTGCCAAAATTGTATAAGTACATATCTAACTGTGCAATGACTTAGTAAAAGGTAGGTGGAAAAGATAACCATTGTAGAGAAAAAATACGGAAGATTTTGTCTGTGGCCTCTGATAAACCATCTATATAAACTAAGTAGGCTCTAATCAGAATGCTGGTAGGGTGGGGTGGGGCGTATGAGTGACATTGTAATTCAGGTCTGTAACAGAGCTGCAAAGGGGTATTGCAGTTAAAGGGGACTGCAATCACAAAATTTACAAAAATTACAATCTGCTTTGTTTTCAATTGCCAGTGTTTGTTTTTTAGGGATACAAGTATGAAAATCTGCAAAGCATAGTTGATTGCAATCATTAATTGTACAGTCAATGATTGTCCCAAAATTATAATCTACAATCACTTGAGAGCATTTGGATTCTACAACTGCAACAAGCGAATTTGTCTGACTTTTCCAGTGTAAAAACAAATTAATATTCGAAATGTTTGATTAAATTGAAGGATCTAATGTATGGCTTCGTATGCATTTAGATTTAATAATTTATTTGCAATCATTTTCAACTGCCAGTGAATAAAATTGATTTATTTGAATTTACACGAAAAATAAACAATTGAATATACATCCATATGTTTATATTTAGATGTTTATGTGTGATTGCGTGCATTTATAAGCCGCGAATTTAATGAGCAAAATAATGTTGTCCTTGTCTAAGTAGGCCAATGAACATCATCGATATGACTACTAAACAGCCAGCATGCTTGTAATTATGATTATTTGGTTTTATATATGCTAATGGAGATTTACAAATTGATTGTGATTACTATTATTATTATTATTATTATTCACACTTGAAGAGCTGAGAGCAGTCTGCAAAATATGTTGCGAATGTTTTGACCTGTATATTTGAGTGCGGGTGTGTGCGTGTTCACATTCGAATGCTTTTACACAAACAATGTTAGAGATACGTGCACAAATTAATACGAATACATTTCTATATACAATTAATACAATAAAATCAGTGCACTGATGTGTGGGATATTGTTCAGCGAGCAACAGAACCGACAAACAATTCAACGATTTTGCCAGTTTTGAATGTTAATACATACATACATACATACTAATGCCAGTATAGGGATATGTACGGCTTTGTGATGGAAGAGTTGCCATAACCTTCTAATAGTTAAGTCAATGATAATGACGCGATGGCACACATTAGAGGACTGTGCTAGTACATACATACTATTTATGCTTTCTATAACTTACTATATGCGTGCAACACATAATGAGTTACAAGCACAAAGTTTTGTATGATAATAAATAAATCAGAATGTACATATGTATGTAAATGCATGAATGCGTGATAGCATAGACGCCAACTATTAAACCAACAAGCCAGCAGTATATACGAAGCGAAATAGTACACCCAAAAAAGTTATTCCTGAAGCTGAGAAAAATCGCTGCTAAATGGAGCAATTATGGATAGGATTTTTTATAATACAGATAAACTTTTCGCTGTTTGTTTTTCTTATTGTTGTTAGTTTTACTATTTTACTTTTTTTCGTTGTTGCTTTTCTCTCTTTACCTATTTTTTGGCCATCATTTTTTCGAGTGTACAATGTATGTAGGTACGAACCATCAACTAAACACTTCACTCTACTTTGTTAACCAACTAGCAAATAACCAGAAGTTGTAGTTATAATAATAACAGTAGTAGTAATAATAATAATAATTGTTTTTTGCTAATAGTTATAATTAATGAGTACGCACACAAACAAAATGCACACAAACGAATCCGCTGTTATTAGCAAATGTATCTTCAAAGTTTTGATTTTGTTTAGCACAAATCTTCACACATTCTAACCCACTCAAATTGCCATCCGAGACTATATAGTGCTTTGTACAAAAACCGAAAGTAAAAGTGGTAAAATCTACTTACATGTCAAACTAAGTATGTGGGTATGTGTGTGGGGTTATGAGGCTTTGTTTAAACATGTAGTAGGTATATTGTGCAATAATGTGGAAAATTAATGTATGCTACAATGCTTATACGTACATATACACTAGCACTGTTACCGTTAGACAGTTAAGTTTATTAAGAAACTACAAAAACCAGAGTTGAAGCAGAAGTAAGCAGTTCTAAGAGTATTTGAAAAATAATTAAAATTAACGTTAAGCCGTAAATATGCTTTATATTTGTTGTAGGAAAGTGTTAATGAGGAAGAGTATTTTATTTGTTTCACCTAAGCAAGTTGTTGTTGCGTAAGACTTTTTCGTACACCTCTTAAGTGAAATTAAATTCTAATTTGAACTTATAGTTTATGAGCTACTTAAGTGTACTTATTAACTTTTTTGTGTTCAAATTGGGTGAGAATACTGTTTTCTAGCAACAAATTTCTTACTGAATTTCAAAAGTGAGGAGAGTGCATAAATTTCAAAAATTATTCCTTCATTTGTATAGTCTTCTGTCGGCCGCTATCTTCTTGAGGGCATATCCAAGATAGTTTAGTCTGCTATAACTTCACAGTTATAGTTTTAATGAAAGGTGTCATGTATCCTTTGACCCATTTTCAATTGGAGTATTGCTTCAAGGTAGTCGGTTTTGCGAGAACGAACTCTTTATGTCACAGTTTTGTATTACCACAAAAATTAGAATTTCTCGTATGATTTTATATAAAAGGAGAACACTCTTTATTGGTCTTGGCCTAATAACGGGTTTGTTCAAGGACTCTCCTATCTCACCAGGGTTTAAAATTCACTGTTTGCTTTGTAAAAATTAATTAAAATAAAAAATCGTGACAACATCGTCACAAGTAATAGTTTTAAATATGATTTACCTAACCAGAAACCGCACTTTAATCTATTCCAGAAAATTTGTTAAAAATAAAACTATTTCATGGAGAAGTGTAGAATATTTAAAAGGAATTTTATATTTGGTTTACTAATTTTCAATTTATTTTAAAGCAGATTTCCGCCCGTCAGCGTACAAACATCCGACAGTAACGGTTGAGTGGCATAAATAAATTTTAATGGGCTTAACACGCACACATGCTCAAAGGCAGCTGCAAATTGATGTGACAAAACTGTATGTGCCCTGCAGGGAGCTCACTAAATATTACGACACATTGCTGGTTCAGAACTATGTATGTAGCTCTAAACTGCCACACTGGAGTTAGTTACATAGTAACAAGTTAAAAACCGGTATTTTAGTATACAAAGAGATAGGTCTGTTCCAGAACAAGGAACTGGTATCCAAAAAAGAACTGAAAATAAACTGTAAAACGTTTTGCTACTTCGGAGTATCCTCACGTTACATTCGCCAGTCAATATATATTTGAAAAAAAAAAAAAAAAACATAACCATAAATAAGTGTTGAATATTCATTATTACGCCTGGTCCCTAGCTTGAGAAACTAACAAAAATTTTAAAATGAACCAATAACAATTTCGAGTGTGCCCAGATAGTTTTTGCATATGTTTTAGTAGAAAAAAGTGTAAGTTCTAGTTCATTAAATCTCACCGATAAAATACATTTTTTTTTTGAATGCAGAAAATACTCGATACTAAAAAATAAAGCCTTCATGAACTTTGAATCGCTTTACCAGTAACACATGTCGATCTTTTTGTAGTTCTAGTGTTAACCACGTTGGTCACTGTGTTTATAAAATATCGCTGGACATAAAAATTCCAAAGAGCAAAAAATTAAAAGAAAAAAAAACTTTCAGAAAATTTGACCTCGATGACCATACAAACACACACAACATGCATGAAAGCCCACATAATTTATTTACTTGTTTCATTTTAAACTAATTCCTACATATTTGATGACCGGCAATTGAATATCAAGATAAATTAATAATTTGCAAATTTTCAGTGGCCGCACATAGCAACAAAACCGCAAATATGCAACACGAAATTATTATCGCACAAATGATCGGTATTCGCACGAATTCATTATTTCATGCGGGTGTTTTTGGTTTATCAAAAGCCTATATACATACATACATACATACATGCGAACATACTTAACAGATATTCCAGAGTTAGTTTGTATATGTGCATATATATGTACATATATATGTTTTTCAATAGATTTGCATAATTTTGTTTACCTGCAGTTATGCTGCTTTTGCACTACCAGTTTGATGCAGTGAAACAACAAATTAAGTAGTCAGAAATTAGGTTAGTTTGCAACTAGAACTTTGTTACATAATTCAACTAACCATCGGCTATCTCATAGGACAAGTTAAAAGCACAATGCAATCGGGTGACCAGTTGCCTGTGGAGCTCATACCCTGACAAATCATGCCAATGATTTCGGAAGAGAGTGCTCAGCGATCAATACCTGGAAGTAATTGTAGCCCACTGTAGACGAAAGGTAGTGATCGCGGATCACTCTCTTTAGAGATTATTCCCACGATGTTTTGCATAGAATATGTTTTCTATGTATTTAACATAATGCTTCCATTTAATTCGTAAAAAATACCATAACACAATTGAATTGTTTTAATACTTTTGTTTATTCGCGCGAAAAGTAGATCATATCAAAATTCAGTGCGCTCATTGAGTCGCCAATTTTTGATTGTGATGGTGTCAATAGGTGATCCACGTATGTGTGTATATAAATATGAATTCATTTCGATGTGACTATGATAATCGATTGCTGAATATTTATGTGAAGCATAACTTGTTGATATTTGACATACGGTATGATTTTGGAATATTTGTTTGCTTAATTTGTTATGCGTAACTTATGAGTTTAATTGTCAAATAATGTTTTAACGCATTCTAAATGTCATATATCATTTTTTAGAAGTAATATGAATAAGTTTTAAAATAATTTAGTAAATGAGGACATATGCGGTTAAACTTAAATTAGAGTTTCAAAAAAAAATTTAGTTTGAAGTTTGTATTCTTAATGGGGTTAACATCCAAACCAAGTTTATAATTTCTTAAATTTTCATGAAAAGTTATTTTATATCGAACATAACACATATTTTATTAGCTCCGACGATTAGCTGGGTCTGAAGCTGCCTTGAACAAGTACATATTTCAAGAGGGACGGCCTTTGGCTATCAACCTGCAACTCGGCTGAACAAAATCTATATCCCTTCCCTTTTATTCTGAAATAACTCTACGACCGAAAAGTGACCCTGTTTCGTATTTGTTTATGAATGTATTTCTTTTTTTTAATTTTGGCTGTGCAAAACTTGTGTGCTCATTTCGCAGTTTCAGCCAACATCGTCTCATTAAAGCTTTATATTTCCCCACTACGTCCTTAACAACTTCTTACGCTCTTTCTTTGATTTTGATTGTAAGCTTTGTTTGTAGACTGCAGTCGTATATCACCCAAGAAAATGTGGAAACGCATACAAAGCCCATGAATGAGTTTGTTGCAAGTGGCCGGGCCCATGCAGCATTTGTTCTAACTAAGGCTTTCTGTTTGCGTCTATAAATGCATAAATGTGTTTAAGTATGTGGACAGACATGGATACGTATGTACATGCTTTTCTGATAAAAATGTTTACATGAGTATGTGAGTATGGTCACATTAGACGGGTGGTTGTGTGAGGTCTGTTTGTGTGAATGTATGTTGCTTTGCACCCATTTGCTTGGCATTGGACCTGCATTTGACTTCAAAGGAACAGTTAGAATTGTTACAGAGAAATAAAACGAAGAAGAAGAAGCAGTTGTAGCAATACCGTTCATATATGTATGTATGTACGTATGTACGAAAATGCAGCAATAAAAGCATCTGTGACTGTGGTAACTACTTTGTTAACTTTGCATGGGCCAAGGAAAATTGAAATAAGGCAAATTGAAATTGTGAATGTTGTTGTAGTGTTTGTGTTGCACGACCACGTGTCTATAGCGCTTCTGCAAGTATAAGCGATTGTGCATGTAAATACATTCGTAGAGGCCTTACGTAAGCATTTCGCTTTCGCTTTCTTTGGAAACATTGCAAATTGAAAAAGGCATAGGATAAACGTGAAGGTGTAAAGTTGTTCTCTTAGAATAATATGTGTATGGTTATTTATGTAGAGATGTTCATACGAGTATACTCGAATACAACCATGGAGGTTAAGGTTATGTTAGGAAATTGTATGCCTGCAAGCTAAAAGTAAGTAATCTGGTTTAAGTTATTCAATCGCCTTTTATTTGATGAAAAATTAAAAGCTAGAAGGTTACGTAAATTAATATACTTTTATCTATTTACTATAAAAAAATGGTGTACCACATTATCTTCGACTTCACCCTCCGTGGCCTTGCTCCAATTAATTGAAATCAAAGCAAACCCTATCTACAAAACTTCTAGACGTCTAGTGCTTGGGTCTGCGTTATCCAGTCAACTCTTCAGAAAATTCATTGAAAACACTCCACCATCTCCACTGCCGTGCTAAAGTTAAATTACAGAAAAGGTTGTCCTTGAAAATATAAAATCATATTTAATTTAATGTTTTACTGTATGGGAGGCATTTCAAAATTACAAAAACAAAGAAAAAAAATACAACAATATAAGAGTCCCAACAGCCTTGTAGATATTTAAATATGTGCATATGAATATACATTAATATAATTTATGCAGAGAGAACACCGCACTGACAATTGCAATAAAATTGCAAACAATAAACAGTGAACAACAGTAATTGCACAAGGAAGCGCAAAACAGAAATAATGTCCATCAAAAGATATGAGAGCGCGTAAAAAACGAAGCGAAAAAAACATAATGAAGTAAAGGAGCAGCCTTTTATCGACGTCATACTCGTACAGTGGGGTGTTTGAAACCAAGTTGCCCATTAATCAAATAACTTACTATGGGATCGAACTTGAATGCATCGAAAATCGAACACTAAATTGAAAATCGGTGATATCAGCCAGCTCTTGTCAATAAGCATGTTCCAATAATTACACTTTTCAATGCCTTAAACAAGTTTTTGGCTTACTGTGCGGACATTGATTTAGTGCCAAAACTCTCTACAACGCCCCACGGTGCGGGTGCGGGTGCAAGTGCAGCTTACGAATGAATTAATGCCTCGCTGCCAATACAATGCAATACATACAGACATACATACATACAAATAATGCCATAAACGTGCTGGTGGGCAAATTTGTCGGCAATGCGACCGAATATGACGCCAGTCAAGAGAAAAAAACAAAAATGAATATAAAATGCAGTCTAAGAAAACGTTTTATAAAAGGATTACTGTAATAAAATTTTAATTATTGTGTTTATTATGGATGATTCTTTTTTTACTGTTTTTGCCTTCTTCTCCTTGTTCTCCTTGCCCTTCTGCCTTTAAACAATTTTTACATTACCACATTTTACATTTACTTGCTGCTTGCTTTCCTTTGCGAGTAGTCGACTACCTTGACTTTGCGCTACTTAAAAATCGTAAGTACTGAATAAGCTCACGCGCAATGGGGCCAACATTGTTGTTGTGCTTGAAAGGCTATATAGTTGTAACGTTTGCGGGTAATATTTCCACCGCGCGTCATGCACAATGAATCAGTTTTCATTTCCATTTTCTGCCTTACGTGTTGCTTGTTGCTTTTCGTGGCCAAGGCTGCAACAGACCCAGCGTATTTAAGTATATGAGCTGCTTTATGTCTTACTTTGAGACAGCTTATTCTTAACCATTAGCTCTACGCTTAAGTAAGCAGCAACTTAAATATTAGAAACTCGTTTAAGTTAAGTATCTGACCACTTAGTCAAAGCCTTTTTCCTTTCCGGAGTTTTTTTTATTCACATTCTTGACATTTGAATTTGTTAGAGTGGCGTGGGAAGTAAGGAGTTCAAAAGTGAGCGTGTGATTTCTTTAACTTTTGAACGCCCCTGGTAATTTATAAGAAATCAAGTAATTAATGCTATAACTTAACCGCAGTCACAATAAGTGATATAAACTTAAAAAATGGTATACCCGTAGTAAAATAAACAAATATCACTACATCTTTACATAAGTAAGAAGAAAACACAAGCACACCACAAGCAAGGACCAATGCGTTTAAATGGCAATAATAATATTATCTCTTCCTACAACAACAAACATAGTTGACAGAGTCTAACTGAGTGATTTGGTTAAGTGGCTGGCTGGAAGTTAAGCAGTCTACTGGGTTTTCATCATAATTGTTGGTTATTTCAGTGTTGATGTTTAATGGCATAAGTAGGCACTTACGTATACGTAAGTATTTATTATTTTTATTATTATTATTATTATTATTATTGCTTTAAATGATGTTTCTGTTTTGATTGTGATATTTACCGTAAGTAAAACAAATGAACACTTCGTCATAAGTGCTGTCTAACGTATGTCTCAAAGCTGACATGTAAACAAATTGCGAGATGTATCATGTGAATGTTGCTGTCAGAAAGTAAATGCATATACATATTGTATTTTCCACATAAATACACTGAGAGAAATGCTTTGGTCACATTGTGAATATTCAATATTAGTTTCGTGGTGAAAGCATTCTGCTTGAAGCAAATACATATACATATGGGCATATCCCAGAAACTGTCTACCAACCAAAAATATTTGAACCTAATCCAACCAATTTTTTTTTTAATGGAGCATTAGAATAGATATCTAATTTTATAAATTTATAAAACAAAAATTATTTCGATGATCATTAATAAAAAAATTATAACCAAATCCTACCCTACCTCAGGTCTTTTAATGTTATACAAAAAAAGTGAAATTTTTTACGTGTTCATATCATTGCTTTAGTATTAACATAGATGGTCTAATCGAAAGCTATATTGTTATTCACTCAATTCTCCTTAAAATTGACGAAATGAAGGAAAAAACTACACAATTTTTTGGCTGCAAGTAAGTTATTTTAGAATTCTCTTATATTCATCTTTCTTTAAGGTATTTCATTTGGTGTGCTTTATTATACAAAATTTGCTAAAAATTAAGAAAATATACCTCAACCTTCAAAGCTACTTCCATTTTTTGTAGCGTGCGTAACAATACTTTGAGATCGAATTTTTCGCAGCTTAAACCTGTTACAAAAAATATTTTGATCACATTCGAAAGTACACTCAAATCCCACTAAACACTGTGTATAACTTGAAGGTATGTCTTTTGAAAGACCAAAAAATTGTTATATTTCAATCCGAAAACGCGTACGAATGTGGCGTTCGTAACGCAGGATTTGCCCATACATATGTGACCCGGCCTATGAAAAAGTGGCTTATGACTCAAAAAAGAAATTGCGAGAAACAGCTGTTAAATATGCTTACACAGAAATGACGAAATGAAGGAAACATTTTAAGTACACTTCTAAGCAAGGTAGGGCTTCCTAGTTTACACCACGTGAAAGAGCGTCTCAAAAACTATCGAAACCAGAAAAAAAGTGAAAAATTTTTTGAAACGGGTCACATATACTTTTCTTGTTGTTTTTTGGTTTATTTTTCAAGAAAGAATTTGAAAAGCCAGGGAGTCAACTTTTAATTGCTTAGACTCAAAATGTATAGGCTGAACCTTTTCTTTGACTAATAAAAACGATTTTTTTGTGGGAAATGCAGTTTTGCGTCCAAGAACTTCGTATAATATGTTAAACAACTTAGCCAAAGATTTTCCTCAATGTACGAGTTGCGTGGTTTATAATTTCATAATGAAGCTTCTAATATGCTTACATAGTCAAACATCATACGCACAAAGATTCCTATACATACATACATATGTATCAACTGCTAGGGCACGCATCAGTGCGTATTTAACTCAACAGTTAATTATAAGCACAAAGTATCCCTGAAGGAAATGACAACAGCTCAAATTCTTTGTGAACTATTGGTAGAAGTACTAATCATTGCCGGCCCCTAAAATGGCTCTTTGCTACAAACATTTTACACCTTTTTGTTATTCAAGATCCGTGCTCTCGGAAGTCGAAAATGCCAGATTCTTTTAAAACAAATGAAAAGGGCGTGGCCACTGCTTTCACCGCTTGCCCTGTGCTCTATCAAAGTGGTAATTAACGCCAAGTTTCTTTCAGGGCTGCACCAGCGTAAGCGTGCTAAGAGTAGTTGCCTGAAATATGTTATGTGTGTATGAAAGCGTAACGCAATGAAACGGAAATGTTACTCTGCAGTCGTGGTAATTAACCGTAGGTATGCGTGCTCTTTAGCTGACAGACAACACATTCATCCACTCATACATACACATGTCCATATAATCATAGAAATAACTTTGAAATGATACCCAGACTTTGTGCCTATTTGTGTACAACAAATTACTAAAGTCAAAGCCAATGAAGGAAGTTGCTAACAAGTCAAAGAATTACTAAGCCAGCCAGCTGTGGAATTATTGCTTGAACGCCCATCCGGTGACTGAGATTATGGCAGCGCAGACAAACATATCCGCTACAGATGCATTGTTAACCAAGAAACACGGTCTGACACACACACCTACTTATATGTATTTTTATTATTTAACTGTATGTGTGTGCGTGTGTGTGTGTGTGTGCAAGGAAAACCAAGCATCAGCTGCTCATAAAGCTATTTAGACATTTCATGAGCCATAAATGTAATAAACTCTAATGCACTTGGGTAATTTATGGAATGTTTTATATTAGTGTTTATACCAATTAGTTAAGATATTATTTAATTAAGCCATCCGACTGTCGACAGAGTGGACAGTCTTATTTTTATACTTAAATCTTACATTTGTATATGTAAATTCCTTGTCATAAGTTTTCTTTTCATTTAAATGTCATTATATAAAGGTTGTGAAGTATTTACTAGGGACAAGAAATTGTTTTGCAGAAAAATGGGATCTACGGTTTGATACGCTGATGCCGTGCACTCGATAAGGATATTCTAAGAAATTTAAAATCCGCATTTCTAAGTTCTGAACCATTTTTAAGAGCTTGCGTTGTTGATATTAGTCTTATCTTAACTGTTTTGAGGGCCATTCATGCTGGCAATTTATAAATACTTAATTCCATGTCTTTTTTACATTTGGCTGTCCATTGGCTCTCTCTGTTTGAATGGTCAAGTTTATTTAATCAAAACAAATAAGTGTGTGTCTGTGCCGTTCTTTTAATATTATATCAATATCCTCATTTAGGTATGCCTCAACATTTATTAAGCTATTGACTTGTGAGTATTATAATTTAGCAAAGGGCTGATAGAGTAAAATAGATAGATAGTAAGGCAATCGCACATCCACTCAAACATTTTCAATACATTACTTATTTATTCAGTGAGGCGCTCTACCAGCTAGCAAAGCGCAAATCATCTGGAAAATCAAATAAATCGGAAAATCAGTTAAACGCGATGTTTTTATTTAATTTTCGCACGCTCACCGTGCAATCAATAGAAATTTCCGGTTTTTTATGTTTATTACTTTTTTATCTTTTACCGTTTAGCTTTAGCAAACAAACTGAATAGCTGATTTAATAATTTTGTAAACAGACGCAACGTCAAACTGTCTACTGGATTGATCGTGTGTATGTGTTAGGGATGCCAAAAATCTTGGGAATTATTTCCTAAAATCCCGTTATTTTCGGTACACAAAATATATTTATTTATTTGTTATTAGATTTTATTAATCATAAGCATCATCTCCTAATGTTTTATGCATATTTCAACAGTTTATATATTTCCATTATTAAAATAAATAAACAAAACTAGTAAGGAAGTCTAAGTTCGGGTGCAACCGAACATTAAATACCTAGTAGTGATCTGTTTTGGTATCCCAATTTATTCAGGTCTATTTTAATAACGGAAAAGTTGTTATAAAGACAACGGATTGTTTTCGATTAAAAACACTTCTTTTGTGAGTGGTAAATTCAATTATCACTAAATAACAAAATATAAATAGCTTTCCTCATGTTCATGAAAGGTATGAAAATAAAAAAAATTAATTTAAAAAAAGGCAGTAGGGTGTTAACTACTTGCCCGTAAATCTTGCTTGTTTGTTATTCGGTTTGCGTAATTTTTGGCAGGAGTATACTACATACTATTGGGAAGCATCTCACAAAATTTCATTGAAATACATTCTTGAAATTCCAAGCAATCGCTTTTGAAAATAGCAGAGCTTTTATGCTAAAAAGTGGGAGGCGCCACGCCTACTTCACCAAAATCCACAAAATTTTTTTACAGTTTAGTTTTGTTTAAAAAGGCTAATATGTGTGTAAAATCTTATTTATATAACTTATAAAATTATGGAAATATCGCGATTTTAATTTTACGAAGAAATATTTTAGAACTATGTTCAAAAAGTGGGCGTGTCCGTTCACCGATTTTGTTTATTTTTTCAGCAAAGAGTTAGCTTTATATGTTGAACACTTTCTCCAAATATCGTTTTAATAAATCAATTTTTACCGGAGTTATGGCATGGAAAGTTTTGTGGAATAATCCCCCATAAAATTTTGTGCTTTCGACTTTTTTTGCCCACGAACACTTTAGAGGTGAAATAGAAATGATATACAGCTAGTTTAAGCAAAGTTATAGCATATTCAATATATCCATGATCCTTTTCAAAATCTTTCGTATAAAATTGGGCGTGGACCTAATCCGATTTCGCTAATTTTTTTCGAAATATTGCCTGTATTAATATAAATATGTGTGCTGAATTTTATTTTGCTATCTTGAGCGGTTTTTGATTTATGATTAAAAATATTTCCAAATTTGACTTAATCAAAAGTGGGCGGTGCCACGCCCTTTTTTAAAAATTTCTTCACAAATTTATTTTTTGCCTTAACGGTAAGGTACACACCAAATTTTATCCTTATAGGTGTATTATGTACTGAATAATCACTCTTTTTGTATTTTCGAAAATATTATATATATAGAAAGTGGGCGTGGCTTTTAACCGATTTTGCCTATTTTCAATACCGTTCAGAGATACATATGTAAAAAGGAACCTGCATACCAAGTTTCATTGGGATATCTCAAGATTTACTCAAGTTATCGTGTTCACAGACGGACGGACGGACGGACGGACGGACATGGCTCAATCAATTTCTCTTCTCCTCCTGAACATTTTGATATATATAAGTCAATATCTATCTCGATTCGTTTATGCCGTTACATACTACCGTTAGGCGAATGAAGTTAATATACCTTGTGTGCGAAGCACTACTAGGTATAATAAAAAGTGTAAAAAATTGCTTCAAATTTTGTCTAAACGTTGACGGGATCTACAAGTTTTATTTCCAGCCAGAATGCGCCGAATTGAATATTTAGTTTGGTTTTCAAGCCAAATATTGAACGAGAACAAATGACCGAATCCCAAAGCTACACTGAGCATCCCGATATTCAAATCAAGAATTTACCGGCAATGCAAAATCAGTTAAAATCCCGGGATTGCAAAAATCTAAAAAATGTGTCTCTTTAGGTCTGATTGCTTGTACATATGTGCATACCCATATCTGACTGTCGCACACCAATTTACTAGTTTGTTGAGCGCGCATAGACAAATCTGAGTTGACAACTTGTCACTCAAATGTTAGCATGCGCTGATTTTTCTACCTTTTCGAGTGCTTGGCATATGCGGCACGCCAGGGCGTATGAGTGATAAATGCAAATGTTTACGCAAAGTCAATAAATTGATGTTAACGTTCGCTGCAAATCTGTGTATGTACCATGCTGACTAGCGCCAATAAAAGTTAAAAGTGAAAAGGTAAAACACCTACACATACATATGTATGTATATAAAAAAAGGCTGACAAACAGCAGAAAAAGTCACACCCACCCGCACACGCAAACATGCACAAAGGCTCGATGTGTCAATCAATGTGCTCTAATGGCACGCAGGGGCGGCAAAATAAGCAGCGAGGTGATGCAAATACACTTGAAATTCGTTGCAAAATGCTTGAGTGGGCAATAGTGGGGGGGGCAGTCGGTGGTGGAAGTGTTGTTATTTAGTTTTGGTTGATTTGACATTCATTTGCGTGAATCTAAAATAGTTTTACATTTTCATCCTTTTACTTTGAATTATTTATTTTTTATTCGCACATTTAGTGTTTGAAGTAGATTTCACTAATTTATCAAAGTGTTAGCATGACAAGTGGATTTTTATTTGTTTGTGTGAGTGTGTGTCCAAATGTCTTCTTTTTTTCATGCAATGAGAGTTAATTGGTGTTGAAATCATATTTGCAGAGTCTTGACACTTATAAAATGTGATATTTTTGATAACAAATTAAATGAGATGAGGAATATTTTAGTAGTTGGATATACATATGTATGTATGTGCATTGCAGTATGGGAAATGTAATAAAGTTTACTGGTTTAAATTAAAGAAGAAACATTGTAACAAGTTCTGTTTATATTCTTTGTAGTCTGTTCGCAGCTCTAGTGAAATTTCTTGGAACATAATTTTCACCGACATTTTGACCGTAATGAAATCATTTCACTGGTTTTGATATTTTTGTCTCCTATAATAAGGCCCAGTCCTCTTAATTTACCCTTTAATAAATAATATTTTCTTGCTAGTTTAACAAATAATATTTTTTAGTTTAGCCATGCATATCGAATCGGATTAATGGGTATTTTAAGATATCTAATTGAACCAAAGGCAAAGGCTGAATTCCTCGCTTCACTCGATGACAAACGTGCCATTTATCAAGTTTCTTCTCAGGCACATATATATAACTAGAAGAACCCGGCAGACGTTGTTCTGCCCAAATTTAGGGAAAAAATCGCACGATAAATAAAAAAGTTTGGAATATTTCGGTCCCTGGTCCACTTCCCGGAAACTTTACATAAACACTCTCCGGGTTCCTACTGAGCTATCCTGTAAATATGAACAAAATCGGCGCTGTAGTTCCGGAGTCTATAACATACATATGTACATACAGGAGTTAATTTATGGAAATGTTGCAATGTCAATGCGAACCCCGTGGCCTCCACCTTTCATTTGATACCCATATTGTATACAAACTAAGAGGTTTTTTGGCAACCACATTTTTACCGATAACTCAGTTATCGATTAATTTATCGAAATGTTGCAATGTCCAAACAAACCCGTGGCCTCCCCCTTTCATTTAATACACATATTGTATACAAATTAAGAGGTTTTTAGGCAACCACATTTTTACCGATAACTCAGTTATCGATTAATTAATCGAAATGTTGGAATGTCCAAACAAACCCCGTGGCCTCCCCCTTTCATTTAATACCCATATTGTATACAAATTAAGAGGTTTTTTGGCAACCACATTTTGACCGATAACTCAGTTATCGATTAATTTATCGAAATGTTGCAATGTCCAAACGAACCCCGTGGCCTTTACCATATTGTATGCATGTTTAGAGGTGTTGGGCAACCACATTTTTACCAAATTTGAAATATACAGTTCTAGGTTAGTTGGGAAACATTAGTGCGCACATCTCCAAAACCGTGTGAGGTATTGAAATGGCATTAAATGGGGTCCTATGCTAAGCTCCATAGAATATGTGTACAACAGCTCTGGTCTTCCCCTTTCGATTGATACCAAAGTTTACCCGAAACAACATTTTGACCGATAACTCTGTTATCGATAAATATATCGAAATGAACCAAAGTCCAAATAAAAGCTGTGGTCTTCCCCTTTCGATTGATACCAATTTTGAGCGAATATTCCAAAGTTTACCCGAAACCACATTTTGACCGATAACTCTGTTATCGATAAATATATCGAATTGAACCAAAGTCCAAATGAAAACTGTGGTCTTCCCCTTTCGATTGATACCAATTTTGTGCGAATATTCCAAAGTTTACCCGAAACCACATTTTGACCGATAACTCTGTGATCGATGAATATATCGAAATGAACCGAAGTCCAAATAAAAGCTGTGGTCTTCCCCTTTCGATTGATACCAATTTTGTGCGAATATTCTAAAGTTTACCCGAAACCACATTTTGACCGATAACTCTGTTATCGATAAATATATCGAAATGAACCAAAGTCCAAATAAAAGCTGAGGTCTTCCCATTTCGATTGATAACAATTTTGGGTGAATATGCCAAAGTTTACCCGAAACCACATTTTGACCGATAACTCTGTTATCGATAAATATATCGAAGTGAGCCAAAGTCCAAATGAAAACTGTGGTCTTCCCCTTTCGATTGATACCAATTTTGTGCGAATATTCCAAAGTTTACCCGAAACCACATTTTGACCGATAACACTGTTATCGATAAATATATCGAATTGAACCAAAGTCCAAATGAAACCTGTGGTCTTCCCCTTTCGATTGATACCAATTTCATGCGAATATTCCAAAGTTTACCCGAAACAACATTTTGACCGATAACTCTGTTATCAATAAATATATCGAATTGAACCAAAGTCCAAATGAAAACTGTGGTCTTCCCCTTTCGATTGATACCAATTTTGTGCGAATACTCCAAATATTACGGAAACCAACATTTTGGCCGAGAACTCTGTTATCGATAAATTTATCGAAATTTCATGATGCCTGTTACCCATTCCACACTCCTAAGAACCTGTCTGCAAAATTTCGTGATGATCGGGCCATTTGTTCAGACGATAAAGAACCACAAACATCCGCAGTCACTCACAAACTTACTTTTTTATATATTAGTAAGATAAACACACCAATACCACAAGTATCCCTTAGAAATAAATATTTTCATAATGCTTTAGTACCCATGTTATAATGCAATATTTATGCGTCCTCAGTTGTATTAACAAAATTGATTCCATACGAGAGTTGAATGTTGATTAAAAAAAAAGCGAATCAACATGAATGCCGTTAGTTTGTTACAAGTGCTTGACATATCCATATGCAAGTGCCTTCACTTCAAAGCTACATGCCCATGCACGCAATGGAAAACTTTTGTTGTACAAAAAATTCTCAGCAATCAAGAAAAATGTCAACACGACTGACATCAATCAACCCAACACGCCCTAACGCATTGCGTTTTTTATTGCTCCTCGCTTGTCACAAGAAAAATGGCTTCCGATTACGTATGAGCAGATGTAAATCAAAAGGTGGAACTGTAAAATGCCTATTTAGTACTTACGTGCTTGTCAGATTCAATACGAAAATACATACATATGTAAAGCAGGTAGGAGCGTAAGAATAGTTGAAAGGTTTTGCTTAGGTAAAAAAAAGAAAGAAAAATTCTGAAGCTGTTAACATTTTATTTGTTTGCACGGCTTTAGAATATTTCTTTACTTTTTTTTTGTGAAAGTTGAGTTGTGCTGCCAGAAAATATCGAGTAAATCCATTCGTCGCTAAAAGTATGAGTTCACATTTGTGTTTGCATATATTCATAAGCGTAGTAAGTATGTTGTAAAAGTAAATATAAAAGTAAATATAACAATATGAGTTCACGTACGACAAATACAAAATGTTTTTGCGTGCGAAGAAATATCGAGTAGGCGTTTAAGGTTGCAAATATGTATAAAAGAACACTTGCGCGACAGACTTGTTTAAAAGCGACTTATAAATTATTAAGTACGCATTACCGTTTGAGTACACTGAAGTCAAAATAAATTGGCACTAAAGCAATGAACTTACGTGCCAGCATACACAAACACACATACATACATACATGAATGCCCATTGTAATACAAATATTCCAGGTTATGTAATGCATTTTAATAAGAAATAACAAAAAATTGCAGGTAATTTGGGATTTGAAAGAACGAAAGAGGTGCTTTTTATTATAAGTGGAAGCTATCCAATATGACTCCAATTCAGAGCTAAAACATTTGGAGGGAATTACTAATGAAGACCTTATTTCATTTCGAAGAGTAAATTGCTCTGAATTTAATCCAAAACACCAGGTTTTGGAGTTTGTAGACAAAGAATTTGTTTGTTCTTGCATTACTCAAAATCTGTGCTTAATATCTAACTCAACGTTGATGACTCCTTTTATAACAAAATGTGTTTTAGGAAAAAAACCAATCCTATGAAAATAAAGATGTGTTTTAGGAAAAAAACCAATCTTATGAAAATAAAGATATATAATTATTATTTTTATAAATATAAATAATTGACTTTAAGCCAAGGAGATGCTCGTGAGAATTTGTTGTGCTGAGAATCGGCCAATTTATTTAATTTAACAATGAAAAACTTTCTCTTAAAATTGTATAATTTATTATTTATGTATATGATAAAGGAAATGAAAATGAAACTATTAATCCATTTACCTAGTTATGTGCGTGGTAATTAAACTAAGTACATACATACATACATATGTACAAATATATAACAAAAGCATTATGCAACTCCCGCAAAGAATCATTGTACATTGATTTAGAGTCTGAATTATTTAAATTCACTGCGCTTCCCCCAGGCAAATCCAAAATATATTAAGCACATAATTGCTAATTTATATCAATTTATTATAATATGAATAGTTCTTATTATTATTAACAGCAGAATTTTGTTTGTTTATGGCCTTCCATTATTCCATTACAATAAAAGAGAACATATGCCCCTAATTATATTGAATTTATTTATGTACGACACGTTTGTTATTGTGATTTACAGTTTTGGTGGGCTTTTGAAAGCATACAAAACTACGCATAGACATAGCGGTAAACATAGATATTAGCACGCGAGAATGCACTTCATATTATTCATACCGTAAATTGTCTGCAGAGTGCAAACAATGCACAGCAAATTTAGTAATAATTCATTAAATATTTAAAAATGTATATTAAAAACTTTAATTAAAGAATGCAGTTTGAAATTTGCATACGAAGTTTTCGCAAACTGAATACAGACATAAAAAATATTCTTGAAATTATATGTTCTTACAAATTTTCTTTTTAACTTTCCAAATTATGTTGCTATCGTGGTAAATTCAAAATTAACAGTAAATAGCACTGGATCCTGCCATAAATTCTTTTTCTTTTACTATTCCGATAGCCCATAAAGCAAACATTTTACAGCGCAGTTTTCAGTTCTTATCTGTACACTCGCCATTGCAGCTCAGCTGTCAACACAAATGCTTCTTCCTTCCACTTAAACTCTTAAGCTCTCAAAATTGTAAAAACGAACGGAAAATAACAATAATTCAATGTTTTCATTATCGCATTAAATAACGGTAATTCCTGAAATTGAATGCAAACAAGTCTCCGCAATCAAAGTGACTTTAATAGCAAATCCATATGTATGACCATGAATGAATTCGTGCACAGAGCAGCACATTAAATGTGCACTCAACTGTGGCCTTACTGACAGTCACCCCTTTTGACAATTGCCACCCTCGTAGCGTATGAGCGACGGCTGCAGAGAGTTTGTGCGTGCCTTAATTCGATATGCATGGCACAGGCAGCTGCGACTAATCAAAAGTTCATTAGGCGCGGCAAAGTAAATATTAACACCAAACCGAAGCATTTCGTGGCAAATAACAAAGAAATTATATGCCAAAGAAATTGAAAGTGGCGCAAAGTGGAGTGGTAGATAGCAGCACACTTGTTGATTAGCAGCGTGAGTACACTTATTTTGCATTGAAAATAAAATGGAAACTAAAAAAAGGAATTAACATACTAGACTCCCTCAACAGTCAGTTAAAATGTCATTAAAAGTTTATTTTCAAGTGCTTTGCGAAGCCCAAAAAACTTAAAAAAGTTATTAAATGGTGGAAATCTACCGAGAAAAAAGGCAACCATATCTTTTCGCTTGCTATTTTTTGGCTTATGATCAAGTATAATGCGGCTCAAACCAGGAATGTGACTTAGATACGGAAAATTTAATTATTAAACAATTCTTCTTTTCATCCATTGGTAAATTGAGTATAGAGAAATAGCCAAATAGACTATTTACAGACACTCCTAAATATTTTACTCCAGCATATATGTAAATATGGAAGCAGGTTGGAAAATATCTTGAAGTGTGCCATAACTTCTAAAGCATCCACAAAGTCTGTTCTTTGGACTAAGAAACGAAAAGGATCTTATCCCAGCACTTGAGGGACTGGTCTTCATTAATTGGAATTATTACTTTATCATACTTCAATACTTTCACAAAGATAAAAAGTAGTGTTTATTCTAAGGAATTTCCAAACTGATGGAATACTATTTAACTTTTCCCCAGCACCATTTCCACGTACTTGAGTTTTCCTATTTTCTATAATAAGTTGCATGAAAATGAAGCCGAAAGTGCACCCAATAAAATTGTAAACAAAAGAAGGTGAAAGTCGAAGTTTTTCTACGAAATTGTTACTTTGCAGCAATATTAATGTGCGAGTGTGTGTTTCTATGTATGTATGTTTGTCTGAATGTGCAGAAAAAAGAAACAAAAGTGCAAATGCCACTCAATTTAGCAGCTGCTTGCGAATTAGGTAAAAAGCAGATATGCATGTATGTACATATTTATGTATTTACATATGTATGTATAGAAACTGAACAAATTCAAAAAGTGTTTTGCAGTTGCAGGGTAAACAGCCCGAAAATATGCAACAAATTTGTTGTGCTTGCTTGAACAGCATTTGCACTGCAGCAGCTGTCATTGGCTTAAGGAGTTAACAAAAACTTATTCATTCTTATTTGCATTTACATATGTACATCCATATGTACACACACACATATATGTATCTGCATGATAGGACTTTTATAAATACGTAACAATTTGAATGTAAGGTGCCAGCAACTCGAAAGTATAATTTTTACTTTTTTTTGCAATCAGCTCCCTCCCTGCGCTGCATGTGCATTTGGGCTGCTGAGCTTAACAATGTTGCATTTTGTGTACTTTAAAAGGTCCACAGTGTCAAAATATTGCAACACTTTAAATTTTGTAACCAAATATGAGGAAGCTTGCATTTGTGTTTTGGTGATTAGCTCGTTTCATTTGACTATTTCTCTGATTTTCTCTAAAATTTATTTTTTCATTGACTAAATGTACACTTAAGTAGCAATGATTTTGCAAAATTTTGAACAATATTGAGTTATAACGATAGCCAAGCACACTAACATACACAAAAATAATTTAAATGTTTGCAAGCTGGAATTTGATAGCAGAGTACTTAATTCCTAGAAAAATTCACAACTCGTTTGCAATACTTGGAACTTGAACAAAAACAAGAGGAAATTAATCATATTACTTCATATAATTGCTTCTTTGTTTATTTAATAATTTCTGTGATGTGCAACTTTGAACTCCTTGGCTGCCTATGACTTAATACAAAGTAATTCCAATCCTTCATGCTTCGTGTTATACTTTCCCATTCGATGATTCGCCAACCTTGTCTGCGGCGTCGTTGTAAGAAGTGGTGAATTTCAGCTCCACAGTGACTTTGTGGAACATTTATGAAAAAGAACTAAAATAGTTGGCTGAACTCAATTTTGTTGTGGCGCCTATGACGTAGTCAAAAATTTTTCATTACAAAAACTTTGTGTGCAGTTTTTGTTGGTTGGCGCAACATTGACGGAAGAGTAGTTACTACCCAAGTGGTGGATGTGGTCAATGCCTCCAGCAATGTAATTATAAACGAACTACCCTGTAGGAATTGTAATTGGAATAACCGAGGGTTAGCAAGTCATCAGAAGTCAGAAAGATCACTAGTCGTGGATATTAAATGTCATTTGGAATGGTTGTATGAGCTTTACAGGAAATCTTATTAAGGCATGGTTATCAACAAAAAGTCGAAGTAAAATATTGTTACAACTACAATAACTTAAAGCTCGTAAGGAACGCATTAAGCAATAATGAATATACATGTGTATATACCAGGAGCATTCCTACTGGGGATTGGATATTTTTCCTGCAAGATATTTTTAAGTGCATTATACTTATGTACATCCATACATGCATACATAGAAAACACTTAGCTCTCTTCTGCCCATAGCCGAAAACGGAAACGTTATGGCTCGCGTGCTATAGTCAAAGAGAAATTATTTTCACATTACAATTTGTTGGGCAACAAAGTCACAATGTCGCCAAATTTAAGTTGACGAAAATTGGTTACACAAATTACAACAAATTTGATGAGACTTTGGTTATATTATAATTAAAGTAGTGACAGGAATACCAAAAGCCTAGGACAGCTTCAGACTGGTTTTGTTTTCAGAGCGAATTTGTTTTCTTGTAATCATAGCTCAGCCTGTATAAATAATTATTTGGAAAAACAATTCAAAACTTCCTAAATGATTATTCAGCGAACTATAAAAGCTCTCGTATACCATGCTAAAGTACTTTATTTTGTTTGTGTCGTATGACTTAATTATGCCTTAACTGAAGTGGAAATTACTCAGCGCAAATAAACAAAAACTGGAAATGCAATCGTGCGCAGGTTTAATTACCCATTAAGCAAATGTTGCGTTTCACCACAAATAATAAGTGCTAACATCTAAAAATAAAAACGAAGCTTTCAATGAGTTGCTTCCCACAATAACATAAAAAACTCATGTCACTATAGATTATAATCGTTTAATATGTATTTTATCAAACATTCCTAAATGCTTCATAACCAATATTAATATGCATTATATGAAACCAAAGAATAATATTCTAATTACTGCAATTTAGTGATGAGCAATTAAAGAATCAATAAAAAAATGATAAAAAAAATGAATAAAAAATGAATTCTCCCCTTCAATTAAGTTAATGACGAAAAGTAATTAACACTAATTTACCAATTTAATTAAATAAATAAATAAATAAATTAAAGTGTTACTCCCCTACAGAAAATCGACTAGCTTAGGACTAGCCTATAGATAAAATATGTACCCATAATACCCACATAATACTTTCAACTGTCCCCTTTGAAGTAGTTATGATTGCTGACGAGTGACTATCGATTTCTTTTTTCTTAAAGCAAATTTGAAAAATTGCTTCATGACAAATTTCCCATAACACAAACGATACCATTCACTATATTCAAATAGAAATATGCAAGTAAGCTTATGAGTACTTAAAGTCACAAAATATTTACTTTGTTACGAAATATGCGAAAATGCAGATTTTTTTGTTTGCATGCACAACAGGAGAGTTAAATGAAAATGCAAAATATTTCCCCACTATTCCACTCACTTCTGTATATTTGTATGTTTATATATTTGTGCATGTTCATAAGATGTTCCTTTTCGTATTCATTCATTTGAAGTAAAATCTGACAACTTCATTATTTTTACTCAAAATTCAATCAAACTGACAGTTTATTTGCTTAATGTCGTTCTCTGACTGAGTGACTGCAGCACCAGATTGCCGTTTACAACTTTATGTTGTGTTTATTTTACTTTGATGTGGATTTAACCACTTTGCTTGCTGAGAAGAACTCTTCAGTATGAATTGGTGCAGTGGAATGGATTTACAGTAAAATGCAAAATTAAGCCATAGGTTGAGGTTAGTATTATTACTGATTGAACGGTATATCGAATTTCATATGTGGCAATAAATAAATGTTAGCCACAGTTTTCGACGCTTGGGCTGCTGGACGTTGTTTATCAAACACCATTTGTAATTATAATATGCAAATCTTAGAGCTATTACGAAACCTGTTATAATTTACTTCAAAGGCTTTGTTTTAGCTCAAATACACACAATTCTCTCATCTCTAATAAGGACCCTTTTCTTCTAGGCCACCGTAAGCGGCTGCAGTGCTTCAGTAACACTTTGCACACGTAATGTGTACCCATAAACCTACACATAAGCGCACATAGCCAATTATATATATTTCCAACACATATGTATGTACATACTACGAGTATATTAGTTGTTCCACATACAACGTGGAATTTACATACATACTTACAGGATGTGCATTGCACCACAGCGAAGCGACAACATGCCGCGGCTTTTAATGCAGTCTTATGCCATTCTCCGCAGCGCAACACAAACAAACATAAATTGATGCACAAATAAATAAACAAATAAATAAATAAGGTAAACGAATTATCCCACAGAAAAACAAATTTAAACAACCGGTGGTAGACACGCACACAGTTTAATTTTTTTGATCGGATTGGAAAAATTTATGAATACCTCATTAAAGCAAAATAAGCCAGAACCAGTAGTAGATTAGCTGCTAGCCCGTGGAAATTCAACCCCAAAATTTTATTTTATCTTAGTATAAATATTGCAACTTTTCGCGTTCTGAGGAGAGCTGGTGACATTGCGAAACTAGCGATCAATACAAAACCAAAAACTAAAGCTAAAATGCATAACACTTTTACACACACAAATACAACACTATAGTATTTCTAAATTATAATTTTTTTTTTAAATTATTTTTGATTGACCTCACTCCTGCTAAGATATACCTTTCCTTATACAATTGTTTATACCTTGGATATATAGTTTGGCCGTGAAGCAGGACGATTTGTCTCAACTTACCGTAATGAGTACTTTCAACAGCGCCACCTACAAGTCGTACGAGTACTGTGGCATTCATTCGAATGCATTCATCTTAGTTAACGCACATCTACGGGCATAAGCCGTACTCCCTTTAGCTCCTTACACCATGATTTTTAAAGGCGTGCGTTCTCGTGTACATCCAAGAAGTGAATTTTTTCATCCCATTCTGCACGTGTCACATTTCATTTGTGCGCCAACAACAAAAAGGCTAAATAAATTAAACAAATGGTTATTGAAAAGAGACACAGAAACACGTGCATGCTTCGAAAGAAGCGTAGCGTAGGAGGTCGTAACCACATCTGTGCCCATCTGCATGCTCTTACCTTTATATTTTGTTACCCATTGCCTTTATTTGGCTGTCATTCCATTCAGGCAGCGCAAAAAAAATAATTTGTAGTTTTTTTTTGTTTCTCCTCCGCATTTGCTAGAGGCAGTTGCGCCTTTTTCTAGTAGGCCTAGAATAGTTTACTTCGAAGTCTGTAATGGATGATTGGAAAATGTTTGGAAACACAATGCAATTCTCACATTTTCATTATAAAAAATTAATGCTTTAGAAGAAGAACGAAGACAGAAAGAATTGAAATTAAATGTCGAATTTAGTAATGAGATGAAATTGGTGGCACGGCTATGGCTTAGAGAAAAGTACAGACTAGTCCCAAGGGCTCAAAATGCTATCATTAGAAACAACCCCTTATCATGTTTGGTGTCCAGCGTCTCGCTGCATCTAGCAATAACGAATCCTTTTAACATTTCCAAATAATATTTTTTCAGCTGTGATTTTTTACTTTAGAAATAAAATGTAAGTATGTATTGATTTATAAATGTATGTCCATGAGTGTAAGTAAGCTCTGCACTTTTGAGCTGGCATTATTTTGGTTAAAAGTGACGTTTAGAAAGTTATAACTTTTAATAGTTTAAAACTAAGAAAATATAAACTTTCGAATAACAAAACACAGCTGTTTCAACAGTTATGCGCTTTGTGCCCTCCCTTTTGCAGACTTTTATTGCTGAGTTAAATTTACTTATCGTTTAAAGTGATTATGCACAAAGGAAAAAATACGGAAAAAAAGCGAAACAAAAGGCAAAATGAAGGAATAAAAAATGAACAAAAAAACAAAGAAAACACAGAACTTAAATCACATCAGCCAAACTACAAGTAAATATACTTTAATTCACTTAACAGCTGTAAGCGAATGTCCTTGTTGGCTGACTACTTGACTGACAGACTGATTGAATCGCTTGGGAAAGTGAAAACCAGAGATGGAAGGATAATTCAGACTCTCTGCAAGTTGCAATGAATGTTTGTATTGAAGTCATTTACAAGTATACTCAACTATATATGGGTATATAATAAAAGGACGAGGACCCAACTGGCAGCAGAAACCAAAAACAACTTGCTGACAGGCATAGTAAGTTGCTGTTGAAATTCCTTTGCAACAATGCCCACCACATTTTTGTCACATTTTTGCTATTATCCTTGTACATATTTGAAGTTCTTATTTAGTACTTATTTTTGGCTAAGTATACTTCATTTTGCCGACACGTTTGTTTGTAATTTGTTGATGCTCCGCCTCTTGGGCACATTTTTCATCTTCACCGAATGCAAGTCTGTTACTTTAGGCCAAGTTGATGTGAGCAAATGAGAACTTTCACTTTGTGATCACTCGCCTTTCTACAAGACGAATGAAGATCATTACATCAAAATTAAGAGTCCGCAACTAAAACAGAAATGCAATACATCGTCGTTAGCCTTATATGTCTAACACTGACCCAAAATTTACAACGGAATTCGAAATATTAATATCGATATCGGAGAATCAACACGTCCTTCCTAAATTGTTGTTTTATCTTTCTTATCGTTTCTCTCCTTGCAATCCTCCGTAAATTGAAATTAAATGAATTTCCACTACATTAAGTTCGCTGACAAAGCCAACATAGACCAAGGGCCACACTGATTCAACAGGCCGTGTGAATACCTAAACATGTTTGTAAGCATGCTCACGAGTAATCCTCACTTGTGGTGGCGTAACTGTAACTGTGCTAGCGCATGATATTGACAACCTCCTAACATCATTATTGTTGCGCTTTGTGAGCAAATGCAAATGAATGCCTTGATGGATGGGAAGGAATAGAAGATATGCCAGTTACCGCCTTTTAATAGCGAACGTTGCTGTCTGCAAGCAGTCTCGCGCACACTTGTAGCATTCCACATAAAACTCAAGAGGATTTACATATATACATAAGTATGTATGTATATTTGTAAATGTATGCGCAAGTATATAAATATGCATGGCAGAAATCGCCAAAGCCAACACTTGACTCCACCATGAGCAATTTAAGTGACTGCCAGCGTACTCTCGTATATATACCCACTTATTTATGCACACTAGGGTGTTCTGAAAATGTGTGTAAAATAGCAGATCCAAAGTTGTTATGCCCTCGAAAATTGTCCATTAATTAATTGTTGTTTTTGATTATATAAAGTTTTTCTTTTGATTTTTTTTATGGAATTAGTAAGTAATTGCTGATTTTTGAAAACAATTCCAATAATCACTTTTGTTTGTAAGAGCTTTTCAATTAATTATTTGCTCAACTTAATCGAGAATTTAATAGGTTCGGAATTACATCATATTATTTTCAACCCACCCTAATACATATATAAAAGCGTTTCAGCTTGATAACCATTTCACTTTTCCTTTCCCTTCACCTTGCACCTACTTACTTCTGTTTTACGTATTTTCCTCTGGGTTCGCCCACTTGTATGCAAAGCTGTCTTTCTGGCATGCAGATTAAATCGTTTTAGTTGAGTTAACACATTCCGTCGCCTTTATGCTGGGTATTTCTATTAACCTTTATTCGCTTTTGCTCTTTGTTACTTTGATTTCTATTTTAGTAACCTCAATTCTATAGCAAATCTTACGCTTTAGGTGAACTGCAAAGTGCATAGGTTGGTTATTTAGGTTATAATAGACTCTGAAGCATAGTTAATGTGGTGATAATTTCTAATTCGTTTTTCATTTGTCTTTTAGAATAACACTGTTTAACAAACTACTTATTTTTGGTACTATGTATAAACATTAGAATCAAGACAGCCCGGAGATAAAAACCCCACGAAGAATGTTTTCAGATTGGCTCGAGCAACGTAGAGACACACAAATAAAAGTGATGAACGGTTGACTAGGAAAATAGGCGAAAAGAAAATTGTGTGATTATGGGTAATTAAATATGTAACGATAATTATTGACAACTTAAAAGGCTATAGAAATTTATGTATATAAACGAGTATATAAAAAACTCAAAAAAGTAAAATAAATTAGGTTCTGAATTTTATTTGCCATAAGTGAAGCACCTTTTAACTTCTCAGCAATTTAAACGCAACTTCATTGTGTATTTATTGATGGCTTACAACAACTGCGATGCAAAAATTGATTCAAAAAGCGTTTAGTAAGTGCTTGTGTTTGCGCAAGGACATCAAAATTTATTCTTTCTTTTCCCCCTTTCACAAGTGCTGCCCACCTTAAAATGTATTTCCTGCTGTTTTTTTGCCAGCTCATTTATCCGCACCGCCACACACAGGCACTCACTTCTTATGTGTGCGACCACAATCCTTACATCGATTTCTTGGCTTTTCGTTTAGTTGGGCATTGGAAATCGAACTGTTTCTCTTGGGCAAACGATATTGTTTACGTTGGTAAACAGTAAATGTGCTTCAATCCCATTTTTGTTTACCTTTTCCGCTAGACATAAATATTTATCAATGGCGATCTTGGTTAGCAATCCTACTTACCGCTGAAGTGATGTGTGATTCAATGTTTGGTTAACTAGAAAGAACAGCAATTTATCAAAGTGGGAATCTGGAAGTGCCCATAGAAATAAGAGTAGAAAACAATTTTAAAATTTTTTGAAAAGGTATAAATTAAGACAGACAAAGTAAAAAGGTCAGCGAGATAATATTTAAAATTATACTTGACTCTTTTATGACAGAAACAAAGGCAGGAATGTTATTATACGAAACAAATCTCGGTTCAAAAAACACAGATCCATGGCAGCATTGAGGTGTGCTCTTACATAGCCACTAAGGTCTGTTGGAAAAAAAGACATATTATTAAACTGCTTAGTGGTGACGCTAGAATGTCTTTTGGGTTAATTTGAATCCAGCAACGAGATTTTATCATGACTTTAAATATTTTCCTAAGAATTTCAATCTCTATAACTTTACCTTTTGACTGGCAGAATGCAATTGAAAGCAACCCCTAAAAGTGGTTGGTCAAAATAACGTGTTTGCATACTTTGCACATAAATTTTGCATGACTTGACTTTCAATTTATGATTCTGAAAAGGTATGTACAAGAGTTCACACACAGTTTCTACTCAATCTTTGCACATTTGTATGAAACTCACTTGAAAATATCTTGATTTAAATTGTTTATCCATTCGAACGATTTGGCAAAGCAAATATTCATACTTGCATGCATACATTATTATATGAATTGGAATCAATGAAAGGCTAAATAAGCATATAGGCCAACAACCGTAGTCATATTACAATTATATATGCATATACGCAAAGGTCGAAGAGCTACCCAGTGGAGCAAGGAGAACTAAAATCGTTTAATGCAACAGGCTGGAATAAAGTTTTCACAGAGTACCTCTTCATGCTTAATTTTCAAAGAAGGGGTCATAGAACAGATATTATCAAATTCACTACAGGGCTAGAGCATTTCGACATGTTTTGACGTGAACAAGCACTTAAATTCAAAAATCACACATGTATGCGTATTTATTTTCAAAGTATTTCATATATGTAGTATACAAGTAGTATTAATAATATGTATTCTACTTAGGTATCACTTAGGCTTTTGGTTGTTTTGGAAACTTTAAACCGGTCTTTGTGGTCAGCACTTGACCCGCACGCCAACATTGCTACTAACTCTCAATCTAAGCTCATACTTTACCTCTCCTCTTACTATCGAATCAATTTCGAATAAGCGTTTTATCATAAATGAAATGAGGTACCCAAGAGCATACAACCGCACTTACTTAGTTGGATGGTATTGGTTACGTATACGCTACGTACCTCCGTACGAACATGTATGTAGGTACATATGTATCCTTTAACCGAATAAACTTGACTGCAAAGGGCAATATTGCTCATACGTACTTACATATGTATGTATGTGTGTATCATAGGCAACTGTGCACGTTGGTTTGCGTGAATTGGAATGTGGTCGGTTCATTGGGTTTGCCATTTGATATGGGTTCATTGAGTAAATATTGTTTAGAGCATTTTATTTTATTTGACCCGATCTATTGGAATTTGTGCTCAATTATTTTTAACTCTTCATCGACCAAAGGGCAATTGCTCGCACACAAATACATACATAGAATATTACAAAAGAAGCACTTCGATCTGGCTAAAGCATTTATGTACTTGTTAAATAAATTGTTGTTGCTATTTAAATCAACGAATGTCTGGTTGATACTTTTTTGGTTATGTTGCGGTTAACAGTTGAGTGAAGAGCTTTATTTATTATGCCTTTTTAAGTATTATCCTTTGAAATTTAATAGATTGTAATAATTCTATGTGTCACTCTCACAATTTAACCTTTGACCGCTTTTGTGGCTAAATAGAAATTTCCTATTCACAAAATTTTGAGTTGGGTAACTATTTTGAAGTAATTTTGAAGCGCAGATTAATAAAGATTAGGCAACACTTATTTAACGTTTTGAGATTACCACCAACTACGATGATATTTTGAACGATATTGTTGTTGTTATGCTGGCAAATGTTTCCCATGCGCTCCTATTAGTAGTGCTGGGACAGATATGAAGGAGCTCCAAATAAGGAAAGTAGTAAAGTGATACAGAGAGTTGACAAAAATCACTTCGCGACGCCCACTTCTCACTCTGAAAGAAAAATCTCTGATATGTGATTTTATTTCCTCACCGCATATACATTTCTGGTGGTTTTTGTTGATAGAAATCCCCCCTCTAAAAATTCGAAATTAATTTTATCACATTTCAAAGGCGACATCCATCTCCAATCACTGGTAAATAGCTAAAAATTCTCTCGCATTGAGATAAGCAGTTTCGTAAACTCGACTACGTCAATTTCCCTCATTACCTTTAACCAACTTTTTGCATCGCTGTGAAGGAGAATATCACTGCGAGCATAAAAACTTCAACGCTTATAGCTATAAAGTTATAAATTTATCGTAAAAAACTTTCTGTTTCACAAAAAAGGATACCAGCTCATGGAGCTAACATCGATGCAAAGCTAACCACTTAAGTGCTGGAAAAGTGCTCAAATTGCAATCGTTGATTGCACTTCGCTTATCAACCAGGTTACAGCATCGGTTAACTAACAAACTTACGTGTACATATGTGAGCATGTGTAAGTGTTTCGTAATGAGAGCACATGAGCAATACTCATAATTTATCAGCTATCTACTGAGATGCACACATACTCGTACATACATACATGCTAAGTTGGTTGATTATACTAGCTGTATTGGTTAGCCACATATGGCCTGTAATGCATGTATTGAGCTACCAACATACATATGTACATTCATTAGTATGATATTCTGTTTGGGGGCTTAGCTAATTTTGTTTTACAAAGACCTAGTTTTCCAAATTTTCCATATCAACTGAAAAAGGAATAATAAATAAAAATAATGGAAATAAGCTACAATTGTGAATAGAAAGTGCAGCAAGGTAGCTTAAGGGAAAAAATATGTTGAGGCTCTCTAATTACATTTTAGTGAGTCATTTATAGTTGGCTACTAAAACGAACTGATGTAACGAGGGTTCACACTAAGTATAGAGAAGTGCAGTTACTACAACAAAATAAAAATCTGTTTACAAAACAAGCCAAAAATATTTCTTTCATGGCTCTTAAAGAGCATTTATCAGGATCAGTAAACTCAACCAAGTCGACTTTGAAGATGAGAAGGATTTTCTCAATTTTTCTTCATAAATACATTGAAAAAGTATTAAGCTGCTTTCACTATATTCGGTCATCTCGAAGGAGAACCCCAAAAAGAGGCGTTTTTCATAGAATTTGTTGGCTAAATAGAAGAATTTACGAAAAGTAAGAAAACTTCAGCAGCTCAAAACACTCAATGCGCACTGTAACTCATTCGTAAGTGGTACTTATTTCAAAATGTATTGCTTTATCTACATATGTGCATATGTATGGGATTTTGCGAACTTATTTATTCGCTTACTAATTTGCAATTTGTTTTGACGTAGCTCAGCAATATTTAAGTTATCAGTCAAATTGGCGCACAAAGTCCTACTGTACTGCTTATGGCTGAATATATTTGCATTTGTCTGCAAAGTTTCCTGAAGAACACTGTGAGTCAGCCACTTCTTATGGCAACCTATTTATTTTATTTCCATAATGCTCCCACAAAGAATATTTTATTTGCAAATTTTGCTTCAATCAATTGATTTCCTAAGCAACGATTTGATTTCCGTTCCTTCCGCTTCGCATGACAGACAGACAGTGAATTGTTTTTGTATTTTATCTGATGATCTCCAAGAGGATGTATGTATGTATATATGTATTGTTTGTACCCACGCAGCTCATGCCTATGCACACTGCAACATATGTTCTTCTTATATAACGCTTACTTTATTTAGTCGACATTTTTATAAACAACCAATCAGGTTCATCTTATAGATTATCTTAAGTAGGAGGTCAAATAAGGCATTCATCTTAGTATTCCACAAAAACGAGAGAAATGCAGTGTCAAGCCTTATGGAATTAACATCAAATGCTATGAAATATTGAATTCGAAATAATTCAAAGACATTCCATTCACATCGCAATGGTTGATAGCATTTTTTGCTGTGTATGGCTGTCACGTAAAGTGTTCGCTTCTCATGCATGCATATACATGTTTTAAGGGTGTTTTTCTTTGTTCTTGCCCCGCCTTAAGTGCACGCTGAGTCGTTGTGTCAACGCGAATGTCAATTTGGAAATTTCCAAGTCCCAGAAGAGGCAATAAACACTAAACCACCAAACCCACAGCCAATACAACAAGCCACGATGCCAACACGAAATCCATACCAGATAAGTATGAAAATTCAAAATGCATATGCATGAGCATAACATCGCAGACAGACAGGGAATACTCTCTTCAATGAAAGACAGAGATTAGTGCTTGAACAAAGCAGACATTGAATGGATTTCATTTTTAGCTTTAGCGGTGTGTGTGGAAATATACTATATTTTGTACATGGCAGAAATACACTCGGAGAGTTTGCCAAACCACTGCCGAGGGGCGACCCCGTTTTGAAAACACTTTTTCAAACCACTTTTTGATGTAACCTGTACCAGGGCTCGAACCCGGACCTTCGGTGTGGTCGGCAGACAACACTACCTCTACACTTCTCTGATTCAGTTCTGGTGGCTGATATTTTTATATTATTCTATCATTATGATTGCTTACAGGTCTATTGAAAGTCATATAAAAAAGTTATATTGCAAAGTTTCTTCTGTGAAGGCGTAGAGTTTTGGGTATCTAGTATAAATAGAACAGCAATAAATTCTCAAAATTCGCTAGCCCAGTTTTAGGGCTTATATTGAATAACGATTTGATAACCTTTGCTATCTCAAAATTCTTTTTTGGTACGTACTGCAGACTCGACAAAGAAAAAACTTTTTTTTCGGAAACTCTCGATACATCTTTATGAATACAAAATCACTCAACCCGCGAGTGGAGTAAAATAGAGTGCAATTACACACGACCTTATACTCTGGAAAGAAGTTTGCTTAAAATAAAAAAATGTCTGCATGCATGCCCATGCAAGTCTATTGCTGATTCCGAATTTGTGCAAACATAAATTTTACTTGATTTTATTGATTTTCAGTACATTTGATTTCCAATGATTGTTTTCCTCTCCACCATGCAACGGTAGCAGAGTTGGGCGCCAATTTCGAAATGAATTTCTAGATTAATGTCAAACATTGCCTTAATAGCAACTTTCGCCGTAAGCAAATATATACGAATATTAGGGTGTGTCTAACAAATTGTTGATTAAGCCACAGATAAACTTTTTGATACTTAACTCTTGGTAATTCATACTGAAACTCTATTTTGATTTCACTTGAGATTATGAATCGTTGTAAGAAACCGAACGCTCTACATTAAAGGTTTTTTGTAAATTTTTCAATGACAGTTAAAAAGTTATTTGAGCCCAAAAAGTATCCCATTTTTTGAAACACAAATTAAGAAGACATTCCCGGTCAAATTTTAAAAATTAGAAAGATATAAAAATGGATAAAAAAGCGGCCACCCTAACGTACATACACCAATGTGCAAAATTCTTCTTCTTTTCCGAGTTCATTCACTTCTGGCACATGATGACAACAAACAAGAACGCGTAATGCGCTCAAAGTAACTTTAGCAGGGAGGGTAAGTGAGGGTGAGTTTTTTGTTGTTGTTTTTTCATATGCTACTCTTGAGTTCGATTCCTCCCCCGCTTCGATGAATGACTTCGTCAGCGCATAAATCAAGCATGCTGGGCAAACGTGACGTTATGTTGTTGTTGCTATTGTTTGCTTAATCGTAAGCGTAAAATCAAGTAAAATTGCACGCATTTCTGAAATTTGACCCGCTGAAAGACTCACATGGCTTTGCGAGCGCCGCCTAGCCTTAGCAACATGTGTATGAAGCATACTTTTCGGGGCTCTTGCCAAATATGTTGAATTTTTGCGCGTTTGCACTGACTTTTTTGTTGTTCTTCACAAAGCGTGTTTTCTTGTGTTTATTAAATCAACAAACAAATATTTTATCTTGGTCCAAAAATAACAGCAATAATATCTATATGTAAATGTTGGGTAAAGTCAAAGCGAAAAAATCGTATTGCGCACAAAGTTTTCCGTCTTCTTGGCGCCAGCAAAAGTTTATGGCAGCATACAAGGAAGCAAATTCACATAAAAATGTGGAGCATGGGAAATGTTTTTTGTTTGGTGAAACCGACGCGTTCATCCTTATGTAATAGGTTAGGCTGCTTTTTTACTTCGTTTACGGTTCATATTCTGATTTGTTTATCGCTGACTTATGTCAAATGAAAAAGGCTTTTGCGTAACTTCTGCAACATCTACGGTCGCCAAGCTGTGTAAAATGATAACATTTTTCCAAAACTGAAATAAGATACAAATATATTTAATATGCGTTAAATGATAAGAACAGGAAAAAATTAAAAGACACAGCTCTAACCATTTGATAGAAGAACCCCAAGCGGAAAGAAAGCAATCCACTGTGCTGTTAACTATTTGTTATATTTATCGAAGGATTGGAACATCTCTTATTTTTGGGCATAGAACTAAGTTGAGATAGTTTAGGACACTAGTCCCACTTGCTTCATTTTTGCTCAGCACATCCCATCCAACCTATCAAAACTAGAGGGGAGGATGGATTTGGCAAAATATTTATTTTTATTATGATTTATATTGGAAAGCTCCTTTATTTGTAAAAACATAGTCCATACGCCGTACAAGTAACCACAATTAGATCATTTAAGAGCTCTCCACTGTTCACTTACATTCGCTTACCACTTGAACCAATATTGCATTACTGAATTCATCCAGTCCCAATTTACCGTTTATTCACTTCATTCTTCATCATTTGCACATTGTTTTATTTCACTTCTTCTTATTTATTTACTTTCAGTTTCCATCGTATTTTATTTATATCCGATTTATTATTCTTAATTTTGTATGGAATAAAACAAACAACACAAACATCATCAGCTGCCAACAAAATGATTTGGTTCAGACCGTCTACCGCATTTTCTCTTATTCCATAACCTGTAGGGAAATCTCTAGTTTTCAAAAGAGGAAACCTAGTGCGGGTTTATTCGGGAGAGTTCTCAATATTTACCTTTGTATGGTATCTTTTCGCGAATTTATCATTCCATGTCCTTGATAACAATGCTCCGTCGAAATAACTTTTCCATGTTATCGCGCCATGTTAAAATTCGCGTGTTCTATGGCTTTTCAAACTAAGCCATTATTACTGGTAATCAAGAACTCATATTAAATGTCGTTCAAAGGTAAATAAAATTCCGTGTTTTGAACTAGTTACCAAAGAAAGAGCTTGTATTCACTGCCTGCATAGTTACATAGCTTCATAGCTACCGTCGGTTCAATTTTATTGTATTTACTTGCATTCAATTCCTCACCACACCATCCTCTCACTTACTTTCACCCGATTGCCTTTGGTTGCATGTCAGCTCGTCATTTCTATTACTTCGTAGAGCAGTCATTTGAGCATTTTTGCTTTTGTTATTGTTGTTGTTTGTTAGTTATTTCAGTAAGTTGTATTGCCTCAATTCAGCATTTGACTGAAATCCCGTGACTTTGATCTAATTTCGTTGCACTGAAATGTATTTAGCGTTCTGTGTTTCGTATTTTGCATTTCTAAAGTGTGGCTCAAAGTTGAAATTGTTTTGCAATACTTCATAGATAAATATTTTACAATCTATTAGTGATTATGTACTTATAAGTAATACGCTTATTTAAGTGTTGTTGGTGTAAATTATATTTGAAGGTTGGGTTAGTTTAGGCCTTTTGGGCATTTGGGTCGAATCATTTTGAAAAGCCGATTAAGCACTTTAGTTTGCTTTCTGATTCTTGTTCGAACTGCAGCTACTTAAAACTTTGAGTGAATTGAGCTGAGCAATGGCGGTGGCATGGTGCCATGATCTGAAATTATTTTCAAAATCGCTGTTGTTCCGAAATGTGCCAGAGCCTGGCTAGATTTTTAATTTTTAAATCATAATCATTGAGTTAAATGTTATAATGGTAGTAAAACTATGCCGGCCCCAGCTAGGAAAAACGAGCCGGGATCTTTACGGGTTTTACAGAAAACGTTCAGCAAATTGACACACTATTCAGACCCATTGCATGCAGGAACCTTGCAGGAAAATCTAGCCAGGCAACGAATATCGATTTTTTTATTTTCCGAAGTTATCGACTATTGGAAGTGAGTCACCCTGGACGAATGTCTGCTGTTTAACTTGTGCTACGACGCTTTGCCACCTTTGTTTGCCAAACGCGCAATGTGAATGTTGAAGGAATGTGTTCGAGGTTTCAGGGCTTACTTGTTTACCAAAGTCCCATTTTATGTGTAAAGAATTAAGTATTTTTCGAATGTGCCACATTGTATCAGTTTTAATTATGCTCAGTGCTGCGAAATTCGACAAAACTTTTAATTAGTTGAATTAGAAGAAATCGACACGCTGCCCTAAAGGTAGGGTAAATGCCATGTAGGGCAAGAGATTACCACATTTAACTCTGCACACCAAAAACACACATATGTACCTAGGTATGTTTTCGAAGCGTTCATGCACATAAAAACACAAACACACACGAGCTCACTTTCATTAAATATAAATCGAAATTGTAATCACACTAACGGAGTTCGCCACCTACAATCACCCACTGTGTTTTGCCGAAACATCAATTTACGGTGTTAGGCACAGTTGGGCACCAATTACGTGCATTGTGTACCATGTCAAGTGTGATATCTTAAGCAAAGACGTCAACATTTTTAAAAAAATTAACACCTGTTTTTTTTATATTCTATGTTGGATTCATCCTGCATCTCGTTCTATCATTCGTTAGAAGATAGGAGCAGCGGATGCGCCGCCATGCTGGAGTGCCTCAGATGTAAACAAAAAACTGAAAAAAACTCCATTTTGAAGTGCCTGTCAAACGTTTGACAGATAACATATCACACTTGTACTGATACACAATGATTACGTGAATGGTTAAATTTCAGTATTTCAGGATTTTAGTTTGTCAAATAATTTTATAACTAAAGAGCAAAATATGTAATTTCATTGACTGGAATGTCATAGAGCAGTATGACGCAAGTGACTAAGCGTTTGAAGAATTTGGAAAATGAGAGAATTAAATATTCCTTCTGTGCATGATGGTTGGATTTAAGGTTTGTGAGCTTAGAGGTGTTTAATAGAGTTCTGATTTAATATAAGTCAAACTTGAATGCGCTAATATTATTAAGAAGAAAGTAAGCACATCAGTGCTATTTTTTTTGTTTCTTTAGCCACTTCACTTTAACTTGTCCAACATAAGGTAACAGATGTGGTGAGATAGAGAGTGTACGTGTTTTTAAGAGAGGTCCATTGAATTCCTAGCCGAGCTTGTGGTATTCCTCAACGTCTTTCGAAACATCGCAATCATCTGCCTGTTGTAAAAATTCACGTACAAAAGGTATTTTTAATTTAATTTAGTATTACCAATTACTTCTACCTCTAACATTCCCATGGCTTTTGCTTCATAAAGAACGGATTTGCCTTACTAAAATAAAACTAAATACCATAGAACTAGATATAGAAACTTTGCGCCTTAGTGTTCCTGCTACACATCAGAATCATTTTCTTTTAGGTGTACTAAATATACACATTTTTTCAATAAAGAAAATACCTTTGTCTCCATACATATGTATGTACATACAAACTTATAACAGGAATACAATAAAAGTTTAAACGGTGTAAGAATGATCGCAATGTATCTGCCGTGTACGTAATATTGTTGGCATTCCATGGACATTGTATGTCCTTCTTATTTCATCTTGCTTCAGCCCGCAAACACTGACTTTGGCTTCTGGTACATTGGGCAGCATAGTCGAATACAATCGATTCCAATGTTGCGCTACCTGGTTCGGTACACGAAGCATTGTAAGAATGAATTGAGCAAATGAGATTGCCAATCGATTGCACAGTCAGAATAAAATATCTCCAACGAATGCACAAATAATAAAATGCACATAAAAACACAAAAGGAGTACCAACTCAGCTACAATGCTCTTTGTATGTGTGTGTATGTGCTAGAATAAATTTTTTTTGGTGTTGGTAAAGAATGCGCAGGCATGGCGAATAGCTGCATATTGTGCTGTTCGATTTTTAAATAAAATAAAATCATTATGTGCCATAAGTGAATCAAAGGTAAGAATGAAAGCTGCAGCATTGCTGTTGACTGATTGAACAAATCATTTGATAAAGTGAATTCCTTTAGTTGGAAGCCTTTTATGAAGTTCGATATTTAATTTAAGTGAATTGAGTTTGGTAAAAGCAACAGCAAATCAAAGCAGCTTGAACATTTATTCATTTAATATTTCAGTTTTAATCCTCAAAGATTTCTACTTAACTTAAGTTTTAATTCCGATGCAATGTGCAAACGTAAGTAGTTTGACTTTAAAATCAAGCAAAGAATACAAAGCTGCTTAAAGCTTAAATGCTCAAATGCTAATTTTCTCACTGTGGCCACAAGCAGAAGCAGAATATGTACCACATTGTCTTCATTCCTAAAGAGATCGATCGACGACTAGTCCTTGTAGTGTACTCATAGGTGAGTAAGTCAGTCTCAGTTGCTGTAGCATACCTATAGGAGGTATAGGAGATTTTGGTAGAAAGTTATATTAGTCCTTTGCGGAAATTAATGAGGACAATTGGTATCTCCATGATACATGCTCAAAGAAATGTTATCACTTCAAACCATACAAAGTGATCACAACTGACATTAGTCGAATCCTCCTTGCATCCGGATGCATCTAGGACTTATCGCATTTGTAGCATGGTTCTCAGAGTAAGTTGATGCATTTGTGCATATTAAAGCATAAATATATATTTTATTAAAATTAATCTACCGAAATAGAACAGGAAAATATACTTTAAGGCGTTGTAGTGCTTTAAATTTCTCTCTTGCGTTGGCAGTGTTGTCAATTAAAATTTCGGAAGGACTTTCCTTCAAGCGCCTCTTTTAATGCATTTCACAGTAAAAACATACATTTTTATGGTTTGGATATCGTTCACATCCCACATATGGTTTCGCATATTGCTTATTATTCCACTAGTTGGAGTAGCAAGAGAAGTCCATATATGATTCTTAAAGGAAGTTTCCACTTTTTGACAAAAAAACTGTTGGTATTTTCTTTTAAAAACTTTTTTGGAAGATTGAAAATCTACAACCTATTTACATTGCAAAAACTGATTACCCATTCAGCCAAGTCCTCCCCAATTTGAATACGTATTTTCCTAAATACACGTTTAACTTCTATTGACCGAGCGTTCTTTATCTGTCTTATTTACACTTGTTTCGCATTTGTCTCACACTCAAGTAATAAATAATGCAAATTTAATATTTACATAAAACCTAAACAGTAAGGTGAAATATTATTAAAAATATTCACGCTTACTATTATTTTTCACCAACAAAAGAGAAAAACACAAACAACTTTTGTGTGAGTTCTTTTGCATATTCGCAAAACTCAAACCAATTTATATTCAAAGTTAATCAAAGCAATACAATGTTTGTTTAGAAAACAACAACAACTAATAAAAAAACTACACCCCACTGGGTGGTGGAAAAAATTAACACTAAACAAATGTGTGTATGTGGGTATGAGCGTATGAGTGACAAAGCGTTTGTGTGAGTTCATATCGCTTATCATGCTTTATTATTCATTGGTTAGCCAGCGAAAACTGGGAAATTCATTTACCATATACAACTCACTAGATATGCATGTGTATGTGTGTATGTGTTTGGCATGTTTTGCATACAAATATTTATATTATGCTTAAGTAAATGTCTATTTTTCAACAGCTTACCGCAAGTTGGCACAGCTGTTGATTTTAAAATGACCTTTTTGGGTTTCGGTTTTTTTCTTGTTAGGAAAATATTTGCAGAGCTTCTTAATGCAGCTAAATCATTTCCTTAACATACGAGTATGCATGAAAGAAAGCTTGTGAAAGTACTATATTTATTTAGGTCCCACAATAACGCGCTTTTGTTAAAAGCCATTGAAATGTGTGGGCTTAGGATTTACAATAGCTAAAGAATTTAAGCGAAGAGAGAAATGATGAGCGTACACCAGCTGGAGAGTATGAATAATTCTACCATAAGGATTTTGGTTAGTGCTTCGCCCATATATTTAGAATGGTCTCAGCCGCAATAACAAAACCACCAAAGTTTTCAACAACAAAAGCACTGCCTGCCTATATTCATTGTGTTGGCATGGAATGAATGGCACTATAAGTGGGTATGGGTGTGTATGAACTGAATGTGATTGCTTGCGGTTATTGCTAATAATACCAACATCAATGAATGTCGGTGTCGCCCCGGGAGCACTTCACTCAATGGTTTAGTGAGTTTACTTTAGCGGTATTCGTTCGCTTCATTGGCTGCTAATAAACGATGAGTAACGAGAGCACTGTGCGCGCCAGTTGAGCCTTATAATGACTTCATTTTTATTCGCTTTTTTGTGTCAGCCTTTCTTCATTGAAAGAAAGTAAATGCTTTATCATTGTGCTAATGCGATAATTGTCAGCGTCAGGAAAACATTTCCTTGTGAGCTTTAAAGCTTATAAGGGCTTATATGGATACAAATTCTGATCTTTTTTATATTAATACTACACACGCTGCTCTGCCCATATTGAGGTAATAAGCAAAATTACAAGAATTCTTCTGAACACATTTTTAACTCATCTCTACTCACTCGCTTCCTCAAAGGTACTGGAACCCATATATGTAGTATTAAAAATTAAGGGTTTCTAGGAGCCTATACTATACTTCCTTACAGCTGTTCGCGGAAAAAAGTTTCATCAAAACTCATCCTGCCGTTTTCACTTGATTGCGTAATCCGAATGACATTTGTTGCATAAATACATATTTTCTATCTTTAAAAGCTCTTCGATGTACTTTTTGTTTTCTCCTTCGTGCGAAAAATAGACTATTAACCCACTTAAAAGCAAATCAAACGCTTTGTATTTTTGTGAATCCAAGTTGATGGACACTCAGCAAACAATATTGTTTCGTAATTATCTGCTTGAGACCTAGTACAAACAACTTTTGAAATCTACAAAAAAAAATAATAATATTGACATTGGCATGGGACCGACTGCAAGCGAAATACAAAGAAACGTGCTGAGCTAAACTAAAGCAAAATGAGCAAACAAACAAACAAACAAAGAAAAAAATTGTGCTCAACAGTAAGATAGTAACGATGCTGGGTATATGTATGTACATACAAACACATGTGACAATATATAAAAACGAATACTTTTTCTTGTTATTTGCTAGCTAAAGGTTAGTTGAGATCTTCCAACTTCGACTGGTTGCAAACAATTTGCCAAAAAATCGTCTTTCTTAGTTTCATTATTTATTTGTTATTTCTGTGCCTTTGTCCTTTAATTTACTTTCACTTTTGGCGTCATATAAAAGCGTTGCAATGTGGGTTCGCTTAGCCCCACGAAGTTATTCTTAATTCTTATCACGTTTTCGTTTTAAGCCAACAAAAACAAAACTTTTACCTGTGTCGTTATTGTACTTTCAGATTTGATGTGTGTGGTGAATAATATTTGTGTTTTCATTTCTAATACTTTTTCATGTGGGCAGTGAAATGCTTTAATGCACAAATTAGCAACTGGGGAATTGAGCAAAGATATATGTACATTCTAGAGTGTTTATATCGACATATACATACATACATACGAGTATATTACTTACGGGCACGAATAGCTTAAAATATTATACCAAGAAAAATTATCCTCCCAGGTGCATATGTACATATGTATGTACATATGTGAGGAGTTGTTATGCCGTTCACTGCTGCCCACATATGCTGTTGCCTTGAGCGAGCTGAATGCGTTAAGGTCGTTTAATTGGGCGAATTGAACAGTATTATAATACCCTTTGGAAAAGTACTGACAGTTTTTGGTACACTTATTACAACCGGATATGAAATTAAATGTGACAGATCTATAACTACTTGTACTGTGTACAATCTAAGCCAAGGTCTTGATGATAATGAAACGGGAAACACTTTTATTTCAACTTCCATATGTCTGTATGTCTCCATTTCAGAAGAAAGTCGTGGTTCACCAACGGACCGCCTGGAACTCCCGAGAAAGCGCCCTGACACTTGCTCCGCTGTATGTGGTTGCTGTGAAAATGGGCATGATGAAGTCCTCTATCGGGATAGTAACTCACAAAGCTGAAAATAGAGTGACCTACTACTGGGGTAAGATTATATAAATATGCCGTACTAATTTATTAATGAGATTTTTAACCTAAGGTGAATTCATGTTTCTTATTATGGATGTGCGTACTAGGGTTATTCGACAATCATCGAAGTCCGAACTCTTTCTATTAAAAAAAAATTGCATGAAATGTGTCACTGAAATTTAAAAAAATTAAAGAAATTTTTTTTAGTTTATTGTGCTTCACGGATGCATTTTACATTTTCTATTTTATAATATTTTAATTACTAAAAAATTGAGTGGGCAAATGTTAAATCAAAAAAACGTTTTCAAACTTTATATTTTGTTAATAAATTACAATAAGCAAAACACATTTTTTTCAACTCACCCTAGTGAATAAATTTGTACATGTCGTACTTGTTATTACAGGTCACAACTGATAAACAAATGGGTAATGTTATTAGGTCATACACCATATAGGTTTGAGTAACGAATGAGACATCATAAAAGAAAGTGAGGTCTTGTAAAGATAATTTTGACATTGCCAAAGCATTTAGTAAATGAAAAATGTAATAACCAGGCGGATGGCTGGGGTCAACAAGAAACATGCATACATTTGCGCTTAATAAGTCATCGAATCGATAAGCCCAAAAGAGAAGAAGGACATGACAGGCGACGAATAACAATGAGCTGGCGGGTTTCCAGACTGCTTTAGTTTTCCACTATAGCGACTTTTTTTAGACTATAGCGATGGTTGGGTTGAAAATACTCCTATTTCAAAATATTTTTGTACAAGCTCTTTCTAGAATTTTTTTAATAACGACCTACATATCTCAGTTTAAAGATCATAATTGAGCATTTGATTTCCGCACTACTTCAATTGCAAATGAATTGACTTAACTGTAGGATCTTATTTAGTTCAATTCATTTTCTAACTAAGATGTGGAGATCTCCAAGTCAAAGAATATTTTCTATTAAAGATGCAAAAACACCCTATCCCTACTCTGCAAAATCCATTCACGGCATTAAATGCCAGCACATTTCATCTTACTTTAAAAGCGAAAAAAAATCTACGCTGCGTAGAATAAAAGTTAATATAAAATATTTTTTGGGCGGATGTGTGATGAATAGCGGTAAGGTCATTTAAGCCAAGGTGTAATATCCGGATTTTGCTTTATGATTGCTATGTACCCTGCACACATATTGGCAAACATGGAAAACGCACGTGAAGTTGCTGCACTCGTATGTAATGAAAAGTGTACATAGGTATATCAACATACATATATGTATATATAACAACCGATCTACATAAATATTTTTTTACGCCCCTCTTGGTGTTGCTGCAAAATAATAATATTTTACATAACGAAGTCAGCGAATGCTCAAATGTATGCATATGTTACGTTTGTATGTATGTATGTATGTATGTATGAATGTGTGTGCGAGTACGCTCGAGTTCATTTCAGTAAAATTGTAAGCTTTTTATAAGTTTGTAGTACACGCGCCAATGATGAAGTGAAAATTGCGTTGATTTAAGCGCTTACAGAGCATGCATGGCTAGGTGTCGGTATGTGAGGACCATTGTGAGAATGGTAAAGATGTAACAAGGCCAACAAAGGCATGCACATATGTACATATAAATATAAAGTACTAGCCTGCGCCGCCAAAATGATGACTCAGGTTCTCCCAAGGATTTCTAAGAATTGCTAATTTTGTAAATTAGTAATTGAAACCATGTAACCATGAAAAATGTAAACGTTAATTTGTATTAAATTATTAAAGCAATACTGACCATTGAATTCACCTTGAAAATAAAATTCCTAGGGAAATAAAGTTCGAGGAAGCAGACAGCGAAAATGGGTTGATTGAAGAGGCTTGATGGATCCTTCACAGAACCGTCGAGTTTCACTTCTATTACAACCCACTCTCTCTATCGAATGATGTGGAAAAAATAAAATTTACTTTCTTGCATAATTGTGGCAGTCTAATATACAAACATGCCTCCGCTTGAACTCCACCGAGTTAAGGGATATTTCATTTTATTCATAATACAAAAATATGTGCTTTTCATGTCTATATACAAATATATGCATATACTCATGTAGATATTTATATAATTCACTCCCGCATACATTTACCTTGATATCGTTGACACTTGTCTGCCATTGTTTGTTCACACAATGTCCTTTCACCTTTTGACAAGACCTACATACATACATACATACATATGTACATACTCACATCATTTTATGAATGTGCAAAGTGCGCACATACATAAATAACCCGCTGTTTATCCTGCGTATTTTAAAGTACACACACTTCCAATCATACATATATACACACACACACACGCACACATGTTGTAATATAACAAACAAAATTGTTTGTCAAATGTATGTACGCATGCTTCGGAGTCATTTTCTGGACCGTGTTTTACTCCGCTGCTTGTTGTTGTGAAAGCTGTTGTCACTTTGCAACTTTTGTAGCCACCTACACCCAGACTTTGCTTGCGGCCTACTCGTTGTCTTATTACCGGTGAACCCAAAACACTGAAAACAATATTTAAATAACCTAAAAAAACCGAATTGTTTGCTAGGGTTCTGGTCTTCTGTTGATATTGAACTTAATGCTTAGGGTAAGATTGGTGAGCGTGATATACTTCAGTATAAATATTTTTATTATGTTGAGTGCCGAATACATCGATGATTTTCTATAGGCAGTTTTTCTTTGCCAATGCCCGATGTCGATAATATCGATCAATGCTGTCGTAAAATTTTGATAGCTGCGACTGTAGAAAGTTTTCCAACTCTAACACAGAGCACACTAATTTTACTCGCTTAACGTTTGTTTTTTGACGGGAGAGGTGGCTATACTATGTTAACTGACGACCGATCGAAAAAAGAGTGAGTCTTGGCCTAAATTTTCTGAAAACGAAAACTTGGCCAGTCTTAGCACATGGTATATATCCCGTTTGCTTGCTCTTACTTTGCTCTGTGCGTTTCTTGTTAGGCTTGATCTAAGACCAACAACTCTGATTGCTCGCCCGTTGATTGTAATAAACATTTTTAAGGCATATCCTCACTATGCTACGTTGAAGATTGATATACAAACTATCTGCATATCTTTATTTGCTTGCAGCTACGTACATATGAGTATGTTTGTATGTTTCACTGACAATATTTTCATCAGTCATCAACGCCCTCGCCTCGGCAGACACTTTTCTTTCGTGGTTGTGGTTTGCGTATTCAGAGCGAATGCATTCGCGATGACTGTCCGACATTTATGTGACAACGAGTTTAAATGTGGGTTCTTTTTTTTTTTATGCAACTTAATTAAATAATCTTGACGTTGAAGTATTGCGGTTTAAGCATTATTTTGCCTTTCAGTATGTTAGTATGCAGCAGGGAACTCAGTAAATAATGAGACATAGTATCATATGGGAAAAAGACGAGTCAACAAAATTTATGATTATTTAATAAAACCTAAACGCCCCCTTGTGCAAGAGAGACACAACGAGTTAAAATAATTTGCGAGTTTACCGAATTGTGCCCCGATTTCTCTCCTGAACACTTTTTTGGAAAGTATAGATCTGATTTTAATTTTTTTATATACTTTTTTTTATCCAGAACACACATCTTAAACAAAGCACCACTAAGCAACAACTTTTGGTGTTATGTAACTAAAATACAATTTGCAAAGTAATTTTTATTCACTATTCTCCATTTTAATACTAAAATTTGAGCTTAAAGAGTTTTAAATATTGTTAAATTTTTCAGAGTTGTATATAAAAAGCTGCGAATAATGTTTTTACGCAAAAACATTGCACCACTAACGTAACACCAAAATTAACTATCTATAAATAAATAAGTAACTTAATATGTATTGTAAATATTACAGAAAGCAAGAGATAAAAGAAAACAGAAACCCGCTCATTGTGGGCAATGCAGCCAAGTGAACGGCGAGCGTTGCGGTCACCATAAAAACTGCAATCAACTTCGCACTTTACTTTTTGTTCGTGCTCTCATTTGTTACGCGTTGTTTACAATCACTCTATTCTGCAACAGTCAGACATTGAATTTTTATTCAAGTTTATTTAACTTTTTATTTCTACTTTGTTTCGTTTTGTGTTCATTTATTTTTTCTTTTAATTTGTATTCGTTTGCTTTCAAGCGTAAAACCATATTTATTCCAGCTAAGTGCAATGCAATACAAAAAGAAATGATCTGATCAGTGTCCTTTTATTTTGTAATAAAAAAAAATATAAAAATAAAAAAAGGAAACAAACAAAAGAGTTACAGTTTTGCAGTGAATAGGGCTAGTAAGGCCATTTAGTAGTTGGTGGGAGCTTGAACCATTTGACTATGCTGCTCTTTTAGAAATCGGTCACAAAGCTGTACACGTATATGCCAGGGCATGCTTTTTCGAGTTTTAATAGTTTTTTAAATTCGCTTTGCACAATTTTCACGAAATGAGCAGAAATATTTAAAGCTTTAAGCACAATTTTACTCACCGCTATGGCCTGTCGCATTGGCATCACTTTCCCATGAAAAAAAAAGTTTTTTGTTCTTATAATTAAGTGCTATGTATGCTTAGAGTTGTAATGTTAATTCCAAGTCATTTTAAATTCAAAAACCCCAACAATTACATATTTAGAATCACTGCCAGGCAACAAAATACGCAACAAAAAAGTTGATAAAGTAAACTAGCGTAAAAGCGAAGCCACCAAAACAACCAACCAACAAAACCATTTACACGGCCACGCTTTTTTTTATCGTTCGTTTCATGTTTATTCTTTATTTATTTTTTTGCAGTTACTATTTTCTATTTCCTATTAAAGTTTTCCTGTTTTTAGTTTAACTACTCTTTACTCGGAATGTGTGATTCTTTGTCCGTTTTATTTACTATCTCTTATGAAGCACTTTTCTTTCCAGATGAAGGGAAGCGGGGTTTCCAGTGAATAGTTACAATTCATAAAAGCATTTATTCACTTCACGATTTGCTACAGCATTTGTCAATTAAAGGGCGTAAAACAGTTAATAACAATAAACCGATAATAAGGAAAATGCTAAGACGAAAATTTGATAGTATATATGTATGTTGTTGATGTGCGAAAAACAATTAATGTAATTTTAATTGAGTCCTACCGTTATTCAATGAAAACATGTGGTGGTGAAGTACACACAAGAAATTAACTTCAACAAACGGAATATGGACTCGCCCGTCAGTTTCACGAGAGCCTTAGAGGCAGTACTAAGAAATTTCGGGACAATTTTTTCCAAATGGAAGGTTATAATTTTAATTTTCTGAGAGCTCTCTATTGGAAAGCTAGTTAGCAAAAATAAACAGAATATTATTAATTTGGTCATTCTTTCTTCAAAGTCATTCATAGAACTTAATTTAGTGTCTTGGTTCTTTGAAAAAAGGTATGAAAAAACCTTGCTAGGTAAATCAAGCTTAACAAAATAGGTTACTGTTGATTTGTCTGCATTGTTTGTCCTTTTTAAATTAGCAACATCGCAACTTCACCCTACGCAACAAGTTAAATAGCATAGCAGACATTTTGATGAAAAATAAAAATTAAAAAATTGCTTGGAAAGCGCGGCAGTAATCAGAGTTACTTGTTTGAAATTGCACGCAAAAGAATATGACAGTGAGTAAGAGCCAATTTGAAATTTATAAAAACAAAATAAATGTTTATTTGGGTCCCACAATTGTTTAAAACTCACGCTGATGCTTTAAAATTTAGTACGAACTTGTACATAAAAAAAGTGTTCCCATTTATTTTGTTCATTAAAGAATTTAATTAAAAGCAAACACAACTAGAGAGGAAGAAAATACAAAGTGAAATGATTAAAAAAAGCTAGGCGATGAGAAATGAGGATTTAAAGAAAGGTCAAAGCTTTTTCCATGTTTTGATATTAAACCAGTAGCTTGACTTAAATTTTCTCAAATGCTTTAACGAAATTTTTAAAGTGCAGAATAGTAACAGACAAGCTGGTCATATTCAGGAGCGAATGGATGATGTTCGCATAAAAAATTTACAATGAAATAATACTTAGTGTTTATTGGCTTTCACAATATGAAGAGTGCTGTAAAGTTATATACATTGTTATAGTTGTTATGACAAAAGTTTCTCTGATAAAAATATCATCATCATTGACTACTTCTGGTTAATCTGTCAACTGATCAGCTGTTGTGCTTTTGACAGAAGAATTGTAAACAAAAGGGACCTTTCGAATTTATGTAAATATTCGGAAGTTATCTAAAACATGAAAATAATGGTTTGCCTTGCATTTATCTTTTTTATTCTATTTTGATTTAACGTTGATATTTATTCTTAATTTCACAGAAGCTAGTTTTTGACTAGGCTTTCACGCTTGGCTTGTTTTTGGGACTGAGATTTAAGAAGAAAAAAAAATTGTTGTGTTCTATGTATATGGTGCATGGTGATTGCCTTTGTTAGACTTATTATCATAGATAAGAAATGCAGTGACTGTCTAACTTGTGGTGTACTTTTCTCGCTATCCTCAGGATCTCTATTCACCTTGGGGTCGGTTAAAATATGTATGTTTGTTTTTATTTGTCATCGTTTTTAATTAAGTAATTGCAATTTGAAAATACTTGATATTCCAATCCTCCTGAGTATTATAGAAAAAAAACTACATCTGTGTGCTATCTACACCACATTTACATTTGTCGAATAACATTGCCTAAGTGAGTGGAAAGTTGTATCGAAAGTTTTGCATTTTCATCTCATTCACACGCACCAGTGTTGGTTGTCTATGCCAAAACTTAAACTGTCAGGTGGTTATGTATGTATGTATGTGTCAAATGGCAAGTGTAGGTGGCTAAGCTCAATGTGTACGAGTTTGTTTGTTTATAAGTAGGTGGCAGAGGTGGAAACACTTTTAACTCACTCAAGATGAATTTGCTAGTTAATGTGTGCTGCCGAAAAATGTTTGTGCACGAGAGTGTTTCAGAGGTCTAAGGTCTCGGGATTTCTTTCTTCTCCAGGCATTTCGGGATTTGAAATGTTTCACTCAAAAACTAGATTCGTGTAATTTATTAATGAAATGATTGAAATTCTAATATTTTTGAATATTTATTTTCTTTTTAAAAACATACCTAATCGATTAAGGGTTTGTAATTTCAATATATGTATGATATTTGTTATTTAAATATAAAATTTTCTACTACAAAAACAATAGTTAAAACGGGGTTGATCTCAACAAAATTCCAGTTTCCTCTTATCAGTTGGATATTTACTTTCCTTACAATTTTTGTTTAAATAAAATATTGAAAAAGTCTGTGGATTGAAGAAAACCTAGCACAATAAACTGCTTTATGTATATTTAAAGACTTTTATCAACATTGTTGAAGAATAACGAATACGCAAGTCCCGAAAATGACGGGTTTGTCAAAATAAAAAAATGGCTTTGCTAATAAGTATTTATGCACGCATGTGTATATTTACACAAATGTGAAATATGCATTATATCTGTTTATATAAGAAACACTACTGCCAACTACATGCACACATACCAAAAGGCAAACACTCTCACTTTCTTGCACCAGCAAAAACTTTTCGATAGAATTATGACACTTGCAACACTTGCAACACTTTTATGTTGCACAAAGTTTATGTTGGTTGACAAGCTACGCGTTAGCTATAATTAATTTCAAACTACTTTAAATTGTTAAAATAATGAAAAGGTAATTTACTGGGTGATGACACGGTCACTGACACTCACACACACACACACACAAACATAAGCACAAGCACAAGCACACAGTGACATCATGTCACAATGGGTTAATGGCGCTGTGTGCGCCTTTGGGAACAATAGAATGCTCGTAAATTGAAATTTAATCTGTGCAAGTCAAAAGCTTTGGGTTCATGAGCTATTAAGCGGATTAAGCGCTAAAAAACTGTAAACAGTAGATCGCAGGCGAACATTTATTTTTAACTTGTTTTAAAAAGTATTTAATATTAATCATGTTATGTTGAGATTTTTCAAATATAACAGTTGATTAATATTCAAATAAAATATGAAAAATATTTACATACCAACACACACTGGACTTGATTGCATAGGGCCATTATTTGTTTATTTTAAAGCGAAAACATACAAACTCCATGTTATTGTTGTATGAACTTCTGGTTTTGTTTGTACAAAGGCATGTCAGTGTCGTCACAATCAACCACATTGACGGTCGGTGTGTAATGCAGCCATCATAATCTCATTTGAGCTGAGCCATTGTGGCCAGATTGAATGAAGCGAAATGCCGCAAAAGTTCGTCAATGCACATAGCACTCTGCGAACACTCCGCAAATACCACAGCTGCACTTCTCTCAACCCAGTGACTATTCAAACGAATTTCTAGTTCGGAACTCTTTCCTAGGGAGTTAGCTATAAAAGTTCGTTGTAAAATCACCGTGAAGCAGAAATAATAGCTCCATACGGGTATGCTTCCTGACTAGTTTGCTGCTTCACTACAGGGTATACATGCATTTGTTGTGTTTGTGTGTGTGTGTGTGACCGATATTGCAATCAATTCCAACATTATGCTCTTTTCAATTATTTTGGCGTGCGAGTTAACATATTTGCTGTAAAAATTAATAGTCCACGCAGACTCACACGCGAGCTCACATATAAATTAAAATTGTTACATCAGTTTCTTTTTGTCGTTACAAGGATATACATGTGATTGTTATAGTTTTTTTCCTTAAATTTTCAATACAATGTATTGGGAGTTTTACGCGCATCAACACATCCGACAATTACACACCCGGATTACCACAGCTGCATGGAATAGCCATCACAAAGTGTGGCGCATATTTATGGACTGCTGATATTATTGTGTACATAAAAATAAAGATAATTAAACGTAATTAAATTCATCTGGAAACTTAATATTTGCTGCATCATTTTTTATACTTGTAAACAAATAAATAAACATATTTAAATGAGTAAATATAGGCATGTGGGCGTAAATATATGGTTTTATATGAAAACATTTTCAGTGATGTGACGTATTGCCTATCAGGGAGAAAAGCAGTCTTGGTAAGAAATGCTACCTTGGGCTAGGAAATAATGTCACATCAGCCTTCCGCTGTAAATGCAGAAAATTTAATGACCCCAACGAAAACAAGTGAAAAACCTCTCCGGGAGAGAACCCGACTACGACGCCAGAGGAAAAGAAGGCCGATAGGAGAAACAGCTCGAGGTGGTAATGAATGAATGATTATCGGCTATCCAGTCAGGCATTGACTGCCCACATTTGTGATCTTTTAGTCCTTTGAAAACTCAAAGTTAGATCTAACCTCACATTACGGTGTTTTTCTGGCAATTTTACTTCGTTTCTTCGTCCCTCGGACGATTACAGCTTCCACTTGAGTGCATTAGCAGTTCAAATAAGGAAAAATTGGTGTGATTTCCGTCTTCAGTGGAAAATATGCTCTCAAAAGTGAATTAAAATAAAATGCAAAATATAAAATACAAAACATATTTAATATGCAAATACAAAATATCGCTGTAAATGAATGAGACACAAATGACAAGTGACAGGCGACAAGCAACAAGCAACAGCATTAGCATCACTATCGACCAACTATCTATGGCAGTTGACTCAGTGTGTCAGAGCAACAGTTGCTTTCCCATTGAGAGGTTTGTGCCACTCGCGCTGGTGTTGTGCTCAAATTATAGCTATCTGTTGCTGCTGCTGTTGTTGTTGCTGTTGCTACAGTTCGGAGTATCTAAAAGGCAACTGCTGTTGGCACTTGGGGATTTCACAGATTGGCGCGCCAAAAGTGTTCATCTCAGTATCATATGTTTGTATGTTTGTATATGTTTTTGTGTTTTCCGTTTAGATGGTTACCTCTTTGTTGTTGCTAAGACATTGTTGCTGTTATTGGTTGCATCGCTGTAACTGACTATCAATTGCTGACGTTTTATTTAAAATTTTTACACTTTTGACAATTTTCATACTTTTCCACCGTTGCTTCGTTATGTAAACCATGCTGATAGTCGTGGTGGATGGTGAATAGAACCATAAAGGGCATTATATAATTTTTAATAATTCGCAGAAGAATTACTCTTACGATACTTTTATTTTATGAAATCTGAAAAGTTAAGTTCAATAACCTTGTCAAGACAAAGCTTTTGAAAGTGCTTTGCCAATTCGAGACTTTATTTGAAAGTGTTTTGAATCCCTCATACCTGAGGTGGACTCACTTATTCTATTCCACAATTATTTTATTTTTAAATCACCATCTGTAGATAATCACAGTCCGTTTTTGTTTGTACTCTTGCATTATTTATTTTCTATTCTTATGAACTTCGCTTTGTTTAATTACCTTCAAGTGAAGACGGAAGTCATTTTATACAGAAAACAATAACAGCTCTTAAAGTTAAGGCACTTAACCTTCCATTAGTATGAGCTCAACCTACTCACTTGAGGGCAAATCCACACACTTTTGAATTTTTAGAAAAACGATTTTTTGGTGGACACATAAACATTCAGACTTTCTGATGCATTTTGTTATATCGAAAGATACCCTGCGTTTATTTCTTGTGACACTTGAAGAAGTTATTACGCATATCTGCAGATCTAAATAAAGACACTTTTGTTTTGAAAATGTTTTAAATCTTGAATGTGTTGACGACCAAGCGACTGGAGTTGCTCATATACAGCCACAAAGAAAATCCATTAAAAGCATATGTATATATTATGCATGAATAAGTCTTTAGTTTCAGAAAGCAGTAATTTTTCTGGACTTTTTGCTAAAAGTTTTTAAAAGTTAGATTCATTCAAAATTATTCTTTTAATAATTTACAAATTCGCATTAGTAGTTAGCTTTCGAAAAACCCGATGTTTTAGTGAGAAGTTTTCATTCAGTAAATTCTCAGCTAAAAGGCCATCTTTTATGGCAAAGAAGTGTGATTTCCAAGTTACAAAGAAAGGACTTCAATTACTTCATGTCATACCGACAGGATGTCGAAGTCTTCTGAAACCAGAATAGATTGCCCTTCTAGTGTACTTTTGACAAGAAAAGCTCCTTAGTAGAATTTCATCTTCCTAACTAAATGCCGTTCGTAGCTGGCATAAAACATGTAGGCCTCGCCAAAAATTATTAGTTTGTTAATCTATTGACTTACAGTATTGACTGTCTACATTTAAATGGCTGAAATGCGGCACGATATTTCGTTTTATAAAATAAGAAGAACGCATAATGCAATTGGCTGGAGTACGTTTGTATGTCAGCTAACATCAGATGATTTATGAATGAACATACATAAATGGGGAAAAAATGCTTGCTCCATTTCAAAGGGAGAAGGGTGCCTTATTCTGGGCTGATTCAATAAACTTGGAGTTTCTTGTATGACTGTTCCTCATGATTGAGACTTTGTTTTGCTTATTTCTTTGCAAAGTGTTCTAACCAAAAAAAAAAAAAAAAAAGAAAAAAATATCATTCAATTCAAAACGAATATCTTTCTATAAACAACAGGAACAGAAATCTCCACCTTTCCAGTAGTATTACAAAAAAAACTTGTTTGAGTGCAAAGCGTGCTTAGCAGCTTTTACCGCTGTAGCGACGATAGATAAAATGTGTGAAGAAATAGAACAAAAGTGGAGCTTGAAATATTCTTATGTGTAGCTCAGTTATGAATGCGATACATTTAAAAATGCGCGGTTAAGTAGGCGGATACCCAGATGTTGCTTCTTAGAAAACATTTATTGTGGCTAATATTATTTGTCAAAAGATCTTTACAGAGATAGTGGATTCAGATGCAACTGTGGTCATAATATGCTGGTACGGTTGCACATTTTCATTATTAAGCTCATAATAAGCACCCTTTCTTCATTATGCCATTTGCTTATTCTTGCAAGTAAAAGTACTTACGCGAAGCACTTATGTCAGTTACAACATTTCAACTGCCTGATTGTGTTAGCAACTTAGTTATATAAATACGAAACTAAATACATACATACATATGTATGTATGTACACAAAAATGTAATTTCGTTTGTCTAAAATTCTTCATGCAAAGGCCTGCTTACGCATTCAAAGGCCTCTCTTTCTACTTTACGTTTTACACACTGGGTTGGGGTGAGTGAGGATAAGTTGCCAACTTGCAACAGCAGTCATCATTGTCGCTTTTATGCACTCATTACTTATTTCCTTGCGCTTACAGCGCTTCTCTTTAGCATTTTGAGCGTGACGTACTTAGAAAAATATAAAACCCTAAAGCACTTGCACAAACACATGCCTCTCACACATACACGCACGCACTCTTCACTATTTGACATGCACAACTACATATAGCCAAGCAGTGTATACACCGATGCACAAGTGTACAAACGTAAATAATAAATGCGAGTACCCACTTAGAGTTCTGCACTTTTCTCTCAAGCACTACTTCTCATTGAGCATTAGCAAAGTAAACACTCTAACATAGTTTCATACAAACATATACTCGTACATATGCGAGTATTATTCAGCTTTAGTGCATGCCTTGGCTTCCTCATTCACAAACACTTCAATTTATAATTTCTATAAGCGCAACTTCATTTAACAGCCAACAGATGAGCATCATTCAGCATTTTTTTGTTGTGCAACCACAATAATCACTCTGGTACTTGCTAATTATCATTCCAATAAATACTAAGTGCGAAGTTTAACTATCCTTCACCCACATTATGACAATGTTTGTATGTGTTTATGTGTGTTGGTTGCATAAATATCCCAAGCATTTATCATCAATCTTTTGGGTGTATTGATGGATTTGTTAAGCACATAGTACAATTGATTGTCAGTCCCTATAAATATTTGAAGTAGAAACATTTTATAGAACACAATCAAGGCCATGACTGCCCATTAACAGAAATATGATGGAGTGGGTATCAAGAGATCAGCAAGATTTCGTTTTGTAATTTGAGGAAGCAAAATTAACTTTTAGAATATTTTTATATTCTCGCTATCCTCTGAACAGATTTGGGCCGAAAATCTCATTAAATTTGAAATGTAATACCTTTAAAATATCTAATTGAATTCCAAGATTAAATCTCTATCTTGAATAATTGCATACATATGTACATACGATCATACTTTGGTGTATAACAAAATGTGCCACAGGGCGTATGAGTAACATTTAGTAATTTCTTTGACTCAACAATATAACAAAACAGCAGGGACTGGATTCACTAACGATGAGTTTTGAAATTTGCACTGTAAAACGTGTAAAATTTGAAAATGCGATTCTGTAACAGTGAGCATGAGTTTTAAATGTCATATTTGTGTACACCGGTTGTCAAAAAAATTCACATCATTTTAGTAAGTGAATTTTCATATTTTCAGCCGGTTTTTAACAATTTTGTACACAAAAAAATGGAAAATAAAGCAAAGAATACCATTACTTGCATATGGGCATTTTCACAAAAAGGTCAACCACAAGTGCAAAACTCAAACTGTTCCTGAAAACTTTTTGTTGATGAATAATAAATCTCAAATATTTTTCCTTTATAAATATAAAAAAATTTTTATTTTCTTTTAATTTTGAGCCGAAATATACAACGAGTATACAAAATGTACAAAAATCTAACTCTTTTGACCAAATATACCTATTTTATTTCCGTGTTATATTCCCTTATTCAAAGTAATACTATGATGTTTTTATAATTTAAAAGTCTTCTACTCATAGTAACATAATGTTTAACAAGCAGACAGACTTAGTGGAGATCGAATAACGGTAGTTTTTTTTTGATTACTTCTGCTTACATTCGCATGTCGCGTCCGTTACCGAAAAACAGCATTTATTGTTCTCATTAGTGCAAAAAGTGTTGAAGTGTAAATTGCTTTCAGACTTTAAGCAAATAAATTATTTTACTTAAGAAAAGTAGCCATTGACTCTCGGCAAAAGCGATTAATAAAATTTATCGGTGTTTGAAATTCGTCGCGTCCGTTACCACAAACCTTAAATATTAAATAAATTCGTAGAAATTGAACAAGAGTTAAATTTTATAGATGGCAAAAACGGCAAAAGAAACAAGAAAAGCAATAGCAATGAAATATAGAGAGAAAAATAAAAAAAATTTAAATTTATTGAAGTTGCTCGGACCGCCTATTCAATAAAGAAAAAAATTAAAATAGACCATACTAAAAACTAATAACTTTCTTCTTAATTTTGTAAGTCGTTTTTACTATAATGTTACTTGAGTTTTTATTTTCAATAAAATTGAAGTGTTCAAATAAAAAAAATTCTATTTCTTAACTCATGGAAAATTTTGTCGCGTCCGTTATGTCGCGTCCGTATCTCTTCTATACTCAATTAAAAAAAACTAAGAGAAAATTATCACATTTCATAAACCTACGAATATCAGTCATCTGTTCGCATTTATTAACATGTATATTGTATATACATAAAAATCCGTAATTTGCTAAATTTTATATATTTATGAATGCGCCTCAAAAAAACTTCTATTTTTTGTCGCGTCCGTATCACTTTATAATTGCTTATAACTACGCACTTATTCGTAAAAGATCCTCCCCGTATATATTAAACTATAGCACTCCGTCAGCCCTTTAAAACAATATCAACATATGTAAACTTTTACTTTGTCTTCATTGTTTCGGACGCACTTAAAAGCGTGCAAATGTCGCGTCCGTTACCGTGGAAATGCCCATATGCATATAAGTAGATAGTTTCTAATTAAATAATTTATAATGCATATAGCATCAGGGTGGGATCGTTGACCAAGTTAGATCTTTGCAGGAGTCAGCGTATCTTTCCTTTCCCGTAGTGGCTGTGGAAATATATGTACTCGCAAATAGACATCCACATCAAAGATTCCTACTTCTACCAATAAAACTTGATTCGAGTGTATCAACCAAGATTATTTGTTTAAGTACTGTTGGTGGTCACCAACGCAATCTTCACATCTCACAACACTACCCAAACCACAAACAATTTTCGTTTAATGCCATGGCGTTCATATTTCCTCGCAATCGACGCAAAGGTATTATATTTGTTTGCAATCCTAAATTTTGCATAGTCTATTTTTTAAAACTTTTTTATTTCATTATTGTTTGTTTGATTTATGTTTTACACTTAAGCTGTCAAAATGTATTCAGCTTTCATTCAGCCCTCATTCAGCACAACAGTCTTCACTTCCGCTTACAGAATCGCTTGAAAGCGTGCAGTGTAGACTGCCAGTGCAAATGCGTTTTTGTGAAGTGTACATTTAAAATTTTTACACCGATAGTGAATCCAGTCCCAGCATATTGCAAAACGGTTTGAATAAGTTGACTGTGATACGTATTTTCATCGAAGCAATAAATAATATTCTGTCATTTGAAAAAAAAAAATAAAAAAAATACTGAATAGTTTTCGTAATAAATACCAAATAGTAGAATTTAATTTTTGAACATATTTTTCAATGGTAAGCTATTTAACGGTTTCAATCATAACTACTTTTCCCTTTTAAAGAAAGAAAAATATTTGTTCCAGCTAAAACTGGCACTGGTTTGACAAAAACAAGCTTAAGCGCACCTACAAATGCTAAAACACTTAAGCCAATTGTCACTCACACCAGAAACTACGTTGTCCATCTGACTTTAATACATGAAATATACATAAGTTACCTGCAATCATCGTTTGACTTGGTGGCCATCGTATCAGTGCAGGCAACTCACGTTTGGTAGTTTGCACCAAATATGACCGCACATCAACAAGGATGGACGGATAAGAGTCGCGAATTTGTGGGCGAACTATGCAAATAAGTTCACACATCCACCAAGGCAAATGCAATGGCATTTGGTTACATATAAATTTCGCACATACATACATACATATGTACATACATACATACAGATCATAGAGCAGCACTTGCCGGTTGCATGTGTGTGTTTGTGTGGAGGTAACATTTATGCATTTCACCACCATAAAGTTAACTGCTTCGGACAAATTGTGATTGCCAATGCCAGTTTGGTCCGGTCGTGTACTGACGGATTTCCGCTTATTCATTGCTCAACTCACCTTTACCAACGTGGAACATCGGCACAGTCTGGCTCAACCTCACTATCACACAACAGAGTGCCCAACGTCCTTCCTATGTGCAAAGTAAACAGAGTAAAGCTCACTAGGAGTATGTTTGCTTGTTACTGTTTGTGTACCTAGATGAATTTATTTGTTCAAACCGCAGCGAAAAAACAAAAACAAAAGCAATAAAAATAAAAATAATAACCGCCAGTGATTAGAGTAAAAATGAAAAACCGCATTCAAGTCAGTTTGTCAAGTATTGGAAAGCGGATATTGTTGTCGCTCATGCAGACGCTGTTGATGAGGTGATAGCGATTGGCTTGATGATTGGCAAATTGTGATGTTGATATTGTGAACAAAACATTATCCTTTGGCAGCGAGCACATACGGTGGTGGTATAAACACAAATGCCGTCAATGAAACGGTTTACACCACCACCATATATCGTTTCCCGTGTGCGATAATTACATTGCTAATACAGGAAATGTCACAAAAAATAATCAGCGACGACTGCTAATGGAACCACTAACTCTTTCAATTTGTACACATACGGAGTTGAGAAATTGTTGTTTTAAATTCAATACTGTATAGCTTACTAAAACGTTAACATGTAAAAAATATAAGTACTATAAGGAAAGAAATGAATAATCGCTTGAGAACGTTTGACATACTAGTTTGAACTAATTTATTTTGACTAAAATAGTTTGCCTGCAAAAGTTAAAAAACTTTTAGAAACAGTTTCGGTGTCCTTAATTTTTAGGTCAAAATAACGGTTGCTGTTTCGGTTTAAGCCACACGCGCATTGATGTATAATTATCTGAAAACTTATATAAGGCCTTCTGGTACCACCTACATACATATGTCGATTCATTTTATATTTAGCCATTACTTTACTAATTTAAAAATAAATAGTAACAGCGCCATTGAAATTGTGAAGGCCAAGAGCAAGCTGGGTAATTTGGGGTAAGAAAGAAAACAGACAGAAAAAAATTAAATTAACACCGCCTTAACATTTCGTGAGGCTAAAAGTGCCAAGTTCTTTGGTCGCACTGTCGTCTATAGCTAGCCCAGCGCGTTTGCATACATTTGCTTTTTCTTGTTTTCAGTTTTTCGTTTATCCTCTGTCTCTGCTAATAGGAAATTAAGTTAGTAACTGTTTTTTGCAGCGTTGATTGTTTGTGAATTATCTGCGAAACGTTTTACGAGCCGTCTCCTGCCAAAACATTCACACCCGCACACAAACATCAGCTAACTGCCACACAAAAGAATTCAGTTTTGTCCGCACAAATTTTCTACCTGCCAATGCGCCAAGAAATATGCTTCAATGCTTCGTTGAGTGCTGCGCTTGGTTGCTGATTTTGTCTTTGCATGCCGCATTTGTCGTCACCACTCACCGGCAGCCATGTTATCTCAGCTGCCAAATTTGCGGCGGGCATTACTTGGAAGGCAAAATAATAGATATGCAGTGGTGCATTCATAGCCGAATTGCGAACGAGGAATGCGCGTTGGTTGGGCGGAGAGTACAAAAACATTTAGTGGCACACTTTGTGGAAGCAACAATTTGTAAGGCAAACAACTTGCTTATTTTTTTTTTCTTTAAACAGTTTAGCAAATTTACACTCATCTACTTGGTTTATTGTTGTTGTTGCTTTTGTGATGTTGTATGTAGGTGCGAGCACGTTCACTTGTTGGCTCGTTAGACGTCGCTTGTAGTCAGCGAAAGTGGCAACGCAGACCACGGTCGTTTGATGTTTGTTAACAGTGAAGGAGTAAAGAAGCTAGGAGGGAAAGGAGAAGCGAAACTTTGGTCGCAGTTCTTGTTGCGTGCTTCTTTAAGTTTTAAATCGATTTCGCTAACACAATAAAGCCGCTAAATTCAATAAATAGCCAGATGCCTAGCGGCCAAACTCGTGCGCTCCAAGTGGAATGCCCAACAAAAATTTAACTCAATTTTAAGCCTACTGAAAATGTTTATTTAATTTAAAGTTTCGTCGAATCACAGAGGCTTTGGGCGTTAGTATTCAACAGCTTTGTTGGTTAGTACAACTTTCACTTGCATTGGATTGTAGACGTTGGAGTGAGACATTTTGTTCTGCTTGCCATCCCCTCCCTACATTGTCTATCGGGTTTTTCTTTCGCTTGCGATTTCTTACTTCTGCTTCATAAATGCCAACTTAAAATTTAGATTTTGCAGCTGTCAGGCGCCAAAGCACGAAAATCAGTTTAAATTTGTGCAATCGTGCGCAATGTGAGATGCAAAAGTATTACAAATTCACTATTTTCAATCTCACATTGTAGCAAACGCGTAAATATGTATATGTAACACTTCTCACATTAGTATAGAAAGCTTTAACGTTTCGCTCTAAGCCTTGAAAGTATGTGCAATTCGTTTTTTTTTAATTCTTAAAGACTAAAATGGAAAAAAGCTTGAATCTACACCACCCACTCTTCATAGCGAGTGATAACTCAGTCGTGTGCAACGATCTGGTGCTGAATGCAAGCTTCCTTTAACAAACTGGTTCCTTGTAAACATAACTTCAAAGTCTTGCCAGTATGAGCCAGTGCCCGCCATATTTTCGAGTGCATTATTATTTCATATAGTCGTAGTAGATACACATGCTTCTTCTTCGACTTGTGTATATCTTGCTACAGCCTCATTAAGTTTACATCAATGCACATTGCGCGCCATAGCAGCAGTGCAACCGGGGTTTTGACCACTTCATTAGCTGCACGGCAACTGGTAGCTATAAACAGAAAAAACAAACAAGCAACTTCACAAACTTTTATTGCTTTGGCTGGTCAAACAACATTTCGTTTCGGTCTGAGTTCACACTTTTACTTTTACTTCTGATCTTTCTTAATTTTTGGGCATGAGCTTTCATTGCCTCTAACTTATTTTCTTCCTCTTATTCAACACTTCGCTTTGTTTTCACAAAGTACTTTTGAGATTTTGAGTCTTTTGCTGTTGCCGCTTAAATGGATTTGCGTGCAGTAAATGGAACTGCTGAATGCAAATGGCAGCTGAAAAATCATTGCATAACTTTCTCATTCACTTTGGAAAAAGTGCTGAATTCACCATCTTTTGTTTTAAACCTCGGTCTCTGCCTCACTCTGTCTACCTTTTAAACAGGTTAGTTTTGTGACAAGTGATGTTAGCGTGGGAAATTATTTTAGTTAATTTAAAAATACCATATTATAATGCTGCTTATGGAAACTAAATATCCGGTTTTGTGTGGAGTGGGGCGAGTAGTTTATTATTTCGATTCTTGAATTAAAACTAAGAGATTAGTTTATTATTTCGATTCTTGAATTAAAACTAAGAGATTGTTAAAATTGTCAACAGGTTTTTAGAACCCTATCTGTCTCCTTAAACTGCAAGCAACAAAAAGCTTTCGTCCCTTAGTCCAAAGGTTTCTAGTGGCCTATAAGTGGAAGCAACGTACCGTGTTCGATCAACGGGCCGAAAGAGGACTTTTCACATACGTACTCCACTAATCTTTAGTAAAATTGAAAATTTGATTGTGTGTACTTCGTAAGACTTTCGACTGAAAGCTCATCAAATCAAATTTAATTAATACCACAAGTTGCAATTCAGTTCTTTAAATCGACTTTCCAACGAATTAAAATATGTCTGCATTCAGATTGCTATCGACAAGCTCAAATTTCTAAGTATTTAAAGCGAAAGAAAAGCTTAAATTGTAAAAATCCGCTTAGCTACTTGAAGATAAAATCAAATATTTTACTCAGTTTTTCCAAATTGTTGTACACATTCTTTTCGCCTTCCTTTCGCACTCAAAGAACTTTAAACTTCTTTCAATTTACAATAAATCTGAGTAAAACAACAAATCTTTGAAAGGACATAGAAATTTATAAATACAAATATGCATATTTGACAAGTATTTACCATAAGTGTGTGTATGTGTATGAGTATTTGTTGTTACGTTCGGTAGAATATACTATTTCTATACAAGTAGGTATTTTTGAAATAAATAATAGTAAACAGAGGACTTTATTTTCTATGATTACACATACTTTTGCATTTGCACATATATCGGGTTTGTTTGTTTGTTTGTTTTGTGTAGTTTGGAAATATTCCATCTATGTTGAAGTTAATTTGGGTTAACACTTTAGTGTTGCTGGTTCAAACGGTGAGCATAAACATTTCAAAGACGACACTATTTTTGAGAAGTTTATAAATTTACTACATTGTTGATATCCCTTAAACTCCGCACATCTGATTCCTTTTGGTTTGTGGATTGAAACAGCTGTCACTGCATTCATCTGTCTCTTCCTTGCGAGATTGCTCTTTCCTGTCGAATGCAACGCCGACTGTGTTGAACGCATTCCGTTCTGCAGCAGACTTTAATATCCATGCAAATGGAATCTGTTATCAAAAAACTAATAATCGAGTATTCAAAGCGCTGGAGATTGTGTTTGTCGTAAATATTTTGATCTATATTTTTAGCTATTTTGTCTTGCTTGCCCAAATGGATTTATATTATTTTATAGTTATAGTTTTTTCCAACTATCCTCCACCCTCAATCAAGTGTTTAACAATCGCTTTTGAACAAATTCTTTTTTTTTATTTTTCGATTTGCTATTGCTGTGGCTATTTTATTAGGCAACCGTGAGTTTTGCCGCCTTTTTTACTGTATATAGTTTTTGGTTTTTGCTAAATTTAGAATTTTTTTTTTTCGTTTTTTATTGTTATTTACAGTTGTTTGTTCGTTCATTACGCTTGTGCTAGTAGCTTGTTTTCGTTTTTTTTTTTGGTTGTTGACATTTTATATTCGCTTCGAATTGCATTCAAATTCATTTTGTGGCTTCGCTGTTTTGGGTTTTCCACATTTGACCGTTTCCTTTTGAACAACTCTTTTATATTGACCTTCAACACCCACAATACATACATACATACATATGGATATACATATGTATGCGTATACAGTCGAAATGAAAACACCATGATCCATTTATAAATGCATCGGAACATCCAGCGTGACTTGTAAATATATCTCACAATTCGTTTCGCATACTCACACTTGTAATAGTTTTGTTTGTAAATTTGCATATTTTTCACGCTAGTGCAGCAAAAAATTTTTTATGCGTATTTGGTTTGTATACGTCATACCCTGTAGGGAAAGGATCTTTTTAATAATTTGAGCGATATACCTCCGTGGAGATTAAAGCCAAGCTTCTTTTCAATTTATGGTGTGCAACATCCTACAAAATGGAGGGACCAACAAGTTTTCCGCCTACTTCGAACGACATCTGCCAGGGTGATCAGCGATCCCCGGGTGTATTTCTGCTATGAAAACCTTCTCAATATAAATTCATCTAGCTCTTAACTACTGCCCCTCTAGTTCTTCGTCCGGATCCCCTATATGGATCATGGTCATAGGTGAAGATTTTTCTCCTAGCGTTGTATACAGAATACTATTTAGTATAATACAAATCAGTCAAGCCAACTTCGTATGTTTTGGACAGGTGAATATCTGGTATATTTGGGGCTATTGCTCTCTATCAGCCATTTTCGTAGGTAATTACTAATTTGCCTGCAGGGTATGCAGTTACTCTTTAGATACTTGCATATGTTTGAATAATTTTTTTATTCTTTTAAATTTGTACGAGCATTGCATTGAATTTCAGTTCAATAGCATTTGTTATTCCATGAATTTGGTGCTTTTGTTTTTCCAACTCGTTGCAGACAATTTGCTTTTTCGTTTGCCTTTGTGTTCTCGGCAACAAAAAAATCTGCATAGTAAAAATAAAGGATATTCTCAATTTTTTTTGTATAAAAATCTTTGATTGTTGCGGAAGTGGAAATTTGTTATTCTAACAAATGGCTACTCAAAGCCCTATTGGCTTGTTTTTGTTTTAATGCTTTATTGAATTCATATAAAAAAAATAGGTTTACAACACAAAATTTTGCAGATAATTTTGGAAAAAAATATATACATATGTACACATCCTACACACATTCAGGATATTTTTGTTTTCATTTAAAATAAAAAACTAAGCAGCAATAAATCGATTTTCAAACGGAAGAGGGGCAAAAAGCGGAAGCGTACTGAAAAGTTCCACTGGAGCGGTGTGCAAGTTTCATATTTTTTTTAATTTGGACAATTTTTCGTTAACGGAAATGTAGGCAAAAACAATTTTTGCAATCATTAAAAAAAGTCGAATTGTGCATTGAATATTATTATCAATACAAATGTACGCGACACACAATAAACTCTCGGGCGATTCGTGTTCACTTTTTAATGCATCGTAAGCTTCATAGAATTTGTTGTTTAAAGATACTGCTACTAAGCTATGCGAAGCATCTCTGCAGTGAACAGTCTATTCCCACTTCCTTTTTGGTTCAGCGAGTTTATCATACAACTACAACAAAATACAACTTTAAGCATTTAGCTAGCAGATGATGTATTATAATCTAATTTATGCTGCATTTGACTTTTGCATATCTAAAAACCTACATACATTTTGTTAAAAACATATACATATGTATATACATTTCCATGTGCTTATGAAACCTATTAGAGCAATATTCTGATTATTTTGGCAACGCTATGAAAAGCTATAAAATATAGTAATAAAATTAATAGACTCACAGGCAACCAACTGTTTGCTGAAATGAACGAATATTACCTTTTTTCAGATGTTTGTATGTACAGTGAAATCAACAGCAACAACAACACGTTGCACTTAATTTGCAAAAAAAAGTTGTTTAAGGAAGTTTTCGTATCATTTTATCGGTGTTTCGGAAATACGATTAGGTAGGGAACCGAATAAGAAATTGTCATTTGGAAACGAATCAAGCGGCTTATGTAGGTCTGCACGATTAGATTTTTAACAGGAACATTGGCAGACACGCTGGCGTTTGCTAAGGCAGCAGTTTTGTTAGTAATAAAAATAATGTGCTGGTCATTTGAGATGGAAACTAGGACAAGAGTTTAATGAGTTCATTAGACGGCTTTATTGTTGCGGACAGCAATAAACAAAATGAAATACTGTTTGGCTATGTTGCAATGTAAGCTAATAGATGGAAATGTCCATTTGAGTATTGTGACATTGCGTTGAATGCAGAACAATGTTACTGAAAGGGTTCGGTTTTATTAAGAACAATCAGTTTTGTATTAAAAAAGTAAAACAGGGATCCGTTTTGCGTAAAAATAAGTTCCGATCAATATAGGCAAAGGCTTAAATACTTCTTGTTGCGGAATGCTTTTCCACTCCATCTCGAAAGAAGAATGCATGCTTGAGAGGAGTTTGAGCAAGCGTACAGTCTCAAATGATAACACAGCAGTAAGACAAACATTTTCGCAAACTTTTAGGTTTTTTTATATTTTTATTTTTTCAATAATAACTGAAACATATTTCCATTTCATGAATGTTTTGCCTCTGAGCGAGCAGTTGCAAATAGTACGGTTTATAGGAAGACAGCTTACAGTTAACAGAAATGAACAAAGAAACTCAAGTGGCTTCAACATCGTAATCGAAAATACATGTAAATTCAGCAAATAGGAAGTAGATACGATAACAAGAGTACTCGAAAAATTACTTCACATTTTTAAAAACGGAAATTCGGACTTTTTGCATTCGACAAGAGCACTTAATGAATTAAGACGATCTCAAATGCAAAAACAACATAGGCAAGTGTAGTACCGGAAACAATGATAGAGGGATAAAAATAAAATATATTGTTTTAATATACATATATATATAGCTTATATTTAATACTGTAGCTGACAAGTAATTAACCCAAATATATTCTGTACTCACCTGAAAATAAATGTTTGAAAGCTTTTGCATTAAGCGTATCTGCGGGTAATGTTGATAGTTTTCAAGTGCTGGGAATAACAAATGTTAAATAATTATTTTTATTTTTATAATTTACAAACCTCAGATTATTAGTGCAAGCATTTAGTTGATATCACCTTGTAAATATGCTGTGAAAATTTGTATTTGTATTTGTATTGACATTCCGTGCTTTGAAATATTTTATGACATTTTTTTCGTTAATCATTTTTTTTTCCAATATAAATTATATCAACAACAAAGGAACTCCACACAAATTTTCAACAATTTTAATTGAACGCACAAACTTTATAAGCAATCTGAGATGACCAAATGGCTGCGTATCCTTGGTACACAAGATTTAAACATAGAATTCATTCGCGCCCTTTTTGCAGAACTCATTGGCACATTCTTCTTTATGCTAATTGGCACCCTGGCCACGTCATACAAGCCACACGAAAAGGAATGGCCGACAGCTACACCTTTACAAATTGCATTCGCTTTTGGCGCGATTGCTTTTTCACTTACGCACTCACTTGGACCCATCAGTGGTGCTCTGCTCAATCCAGCGGTTAGTGTCAGTTTCTTTTTAACTTGTGGTATGAGCCTTCTAAGTTGTATTGGCTATATTATAATGGAATGCGTTGGTGGTTTGGCCGCAGCTGGAATTATTGCGCTAGCACTTAATGAAGAGTTATATAAAGATTCGCACATACTAACACCTTTAGTTGGCGTGTCAAATCTGGAGATCTGTCTCGTTGAAGGACTCTCATCGTTCTTATGGGCCATTATGTCAATGGTCACTGCAGAACGTCGCACTGAAGACGCATTGGAAAACAGATCACTCTGCATGTTCTTCACAATAATGGGAAGTTATATGATTGCCATGCTGATAACAGGTGGAGGTGTAAATCCTGTACGTTCCTTAGTAGTAGCATTGCTACTAAAGAATTGGACTAATCAGATGTACTATTGGCTGGGTCCTATGCTGGGAGCTTGTTTTGCATCGTTTTTCTATATACGTGTCTTTGGCATATCCAAAAGTAGACATGTTTATAGAACGACCTAAAAGCACGTCTTGTTTCGTATTCTTCTTAAAATGTTTATTGACTTCTCTTAATAAATAAAATGCATTTAAGGCACAATTAATTCAGTCTTAATTAATCGAATAAGGGCGTCATGCTGTAACCGTGCACCGGTGGCATATAGAAATATTCGTAGGCTAACGATCCCACAATACCTCCTAAAACTGAACCAATACCGGCCATCCAATCGCCACTCCAAATGTTCGATCCCGCAGAAAGATATAATACTGGATTTAGAGTGGTCTCAGCAACACCGCTGCCACTAAGCAGACATGCCGTATATGCCAACCCCGTAGTTAAGGACGCTAAGCTGCGTTTAGAGCGATGATATGGATTGGCCAGTGTTCGAAATAGCATAATGTACATGGAGGTCAAGATCATCTCCAACACAATCCTTTTCGGAGCACTTAAGTCACCATACACCGGCTCTCCATCACTTGACTGCACAAAAGCATATTCGCGATAAAAAAATACAGCTGCAACGGCGCCCAGAAAGGGATCCGTACGATAAGTCGAAAATAAAAATGTCGAAACGCGAATGTCGAAATTTTAAAATTTGTATAATATCGAAGTTATATTTTGTGGAATCGAAAAATGTCGAAAATTATTTTACCGAAATAAAAAATGTCGAAAATTCTTTTAATCGAAATAAAAAGGTCGAAAAATGTCGAAAATGTCGAAAACAAACTGTAATAATTTTGAAATGTTTTCTTTAAGCACAGGATTGAATGCCGTGTAAAATTTTTGGTACTGGTGCAGTTTATGGGGCCCTCCCAAAACTAGACCAAAAAAGTCGAGTGGGATATCAAAAGAGGCGTATTCGCGTCTAGATCTAGAATCTGAAATGAGATTTTTGTTTTTTTTTCAACCGTTCAAAAGTTATTTGCAGTTAAAGTTCACAATTTTCTGTCATTTCCATGTGGTTGTTGTAATGGCACATGAGACAGAGCCAAAAAAGTGAAAAAGTGTGGGAAACGTGGCACGCGGAAGGACATCACCGTGGCGGTAGCCACGGCTATGGTACACACCCGGAGTTGGAATGGCGTAGCCCAGGGTTATTTTTTGAAGCGCGGCCGAAGGCCGCCTACGTGAAAGGTGTTCTGCACATAAAAAACATGGATCACGCCCCGAGTTGGAAAGTTTTACCCTCATAACTTTTGAAAAAAACAAAAATCTCATTTCAGATTCTAAATCTAGAGGTGAATACGCGTCTTTTAACACCCCACTCTAGTTTTGGGTGGGCCCCATAAACTGCACCATTACCAAATTTTTTAATGTAGTAGGCAGCGAAATAAAACGGAAATTTTTAAGAACGATCCAGTAATGCAGGTCGTGTTGATAGGCCAACTGATTTGTATTTTTTTTCTCGAATTTGGACAATCAAAACATTTTTCAGTACGATTTTGACTGTAAATACGCGCGAATTTTACACACCATTAATTAAGTTAATTCAATATTTTTTTTTTCGACGTCTTTTTTTTCGAGTTTATTTTTTTCGACATATTTTTTTTCGATATTTATTTTTTCGGGATTTTCGGCTTTCTACATTTATTTTTTCGACATTTTTTTTTCGACATTTTCAGTTTCGACATTTTAATTTTCGATTAATCGTACCAGACCCGCCCAGAAATTGTACAGCAACATAGCAGAAGAAGCGTGAAGTTTTCATTTCACCCACAATGAAATAAGCTATTGAAACAGCCGGATTTATATGACAGCCGCTAGTGCGCCCAAATACTTTAATTAATACGGCAGTCGTAGTGCCGAGTGCAAATGCGGGTTGCATCACAGCCGAATCTCCAGACTTCGCAGTAATGACGATTTTACGCACCCACATTAGCAGAAAAGTACCAACGAGTTCACAGCAAAGCTGCTTGCGGAAGAAATGGTTTCTCAAATCGTTCTGACCGAGAGCTGTGTTCATCTTCCAATGCTGGCGTTGAAATGTAAGGCGAATGACTAACGATACAATTGAAAATAGCCAGCTACATTTGAAATTAAAAAAATATTTATAAGGTGGAAGCTCCGAGGAGCTGATTGCTTGCTTTCTGTGCCGAACTGGAAAGAAAATTGAAATACCAGAGTATTACAAATAATAATTCTTCAGATAAATGACTACGGCACAATTAACTGAGCTTTGAGTCTAGCATAGTTTTACTTTAAATAACTAAAAACTCACTACAACAATTAACTAGTTTGGTCTTCTTCTTGATTGTATGACGCTCTCTCTTTGAAAAGTAGATCATGCGACAAGGCAGCAAATATTCCACCAGTCATTGGTGCTAGCCAATATATCCAATGGTCTTCCCAATTCATATACACGAGCGATGTACCAAAGCACCGTGCGGGATTCATTATGCCTCCAGTCAGTCGATATGCTGCCAAGTAACCCGCTGTAATAGTCGCCCCAACAGCCAATGGCGCCGTATCTCTTAAACTGTCGGAAGTATGACTCTCCGCACTTCGCACAAGAAATACCCATACAAATGTCAAGAACATTTCAATTATATAAAGTCCCATTTTGTCAACGTCTGGATGATGGGGCACACCCAAATATATACCCTCCAGATTACTTGGTAGAAGAGATTTAGCAGCCAGAGCACCAACAACTGATCCAATACATTGTATTACAACGAACAGCAGCATTGAAAGCAAACTCAAATCGCCAACAACAAAATTGCCCATACTGACAGCTGGATTGAAATGGCATGCCCCACGGCTACCAAAGGCTTGTGCGACTGCAGCGAAAACCAATCCCAGACCTAATGATATCTGTTCCATTGATACTCCAGGCGACGTCTCATCAGCTTCTTTCGTTAAATCAGACTTCTCAATAAACTTTTGTGCCATTGTTAACGCACTGGTGAAGACAATCAAGAATGTTCGAAGCAACTCCGTCCATAGTATTGCTAAATGTCGCACATCAAAGTCATTCAGACCGACGAAATCGGACCAATCCCAAGTCATTTTATTTTGGCTTGTTACGAATTCAATTTCACAATAATCAAGAGAAACTTCAATTTCTGAATAACTATCCGAGCTGAGAACAGCATGTAGCCAGTTACAGGTTTTCGAATTTTTATTTTTGCTTTATTTACGTTACAGAATCAAATAAGAATTCTGTAACTCTGATTATTGCAAAAAAAAAAAAAATATTTTGAGGCAAGTTGTAAGACTTTGCATGCTTCCACTCATAAACTTGCTATATATGTATGTTTTCCTCTCCGATGAGCCCCCTGGTATCTCTAAAAGTGCAGAATTTTAATTTACTGGTCCGGCCGGGACAAGATGTTCGAAATACATATCTTTAAGAAACTGTTGTATTTCGAAGCCGAGGTGATCGGTACTCAGGCCTGACCTTTTCATTAACATTTGAATTTAAATTTTCAATAAATTTATTTACTTAACTAAAAGTTCTAAATATAAACATTAATTGAACATATTTCATTTATTCACTCTTACTAACTGATTCAACATCGTCGTCAGTTTGCTCATGCTCCCGTATAACGAAGCTATAATACAGTCCCCCCAATACAGCGCCAATCATGGGTCCAGCCCAATAAATCCACAGAAATTGAAAATTTTTATTAACAAGCGCTGGTCCAAAAGAGCGTGCTGGATTCATGCTTGACGACGACAATAGGAAGCCCACTAAATGGCCGGCGGTCACCGAAAATCCAATGGCAATAGGTGCGGATACACGTAAATCATTACGCGAAGGATCATACATTGATTTAAATACGATAATCATTATAAATGTGATGGTGATTTCGACAACCAACGCTTGCTATTCGCCCACGTATAAGGGTTTAGTAAGACTGTACTCCTTTGCCGAGGCCGTAAAAATTTGTAAAATCATAAATGACGCTGCAGATGCGCCGCAACATTGCGAGATTGTATAGCAAATAAATTTCAAGAGGCTCATTTCACCAACAACCAAATGGCTCAGACTAACTGCGGGATTGAGATGAGCGCCACTGGATTTGTATGCTATATGCGTCACACATGATAATGTCAAACCGAAGGCGAATGCAACTGGAACAACTGAAGTTATTAAATCCTTTGATAAGGATACCGAACTAGTTATACCAATGAAAACGTAAAGAAATGTTCCCAAAAGTTCTGCGAAAAGTGCTCTTATTATGTCGGTACGTAAATCCTGGGAACCAAGAAACTTTTTAAAACCTTCCATTGAAACCTAAGAAACTTGAAATACAATTTAGTAAAGAAAATGTCAAGTTAAAACGTTTGCTTTTTGATGTAATAAAAAACGAATCGAATTGTAAAGGTTGACTCCCAATAACACACGCAACTTAAGGGCCCACGAATGCTATCTAATAATTTCTTATTGCCAAGATTTTCGTTCTGGAGGTGGTTTTTATGAGCTATGTAGTTTTTTTTTATTTCATTTGACGTCATTTCAAGTCAGCAATTCTGCTCCTAAGAAATAATGGTAAATCGGACGGCATAAACGGGACCACTGTCCTTTTAAACCCCAAATAGAATAGTCAGCCAAAATTCCAAACCAAACATCATTTTCGAAGAGAGAATTGTTATACAAATTCGAACTTTGCAGCCTTCGGCACAATCAATGTTCAGCAAGCAACCACTTGTTGGTTATTTGACTCTCTGTAAATCTTTGTGCAGCGTATATGAAGTATGAAAGCCGGTCACAAAGTTATCAACTCAACATACTCTCCATGTGCTCACACTTTTAAAAGAGAGAATTTTGTGTGTTTATTGGCACCCCTGCTCACGCTACGACGCCGACATACCATTCCCGTTACCACAAAATTAAATCACAGTTGCATAAATCTCTCCCATCCCCCGTTGCTGGTGTAACCCAAACCGCTAGTGCAGTGATTTCGTAAGGCTCACTGTCGCTCAGCATGCCACACTAAGTTGATAGCCACTTGACTATTCGTGTGACATCGTTTTGAACAAACTCACCACAGGCCGACTATGCATTGAGCTTAATCCACCACTGGTTCGTAGCAAATTCGTCACATTTTTATCCTGTCGTGTGGCCAATGCCTGAATTCGTAATTTCTTGTCGATTTGATGCTTTCAGTTAAAGGATTCAGTTGGATTTTTGCTCTCTACGTAAGCGAACGTGAATATATGTCGTGCGTAGACGCGTGAAAGTGGGCGTTTTGGACTTTTTTGTTTATCGACAGTCGGTCGGATGTGGTTGATTAATAAATAATTCATATTTGTATGTATGCAAAGTGCGCGCCTGCCAGTCGCACCAGACAAAATTGAAGATAAGAAGTTAGCTTGTCGAGCGTGGAGCAGATGTGCTCTAAATGATTGTTCCACACAAGGAAATAAATGCATACACAAGTAAATAATGTACAACAAATAAAAAATGAATAGCTTGTAAATAATTTATAGCGTTTCATATTTGCTCTGGTTTCAACTCGGTCTAGCTTGTATGGCAGCGCTGTTGCAGCGTGCGTGACTTGCAGTTAAAGTTTATTTGTGCATTGCCGTTACTTGTCGAGTAGTGCAATATGGAAGGAATTGCTAAGGAATTGTGGCAAAAGTGAAAAAAAAAACCAAAACAGAAAAATGCAAAAGAACAAAAAAAAATTTACGGAAAATACTCAAAAATAAATTAACAAGTTTACAATGTGCTGTTACAAAGCTTGACACCACACATAAGTTCCATTGAATGTGGCTTCGAAATGTTACGAAACAGCATTTTCGTTACGCCTTCGAGCGTCGTAGCCACAATCACATGCAAGCCAGTCGGACTAGGGTTTTGCGGTTGCTTGCAGTAGCGTTTGTTGACCAAGTTGGCGCTCACGTAATTGTTTGTTTGTTTATTTTGTTGCTATACATTCCTTCACATGATCTGGGTTTATGCAAAAATAAAGAAACTCGACTCAATTCCTTTGTGATTACTAAGCGAGATTAAATTTCATTGCATAGCTTAAGGCGCATAACGTGCCAAGTCGTGACAGTGCACAATTGAGCACAATCCAAGCCCCAACACATTTCAATTGACATTTTTTTAATACATAAGTATAATAATATTTCAAAGTATGCAAAACAAGTACCAGACCGTTTTGTCTTAATCAATAAACCATTTACGTATCAATGCCAAGCACATTAATGATCATTTCACATGCGATCGATCTCTGCACTGTATCGGAAATACTAAGCAGGCTCTATGATAAATTGCCCGGGTGGAAAATAGCCTACAACAAGTAAGGGAAGGGCTGTCTTCGGCTGTTCCGAAGACTTTATAGCTTTCATGAATACGCACAACTTTTCTAAGTGTCCGATCCTTACTTACATTTACTTACAAACTCTCCAAAACTGTTAATTTAAAAATACACAGCCAAACCACATTTATCGGAGCAATCGGTAATATGGGAGCTATATGTTATGTAAGTCCGATATGTATGATTTTCACTACACCCATTACTCATATAATAAGGACCAAACCTGCAAAATTATACGTTTCTAGATTTCTATTTGCAAGAGTTATAGGCCAAAACCCATTTATCGAAACAATCGATTGTATGGGAGCTATGCGTTGTATCGGCCCGATCTTGCTGGTTCCGACAAATGATTAATCAAATGCAAAATGGCGCCTGCTTGCAAAATTTCATCGAGATATCCCCAAAACTGAGGGACTAGTTTGCGTTCAAACAGACGGACGGACAGACGGACATGGCTAAATCAACTCAGCTCGTCGCCCTGATCATTTCGGTATACTTAATGGTGGGTCTATCTCTTTTTCTTCTCACACTTACAAACATCGGACCAAAGTTATGTATAATACCATTTCATGTTCATGAAAGGTATAAAAATGTATACTTAACACAGACCCAGCGCTGTCTGTAGGACTTTCCAAATATCTGTGAAAAATATTAAGATTAATGTTGAAGAATAGGCAACCCAAAAAAAAAAAAAAATTATCAATGTGTAGTATAATTAAAAAAATTTAATTTTGACTACCAAAAGTACGTGGTACTCGAGTGCATACTCATACTCCCTAGTATCGGAACAACACTACTCACACAATTTTTAGATGGGTGTTCATATGTACCAATGCCGCTACTTGAGCAACACCAAAAGAGAAGTTCGCAAAAAAGCAAGTTGTTGCTATAGCAACTCGTCACCTCATATGAAGGCAGCATTTAAGAAGTTTGGAAACTTATATCAAGAATATTTATTCTGTTCTTGATATGAGTACGACTTCGTTTCTTTTTAAGCTCATTTCTTCTTAATATGAGAAGCTTATTCTTATATTAAGACTTTTTCGTTTTGATTCCTATAATCAAGAATGGAAAAATCTTATTTTAAGAATATTTAAGACCGAGTCATTCTTAAAATTTTAAGAATTAAAAAGGGTAGAATTAATCCCATTCGGCCTTATTTTTAGAATGGGGTTTTTTTCTGAGTGTGGTCTTGAGCCCATTCATTGTCATGATACTTGTCGAATCATGGTTTTTCTGCTTTTTAAAACGCCTGGCCGAAAAATATTTAAAACTTGAGTGCGTTGGAGAAGTTGAGTGCGTGAGACGCAAGTTCCAGGAAAGTGAAAAGCAGAAGGGACGAAGTGGACAGTCTAATAATTGAGAAACGTATGCCATACATGCATCATACCACTCAACCTTACATATATATGTATGTAATTACAAATTATTAATCATGCGCCATGTTGCACAAATAGATTCTGGGACTCTCCACCGCTCGCGCTTCACTGAATTTATTATGGCATTTAAGTTTCAGTTTTTTAAACCCTGAAAAATATCGCGAGACCAATCATTGAAGGGAATGGGTTGCGATTAAACTCTTGTGTCTACAGTGGGCTATTATTGATCTTAACTAGGTCCATATGAACTACATATTTTTAAAATGTGTAGCCGGTTTTAATATCAGTGCATGAAAACTGCAGTCCTAGTATGCAACTACATATATGTATATATTTCCATTCTTTTTTGAGGCCGACATTATCCATCCAGGCATAAACTGGAGCAATCGGTTTCTTTAACAGAAGAGAACCGTGCAACCTTATCAAGAGGTGACAACTGGTATTGGTCGCATTTTCTTTGTGACCTATCCCGAAATCATGCTAGCCTAATACTTGCACTACTGACCCCATAAGATTCCCAGAGTGTGTTTGCAGCCTACAAAAAATAAAAACGTGACAAAAAACTTCTGAAAAGTGATGGAGTCTAAACTGTTTGGTATTACCTCAATGTTGGCTGCCTTCGAGTGGGCTGCATTTGGCTAGGCTGGCGTTCGGCCACTACTCTGTGCATGACCATGTGAAGTATGCAATGCGTGTGAATGAGCAGAAAAGCTCCTACAACCTTTTTCCGACAAAAAACAAAAACACTCAATACCAAAAACCACTTGCTCTACAAAGCAAACAACAACAACGATGACAGCAATAGTCCAGCTGCAGTTCATTAGCCTCTCGGAGAAACAATAACAACAAGCGCATTGCAACATCAAAAAGAACACGAACGAAGGTTGAGGTTGTTTCACTTTTCCGTTCGCTCTTTATTTTTTACCTCCCTTCAACCACAGCTTTTGGCTGCTGCCAATGGCTTTAGCTTGTGCTTGTGGCGTCTAGTTGGCTGTGTTGGTGTTAATTTGCATTTGTTTAACCGGCTTGACTTCGCGTGCCACAGTTGGATGCCAACGCATGCATCTCTCAATTTGTATGTGTATGTTAATATGTGTGCAACATGCTCGCATTCGTGTTCGTTGTACGTGCTTGTGCATTCATTAAAATATATTCAATTATAGAGAAACAAAACTTTTAATCAAATACAGACGTCGAGTAATCAGCAAATACCGAAATTTTGCAAAGAAATTAAGTGTGTCAAAAACAACAAAAAAAAACACATGATAAAATAACAATCCAAAAATTAACAAGAAAAAATGCAGAGCTAAATATCACCTCTGGAAATTAATATATGTAAATCAAGTGCTAGAAACAAACTAATATGAAATTGAAAACTTAAAAAGGAATTTCGGGGAAATCTAACCCAGTTAATATCAACAGTATTGCATTTATTTTGCGCATATCACAGAGCTGCATCGTTTTAGAAATTCCAAATAATTCAATTTGAACAGTAAGTATCGTTTTTCAATATCAAACCCATTATTCTAGAGAATTGCCAATGGTTGAATACGTCACTGATCCAATGTTAAGTACTGTTTCTAAATATTTTTAATTGGCATAAGTAAACATACAAATGCAAGTATCCTGGTTCGGTACGAGCTCGAGAAAGTTATTGTTGTTTTGGGTTGTTTTTTTAATAAATTTTTATTAATTTTTAAAAGTTTTTTGTTGAATTGAACAGGAAAATGCAAGGATATTTTTATTTTGTTTTTATATATTTTCATATATTGCCACCATTATTTAGCTTTCCATCCGACGACGACTACAATAGGACATTAATCCTAATTTTAATATTTCAATTTAATTTTCTTATCTTCCGTTTCCATGAAGGCATTGCACTACAGCGGCCACCTACAATTTAATGTAGTGCATAAACTTTTCCTGCGGATTAAGAGCAAATCGGACAACATAGTTTTCCAACTTAATCCAGGAAAATAGAAGAGCAGAACAGTGTTCGGCTGGGCCAAAAATTTCACACCTTTCACGAGTACAACTAAACAATCTTCTGACTGAAATTTTGATGAATTGGTAATACCATTTACTGAATTTCTATACATTTTGGGGGAATTTTAATGACGTTAAATCTAATTATAGTCCGATATAAAGAATTAGGGGGAGAGGTTTGCAATATTAAAATCTTAAGAGTGAGTTCTGACTTTAGTGTATATACCCAGCAAGTTGAAATGTACATTAAAGTGTATCACGGTGTATGGAGGACAAAAAAGTTGAAAATGTTCCCCCCCAGTTTGAACACTTACCTTATGAGGTTTTCAAAAAAAATTTTTTTTAATTTTTTTGTCACCCTGTAAAAACAGCGAAATTTGATTTTTTTCTATAATTTCTATATTTTACGTTCGATTTTCAAAAATAATACATTTTTGGAAAGGTGTTGACTAATGCAATATTTCATCCATAGAAACTATTACCCCATCATGCCAAGTTCGGCTTTTATTTTAGTTTTACTAAAACCAACACCCTGTATTTGAAAAAAAAAATAGTTTTCTGAAAACTAAAAAACAAAGAATACTTACCTGCATATAATGAAGAAATAAACGGACGAAATCTGACACGGGTTATATCCTTTACAACGATATATCGTTCTTTGAAATCAAGGCTCAATTGGAAAAGTTATAAGCAAAAAACGAATTTCGCTGTTTTTACAGGGTGCCGAAAAAAATTTTTTTTCCATTTTTGAAATCACCAACAAGTAAGCATTCGAACCAGGGGGGAACATTTCAAACTTTTTTTGGCGATACGCTCTAATGTACATTTCTTATCTGACACTTCGAGACTCGTCGGAATGTTTTGTCTCTGCCTACAAAAGGGTTTGAACTGAAAGGAGGAGCAAATTCCATAGTAGCATGATCTTGGGTAACAATTAAATATGGACTGGAAGGGGTAGATGTTGTTTGTAGTCACCTCTTAAGGCAGGCAACCTACCTCGGGCATGTTATAATCCCGTAATACGAAAAGGTCCATACGTCACTATCCGCTTCGAGAAACGGTTAACAGAATACGAAACCATGGAAACAGTTTCTTGTAAACAAACTTCCAATAGTGGGCCAAAGTTATATAATTTTATGCTCATGAAAGGTATAAAAAGGGATAAATGCTGAGAGCAACAGACAGTTGCGCTATTAACGATTAAAATCTTGGTGGAACAACTTTTACGATGCATTTTATACCAGCAACAACATGAACACACATTCATATAAACATCTATGTTAACTACCCAGATATTTTTAAGTATAAATGCATTCCCAACTTAAGTCCAATAGACTACAGTCCATGTGCATGCATTGCGTCCCTACCTGCCCGTCTATCCAACAAAATATACACCATTTATCCATGTAACTACTTCAATTATCCTCACGACTTTGTTCTTCCTGTTGTACTTACAGAGTTGCACAATGTGTTTGTATTTGTAGGTGTTACATTGTTTCACCTGCAATTGGCGCCAAAGTCACCTAAGCTCCTACTACGCGAAACTTGAGTTGAACAACGCAACATGACATCCTCTCGTTGCTATGCAATTCCACTCCTCTAAAACTTTAATCCTTCAATAATATTATTTTTTTGCCATCCGGTTAGCATTCATGCGCCTCGCAACAGAAAAGTTGACTGTCAGGTTAGAATTCGTACACTGGAAATAAAATGGCTGAGAGAATTAAAAAAAAATTGGAAACACTTTCAAGCACTAAGCGACTGAGCGCCAGACACCAGCATAATCAAGCAAACGTGCCATTGGCTACTTCATTTAGTTTTCCCATTTAAAACCAAGTTTCGGTTTTCCATTTTATTTACTTTCCATTGCGCAGTTAATTCTCTGCCATTACTTGCACATCACACTTTTAATTCCAAAGTTAAATTTGTAATTACAAAACAAAACTTTTGTGAATAATGACAAATGTCGGTGCAGGGCTTAGGTGTCCCGACTTTGTGAGCGAATTGCCAACACTTTTGTCTAGTGTAGGTCATGTGTAGGGATTTGAAAGCTGTAAGTATACCGCAAATTGAGAAAATTTGGTAATAATATTATATAAAGTGTGGCGTAACCTTTTATCTTAAGTTTCCCGTATGGCGTGTGAAGTGTGCTAGAGGATCAAATTTCAAACTCGTCTCAATGAAATTGTTTTTTAAAAATTGTCACAAATATTTTATGGACACTGTGAGTAATTGGACAGTGTAGTACACACGAGGCAATTGTTTTACTCAAATAACTCAAACCGGGGGTAAACATTTTTCTATATATCTACTTTAGACGAAATTTCTTATCCTACAATACATAGATCTGCTATAAAAATGGTATAAAACCATTTTAAACAAAAAAGTACTTACTTAGTAATAGGAGGGATTAGAAAATTTTATCAACTTTCTGGTTCGGAAAAAGTTTTGATTTTTACTATGTACCTGATTGATAACGTTTCAGGTCCCGTTCGAGCCAATCTGTCTTTTGTGTAATAAATAGAAAATCCTTTTTCCATCTTTTATTATTTTTTTGGTAATTTGTTTTGCATTATTTTTTAAGCGTCCATTCAAACACAGATTGCACTTTCATAATAAGTAGCTGATATTAAAATAAAGAAATTTCAATGCTAGTTATAATTACAATAGCAATTTTAATCTCAACACTTAACTTAAATAACAGTTGCTTATGAAATCAAAACCAATAAAAATTAAATTAAATCGACATATAATAAAACCGAATTATTAATTCGAAATGTGAACAAAGCCGATTACAGCAAGTAACTTCATTAAAGTAAGAACAATAGTTTAGTGGTTAATTATAAATTTGATTGCATCGATTTGGTGTCGTTTAAAACTATTAATATTATTATTGTATTTAGTTCCATTTGATACGGTTTGGTTACTTCCAAATGCACACAATAGTCCTGTAGTGTGGCGAGTATTTTTTGTAAAACAATTTCAATGTTGACAGCGAATCGCATTTCGTTATTATCGTAAAATTTTATGTAACCAGCAAACAGTTTCACTTTTGATTGCAACTCTGCTGGCCGGCATTTTTGAATTTTTGCCTTACGCTCATTTTGTTTGCAAAAAACGTTCAAGTTGCTCTAATAGTTCTTCCGAAAGCTATATCTTTAACTTAAATAATAAAAATAACAAGAGAAGTTTTTTAAAGTTCCCTATTGTTATTGTTAGGAACTATTTGCACTATGATCCTAAAACTCCTCTCTATTCACTTAACCTTGCAATGGGATGTATTATTTATCTTTTCAAATATTACTTCATTCCCTTAGAAAAATGTATGTTCCGATTGTCCTGTTTTTCTTCTTCTAGGCAAGTATAAATTAAACTTTTAATTGCTTTTGTACATATTTTCTGCAATCCACAGCTAAACAAAAATGAACAGTTTTGTTGCATTAAATTTGTTTTCTGGCTCTGCGACAGTTTTATTAGTGAACTCATACATACAGATACAACTCTCATACCACTTTAGGTAACTATGTTCATTCTCAATGGGTTGTTGGGCGCGATAGCTAAAGTGCTTATTCAATCCAAGTGTCATCTTTACTTACACGAGCTGTATCCTGTTACAAATTTATATTTATGCGTATTAGGGACAAAGCGGATATTCCGAAAGAATGGTGTTGTAGGAATCGGTGTTTTAAAGGATATATATCTATAAGTTTCAAACCGCCGCAACTGGAAACATCTCTCACTCTTTGGATCAACTAGCTTTGCCTATCATAGTCCTTATTATCTCGTACATAATTTATACTATATGTATACAGTACAGTATGAATAAATTTACCACTCAAGTTTAGTCCTTTGAAATAAGAATTACTAGTATGTAACTCCCGATAATCGGGTGGGTTTTTTTAGAAAAAAATTAAAGCAAACTTTAAACGCTAATATCTTATGAACAAATTAACCAATTGAAATTTTTGTAATTTTGTGCAAACATGCTCATGATAAGCTTTCATTTGATACACATTCCATTTATGTACGCATTGTAGTTTAGTCTAGCTAAGCGCCTTGTTTTAGAATAATAATATAGATTGTAAAGAGTTTCAATATTAAAACTATGAATAAATATCTAGAACTCAGCTAAACTCTTTTACTTCTTTTTATTTTTATCATACAAGTTTAAGTAGAGATTTTTCTGTATAGCCCGCCTTCCATTTTTCCCATTTGCACATTTAGCTTTCACATCCTTAACATCCGTCTGAATTGTGTGCGAGTAAGCTGTAAATATTTACTGAAGGATTAAGCCAAGCATTTATGCATTTACAATGAATACCTCTCATATTCCGCTTGTCACATGCATTCATATTTGTTTCGCTTACATTTACGCTTTTTTTTCTTTATTATTTATTGTTATTGCATGTTCTTGTAAACGGCGACAGGATCTACGAATTAACATTGCGGATGAGAAACCTGCAGGGAACTCAGTAACTAGTGTCATGTACCAAATAGGAACTAGGTCGATAGTGACCGGATGAACAATGTAGCGAGCCCGGCAGTTGAGTAACCAACACGGGGTTTTTTTAATTGTATTTGGAATAAGAATATTCTTCCTGAAACATCCTTTAACAAAAAAAAAAAATGTTTTTTCCAAAGCAACTCGCGGAGAAACCATTAAAAATTAATTGATTCGAATGTACCGGGAGCGCATCAGTTCAGATTTGATGATTTTTCCTACAGGGAAGTTTATGTGTAAATATTTTTACAGATTAGGAAATTGTTGCACTAAGCCCTTTAAGCGGATGAGAATATGACAATAAAGGGGTTCTATGAGAGAGAACTGAACGTGAAATGGCTGTTACAGGCTTTTCGCTTTTGCATGCGCACAGATGGAGCTGGAGTACTAATTGGTCATTTCATTGCTGTACTTTGCAAAGCGTAGAAAATTTAGGTTTATAAATCTAGCTATTTCAAAGTAACACTTGATACCACTAATGAACACCGTAAAGGATCACTAAAAGTAATTTATTTGTTTGCTTTCTTTCAGCTTATGTAGACACTTTAACTGCCAAACTACACAAAAGTATGCTTTTAAAAACTACGAAACCACCGGAAATATAGCAATCAGCGAAAGCAAATCAAACTTTTGAAAAAAACTAAAATCTACCAAGCATTACAAATTTTCAAAAATGCAGTCCTCAAGCATATTTAACTGGACAATGTGCTACATATTTATGAGCTTGCTTGTTGTGGGTAAGTACGGAACATTCTTGTAAATGTATATATGTATGTATATGTAGTATATAGTATAGATAAATATGGCTGTAATAGCGTATAAACTGGTCTTTTTAATTGGATCTAATTTTTCGAATGCACGAACAATGCTGGAAAGTGTCTTTGACCATTTATAATGCTTTCCTATAAAAAAGTCTGTTTTGCATTTTAAGAAAATTAAAATTTTATTTCACATTCTTTTAAAATAGAAAGAACGATATATTGCCGCTGCAATTAATTAATTTAAATTTAACCTGGTGTAAAACATTTGTGTGCTTTAAATACCAATACAAAAGCAAATTTCCATAAAATTGCATGCCAATCAAGCTATTAGAGCCATTTAACCTAAAATTTGAATTGAAATGGCCTGAAGGGCCTTCTCATAACAAACAATAATGGATGTGCGCTATAGAAATCTTATTCGAATTTTGACAAATGAGCTTGTTTAATTGGGAAGTAAGCAAATTACTTGATAAATGCTTGATTTAATACTTATTAGTATTCATGTTAGTGTGTCCATTATTTCATAAAACTAATTCTGTTGGCCTTTGAGGTTATGTGAGTGTTTACCGCTTAGATTCATAACAAATTATTTTGAGATATTTCTGGCAGCGTAACCGACAAGCAGGGATGCATCGAAACGGCGTTGGTTAGTAAAAACAAGCATCTAAATTATATTAAAAAGTGGAATTCATTCAAGACTTCACTGTTAAAAATTTGAGCTTAGGTTTGAAAGGAGTTTAATCGGTTCTAAAGTTTTCGCAGTAAATTCTAAATTCACGAAATTTTTAATCGTGTACTTACGCTCAACGCTCAGTGTACGACTTTTTCTATTGAAAATGTGGCCACCCTAATTTATATATACATATGTACTTATAGAAACACATATAGAACTAATTGTATTATACCCAATAGTCATTGCGTTTTTCGTAAAAGCTTTGTCATGCTAATTGAGCTCGAGGCCAGACTAGAGTGTAGCCAATCATTATTCTAATCGGTGCGATTAGGGCAATCGAACTGTTTGATTCAATGATTAGCTGATTGATTGATTATGTTTTCTGTTTTCTGCTTGTGGGTTTGGTGCGAAAGTTTAATGAAGTGATTATTTGTCTAATTTAGTTACATACTTTAAGTGACATAAACTTGTTACATTTATCCTTAAATATATGGCTTACATACTTACGGCAGTACACACTGATGACAGCAGTGGTTTTTGGTCTGACCTATTAATTTGTCAAGCCGACTTACTTTCTGCAGCATTTAAAGTGGTCGTTGGAGCAGGCTTTATTACGATTATGCTACATAAAACAAATTGATTAACGAAACTTGAACTCTCATTTCTTTTGACGCTTGAGGAAATACTCAAATACACATACAAAAAATCTGCTTAGTGTTAAGCAATCTCCCTTTTAGTATAATATTATCTTGAACTGATTTAGAACCAAAACCAAATAAGTAGCTTAGATCTCTTGGTGAAGTATTGTTTTACATTGAGAAATTGTTGTGTGGCTTTTGTTGCTTTTGGCAATGGCTGATACAAACCATTTTACCCTGGTTGCCGAATGTAACTCGTCTTGTTTGTGAAAGTAAATACCAAGTGTCGAGTTAAATAAGTACATGAGTTATCAAGAGTGCAAGTACAAATGAATAAAGCTAGAGCTCTTAAACTGGCCTCCTAAGCGTTGAAGCTCATGTCGCTAACAAGCTATTTCATTAAGACAGCTTTGAAAAGCGGTAGAAACTTCCAAAAGGCTAGTCATGGAGCTCTGGCTTATTCCACGCTTACTTATAAACATACATATGTATGTACAGTTAGCCAATCTTTGGTAGCACCCTTGGGGTTATATGAGATATAGCCACAAACCGACCACAAACAAGCAACAACAAAAACGCTATGCTTGAAGTGATATTTGTTAGACCCCCTTCCATTTGTTTGCGTTTACAATTTTCATCACTTGCTACGCTTATCATTTTTCAGCACCGCTGCTTGGTTATTCTTCTACAGCAACCGACACGTTCCAGCTTTAATTCTAACCTTTTGAAAGTAAAATTTGTCACTTCACTCCCTGTTCTCTGGTGTTTGACTAACTGAATGTTTATATTTATTTTTTATTATTTGTTCGGTTATTTGTGCTGCATGATAAATATCGGGATGGAAAAAGAGGAACATTAATGATGTGAAGTCTTCTCTTTAAAAGTCATCTTACTTTATCGAGTGTTTGACGTCGAGATTCAAAAGCATGTTAAGACTAACCTGAGCTCGTTTTCAACGAAGATAGGTTGATTATGCATTAAACAATTGAAAATGTCTTTTCATGGTTTTAAACAAGAGATTCGGTTCTGAAATACAGAAAAGGTACTCCAGGGAGCCATTCATGTCCTAAAACACTCAGTTCTGCACTGTCGTATGGAAATATAAACTTAGCCACAATCTGAAGTATTGATATACACCGATAGCATTAATGACCACTATCGATATATCGATTTCGATATCGGTGGAATGTCAGGTATAAAATAGTACGTTGCTTAAAAAAAGGTGATGGCTGATTTCAGCTTGAAGTAGTACAATAAAACCACCAATAGTCCCTATTTTATTCCTAATCCCTTTGGACCCATAAACTAAATCTGTTTCGACAGGTGGAACATTTTTCATAGTTTGCAAGAACGTAGTCTTAACTTTACCCGAATGCAACAGATAGTAATAAATGTCGATAAAAGCACTAATAGTTTTCCTGCTCTACCACACTAATACTAACACATCCCTGCGTTTATAGTTTCTTTGAATCCGGCCAAATTGAAATGGACACAATTGTGCTTTGCGTGCTGCCATCACTTCCAATGTATTTTCCGCATGTTGTGTGCTCTCGTTGAAAAATGCATCGTCGCTGTTGCTTTCTGCTTGAATTTCCAATTGTAGTGCTATTATGACAAAATATGTATATATATGTAATACGATCGTTATTGCTGTCACTGCAGTTGCTATAAACATATATCTCGAGACACTGTTGCTCTGACTTTTATCACTTTTCAAGCTAAACAAAAAGAAGAAAGACGAATTAAAAAAAAAGTTGGAGTTTTATAAATCAAAGCTTTAATGGTTGAGTCAATGTTTAGATGGGCATAGTGAGATCAATTTACAAATTGCAAATGTGGAACTAGACAGCTATCACATTGATGCCATTGGCTACAAGAGCTTTACTTTTCCTCTAGGTTTTTGTTGTAACTAGTAGTGGAGTTTTTATGGGCAGGTAGGTGTTTCATTAGGGAGACTAAAATTTGCATAACTCTCTTTAGATCTAGGAGTGCAATAAGATACATATATTTTTCAAACTCTTTCCGAATGTGTGAATGTGTGACCTTCTGTTCCTCGTAGGGAAAGACAACGTTAGCACACTTCTAACTACATATACATTTTCCAAATCTTTATTGATAATAATTCATATTTTAAAGCAAAATTAAGTTGGAAAGCTTCTTTGAGCATCCGTCCACTTTATTTACATAAAGTAACCACCCTGTGGGAAATTGCTACTTCCAAGCTAAATAAGTCTCTTGCAGTCCTGTCAAATAATTTGATGAACAAAAAGTAATGTTTTTGCAACAGCAACGACTTCACATTCATACTTTTCTTAGAAGTAAGCAAGCCAATAATCCAAATTTGCTCACTTCAGCAAGCCTTTACTTGAAACGTTTTTTAAAAGTCTAAAAGCTTTATATCAAAAGAAACTTTGAATTAATTTAACCTTACCAGTAGGGTATTCAAATGGTATGCGCCATGAGCCACAGCAACAACTTTAGCCATTTCATGCTTGTGCTTACACACACACTCGCACCCATAGAGATAAATGAATGCCTGTTGATCAGCCAACTTTCATCCTCAGCATTCAACAGCCTCTAATCCAGATTGCTTTGTCTCACTGTATCCGACCACATGAACGCGGCTCGAGTCTTTCTACAACAACTAAAATCAACAATGTAGAGGAGGAATTGGCTTACTCGTATTGCAACCGAAATCCAACGTAGAGTCATATCAAAGTAATCCAATGCTTTTCTGTGGCCTCGTAGTTGGGAGCCTTACTTTGTTGTTGTCATTTTGTGCGTTTTGTTATTTGACCATCTAGCGGTGTGTTAAAAACGGACTGCTGAGTGAGTCAACAGACGCGAACTTTCTAAACTCAATAAGATAAAAGCAGTAGGAATTTTTCATTTCAGAAAAAAGATACAGTCTTGATGAATTTCGAATTTTAAATTTTACCACTGCGGGGTAGAAAATGCCGCTCGTAAGAGCCCACTAAAATCAACATCGAGCCTGTGAAATTATTTTTGGAAATGCGAATTGTAGACAACTTTGTCTAGCATTTTTTTCTTTATCTTATTTGCATTAATACTTTCGGTTTTTATCACCAATACCTCAACTTACCCGTACCTTATTCCGGCTCTGACCACTCCATTCATCATTCAAAGTTATGCCATCAATGCTGGTGCTGAGCTGACCATGTTGTGATATCCTAACAGAGAAACGCGAACTCCTACGCGCTGTTATTTACTTTTTGTGCTGCTTTTCCCTTTCCTTCTCTGCTTGGTATTGAATTGTGTAAAAAGCAGTGTTGCCATCAACTAAGCTTAAAAAATTTCGAGTGAGTACAATCGAAGTCCCGTTTAATACCAAAGCTTTAACAGCAACTCCGTATGGTATGTCTGTCACTATTTTTCCAAAAATAAGGTTCTGAGCCTTTTCAATAGATCGTGATATTTCGCGCATAAAAATGCGGTCAAAATCGGGTTACAACTTCCCGTTTCTTTCCAGTGGTGAAATGTAATAACGGTCGCTCATATACATATGTAATAACTATCACAGTTTTTCACCTCTCCTGAAAACTTTTTGGTTTTGAACATACAGGGTTTTGCAGTGTGGCTGTCGATATGTAACTTGTTATTCTGAGAGGCAGGTAAAACAACCGAATTTTTTGTGCCCGTTCTTGATGATAAGCAAAATCCCGTGTAAATTTTATTCCGAAATTATGTAAATTGGTAACCCTAGCACAAAAGCAAAAATAATCACATGACGCACAGCAACAAAACCCTAAAAGAACAAATTCGAATTGTTGTTCATCTGTAATTTTCCCCTTCTGCATTCCAAACAAAATTTGTGGTTTCCAATTTCTGCGAGGAATTCCATAACAAAATTGAGCAACGTGAGCACCAAAAAAAAATTTACGCAATCCGCCACATGACTATAGCAGCAGGTACACACACATTAGAACTAGAAAGAGTTCACTTTAATTCAGTTGAGTTAGTGATTACAAGTCGGCTTCTGTTAATTTAGTTAAAAATGAGAAAAAAGCTATTCTTAGAAAAAAGTTTAGCATGCTTTTAGTCTCTGAAGAGATCTTGATATAAGTGAAGAGTGTTGCTTTGAATTTTGCAAGACTTGAAGGAAATGAATTACCGAATCTCTTTCTTCTACAATATTTACATACGTAGAATTTCAAAAAAATAAATTTAATACAAATCGAAATAGTTAAATTTTTCAGTAGTTAAAAGAATTATGTAAACACGCCAATCTTCATCTTCGTGAGCACCAAGATACGAGAGTAGCAGCAAAAAAGAAGCTTACATCACATTTTAAACATGAATCTTTTCTTACACAGCAGAACAATTTTGATTGCATTCATTTCAACGTGTACGAAAATAGAGCAGATTGATTGTATGGCTTTGCATAATAGTGAACATTAGATCGAGACAAAAAATGTTGTTGATATTATTTTTGAAAATGGCGAAAAAACATGACAAAAAGTTTCAGACTTCATTATAAACTTTAAGAGCTCAGCATTGCTTGCTTTTCTAAGATTGATGTAATTTGAGTTTTTCTAATTTCACGTTTATACTTTGGGCATTTAGTTCAAACTCCAAAATCAATACAGAATAAAGATGAATAAAGCGAACTATTTTTGTTTCCCTTTTGGACCAGTCTTATGCATCTGCATACATCACACACATTGCAGTCGATATATGTATCTTAGTAAATATCTGAACATACCTATATACTATATAGTTTTAACTTTTGCTATGTAAAATAGCATGCAACCAACCGGCATCCATGCCGGTAATGCGATGCAATAATCCATCATGTAGACTTACGCTCAGCTATTCTTTAGCTACCTTTTATGGTGTTCTTGTTTATTTTCGCAACATACACACAAATATTTACGAGGTGGGCGAGTTTTCGCATTCGAAAGTTGTGTTGAAGGCAGTCACTCACATGACGGGTTGGGCGACCACAATCCGCGACACAGAGGCAAAACCACTCGATCGCAGGCGACATATGAATGAATGAATTGTTATACCCACTCACACATACATACGTATGCTTGAACAAAACAAATTTATTCATATAACGTTGTATCAAAAAAAAAAGTAATAAAAAAAAATTATAAAAATTGTACGCTTGATTCTACTTTCTTTTTATGTAATTGTATGTCAGTATGTATGAGGGATGCATATCCCGAGACCCATTAGGTGGCGGAATTTATGCTTTTTCGAGAGTTTAAGTATTTTACGAAAACCTAAATTTTTGTGACTTATTTAAGAACTACATACATACATACTATTTGCTGAATTGCACACGTTTTTTCTTGGTTGATTATCTTATTTAAGTAAAATGTTCCGTACCTGCACTTGTGTGTCTGTTGGCCCCAACAACCAGCACTTTTTAAAAGCTATCCTATGTTACTTAGAGTAATTCCAAGAATATGTTTGAATAGTTTTATGTTGATCTATTAAGTAGTTTTCGAATAAAAGGCTTAACAAATAAACTAACATTTACTGTTATAATGTTGTTGGGGCTTAGATTTTTGTATTTTTATCTTTAAGAGAATTTGTGTTTATCAAGGCTGAAAAAATGCTTAGGACTTTAAAACCTTTGAAAAAAAAAAAAAAACTGTAAATACACATTTTGTTTTGCTCTGTTATTATTTAAACCACTTTCTTCTTAAATAAAAAGTCATATAGAGTTATTCAGTTTATTTTTTAAAGTTAGATAGCTCCTAAAATGATTTCAATTTTTTTTAACTACATGAAGGGATTGTAACATCAGATCCCGAAAATGCCGGGATTGTAAGTGTATGTAAGTTGGAAGTAATACGAACATGTTCCTTTGTATGAGAACATTAATGGAAATTATTGAATTTCAACTAGAAAATGTGCAGCTAAGTGTACAAATTGGACAAAAGCGCGTAGACGGCGAAAAAGGCGGAAGGGTGTAATGAGGTGTATGAGAGTGTGTGACAGGGGAGCGCTGTTATTTGAAAAGCTCCAAAGACTAAGCCGAGTATGACGTTGCAATTTCGTATTACGTTGACGCTCTTGCTTACATCTAAAGGAAACGCAAGATAATAATGAGAGTGGTATGATGGAGATGATCACGTTGAAGATGATAAGCGAGTCTTGTGCATTGTCAGCATGTGAATAAATATGCGCCATTGTCAGCACATTAGCTTGAACGAAATTCATTCGTATGCTTAACTGGCAATTACCACAACAAATAACCATCAGCTGTGTTGAAAATGTTAAGCATCATCAAAAATTGTCTGCAATGAGACGAAAAGCCCTTATCTTTTGTGCTTTTACAATTATGTATTTGTTTGGTTAATTATCAAAATTCAATTTGTATAGAAGTGCATAAATGTAAGTTAGTCCAATTCCATTATTTCTAACATATTTTAATTATTAATACTACTTTGTTCATTTAGTAGCACAGCGACTAAGAAGAAAACGAGAGGGGTACTCACTCAATTAAATAAGGGCAAAAGAGCTGATAAACTCAAAGCCAAAGTTGAAAATAAATTTATATAAAAGAGCGCAATACTTGATCAATAACTAAAAAATTTGTTCGAATTTTAATTTTTTGTTTAGTCAAACTGACTGGTTTTTAAATTCGGTTTTTTATACCCAAACATTCGTTTAGTGTTAGTGGGAATTCTCTCACCAATATACCAACCTATTACATGACGTAGTATGCATCTCAAAGAGGAAGGACTTATGCATGGTCACACATACCTAGCTACTTACATACATATGTGCTTATATGTATGTCATTAGCTATGACATCATCACAAAAAATCTTCGTTATTGTCACCATCATCAGCTTCATCAGTGGAGGCATCCCAAATCATTTTTACTATCAAATCTGCAGTCATTCTCTACTTACATGCCGTATGCTTGAACGCTCTTATAATAAGTCGACTAAGGTATTTTAAGCGCTCAAAGCGGCTTGACTACCCATCAACATGCCTCCATCTACTTCGTCACAATTTCTTGCTTTGCAGTTTTGAATAGATCTCACCAGTATAATGCAATTTAATGTTTATGGTATATTCCATACTTTCATCAGTTGCTCCATCTAAGCTGTATGTGGGTGGCTCAGATGCAAATGCAAAGACGATTTTAACTTTCAGCATAAGAAAAGAAGCTAAAGAAGCAACTCTACCAAGCATTTATCTACGAGTTGCCGTTTGTGGTTTAAGTATGAGTACGTGTACGTATATACCAGTGGTTGTGATTTGGCATGGCAAATTAACTACTGTATTTGTGAGCGACACTAGCCCGCCATAGATGATAGCAGAAGAGAAGTTCTTAAACTGAAGATTGCATAGTGAATTTAGATCTGTTATAAGAATTCTTCGTAAAACGTTTGATTCATATTAAATTTGATAAGAAGGAGAGTTGTTAATCAAATTAGAATGATGCCATTTTCTTGGCTCATTTATGCCGCGATTTCTGATTTGCCATACAGGGTCGTCCGTATATTGTTGTTATGCCTAAAGCGAGATAAACCAGTAAGGGCTTAGTACCTTTATTACACGACTCCACTATTTTTATCTGTGAAAACTTCGCCCTGAATGTGTGCTGGAATTTTATACGAGCATGCGAGTGGCTGTGGGTGTTCATTCAGAAAAAGGAAGTGGATTTTCATATTAGTTTTCGAGGTAAAAGCAGCTGCGTTCGGCGCCGTCATTCCGTTGCGAAATTGCAAAATTTTTGTCCAACACAACAAAAACAACGGCAGAAAGAACAACAACAAGACCAATAATAGCAAAAAATAAGACAGAAAACCGCTACAAATACTTACTAAAAGGTGCAAAAGCAGCTGTTGCCAGTGTCGCTCCAGCCCGTTGCCGTACTAGCTGAAGTTTCGTTGAATTGAGTTGCGCTGAGTAATTTCTTTTGCCAACGGTGAAATGCTTTTAACGAGAAAAAATGCTTAAGATCCCACTGCGACTGCCATAGCTGTTATTGCTGCCGATAGGTATGAAGTGTGTAGTGCAGTTGTTGCTCGATGAAATTACGCATTTTTTAAGTTCAATCAACATTTTTTCCTCTCCAGGCAGCAGGGGCTTTCAATAATACACCTACACCTACACCCCACATATGCGTTTCTCAGAAACACCAAACACTAAAAAAAAAATTGGAAAGTTGTACGTGTTTGCACGAATTTAATTTAAAGCTGCTGGGTTTTCTCCGTTTTGGGTTTTACCCTTAATGCTGCCTAATTCGCAATGGTTATCATCAAATAAGTTTTACTACAAACTTTTAGACAATTTTAAGCAGTCTAAGGTATCTAACATTAGACACAAAGTAATTCACAAAATCGAATATAGGGAATTCAAAATAGAAATTTCAAATGAAAATGGATTAAAATCGAATTAAAGTGTTGTAGATCTGTATGGAAAAATAGAAAAAGATAAATATGGAGTATTTCCAATTAAAAAAAATTAAATTATTTCGATTTCAATCTTTTATTTACCGCCTGTCTTTAAAGGATTCCAACAACTACGGTTCCCTAACAGAAGCATTTATGTATTTTTATAAAATTAACACATGCAGTGAAATTACATTAACGTATATACATAATTTGAAAGTAAGTAAACTAAAAAAGAACTCATTCACAGAGACATGCAAACCAACAAAAAGATGTGTCACCAGCAATTAATTGTTGAATGTTGACATTTTGTAAGTTGCGCTGTTGTGAGTACTTAATTATTTCAAGTGCTATACACAGACAAAAGAAGAGTAAAACCAGAGTACAAATGTTAAAAAAATTAAGAGGACAATAGAGATATTAGCTGGCGAGTTTGAAACAAGTTCAACCATAAATAAGTGGCATACATATGTGACAGGCTATGCTCTATGCAGCTAACACACCACATACCCTCTTCATTTGCCGACGAGTGATTGAAACGGAAATGCTGTCATTTCCCATATACGAATGCCCGTATAGCATACATACATACATATGTATGTAAGCTTAGTTAGTGCGACATTTAAGCTTTCACAAAAAAAAAACCAATGAAAGCAAAAAAGTGCCACAAAACAATGTTCAACATTCCGCCAGATGGCACATTACAGCGGACAATACATTAATCCCCTAATTAATTAGCAAAATTCACCTTACAACAAATATAGCGTACGGCTAAAGTAATGGCAGCGAGTGAATGCATATACATATGTACATACATGTACACAGATATCGTATATACCATATATGTATCTAGTATGTACTACATAAATTAATGCTACGGGGTGTACACAACAATAAGGCCAGGATTTAGTGTCCTCATTTTGGAATAATAGTAATAGCTTATCGAAAATATTTAGAGGACCTTATGCTACAATTTTGCCATTTCCCGAATTTTTTAGAACCTACTATTCAGGACATTTCAGCACCTCAGTGTAAAAAATTCTCCAGCAGATTCCGCGGCGAACCTCAACAAAACTCGATAAGAAATCGTTATAGTTATCGGTTAGATCGATTGCGGATGTAGTTATTGAAGTTAGTAAATTCCACAAATGTGCGTGTGCCATGTGGATATCATCGAAGATAATGCCGAAGACTGCCTTCGAAACATCACAAATAAAAGTATGTTTGTACTAGACATACAGACAAAGTTATTTTAGGTGCCCAAAATCACGGCACCAGAAAATAAATTGACTTCAGTGTAAATCATTTTAGATTCTGCGCATTTATATATAAGTAAGGAAACTATTCGCGTGGGTGAGATACAGCACTATCGCAATTATGAACAAACACACCTGCATACTTACATATATACGAATGCCATTTACTATATATACACATACATACATATGTTGTATCTATCCAAGTGTTACCAATTAGAGTTCAATTAAATACTCGTAAATTACTAAACGCATGTTGCTGACTGACATAAACAAGATTGATATGTGACAGAAGTGAAGAAAAAATGACAAAACAATGAGCAGGTCATTCTAATTACTCCACTTTGACAAACAGAAAAACTCAAAAAGTTGCGTACCAAAATTGAAATAAGAAAATAAGTAGAAAAGGTGGCCCTAGATGGCTTACTTGAATTTGTATAAATCCTTAACTGTCAGAATTGGTTAGTTAACTTGTTTGGCATCATACCAAACGGTTCGAAAATCAAGTTTTTATATGATAAGTCCTACGTGGAAGTATGTGAATCGATACTAGTCTTTGCAGTTAATTTTCTATGCTTGAGAAGATTCAACAGTTACCCTTACCAAGCGTAGATACCAATACTTATGTGCGGTAAATTGAAGCGCAGCCTCTATGTTAGACAATCAAATTAGCAATCATGACCTAACCTAACAATCAAATTCGAAAACTTTAGTCATTCAGTGCCAATTGAATTATGCAAAGTTTCTCTGCAGCTCATTAATCAAAGCTCAAAGAAACAAAAACAACTTGTAATTTCTATGAAAATTATGGTGTGAACAAAGTTTAGTAAATGCCAATCATTAGCTGAAACAAAGTTTCCAAATTTACTCCTAAACACACAAACATTCAAAACACACACTCACACAGATACTAGCGGATACACAATTCGCGTAAATGACGAATAAAATGAAAACAATTTAAAGAAACTTGACATGTTGAGCTGTTTTATGTCTGTACATCGCTCTCCACCACCTGCGGAGCTTGCCACACACACACATACAGAGAGAAGAAAAAGGCAGCAGTACAATTTTCTTCTTGGCTTTCTAACAATTTCTGCTGTTTCCCATCAATTTAATGCTTTGAACTTTGTGTTTTGAAACAAGAATACAAAGTTTATATTATTATTTTGATTAGGGCATAGCGTTGGTAGAGGAGGACAAAGCGTAACATGAGATGAGACCATCAACTCTCACCCTCAGAAATGGTATAAATTAAATATGATTCTGCAATGGCAATTTCACGCCCATTTGGACTAAAACTTAACGATAAGTGCCTATTTAGTGTGAAAAGGATTTGATTGCGCCATCTTTGCCTATGTCATGCTATGTAAATATATTTCTTCCACTAGTAATTTAACGCTCACTTCTCTGCTATCGAATAACTTCTAAACTTTGATTTGAGGAATGCCAGGAATGACAACAACTAAATGGAAGATAAGTTTTCCAAGCGTATAGTATTTCACGTAGCGCGTAGGCTTTTGAAGTAGAAAGTCGAGCTTCGATTTTTTTCAATGTATTATCTTTGCCAAATTTCTGAGAGATTCATTTTTGTCAAACAGAACAAAAGCACTTTTTGGAAGAACGTGAGATTGTCTGAAGTTTGGAAAAAAGTCGATGTCGATGAAAATAATTTATCGATAGTATCATTCGGAGGTAGATTACAAAGTTTATGAAGATTGGAAACAACTGAAAATGGCTGTATCAAAAACCTGAGAAGAAGTAACGACATTCCAAAGCGATGCTACAAAATATTCGATATGAGTAGAGCGTTTTACAAAACGAATCGTTGAGGCTTTATAGATATTTGATGCAACAAGCCAAACAAGAAATTCTGCAGCTACAAAAATGAGTGAGGTTATTTCAATTTCAAACCATCACTTGTATTTCCCAATCTCATATCCATAGTTTATGTCACCAACTACAGCCGTTAGCGCTTTTACTAAGGGAAAAATCTACAATTTAAATATCCGTTTTAACACCACTTAATGTCAAATTGACAACTCTTAACAACCCTCTTTTTCATTTTATTTCTCATATCACTAGCTGTTCGATGCGTAGCATAAAAAGTTTGACTATCTGTTACTCTCGAAGTTAGCAACGATTTATAAAAATTTAATACCACTCAAAAGTGACAGATACACGCTGCAGCATGCCATGGACACGCAGCTTAACTTAATTCGGAGGTTTTTTTGCACAACGCGACGTTAACACCGATATTTGGGACGACTAGCGCCATTAAAGTGTTAACACCTTTTCGATATCGCACGCTCGCCCGTGTACATACATACATACATAGAGACTTTTACATGAATTGTAGGCGACAAAGACACGATTGAAAAATGTTAAGAGAGAGCAGCTGAGAAATAAAGAGCTCAATCAAGCGATGAAACGTAGGAAAGTAAATAAGTAAGAAAGCGAAAAAAGGGAGAAACTGGTTTAGAAAGAGAGAAAGAGTTGGGATAGAGAAATTGGAAAAATAAAGTTAAAAGCGACAAAGTAATTTTGTTCTTGCCAAGGATGCAACATCAACTTGTAAAATGCTGACGGTTGTTATCGGTGTTACCTACATACATACGTATCTTGCTCTTCTTCTTTTAGTGCTTTTTGCTGCCTACACTAAAGTTTGGCTGCTTGATGTCGTGTCATTTTTCAACTTAACATAAGACTGTAGAATTTCCTTGAATCGCTGTCTTTTCGCCTTCATTGTTTTTCAGATGTGCTAGAATTTGTTTGTTTTATTGATGTCGATTTTCTGAACACAACTAAGTATGTATGTACGTGTGTTGTGCTTTTTACCTGGTACTTCTGTTTAAAGATATATTTCTTGATAGCTCTCTTCGTCATATGGTGGATAGTGCGTTTGCCTAAAATGACCAGTGCCGACCCTCAACGATGCTTTACAAGAGCCCGTCGTATTGTATTTTGCAATGAAAAAAAAACCTTATTCCTCATAGCAGATAAAGCCAATAACACTGTGGGGTAAATACATAGCTTTTTCCCAAAATTTCGGAGTAGAGATCATAAACGCATCGCGTTCGCGCCACATCGATATATGAGCCCAGACAAAGGACTTTCAGTTGCAATTTGATTATACCCACATATGCATGCGTGTGAGTTTATTTATGGAAATGATCATTTGTGGCAGAACTGGCTTAGAGGCAAACAAGTTGTGAAGCCATTTCAAAGAGCTAACAAACGAAATCGCACCACAATAGTTCTCTGAATTGCACACTCTGGCACGTGTACACGAATCAAGCAGCCAGAATTAACTACATCTTACGCTTTTTTTGGGAGGAGTTGGGGAAAATAAGAAAAAAAATTTCGGTATTGAAAATGTTAAAAACCATATGTGTGATTAGCAGAAAGAAGAAACATAAACCTTTATTTAAATTTAAAAAGATACTAGGGCCATTCAGATCTGCGTACAAGGGCATCGATAATGATTGTTACATATGTATGTATATACTAAGGTTAGACAATCAAATTAGCAATCATGACCTAACCTAACAATCAAATTCGAAAACTTTAGTCATTCAGTGCCAATTGAATTATGCAAAGTTTCTCTGCAGCTCATTAATCAAAGCTCAAAGAAACAAAAACAACTTGTAATTTCTATGAAAATTATGGTGTGAACAAAGTTTAGTAAATGCCAATCATTAGCTGAAACAAAGTTTCCAAATTTACTCCTAAACACACAAACATTCAAAACACACACTCACACAGATACTAGCGGATACACAATTCGCGTAAATGACGAATAAAATGAAAACAATTTAAAGAAACTTGACATGTTGAGCTGTTTTATGTCTGTACATCGCTCTCCACCACCTGCGGAGCTTGCCACACACACACATACAGAGAGAAGAAAAAGGCAGCAGTACAATTTTCTTCTTGGCTTTCTAACAATTTCTGCTGTTTCCCATCAATTTAATGCTTTGAACTTTGTGTTTTGAAACAAGAATACAAAGTTTATATTATTATTTTGATTAGGGCATAGCGTTGGTAGAGGAGGACAAAGCGTAACATGAGATGAGACCATCAACTCTCACCCTCAGAAATGGTATAAATTAAATATGATTCTGCAATGGCAATTTCACGCCCATTTGGACTAAAACTTAACGATAAGTGCCTATTTAGTGTGAAAAGGATTTGATTGCGCCATCTTTGCCTATGTCATGCTATGTAAATATATTTCTTCCACTAGTAATTTAACGCTCACTTCTCTGCTATCGAATAACTTCTAAACTTTGATTTGAGGAATGCCAGGAATGACAACAACTAAATGGAAGATAAGTTTTCCAAGCGTATAGTATTTCACGTAGCGCGTAGGCTTTTGAAGTAGAAAGTCGAGCTTCGATTTTTTTCAATGTATTATCTTTGCCAAATTTCTGAGAGATTCATTTTTGTCAAACAGAACAAAAGCACTTTTTGGAAGAACGTGAGATTGTCTGAAGTTTGGAAAAAAGTCGATGTCGATGAAAATAATTTATCGATAGTATCATTCGGAGGTAGATTACAAAGTTTATGAAGATTGGAAACAACTGAAAATGGCTGTATCAAAAACCTGAGAAGAAGTAACGACATTCCAAAGCGATGCTACAAAATATTCGATATGAGTAGAGCGTTTTACAAAACGAATCGTTGAGGCTTTATAGATATTTGATGCAACAAGCCAAACAAGAAATTCTGCAGCTACAAAAATGAGTGAGGTTATTTCAATTTCAAACCATCACTTGTATTTCCCAATCTCATATCCATAGTTTATGTCACCAACTACAGCCGTTAGCGCTTTTACTAAGGGAAAAATCTACAATTTAAATATCCGTTTTAACACCACTTAATGTCAAATTGACAACTCTTAACAACCCTCTTTTTCATTTTATTTCTCATATCACTAGCTGTTCGATGCGTAGCATAAAAAGTTTGACTATCTGTTACTCTCGAAGTTAGCAACGATTTATAAAAATTTAATACCACTCAAAAGTGACAGATACACGCTGCAGCATGCCATGGACACGCAGCTTAACTTAATTCGGAGGTTTTTTTGCACAACGCGACGTTAACACCGATATTTGGGACGACTAGCGCCATTAAAGTGTTAACACCTTTTCGATATCGCACGCTCGCCCGTGTACATACATACATACATAGAGACTTTTACATGAATTGTAGGCGACAAAGACACGATTGAAAAATGTTAAGAGAGAGCAGCTGAGAAATAAAGAGCTCAATCAAGCGATGAAACGTAGGAAAGTAAATAAGTAAGAAAGCGAAAAAAGGGAGAAACTGGTTTAGAAAGAGAGAAAGAGTTGGGATAGAGAAATTGGAAAAATAAAGTTAAAAGCGACAAAGTAATTTTGTTCTTGCCAAGGATGCAACATCAACTTGTAAAATGCTGACGGTTGTTATCGGTGTTACCTACATACATACGTATCTTGCTCTTCTTCTTTTAGTGCTTTTTGCTGCCTACACTAAAGTTTGGCTGCTTGATGTCGTGTCATTTTTCAACTTAACATAAGACTGTAGAATTTCCTTGAATCGCTGTCTTTTCGCCTTCATTGTTTTTCAGATGTGCTAGAATTTGTTTGTTTTATTGATGTCGATTTTCTGAACACAACTAAGTATGTATGTACGTGTGTTGTGCTTTTTACCTGGTACTTCTGTTTAAAGATATATTTCTTGATAGCTCTCTTCGTCATATGGTGGATAGTGCGTTTGCCTAAAATGACCAGTGCCGACCCTCAACGATGCTTTACAAGAGCCCGTCGTATTGTATTTTGCAATGAAAAAAAAACCTTATTCCTCATAGCAGATAAAGCCAATAACACTGTGGGGTAAATACATAGCTTTTTCCCAAAATTTCGGAGTAGAGATCATAAACGCATCGCGTTCGCGCCACATCGATATATGAGCCCAGACAAAGGACTTTCAGTTGCAATTTGATTATACCCACATATGCATGCGTGTGAGTTTATTTATGGAAATGATCATTTGTGGCAGAACTGGCTTAGAGGCAAACAAGTTGTGAAGCCATTTCAAAGAGCTAACAAACGAAATCGCACCACAATAGTTCTCTGAATTGCACACTCTGGCACGTGTACACGAATCAAGCAGCCAGAATTAACTACATCTTACGCTTTTTTTGGGAGGAGTTGGGGAAAATAAGAAAAAAAATTTCGGTATTGAAAATGTTAAAAACCATATGTGTGATTAGCAGAAAGAAGAAACATAAACCTTTATTTAAATTTAAAAAGATACTAGGGCCATTCAGATCTGCGTACAAGGGCATCGATAATGATTGTTACATATGTATGTATATACTAAGGCGCGAATGTAAAGGTTCCTCTACCGCAGCTGCTTGCCGTTTGATTACCCAATAATGCTTACATGAATACCAGGCTCGGATGTGGCAATGCGGTTTAAGTACACACTTTTTTTTTTGAAATATTAATTACTTGTCAATGCCGTCACAATAAATAATTTTATGTCATTGCATATTAAAATTACAAAACACGATTGCTGATAAATACATATGAATGACATGAATCGTGTTAATCGATCAAAATCGCTCAGCCGTACAAAACTCATTTTAAATGATCATTTAACAAAACCATTTAAATGCCTGCCGGTAATATTGTGGAATAAATTATTGCGTAAATGGAGTAATTTTGTATTTACGCCGGAAAGCACTTTGTCAACGCAATTAATTTATTTAAATTTCAATTAAAGGTGTAAGGGAAACAAAATAAGTAGAAGTAACAAACAAAACAAAAGGAAAAAGAAGAAGAGGCTGTAGCTGTAGTGATAACAACATATAGGGTGCTTCATATAATATTTCTCAATTTATATGATGGTGACAACCACTTCTCTCGATATACATACATATATAGTGCGTTTGTCGAATTAGTGATATAAATCGGGGTGCCGTCAATGCAATTCTACTAAGCCTTGTTTGTTTGCGTTGCAGGACCCATCCGCTGACTAAAACTAAACCAAAAGGTTCGAAACATTTTTTTTCTTGATACTATCATGGGGACTAAAACTTTTCATGAATAACTAAAATGTGAAAAGTTTAAATTTTGAACTTAAGTAAAGCATAATTTTCCTTGACGAAAAGAAAAACTTAAATACCTTGCCTAGCCACATCGCATGCCACATGCCATCGAATGATGTTAGAATGTATGTATGTATGTAGGTAGACCGCAATAAGAAGAAATAAAAAAGCGCAGCCGCACTCTTCCATGCCTAGCCTATTTGGGCATTAATAGGCGAGAGAAAGAAGACTAAGCGGACTTACAAGCAGGTAAACGCCAGCTCAGACTAGGCCACTCAAAAACATGCAGTACAAAATTTCAACAACCAACACATCCGCACATCGCCAATTTCTGTGTGTGAACATCAGACATCTTCAACACAATTTCTGAGGCATGAGAAATTCGTCAGTGCATGAGCACCGTGCAACAACAACAAAGTACAGGGCACTCGCGAAAACTCGAACACACGATAACTCGAACATTCGGAAACTTGAACTTTTTTTTTCTCCATTGACTACTTTAAAACTCGAACAAAATTTAGCTACTCTAAGACTCGAATAATTATTTTCTTTTTTTCATGGAAAAACATGTTAGAAACTGTCGTTTTGCATGTGCTGTAACGGCCGATATTCAAATTTTTGTCGTTATGTGAGTATTTTGTTTCATTCTAAGGCGCCGCACTGGCTAGGTTTCGTGCTAATTACGGAACTTTTCTTTTAAGTTGATTGATATTTGTCAGTGATACACGGGATTTTGCGCGGTTAGGATCAAATTTATTTGCGTGTTATAATGGGACGAAAATTAAATGTTTTAAGTTTAGCAAAAAAGGCTGTATTGAATGCGGTAGAAAATAAGAAACATCAAACCAAAATCTCTGCTTTTTTTTCTAATACATAATTTGTAAACAACATTCATATTTGCTAGCATTTTTTATTAAATAAACTGGCAATGAACTACAAAACATCAAACCAGAGCATCTCTTTGATTAATAATACCATAAAATTGGACAGGGTATAAAAACTGTTAAAAAGAATACATTTATCAATTAAAAATACATAACGTTCGAAAACTCGAACATTTCGATAACTCGGACAGGGCTGGTTTTCATTAGTTCCAGTTTTCGCGAGTGCACTGTATGTAGGTCGTATTTTCTTGGTCATGCTGCACTGACGTACGAGCTTTGTATGCCACTGCACGTCGACATAAGCGCTTTGCGCTCAATCATAACAATGAAGCTTGTAATTTGTGAGCTGCTTCCCTGCTGTTCGTCGATGTGTTTTTGAGGAAAATGAAAAGCAAGCATTTAAACACTTTCACTCGCCATAATTTGATTTACGGCAACAGTGTAGTGGGCAGCGACTCACTTGCAGATCTTGTAAAATAATACACGTACTTGGTAGTTTTCCACTGTTTCTGCTTGAAATCTAAGTGAGGCCATTAAAGCAATTAACTAAGTATTTCCGTTTTTGGGCGTTCGTTTTGGTGCTTGGTTAGTTGAAGTCGAGCAATATTAAATATCTGTGGACTGCGTTCGGACTAAAGTTTTTTTTTTTAAACTTTAAGTAACAAAAAAAGGGATGTTTGTAAGTATTAGCCCACTAATAAGTACTCCCAAAAAACCCGGTGGATGAGCTGAGTTGTTGGTCTTTGGTAGTCAAAACATTTATTAAAAATTATTGGGCAGTCGCAATTTCAGCTAACTAACTAATACTTTCATTAAACACTTTTAGCCACCACGCCTATTTCTTTCCAAACAATAGCCCACACTTCCGACCTCACTAAATAACAGTCAAAGGAAAAGAAATTTCTATTCAATTCTATCGATTAGAGTACTTTCTTCCAAATTGTTACGTATCGCCAATGCTTTTAAAATAATTAAAAAATCATTAAAGCATGTTTAATGTTTGTGAAGATGGAGTTTGTAGAAGGTGAAAAATTGGAAACTTTGCAACAACTACTAGGAACAAGTATAAATGGCCAAAGAAGGGAATTAAATGACAAAGGACTCGTAAGGAATGAGGGCAACAATAGTGAACAAAGCAAAATAAAGGAAAGCATTGAATTGAAATGCCAAGTGCATGTAATCTCATTTGTGACAACCCAAGTGAAAAGGTGACCATATCGCACCCTAAATACAAAAGGGTCACAACTCAAAATTAGAGGTTCTTTGCTTTGAACGCTTCTAGAAAGCGCTAGCTTAGCTCTATTTTTTTAAAACCAAGTAGGACGGTAGCCGTTTAGTTGAAGATGATAATCATTAAGAAAAAAATCGGCTGTTATAGTTGATCAAGCGTTTGTGAAAGGATAAATGTCGAAAAAACCACCTGAAATTTTTTTGAGTTGTGACCCTTTTGTATTTAGGGTGCGATATGTAGTCTGCAGTCAAACCATGTAGTTGCAAAGTATGAACACGAAATCCGCGAATTAATGGCAGTCCGTAAAAGACACTTCCCAAACTCTGGCCTCTATAGAGCTCATGTACCTCCAGTGAAGGTGTTTTCAATCTTAAAGATAAGTTTTTATTTGCACAACTTCGTTAGTACTGCGTCGATTGAGGCGTATACAAATATATAAAGCGACATTGAAATTCATTTGCTCAGTAGTGACACAGAAGGATCGTTATAGAACTATCTACTTACTTCGATAGCAATATCGGCGTTGAGTGTTTAATATTTTTAATATGGGGAAATAACTAATATGAATTCGGTTTCATCAAAAAAAAACTAAGAACCAACAAAAAAACAGTGAGTTTCCCATAGAGCACGAATGGACATAATTTTTCAATGAGATATGACGTTACATTTTCCTACAGGGTCCATGCACTATTTCGTACATTTTTCTCTTTTTCAAAAGCAATCACTTTTCAAGTACGAATAGTGCGTTTCTGTTTTTGTATAAATACCACGCATACACATAATACTAATACAAATACAAATAGAAAGTCGCACGCATAAATACTCGTACTCTGCAATATAGTTTTCTTTTTGTATATTTCATTTATTTATATTTGCATGTATCCGTATTTATTTTTGTGCTTTGATGCGAACCAGCGTCATTCATGAAGTCAAAGCTTTGACGTGAAAAAAACGCTAATTTTCCATTTATTAAAAGGCCAAAAAATAAAGCAGGAAAATTCGAAAAGAATTAAAAATACTTTAAAATATATGAGGATAAATGCAATTTATATTATGAAAACTAAAAATTGTTCACCTTAAATTATAAGAAAATAAAAAAGTGATGAGTTATGCGGAATACTTCAAATCAATAAACAAATTTATTCTTCTTTTGCCATTCGAACTTGGAATCAGGGATTTGGGTAAAGATGGGTGTGATTAAACTGTTGTTCTTCAAACAGATAGCCTTGAAAATCTTCCATTCAAACACTATTACAGCTTAGTCTGCGTACGGGTTCCTTCTGTTCTTCACATTCTAGGTGGCAAAATATTTGCTATGATTCCGCACATGAACAGAAATAGTAAGTCAATAGCACAGGTAAACAGATTTTTCAACCGATACTGAAATGCTTTTTAGCTGACACTTCAGCTACATCGATTTAAGCGGAGTGAATCCCCAACTTGGGATCATTGTTTTCCATAGCTCTACTAAATTTACTTCTTTTACGATTCATGATTCATTAGATAAGTGAAATAGTTGAGTGTATGTGCATACATACATATGTAGTACATTACAATTAAGCCAACTGTACATTCTTAATGTCCATTCATCAAATATGATCAATCTATCTTAGCCAGTAAATCTGTGCACTTAATTGCATGTCACATTTTGTTGTACAACAAACACATTCAAGTGCAGAGATACATAGATATGTAGTCGATTTACATACCATTTGATTTACATATATATAATTTGTACAAGTGTGTGTTTTACATGGTGTTGATGTATTATCATTTGTTTCATTTAACTTCCATACATCCCTCAATGAAGTAAATAATTAATGTCAGGTTAAATGGGTTGGACTGCATATTTGCTTGTAATTTTCATCATAATTATGTGAAACTATGTACATATATAGGTGCCAGTGATGAATGACATGAATAGTAAGTCCTTAAACATAATTGAAACTACATTTTATTTAGAGTTAAAGAGCTCAGGATATCAAAATCGCCAAAGCCTTTCTCATTGCTGGGTTATATTTGTCTCGTTGTCCAATAAAAAGGGACCAATTTCTGCAAGACTAGTTACAAAACGGCTAAAATCCGCGACTGAACATAGGTTTTAGATTTATTTATTTTTGCAGCTTATCTTAAGCCTAGCTTATAACTATTTAAATCACATTCACTGGCTGAACGAGCAGCCGCTATAACCTTTGCGCAAACTGCTAACTTTCCGATTCTTCAATATATTTTTTTTAAAAACCTAAATATTTATCTTCTCATTTTCGTAGATTTAATAAAACTTTTGAATTCGAAACTAGCAGAAACGTAAAGTGGAAAACAATGAGAAATGATTATTATTTATGTATTTATATGTTAGTATTTACACGCTTGCTGAAAGACCGGCAGTGCTTTTCTATCCACACAAATATATGAATATACCAAAAACACCTGGCGAAGTCAAATCTAAAAAAAAAAAAATGATGCATATTTGAACACAAAATAGAAGGATTAAAAACACAGAAAATAAATTGTTTCACTTTGACTGTTTTTGTACAAAACAACAACTAAAAACAAACCATTGTTGTGTTTTTTTTTTTAAATATCAACTCTAGCGTGCACATTCTAATAACTCTACAAACGGTCTCTAACAAATTTTTATCGCTACAATTACGTTTTACCATTTTGAACAAAACAAAAAAAATATTTTATATTTATATATTTTGCGGAATTGCAATATATTTTCAAAATTTTTCCTGCTCATAAAACGATTGTTATTGGATGTTGAAATAACACAGTTTATATATACTTCTGAAGCTACTGCATATGTACATACATATGTATATACAGACATACGCACATTCATAAACATTCATCATGCGGCTTATTGTTTTTCATTTCGAATACAGTTTTTTATGACTTATTTATGTTTGTAAATAAACCAAATAAAAAGCAAACAGAAGCACACAAAATATGCATATTTCGTAGATATTTTCCAAATTTACAGTTTTTAATGATAGTCAGCTAAATAAAAACTGATGATGTTGGTTAAAAATAAATAAATATGTAAATAAAAAATTAATAAAAACAGTTATTTTGTTTTTCCAGTTTGAAATTATTTTATTTTTACTCCATTGTTTAGGTGTGAAAATATATGCGATAGTTATTAGATACATATTTTATACAAAGTAGTGCCATAAATGTTTGAAAATAATTGTTTTTAGAAATTAATTTAATAAAAGGGAAAAATTGGTTGTTTAGCAAAAATATATACATATATTTATAGATGCTGCGTTACATACTGAAGTATTTATTTGTTGGAAAAGATAGACTATAAAACTTGTATGAGCAATAAAATCTTCGTATTAAACTGCATGGAGTTTTCATTGAAATTGTGAGGTTTCAAAAAAAAAAAACAAACATTTATTTATGAAGTGTTTTTGAAGCGTGAAAACCTGAAGATAATTGCATGGCTTACGGCTTTGAAATGAACCAAATATGCGACTAAGCTAAGAAAAGCAAGGAAATTAAGTAAAAGAAGTTTTGGTGACCTCCGTGTACTACTTTTCAGCCACTTGTACCAAATTCCGATATTTCATGAACTGTTTATCCGTATTAAGGTAAAAAAGTACCACATCACGACTATTCCTACAAAAATAAAAGACAAGGGAATAAATAGTTGATGGAACTGCATTGTGGAAACATAATTTGTGATGTTGACATTTTTGACAATGTGAAATGCGTGAAACGCACACACATGCAAACATACATAAATACAAACATCCTTAAATAACAAATAAAAAAAGCTTGTAAAAATGTAAACTTGAGTAAAATCATACTAAAAGCTATATAAAAACAGCTAAAACTAAGTGCTAGAGTAAACATGTTGATAGACATCAAACAAAGTGGGCAAACAACAAACAGGCCAAGGGAGAGGATTGTAGGGGGAAACAAATTGCAACACGCCATGTTGCAACATAAAAAAGTTTTAATTGTTGAGTGGATGTTGAGCAGCGGCGGACTTGCAAATACAAATAAGCAAAAAACCATAACTTTTTTTGCCGAAAGCAAAGTTGAAAAAACGACAAAAAAAAAAAAAAAAGAAAAAACGCGCTGCCAAAAATTGGTTGAGGCGTGGCAGTTGAGTGCCTCCCAAAAGTATTTAGCAACGCAATGCCCAAACAAAGCAAACAACTTTATTTTGATGGGTTAGTCAAATGGCTGTTTAGGGCAACAACATGGGCGGATCCGTTGTTTTGTATTCAGTGGCAAAACTTTAAAAAGAGATTGACAGCAAAAACAATAGTCGACAGGCTGCTCGTATAAAAATGGGAAACAATTTTTTCTCTCTTTATTATGCCACACATTTTGAAGTGTTCGGTTCTACGATAATGTGCACATACATTAGATAGTATCATTAAAAAGTTGAAAATATTCCCATCGGGATTTCAACACTTAGGTTGTGCGGATTTTATAAAACTGGGTTGCATATTTGCCCCGAGGAATTAGTTTTTTTGATATTCGACCCAGATTTGACGTAAACTTTTTCTAAACGCAGTTCTTATCAGAACACCAACATATCATTCGTAAAAGTTGGCGTATGTACAACAACTTGCAGCTTATCTAATGATCGGTAAGAGACTAATTCAGCAGCATTTTTAAGATTTCCCCTAAATAGCTCGCGATACGCCTTAATGTACATACTCGTACAAGGGTACAAACAAAAGTAGGAGTTTTCGATAAAATTTAATTTTAATCTGTAACACTTGCCTCTCAGTTTGTGTTTAATTTGAATATTTGTATCCATTATATTTAACTGATTTATTTACACTTATTTAGTTTTTTTTATGCGATCTTTTGTTCTTCCATAACAGAAGATTAAATTCCTTGGGTAGTTAAACAGCAAAAGAATTGGCTTCAACAATTATGTAAAAGCTTTATATTATATTAAAATCCAAGGAAACCACGCTCTCTTACAAACTAGCTAATGTTCTATGGCAGGACCATGGAAAAACTATGGAAAATTCGTTATAAGTAATGTCGCCCGATGGGAATTTATGTTTTGTAAACTGCAGTTGGAGCTTTTCTACCTGATCCAATCAATAGCTTTGCATTATAAATTACCTTCCAGGCCGCACAGTGCTTCATATGTATATAAGTAGATCTGTACTCAATACATTATTTAACTGCGATATCTAGGAATAGACTTATCCGAAACCACGAAAATGTTCAACCTTACAAATGTTCAAAGTTCCGTGTATTGAAATCCAGTAAAAAACTGCATTCCATTGTGGTGCCATTAAATTAGAAATTGAAAATTTGTTTCTAACTCCCACATTACGGTGTCAATTGAATCAAAGTGAAATGTAAACACAATTTGTGGCAGCACGTAAAGGCACTCAAACAAATGCAAATGCAAATTTGTGAAAAATAAGATTGTTGAAAGCGAGGAAGCCAAGCAAAAAAGAGCACAAATAGAAATAAAAAACTTAAAAATGTTATAAAAACAATAAGCAGCAACAGTGTTGAAAGCGGCGAAAGTTGCGAAGCAAAGGATAATGAAATGTCGCCATAATAGACAACGTGCCAGGACTAAACAAAACATTTTCAGAGATAAACAGTGCTGAGTCTTTAGTCACATATTGTGCCTCATTTTGACTGACTGTTGGAAGCTGTTACTACTGGGTGGTGTATATGCATTTAGAGGTGGAATTGTAGTTAGTCACGTCTGTTGCATGCCTTCATTCCATCACACAATATGCCTTTACGAATGGTGGAACGCTATTCTAGAGACAGTGTTGCCAGTTTATATACTTTTTAAGCTTTATTTTTTGACTTAGCTTTTCACATTATGCTTTTCGTATTCGATTTTTTCCGAAATAACACATGACAGTATAAATACAGTAATTTTTTGTTAGTTACTTGAAGCCAAGAGCTTATGTAAATCAAATTGCCCAAAAATCCCAGAATTGTACTTACCTATACTACCTATTATACCTTAAACTGATTGGTTACGAAGTTATGGGAATGCCAAGCACATTTTTTAAAGGCAATGAATGAGATGGTTTTTTACAAGTTTTTTTTAACTAAATTTTCACGATTCTATCACTTTAAATTTCTCTGTCTACATTTGACTACCGATTCTCAAATAAATTAAATGTGTTCAGCATAACCACTGCTTTTCCAATTAATGCAGTTTAGTGTCTTTCAAGCTTTTTTAAATAAAAATCGATGGAGCAATCTGGCAGCACTGGTGAGACAATGTTCTCTAAACATTCTTGCACACTTTCCTTAGCAAGGGTAATTGCGTTGATATTACAAATTAGCATGCCACTCACTTCCATTTTGTGCTAGGACTATTCGTTATTAAGTGCATAAGAGATGACAAAATGAGGCGGTTTTATGCAAATGGCAAGTATTGTGACTGAGTCGAACTGTAAAACTTACGATCAATTCCGTACATCCAGTTCATACCATGCGTTTCTTTTTTGTATTGAAAATAGTTTTCAATGATAATTTTCCAAGCAGTAAAACAGTTCGTTTTGCGCCCATTAGCGTGTATCCCTATTGTCCACTTCGTTTTCTTATTTCAATTTACTGAGTATGAAGGACCCTCTCAATAGCAGCCTGTTCTTCATAAATAAGAAATGACTAATTCATTCAAGGTGGTGCATTTCTTTTTCAAATTTGCTGCCAATCGGCATCAGTTTAGCGATAAAGATTTCATTTCAATTGACCTCTGTTGATTAATGTATTTCACAAGTGTTTTTGAAGTGTTTTATTACCGTTTATTGCCAAACATAATTTTCATAATACGCGATCCCATGGGGCACATTTAATTCAGTTAGACCGTAATATTTAAGTTAATATGTGTGTGAGTGTTTAAAAATGTACAAGAATAACCACAAAAGTTATGAAACCAGTAATCCTTTTTATTGCCTCTCCATTTTTTGTTGCTGCCTTCCTTTTTTTTGGGTAAATTCTAAACAATGACCGTACGCACTTTTATTACATCTAAAGCCTATACCAGTAACACATTGTTGAAAAGTTATAAATGCTTGTCGAAAGCTATTTACATCCACACTCATACATACTTAAATGCCAACATTCAAGTTAGTACAGACTCATTAGGAAATTCTTTTAAATTTGGTATGTGGTCCCTTTTTAGCAATCTCCGTATAACTATATTCGGTCTGAAATTGAGATAAATCGTTCGGTATTATTAACCGGATACCGTTGAACGGGTTGTCACTAGAAGGACAAAACTCGTAGGCCGCAAACGCCAATTAATAAATGCTTACATCGAATTTCTACCGGGCTTAATGCTCTAAATTCAACCAGTCTGCCTGGGTATGCTTGTAAGTAAGTGAAAAGGTTCAAGTCACCTGTTAGCTGCATCTGACCCATTGACGCTTCATCAAGTACCACACGCACGTCTACACTCTTCCGACAAACTTTCAACCATTTTGTTAAATTTCTATGCTAAAGCTTCTCTGCCCACATACGATAGCATTATTATGCTTATCAGCTGTGGTGGGTACGCCAGTTTGGCATGTATGAGTGCTTGTTTGCATAAGGTTCAAATGTCAAAAACGACATTTATGCTTGGCCGTTGTGCATGTGTGGTTTAAAGGATTTATCATGCTGCCGCCACGGGCACTATCGTGTACCCACGTTAGTGAGTACGTGGGACCATTAATACCTAGCAAAAAGTGGTGTAAGCGTTTTGCAAATCTTAAGCTTTATAACTGCGAAAGAATTTGTAAAGGTCACTTTAGTTTTTCGTCCTGTTAAAAAAATTTTCTAAAAAGAGTAAACAGCTTTTACCGATGACTCGTTGACAGGAATTAGTGTTTCCGATACTCCTTATAGATTTCCGCACTAACTCCTTTTCACTAAATGAAAAATGCCTTATATGGAACGCTCTTTTTTGCTGGCTATACATTTTACATGTTGCACGGGTGTTTTGATAAGAAATTTGGTACTTCAAGTGTTCTAGTCTTTTACTAAGCATATAAGCTAAAAGCAAGTACATACTGAATCAAAATCCCATCAAAACATTTAGTAACCAGTATTGTCTCCCGGTCGGCATGATGTGAGTCATTAAATTTGGTACTTGGATGCATATGTATGTATGTTTTAGGGTTTTATTAGATTGAAGTGGGTTCAGCATGGTTAGTGAGGTAATGGCTTTGTTAGTGGGTGAATAATATTTATACATGGATGTTCCCAAAAATTTGATGTATTATTTTAAGCTATGATATACAATTTGACAGAAGCAAATATGTTTCCATGCATCGTTTGGACAAATAGTCGACCCTCTCTGTAAATCTTGATAATGTATAACTCAGTACAAAATTGTTCTACTGTTGGAAAGGTCATAGGTTTCTATATAGAAACTTGTAAGAACCGCTAAAACTTGATAAAAGGGAAATCTGATAACTCCCGATTCCCGCATTTGATTTTTTTATTTAAAAACTTTTAGCTGCCCTTCTTTTGTCACAGCATCTATTGAACTCTACCTTGACTCTATGATATCTTTTACTTGCTAAAGAGTCGTTAGGTGGAAAAGCGTTGCAATAAAATTCATCACACAAAAAATGAAGGCAAGAAACGTAAAAATTTAAGTGAGGTAAAACAGTAGTGGATATCATTAGGGGTAATAATAAAAAATTTGAGTGATGTAATAAAAATAACAATGCAAAGCAAGGTAAAGGACCAAAACTCATACTCAATTTAACTTAGAAACATTATATTAAAACTTACTTCAAGGAGATGGTAAACTTGACAGAGTGAAGTAACTACACTCCATATAGAATAGGCCGAGAGACACATAACCGAATAGTTACTAGGCACTCGGGCACTGTGGGGTGCTCATGCGTCACACTGTGTTCTGCATCTTTTTAAGTGGCAAAGCATCCGACATACTAACAAAATAATTTTTACTTACCGAGTTCGCTGTATAATTTCCATGCGAGTAGACATAAACATTTTGGAGCTCATATAATTTAAGAGCAGCTGAAAAGATTCAGCATACTTGAAACTTCCTTCAGCCTCTCACTGAAATGATTACGTCATCCGGCCCATATACACACCCTCATTTTCTTTTGCTGATTCACCACAGCTGTCACCAACTTCAGCATCCACCCTCTGAATCTTAAATTGTCTGCCATAAAATGTTGTCTGACTTTTCAGCAAACAAAATTGCTACGTAAGTACTTAGCCAGCAGTCAAATCAACTAGTAGTAAATTACTTTAAAACTATGTATGTATGTCGCATGGGCACGAAGCTCAACTAGTAAGCCAACTGCCAGATTTCGGATGGATATATATCATTTGTTAATTATTGCGTGAAAATACTTCCGGGAAGGGTTTTTATGAGAATTTCGCCCATATTGAAGGGGTCGTAGGCTCCGGTTCTGGTCGGTGGGGTGCAATGAAGCCATACGCAATAACGCCATATGGCTTTATTTCTCAAACCAAATGGAAATAAAGCCATATGGCGATATTTCCAATTCGGTTAAATCGCAAAGCGAAATAAAGCCATACCGAAAATTCTCTCAAATAAGTAATAAAGCCATAATATGGAATTACGGAGGTAAAACTTAAAATAAATGGCAAGCAAGGCGGTATCGCGCCTTGACCAAAAACGAATTAAAGTCAGTGCCGTTAATTCGTATAATATTTTGACTTTTGTTCGTTTTGGACATGCGAATTAATGTCATTGAGGCATTTGGGTTTGAGATTCGACGAAGTAGCGCCGCAGGCGAAAATTTGACTTAGGTCAGATCAACAATTCGGGACGTGATCCATGGTATTTATGTGCAGAACTCCTTCCCGCATTGGCGGCCTTCGGCCGCGCTTCAAAAAATTACCCTGGGCTACGACATTCCAACTCCGGGTGAGTGCCATAGCCGTGGCTACCGCCACGGTCATGTCCTTCCGCGTGCCACGCGTCCCATTTTTTCACTTTTTTGGCTCAGCCTAATGTGCCATTACAACAACCACATGAAAATGACAGAAAATTGTGAACTTAACTGCAAATATCTCGCAAACTGCTAAAAATATTGGTTCAGCGGAGTTATATTCATGCTCCTGGGACCAAAAGCGCGTCTCCTGATACATATCTCAACATTTTTGGTTGTGTATTAGCGCTCGGTACCCCATGTAAACGATTACCCACGTCTAGATTTAGAATCTGAAATGAGATTTTTTTCAACCGCTCAGAATTTTCTGTCATTTTCATGTGGTTGTTGTAATCACATTACCCTGTGAGAAAAGAGTGGCACGCGGAAGGACGCGGATGGCAACCACCCGGAGTTGGAATGGCGTAGCCCAGGGTTATTTTTTGAAGCGCGGCCGAAGGCCGCCAATGCGGAAAGGAGCTCTGCACATAAATACCATGGATCACGCCCCGAATTGGGGATCTGACCTAAGTCAAATGTGGAATGTATCACTTCGTCGCTGAAAAGAACAGGTGTACGAGATATACGACGATCAGTGAAAGAAGCACAAATAAGGGGCATTGCTAGTGCAATTTGGTACAATGCGAAGACAGCTCTTAAACATTAGGAAAGAAAGTTACCCAAAAGTTTTTTAAGTTTTTCTTTTCCAATTTGTTAAGTTTACGTTATATGTAAACATTATTAATGACTTGCCGATACTTTATAAAATAGAGGCAAATTTATTACTAATAAATTAATGAAGTTCTGGTTTATTATTTACAGATTTTTATATTTTTCACTAGGCTGGTATCGCGCCGCTCATGTTTTGAAAATGGCAATAAGGCCATACTGGCTTTATTTCCATTAGCAATTGGAAATAGGGCCATATGGCTTTATTTCTCAAACTTATTGGAAATAAAGCCATATGGCTTTATTGCGTATGGCTTCATTGCACCCCACCGTTCTGGTCTTACAAAAGTCAAAGTGAAAAAGTTTTACTGGAATTTTTCAACACTGTTGTGGTTTTATCGGACTAGTTTGAGATGAGTTAAACATTTTGGTTGTAGACTAGTAGTTTTTCTGACTATTTTTGTGTTTCATTGTACGTTAGATACATATATATATATTTACATGTGTCATTGATTTATGGCTTTGTTATGTCCCGCGGCGATACTGACAATCTATTCACACCCCCTTACCAGAGCACGAATACTATGACTTTTTATATAACGTTAAGTAAAAACTCCTTAAAAGTTTAGGGTAATGAATCTTCACAGTTACTCATATGTATATAATGTTTGTTTATACATGCAACATTTTTCGCAATAATAGATTTATGAATTGGTCAAAACAGTGCTTTCGAGGAAAGCAAACCTTCGTTTAGTCGAACACTGGATCTTGGTATGTATTTGTATTATTCTGTCAACTGCGAACCTTTAAAAAGGTCCTAAATATCGAACATCTATTTGTATCTGTATTAATGGTAAAAGTTACTTAATTAATGCCAAAGCTTTTAGGATGAACTGAGAAATTGTTTGAGGTATGTGCGGCGGTCAGGCTGTGTATGCGACGGCTTGAATAAATCTTCAGATGTTTTCATATAATTTTGTGTACAGAAAAAAATTATACTATTGCAGCCAAAATTGTAAAATTCAGCTAAAATTTCTCATTTTAATAATTTGGCAGTTTTGAAGAAGAACTTAAATTAGCCTGAATAATCTAGGCTAGCTATGATAGACCACACTAAATTAATATTTAAATCAGAAAGTATTGCAGCGATACTTCCTATTGAATTTAATTTTGAATGGCGTGTGGTGTGCCACTTTGACCTCTGACTTCTGCTCCGCTACCTACTGCAAACTGCCAAACTGTCACAAGTTTTTTTGTAACTAATTTTTATTTAGTACATTTCAGCTGACAAATTATCAATTACAATGTACACATTTGTTGCCCACACACCACACATGTGATCCAAAAGCTATATTATCAAAAAGCTATTGCCACATCTGGCCGTATTGATTTGCTACATACATATGTAACAATCAAATCCAAAAACGCAATGTCATGTTTTTATGTTAGTTTCAATCTTGTTCAACGTTCCACTAATATCCAGCACATGGCCAATGTTATTAGCACAAAGAACTAAAATTCTCACACCAGAGGCATACACCACAAATAATAAAGCTAACGACCAAATGTTGACCGTTGTACCTCAGGATTAATAATGTAAAATGTGAAGCAAAATATTTGACATGAATTGCGCTGGAAGTACCGCCACATAAAGAATATTTCCCTGTATGCTGCTCAATGTCGGAGATTTGGGGTGTACCGGATCGCACACTCTAAGCGCACATATACATACATACATACATATGCCCGCACGTACACACATCAAACGCAGTTCAATCACAGCCCCCTGCCCACTTGAACCACCCACGCTCTTGTGTCTCTTTCCGCTAGCATTCTATTTTATTGAATGCCCATTGAATTAAAAGACAGCTCACTTTATGAGGGTTGGTAGTTTGAGCAAAAACACTATCAATGTGGCAATTGACTGATATATCGTTTCCTTAATATAAACATCAGCAGTAAATTTAGGGCAGTCATTTGTAGCGTGGAGGGGTGCGAAAGGAATGTTTGGCTTATAATTTGCTGGCATATTTGTAGTGAAAATCTTGACTGTTCTCAAAGTAGTGAAAGTGAAACGAAAGAGATACTAATGTGTACATGAATGATTGAAATTGAGAATACAGATTGGATTTACGCTCGTAAACTGAAAAGCGCTGGTCCTTTATTGATTTAATACCAAGCTGAACCCAATTTAAGATACTATCCAGCCAAATCACGTTTCGGCTTTGCACTCAATGAAGGTTTATTGCAATTTGGAGGATTGTTTCCATTGCATTATCTCAATTGTCATAGGGAGATTTGCTGTTAATAGAGACTATATTGATGAAGTTCAAATCGGTGAAGGTTATTGTAATTAGTTCCTTTTGTGTCTTTCACATTAACAGACCATTTCCTTAGTAACTACTATAGCTACAACGATCTAAGTGCTCACGAGAATGAGTACTACTTTAATTTTTTCTTTCAGAAGTGTGTCAATCGGTATAGTTGTGTCGTACATCTATATTTGATCTTTGTAATAGCTCTGATATACATAGAATAGGCACATGGATGCGAAAAAACACGAAATCCATTGGATATTACTATTCATATAGACCAGCTACCAGATAGTTCTTTCTCACAACAACCCATAGCAACCAGAAACAGCTTTACATACTATTTCCCTTCATCCTCCACCACAATACTTCGCACTACTGAGGCCTGGCCTGGAGCATTAATTCAATACTTTAATTCTCCTTCAATGCAACAACAGCAAAAACTGTGCAAATGTCTAGCAAAAATAACAATATAAATGTGTAATGGACACAGCCAATACTTTCATTTAAGTGCAACAACAAATTTGCACTTTCACAGCAATTGCCGCTATGGTAATTGTTGCATTTAAAGTTCTTTGCTGCGCTTTTATTTGTCAAATAAGAATGCTTGTTTATATGCGCATAAGACTGTAATGAAGAGTGCCACTACAAAAGTTTATTTTGAGAGGGCACTTTAGCCAGCATCAAGTGAGCCATTTCAAATAACTTGCAGAAAGCAAATGCAAGGCAAAACTTGAGAAAAATAATAAATAAGAAGTCCCAATAAACATTTTTCTTTGAGAAGCAGTTTCAAACGAGCACCATTCGCAAATATCGAAGGTTTTGTAGCAAATCCATATCTGTCGTTACACGAAATGATAACCAACAAACCTACTAAATGAAATGTTGATTTATGAAAGTACTCAAACTTAGTGTATACGAGTGTGTACATACATATACATATGTATGTATCTTAGTTTTGCTTTATTTGTTAGATCACTTATGGGGACAAACAGAGCTAAAATAATGCCGAAAAAGTTTTAAATAAAGAAATAATTAATTTGTCACCCACAATAAGTTTTAATTTTATGTTGCTTTGAACATACATATATATTTTCTTTGCAAACTGATAAATTTTGTCAACGCTCCGGAACAATGCTCACAATGCCAAATTGCGCACAGATTAATATTTTTTATTTGTTTGACAAAATTTTTATTGTTTTTGATAGGTCCACGGGGTTTGCACAACGCTCGTTAAACATTTTTTCTGCGGAATGAAAATGGTTTGCCAACAAAAACCATTAATTTATTTGTGCATATACATACATACATACATATATTGGTATTTGCGTGCAGATGTATGCACGTGCTAGTTTTCTTTTTCAAAAAATTAAATGCTCATGAAACACTATACAACAGCAATTTTGAAACATATCAACAATTTTTAACGAAAATTGTGAATAGTTATTCCAACAATTTAGAATATGTTCTTAATTACAACAAAAAAAAAAAATTTATGAAGAATCTTAATTGAATTCATACGCTTATGAGCTACCTACATAGATATGTTGCTTGTACGCAGAGTCGAATTGAAGCCAAGGTTTGTTAGCCAGGTCATCACACCATTGCTGCCTTGGGAAATATTTTCCTTACAGCATTGGCATTCAATACTAACGTTTTGACCGGGTTCTCAAATTATATCTCCCCAAGTACTTACAGTATACCGTGTTTAAAAATGATTTCAGTTTGTTGTACTGTGTTGTTTACTCATTTTCTGTGTGAAATTGGAATTATTTCGCAAACAAATGCCATTCATTGAATCGTGAATATAAATAAAAGCATCGCTGAATGACACCACAAACAAATTCAATTAAATTCGAATATTTTCAGTGATTGTGGCTATTGTTTGGTCTGTTTTTACTTTCATTATAACTCCAATTGATTGTTATTTAATTCAGCTTACTCAACGAACTACCATATTTGAAGTCGAAATTGACCCTTGAATATGCGATTACAAAAATGATTTAATTAGTAAAGTTAAATAATAAATTTTTACAATACCCTCATTGGTCTACTGGAATGTGTCGGTCCATTGCGAACTCAAAAATCGTGGTAACAACGCCGACTCAGTCCGGAAATCGAACCTTTGACAGTTGCCATCAGAAGTATGTTGATATTGAGTATCAAAAGAATAATGACTATGATCGGTATATATCTATTGGTTTGCCAGGAAGCATTTAAGGGAAAACAACAACAAAGTATTATAACAACAAACCAACAAAAATATGCAAAAAGCAGCAGCAGAGTGCGAATGAGCTAAAGTAAGCCCGATGCATGTTGCGCTTTCGGTAATAAACATTTGCCGCACACTCAGGTGCTAAAGCTGCAGTAGCCAAGCGTATAAGCTTAATATGGTATGAATTCCTTCAGGAAGTCGTTCTAAATGCATGCAATTCGGCGGATGTGCTGAATTCATTAAAGCAAAGCTACATGCACAGCGGCACACACACTTCGGCATGTGTTGGGTATGTGTTTGTGTGCTGTGCAGTGCCACCAAATCGGCGTGCAAACACAAATTACCTAAAATCCGCTTAAGCGTCACGCAATGCAACATCATTTGTAACGTTCCTTCAAAACATGCTGACGTACATACATATGTATGTACATACCTATTTAGTACAAACCTAAGACCATTCGCGAGGTGTTTCTCTGCCCTTTGCCTAGTGTTGGCGCTCATGAGCTCGGTGTTTTGGAAGGATAAAGGCACATGCCAGCAAATGTGCTAAAATCTCCTTGTTCATGTCGTACGTTTAACACACTGCGGTGAGACTATTTCAAGTAGACAGTAGTGCCATATAAGCATCATTGAAATAAATTCTGTGCTTATATGCTCTTTAAAATCATTAAAAATTTTCATATCTTGGGTAAGCTCGATGGGTTTGGTATTTGGTAGGGTTTTATACCTCAATTACTCTCCATTTACGTATAATCGGATGGGTGATTTTTGCACCTCTGTGAATCACTAATATTACCCTTTAAGACAAAATTTTCTACAGGGAACCTACATCACTAGCAAACTAGGCTTCGGAAAAATGAATCAGAAAAGTTAATCGAACCACTGGTGGTGCACTCATTTGAGTATCATGTCGCATAAACAAATATATCCAAATCACATTTAGATTATCATCGTAACCATATGGTCATTTGACAAACTTACTCAGCCTAATTATTGTCCTGCAAACAACTTCCATGCCCCAAAGCAAATCTCCTCACACTTACAATTGGACAAATACTCATACTACAGACCAAACGAGGATTTTGAATGGAAGCGTCGTCAATGACATGACAAGCTCGACTGCAAATGGCAAGAATGCTAAGATGGGCAGCGGTGACAAACAAATGAATTGTCAAATGTCACAACTTACACCAACTGGAAACATGTGCATAGCAGCTTACCTGATGAATGTTACAACTATGACAATGACTTTATTCCAATAGAACCAAACAATCGGATAAAGTGTGAGTTGTGTGTACAAATAGGTTTACCTGGGGCATGAGATACCGTGCCTGAAATATAGAATTTTTGTTACAATCCTGCTGTTCGGGATTGAAAATATGTGACAAAAAACTAATTTATTTATGAAAATTATTTTTATTTTGTGCAATATTTTGCTTCTTTTTAACTTTTCGTAATTTTTCAAACACGCTACAGTAATGTTTAAGTTCACAACTTTACTTATTTAAGTGTAACTTGTTTTGCAACAAAATCGGTGATGCTAAATTCCAAAAATGTGGCATCCCTAGTATGTACATTAAATTGTTCTGATGAAAGTGTCACTGCAATGCAGCAAAGCTGATTATGCAGCACAAGTGCCCGTACGCACGTGGAGATCGTAGAATAGGAAGGAGTAGCAGCAATCAAAATTTCTGTTTGACAGCCGCAAATGCAATTAAGAAAATGAATGCGACGCCATATTGAGATGTCAAAGCTCCACTTGTCAGTTATCACCGTAGCAAGCTTTGCTATAACTATTGAGATATGTTCGACAATGTGCGCACCGCGGGATCGTGCCAATATTAAAGAGGTAGAGAGTGATGATGTAGTTTAAAAAATTATGCCGATGTAGAATATTTTCCAGATATAAAACAAATAAAGCAAAATTGTTCAAAAATGTTGAGAATTCAATCAGTTATATGTATCTCTGATCACGTTTCTTTTGCCATACCAATATTTTATTCGGATCACAGAAATTGTTTCAGAATGCTAAACCTCGGAACAAAATGATATATTTGAGAACCTCCATCGTTACGAAAATTAAAGATACCCTCAAAAATGATGTCCCTCAAAATATGATATCCCCAGAGCAAAACTGACGAGACGTCTAGTCAGCGAGTAGTCAGATCGGTGCAATAACAGCTAGTACTATGTATGTATGTTTTCAGCAATAGAAAAATATTTACTCAAAAATCTACAAGTGGCGTTGCTAATGTGAGTATCACTCGCAAACAGAAATGCCTCAAAGCGAATCGCGTGAATGCAGCATTTTCAGGTTTACGTGATTTTGTTTGTCAATGTACGAATGGTGTTGTTGTTGTTGTTGCCGCCGCAAGCAAAGCCACACTGTTGCGTGCTACATGCCGCATGCGTGCAGCTATGTAAGTAAGTGCACAAAAGCAAACAAAGGCATGTTGGCGTGCAAAAAAACGACTTTACTTATTTGCTCGGAAAAAACATTGGTTTACCAAACCGATTTGGAGCTTTGCTGGGGGCCGGGGTGAGATGGATAATATGGATGCGGATATAAGAAATGATGATGCCACAAAGTACGCACTGACATACTTATAACAGGAAATTAAAAAAATAAAGGGGACATCTTCAAAAATATTCTTGATTTCGTGAGCTATTTACACAAAATCTGATCTGGCATTGCTCATGTCTCCACCACTTGAGAGCCAAATGCTTTTGAGTAACAGGGTGGCACTGCATATCGATGATTTTGGGTACATATGTATAATTTTATTGAATAAAACCTTTTTTTATTTATTAAATATTTCAGTTTGAAGCTACAGTCCACCTTGCGCCGTTCGGCCTACTTTGGTTACTTTTACCTTTTAAAATTAAAAATAAATATTTCAAGGAATAATCTCTTACCTACAGATTCACACTCTGACAAATAACAGCTTAAATCTGCATCATCAAATAGCAAAACCTCCATTTGCACAGCCGAAGCTTTCATGGGCCATCTTTATTTTTGAAACCATTTTGAAAGACACTTAATCATACAGAGATATAAAAAGCATGTGTTACTCAAATGTACGCTTAGTATTAATTTATGTTATGCCTACTTAAGCTGTTTTTAATTCTCAGCGCATTTAAAGCTGTGACAGAGCGGTTGACTTGCTGACTGCTTATCCGTATGTGTGACACGCCACACCCATCCACATGTCCTCCTTAGCTGCGAATTTTTTTTATGGAGGCTTCCTGGCAACAAACAAAGGGAGAATGCTGGCCTGACTCGTGTGTTTCATACTGGCAAGCATTTACTGCTGGACAGAAAAGTTGGCGCCCGTGGGCTCATTGTCACTTTACGGCTATATTTCACACTTCCAGCTTTGTGGTCATCACATTCTTGCAGTAAGGTATTGTAATGGTGGCTATAAATCACACTTTATTGTATACATATATTGCCTTTAGCGAATATTTTTCCTGACTATGCTGGCAGAAGTTTTAAAATTCTTGGTGTTAAAAATATATGTTTAACGGAGAAATCTCTTTTTTTTTGGATTAGTAAATATTGTTGCTCAACATCCAGTCCAGTGGTATTGAAAACTCATTCGTTCATTATCTGTAACTTTTACAAAGCTAAAACAAAATTAATTACATAATTTCCAGTTGACTATGATATGTGCATTATTTATTATTAAATTTGTTAAATCATTTATCTTTCAGGCACTGAAGTGCCAACACAATTTTCAGACAATAGCAAATACAATAAAAATATTTAACGAAAAATTATGTAGCATAAATCAAACTATTACTTTGTCTTCCTTCCGCCAACACAACAACAGCTGCTGCTCCAATGTAACAGGAAATTAACACACTTTCCGTTGCTTCCGGCCAAAACAATCCACAGTTCCGTTAAGCATCAACCTTTCAAAACACTAATAAAAGCTAATTTATAGATATTACTTGTGGCTTACAAAAATACCTTCACAGCTTTAATACCGAAAGTGCATAAATTGGTATTAATGACAAAGGTGTTTGTTTCCCGATTCACTTAAAGCATATTGCCAAACGATGTGATTAAACAAACAACAGCAAGAAAATGTTGAAATAATTAGAATATCAGCGCGCTTTGCTATAAATCATATTGTGAGTGAAAACTTTAAAGGGTGATATTGAAGTTACACCTGTTTGAGACTTGTGTAGCGCGCATATTCGAGCTTTCACCTTTGTTTGATTTATTTTCCGCGTTTTCATATTTACTTTAGTTAGCAAAGGCCAGCTGTTGCAAGTCTGTACAGAAAAGCCCGAAATTAATTTTTTTACATTTAACTTCCCCTTTGAGGTATAAGCGCTGAGTGAGTGAAGCTTTAGAGTCGGTGTTTTTTATTATGTTCGGAATTAAAGAATGATAGATATTGTTTAGCCAATTCTAGCTTAATCAACATTTGTTTTAATTCTACTCACTTTCACTTCAATGCGCTACAACTTCATAACCCATCCTACTAATATTATAAATGTGAATGTAGCGATGTTTGGATGTTTGGATGTTTGGATGTTTGGATGTTTGGATGTTTGGATGTCCAGACGTTTGCTTTTGTTCCCTAAAAACTTGAGAATGGCTAGACGGATTTTGTTGAAATTTGGCACGCCTACAGGTTATAGTCTGGAAGGAGCTATAGGCTATTTTTTTTTTAATTTTGGGGGTTCCGACCCTGCTAGGGACCGTTACTTTTCGAAATTTTTTTTATTCCATATAACTCTAGGTACATTGAAACTATACTTATGATATTTCGCATATAGGTATAGAAAGATCGTACAATATGGGTATCAAACGAAAGGGGATGACCCCAGGTTTCATTTTGGCTTCGATATATTTCGATAAATTTATCGATAACCAAGTTATCGGTCAAAATTCGATTGCCCGAAAACCTTAATATTACCCTACAATATGGGTATCAAAGGAAAGGGGATGGCCCCAGGTTTCATTTGGGCTTCGATATATTTCGATAAATTTATCGATAACTGAGTTATCGGTGAAAATGTTATTGCACAAAAACCTTAAAATTGCCCTACAATATGGGTATCAAACGAAAGGGGATAGCTCCAGGTTACATTTGGACTTCGATATATTTCGATAAATTTATCGATAACTGAGTTATCGGTGATTGCCCAAAAAACTTAACATTACCCTATAACATGGGTATCAAACGAAAGGGGAGGGCCCCAGGTTTCATTTTGGCTTCGATATATTTCGATAAATTGATCGATAACTAAGTTATCGGTCAAAATTCGATTGCCCATAAACCTTAATATTACCCTACAATATGGGTATCAAACGAAAGGGGATGGCCCCAGGTTTCATTTGGGCTTCGATATATTTCGATAAATTTATCGATAACTGAGTTATCGGTGAAAATGTTATTGCCCAAAAACCTTAAACTTGCCCTACAATATGGGTATCAAACGAAAGGGGATAGCTCCAGGTTTCATTTGGACTTCGATAGGTTTCGATAAATGTATCGATAACTGAGTTATCGGCGAAAATGTTATTGCACAAAAACCTTAAAATTGCCCTACAATATGGGTATCAAACGAAAGGGGAAGGCCCCAGGTTTCATTTGTACTTCAATATATTTCGATAAATTGATCGATAACTGAGTCAACGGTCAAAATGCGAATGCCCGAAAACCTCTATATTACCCTACAATATGGGTATCAAACGAAAGGAGATAGCTCCAGATTTCATTTGGATTTCGATATATTTCGATAAGTTTATCGATAACTGAGTTGTCGGTGATTGCCCAAAAAACTTAACATTACCCTATAATATGGGTATAAAACGAAAGGAGAAGGCAGCAGGTTTCATTTGGACTATGATAGGTTTCGATAAATTGATCGATAACTGAGTTATCGGTGAAAATGTGATTGCCCAAAAACCTTAAACTTGACCCACAATATGGGTATCAAACGAAAGGGGAAGGCCCCAGGTTTCAATTTAGCTTTGATATATTTCGATAAATCGATCGATAACTAAGTTATCGGTCAAAATTCGATTGCCCGAAAACCTTAATATTACCCGGCAATATGGGTATCAAACGAAAGGGGAAGGCCCCAGGTTTCAATTGTACTTCAATATATTTCGATAAATTGATCGATAACTTAGTCATCGGTCAAAATGCGATTGCCCGAAAACCTCCATATTACCCTACAATATGGGTATCAAACGAAAGGAGATAGCTCCAGGTTTCATTTGGACTTCGATATATTTCGATAAGTTTATCGATAACTGAGTTATCGGTGATTGCCCAAAAAACTTAACATTACCCTATAATATGGTTGTAACACGAAAGGAGAAGGCAGCAGGTTTCATTTGGACTACGATAGGTTTCGATAAATTGATCGATAACTGAGTTATCGGTGAAAATGTGATTGCCCAAAAACCTTAAATTTGGCCTACAATATGGGTATCAAACGAAAGGGGAAGGCCCCAGGTTTCAATTTAGCTTTGATATATTTCGATAAATTGATCGATAACTAAGTTATCGGTCAAAATTCGATTGCCCGAAAACCTTAATATTACCCGGAAATATGGGTATCAAACGAAAGGGGATAGCTCCAGGTTTCATTTGGACTTCGATAGGTTTCGATAAATTGATCGATAACTAAGTTATCGGTGAAAATGTTATTGCACAAAAACCCTAAAATTGCCCTACAATATGGGCATCAAACGAAAGGGGAAGGCCCCAGGTTTCATTTGTACTTTAATATATTTCGATAAATTTATCGATAACTAAGTTATCGGTGAAAATGTTATTGCACAAAAACCTTAAAATTGCCCTACAATATGGGCATCAAACGAAAGGGGAAGGCCCCAGGTTTCATTTGTACTTTAATATATTTCGATAAATTTATCGATAACTAAGTTATCGGTGAAAATGTTATTGCACAAAAACCTTAAAATTGCCCTACAATATGGGCATCAAACGAAAGGGGAAGGCCCCAGGCTTCATTTGTACTTCAATATATTTCGATAAATTGATGGATAACTGAGTCATCGGTCAAAATGCGATTGCCCGAAAACCTCTATTTTACCCTACAATATGGGTATCAAACGAAAGGAGATAGCTCCAGGTTTCATTTGGATTTCGATATATTTCGATAAATTGATCGATAACTGAGTTATCGGTGATTGCCCAAAAAACTTAACATTACCCTATAATATGGTTATAACACGAAAGGAGAAGGCAGCAGGTTTCATTTGGACTACGATAGGTTTCGATAAATTGATCGATAACTGAGTTATCGGTGAAAATGTGATTGCCCAAAAACCTTAAACTTGGCCTACAATATGGGTATCAAACGAAAGGGGAAGGCCCCAGGTTTCAATTTAGCTTTGATATATTTCGATAAATTGATCGATAACTAAGTTATCGGTCAAAATTCGATTGCCCGAAAACCTTAATATTACCCGGCAATATGGGTATCAAACGAAAGGGGATAGCTCCAGGTTTCATTTGGACTTCGATAGGTTTCGATAAATTGATCGATAACTAAGTTATCGGTAAAAATGTTATTGCACAAAAACCCTAAAATTGCCCTACAATATGGGCATCAAACGAAAGGGGAAGGCCCCAGGTTTCATTTGTACTTTAATATATTTCGATAAATTTATCGATAACTAAGTTATCGGTGAAAATGTTATTGCACAAAAACCTTAAAATTGCCCTACAATATGGGCATCAAACGAAAGGGGAAGGCCCCAGGTTTCATTTGTACTTCAATATATTTCGATAAATTGATGGATAACTGAGTCATCGGTCAAAATGCGATTGCCCGAAAACCTCTATTTTACCCTACAATATGCGTATAAAACGAAAGGAGAATGCAGCAGGTTTCATTTGGACTACGATAGGTTTCGATAAATTGATCGATAACTGAGTTATCGGTGAAAATGTGATTGCCCAAAAACCTTAAACTTGCCCTACAATATGGGTATCAAACGAAAGGGAAAGGCCCCAGGTTTCATTTGTAAAAAAGCGATTGCAGAAAAACCTTAATATTACCCTACAATATTGTATCAAATCAACATTTGAAGTTCAATTCATCCTGGCACAATTTGTCAAAATTGAATTCTTGAAAGGCCCCCTAACGTTACCAACGAATACCGCAAAAGAAAATTTTTGAGAACCGGTTTTCAATACTCTTTTTTCAAAATTTTCAAAATATTCGAATTTGGTAAATTCTTCAGTAGGCAATAATATTATATAAATATGAAATCTTAAAGTATATTATTGATTTTGAAAGTCCCCCTAAGTACTTACATCCCGAGCAACGCCGGGTACCCTGCTAGTAGATACATAAATTTCTCCCTCAGTTTTATTTTGCATACAAACATCAAGGGCCACGGTTTTTGGCTTCTAAAAAAATCTCAAAATAAAAGTGAAAAAAAAAACAGTGCAATGTGTAAAGCCATTTGTTGTTCTCCGCCAATCCTTGTTTGTGTAAAAGAAAAGCAATCGCCGACTTAAAATGGTGTACCAGTACGTGCTTGCCTCGTTCTTACTCGTAAATGTTTTTAGTTCAACATGTTCGCGTTGCAGTTGTTTAACTTTATTCATTTACATTCCATTTTCCCCACGTACAGTATTTCCTGTTTATCTGTTTGCCTTTTGATTTTACTTTGAGTTTTTTTCACACAATTTTTTTAATGCGTTTATTTATTACATTTTAATTTCCGGCGTATACAGTGCAATTAAAATGAAATCAAGCCGCTGATTTCCGTTACAAGCTTGGCAACACTGGCAGGTAGTAGTGGAGTGTTTATTTTTGCGCACACCAGGGAATTTGTGTCATATTGTTAATACAATTTTTTCGTTCATACCGACTCGTTTGTATGAGCTGATGGCTACTTGGAAAAAAATTACAAAAAATAAAAAATGAATTGAGCTTTAGATCTCAATAAATGCGATTCGGCTTATTGTATTCCCAGTTTTTTCATGCATAAATTATAGCACCAAAATATGAAAAACATTGGCACCATTTGCTGTATGATTCAATGGTAAATTTCAAACTCTGACATACTTTCTGTTAAAGTTGTTTAAATGCAAATAAATCATGTATTCAGCCAGAGCAAGAAGGTAAAATGGCTTAAAAAGAGTGAAAAATTCGAAAACTGAGTACAAGAGCAGATTATCCTAGTTTGTCACAGGTTTCAATTTATCAAATATCAACATTTTTCTTCAAACTAAACTTACTTACACATTTTCCCAACATAACAAAATCGCAAGGAAATGTCAACTTAGTTATGATTTTTAAGTCGTAATCAAAATATTCTCCAAGCCCTTTCAATGAAATTCAAATCTATAAACTATTTCATCCTAAAACCACAACGCTTTTGCGATTAAAGAAACAGTCATCGGCAATGGCGTATAGTCCATAAAATGTTGGTCAACACTGTTCCTCAAATGTGACAAACAGATATTTGCCTGCGAAGCAGAACAACGCTCATATTTGAATTTGGTCTGTTGACATTTCGTTTATTATTTAGGGATGATAAAACAGTTTTCTGATAGTATCGACACTTGAATCTGGCACATATCACTTCATTGGTACTTCACGAATACAAGAAATTTTTTGAATTTTCTCAGTGCACCAGTACCTCGCATGGAAAATAAACATATTTTTGGTTTCACTTTAATGTTCGTACAATTTTTTACAACTATTTTAACACCATGCGCTTGGCATCTGTTTCCGCCGGATATTTTGAAAAATTAGCAGCAATTATTATAAATGAACTTAATCGCACAGTGCAGCCAACAGCAACAGCAGTGGAATTAGACGAACTGCGATTGGACTGAGTAAGTTTGGTCATTGAATTGAATCTCACACAGTAAATGCCCAACAATTTGTTTCTATTAATGCTAGCGATATTACACAAGCGCACAAATCCACATAAACACCAACAAATCAGTTGTTGTGGAATTCTATTCACGCCTAAAAGCACACTACAAACACAAGCCCACCGCCACAAGCAGCAAAAAGGAGGCAGATATATGGTGTAAGCAAATTGTATGGGTAAAAAATTAATGAGAATTGTTGGTAAAGCAATAAAGGTGTGTATTAGTTGTGGTATTTGCAGATAATGGTCGAAATTCGTTACCGTGTTGATTGATGTGGATGTATGTGTGTATGTATTAGTATGCAAGCAATTTCGCTAAATTCTGTGGTCGTTTAATTTCAATTAATGCAGGACTGAGAAGCAAAAACATGAATAAATGAATTCGAGTGAATATTTCGGCCAAGTGAATAAAAAGCGGGAGTTTGTAGATGATCCTACAGGTCCACAGCCACAACGTACTGCGCAAAATACTACGTAACATTACAGAAAGTTGCAACATAAATTCACAAAAATGTGAAAATGAAACCAAAGTGACCAAGGCTGTAGTGTAGGAAGAAAAATGCCGCAAAGCGCACAAGTCAATGGCGCCGCCAACTAATGCAGGTAATCAACCGAGGGTTATATAATAAATGGGCATAGATAAATTAGCGAGGGAAAAAACTGCCGTACGCTAAATGCCTGCTGACGGCTTGTACTAGTTTGTATGCGTTGGCATTTAAGGCGTTAAAACAAATTGATGTAGCGTGTGGCAAAATTAAAAAAGTAAATAAATAAAAATGGAAAATACGCACAGATAAATAGCAAAAGGAAAAGTGAAGAAGGAACTGTGTAAGGGCATGTACAAATACACACACATACATACATAGATAGTTAAATAAATAGCATTAGATTAAGGACTTAGTACAGCGTGGGACACTCATCGCTCACCATCAACTCAATCACTGATGAAACCAATGATAGGCCAAATGAAGAAAATAAGAAAAAAGCCAACGATAAAGAACAACAAGAAGCGAGCAGAGTGCGAATGGTTAGAAAGGGGATATCAGGCAATTTCCGTACTTTACACGTGGCTATCGCTGACTAAAAGCAAGCAAGAAATGTTTTCGGCTACAGTGTGCCCAAACAACTCTTGCTGACACATAAATTACTTAAGTTTAGACAAAATTTAATTATTGCCCCTCATTTTAAAATATCAACTCATTTCTAGTATATAAAATTTGTCACAATGTGGCCACCGATTGGAAACAGAAAATATACACCTGCAACCATGAAATAGAACAAAGGTTCTTTGTGCAAAATATGTCAAGGTAGAGCGACGTTAAAATTGCTCGAAAAAATTCCCAAAAACAACAAGGTCCTTTATAACGTGACCACGAGTTACTCGTACAAGTATTAATGAGACTCCCATTTAAGTTCTCTCCTGGAGCAGTTTTATATACTGGAGTGAAAGATGAATCTTGGGAAAGGTACAGTCTAATGTGATCGATCAATTTATGCAGCTGCATACAGTGGAGCCATGGTATGCGGATGCCATCACCGCTCTATCACCATTGACATGTGGCACATTCATTAAGTCACGCCACAGGAATGTAAACGTCTTTATATAAATGGCGGCTTAACTGTCAACCAGATGTTGGCTCTTGCGCCAACTAACAGTAAGTGACAGTAACAATTGCTAGGATATTCATACAAAGTGAAACATATCTAAAAAGTGTTACTTTCTATAGCATACCCAAAGGTGAGAAGACAACTTAAAGCTTATTTAAATCTATTTCGAATTCTTCTTTTATTTTTCCTATTGAAATGTTTCTCTCTTTTCCTTCTACTATTTCAATCATTAACTATTTTATACATTTCTGTACAAATGGCAAAGTATGGGTGTAAGGGATTTGTCGCCTTGTCGACTTTGAGCTGTCAGTCACTTAATGCGAGTAAGTCAGTCCGCAGTTTGAGTGTTTAGCGGAACTGTCACCTGCCATTAAGACATTAAATAGCGGTTACGGTTGCATGACTACTGGTGGAGGCGCACACGTCACCCGACCTACAAACACATTTCTGCAATGCCAGGTGTCGCGCCCGACAGAAGATCATCTAGCGACAACAAGCGACAGACAAGCGACAGTGAGCAACTGAGTGATAAGTTGATTTTTTATTATTTGCTGATTGATGAATGAATAAAATTGTGGGTGTGTGGATGGAGTTGTTTTCCTAAAAGAAATAAAATAAAATAAAATAAATAAACTTCGAACTTTTTAGAGTTTGATGGATAGTTAAACAGGATTATGTAGCTACCCATTGCTCTAATTTTGTTTCGAGGTTTGAAATTTGGAAAAGAGGTAAAGCAAGTAGGGATTTAAATAAAAACAGAACATTTGAAATAAAACCCATTCCGAGGTAGTAGTACAGTCATATCCACAGTCAAGGCTTTCTAATTTGGCAGACGATGACATTTTTGTTCAAGCGGCTACTAAGCGGCTATCGTATGCGATTTAGACTTCTGAGCGCTTTTATATCTCACAACTGCCATCTCAAAATGCGTTATCGGCACCATCAGCTTTCCTTCTTACAATCCTTTCATTCATGGCACTCAATCTCACTTTCCTGCAGCAATTAGTTTCTTAATTTTTTTTGTTTCTTTTTCTTCCCGACCTTTTGTTTAATACGCAGTTAACTGGCGTCGGTTCTTTCTCGCACTGAGTTATTTGGTACATTAAATTTAATTATGCTGCACCTCGGCTTACAATTAAAACTTTTTTTTATAATATAATACTATTGTTTGTGCTTCACACTTTTGTGCATCTTATCACGCCAAATTGGCTTTTGTAACAAAAAATTACATGGAAGCAAAAAACATTAAACGACTGTGTAGTGAAAGACAGAACAAAGAAAATAAATGCCCAGATAATTATAGAGGGATGGCAGGACACTAATTTTTGTGGGGACATTTCTTCAATTTATGACATAACCACGAAATTTGTTATTGTGGTTTTTATATATTTATTAATATATTTTTTTTATTCTATAATTTACTCTAGGTAACGGAACTTACGAAAAAAACACTGCATGTTAAGTGGGACATTCAGACGTTATTTCGGTTTTTTTAATTAATTTTCCAAGCTCTAAACATTTGCTTACAACCTGAGTACTTCATTGGGCAATTTTATTCACCTAAATCATTGTTGCCACCTAAATCTGTTTGTATGTCTGTATGCAATGCTACTTTAACTGTTGGATTCATAGAAGTAAAGTTTGAGATATCCCCCATTACGAAAACTCGATTAGTTTCGGAGTTACCGACCAATGTGTGGACTGGGGATTACCCAAAATGCTTAGTGCAATATGGGTATGAAACGAAAGGTGCTAATTAATACTAAATTAAGCGGTGTGACTAATTTAAAAATCTCAACTGGTTTCGAAGATATTACCATAAATGTGAGGGCTTTCTAATTTCAAAGTATTCTAATAAGCATAAACTTAATTAAATTTGAAATTTTTTCATCTAAATGAATATTTACCATACTCTAGACAGACAGCAACTAGATAAGTTGGAAAGATTGTACTAATGTTATTATTGGCAGTACATATGCTTTTTACTAAAATTCAGGGAATCAACTTTTGTACTGGAGACTGGATTTTTTTTCGTAAACTCCATCCCTAAACTCTTGAACTATGCAACGTAATTTTATGTCGGTATGAAGTGTGAAGATATTTATTTGTGTAATTTTGTGCATGAAGTCCAGATTGTATTGAATCAAATCCCTATACTAGCAACGATATCCCAATTTGAAATAGATGTCCACATTGAATTTATTGGAAGTGTATTGATTTGTGATGCCCATCCAAAAACAAATTTACCCTTTACATGGGTACATGGCATCGTATTTGTTGACATAAGCGCGTTACTTTGCCGATCCATTGTGTCTTATACTTTTATTTTGGCTTTGTGCACTTGGGTTGGCATTAGGCAGTACTGAAAAAAAAATTGCTTTCGAAGTTGACTTAAAAAATATAATGTGGTCTGGAAAACGGTATACCGAGGCTAATGCAAAAACTATGTATACAACAGCGACTCGATCTAAATATTTGGTACCGTTTTTATAAGCTTTTATTTAGTTTCAGTTGACGGATGTCTGTAATGGAATCTTGCAAGTTAAATTTGATACACTTCCCGGTGTCCGATTGAGCTGAAAGTCTGCACCGATGTATAACCCCGATGGCAATGCAATGAAAAAAAAGTTCCGGTAGGTGGCGCGTAGGTCGGTATATTTTCAAAAATCGCATTTATGGTCCGATTTGGCTGAAATTCGGAACAAGTATTACTACCATGAAAAGAAATATTTCCCTAAAAAAAAATTCCGCTAGGTGGAGCTGAGATCGCGGTTATAAATACTAAAAATCGGAATTATGGACCGATTTGGCTGATATTTTACGTGTGTGGTACTTAATTAATTTCCATATGTTTAAAAAAAATTGGAACCGCTAGGTGGCGCGGGAGTCGCTCTATTCAAGAAATTCGAAGGTCCGTTTTCGGTGTCGTTTAATTCATTTTTCAACGAACTTCCCGTTAAGGTAGTATCTTAAAATTTTCATCCACGTTTAGTTTTTACCCCAACGCAATATAAAAAAAAATAATTCCGATAGGTGGAACACGGGTTGCGATATTTGAAAAATTTCATTTCCAGATATTTTGTTTTCGATATTGTACCAACTTCCCGTTGAGCTGGGGTTTTCAAATTTTCACCATCGTTCAGGTTTCGCGGACATTGCATTATAAAATAAAATTAAAGAAAAAACTTGTTTAAAAATAAGCTTTTATTATTGTTTAATAAAATTAACTAAAAAGTAAATTAATTTAGGAAAAAAGCTTTTCTAAGAACAAGCTTATGGGTATATTACTTGTTGATAAACAGAACTAAAAAGTAAAAAATAAAATTAAATAAAAGAAACTTTTTTAAAAATAAGCTTTTATTATTGTTTAATAAAATTAACTAAAAAGTAAAAAATAAATTCACTGTAAAGAAGTATAACACTTTATAAGTTCATTATAACCTTTAACGATTTATTTGGTATAATTAGAAACATTTAGGACCTTCTTGTCTATTTGATGGTATAATTAAGGACGTGTAAACATTTCTTGCTATCACAATGTAACACGCTTTTATTAATAATAAAATTGGGACTTTGATGTAGACTGGAAGACTTAATAATTTAAGTGTAAAGTTTTAATGTTAAAAATATATAATCATGTACAATATGGAATTATTTTATCGCAGACGAAGAAGCTTAACTATCGTTAAAGGTTATAATGAACTTATAAAGTGTTATATTTCTTTACAGTGAATTTATTTTTTACTTTTTAGTTAATTTTATTAAACAATAATAAAAGCTTATTTTTAAAAAAGTTTTTTTTATTTAATTTTTATTTTCAATATCAAATACTCATGTTCCTTGAACTAAATAAAATTAAATAAAAATGTTGGCATACTACGTTATAAGCGACGTGTGACTGATAAATGAACGGAAAAATTTATTTTTCTGACACGTCTAATGTGCATATATTCCATGTTCATTCTTTATCAATGCTTGCTTGCACAGCCAGAAACAAATAAATGATTTGTTATTTGCAACAAATGACTTTATTCAATTGAAATTTAATGGATACATCTATTGGGTTAACAGATTTGCTGAACATTTAGAACCATCACATACATATGTATAAGCACATTGTTTGACACGAAATTTTAGGTATATTTTTATGAAAATGTTAAAATGTGCTCACCCTCTAGGAAAATAAACGAGCAGCGATTTTGGGAGATTTTGGTGCAAACACACTAGCTCATCGTGAACTTCTTTCGACTTACCTCGGAATGTTTTTTTTTTCAGACAATGCACTATTTCGAACTTTGGTTGAAGCGGTATTGTAAGAATGTCCCATAAAAAAGAAAAATTAACAAATATTCAGCTGAGATAGGGCGTTTTTGAAAAAAATATTCTGCAGTAGCGCGTTTTTCGAAAACATTTTGTAATTTTTCATTCAGTCGAAGTTATGCAGTTCAGTAGTCTGCTAAAAAATATATTTTACTAATGGTTACCCTCTGACGTTCTTTACTCGGCGAACAGCTAGTATTAATCGAAGTAGTTTTCGGCCTACAAATATCTCTAGTGGGTTTATAGACTTACATATGTACATACATACATATGCTTGGAAGCATATATGAGAATTAGTTTTTTGTGCTTCACTTGGGCGTGACAGAGTTTTGCCTGAATGCCTAGCAAATAATTTCATGCCTGCTGATTTTCTATTGCTGCAGGTTGTAAACTTTCACTTTTTTCAAAAATCACATCTACATATTAGTCCTCCTACAAACGAATATTTATTATATCAACTACTGCTTCTACTACATTTTTATCGCTTTACATTTATTTATTTAATTCATTTTGAAAATGTCTTTGTCTCTTCGCTCTTATGGATAGATTTGCTGATAAATGGTTGACAGTCAATCGCACAGAGTCGCTTTGCAAACGACATTTCGTATGTAGGCATGCACATGTCTAAGTGAATATATACCTCTATACATATCTTCCACTGGGCGTGTTTCCTATAAATTCAGAGTAAAGATTAGATATTTGAACTTTTTCCTTATACCGGTTTATTAAGCAAGCTGATGGCATGGACATTATTGAATATGCACAAATAAGCACAAGAAAAACTTTGAAACTTGTTTAGAAATTTTAATTTGTGTGAAGAAGAAATAGCAAGCTTGAATGCATTTATGCAAATATTTTTAAGTGGAAACATATGCTATATTAATATTTGCATTGCATTAAGAAGTGCAAGAGTTTGAAAGTTCTTTGGCTTTTAAACAATTTAAATTTGGAAAGACGGTGCAGATTTCGGCACTTAAACTTGCGACACGAAAACTAGAGCTTGAGCTTTTAACGTGCTTTACCAAACTCGGGTTCGAAAAATGCATTTTGCTAGTATTGAGGTTGAACCACGAATCATGAGTAAATTCGAAAATATTTACTTTTTCCACTTTCTGCATTTAATCTACAGATCAAATACATTAAACAGCGTTTATAACAGCTATTTATATTGCCTTATTTATCCATTACAATTAAATTGTACAAACTGCGTAAGTTTACAAATATACAAAAACAAATACGTGTGTGCATACGGTGAAGTGACTTCATATTTATCTACCCTCTAGGACACAATTTGGAATAGCTGGCAACTAAAGTTAAGTAGACAAAATTTTCATAGTGATGCAAGAATTATTATTTGCAGTTGCCAATTGCTGGCATTGCCCCTTAAGTAAACGACACCAGAATTAAGGGGAAATCGTTTTGAATACACAGCTGAAGTGTTCAGAGATTTTCTCCACTAAGCCGTTGGCCACTTTGATAGTACTAAATAAGTTAAATTTATGCCGTAAGTCAAGAGTCAGTTACAACGCTTGTCCTGCAGGCTACACACAACACACACACACACACACACATATACCGATATAAGTAAAACAGCTGGCTCCAAGTACGTGAATTCCTCCCAACTGGTATTTTTACAAAGCTAAAATCCAACTTGGCTGTGCATAAAATATTAAAAGCCACACACTTCGAGGCTCTGCTGACTTTATCATCCGCACACGCACACGCACACTGAGTTATTGGGTTGCTAAGTACTTTTTCAGGCAATGAGCTTGACTGTGCATTTGACTGTTTCGTACGTCAGGAAGCTGGTTATTTGGAATGGACGTCCCACCTGAATGCCAGGTGGATTTAAAGAAAAAAAAAAGAAAAAACACAAATCCAAACAGACTAAGTGAAATGGGAAAGCACAATCAAAGCAAATTTAACTCTACGTGAGCACACAAGCCTGCACTCGTGTGTAAATAGCTGTGCGTATGTGCATACATACATATATGAATATTTACACTTCTGTGCTTACATACATACATTAACATACATTTGTTAGTGAGATGAGTAAATAAGTACTTTTTGCATGCGCTTGTCTTTTGCATGTGTACCCATGTGATGAGTTAAAAAATTTATTGCGGATAAAAATGAGTTCACAAAGATCCACAATAAACACATATACATATACAAACATGAGCTGTGTACCTCGATGGAAGAATTAAGGGTAAACGAATAGGCTAATCTTCTGAGTATATGAAGCCTGGATTATGTAGTAAAACAAGCAACTCCTTAAGTAAAGCCACTGTCACTGGTCAAAAATGCGAAAACTCGACTGCAATTTAAGTTTGAAATCATTCAGTTAAAAGCTGAGTTAATAGGAGCAACAGATCCCTGGCCATGCCTGCAAGACGCAAGACGTATGTAAGCAAGTTCTCACAGGGGCTTAAAGTTGGAAATGTTTTGCTTTGAAATAATTTTTTATAATTTTGTTTGCCAAATTATCTGAGATTTTGCGTAGAACTTGTGAATATTCTAGGAAACTTGGAAGTGTGTGAACGACATCTCAAACCAAACATTTTTGCAGTTGCCTGACAGTCAAATTAAAAATGACAGAAAACACATTTCAGTGACATCAATCGTAAATTTGTGTCGTAAATACTTTTAAGTGGAGATAATTTTCTTTAACGCCAACGCATAAGTGCTATATTATAATCTCCTCGTATATTTAATCGAATTTAATACTTTTCTGAAAAAAGCAAGCGTTCAAGGAAACCACTAGCGCAAATTAAATTATTTCAATAAAGCAGACTTTTTTATTTTAAAGCTAAGTAGCACTACTTCCTTCCACAGGTCAAACCTTTTTAGAATGAGATAGGACAAACCAGTGTTAAAATATATTTAATTGGTTGATTAGTTTTGAAGTAATTAGTTATGGGATAAGGGTTAAGGGTTAATGAATTATCTACACCTCAAGCATTCTCCGAAAATATTTAAATTTTCTTATTTTTACAATACCACTAGCGACCCAATTTGCTCAACTGACTTAGCCACGATATGCAATCTTCTAGTACAACTGTATGTATGTATGTGTGTGCATGCTGAGAAAATTCCTTTCAGTTTTGATAAGCAGTGAGTACGAGTATAAGTTTAAAACTTACGGTACAGAGCCAAAAGCGCATACAGCCCATGTAAAATAGTTATGTATGTATTCTAGGGATGTCAGTGGAAATACAATTTGGACGTATTTCTTGGATTCGGTGTTTAGATGCAGGTAATTCTATTCGAATAGAATTTTGGATTCGAATAGAATTAAAAAAAAAAAATTATAAAATCAATAATTTAAAGTACTTGTCCACCTTCAATTCGTCGACGCATCGAAGTGAAACAACAACATTTTCCGAGTTATTTTTTGACATCCCTAATGTTGGCTAGTTGCATTTTCTACATATTCGCTAGTCTTGAATAACAATACCAAAAGCCGCTATGGTAACTGTGTCAGCTGTGTACTCGAATTTCGCTACAAACTCAACTCCCATTCAAGTTTTCGCAACTTTTGTTGACATAAAGTCAAATGAAGTGGATGCGCTTGCTCTCAATAAAATACAGTTTTGAAATTTAAGTATGTAAGTATTTAGAAAGTTTCTAACGACGAAAGGAAGTGCAATGATGGAAGTCCGTTGACAGTGTATGAGTTAGTGAGCGAGTGAGTGTGTGAATGTGTTAGAAAAAGTGACAACTCGTTAAATTTAGAGAGTGAAATATTTGGTGCATTCATTCATTTGAATATTCGAGCGGCGTAAAGTGAATGTCGTTTGGTCCTAGTTTTCTTCCAAAAGAGACAAAAATAGAAATAAAACTTTGGAAACTTGTTGTTCACTTGTATTGAATTTAAGAAAAGGAAAGTTTAAACTTCATAGTTATTTAAAGATTCAACTAGTAGTAAGTAATAAAGAATTTTGGACGCAGTGAAATTGTTATTTACTTAGAGAAATCATTGGCGGCCAAAGCAGTTAGACGTTTGAGTGAAATTTAAGTAAGAAAGGCACTTTCATTTGTAACTAGATGGCAAAAAAATAAATTTCGATATCGATCATTTTTTAAAATAGCATTATTTCTTTTATTATTTCTACATTTATCGAGCCGAGTCACGAATTTGCTTTAGCATTTAAATATAACATACACTTATTACACAACGAGAAAGAGTTTTACTACTTCATAAATATTTGGCTGCATTCTGTATCTAATTCACAACTTATGACTTTTACTTTCCTTTCAAATTAAAAAAACTCGAACAAAAAATTACGAATAAATTGTATTAACCATTATCATGAATTTGTTGTCTCTTTGCATATAAAACAGCGGCTACGTCTGAGAAACATGTAAGTTCTCTATAGGGTACAATACATTTGCAAAATCAAAATTACCATAAAGGTGTATAAAAACAAACAAAATCCGGAGATATATTGAAAATTGCATGTCTTCTCGTACTTATTGACAAGCGAAAGTGGTGAAAGGGAACGAAAGCGAAGGAACGATAGTGATTGGAATCCTAAAGAAATAAGCATAAAGGTTGATATTTGGAGGCATAAATCTTTATTGATAAATAAATAGAGACAGCAACAACATATGTCTGCTTGAAACCAAAATCGAGTAGCGTGTTTGTCAGTGATTAGTAGTGGTTTGTCTTTCTGTAGGTCACAGGCTTCGTTCACCCAGCCAACACTGAAATTTTTTTCGCTGGCTGGTATAAAATTTGTATGTTGTTGTGGGACATTTTATTAGTAATTTATTTGCTTATCTAGGCAGTTTCAAGTAAGTGTTTTCAAGTAACAAAAGTCCTTACTTAATCACCACCTATAAAATATATATAAAATTACTTCGTCTGCCCCGGAAAGTATGCAACATTTTACACTTTACATACGATTCTGTTAAAAGTTGATTACAACAATTTGGCAAACGGTCAACGTATATTTTACAATGTATATACATATATTAAATTTTCCCATTTTTTTGGCGAAAAATGTGCAAGGGATTTCAGTTTAAATATTTAATCAATATTCAATAATCACTCTCTCACTTTACTCTTTGCAGATTTCGTCACTTCTTTGCGTGATGTGCGCGTCAAAATTCCACATGCGGCGCGACGAGGGGAGAAAGTGACGCTTAAATGTCTCTATGATTTAGAAGGCGATAGTCTTTATTCCGTGAAATGGTATAAGGGGCGACGAGAATTCTATAGTTTTACACCAAAGGAAACGCCGGCCATTAAAGTCTATCAAATCCCAGGCGTACGAGTGGAGGTAAGTGTCGTGCTGAATGTATGTATAAGCCTAGTAAAAGTGAAAAGCAAAGAGAAAGCGAAAGCAAAGTGAGAATTACTTCACCTTTTAATGCTACTTAAACGCTTTCTGATCTTTCGAATGCAAACGATTGCTAGTCTAAAAGTCTACATTTCTACTATTGACATTCGATTTAATGGCCTCTCGACATTTGGGATTGCGCGTAATATTCTAGGAAGATTGAACAACATTTTAGATGGAGCTGTCAGGCTAATGGCTCACGCTTTGATTTGCACTTTGGCGGTGCCAATGGAAAAGTCTGTCCACAAAAACTGTCCATAATAAATGTCGACATTTCATGACTCAAAATAGCAACCAAAAAATAATGGCCACCACAATTAATACCACAAATGTTGATAGCTTAAAATGTAGACTTTCAGCGGATGCCAACTTATGGTGGTGGCGGGCGCATAAAATCGTCAAACATTTGTTGAAAATAATTATACTTTCTTTGCTATGCGAAAACTTTTATGTTTGTGTACATTTCATTATGCCCGAAAGAGGAGTTCAATGCAGCGCTTGGGTGAGATGTTCACTTTGCTGTCGCTGCCTTGGCGAAATCATGAAACAAAATACTTTTCATTCATAGCATTTTGAAAAGTGTTGAATATGTAATTTGAGGGTACTCAAAACTAAATTGGAAGTGGGAAGCAGTTGCTGGACTGCTAAATTAAACACTTCAAACTCTTATTTTTATTGATATTTTTATTGTTGTTCCATGGAAATGTTTTTGTGCAACGTTCGGTTTCAAAAATTAATTGCTTTTTCTTTATTGTTGGCCTTTTTTGAACTTTTATATTCAGCTGAGCATAGCTAACAGAATATACTAATTTTATATGAATAACGGCATCGATTTTATTTAAAAGTTTCAAACTGAAAGTTTTTAGAATTGGCAACCATTAACATTTTTATTGAGATTTATTTAATACTAGTTTTTGTTTCAGAAACTGTGTGTTGAGGCCATTTAATTAGCCGGCCAAATGCACAGCATGCCTTATAAAAGAGCTTTTAAAGAGCGTTAACACTCTATAACGCTTATGTTTCAAATTCAAATTCAGCCAATTTCTTTAACTTTTGTTGCCATTTAATATAGTAAAAAATCAGTTCATTTGTGATTCTTTTGATCGATACCACACACGCGTTTCTATTCAGAGCTTTCAACAAAATCAGACCCCCAGCACGAGACTGTAGCTTGAACTTTAAAAGCAATGAGTGAAGACTGAAATACTCAACCACCATATAGGTATTCAACATGTTTTCTGGTGCATTTCAAAAATTAAGATACAAGTAAAATATGGCGTGTCATTGCTCACGTAACTGTTAAAAAGTCGCTATGCAGTGCAGCAGGTTGCTCATACGCCATGTTCCTATGTTCATTCAAACAGCGAATGTCGCAAAGACAGCTTGACAATATGTTCGTAGATGGCTGGAGAAACTAAAAGTGAAAAGGTAACACTCATGAACAAGTTAAGAATAAGACACAAAAAGCTTGATATGCTCGTTCTATTGTTAACGTAAACAAAAACAAAAACAGACACACTTCTCGCATTCTCACTTTATATTACATTCGTTGCGCTTTTTTTGTTCGTTGTGATTGTATGTTTTTATATTTTTTTAATATTTTTTATTCGTTGTCAAAAAATTTGTGCTGCCATGTTGGTTTATTCCAGATATACATGAGTATGGTTGAGAGTGTAGAAGTTACTATATAAGTACATATGTATAAATTAATGTTTGTGAAGAGTCAAAAATGCAAGCAAGGAGTGACATATGATCACACACGCTGCGGTTACTTTTACTTATGGAAAATATTATGCTTATAATTAAACTCAAAGAGAAACATATTCATGGTAATATTTTAAAGAATAAATTGTGATTATTTGTAATGATAATTGAGCTCCAATGCCATCTCGTAGTGGACACAATGGCAGTAGAGCTGAAGTGCTGCAACCTCACCATAGTTGTCCATTTTAGGAAAGAAAGTGTGCTCCATCCAACAACGGATCATTAAACTAATGCCATCTTCCTCATGCACATCTCTTCACTATCGCACATATTCCTTTGTTAAAAGCCACCTGCCGACACCTTTTGCTCGAGTACTGGTGCGTGTAGTACTTATAGCATTTTCCAATTTGCCATTTTTCTTGTGAAATTCAAAGAGATTTCGGAAGCGTCTTTTGTTGTCAGCTGCCTGTTTAGTTTTGAAATTGCAACACATTTCCAAGTAAACTTCACTTTCATGTTCAACTCTACTTTTTGGCGTGTTTATAATACTCTCTTGTAACTGCACATTATGTTACCATATAAATATGAGCGCATATGTAAGTATGTATATAGATATATCGCCTTTTTTGTTGTTGATTTTTCGACATCATGATACGGCAATGAGCAATGACAAGGTATGCACTTGAATGAGTTTACATATATGTATGTATGTTTGTACTCGATTGTATGTATCAAATATGTCAAAGGCGGCTTATAACTTTTTTAAGCTTTTACCTGCTTCTCCAGAAATTACAAACTTCTTCGTTTTACATATTTTTTTCCTTTCCACTTGCTTTTGGCATTTTAATTGAGCTCAGCTCTGTTCTTACACTCTGCCGTATTCTCGTTCACTAAGCTTCATTTCAATTTACGATTTTTTGATCTTTTTTGACGGTGTCATTTTCCCGCCTGGTTTTCATTTTTTGTGAAATTTTTTCATTTGATACATTCATTTTGAGTTGGTTTGGCAAATATGGCTCTTGAATGCCTTCAAGTGCACATTTTCTACTTTCTTTCTACTAGGATCCTGTGAATCGTTACGGCGAATTTAAGTTTACTTTTGACGTTCCTACTTTCAATTTATATTGGCAAATACAGGAGTTTTCAAGATTTTTTGTTGTTTTTGGCTAAGACCCCAGGAAACCCTAATTTCCCAATTTTTCGTTTTAGATTTTTCGTCATATCATCACAATTTAGTTGTAGGTTATAGACATGGGTGTTTTGTACTTGTCGATTCGTGTAAAAAATACCTAAAGGGTACGATGCGAACCCTAGTGTGACCTACAATTTGTTTGGTTCTTTTAAAGTTCATTAAGTTCGATGAATTGTTTGTTTTTCGACACTATTTAATATATATATATAGACACTTCATTAAGAATGTGCTTGTGTCAATGCTGGATGTCTATGCAGTAATCCATTTCGCCAAGCCACCACATCAGAGAGATCCAGCATACTTTACACATACATACACACGTACACAATCGTGTGAAACTGTTTGAAAGTGCTAATTTGGTTTGCATTTAACAATACAAATAAAAGTTTAAGCACGAGTAATAACAACTACAAAGCTCGGGCTTTATCCCGGGTCTGTCAAACTAAGGATTGTTGGTATATTGTTGTTGATATTTTCAAAGTAATTTTGGGTAGCTGAGGACAGTAGCTAAAATTGGATGGCCCACCGGATTTGAGAAAGAAACAGCACTGCTTTCATGAATGAGAAAGTCTGTGTTATTGGTATATACATAAGTAAACAGATGTGTCCAGCGGAACAGCAAACTAGTCTACCGACATACTAGTTTGGTACTAGTATTAAAATCAAAACGGTCGGAAAAACACAAACTAGTACTAACAAAATTCCAGCTTTTGGAGAATAAATACTGCAATGTTTTGCGCTTTAAATTCTGTTTGTTTACCATGGTTGACCTAGAGTTGTTCAATCCGCATGTTAATAGGAGCATTTGCCTAAGTGAGAACAGGACAGTTGCATCACTAGTTTCCTTGAGATTCCAATCACATCTACGGTAATATGTAAAAACCTTAGCAAACAAAATTTAAAAGCAAATACAAAAGCCACACACCAGAGCCAATGGGATTCTTGCGGAAGTCCATAGAGAAAATTGTGAAATAAAATGTATGTGAACAACTGATAAAATGCGTAAATTGCTTTTTGCTTCCAGTCAACAAAATATGCTTAAATTTATGAAGTTTGCTTAGCCAATTTTGAGGCAGACACACACACACACGCGTATATATTTAATGCATCTAGGGGCTGTGAATAAGCAATATTATTAAGTTATAGGGAAAGAAACAGCACAAAAACATTAAGCTAGCTATTACAAGTACACAAATATATAGAACAAGATAAAAATATGTGCATATGAGGATTCAGCACGGACACATTCAAAAGATAAATGCTTAGCCATTTATCCGGTTTTTGCTTGCAACAAAAATTAAACTGAAAACTTTCGAAGTTAGCTGCATAATCATAACAGTAATAATAATATATAAACATGACAATAAAAACATAAAATAACAACGATAAAAGGTGCTATGCACAACTTTAACAACCGGCTTAAGATGTTAATTTCCTGCTGTTTGTTTTAAAGTTTATTCAAGTTTGGCCTGCATGTACGAGTATGTAAGTACATTTAACACTATTCCACACACAAAAAGATTCACTGGAGTGAATGGGGAGCAAATTCAATTGGACTCTTCCCAATTCTACAGCTTCGAAAATATACATCGGCATAAGATTTGTTTGCATTTATTAACTTAGGATAGCACAATTTAAAGTTGGGTTATTAGTCCCAAAGAATTGAAAATTGCTCAATAAATTAAATTAGTTATACATACATACATAGGAAAATGGTTATAAAATAAATTGCTTTGTTAATTTTTAGGCTTGAGCCCAGTGATACTAATTTTCATCCAAAAGTGGTTTCCGCTCAGAACAAGCTAAGCAATTTATGCGAATAAAGTCATAGCTATTTGTAGAATTTCTCGTTGGCCTTGTGGCATACCATTCCCTAACAAAACTTTGCTCTTCATATGTTTTTCGGTGATGCTAAGCTAAATGGGTTACATACATACATACAAGGAGACTAGTATCCCTGCGGCTAACCCACAAATTTATTGCGTTTTATACTCATTTTATCACACCCACAAGTCAACACTTCAGCACTTAGAATGATACGTGGGTGGAGACATAAAGCCACAAAGTCATCTCTAATCGCTATTATTAACTGATTGCATTTCGCAAACACAAATCCACATACACACATGCAAAAAAAGTAATGCAAGAAGGAGAACAAAGTGAATGGCAAAGAGGCATAGTAATTGCTTAAAGCTATTTGCAAAACGAGGAATAAATCTACATATTTGCGAAAGCTCAGAAAAAAATGGTCTGCAACTGGCATTTATAGCCAGTCATATGTTATCTCTGAAATTTTTTGTGTCGCATACACTTGTGAGTGCACTGAAAGCGAATCATTACTTTTTGTATGTTAGTATGTATGTATATGGGGGTGTGTGTGTGTGTTGGCCAAAAACCGCAAGCAAACAAATTTCCTCGCCAGCAAACATTGAAAGAATGTGTGCAAAAGTGTGTATGATTATATGTAAATTCGCACACATTTTAATATCCGTGTAAGCATGCATTTAGCATAGAGAACAGAAACACACTCACACATGCACAGCGAAGCACCGCCTAAGCATGAAAGTCAGCAAAACGAGCATGCATAACTCATTTTTGCAATCTCCGCAAATTTGCCAAAACCAGACCGTACACGCACTCATACATGCACATCCATCTTTGCCCATACATACATACATACGCGTATGTACGAGTATGTTTATACTTTATGCATATACAAAATTGTGGCTCATATAAAGTAGCCGTCAGCATATATCACAGCAACAGTGTAGCCAGCCACCGGAATGCTCAATTCGACCACACCCTCAAATTCGACCTTGCAGTCTAAGCGCTTGCATACTTCGCAACTGGCTATTTGTGGTTTGGCTTATATTCCGTGGTAGATTTGCTTACCTTTTTGAATTACTTTCACTGGCAGTTGCACATAAGATTTATATCTTATGGATACTTTTCGCTTTCGCTACTTTTCGCCAATGTAGCACAGAGAGAGAGTGGGGTGAAAGCTGGGAGCCTGTTTCGCGAAAACATTTCGTCATCGACCACTTTTGAAACATACCAAACGCGGGCACTTGTCAGTAAAAGTTCAATTTTTTTAAAGGCAACAGGAAATATTTCTCCTCAAAAGCAATCATTCAAGTATACATATATTCAAAGAAATAAAATTTTAAAATCATCTATGGCCTACCGCTAAAACGTTTGAAAATATACAAATGAAGAGACAGCCTGGATTGCTTATGGAGACAACCGACTGAGTCAATTTTAGTTCATTAACAGTGAATTAAATTTTAATGCGAGATCAAGGTGGATGCGAATGAGTGTGTGTGTGTGCGTGTGTGTGTGTGTGTAGGCATGCCAGAAGTCATAGGAAAGTATAAGGCAGTATGCGACAATACCCTGCTGGAGTTTATTGATATAATCATTACGAATTTATTTGTTTTCACTTGCATCTTTCATTTTCTCGCAGATAAGATTAACATCTGACACTCTTTGTTTCAGTTTTCCTCACTTTGATTTCATAACACGAGTATTGCAGTAGATACAACACGATATGTTTTTTTTTTAAATTGGTTTTTGCCTTTTTTGCGTTTGTTGTTGTTTTTATCTCCCTTATATGAAATTAATTAATTTTCTGTGTACTTCGTGTCCTTCAATATTATGACTTCATCATTTGCGTTTTTATTTCAATACTCATTTCATTTATTAATTAAGCTCTTCGTATTTTTCGTGTGCTTTTTTATTGCAGCGTTCTGCTTCCAATGAGAGCCAATTGGTGTTGGATGCCGTTACTATGTCGACAACAGGAAAATACAGCTGTGAAGTATCAGCGGATGCGCCATCCTTTCATACGGAGATATCTGCAGGTGAACTGGAAGTGGTTGGTAAGTGTTGGCGAAAATTAATATTAAAATTGAAAGTTAAGTGTGTCCGAATATTGGCCAAGGGAAGAAATTCAATAAATATAGAAGAAGTCAACTTTACATGGCTATAATTATTTGACTTGGAAGATTTCTTTTCTACAATGAACTCTAAAATTGGGCTGAAAGAAATTGGTCAAAAATTTCTTGGCGTTCGATGACTTCCATGAAAAACTTCCTTTGGTCCGTTTGGAAGAATTTCATGTAAAAAACTTTTGAAAAGCTCGTGGTTTCTAAATTTACAAAATTCATGTTTACATCATTATCGTTGAAGGGTATAACGCTTGAAGTTATAAACTCTTTAAGAAATGTAGTAATAGTTAATGGGTTATGTGCTTTGCTTGAACATGGAACATCTCAGACAATATTAAGGAATTGGCATCAGTTTGATGGTTATTAGATTATTCCTCATATAAGAAAGGTGTGGAGTTCAAGTACTTCTGAAAAAGTTTTTCACACAAAATGGAGTGGCCCCATTAAAGCTGTCAATAGCTTTCCATATTAATTTTTGTCATGAGGTGAAGAAAAATGAAAAGCAGGATACCACGAAATGGAGGACAAGGGCGGCCCTAATACTGACAACAAAAAATTAAATCTGTTATGTGTATATATTTATTTTTAATGCTTTGAAAAAAAATTTTCTGAATTTAACTTCCACAACAATTTCATTTTGCTTAACGATACAGTTAAAAAAATAAATCAACATGAGAATGTATTTTGTAGAATATGTTCCATCAAGGTTTCATATACATACTTATTATTCATATATGACAGTCGATTTTTGTAGTTCAATGAAAAACGCGCATATTCATAAATATATTTTCGGCAACGTGCTTTATACAGAGGCAATAATTGCATACCCTAAGGGGAAAGACCGTGCACAAATGCGGAGAGTTAGGAATGGGAACGTCAACGCTTTCAAACTTACGCATACACAATTTGTATACATACATACCCTGCAGAAAATTGGACTAACTCAGATCTATCCCAGAGCTATACCGTTTGGAGACACCCGCAGTCAAAGCTCAATCACTAAGCGATGCTTTCAAATGGGTTCGTTAATATGGCGTTGTTATTGGCGGTGGCAACAATCACCACTGCATTACTTGAAAACACGTCCTTAACCGGCTCTCATTCGCACAGTGCTGATACAGTTTGACTTTGACTAGTTCTGAGCTGGTTCCTTGTAGATGATTGATTATCGCTTTCAGATACTTGATAGTGTCTTTTAACCTCCACTTTTGTAACCGGTACAAAAATCGTCACAAAGAGGGTAGCTCAAGACTGTCCTTTTGGAGACTGGTTCGCAATTTTACTGCAGTGCGGTTATGCTTCACACATATATGTATGTACAAATTCATATGTGTGGGAATGCTAAACTTAAGAACGACCGAAGTCAACTGTCGCTCCATCATTTTGTCATGGCAGCATCCGTTTCAAATTGACCATTTTTGATGGTAAAAGCCAAAAAAGAAGAATAACTGCAAAATGGTAAAAATCTGAAAGAAAAAAAAATGTAAGGAATAGAGCTGCAGAATAGTATGAGTAGCTAAAAATAAAGTAATTGCATAAAAATAAACTCGAGACACTTGACAACGTAGCTTGACTTTTTATGAGATACAATAGAGAGATGCACAAGCGGGTGGGTGGTGAGCGGTTGGTATGCCACTGGCGCCTTATAACCATCGATGTTTAGTTGGCGCCGACGTATGCACATTTATCTGTCTGTCTATCAAACGGGTGTACATAACAAGCATCGGTAAATAAGGAAACAGAAAGACTAAAATATCTGACAAAAAAGAAAATGTCGCTCTGAATCATTGAATGGTTCGATGTTCAGCAAAAAGTTCTGTCATAAAGGTGAATGAACATCCAGCATTAATTGCTAAAGAAATGCGCAAAGAAGCATGGAGCAAGAGCTAGTTTAAGAATAACAAAGAAAATAACAAAACCAAGTGGAAAAGGTAGATGCGTAAATAAAGCAATTGGAATGCTATGGGAAGTGTAAGTGGAATTTAAGTTTGAATTAATTGTGCAGAGGTCCATTGGCAAGTATTTTTTATGGCAAGAGTGTTAGCCTTTGAGGAATGGAACAAATTTATTTCGAGATTCGGTGTTGGATTAGGCAGAGAAAAAAATATGTTGCCTTCAAACATTTTTTTCTCTCTCCCAATTAGTATCTATCTCCATTTGTGAGTCGCAAAATAATTCCAGATTTATATATGAAAAATGCTTTTTTGCAAGAGTAGGTTTGCGAACTTGGTTAGATCATATCTTCGTAGAGTTGCAATCTTAAAGCATACAACAGTTCGTGCTATGCCTGGGATATATCCAGTTAGTTGTTTTTATTGGCGATGACTTTCAAATAAATTCTGCATGCGTTAAGTCTTGAATACTTAATTCGGGAGCTTGCGATAATGGTGAGATGTTGATATTCTTAGCATTCAATATAAAGGCTCCATCTAAAATCTAACAGCTGTCTGGAAAATGTCGCACATCGCTAGCATTATTTTCGCAGTTAACCCAATATCTACGAGCGACGAATCGCAGTTTAAATACAACGTGGCGCTAGAAATTGTAATGGTTATGACTGGCAGCATTTGCTGGTAATGTCCCTTTGAACAGCCATTTAATGGTAGTCGCTGTATAAAAGAGTAATAGGAGCAATGGACAACGTAAATAAATAGATTTTTATTTTGGCAAAGCCAAAGTCATAAAGACGAACGAATGTGTAATGTTGTAGATTTGATAATACCTTGCAAAAGTTACTTCACGTTGGTCCATTTTAAAAACTATGGTTAGAACTAAAAATACGTTTTTGTATGTAAGAGCTCGAGAGAAGCTTAGTGCTGTTTCTTTATATCTATGTATATATTTCATTACCTTCTTAGATTGTGTAGCTAGGGTAATCCCGACAGTTTCAGCTTATTCAGATGATAACATGTGGTGCAGTGACCCATATTCAAGAGCTTTCTTCTTTTTTAATAGAGGCAGAAATTTCTGGAAATTAAGAACCAGAAAACTCGAGAAGAGCGCACCAAATTATTATTATATGTACTAATTGAAAGAGACACCTTAGTATTCTTTGAAACGTAACCTCCTCTGTTAATGCATTCAGATTTTTTTAAATCATCCATTCCAAACATTTCTCTTTTAATATCAACAAATAGAAATTCACAAAACATTCAATCTCAGTGTTTTATTTTTGTCCTGAATGCCAATGAATGCTTAAAGTATTTTACCAATGATTCACTTAAAAATTATTAACATAGTTTTTGGCCAAAAACAATTGCCAACTTTTACGGTTTTCTTTAACAAAGTTTTCACGGCGTAAACTTAACGGTGCACGAATATATATATATGCACCTGCTGGAGCAGCATTCTGTGATACTTACAATTTGACATTCATGGCTGCTTAAGCTGTCAGCAGCGTACTACATCCGCGATAGAACAGAACCAAGTAACTAGCTTTTCGTAAATAAGTGACAGTTTAGATGTGTGGTAGCAGTTCATATCTTTCTTAAATATTACTCTGTTCACAAGACTTTCTTTTTACACAAGGCCTTAATTCTAAATTATTTTGAGTCTCGATCATTCTCATAAGAGCCGCGAAAACCTAGACCAAACCAAATTTAAGGAAGTGATGGTTAGTTGGTTCTACTCTATCTCTTTAAGGTAACAGCGTACAGCAACAGTCAAAAGTTGTTGCGAAAATTTTCATTTCGTTGTTTCCTCCTCCTACTTTTGGTTATAGGAATTGACAAGCAAATCAATAACAAACAAAGGTCATTAAATCAAAAGCTCACCAAATTATTCACATTAAAATAAACCTCAGAAATTGTGCTCAAGGCAATAAATATGCTGGAATGACAGCGAAAGAGATACAAGAAATTATGAAAACAGAAACAAGCGCAGGAATCGGGAAGTTATTGCTTACTTATTTATATGCCATAGGTGGGCACAGTGCACTAAATTTTCATTTCATTTTCACAATAATAAATGTAGAGTATAAGAATGCACTCCTGTTTTATTGATACAGATTAAAGGCAAACGAAAATTAAGTTAACAAAACCACTTATCTCGACTTGGACGATTCTGGTTTGCGACCACAGATTTATAGAGGACAATTGTACGCAAAATGTCTAGAAACATTCGATTCTACAGGAATTTTAGTGGCCATTCGTTGGAGAAATTGTGTAAAAAGGTCTGTTGCTAGTCATTTATGTAGTAACTAACTAATCAAGAAACATCAAATCGCCTGGTTTTTTGAGTTCGCAAATTTGAAAATCGTCAGTGACTCTTCATGTGTAGCTTTTTATGTATAATGTTATTACATTTAGTTCCAACATCTTTTCGCTTTGGATCCAATGTGCCACATGTTAACGTTTTGTTCTACTGTAGTTTAATCTCCTCAAATTTGTTCAACTGAAATGCCAAAAATCCTTAGGAAGGATTCACAATTCATTTACAATGTAAACCAGAACAAAGTTATTTTTGACGCAAAATCCCTAATGAAATAGATTTATTCATAAAAAAAAGAGCTGAAAGGTATTAAATACTCATTTCTCAATTCAACTATTTAACTTTGGGAAGTGCTTAAGTGGCGCCATTGAAATGATTTTTCTCTCCCCCGTCCCGCTCAAAATACGCCAAAATATAATAACTTTACGAGTGCCACTTTAAGCCATTGCATTTAATTGTTTTTTAATGAAAGTTTTGAACTTTACTGACACGGGTGAAAATTTCAAATAAAAAAATCTATGCACGGAACGCTGAGATTACCAGCAGCTAGCACAAAAGCTGACTGTGAGCACTTTTGCATTGTTCAAACACAATTAAACAACTCTCACTTTTGTGTCCCAGGCGTGTAAACTGCGGAATGGTGAGTTGAGCGGGTGGCGGAGAGATAGAAACAAGTTCGTTTATCAAATAAGGGAAACTTGTCGAAAAGTTTATTAAAAAACTACGAAAATGATGGGAATTATTTCAAAATAAAAAAAAATAGCTCAAAGGTGCGAATGGGCAATCTGGTAACTAAAAGTAAGCAACAACAATAAAATGTAACTCTGCACTGCTGCAGTCCGTTGTTTGTGACCTTTTTTGCCGAAGTGTCGCAAAGTAGAATTTTAGGTGCAAATTTCATTAATGATTTCGTTTGCGCATTTTTGTTCAAAAACATTTTCCCATTTAAAGTTGTATCATTCACTACACTTTCGCTTACACTTCCGACCTCATTGTGAACAAAAATATAGTTTTCCTTGCCTCTTTTAGCATATTCCGTTTTGCTGTGCACTTCCGCATCAACAAATGCTAATGGTGCTTTGTTCATTATCTCATTTTAGGCGCTAAAACTTTTGCTATGAACTGTAAATCGCAGTTACATTTCACTTTTAGTGCCGATAATTACTTTCACGGCAACATTAGACTTTTAGTAAGACATGCCGAGGGAATTATAAACTGGGGTGCAACCGAAATCCTTTGAATTGACTAGTATGCAGAACAATGGAGGATTTTAAAATATTCTTGATTTTTCTTTATATGAATTTCAAATAATACACAAAGAGTTTCAAACTTGGTAATGTAGAGGAATTTTTAATGAATAAATGTTCTACACTTTTTACCCAATTAATTATTTTCAAAAGCCCGATGTCGCTCGCGTAATAAAATGTAATTTGTAAATAAACTAACACAATGTCTTTTGTTTCAGAAGTACCGGGAAAAGATCCCGTTATCACCGGCATAAGACCACGTTATCGTGTTGGAGATATTGTACGAGGAAATTGCACGTCACGTCATTCAAAGCCTGCGGCAAATCTGACATGGACGATAAACGGAAGAGAGGTAAAAAATACATATTTTTTAATTTTCCTGCACCTTGACAATTTTGTGAGAAAACAATATTATTACTGTCCATTATAACCAGATTGCGATGTAAGTACTAGTCAATTCCATTCGAGTTGTGTCAGCCGAAACGTTGCGAAATGGAAAATTTTGATACAGCTGCTTTTTCGACCACTTTATAAATACATACATATGTATGTTTAACCCCAAAGTAAACTTAGCTAGTTGTTATTATTATTTGCATTGAGGCCAGGCCGGGTGGAACAATTTGTTTGCATTTTTTCATTTTAGACTGATTATACCCCTTAATGTTCCCACTTAGCTGAGATAAACTATTTCAGTCAATTAAAACTCGTTGTGTAGATTATTCATTAGCTACTTAACGAAACTTTTAATTGCAAACATAAGTTAACGCCCAAAAGTATGTAAAGAAAAAAAATTAAATGTGCATAATTGATGTTATGTATGAATGTATGTAGAAAAGCATTCAAATTACAAGCTCGGTTCGGTAGTTATAAATATTTAAATAAATACATAAAACTATCCATGTTTATGTAAATTTATTAACGGACACTTAAAATGCCAGAAGCTATGCGGAAAAATCTGGACGATTTAAATTAAATACCAGTTTATACTAATTTACGTGAACAAAAGCGGAAAATTGTTTATATACTCACAGACATTTATGTACATATGTTTGTACACAAAAAAGCTTTTTGTGGCAGCTAGAGGCAAAAGTTGTTTGAAACATTTACATATGTACTACTTATTTGCCTTATATAATTTGGATACATCGAGGCATGTATGTATGCATGTATGTATGTATGTAGGAATGTAAATTTGAACTTGTAAAAGTTTTCATAGCAGTGAGATCAGCTGTGCTCAGTGACTGCTTTTAGACTAATTTGCAAAATCTGGCTTAGTTACCAAAAGTGAAATGTGTAAATGCAAAGTGAAGCTAAAACTATTAAAATTCACATATGACACAAGTGCGCATATTTATATACGCATACATATACATGTATGTACATACATATGTACAGTGTGCGACAAAACTAAAGCACGAAATTTCTCATACTGCCTGGTAGCGAAACTAAATTTGCAAGCGTTTATAAATTCAAGTTTCTTCTATGCTATTTACAAGTGGATATACATGTTGTTGTGTTAACAAAATAAATAACACAAAACTTCAAGTTGAACAGAAATATTAGTTCAAAATGTAAAAGTAATCTCAAATATAGTGCGACAAAACTAAAGCACAAGGTATCTAATTGGAAAAAGAAAGTTCTAACTTTAAATATTTAGTAGAATATCCGTTATTTTTCAATGCTGTTGCACATCCTCGTGGCATAGACTCACTAAGTTCGTGGAAAACTTCTGTGAAAAAGCTCTCCCATGCCTGTGTAACTTGAACATACAGTGAGTCCTTGTTAATGCAAAATTCGCGATTTATTTTCCGATCTACAATCTCGCATAGAGTTTCTATGGGGTTAAGATCTGGAGACTAGGCAGGCCACCGCATTACCTCTATTTTATTGTCCACAAACCATTCCTGGACGCACCTCGCCGTATGTTTAGGATCCTTGACCAGCTGGTATATCCAACTTAGTGGCATTTTCTCCTTAGCGTGGGGCAGCATAATGGTCTAGAGAATGCCTTTGTACACAAATCTGTCCATTGTGCCATTAATTCTATGATTTGGACCCAATCCGTAGCCTGAAAAACACTCCCAGGCCATAACGTTGCCTTCACCATGCTTTACGGTGCCTTTGGAATAGAGTGGATTTAAACGCTGCCCTTTTGGCCTGCGTAGCAGCTTCAGCCCATGGTCCACATCAATTGTACCATCAGTAAGTGGCGAACTGTCCTTTTTTCTGACGAATACAAGTTTAACATCAAAAATTCTGATGGAGGGAAGCTTGTACGCAGACCTAAAGGGCAACGTCTAAACCCACGTTACTTTAAAGGTACTGTAAAGTATGGTGGAGGAAGCGTAATGGCCTGGGGGTGTTTTTCAGGATACGGATTGGGTCCAAATCATGAAATTAATGGCACAATGGACAGATTTGTGTACAAAGGCATTCTCCAGACCATTATGCTGCCCCATGGTGAGGAGGAAATGCCATTGAAGTGGATCTACCAACATGACAAACGATCCTAAACATACGGCGAGGTGTGTCCAGGAATGGTTTTTGGACAATAAAATAGAGGTATTGCAGTGGCCTGCACAATCACTCGATCTAAGCCCCATAAAGAATCTGTGGGAGATTGTAGATCAGAAAATAGAATGCGAAAACTGCAAAAACAAGGACTCCCTGTTTGTTCAGGTAGAACGAGCTTGGGAAAGCACTTCCGTAGACGTTTTAAATAATTTGATTGAGTCTATGCCACGAAGATGTGCAGCGGTATTGAAAAACAAGGGCTTCGCTACGAAATATTAGAAGAACCAACTTTTCTTTACAGGTATATCCCAATGTGCTTTAGTTTTGTCGCGGCATATTTAATACTACTTTTATGTTTGAGTTAATATTTAAGTTTAGAAAGAAGTTTATTGTATAATTTTTTTTTTTACATAACAACCAATGTGTCCTCTTCGAAACACAATAAAAAGATTTGCCATTACTATTTGTTGGAAAGTTTATTCTCTGGTTGTGGTGGTATGGGAAGTTTTGTGCTTTAGTTTTGTCGTACACTGTATGTATGCCCTACTCCATATTCATTTTAATGCGTGTATGTATGTATGTATACATATACATATGTGTGTGCGCACGATGACCACGCTGCTGGCACGCCCTAATGTTTTGGCCGGACATTAAGCATAATTACAGGCAAACCATGCAATGGCATGCAACAATAAAACCAACAACAAAGCGCTGACAACCAACATACCGAGCAGTTTAGATGCCACTGTTGCACTGCATACAACACGTCCCGTGACCGCAACAAACATGTCGCAACAACTTCAACATGTGCCAACGGCTCGCAAAAATACAGAATATACGTTCGTTAATACGCAAATAGGTGTGCACCACAGTTGAGCACAGTGCACGGAAAAATTCACTGCCACACAAATATTTCGTTATGTTGTATAAATGTAACACTCTGTACCACTCTTCTACGAGTAGAGCACATCAAAATAAGCCCAAATGTTTAGAGTCACCAGTTGCCGTTTGAAAGACAAAACTTTAGCTGCATCTAACCATACACCCATCCCATATAAGTCACACACATACATATATTCAACACACTAATTAATGTGGCATAGCTGAAACATGTATTAGCAGCTTTACTTTTGTGCGACAGTTGCACTCTACTTTTACATCAAACCTTAAACGTACATATGTATGTATGTACATTGCACTTTGAAGTTGGATTCCAGTTCTTTCGGCTCATAAAGCACACCGTCGATTTGAATCGCATAGCCAAACATTTTCGCTCAACCACATATTGCTGCATATTTGAAGGCGCAGGGCCGTTGCTCAAATGCTTACACTTCTACTCATACTCATGCGGCCAAGCTAACAGCCTTGCACTTTTGCTCGGCGTAATTGGTGACGCCAGGGGATTAGAAGTGTTTCTAAAGTTTGGACAGAAAAGTTAATACATACAAAGATTTGGTGCAGATTTTTATTTGTTTTTTTTTTTTTTTTTCGTTTCTGCCGGATACGAGAATGAAATTTGTTAAATTATTTTTATTAGTGTTATGAGAACTTTTTCTTCTGACTTTGCAAAAGGGACATAATTGTGTGACAAAGCCTACCGGCATATGTATGTATGCGCTCTCGGCTTGAAAATTATAAACATAAAAAATTGAAAATTATATGCCTTATAAACATAAAACCACAAAGTGCACTTTACAGGAGTATGTGTAAAGTTTTCCAAACTCTGTCATACCTTCGTCTCCTCCGGAAACAAAATATATTTCTCAGCTAAGTAGTAGTCATATTTTATATTTGTTTGCCACTAAAAACTTCCGCTAATACCCAGTGGACACACACAGTTGCCGAGCCGGCTACGCATTTTGCTCGTAAAAGGCCAAACTTTGCAAACGATGGGTTCACTTATAAATAGTGTTTACCTACGCTTCAAAAACTTCCATCCGGCAGGCACACAAACAAACACACATTCCTTTATATTACAAACAAAACTGAAAAGTGCATCGAATACGTTAGTAAAAATTTTTAGAGAAACCGCCAGTGGGAGCGTATTTTACTTGTGCTCACACCAACCGCTATATGTACATACGTAGTTTTGCATTACATGATGTAGCCACCAATACCAACACCCACACACTTGCATACACGTGTCTGTGTGCTTGTTAATAAGTCAGTTTTACTGGCGCCACGGTGTGGTTTGTTTATTTAAAGTTTTTCACCGATTGTTATTCTTACTAGTAAACAGGGAAAAAAGAGAGTAGAAAAGTAATAAGCCAATTTTGGAAATTTTTAGTAGTTGATATGTTTATTTTTTTATTAAAAAACATACGAAAATATTCGAATAGGACGAAGTTTTGGGTGCTCTTAAAGTTTGCTCTTTTAATACTTAAGCGAAAATGATATTGTTTCTACGTGGATACTTTTACGACAGTGAGTACGTGAGCGTACATGTATGTATGTATGTGTATGTGTATGTTGGTGTTGTTGCATGCGCTTTTGCCATTACGACTTTAATACAAATTGTCATAAATCTGCAGTTGTGAGCAAAAATATTCATTTCGCTTAGGCCAGGCTGCAAAATTGTAAAAGTTCTGCAAATTATGGAGACAACATTTTCGATAATAACAATAAGCATTTTCTGCAGTTGAAATAATAAATAAACAAACAAACTGACATCTTAATGCCAGTTGTAAAGTCATTTAAGGATATAATTTAATTTCGTTGAGTTATCACATTAGCTTTGAATTGAGGGCAAGCTAAGAAAGGTTAGTGAAATTTTTGTGTGGTTTTAACAAAATTTGAGGTGGCAAACGAAATGTTTTCGCAGATTTGTTGGACAAAATTATGCGCACACATTCACAGTTCAAGATAGTTTTTCTCCGAATTGTTGTTAAAAGTTTAATTAAAATGTTTGAAGGGAAATGAGGTTTTGTTTATGCAGCCATGGATGAGATACTAATCCCCTTAGCTTCCTTTCGGGTTAACAACATACTTGTGCGCCTTTTTATACTTTGTGCTCCGATTTTACTAATCCCGGAGCAATGAGGAGACCTTCTCAGGCTATTAATAAAATATTACTCGCTTCTATTTATTTCCGAAATGAAGAAAAAATGTCCGAAACTTGTACACCTTTTTTTATGAGTCGAGTTTCTATACAAAGAAAAGAAAAAAACTTTAGAGAAAAGAAAAAACTAAAGACGTATAAAAACATTTCATTAAGTCTCGATTTTTCAGTGGCAGCTCGGTTAACTTTTTTTAATGCTATGTTATTTGTTCACTTACAAAAAAAAATTATCTAAATATTTAAATCAAAATGTCTGCTCTTTCCCCATAATTAGTTCCTTATTCTTAGGATGTGAGGTATTTTTTGGTACTCTTCCATTGCTCGCTAACGAGGCTTTAAATGCTTGAAGTATGCTTCTCCCAAGATCTTTCATTTATCGTTTAGGAGGAGTGTTAAATGCTTTCATGATTGCTCCGTCAGGAAGTTTTCCAAATCCGATGATCCCTGATTATATTAGGAAATGAAAGGTTCTATGAAAAGAAATATATTTCGTTAGTTTTATAGTAGACTCAACAATAAATTTGTTAGCAGCAGAATTAATTGAAACTTTTTCCATTCCAGCAAAAGCAATAATAATTGTTTACAAAAGCTCACTATAATAATTAGCCAATAAAACTTTTTCAGACCACTAAACAAAGAAATTATTAATTTCAACTTGTTTTCTATTTCTTTCCGCTTTCAGACCAACCCTTCGCACATTCGTCATCACAAGCCATTGCGTGAGGCTAGAGAATTGGAAACTGCCGTTTCAGGCATACATTTCGTAGTCACGCCGCAGCACTTTAGCAGCGGAAAACTAAAGGTGGGTGAAAACAAAATGATAGAAATAAATAGCTTGCACGCCTTTAAGTAGGCAATGAAGCTTTAAACGCACGCTTGTGCTTTAGTTGTAGCTACATGTTGCTTTTAAAAATAAAAATACAACATGCTCTCGTACACTATATTTATCATCGAATGTATGTATGTACATATGTATGTATGTGTGCGATGTGCTGGTGTATTTTATCTGTACACAAAAGCGCTGCCATGGTTTATGACAATAGCCGAGCAAATGGCTTGCAAGTCATTCATGCCACAGCTGAAGCATGCGTGTGCTAAATGTGCACCAAGAGCAAACAAGTACTGCTAATTAAGCTATTAAACTACAAACAAAAACGCCAAATGGCAGTTGAGCAACAACAGAAGCGAAAGTATATAATTGAAATGCCCAAAAGCAGATAGTGGCAGCACTGAATTTATATTGCGCAGCGCATACATACATACACACTCAATCACACAGTTACAAAGCAGTTTGTTTTATGAAAATAAAGAAAAACCGTAAAACACATAGTCACGGTCTGACTTTATGAGGTCACGTCGCTGTTTAACCACCCAAAAAACAATAATAACATACTTTAAGGCGCAACAAAGTCATACGAACACCAAGAGGGCACGGGCGTTGAAAGGGGTGTGAGCATAAAACAAATTCTTACACATTCAAAAAATTTATTGTTCATTCAGCTTAATTGACCGCAATGTTTGTGTAAAACATTTGTTTCCTTACTAAACCACATTTATGTTGACTGCAGTGCATAGTTATAGGCGCATACATTTACAATTGAGATAATTTAATTTTCTAGCATATTCGCTTGCGTGCTCTTTAGCCACTTACGGCTTTTTTTTGTTCCTGCCAAAGTGCTGCATTCATAATTTTTAATTGGTTTATAACCTGCGTGCGGCATTCATATTCATGTACAAGAAAGTAATAATACTTCAAATTCATTTTAAAGTTTAAAGATCCGGTGTTTTACACCAGGAATAGTTTATAAGAAACATCTTTTTTCCACAGAACATTGCTGGCTGAAAATAAATCCTGTTATGCAAAATTGTGCTCATTTGCATTATCTTATTTCCAGATAAAATGCACCGCCCACATACATGATGTCTATTGGAAGTCCACAGAAAGGTCAATCGAAGAGGAACGCCATAAGCACAATATAAATTCTGTGAATACATTTTCTGAAGATTATTTTGACTTGGAAGAAGATCACATGGTCGATCGCTCGGACACTTATATGACACACATAAAAGGTAAGTCAGATCAGCAATAGTATATGTATGTATATTAGAATGTGTTGCGATTTATATTAAACAAGAGAGTTATATAAAAAGTGAAAACTCGTGTCAGTAGGAGATACGATTTTTATCTTTTAATTCTAAAGAAAGCGATAGGAAACTCATTTGTTCAATCACACTTTCCTTCCCTTCGCAAGCATAATCGTACGCGCAGAACATCCATCCTGACGGCTATGGGCCAACACATTCGTAATCTTTGCAATAGGAGGCAGGCGGGAAATGTTCAACATAATTTCAAGAATATTTTGAAGGTGGCAGAGCATTTAGTTTCGCTATTATCTCAATATATGCTAAAAGCACACTTCCGGCATTGCTATTAAGAGATGTATTTCTAGGAAAAATGAAAATAAGTAAAAACTTACATGACTGTTGTGCACGTATGCGTGAATATGTATAAATGTGAAGAGGAAAAGGCAGCCAAAAATATTAAAAATATATTCTTGCCGTCAGCGTTGTGTGCAGCAGAGTGAACATATCCAGAGTATTCTGGGCAGCAGGGAAGCCTGTCAAGAAGTGAAATTAAATAAACGTATGTACATACAAATGTATTCAAAACGACTACCCATGCATTTTGCAGACTTGAAAACATACATATGTATGTAAATTCAAAAATGTGCATAGGCGTCTTTACAATTTAACGCAAAATGCTAGCATGAAATGTGTACAATGTGGGTTCTTTACACATACATACAAGCATTCTCGTAAAGATGTAAAGACTGGGTACATATTTGTGGGTCTGGCAATCTGATATTTAATTTGGAAACTTGCTTTAACATTCATTCACTTTGTGATATATCAGTGCTGAAAGGTATTCATTTTAAGTATCAAATATGAATTTATGTTCTACCTTGATGAGCATGTATGTATGTAGAACGTATTTATGCATATTAGGGTGGTAAGTTTTAGAAGTTTTCTGCTTCTTGAACTCACCCTCTAGAAATATACGAATAACCTTAATGCTGATGCATACGCTTCAGACTAATCAAAAAAAAAAAGAAATAAAAAATCACTAAAAGGGCTATCTTATTATGTCCTATGGAGTGAAATTTGCTGGCAGCTGCCATTAGTAAAGTTGTAGTTCACAGAAATCTAAATGCATCCCTTCATCAACTCGAAAAAAAATGTACTGACTGTACTTTGTTTCTAAGACAGGACGATTTACAAACACCGGACAAGATAGTTTCAGCACATAACTGTTTACCATTTGCCTGGGGGATCACAGCCTTTGGGCAGCTTGTGAGTACAGCTCTTTTGTCACGATTGTCATACGCGTTTGTACACACTGAGCTGGCTGGTTGTATGTTTGCCAATTAAGTTTCAGTCATCTCTATGAATTACAAGCAATCACCTCACACTTATTAACGCACATCTCTACTTCTTTTCCTCTCATTGTAGGCGCTGTCTCATCCCTGAATGCCAATGGTGCAACACAACAACAATGTCGGTGCCTGTCGTTGCTGATACGTTGGACAACATTGGCGCTAGCGGCCTGGTATGCTTTACGATATTTTCAACAATTATGCCAACAATTGTCTGTTTGGCATAAAACAACAACAACAAAGACAGTAATACCAGCAATAACAATGAAAGCACAAGAAAGTGCCATGGTGACAGCCAAAGAGCAACTATTAAGTGGGACAAGCACTGATGGAACAACTTCAAAAGCGTCAGGAATAATGAAAATAAAAGCAACAACAATTATTTCTGAAAAAAGTGTTTGCCATGCCTGGCCAGTTGGTGTTGGGCAATCAAAACATCGGACGCGAAATGAAACGACGAATTTACAATTAATAGGAGAGAGAATAACTGCGCAACGATACCAACAACAACAACTGCTTAATTGTGCTGAGTGTGAAAAAGGGCCAACAACACAAAAGCAAAAACTACAACTACAAAAGCACTTGAAGAAAGGGGTGGCAATACTGCCAACAATGCGAGTAGCAATTAAAACGAAAACAACAACAAAAGCAAATGCTGAAGTAGCAGCGAACATGATGCATATGAACGCAAGAGCGTCAGCAACATGATTTCATTTAGTTAGTTTGCAGTAAATTAAAAAAGGGCTAAGCGACCAAGAAACCAAACAGAAATCAATGAGAGTGCTGTAAATTGTGGAAGCGCAAAACGGGAGGAACGGTGAAACCTTCTCAAAAACTTTTTGCTTTGTCAGCAGTGAGGACTTTTTTAACAGGTATAATATTTGTTTTTGTTTAAACTTCTTCAAATAGAAACTTTATTTATTGCGACATTGTTTTCAATACTCTTTGAAGGCAAAAATTTATAAAGTCGCACAAATTTATTAAAAATACATTACATTGATAAAGGTTTTTAAAAATCTTTTTTTTTTTTACCTGTTAAAAGTAGAAATGATTTTGCTATATAAATCTGTTTGTGCAAGCACACTCTTGCCAGTGCTGAATAAGCACTTTACTCATATTTTGTATATAGTCGATATGAAAAGCAAAGAAATGTGTATGTATGTATGTGTATCTATTAAAGTAAAATAGTCAATCAAATGCAAAGCTCTAAAAAGTATGTACATACATATGTAAAACACATAAAATTTAGTTCAAATGTTTGTTCATTTCTACATACTCCTCTGATACCCAGCAACACCTAACCACCACATACACACATATGTACATACATATGTACAAAGTCAAACATACATATGCCCATACTTTTACTTTCATTAAATCGGCTCATATTTCTCTAGCAAAAACGGCGGGCTTGAGGGTCGAATATTATTTTTATTTTATCATTCGCAATTTCAATAAACAATTTAATTTGCTTTTATAGATCCAATCAAAACAGTAATTAGTGTAACATATACACATGTGTGTACATATCTATGAGTAGATGTATGTATGTGCATTTCATTGTACTTCCGCAACTATGCTTCACTACTTCGCGCACAATTGGATATGTTCAGTATTTAACAGTTGACTAATTAACAATTAAGTACTCTGCTAACAAATATTTATGAAAGAAAATTGAGATATTTAAGGATATAATTATACATATATTTAAGTACAAGTATAAACATATGTTAAATCGGTGAAAATTATAACAGACATTTTTATTCGTCACCAGAAAGTGTTTTCTGTTTGCCCAGATATGTTTTGTTTTCAACTTAATTCAGCCAAATTAAAGCGTTCAGTTTACGAGTACATAGTACTACTTTTAAATCCATCTTTCTTACTTTTAGTAAATAAGTTTAACAAGGACTATCGGGTTTGACAGGGTACGGCCTTTTTTTTGCTGAGCGGGAGTGTGTCCTCAACTCTTAAGGCTTTCGTAAATTTTTACTTTAATTTTGTTTTATAAAACTTGGTAGATATTTACTAATTGTCTTGAACTTTTGGAAAGGGCTACAAATTTACAGACTGGGTAAAAAGTAACTGACTCAAGCTGTATTATTGTGTTTAAAAATGTCTCCTCATGTTTCCTCGATATTTTTCATAAATTTTTTTGAAAATCATAAACTTTAAATAAATATCAAGTGTTTATTATTGTGTTATATATAATGTGCAGTAATAATACATAGACTTACACAAAGAGAGAAAGTACTTGATTAAGCAACCCTAAGCAGGTTTCCCTTATAAAAACACGAATAGAATGTTAGATAACCAAAGAAAAAAATGAAAAAAAAAAATATAATAAAAAGGTCAAAGAGGAAGGTTAAATGAAAATTTCCACTTTTGATGCTTAGTTTTAATCTAAACAAAACTTGTAATATAATTTTCCTAAGGGGCTTTACTGCTATGTAAAAATATATGTACTTAACATAGTTTAATGGAAAAAACGTATAAATGCAAATGTAAAAAGCTAACTGTATAGATAATTAGCCTAATAACAAATTATGAGATACTAAAAAACAATTATGTTGGGAAATATATTTACATATACTCCATATTCATAAACATATGTTTCCCATATGAATGCGTCAATATTTATGCTTAGAATGTATGTATATAAAAGAAAGTTATACAACCAAATAGTAGACTCGATGAAATGATTTTCTGTTAAACACATTTATTACTAACCAATTTTGTATTAAATTTGACATCTAAGAAAACTTCTATGTATATAGGGACAATTCCTTGTTTTAGAAGATTTAGATCGAGTTTCCAATTTTTGGTGTCTGATTTGAATTTTTCTTACAAATTTGATAAGGCTAGTTTAAAATTGTGTTAATTTCCTGTCAATTATTTAATGTAAACTCGCATATTAATATTACATAAGCACTCGCACTATGTTCAATTTGTAAGTAAAAAACTATATTTCTGTTATTATTATTGGGAAGTATTTTTGAGTTGATCGGCACAATCCACCCACACAAACCAAACATATATGATGCTAAAGTTGATACCATGATTGGATAATTATTAGATTTAAATTCATTGAAATTTATGAAAACACTGATTTTACTTTTGTGAATAGAGATATAATAAATAAAAAATTAAATTTAGTAAGTCAAATAAATGCAAAATAAAAAAAGAACAAAACTGACACCCGATAAAAAAGTGTAATTAAAACGCCTGTGTATAATTGGATAAATTTACTATTAATATTAAATCTCTAAAACAAGGTTAAGTATAATATTTATGTACATTAAAAAAAAATAAAAATCGTTAATACATTAGCCTGCCACAGCAACACTTCATATAATTATACAGAAAAAGCATTAAACCAAAGAGTAAACGATGTTTAGCCATTGCAAACACTTTTTGTACACAAAACAAACAAACAGACAAATTCAAATGTGTAATCATAATAATGAAAAACAAATAAATAACAAAAACAAACAAACATTTACATTTTTCGCTAACAACGGCCATTTCGTCTACATCACACATACACGTACATATGTATAAACTAACGCAAATATATTATAAACTTTAACAAACACTCTCGTACATATGTATTTTCATATTGTAAAAATTCTATATAATCAAGCCCCAAATATATACATATATGTATGTACCATATTAAAAGCTAAAAATTCGCAATGAACAGACAACTGTTCATTTAGCAAATATAAATATTTCAATTGAAATTAAATTAAGTTGTTCAACAAATTTGTATAAAAAATTTACAAAAACATTTCCAATGTAATAAAGAACCAAGCCACATCGCAATTAAAAGTATAATTTATACACAAATAATTGATTAATTTCAGAACAATATGTACATATGTACGTTTAAGAATGCATGTTTGTACATTTACAAATGAATTTACATGCATAATAATGTATGTGACGAACATAGAAACTCAGAGAAGTGAAATTTTGCGCTAGATAAAGTAATTATTTTAAGCAAAGCCAATTGACTAAGTTATATAAAGAAATGTCTATGAAACTCAGCCAAAACGAAAACAAAAAACTTGTATGAGTAAATAATAAAACAAAAAATAAATAAATAAATATACATATTTAAAAAAAAAATAGAACATTGTGTTTTCTTTCATTATATTCGCAAATGCTTGAATGGAAATTTCATTATTTATTATAATATTGCAAAGAGGGGAAATGTCATATGACGCTTAATACACAACTTTATATGTATGCGATTTTAATACAACCTGCTCAAATTTATTGGCACTTCGTACATCATCAAAATCACTTTTCCGCAAAAGAGCTTTATATTGTGCAAATCGCATGACAATCACATGAAATGCCTTTGTCTAATCTGGCATCATATGATATTTATTCACCTTTGCACAATTCTTAATCAATATGATATCTACCACATCCAAAAGGACCTTTGTAGATTTGATCAGCTTGTGTTGTAATTGTATTCACGATTTGAAAGCCAAGTGATATTACTTTACCCAATGACAGCTGTTGTTGCTTATCACATCGATACATCACATCATATGACGTTGCCAAATGCTGCTATACTTCATTAGGGATTGATAATACGTCTTTCTTTTCTTTAAATGCCGCTTATGGACCCCTCAACATAGTCCTTCCGTTGGAGTGGTGGTATCCCTCTTCTCATTCATTCATAAGGTAAGAAATAAATACCAAAAATGCCAACAATTTTAAATAATAACGGATTATTCAGGTTTTGTGTGTAATACTCTTTTGTGCTACTCAATTAATTCGGTATTCGAAACAATTGCCCAAGGTTCAAAAATCAACTTTTGTTTGTTTATTCCAAGTGTAATAATGAGGGCCACCGAACTGAACAAATAGTTAGAGGCAAGTTACGTACTAGAACATAGTAATATGGAAGTGACATTGTACATCTACTTACATTCTTAAATAACAAAATGTTCTATCCTTCACCCATGTTATCCAACAAATAACTAGCAACTACAATATGAACTTAAGTGCGCGCAACTCTGACGCCAAAATCTACATTGAAGCCAATTTTAATGCCGCTAACTGATTGCATTTGCATAATGACTGCAGCTACATACAAATATGTATATGTGCATATGTATGTGTATATGTGCATATATAGAAATGTTAATGTTGCGCCTGCTGCCGCTGTTGCAAATGTTGCCGTTTTGTGACACTACAGCGAGCGCTTGCCAGCACTTTAATTACTATTACCGACTAGCACTCACACACTCTCAGCTCTCAGCTTCGCATGCGTGTGTACATATTTACTCACATGGGAGTTATTAATTTTGCGGCTATTATCCGGGCTGTGGTGCTGATTTGCTGTTTCTCTTGTTGCCGCCGTTTGCTTCTGCATAATTTTCAATTTTGCTGCGGATTTCGCTAGAACAACAAAAACTGTTGCGTAAATCTACAAATTTCGCGCGACATGTTACAAAATGAATGAAACATGCAAATATATACTAGCGGATATGTTTTTATGTATGTAAATAATGACAGCAGGAAACCGTTTAATCGCAGCCGAGTTGCAAGCAAAAAAATATTAGTTTTTTCATCAGAAATTGCAGGCACTAAAGCTCGAGTTAATTTATGGTGGAATGATTTTGCTGCCACTGCTTTTGACATCTTTCACATAAATTTATTTTGCCTGATTACCGAAAAGTTTTTTATTAGATTTGGTTATGTTGGATTATGAAACCAAACAGTTTCAGCTCGCAGTATATTTTCCCAAAGAAATCGAAATATTTCATTTAAAATTTATTTCTAATTAGTTCTTTAGTGCAATATATTGAAACGAGTTGCATAAAAAGGTAGCAAACGGGAGATGCGCATGTAAAACGACAACGAAAATTTGCAAAAATATCTAATTCTAAGAGTTTTTGATTTGACTTCTGATATTTGTTGAAAGTAATGGAAGCGCTGAATTCAAATTTTCAGAAAGAAATCTAAACATTTTTGGTTTGGTTTCCTATTGAGGATTAGACGTTGCAAAAGTAGATAAACCGAGAAACATCTAAGGAAAGTCACAATGAAAGCGAACAAACTATCTTCCACACATTCAAGAAGTTGAATAAATTGATGGACCAGCTTAAGTGAGTATGTTTACATAAATGCAGAGGATCAGTTAATCCTTATGCCGCCTTAAATACTTCACTTTATGTATCGCCAGCACGCTGCAGAAGCTGCTCATCATACATTCATCTCTCCACATATGACACAGCCCATTCAAAGGCCAATGAGTGATACTAATCACTTTCGTCTCAATTCTCCCAATTTATCGTCCATCTATTTGAAGTCGCTTCAATGGCTACTCCAAAGTGATTACGAATTGAAATCATACACTTTTGTAGCATTTTTGGTATTGCTTTACAAGTTTTTTTTTTTGGATATGCACCAGCACATGCAGTTGTTGTTGCGTTTGATGTGGCCATTATTTGCTACTGTCGCCGGTAACCCTTGCCATCACTCAAACCAACTCTGCTGTTGGATCAAGTTGTAGAGCTCAATAAAGGCAACTGGATGGCTCAACAGGCGGGCAGATAAATAAAACACAACAAAAACTTGCATGCAAACATGCACATACGTACATACATATGTATATATCTAGCAGTACTTGTACATACATATGTATTGACAAATGTTAGAAATCACTTTTTCCAGCAAACAAACTTTCTCGAGACAAATGAGCTCCCACTTCAAGTATCCTTTTTGGGTTCTTTTGCAGCTTCACTCACGTTGTATTGGTTTTACAACAATTGTTTACGCACCAATAGTCGTTATTGTTTTTGTTGTTTCAGTTTAAAAAATATGCATCCATTTAAAATCACTCACCAGTCGGCGAGCAGTCAGTTAAACCTATCTACTGAAGGCAAGCTCCAAACGAATGTTTTCTAAAAAGCCGCCGCCAACTAGCAGATTGGCATGCGAGTCAGCAAAAAACAGACCAAGCGGAAATCGAATGAGCTGCACTTCCCCCGCAATGCAATCTCATCAAATCCAAGCACACATTTGTTTGTACATCGTAGCCGAAAGTGATAAAGCGACTATCACGCATTCCGCAAATCTCGTAAGTAAAATATTTCCAAAGAAATGACTTATTTTATGACGAAAGTTCCCGTCTAGTTTCATTTCTCCCAAACTCTAACAACCCGAGTCTTAGTTCAAATATTTATGTATGATTGGTCTTGTTGGTGGCAGCTTGAGCATATTTTGCTACCAATAGCGGTTGCGCGTTTTTACACATTCAGCGTCTTATTCATACTTCAGACACCATTCACGCACACACATACACAAATAATCCTCATACGCCATGCCCCGTTAATCGTGCACATCCATATGATGAGTGCTGGCCCAAAATCCATTAATGCACTTCATATTGCCTAGTAAAAGAAGCTAACATACCAAAAATATACAACCATAGCAATAAACAACAACAACAAGGGCTAAAGCGATAGCAAAAGTATAATTCATTGCTTCATTCACCCACTAAGAGTACTCGTGCTCATATTCATTGCATCTATGTATGTATGTGTGTAAGTATATTGGTATGTGTGTATGTGTCTACAAATGTATGTATGTATGTATGTGAGTAGCAAAAAGTATTGTCCAAAAGAAGTAGAGCTGAAGAAGTGTGGCATCACGTCGCATTGTGGCTGTTGCCGACTTGATTGCTAGGGCTGAAATTGGAAAGTAAAAAAGGGAAGAAGATTGAAATGCATAACTAGAGCTTGTTGCCGTCAATTCATTTGAATGGTATTTTGATATTGCCACAATAATGAAAATGCATAGAGCAACCAAGGCAAATGCAAAATGGAATTAATGAAGTGTGGACAGAAATTTGTGGTTCGTATGTAAATTTTGTTGTAATTGAGTGCTGAAATGATGTTTTTAAGAGAAAGACAATTGTGGCAATTAAAAAATACTAAACCTTTTTGAGTATGCGTTTAGTTAAGAATTCCTGTAGACAACTTTTGTTCAACACCCGTACTATTGGAGATGGTAAGGCTTCGTGCTCACATTTCGCAGTGACGAGGAGCACTCCACCGGTGCTTTCACTTGGTAATCTGCAATGAAAAATTTATTCGAATTAAGTTAAATAGTATTATTATTGTTATTATTAAAAAATGTCTACAACAGCTGTAAGAAGGGCAATGTATTTACAAGCTGTCATCATTTTCATTATTTTTATTTTTGTATTATTTGTTTATATTAACAGAATACAAAAAATAAATATAATTAAATTAGATTAGAGAATCTGTTAATAACAACAACTATCAATGCCGGGGATAACACTACAGAAAGTGTTGGTTAATTCACAGTAATTAATAATTCATTCACCTGCTTAAAGAGACGTAGCTTGGTTAAACAAAACAAATTTATTTTTTTCTAGTATAAGTACTAGACTCATTTATGTAAGTTTTACTATGAAATCGATTTTATTAATCTACTATACCTGGTAGAACCGACCTAGTTAGCATTACACGTAAAACCCATGCAGTGCATACCACCGATAATAATTCGACAAAACCTTATTAATGGAGTTTTAGCCATCGATACCCAAAGAGTACTCATATCAAAAAAGCGAGGATTCAAGGACATATGCATGGTTGTATTACAAAATCGTATTTATAAAAATTACTTGCGAAATAAGTTCTAGCATACAAACATATGTATTTTGAATGGATAGAAATCAAAATAGAACAATATATAAATTGACAAACAGCATAAATGTCAAGCGACCACAATTATGCAAACGAGATTTACCGCAGTACCATTTGTCATAGAAAATCAGTTAAAAAAAGAACTTAGGCAAAAACAATCATAAACAATGCCGACGTCATACATTACCTTGGTATGCAAAGATATATGTAAATTTACTGCCATGTATGTATTTTACAGTAATATATGTATGCGAATATAGCCAAAACAACAACAAGAAACGAGCTATGACTGTTGTGCGCCTTTTGTCACATTGAATTCGAAAACAGTGGAAAAAACAAAGCAAAGTATGTGCACATATGTGTGTGAAAGTGTGAACAATAAACAGGGAAAGCTTATTGTTTTCATTAAAAGCTACGAAGGTGAGAATGAATGGTGCGAGTGTAAATTAAGCACTTCTGTTCAACAGTGAACACAATTTTAAGTGCTGAGCCCAAAATTTTCATGCCACACAAGATATAAAGAAACTCTATGGTTGCACGAATATATGTACATATTCAGAAAAATTGTCCATGCTCCTTCATTAAAACTGTTTTTATAGGCATCCACGTGTATCTTGTTGCTGGAACTCAAAGTGTCTATGGAATAACAGATGAAAAACCGGAATGGCTGGTACTGGAAGTTCTAGTTTATTGTATATTTTTACAGCTGCTCGGTTTTTTAAATTTGTATAAATCTAGCATTATCTGCTTTTAGTTATTTATTTTAACCACCAACAAACCAAACCATTTCTACTGTTGGATTTTGCTGCTCATCACAACGATTCCAAATATGTCTTTTGCTTCCTTCCTGCCTTTTATTACCTCCATTTTAATACATACAAAATTAAATTGCACTTTTTGTTGTCGACATTCCCCCGCCCGCAACAAACTCAGATTGTTCAAGCACTTGTTCATGCACCTGCATGTCCTTCACTAATGCACGCGTCAAAGTATAGATAAAGCCACGAAACAGAATCACATTGATGCTCATTTGTATACAAAAAAAAACAAGAAAAATTGCAAAAATGCATTTGAAAAAGGTGCCAACTAGGAAACAAAAGACGAACGCGCACATTCAACATGAATAGCAAACAAACAATACAAAAAATAAAGAAAAATCAAAATAAAGCCCACACATGAAATTGATCAAGTACACGCAAATCGGCAAGGGGAAGGTGAAGTGCTGAAGCAACAGGATGCGATTTGCATACACCCCTTTCGCCACTGCGCGTTTTTCTGCACCAATATTTACGCCACATGCAGTATTCATGCTTTGCTTGATAATGTTTTTTTATGATTCCTAAGTTCTATGGTGAGCAACGGTCTCACGTAATGTCAAGTGCAGTCCTTTAGGCACTGCGCGCGTGCGCACTCGCACCACAAGCCAGCAGAGACCATCATGAGGGTAACACAGCAAAAGAGGCTGATAGACAAGTGCCAGCAGTCACAGCATCCACACAGCAATCAGCCAGCCAACCAACCATCCAACCATGGCACATTCACTCACTCCCTCACATAGTCATTCATTCTAACTGTCTTTCAAATATGTTAAGCTACCTGCTTATTATGTGAAAATGTTGTTAATATGTAATGTGGATGCCATGCCGATTTATGTGCGAGTGTGAGAAAATACGCAAAGGTGTGCATGCCTACATACATATGTATGTACATCTAATATAGATACATACATATTTACATAGGCATGCGCTTTCATATTTGCTTGTTGTCGCAATGAAAAGCTAAAGCAATGAATTTTTCGTGCATTCGAAGTGATTGCTCAGCCGTGCGTGTACACAAAACAATCAAGAAATGATGCGACTTTGACGTTGGCACTACAGCAGCTAAAGCCTTTATGGATACAGGGTTATGTATTAAGTAATTTAATAGTTGAAAGGGAAATTCAAACTTCGAGTTAAATGCTGGTTCAATGGAGATTTGTCAACTTAAGAGAGGGTAGTCCTCCACTTAAAATTTCAACCAGTTTTACAGTCACCAAGTACTCGTATCTATGTATGTGTGTAGCCGATTGTATGCCGCAAATAAGAATTTTCCAAATGAATGTGGGCATAATTTTTTTTATACTATACCTCTGATATTACATTGTTTATTTCAACATATTTCATTTCCAATGCCTGAAAAGCCGTTATCATTTTCAGTTATGTCAAAATTGAAAATCCATAATTTCCCAAAAAACCCAACTTTTCTTCACTGAAAATTTACTTTTGGCAGGCTTATTGAAAATAAAGAACGACTTATCAAGCTAAGCGGTGTGAACTCGATTCTTTGTGTTGATTTGCTCCCAAACACAATTTTTCAGTATAAAAAAGTAACACTTTTTATTTTTAGAAAATTTGAGCAAAAATAGAAGAAATTTTCTACCTTCCTCAAAATTATTGTTTCGAAAAAAAAAAAAATATTCCATCACTTTGTATTTTTATGAAATTCGCATTACGCATATATAAGTATGTAGGCATATCTACTAGGGTGTTTCGTTTTGAACTGAATTTAAGAAAACAATTAGTTTAGTCAAATCTGAGCACCTAAATGTCTTAATAAATCACTTGTTCATATTGTCCATAAAAATGGTCTGCAGAGCAAATAAGGTGCAAAACTTCGAGGCACAGGGCTTGAAACAAAGATACAAATTCATACAGATTCCTATTCAAAACCTCCCCTCTTCGTGATATCTTTTGCAAGAGATTTTTAAAATTTTAGGTCCGCAGTTTTTACCCAAAAAATCTGAATCTGAATCTTTTTTTGTTGTCCGTAAATTATCAGAATTCAGCGAGCACAAAAACAAGAGAGTCCAGCTGAAATTGAAACAACCTAAAGTTTGCGCATATCTATGCATATACCCAACCTCTTATTTGGAAGTGACATTTTTGTGAATTTGAGTGCTTAACTAAAAGTGAGGAAAAGAGTATGCACGAGCGCGCTGACAATATATTTGTTAACGCAAGCTCACAGTACACACAAACTTAAGTCACGATCATTTTGTTAAAGATTAAAAGAGTGATTTGTGTAAATATGTAAATGGTTCATTTATAATATTTGATTTGTTAGAAATTCACAACAAATTTTTTTTAGCTATAAATTATGGATTTTTAAGGGTTTTGCGACGGCTGCGTGGAAGATCAACCAATTAAAAAACTAAAAAAATTGCTTAGAGAAGCAAACTCAAAATTACAAAAACAGGTTGCATCATCATTTAATTCAACATGTCTTATCTTAGCCGAATATATTTTGAAATTTTCTCTCAGATAATATGTTATTGTAACTTATTTAGAGATAGGTATAAGTATATTCCAATCAAAGTCGATTTCTTTGTTTTAAAGAAATTCAGTATTTCCTTAACTACTACCTGTTTGATGTTTTATCTCTGTTTCTGTTAGAGACATTAAAAATAACTTTCAGTATCAATATTTTATACGTCATATAGTGGTTAATTGATTCATACCAAACCCTCCTTTGCTGATCTGCGATGAAGTTCTTGTCAACGGCACAAGGCATGTTACTCATACGACACGGTGCATCCACTTAGATTGATTGCAATTTGATAGCATTTAGTGCAAATATAGCAAACTGCGCGTATTATTGAGCAAATATTTGGCATTTCAGTTCATATTTCTACCCAGAAAGCTATCATTGACACTTTTATTAAAATAATTGCTTTTTGATAGGAAACTGGTTATTTACTAAAGTTTCTACTTGTGTGACATTCATTCAATTTATTTTTACTAATCAAAGGGTTACTATTTACTTTTTGAAGGTTCTATACCAAAATGAAATCTTTTCTTTTATGAAACACGTTGATGTTGGCTGTAGTAAAATAAAATTATTTAAATAAAGCTTCCTTTAGTATTATTTTATACGGATAGGTATAAGCTAGCGTTCCAGTCAGTGAGTAGCCATACTGCAAGCTTCGGATTACTTCAACTGAGGTGTATTTATCTAGCTTTAAACCACCCGACAGTTAAAAAAAACTTTGTTATGACTTTTCAGGTGAAAAATTGAAAAAAACACAATTTACCCATCTATGTATGTATTAAAGACTTCATCCCTTTTATCGGCAACCAGCACCCGCCACATATAAGAACTATTAGCCAAACTCTTGTAATCGCATCAAAACCAACAAGCTCCCTCAATTTGCTATTAACTTCATAAATTTTATACGCTGTTCATTCAGTGCTGACTATGCGCCATTCTATTCTTCGGCACGTACGCCTACCTTAATCCCTATGGGGCACAAAGAAGTTCGGCGTCGCCTACTAAAATATTAACGTCAGTTTTTTTGTCTGGTCTTTGTGTATTTCGCGCGCTTGTTGCTTATTGGAATGAGTGTTTGTCTGCAGGTACTTTCATAACTTTTGTTATAGCTGAATTTTCCCGTGCTTTAGTTTCATCTTTTTAATTGGTTTAGCTTGACCTCAACGAACTGATCAAAAAAGCTCGTCATGTTTACCCATGTGACACAAAGTCTGCTTAAAAATTCATTGGGCAGACAATTTTCAAATACGTTTTGAGGTAGAAAAATGTTCATGGAAAATTTAACTATTAAACACGGATCCTCACTGTTTGACACCGCTAATGAAGCCAACTTTGTGCGAGCCTTCGTTTCAGTGCCAAAAACCAATTTTACTTTAATATTGTTTCACAGTATCCCGCCCTGGTATACCTCTTGCCCCTTTGCACCTGTCGTTGTTCTCGATCTATATGCTCCGGATTACTGTGACTGTCCGCACCTTCTTCTCACTCTACCCTAACGGAATGCTGCCACCTTCGTAACGCCTCAGTTAGTGTGTGTGTACTATATTAACACAGAAATATTGTGTTATTATTCGTTGGGGGTTTATCGGACCTGTGCTTGATCTTGGACTTCCACAAAACCAAGATACAAACCAGAATGGACCTTCTATCAATAAAATAATATGGCCAATTTCCTTCCCTTTGGGTAAAATTTCCAAATTCAGGCAATCTTCATTCCCATCTCAAAAAGGTCCTATTAGATAGAGCCACACAATTTCTTGAAGGAGGTTATGCTTTGGAGTTGGTCTCAACCTATAAATCTATAAACCATTTAATACCACAAAAGCGGAGGAGCGGACAAAACAATTTACAAAAGTAAACTGAACATATGTACATTTTTTGACGGTCTACTGAGCCGCCAAATTACAACCAAAGGTTAGTCAACGTAGCACACGCTCAAATGACACTACATCAACTGATTTAGTCACCTTTGTTGACGTACACGTCATTTCATTTTCAATCAACCCAATGAGAACTGCTCAATTTCATATATTCAAGTTCACCTTCCACATAATCTAAACCCATTGCTCGTGCTCGCCATTTTTCTTTATTTTTTGTCAGAAGGCAACCACTTTCATTCAAAGTTCATACGTTTCGCATTGACCTTTGCCATGATTGTCTGATGAAGAGAAATTGCAGTGAAGCGTGTGCAATTTTCATTCACGTGCTTGGCATTTTAATAAGCTCGATGTAAGTCTCTGACAGGCGAGGCCTTGGGATAATTTCAAACCTTTGATTTGCGCGTTGTTGCCATGGTTATGTTTCGTTTATATCCATTTTTCTTTCACTTGTAGGTGTGTAATTTTGCTCTTTGTATTTTATTTTTGGAATAACAACTTTAAATGAAAATATTCTTTGCATGGACTATCTGACAGTAATACAACAAACTAGTCATGAAAAGTAATGGTCCACAACTAAACACTCCCATTGATAATGTACTAGTCCGAAAATCTAGAGAGTTGTGTGGTAATATAGAACCTTTTGGCTTGACTTCTATTTCCTTAATTTTAATTTTTATTAATACAAAAGAAAAATTAAAATAATCCTTTCAAAGAATCGCATCCATTTCCACTTTTTATTTTCTATAAAAAATCAGTTCATATTTCAATGACAGCCTTTGTCGATTTTCAGCCTATTATGATTTTCAGTAAAGCACAGGCAGCATATCGCATCCTTTTGAATTGCCTTTTCCGTACTTTATAATTAAAAACAATAATGTTTTCTTTACACTTTCAACTTATCGCGTGCAATTCTTGCTCATCACTTTCGACGCCCCATTTCCGTGAAATTTGTTTTGCGTTTTCTCTCGTATCCTTTGCCTCCCCGCTGTCCTGTTTTTCATCCATTTCCGATTTTTCATTTGCTTCGTTTAAGCTTTCCATTAGTGTCGCACAAATTAATTGTTTTTCGAACGCGGTTGTATTGCCATTCGATGCATAATTAAAATGCAAAAGTCCTTCCACGAACGTTGCAAGCGGAGATGTTTCCCCGCTCTGTCGGCTGGAGCGCGGATTTCTCTCCTATTGCTGCAGCTGCTATGGAAATCGCTTACGTATTCGAATGACGGCTCTGCGCTTCAAATTATAATTTTCTACTTCTTCCTATTTCAAGTCTGAAACAAAAATTCGCAATTGAGGTTTTGCCAATATTTTAGGATTTTTTTTGTCTAAATTTTCGTTGCATTCCAAATCAAATTTTATCATTTTACAGCTACATTGACCTTTATTTACAATTATTCTTTGAATTTAGCAACATGATTCTTAACATTTCGATTCCACTTTCTACCCATTCGCATGTATTCTTCCTTCCACGAATATTCTTACTTACTTAGAAACGCTTTTTAATCAATCCACCCTACCCTACGGTCTCCTGACTGAATTTATAATTTTTAATTTTTTATTTTTAATGCATTTCAATTACTTTCCTATCAGTATGCCCTCAGTATTGATTAATATGTCAATTGCCAATTGGCAGCCACTCATTCATTCAATTAATTTGTATGCAAACCAACAAAGTTCAACAAACGCTGGAAAAGTTTTGCCAAAGATTCAATATTTTGACCTTTTATCTTTGCAGCGCTGAGTGTTCAATAAAGTTTTGTAAGTTATTTAAGATAACAACAACTGTAATGGTATTAAGTTCTTTTGTTATATTTGAAGTGAAATTAAGAATTTTGTTTTATCCGTATGTAACGACGTTCCTGTGGTTGTAGACATTAGAGTGTTTCACTTTCTGTGGAATTTATTTTTCTTAATGAAAATGTGAAAAGTTAAAATCGAGCAACTTAATACGCATTATTTTTTCGTTTTTGAACAGTTTGTTAAATTTTGAAAATAATCGTTGACAAAAGTTAAAAAACGCTACATAAATATTTTGCCCCTCGACTTAATAATCTTCATGCTAATGCGCACTAAATTCGAAATTATTATGATAAATTTAAATTTGCCATGCGAATGCATTAAATTTGGCATAGGTGTATATCTATAATTATGGCATGCATTATTCGCACTAATACATACAAATGAATAATTGCACATTGTTTTGAAATTAGCAATAAATTAAATCGATATATTTAGACATGGTAGGTATTTGCATATTCAAACTATAAATTAATGTTAAATAATTCAGAAAAGTATTAACATTTCTCAAAAATCATAAATTACCCCAAAGCTCTGGATTGTAATAATTTTTATGGCCCGGACATGTTTCGCTGCGTTTTAGAGTTTGGAATAGATTAAGTTCAAGTAAAGCCATTAATTGGAATAATTATATATTAATTTGGAAAAATAATTCTCTATTTTGCTGGTGGCATTAGAGTTCAACCGAATTGAATTCTTAACTTGACTAAACTTTTGAAAATTCAATTCGAATGATAGGTGCCACACCTTGAGAAAGTTTCTTAAACTTAGTTGAAAATAATCAATAAATATATTTTCGCATATAACTTTCTCTCTGTTTGGTGCCTTTATTCTTCATCATTTCAACAAAAAGTGATTTCATATCAAACTCCAAGCATGTATACATATGTATGTACATTCACATGTTCACATATACTGTTAAGCAAACTCATAACATTTTCCTAGAATCATTTTTATCAAGAAATCAAACATATTAAGAAATAACAAATTGCTCACATAAAGTTACCTAAACTATATATCTAATCTAAGTATCTATGTATTATATTGAATAACTAATATTTTAGCTAAACATATGGCAATTAAATGAGACCACGTAGGTTATTACTTGATGTTAGCCAGGTTCGATAACCAACTTTCCCATTTCCTTTTACCATTCCCGACCCGATTTCCCAAAACCCGTCTAACCCCAACATGCATTGCTATATGCGACAAGCTCTTCAAAGCAATAAAGTCTGTAATGTTCTGTGGCTAGTGTCCTGCCATGTATTTCCCACAACGAAACGTGTTTATACATTTAATAGTAAATACCGATACGCCCACGTACTCACTAACGCCAACGCCAATAATAAGTCAATCCACAGCAAACGGCTCCCACTTAGAAGTGCGCTAACATAATGGCAACTCAATTACATTATTGGCAGCACGCTAAGGTCACAAGGGCTGAGAATGGATTTGTCGGATTTAGTAAGAGATTTGATAAATAAAAAAGAAATGCGTGCGTAGGCATGCAAAACGGCAGTTGGTGAATGTAAGTGCTTCAAAGGTTCGAATCACACCATCACAAGAACACTGGCATTCATACAAATTCTTCGCCGCAATTGTTTATGCTGTTGAACGCACGTCGTTGGGACATTCATGACATAATTCTGGAAAGCGTTGCGTTGAACATAAATGAAGTAGTAAAGGCAGGACGGGCGCCAAACAGTCGTGATATTTGCACAAATTAGGTAAGCCAACCCTCACAAAATATGTTATGATAAAAACATAATAAACAACTGCTGGAAAACAAAGTAGCACAAAAGCTTATTGTATGAGCATGTAAGGGGATGAGCAAAGTGGCACTTGTTTTTATACCTTTCATGAACATGAAATGGTATTATAACTTTGGTCCGATGTTTGTAAGTGTGAGAAGAAGAAGAGATAGACCCACCATTAAGTATACCGAAATGATCAGGGCGACGAGCTGAGTTGATTTAGCCATGTCCGTCTGTCCGTCTGTCCGTCTGTCCGTCCGTCTGTTTGAACGCAAACTAGTCCCTCAGTTTTAGAGATATCTCGATGAAATTTTGCAAGCAGGCGCCATTTTGCACAGGATTAATCATTTGTCGGAACCAGCAAGATCGGACCGATAGAACGCATAGCTCCCATACAATCGATTGTTCCGATAAACGGGTTTTGGCCTATAACTCTTGCAGTTAAAAAGCTATTCGAGCGAAATTTCGCAGGTTTAGTACATACTATAAAAGTAATGTGTGTAGTGAAAATCACCTAGGTCGGACCAACATAACATATAGCTCCCATATAATCGATAGTTTCGATAAATGGGTTTTGGGCTATACATGTTGCAAATAGAAAGCTAGAAACTTAAAATTTTGCAGGTTTGGTACTTATTATATATGTGATGTGTGTAGTGAAAATCATACAGATCGGACTTACACAACATATAGCTCCCATATTACCGATTGCTCCGATAAATGTGGTTTGGCTATGTATTTTTAAATTAACAATTTTGGAGAGTTTGTAAGTAATTTTAAGTAAGGATCGGACACTTAGAAAAGTTGTGCGTATTCATGAAAGGTATAAAGAGTTCGGCACAGCCGAAGACAGCCCTGTCCTTACTTGTTTTTATAGGGGGTTGAGTGGTTGTTAGGCCAACATTGAGAGAAAACACATTTTGTCTGTTTACTAAAAACACAAATCCATATGCTAACTTTCATTATACTTTGTCCGACCTGCTGTTGCTACGTACCTACTATTTATCATTCTACAAAAGACTTTAGCGTCCTCCTTTTTGCTTAACTTATTCTTTTATGATCTGTTTTGCGTTTGTTAATGTCACCCGGAAAGAGCAAATTTGAATTTCTAAGTCATTTGGGTGTAGAGCAATCTAAAAACCTGTGAAAGAAAGCTCATTCTGTATCTCCGAATTGTAACGTAAGTAATGCGGAAGCTAGGACTAGCGGTTAATTGCCACAATTCACATGAGTAAATTTAAAAAAGCTTCAAACTGATAAAGTAGTACTGGACTCATTATAAAAGAAAATACGCTAGTGGCAATTCAAAATTACACGGGCAATTTAAAAAAAGGGATCATTTATATATTATTACAAAATATAGGTAAACCAACAGTAGACTCCAGGCACATTGAAGAATCTTCATCAAATATTTATTGTATATCTAGCTATTAAGACTGTCAAATGACTACAGGAACCATATATATATTGCCAAAACTGGTCAACTGATGAGGGATATTTTTCTCACTGTATACTTGTTCCTCCATTTCGGAAAAGGTTCCACCTTCACAGGCCTTCATATATTCCCATTAATTGATTTCATTTTCATTTTGGGAGCAATGTGTGCTTTTAGAGCATCCTGCAGGCTCAGTTTAAAAAATATTTCCAGAGAGATAAGCAAAATTTCACCACTATCTACCACTTTAGAGTGAATAACTCCATATTAAAGACGTCCTTGATATATGGAAATTTAAAAAGAAAATTTAAGAGGAATCAATTTATAGCCAGGCAATTCGCTATATAATGGAATCGCAAATCAGTTGCTGCAACTGTCATCATCTATAAATATCAGCAGATATTTATTACTCATTTATATTAAGCATCTGCTACATTCGACTCTTGCAGATCTTTATTCACTCCTACAATCCAGCAAATTAATTACAAATGGACTTTTAGCAAGTAATTAATTGAAAATATCTGCCTTTACATATGAATAAAACATTTGTCCAGGTATTTAGTAAACTACGAATATCTTAATGCCTTTCTTATATATATGGAAATATGTATATATAAATCCTTATGTGGCATTCAACAAATATCTCTTGTCCTTGGTCAACAGATTTCCATTGCATTAGAATTAATTACAAATAGAATTCCAATATACTTAGAAAAGCTTCGCCAAGTAACGTTAATTATTAGTGTCATTTAGACATGCGACAAGAGCACTCAAACTTAAATACATACATACGTACAAAGGAGTAGCTGCTAGCCACCTATCTTCCTACAGAAGCCACTAGCCACACGCAAAAGTGATTGTCAGCTAAGCCATTTACACAAAATAAGTAATACCATTAATGTTATGCCAAGGCAAGTCCGGCTATCACATGTGACTTAGTATACTATCCATTGTTCTAGTTAGGGACACAAGCAAAAGAATGCTGATACGCTTCACAAAAGTTCATTATATCATTTTACTTGGGAAAGACCACACATAGAAAAGAAAATTATTATCCTAGATTTATTAAGAGTATGTATTTGTTCAATGTACATCTTCGTAAAGTATGTTTGCATGTATTAGTGCATATGTCGACATTTAGAACAGAACAATGTTAGACAACAAAAAGTCATGAAGTCAAAGAAACCAACAAACAATTTTCCTCCGAAACATATTTAATTATGAGCATACAAATTGGGGAAGGTCTAGGCAAATTGAGCGGTAAACCTTCGTTTTCCATTGGCATAATTGAGATATTTCAATAGAAGACGAGCTTGTTATATAATATCTAGTACATATACTTTAGGGTATACATACATAAGACCGTTTCGTACAGGAACCAAGTATCGACATGCCAGGAGAAACTATTAGTTTGCGTATAGAAAGATAGCTCTATAGATAATCAACCGGCTCATTGGATTAACTATTAAATGTCATGAATACAACACTAGTCCTAGGTACGATTAAACCACACTCTAAAAACATTTATATTTTACTACGTCGATTTGTAATTAACAGAAAAAGTATTTGACGATCACTGAGTCAGAACATTCGCACCCTTTAATTCAAATAGAACCCACAATTTACTTGCAGCATTTGACTCAGTTTTCTTTTTTAATTCGATTAGTTTTGGAATTAATCGATAAGCGGTTCGATTAACCAGAATAAATGAATCGATCCCATTGTACAGTTTATCATTTGCCACCCCGAGTAGCAAGTCAAAAATTCACATGAATATTCCTAAATACACTCAAACTCTCACTCTCTAAGCATAAACGTTTCATTGTACTTAGGCGCTTAAAGGATTCATGTCCACTTTGAAACAATAAAACGCTCTTAAGTAATCCAATTACATCTCATGACAATGCAAGCAAACATATTTACATACATACTAATGTAAGTGCATACCTTGTGTTAAAATATATCTAGACATTTAGGACCCAGTAGTGCGTTTCGAGACGAGGGGCCACTATATCTCATCTATTCAGTGATTTAATTTAAAGCGAAATATGCACTGTAAAACATCGTGCGGCTAATCTCTAAAGAGGGTGATGCAGTTGGCTTAAAATAATATAAGTAAATTTTAATATGTGAATCGCACTCATAGGAGTTAAAGAACATCTCGTATTAAGACCGTTCAGCTATAAACGGGTACAATTATTCTTTCCAAAGAACATGCTAAAAGAAATGTGATCAGTTCAGCCTACATAAAGAGATCAGAACTAAGATGCTAGTCGCATGCTTCTTGGTGAATCATCACATATTTAGGGGATTCACAAAACTGTCATATCAAGTCATATCGTCATATTGCCATAACTGTTATAACAGTCATAAACATTTTGTTGCTTTCTTCCATGCTATATGCGTACTAAACAGATACAACTCTGCACGGTATGTTTATGGCTCGCTGTATTTGATCAGCTGTTATGTTTACCTTCTTATTTCACAAACTCTAATTGTGATTCTTTTTTGTAGCTGCGAAATTCAGATTCCCTTGGCATTTTTAGTGTTTTCGGGCGATCAGCTGATCAAAATGAAAAATATCACTCAGATTTATGAAGGTGTGCTCACAAGTGTTATATATTTGCGTTGTATTGTTATATGATATATGACTTTATGACACCTTGTGAATCCCCTAATTGAGCCTATACTGGTCGCATTTTTTGCAGTTCGCAAGTTCGTCAAAGGTAACTCTAGTCTAAATCCAATTAAAGTCGGCTCTCACATTGATAGATCGTCCAACAGTGGTTTCTAGGGGAGCCAAACTACTTTTGTTCGCACCCTATACCATACAACGAAGATGTTCAATCATTTGCCAGCCCCGAACCTGTTCGTAGACAGGCTAACGCTTTGAAGTGAGCTAAACGAAAGCAACAACAGACGTTTAACATAATTGTTAAGAGGAGCGGAAGCAGTTGCAACAGCTACTAACATGTAAGCTCTTAGAAACGTGTTCCTCCTCCAGTGACGCCCATTCAGATTTGCCAGCTGTTCAAGGCATGATATGCTAGAGCATTTAAGCAGTTGCGCGTCATGGTGTGCTGTACAAAATGATTTTAATTAGCCTCAGACAGTGTGGGAAAACTGAGCAAAAGGTGGTATGTGTGTTAACTGGAAGCACTGCATCATCAGTGAACGTGTAAGACCAAACCAAGTGGCGTAGTATGTGCACATAAGTAAAATATAAAAGCTGATGAGCTTTTCTGGCAGATAGCCTTAAGTAGAAAGTATGCACACTGCAGCAACGAAAGGTTGGCGTCGACGAACTGCTTAATGCCGAGGACGATGAGCTAGTAACTCATGTATGTAAGTAAAATCAAAAAAATGTTTTCTACTTGACAAAAAAGTTCGGCGTTTTAGGTTGTTCTTGACAAAAATTTTGAAAACTATTTACTTGGATTCTCTGGCTTAGTAATGATCTATTTAATACATTTTTCTTGAATATGTGTGATGTACAGGCATCGACCTGTTGCATAACAAAACAAAACAGTCGAGAAATGTTGAAAACAGACTGAGAGTACCAAAGTTCCATAACCACTACTCGAAAAGTACGTTACCCGTCTTAATGCCGACATTTCTAAACGAATTGCCCAAGAATCTCACCAACTTGCATAGAAATACATAGAAAGCGTGATATAAAAAAGATATTATGCAATGTAGTAAGATAATGTATAAACTATAATAAGAAGATAATGTAACAGAAAGATAGCAGTCATCAAGACATGTTAAGTATTTAAGTATTTACCTACAGAAAAGCGTCGAAGCTTCGTGGGTTCACTTATAATATTATAATGTCTGTCAAAAATTTTAAAATTGTAAAAAATTAGCTTAATAATAAATAATTGAATTGAATTGAATTGAAAGATCAGAAAAAACAATTAGGTAATGAACCAAAGCATCAGAAAAACTAAACCCTGTGACACTTCCTGTCGGTCAAGCTAACGAAAAGGCCAACGATCAAAATCGTCTTATTGGTAAAGCGTCAATGAATAAAATGAGCGAATGAAAGCTTCACGAAATCTTAGAGCAAACTGTACGACCTTTTTCTACATTCGAAATTCGGTTGATGCGAATAGGCAATTTATTTAACAGATTACTGCAAGATGAGCCCAAACCGACACCAAGTATGAGGTGTTGAAAAAGCTTCATAGCTTAAGGCGTGGTTCGAGTGATTTGTTTAAAAATAGCAAAAGCTTTCTGAGAGAATTTTTAATCGCCTTTTTATACCCAGCGTACTAGTACTAGTACAAGAGTATATTAATTTTGTCCACATAACGGTACTATGTAACGGCGCAAAATAATCGAGTTAGATATACGGTTCCATATATGAAAGTTCTTAGGTTGAAAAGAGGAATTGATTAAGGCATGTCCGTCCGTCCGTCTGTCCGTCCGTGTACACGATAACTTGAGTAAAAATTGAGATATTTGCATGAAATTGAATACGGGTTACTTTCTGGCCAAGGTAGGTTGGTATTGAAAATGGGCGAAATCGGATGATAACCACGCCCCCTTTTTCGATATCGAAAATTCCGAAAAACGTATAAAACGAGTTAATTCAATATCAAAAGCAGCTACAATGACAAACTTTGCAATATCTATTGATTTAGATGTTCTCAGGCCGATTTTATCAAATTTTTTGAAGAAATTTTCAAATTTTGACTCTCAATAACTTCAGAACAGTTTGTGCTAGTATTACGAAATTTTGTAGAGGGCATACTATTGTTGTGTTAAATTCAGCTATAGAAAATAAACGAAATCGCTTGGCGACCACGCCTACTTTTTTATAAAAGTTATATTTAAAGGAGGTGGAGATATTGAAAAGTCCATATCTAATTAACTGATACCGCTATAATAATATAATTTGGTACATACATCAATTTTCATATTCTTTACATTATTTTTGCAAAATTTTGGAAAGTGGGCGTGCTACCGCCCACTTATGAGTCAAGCAATTTTCAAATTCGACTGCTAATAACTTCAGAACGGTGTGAGATAGGTTTACGTAAGTAGGTACCAGGTATGTTATGTTTATGTAGAGTACTACCACGGAAAATAAGAAAAATCGGCAAACGACCACGCCCCTTTTTGGACTAAAGCTCTCTAAACGAGAGTTAGGAAACCGGAATATGCAATATCTGTTTAACTGATAAAGATATAATGCTAAAATTTAGTACACTCATTCACCTGATGATGTTATTAGTGATATTTAAAGATTTTTTGGTAATATTTTGGAAAATGGGAGTGGCACCGCCCACAAGTGAATACACAAAATATCAACATTTCACTATTAACAAACCACTGTGAAAGTATCATAAAGATCTGCAATGAAAACTGATCTTCAAATAGGGACAAACAACATAATAAAATCCGTGGGCGTGCCATCACCCACTTTTCAAAATTATGTAAATATTGATTAATGGACACATATATCCGTATATCAAAAAAATTCACCAAATACGTTAAAAGTTATGGGCATGGCACACCTTCTTTTCCAAAGTTATATATAGGACATGGTATAACCCTTGAAAAGATCGATTCAGTACTTTTGGCTTATGTAAGCGGTTAGTTTTATAAGCAAGGAGCGTGGCCGCTTCCACCAAATTCGCTATTGTTTAGGCTCGGAATAGATTGGTTTTTAAAATGGGCGAAATCGGATGAAAACCACGCCCCCTTTTTCTAAAAAACTAACGCTGGGTATTTAATGTTCGGTTCACCCGAACTTAGACTTCCTTACTTGGTTTATTTCATTTTAATCAAAAAGTATCGAACTTTTAGACAGCTTTTTCTATTTTAAAACAAATCACTCCAGCCACGCCTAAAGCTATCATTTGAAGAACTTCAATTGAGCCGGCGTTTACTTTAAAAATCTATATACACACATTTATACATAGATTCGGCTCGCCTACGAAGTTCTTGGATAAAGTTAGCCATAATCTTTTACTAAGTTCGAAAGTAAAAGAAAAAAAATATTAACAACATTTCAGAGAAACAACAAAAACAAGATAAATGAAGGAAAACGCCTCTGGTGCACTTTATACACACACACATATAGTTTGTTGTACGATCAGTATTCCACCAAAATATGTGCATGTTTGCCCCAATGGGAGTAGAAATTTTACTATCAAACTTTGTTGAACGCAACATGCCAGTAGCAAAAACTTTGTTTTCCTTGCAGCTTGCATACGTAAATTTTGTGTATTTCTGGTACACTTGGTAGCCTGCGTGCGAGTTTGTTCTATGCCAACCGATGCTTGCTTCTGATGTACATAGCTTGAATGTACATGATGAGAACTCAGAAAGTTCCGAACTTGAAGGTCTTTTTGGCGTTACGCATGAGTGGAAAATATCCAAACTGATGGCTAACAGTTCACAGCGCAGGTAATTCCCAACATGTGCTCATCAATTGCCTAGCCACTACACGCACACCACACGCATACAGACGAGCATGTTTTTGTAACTGTGTGTGTGTGTGTATGTGTAGATTGAAAAGTGCATAAATGCTTCATTGGGCACATGAAAACATACAACAACTACAACTCAAACTATAACTAAAATTGCTCACGCTTCCTCGGCTGCTGCTTTTGAGAGTTACCATTAAAGCAGCGCTGCATTTGAAATTGGGGCTGGCCACAGCGTTGAGTGCGGCCGTGCTACGCTTAGCCCAGACACTTTGCATAGTGATTTATGTATGCTATATTGTCCAACAGCCCACCCCCTCCCGACTACTTTACCCATAATTTGATGCTGCTACAGAGCAAAAGTACATGAAGTTCCGGACAAAGTTATGTGCCTGTGTGTGAGTGTTTGTGAGTGCGTTCGTGCAAAACATTATCCCACTCACTTAACCGTAACGAGACTGCCAAGTGACAAACGAATGACAGTGTGGCACCATTGCTGGCCTCTAGCGACCTCATTGCCTGAGTTCTGTGTCTTTTATCGATGTCCACCAGGAAGGGAGTCATATGCGGATGTGCAGAATGGTTCGATGTTGCGTTGCATCCGGCATTTTACTCGGTCACTTTTTAACATTGCACTCTTCTCCTATCCTCACTTACATGTACGTACAGTTGTGTTAGCAGAGCTGTCAATATGGCAACCCCGGAATAGTTCACAAGGTTAAATGAACGTAGAAGTGCGCGTAAGTGCTTTGGAAGTGTTTTGTCACATCAAAACATTGCCAAATAAAACCAACAATATAAATCATTTTTAATTTCTTAGAAGTGTATTATCGAGTCAAGGGCCAATGTTAGGCAAGGGATCTTTCTGAGAACTAATTCGTTGCAAATTTCACAACTCCTGATAACACATACAAGGGCTGCCAAACGTTTGTTTCATAATATATCTTTAAGGTTAGTTTAGTTATCTTAAAGCAGCATCGAAGAAATAAAAAAAGGAAAAGGGGAGGGAAACTATTTTACTCAATCCATCTAAGACCAGTGGGTCAATAATAGATACCTATCAGTTAGATTAGTTCAATGAAATTCCTTCTTCAAAAGCTTGGCTCTTGTTGTAGGAATAGTTAAGAGAAGCGCTGCCAGATTTGAAGCATTTGAAGGTTAATCCTCTACTAGAGTCAACCTCGCTAGTGTGCGCTAAAGTATTTTTTCATTACTCTATTCCCACTGTTCGCTTCATTCATTAGAACCTATCGACTTTGTGTTTGGTGCGTGCCATTTCCACTTTTAATTTGCGTGTGACAGATTACAAGGGGTCTAAGGCAATGCCATGGTTAACACCTTGAGCAAACCTGCAATAAACACCTGCTCGCACACAATCAATAACCATTAAAAACCAGCTGATACAGCATCTGGCTGCAACAAAACCAATAAACCGCACAGGCCTCCAGCTTCGACTAATGCACCTTTGGTGCATCCTAAAACTAATGATGAGGTATAAAAGTGATTAAATAGTGGCAATTGGAATTGCCACTTCCTATGGCTATGGCTTAGCAATGAACGCTTTCCAGTAGTTGTTAGCTTTTAAGCTAATTGGTATGTTAAAAGTGGGTGAAGGTGTTTAACGGCATAGCACTTAACAAATTAGTAATGTCCGATTGTAATAAAAGAAATTGTTAGTACAGCCGTCCCTCAAACTAAGCGTTAGAAAATTTCAGCAAAAGAGAGCAGAAGCGGGAAAACTACTTAATGCTGTCCAAATGATTGATTGGTCATCTGATGTGAGCACATCACTTTGCCCTAAGAAATTAGATATTAAATTAAGCAAACACATCTGGTCATATCATTTGACGAGATAATTGCCTAAACGCACATCTGAGCAGGGATATAGTGACACTTACATATGAAGAAACAAAAAAAAAATAAGTCGGAGGTATTTGGCCTGCAAACTAAACGTGCCTAGTTCAAGCGTTATCTCATACTGCCTGAGAGTATTACACTGCAGCTTGTGTTAGAATTAAAAAAAAAAATAAAAGTATAAAAACAGCTGCCAATATATTTAATAGGTTACAATTAATATTTTCCGTTTTACCAATTTCAAAATTATTTATTATACACTCACTTACATATTTAAAAGAGCTCTTCAGCATAACTGCTTCGCAACTGTAGCTATTCTCCCGTTGTCTCCTACGGACTACTCTTACGCCTCTTTCTATAGGCAAAAACCCAAACATCATGTTGTTTTTTAGTGGGGTTGGTGGGACGTCGGCTTGACCGGCCAGTTAAATAGAATCTGAGTCAATCCTGCTCTTCGGCAGATTGCAACTATGGCCGGAAATTAAGTGGCGGAATCGCTTTGATTTTATGGTAGTGAATTAAGGCTAAAAATATTAAAATAAAAAAACGTTTTTGTAACGAATCGAGGCATATATCTTTGCTTTGCTAACGGAAAATGTCTGGAGTGGTTCGCAGCTGGCAACACTTGCCCCTATTCGGTCGCATACTAACTACCCCGAAATCCAACACCGTCAACAAAGCTCACAAACTAGCCTAAGTAGTACTACATATAGTTAGTTAAGTGGGCTTGTCGTCCAACCGGAGGTGTACATTTACTATTTAAACGGGTAATTGTGACTTTTTGTGTATGCGAGAGCATAACTGTAAGTGGTGTCGAGTGGTCGCTGCTGGTGCTTACATCACACAGCATCCAAAAGTGGTGCTTCTGGGACAATTTTTGTTGCTTTGTTTGTTTGTTTGTTTGTTTTGTGTATGCACTTGTAACTATTATTTGTTTTATTCATTTACTATTGTTGTTGCCTCGTAGCACAAATATTTCTTTAAAACATTTTTCTTCTTCAACACTTACTTATGTAAAATGCATGCGCAACATTACTTCGGGCAATAGTGCAACGTTTGTGTGATGGTAGCAGCACGCACGCCGTCAGCAGTTTGACGTTTTGCAACGCGCTCAGCATGCCAAGTGTTGGTAAGTATGTATGTATGTTCTTGTGTGTGTGCTCATATAACCTTTAACGTGTGTATGTGTGTAAGCTTGTAAAGCTCTGTGTTGCTGCTGGTGGTGTTGCGCAAGTGGCTTTTGTGCAACACTTTCTGTGAGTTTTATAAAAAGTTTTACTTGCAGCAAACGGCTTTTCAACGTGCAACGAACAGCTTGCATGCAGTGAAAGAAATTGGCAACGTACTTTGTTTGTATCAAAGTGTTGCCATAGTTAAGTGATACTCACACAAGTTCACCTTTTGCACCGATTCAGAGCTTCAGCTTTTCAAAGTGGCAGCTGACGGTCGAGCTTTCTTTTCGCTTTTACACTTCCCTTATTTGGATTCCTCGTGTCGTTATTGTTGTTGTTTGTACAAGTACACTGATTATATTAGTTATGTAGGTACTACCTACCATTCCAAAAGCAAAATAAACCAGATGTTGCCTGCACCTACAACAACTACAAATGTTTATGTTTTGTTTTGTTATTGCAAGTGAAGTAACTAACTGTACTTACACCACTCGGATACGCTATTGTTTGTTGTTTTTGTAAGCGAAGTTAATTTATATTTATGATTATGTGATGTTGGTCGTGGCACAGCGCGGAAGTGCATCACAAGGCATCGCAGCGTGTCGTCAACATGGTGTCGCCAACCTTTTTTGAAAGGTATCATGGTATACATATGGCGGCTTTTATATAGCATGTTGTTGCTGTTGTGTGTAAATTGTGGAAAAATTCTTCAGCTGCACAGGTAATACTCTCACACATGCTGGTCTGGGCATACGTAAATTTGTGTGAATGCGGATCTGAGTTAGTCTTCTTTGTGCTTTTAATGCGAGCTTTCAGTTAATTTCGAATATGTCTCAACTGCTTGGAGCTCTAAACAGACTTTAAATAAACGAAATATATGGCACGAACTCAGCACATTATTAATTCCTTTCATGCACTTGGGCCACTTTAGTAAAAATTTCCAAAGCAAATTGGCAAAAGCTGAACAAGTATGACCCCTTTTACGGCCCAAATATATGTACATCTCGGCTCTTATAGCATCATTTTATTTCAGCATTGGTCAGCTGACATCCCTTTGCTGTACTATTTCAGAGTCTAGCGTTGTTGCCAGACATTTCTCTGTTTCAAAAAGTAAGCACTACTAACAAAATAAAATATCAAGGATCAATTTTCCCAAAGTCAAAGACTATTATCTCGAGAAACCATTTATTCTATAATGGGAAAGTATTCATACGCATTTACTTTGACGCAGTTATGGGACTTTTTCTCCTGGCTAGATGTTTTACTAATTTTCGATGAAACACAGACCAGTTGCAATTAAAAACTTCAGAGTGCAATGGTTACTTAAATTTTTAAACTACAAATTGTAAATGGGCATCAGAATCATTCCTCACATGCACACATACATATTTATTAAATATATTTTTGCGGTTCAAAAATGGCAAACACTCACAAACCCTTGAGCACTCTAACATTTTATGAACCGAAATTCATTAGACGAATCTCCATATAGACGATGATAAAGACAAGCAAATTGGTGAGTGAATAATAAATGCAAACGTACATCTATACATACATACATACATACATATATACATACATATATACTTTGCTTATGTGAATAACAAAAAGCAATAAAGTAAGCAAATGCTGTCGAGTATTCAAATGCAATATGTGCATACTGTAAATATTATAATGAAAGTGTAAAGTGGTAGGTTTTGACAAACAAAAAGAAAAAAATTTAAAAAAATTGAGACATGAGATAAAAGTCATTTGTATAAGGTCAGACGATATAGTGTTTTTATAAACACACATACATACATACATACATACGTATATGCACTTATAAGTGGAACTATATGCAAATACTCGAAACTGCAAAAGAAAATTGATTGCATATATGTATGTATGTATGTGTGTATTTGCACAATCTTACCAAATAAGCAATGCAGATGCTCATACCTCTTTGAAAAGTGTTAATACATATGAATCTGGCACATGCTCAGCTGAGAGTTGTCGTTTTGTAACGGAGAAAATTCTTATCAACAACAGAATGACAGAAAATCGCTCCAAAATTGCTAAGGCTGTTTGTGGGTTTTGGAGAGATTTGGGGACGTGTCTGTTGCTAGTCTTCCAAAGTAAAGTTCCATATTTGCCTCAAAACATGAGTGAAGCAGTGTTTTGAAGTAATTTCGTCCGAAAATGGGATCAGCTTTGGAATGGACAACAATTTTACGAATTTAGTTTTAGCATGAGATATGCTCTCGATCATGCCACACTCTTTACAGCAGTAACTAGCAGGTAAGTTTACATTTTTCCATAGAACAAAACTTATTACTTATCACCAACTGGCCTTGAGCTCCTAAGCTCACAAGTATTTATACAAATACGTACCACACTTTTTTGAATGCGATCATGCATGATTGAATTTCTTCATCTACGGACGCAATTTTATATTTCTTGAACCCAGTTCAACGAATGGAAGTATTTGCAAACACTCAAATGTTCATTTCATTTCTTGTTTATTTTTTAAGTGGACTGTATGGTTTCAGTCAAATACACCTATACATACATACAACGTATCACAACAAGATCTATGTATGCATGCATTCCCTAAGCAATACAATTTGTCGGACCGTTTGGTCATCTATTTGTCTGCTTTCCTGCCATCCATGCAAAAAAGGAGATGCAAAAGCAAACACTCACTAGATTGGTAGCAAACAATAGACCACAAATGGCAGTGAAAATGTTGGTGAAACTTTTGAAAGTGCTTTTTATTGCTCTTTTTCTGGTTGTTGTTGTTTTTGATAGAAGGGCTAAAACAAATACCGAATCGATTTTTACAAAACTACAAGACGAATATAACTAGAAATATCTGTGTGTGCAAGTGCATAAATATGTATGTACATATGTATGGGCAAATCATAGATGCAGGTACTGGCACCCATAACAGGCTTCGATTTCTCTTATAACGGTGCTCATGCAGTCGAATATGTGTGGAAGTACATTGTAGATGTTCTTTAGAAAGTGTCTGTGTCAAGGATATGCCAGCATGATTTTGCCCACAGACAGAATTCCGCCAATTCCACTGACGTAAAAATTAAACATGCATATACTAGGTGCATATGTACTTGTACATCTAGTCCATATGAGATTTACTACGCTACCTATGTACATAAATATATATATATTACATGTAGGTAATGTATGTAAATACAATATCTCATACGAATATTGGCCAGAATATGGTTGGGTGATAAATTTCATCTCGTTGCAAAATTTGCAATTTCACTTAACTGTACATAGCGATAAAATAAAGATGAAAATCCCGAAATACCGTGATTTTTACAACGAGGGATTTCTTCCTTGTTCGGTTTCAGTATGTTTAAAAGGTAACAAAATCTTTAAATCTTTTGTTCAGTTAGCACATAGTTTCAGCTTTACCAAGTTCTGTTTAATTATACAAATTTTACATTTATTGATCTCATAAACAAATATTTTCACTAGAACATAAACGAATGAGTTAGTTTTATCAAAATCATCCAATTTAAAAATTAAACGCTTAGTGATTCAAAAGACGTTTAAATTTAAGTTAGTACTCGTAATAAAAAAGTGATACGCAAGTTAATTTTTTATATACATATGTACATACATATGCTCTTATTTGGAAATCAGCTTTTTTTCACACTGCTCAAAAGAAACTGGAGAATTGCGAAAACCAAAACTTAAAAAGTAATCTCGAAAATCACGCATTGCTAAAATTCTAAATATTTTCATCCCTAGTTCGTACACTGAAGGAAATGTGAATTTGCATATAACTCCAAGCCATCACTTTGTGGGGTATTTGCAGAGCAGAGCGTAATGTCTGTGCTTTAAATTGGTAGTTGTACCGTTGCCATAGTCAACTGAATTTGTAAACGTTATTAATATTTCCTTCAGGGTACTTTAAACACATTTTTTTGCATGTCTGTTCATGGATGTATGATGGCATATAGTTGCATATTTGTGTTGATTTATGCATATCGTGTGAAATTGTGTTTCCCCGATCGTTTGCAAATACAAGAAATGAGGTTTTATTGGCCTTTGTGGGCGGCAGGTGAGTTATTGATGTCCCATATCATGACACACATGCATAAAGACATTTTTGCTTAGAATGGAAGTTATGTTGTTGTGTTTTTTTTTTTTTTTTTTTGTAAAATGGATGTGAACATGCATTCCGATACATTTTTGTTTTAAATAGTTTCATAAGAAAGTTGAAATTGTGAAAGTTTTACAATATAACTTCATTTTTATGCAGAATGAAAAAGACCTAACCGTTTAAATACGAAGATGTTAGGTTGCTCAATTTTTGGCAAAGTTCAAGATTAAAACTTGCGGTAAAGGCACAACGACAATATGTTTTAACCAAGATATTTCGATTAGTGTTGTTGTAAGACAAACACTTTTATAGTTAGTTTTTAGCAAGCAAAACGTGATGTCGGTTTCATTTAGGTATACGAAATTGGAAGGGTTTCCCATATGAGTAGCCAAAAGTTAATCGACAACTGAGTTGAATTCCTGAAAGATTTCTAGATAAAACCTCTTCGGAGCAGATGTCAAGATTTAGAAATATGTATGTATATCTTTAGGAAAATTGGTGGCTCACAATGTTTTATAACTATTTGTTTATTTACAATGATATGGAGGAAATGAAGTACAATTTGTCAAGTTTAACACAACGTCTGCTGTGTCTGCTGGTGAAGACCCAGCCAAGTGACCTGAAGTGTAATTTTTGAGCTTTTCGTGTCACATTTCAGTTAATTATTTTATTTTAAAATGTTTATGTTTCCTCTACAAAGCTCTATGTGCAGACTAACCAATCTTACTTTGCATGCTTCCACTTAATTTTGCAAATGTGAATTAAGTACTCGCAGCTGAATTAAATAAAGTAGCTAAGACGTTTAATTGTATGCTAAGCTAGGTAAAGCTCAAGGAAGTAGAACATAATTTCCGCTGGCAAAGCCATATGAATGAATGAATATATATAATGAAATGGAATAAGAATGAGTGTATGTAACAATGAAGAATGTGAGAAACAAAAGCGACAGCCAAAAAATGGGCAGTGAAGGCAAGTGGAAAATAAGAAACTAAATCAGAACTAAGTTAGACACACGAATTCAACTACTCGGCTGTCTGTCAACGTTAAAGTGATAACAGGAGTCAGCCTATGCTAGATTTGAGTTTTTGTGGTATTTCAGCAGATATGCCACCATATGCTAAATAAATCTGTTAATTGACTGAGCTCATAAATCTGGACTTGAATGAAGATCCTTTATTCTCTCTGTGGCATGTTCAAAGCCACCTTAATCTAAACTTTCGAATGGATTTTGTTATCCTAACTAGTTTTGTGACCAATTCCTATAACCGTACATCAGAGAAACAGCTGATAATGGCCATATAGCTTAATACCTAGCCAAATAAGAAATACGGTGTTTGGGATGGAGCAAAGGCCAAATAGGAATATGTACCAAATTCAAACATGTGTTTGTTAATAATATTCTTACACCGAATATTCATTTACGCTTCGTGTTTACTTCTTCATTTCCATAGGGTAGTCAGTGTGACTCCATTCTTTCTTTGCTTGATATTCGTATTTTGTTTGCATATTAATTAAGTTGTTAGCTTTGACAAGTGAAGCTCCGAGCGGTAGTCTCCGAGAGAACAATCTAAAACCGGACCTGCGAATTAACACACCCACGTACAAAAAGAGAACGCACAACAATGGTCCACAAATTCAAAGAATAAATATAACAAAATGTTGTAAAAGCAATAGCTGGAATAGAAAATGGAAAAGTGTAAGCGTGTGTAGATTCATAAACCGGAGAGAGGGGCGCACAGCAGGCGGGGATCGTACTCTTATTTTAGTGTTGTTGACGTTTGTTTTGTTGGCCGTTGTACGTATTTTGCATTTCTTTTATGCAATTGACACAATTTGCATATGCAAACAAACAAACATCACATCCACTTGGACCCACATACCACCACAAATATGTATGTATGTCGGCGTGTGTGTAGCGCGTGCATGCACAAACCAACTAGCACTTACAGTGCACATATGCTATGACCCCTGCTGCGCTTTACCACACATAAAAGCTCTCTTGTCGCATATGTTTGCAACTAAAAATATTTGCATAAACTGAGGCGTCTGTGCTCAACCACAAATCTGGCTATGCAAATGCGTTTGAAGTCGTTTGTTGTTGTCCAAGTGGTTACATTATCGCTTCGATTTTCCCTTTCGCTTTCACTTTATATCACTTCGTTAAACTAAAGAATGAAACTGATAAAATTTGTTTGGAAAAAACTGCACTTCAAATAATTACAAATGCCCAACAGCACGTCTGAGTTGCAAAAGAAAAGCTCCTTACTTTCACCGTCTACATACATATAAAACTAACAAGTCGGTCACCAATAAAACCAAAAAGTGCTGATGCTTCTAAGCTTTTATGCCAGGTGAAATGCGAGTTGCATTATTTCAGAATAATCTTAGATGTTAAATGGGACAGTGACAGCTATCAATATCAACGAATGTAAGATCAATTTACTTTGTTTATGAATTGCTTAGTATTTCAAATAGTATCCTTAAGTATTTGAATAAAAAAAAAAAAATTGTTGAATTAGGGACATTGTGTTTTATGTTAAATAACTTTTTCCCGCTTGCCTGAGAACTTTTTTGAGTTTAAAACAACAAAAGCGATAAGCTTACAAAGCTCGAGTTTTGAAAAAAAAAAAAAAAAAATTATTTTAATTTTAATTCATATGTATGTATGTATGTCGATAAGCGCCTATAAAAAATCGTGAATAGAAAATGTGAACAATTGCTTACTTTACACCCACTCTAACCTCCTACTTTACATATGCGCTACTATTTCAAAATAAAACTAAAATACTACATACTACGTCGAGTGCATAAATTCATAATAATGCGCGTTATTAGATTCTGCTGCATTAAAGCCAACCACTAACCACAATCCGCAAACCAGCAACCGTCAGCCAACGGGTAACCGACAATCCGATCGGCAAGAACCCACACAAACAAAGAGGCAACCAACGAAACAAACAACTAGTCCACTAATGCAACCAAGCCAACAGTCACTGACTTGCTCGCTTACACACTCACACATTTGCATCCAAACGCACTCACAACATGAGCCATGGCATCACTGCATAAATGGTAATAATAGAAACGCAACAACAATGGCAAAGTAACTAGCAACCGACCATTATCGTTGACACGACAAGATAAATTTAGATTTATTGTGACATCAATGGAGCGAATAGAAATGGAAATGAGACTTGAAATGTGAATATTCGCAAAATTCCCAACTAACGTAGAGGAATGAGCGGCCTAACGCACTGAATGACGGTATGTCATGGCCTAGAAGGTTTTACGTTTCGATTTTGAGAAACATTTACATGCAGGCCAAGCCAACGAGAAGTGTTTCTTTAGGCAGTTAACCGTCTACTTCAATCGCGTTTAAAACAGGATGAGAATTGGTTGCTTTTTCCTACCCGTTTGTAAAATATTAAATAAAATGGAAAGTTCAATGCATTTGCAAAAAGTGGATTATTTCCAAACAAATATATGTATGTATAAGGGTGTGTCATGGTTATCTTTAATGATACGGATATGGGCATGATGTGTATGGAAAGTTTCTCAGCACCATATAAAAACTGGAACCAATAAAGATATGGCATATAAGTATTTATATAAATAAACAATAGACTTGCATTTGAGCACACTCACATTCTTGTCAGGGATGCCAACCAACGATGGGTAAAAACCTGTATAAACAGAAAGTTGTTCGTGTAAAATGTGGGTACATTTCTTCGGAGATGTACACTTTTAAACCATGTTGAAAATGTTTATGTGTTAAGGTGTGAGATATGAGGATAGATCATAGAAGGATTTCAAATATTTTCCTACCAACCATGACTAACCAGCTCTGCTGTGGTCAAAACTGCGATTCCAACAAATTCTATAATTTTTCTAATCCCACAGTACATATTTATGGAATTGATATGGAAAACAACAAATGACTTCTTGAGTAGCCAACACATTTCCTCTCTGAGTTTTTACGGAGGTGATTCGTGATCGTGTTGGAGTCTGAGATTTCAGCTCAGCTGATGTTGTTAGCTGTTGGTGGGTGGGAGAGACCTATTAACAATATGAACTCAATCATGTTTTAACAAGCAACTACCACCGTGCTATGCATCATCATGGGCGCTTCTTTGGTGGGTGGAATATTCATTCGCCCTCTTCTTATGACAATTCGTATTTTAATGTTTTTCTTCTTAATTCAAATGAGTCATCCTTTTGGCTTCACCATTTAAAGTGTCAGCTGCAACGATTTCATTTCGAACATTTTAAAATTATTTGGAAATGTATCCTCAGTACTTGAACTTTCCCATTCCGCATAATGGCACATAAATATATTTATATATGTATTTGTTGTATTTGGCCATTTCAAAGTTTATTGTTGACTTATGAAGGGTGGTAGCTTCAACAAAGGACTCCAAATTTTTCACTGTTTTTTGAGTACTAAGCTATTACACACAGCTTTCGTTCCGATGGATACAAAAATCTTCTAAGTACTTGAGGGCTCCCTCCTAAGTTTTCCAATCAAGGCTTAGCCTGGAAATATGCAATAAATTTCCCGTAAACTGGAAACCATGCCAGAGCCCAGTAAGCAAATCTGTCTAGGACCTTAGCTGAGCAACGATTTGCTAAAATTATTTCCTATCAGGGAACAGTTAAACTTGGACCCCTTGATATCCCTTTTAGAAAGTTTTTAATCAACACTTCTCAGTTTCTAAACCGCTTTAAGCTTAAGCTTACTTAAATCCCACCCAACTAATAATCAAAATTAAAATTTATGAAAAATATCTCCATAGTATTTATATTGCAAAATATTTCTATGGCCAAATTAAAATATCGAAATAAATAATGTGTCTGGATTCTGCATAAAAAATGTTGAGGAAATGTACATAGATTACGATTATTACGTATATCATGATACACCGCTATGCACTCTCTCATGCATAAATTACACATTTCTTCAAGCGAGCCAAAGTCCAAAAGGGGAAAATGCAAAAGATTCTGTAATGAGTAAATATGAATTTATGCGGAAATATGTTTAGCTTTCATTGCTTCTGACTCATTACGCCGAATGTTTTATGTAGTTGCGGACAAAATATTTAGTCAGATAAACTCGTATATATGTATGTGTGCTACCCATTTGCGAAAGTTATGAAAAATCAACAACAAAAAGCAGCTTGAAATAAACGCTAATAATACTAGAATATGAAAATATTATAATGTTAATGTATACACGTGTGTATGTGGCAGATGGAGTTTCAGTTGGGTATAAGGGTGGCATTTCTTCCGCCGCATAGGAGTTATTGAAATTTACACACACACAAGCATATATGGATGCACATACATAAGTATATGAAAACTACCCTGCAAAAACTACGACGGTCCAAGATCAATGCAAATACTGACCACTCTCGTTAGAGATAAGCCGAATGAATTTTTGCAGTCAAATGGCGATCTAGTCAGAAAACACAATTTTTCCATACCAAAATTCTTTTTGTTTGGACTAAATCCAGCTACCAAAAATATTTGTATGTGAGAAATGGTGATTTTAACTTAAAGTAATTACAATAGACTTTGTACTATATAGCGAACATAACAAGGAAAATAAGACAGAATACTGCCTAGTTGGAATACCTCTGTCAGCTAGTTCTAAATTGGAATGCAACTAGTAAGTGTGATTGCAGGGAACGAACAACTTACCCTACATGTGTGTGCGTGTTTAGTGCCAAGACAAACAGCCCCAGCAGGACTTGCCACGGATGCTGGCTGCCACTTCGGCACTGCTGCATATTGTTGTTGATGTTTTCGGTGTTGACTTGGCAGCCACCAATGAACCAACAACAAATACAACCAGACCGCTACAACTTGTATACATACCCACTGTAAACTAACCGACGCGTCAACCACCAAAGGGACAAACAACTTGTACACGAGACGTATGTATGTACGAGATGACTCACCACTGCGGCGGCACCGAAGTGGTGTGGAGTGTGACGGACAGACGTACTGAGGGCATAACATACGTGCATTCTCGGACAGACAGACAGACAGTAAGTGGTGAGGAAAAAAGTTAACACGAGTCGAGACATTAACATAAATAATAGTCAAATTGTATGCTCATTCATACAGCAACAACAACAACAATAAATATATAAACAAAAAAACTGTACACAGTTTGAATATGAAGTGTGTATTGTTTGTGCTGTGCCAAAAAGGATGCAGCGCACTCTGATGCTCTGAGGTACTCGTACTAGGGAAATACTTTTTTGGGTATCAAATATGTATGTGAGCATGTAAATAAAAAGGGATGAGCTCGTGCACGACAAGAGTTGAAAATAGCAAAAATAAAAAAAATGAAGCTGAACTAAAATAAAGCAACAACAACAGAAGTGGAATAAGAATAACAAAATACTTATAATATGCGAAGCTCACTGACAGTTAAATAAATATGTAAGTAATACGAATGCTTTCATACACAAAAGCGCTCAAGTATACCACAGACAGCTTTCGAGCCAAAAAGTATGCATTGCCAAATATAAATGTAGCGAGGAAAAGAGCCAGTTAAACTGAACAAATAAACAAAGAAAAATGGCTAAAGAATATAAATTCCAAAAACAGTAAACAGTTTTTGAAGAGCGTGTAAAACCACGTTGCCATGTCGCAAATCTCCGCTGAAAGCTCGCAAATGCAGTCGCAGCCCCACTGCTACCGCCAAAAAGTATGCAATCAAGCAAGTAGTTGAGCAGAAAGTTACACATTACCGAAAATAGCACTTGAATGCTAGTTGAGGGAGGCTCACCGACAACAACAACAACGCCAAGCGGCAGTGGCATTTGAATTGAAATAAACTAGAATTGCGCTCGTAAATAAATACCCTTGCTTGCATTCTCAAGTATTGTTGCAGATTTTTTTTTGAATTCGCCTTGGTTTCTTTTCCTTTTTCTTTCGTGTACGTTTATACGCTTTTATTTCAATCCACGCGCAAAGTTGAGCAGCAAAAACGTTGCAGGGAAATAAGGCTGTTTATAGCGGTATAAATCAAGGTTGCTATTGCTGTAATTGCTTTAACACTAAGGAATCTCTTTCACTCCTCAAACTTGTTTCATTTATAAATAAAGTTCTCAAACGTGCTTTAAACTTAAGCCAAATATTGGGATTTAAAACTTTGGCAAAAGCAGGAAACCCGAAAATCCTAAGCGCCGAAAACTGATTGCGTCATGGCGTTAAGTAGCATTGAGTGAAACTACTGTAGATTGTGATTTTCTAGTAACCGAAAGAGTTGTGTGTGTCAATATACAAAGCAAACTGCCAAGCAGTCATTAAAAAAATTATTTAAAACAAACAATTATAAGTAAACCACACTATATCTGCTCATCGAAATGTTCAAGGAGGATCAGCCTATACGCGTGGTTATCACAGGGGCTGCGGGACATGTAGCGTACTCCTTGTCAATGCTCATCGCCAGCGGTATTGCGTTTGGACCAAAACAACCACTGATATTTCAACTGCTCGATGTTCCCACCGAAACTGGAAAAATGGAAGGTCTAATGATGGAACTTGTAGACTCTGCGTTCCCTTTGCTACGTGAAGTTATTGCCACTTGTGATCCCGTCGTCGCTTTTCAAGATGTCTCAGCTGCCTTTCTTTTGGGCGCCAAACCACGCAGGGTTGGTATGTTGCGTCGTGAACTTATCGAGGATAATGTTAGAATATTTAAAGATCACGGCATGTGTCTGGAAGCTTACGCACGCAAAGATTGCAAAGTAGTTGTGATAGCAGAGCCCTGTAATACGATGACTTATATTTGTTGCGAGAATGCGCCTTCAATACCACGTGAAAATTTTACGGCGAATGCACGTTTGGATCATAATCGCGCTCTGGCCGTAGTTGCAAGTAGATTAAAAGTTCCTCCGGCATTTGTGAAAAATGTCGTTATTTGGGGCAATCATTCGGACGCAATGCATCCGGACGCTTCGGTTGCCAGTGTTTTGGTGAATAATAGAAACCATCGTGTCTCTGAATATTTAGCTGACGAAATGGTGCATTTAAAACATCAACTGGCGGAGGTGGTGCCAAATCGTGGTACCGCTATACTTGCTGCACGCAAGCAGTCGTCTGGTATATCGGCAGCGAAAGCAATTTGTGATCAGATGCGTGACTGGCTAACGGGTACCCCCATAGGGACCATGGTTTCAATGACAATCTCATCGGATGGTAGTTACGGCACACCTAAGGATATTTTCTTTTCATTTCCGGTTGAGATACAACGTGGGAAGTGGAATATTGTGAAAGGCATTAAATTGGATGAGACGGCAAGATCCAAGATCGATATAAGTGGTAAGGAGCTGCTGCAAGAGAAGATGGCTGCACTCATGGAGTTGGGAGAAAACAAACAAACTTGATTTCTTTTATTCGTTTTTGTTATGAGTTATACATGTTTGGTGAATACTGTTAATTTTTGCTAACAATAAAAGGCTTGAAGAAAACACAAACTGGATACTCAAAAAATGAGCAATTCAAGGCTCCGAGTATCAGTGGTTCTGAGTGGTCGCTGTCTCTAAAAAATCTCTCCGCGCGTTGTCACGAAACATGCTGCAACGATGTTAAATTTGTATAAATACTTCACTGTGAATTTCATTTCATACAAAATTTGACTGCCAGTCGGGGTCCGTTTAACTATTTTTAAATATTCAGTTTAAAGCTTAGCTTTTCGGAAACAATTACAGTAAACACAAACTTTTTGCAAAAACAGATTTAAAATTGAGTAGTAACTAGCAATTAAGATAATCGTTAAATTGAATAGCTTTCGCAAACGGCTGGCTATAAAAACGACTTAACGGAAATATTTTACAATGGAGTTAAATGTATTAAAGCATTGAGGGGTGGGTGGTTAATGCCAGCATACATGTTGCACAGGGTCATCTTTTAAGCCAGACAATTTCTGAGGCTACAGATATTGCGTGAGCTCTCCTCTTCTAGGTGAAACCCGCATGTTATTCAAAGCAAAAATAAGCTCCTAGACAACAACAACAACATTTAAGTAAAAAGCGGGTGAATAAATCTATTAAAAAGCTTTGCAATAGTTTTATTTACTCTTTCAATCAGGCCCAGTGGCTTGATTTCCGCATTTTTCGATTTGTCACGCACAATAAGCAGGTATCCTCGCCCTCCTTCCACCCGCGCCCTTTGATTTAACAGCTAAACTCGCAATGTATGCATTGCAGTTTTATTCGCTTTTCGCATCAATGATTGTGGGCAACAACAAAATGCTGCTGGATGTTGTTGTTATGGCCACAGCCACAATAGTTGTTTGTTATTGGCGTGCGCCCTTCTTGCACACACACACGCCTTCCTACATGAGCAAAACTTTCCACACACGTGCACAAATAAATGTATGTATTTCCGTTATTGTGCATGCGAATGTATGTGTATGTGTGTGCAATCAAAAGCGACAGCTCGCATTGTGAAAAATCTACTCGAACGAATGAATGATTTTTATTTGGGTGCAAGCAATTCGGCCTATGTGTGTGCTTGTGTGGAGCTATATGTATGTATATGTATATGTGACAGCAACAAATGCGCCGGCAACATCAGCGACCAGAATGATGACGCCATAAGCAACAACAACAAACACATGTATGTACATGTAACTAGACATCCAAAACACTTGCACACGGCAGTGGCAAAATAACGCCAACGACCGAGATGACATCCGCCAAATTGGCGCCAATCTCCACTGAATTTCGCCATAAACACAAACAGACGCATATAAATATTTAACACATAGGCAAACACCCTCCTACCCCAGCTGAAACTGACTTGCATTGCTTATTTGGCTAGGCAACTATCTGTGCGACGGTCTGTCTGCTTCGTTCTTTGTTTCTATACATATACATACATACATATGTATGTATGGAACGATATATGTATGTATGTATGTATATGTGAGCTTTTATGTGCTTTTTAGTAGTAGTTCTATTTTCTTTTTCCTGGTACATTCATTGAATTGTAGTTCGAGTTAAGGCAGTGATGCTGAATTGAGCACGATGACTGTGTTGTTGTTTGTTTATGACTACAACGACGACAGCGAATGCGAATGAAACGACGACACTAACGCCTCCACCCCCATTAACTCATGAATGAATACAGGGTTGCAGAAAAGTTATAATATTCGTCTACTGAATATCAAAAAGACAAAGGTTTATTTACCGGGATTGAATTTAAGGGACCTCAAAACATCACACTCATAGTAGTTATTACAATTTTACCAACTACGATAATCACTGAATTGGTGCAATGATCAAACTGGAAAATTGTCCGCATAATGGCTAAATGTCTACTGATGGTACAAAATATTGGAAAAATCCTGGAGGTGCAATCAAAAACATAGGTCATAACTTAAGTTTGAACAAAGCTACCACAGGGGCCGTAATGAAATGAAAAGCGATTATATTAACCCAAGGTTTTTCCTAGAGGGCATGTATGTGATCTTCCATGACATGGACAAAAATTTATTAAAAAAGTGTTAAAATTACATGGTTGCTTAAATCATTTATTATGTCTGCATAAAACTTGTGCATATACAAAATTTCCCTGCCTTACTTTAGTTTGAACAATATTATTTGCTTTAAAAATCATTTTCCCTTTTTCATAATAACAACCATTGTTTGAGATAACCTTGAATTATTTCAAAGTTTATATTTCAGTTGATTCAATTAGGTAAAGTCAACATGTCACTTAAGTGCCCTCAAATAGCATAAGAAATGCTTTCTTAATTCTCTCCAAATAATCTCCTGACTAAGTTTGACTAAACTTTAGCCAATCTCTTATTCACTTGGCCGAGCGAATTTCCTTTTAAAACTTTTTATTCCGGCGCTTTCTCTATGAATGCATTCGCCTTTAGAGGATATTCTTGTGTGTGTTAACTTACACAAAAGTAGTTCTATCCTTCTTAGAAGCACATAATAATATTTTTTAAACGATTAGTTTAGATCAAAAACCATATTTGCCTTTTGTGCTTACAAATTTCAATGAATTGACCGTTTCCTATTAGAATTACAAATGAATAAGAGACGGAAAATAGGAAGAACACAGCAATAAAGTGCAGTGCAAACGAAGCGTCTAGCAAATTGAGAGATAAAACCTAAAAGCAGACTAATATATGTATACACACATACAAGTATACATATGTACATACATATATAAAATTCAGTATAGGTACTCTAAAAGGACAAACGCTGTGCTCTTCTGGCGATTGTCATGGCAGACAAAGGCAGGCTTTGGCCACAAACACCCAGAACAGATCTGAAGTAAGTACTCGTACAATGTTGAAAGTATGAACAGCATTATGATTTTTATTTCTTTGATTTCATGACTGGACATTACACATACATAAATATATTCTATATCAACGGACAAAATTTAACATTTATTCAACTACGAACACAATCGACTTGCCAATGATAATGGTTAAAGGCTACTTAAGTTAGCTTGAAATAAAACAAAAAAGTCTTTAAATGTGGCGCCTAGCTCAACAACCAAAGAAGAAGAACAAGATGTTTGTAAAAAAATTAGAAAAAGACTGTCATAGAAAACCAAAATGAAACTGAAGGCTTAACAGTCGTGGCGAAGAAAAAGCGGCTGCAACAGCGCTTATCGAAGATGTCGTTGGCCGAGTGAGAGGCTTTGAGGAGCAAGTTTGCCCTAATAGAACCAAGACCATGAGGCTGTTCAAGACTACCCCAAGAAGAACAGATTTACTTAAATGATTTTATTCTTGGTTTATTATAGATGTGGTTATTTAAGATACTCCTTGAACCATCTTTCAAATTACCCCTACCGAGCGTAACATCCGCAACATCACCAAATACAAACAAAATTTGTTCTAAATGTGCTTACACGAGGTGAAATAGCCATTTTATTGCAGTATTAACATTCCAAACAAATTGCCAAACACTGTCTAAGAAATAACAAAAATCTGTGTCGCCACAAAAATTTTGCAGCTATTCATAGGCCAATTTCAGACTGGCCGTTGTAAAGTTTCTTCTAAACGAACGGGATAGAAAGAAAAAGAAAACCGGTAAGTATGTAAGCAGTTGCTTATTGGCTAAGCATCACTCTTTTCCTCACACAATTCCACTACTCATTCATCAAATTTTCCATTGTGCGCCAAGTTTTGTTGTTTTACACTCTTCGTTGAGTAGTTAGACATGGCTCGTTTCTACAACTTACTCCTTTATTAGAACTGTAAGATGAGCGTTTAAGTGAAAAGTGTCCTGCATTTGTGTTCATTGTTGAATGGACTGCCGTTACTTTGCCGCCACGGCACGAAAACAATAACAAAGCACAACTTTTTCGTCTGCTTTTGCAAGATAGCTGGCTACTTACCAACAAAGCTCTTTACTTGCAAACTGGCATACATACATACACACATACATATATAGTTGCCATACAGCTTATTTACATAGTTGGCCTGCTTATGTTTGCCCCTTTATCTCCATCCATCATCGGTAGGCAGACAGATAGCAAGAATCAGCCAAAGTTTTTACATCTTCACTTATTAACATTTAAGACGATTCGCATTTCTTATTTGTACTGAGCATTATGTGTATTATATATTTGTATATATAGCATTATTCTGTGAGTATTAGCGAAGCTTACAATTTGTGATTTTTGTTTAGTTTTTACTTTAACTTTAAAATCTATACTGAATAATTTTATTTATAGAGTTAGATCCTCTTCCCCATTTATGCTACTACGCTTAGTACCCTGGCTTGTTTGTGTGTATATCTTTGTTCCGTCAACAAACACACATCTTAGATGTTTTACTATTGCCAACGCTATAAAAGTTGCAGACTTTGTGACGCCTTCTCAAATTTTTTATTTACATTCAGAACTTGCTGCAAGTTGATGGCAAAAAATATTGGGCTATTGTTTCATAGGTTTTGTTTTTCGTTTAACGTGATAGAAATCCGAGTTGTATCGTATTTCGTAATTATTAAAGAAACCATCTGCCGAGAAGTTTTGCTTTAGCTACCTAAAACAGCCTCCATCCATTTTACTTTTTAGTTATCTTTACCCTACCATTTCGTTTCTACTTTCTTCATACATCTTCTGAACCGTTTTGCTTAGTCTTTCCACGAGACACTGGAGTGTATCCGGCTAGTTACCTTTTTGACTTTATAGAAAAATCCCTGCTGGGTTTCTCTCAGTGCATACTAGCACGTCTCATATTGTATAAACATACAACCGTTATAGCTTGTAAGTATGCGCTTTATGGCTGCTGATGGCTTCATTGGCGTTTTGTCAAATACAAAGTTCAAATTTTTATTAGTTTGAGTAACTGACTTTTACGTCCATTTCCTTGCACGTTCCACCCCTAAAGCTTCAGGACCGTGCTTGAGGATGGCATGTGACTTTGTTTTTTTTTTGTTGTCTTTTTATGACAATCGCGTTCAATGACTGGTACACACCAATGCGGTTGAATATTTATTATCCATTTATATTTTTGAAACAAGAATTTTTCTATTTTTGTACAATACTCATATACCGATGTTTTATTTGGGGATTTAATGATTTTATTTTTTTTTATTATTTTGCTTGTCATTATATTTAGAAAGGGTAATTAATACTACTCTGCTTCTTCAAAGAAGTTCATAATCCCCAAATGGAGCTCGTATACACTTCATCCGTATATCCCTTGCATGATTTGAAGAACCGACTAATTAGGACGTAGTCTATCAGAAGCCATATTTTGTAGTCTATGCTTTAATAGATTTTGGCTGAAAAGTTTTTTCTATTCGATGTGTACATATGTACTTATATGTATGTACATAACAAATTTATTTAAAGCAGTGGTTTATTATCGCTCTAGTTTCAGTCAATAATTTCTGATTATTTGTGGATAATCCCTGGGAGCATTAATAACTGCATTTACTTTCAGAAACAAGCAGATAGAGGTCAAGTTTGCTCAAGCATAATTTTCAATCAAATGTATAACAGCAAAATCGTTAACCACCCAAAATGACAAGTTCAACGACCAAAAAAAACTCTTTCATAAATTGAAAAATCCCATAACAACAACTATGCCTTAAGTCAACAACGAACGCAGCGAATAACTAACATTCGCGCTCACCATCGAGCCCATCTAATATGCCATTGAAAAATTAAATATTATCTCACCGGCATTCACTGAACGCATTTCAATAATTTCCCAAATGAACGTGGGCAGCAGTAGCTTTATATAATCGTGCTCGTATACATACATATGTTACACGCAATATATGTACATATGTTTTAGGGACGCCAACAAAGAGATTTTCTGGTGCCGCAAAACATGGGATTGAAAATTTGTTACCAAAAACTAAGCAGATGTGATTTATAAAATATTTCAATTTTCTTTGTTGATTGTGTTACCAAACTGGGGGTCTACCACAATAAAAAATATTTACAACAGAAACACGTCTTAATAAAAAGCAATTTAATATTTTTACAGCAACATAAAATATCCTCTAACAACTTAAACCTTTCTAAAAAATTGATTTTGCGTTCTTTTATTTTTTAAACATTTAAAAGTAAAATACTTCCTAGAACTTTATCTTCACTGGTTGAACTTAATCTATTGGAGAATAGCGAATACACAAACCCTGGAGTCTCGTTACTAAAATATAGAATATATATAAGAACGGGATTGTTAAAATAAAGAAGAAAAGAATTACATCCCTAACTTGTATGTAGATATAAACGAGGATACACATGCATATATGAGAGCAAATTAAGCACAGCCTGCGGTTAAAATTGAAAACGCTGCTTTGTTCGACGGCTTTAGCGTAACCAGCAATGACACTAACAAAGTTACAAAGTAGTCAAACAATATGCTTTTAGCGATTTTAACCACGTCAGTTTTTCGTGGCAGCACGTACAGATATACATAAGCATTTCTATGCCGATAAATAAATGTCCGGCAATACAGCAATTCATACACATACATATGTACGTATGTATGTATGTATGTATGTATGTAAGTAAACGTATTATTTCCAGCAGATTAGTTGAATGTTATATACCGTGGAATAATGGAATATCGAATGAGCGCATGTGAAGTAAAGCGAATTTTCTGATATTGAAATATCGGTCTATTCGAAAGAATCATAATCTATCACACAGCCAGCGCAGAAAGTAAATATTGGGTAAATTAAATCGCTCATACGCCATGTCACACAATATTGAACCAGTGCAATAATGACCAGCATTGAGCTAATGATAATTACGTTTATAGTTGACAGAGTGGCAGTAATGTGCATACCGCAATAATGACAGCACATACATATATATATGTTGAGCTAGGTTTGCCAACTTTTTAGTATTTTTAAAATTTCGGGATTTTTGGAAAACTATCCGACTTTAAAATAAATAACAAACAAAATTTATGACTCGAACAAATAAGTCAGTAAGGCTTTAATAGCCAGCTTGGAAACAGAACCTTTAGTGAGAAAGTTTGTTTATCGCTGCGATTCAAATAAATTTCAAAAATCATAATAAATATTTACTATTATGAGGTGTTATAAATTTAAACTTAGTTATAGAGTGTATATTTACATAAAACGGGTTGTACCCAATACCGGCTAAATACATATATTTTATAGAAATTCCAAACTTTTGATGAAAAAAATATGTCCGAACTTAAAAATTCCGATTGTGGATTGTCCTCAGTAACATATTTTGAAATCTAGAATTAGCGAGAGATCTCGAGATTAGTATCCCTAATATGGGAATATTTATTTAATAGTGTGCATGTATGTATGAATGTATGTGCCCACAAGTATATGTATGTCATTGCATTGCTTGACAACCCACTACGCCTTTAATTTTTGTGGTTACTTTGATTTATTTCCGTACAATTAGCGCCATTTATAATGACCAAAAGATGTTGACGCTTGAACTTCGCGACTTGACCACAACAACACCAATATTTGGAGCTATCTACATATGCGTGCTGTTTAATAGTCAGCCGCGACTAATTCTATTTCAGTTCACTGTGATTCCGTCTCAAGGTTTAATAAAATACGTACTCCATCGAATTAATATATTGCATTCTATACATCGGCATTAGTTTACATATGTACTTGGTGATACCATATTTGCGGCTTGTTGCATTGTTTTGTGAGCACTTCCGAGATTGTTAAATTTCGATATTTTATGAAAGCCAATTGAAGGTGGAAAATTTGATTTCGATCGAAACGACAACATCGAGTCTGAATAACACATAGACATATACCTTATAAATGGCAGTCCAGATCAAGCAACTTCTCGTAAAAATCTTAAAATAAGCGGGAAAACTGAATTCGATTAGAGTTACATAAGGTAAACTATCACAAAATTGCTTCATTAAGACAGTCAACACTTTCTAATTCGATACGTAAGCTAAAGTTAAATGCCACAAATTGTCTAGCAAACTTTTTGTCATGCCAAGTGAATACGAATGTGTGTATTCTGATAATTAATTACCTTCCATTATACCCATACACACACGCAAAGTGGCCTTGTGGCTTTGCATTGTGTTGGCGTTCATATACATAATTAGCGGCGAGGCGGAGAAGCCTACGAAACTTGGTGATGCTTGCGGCAGTTAGTGGGGGAGTTGCTAATAATGCTCATTCAGCATATAAATAATTAAACTCACTCATACTTAAACATATTAGCGTGCACAATTATTTATTTATTAATGCAAATTAGTGCAGCTGAGACAACCTTTTGATTTATTCATGAGTTTTAAAATGATCAAAAGTCGAAACTTACTTTCACACAATGAGGATAATTTCCTTGACTCAATAGTGGATCTTATACCGCACTTAGTTATTGAACTGTTTGTGTTTTTTTTTCTGATTTAAATTCTAGTTAAATTGATAATATTCTTGTTAGAACCCATGTTCTTTGCTTGTATGTATATTTCACAAGCTAATAAAAAAAATTAAACAAAATAATAATCCATTCGTATGGAAATATAAAAAAATCTGACCAAATTTGCTCTTTTATTGAAACAATATGTATCCTTCTTCTATACCTTATAAAATATTTCGGTGGCGCGAACTAAAGTCAACGGAATTAACGTCAGTGACGTTAATTCGCACCCCAAAAGCGAATTAAAGTCAGTGACATTAAGACGCATGCCAAAAGCGAACTAAGGTCAATATTTTTAGCGAACTAACGTCATTGACATTAATTCGCATTAAGAAAGCGAACTAAAGTCAGTACATTTTTTTTATATTCCAAATTTTCATTTTTCGTTATCACCTTCGACTTATGATCATTATATCATGAATCTGGGATTGACTTAGGTCAGATCCCCAATTCGGGGTGTGATCCATGGTATTTATGTGCAGAACTCCTTTCCGCATTGGCGGCCTTCGGCCGCGCTTCAAAAAATAACCCTGGGCTACGCCATTCCAACTCCGGGTGGTTGCCATAGCCGTGGCTACCGCCACGGTGATGTCCTTCCGCGTGCCACTCTTTTCTCACAGGGTAATGTGATTACAACAACCACATGAAAATGACAGAAAATTCTGAAATTTAACTGCAAATATCTCGGAAACTACTAAAAAATATTGGTTCAGCGGAGTTATATTCATGCTCCTGGGACCAAAGCGCGTCTTCTGATACATATCTCAACATTTCTGGTTGTGTATTAGCGCTCGGTACCCCACGTAAACGATTACCCACGTCTAGATTTAGAATCTGAAATGAGATTTCTTTCAACCGTTCAAAAGTTATTTGCAGTTAATGTTAAAAATGTTCTGTCATTTTCATGTGGTTGTTGTAATGGCACATTAGGCTGAGCCAAAAAAGTGAAAAAGTGGGAAACGTGGCACGCGGAAGGACATCACCGTGGCGGTAGCCACGGCTATGGCACACACCCGGAGTTGGAATGGCGTAGCCCAGGGTTATTTTTTGAGGCGCGGCCGAAGGCCGCCAATGCGGAAAGGAGTTCTGCACATAAATACCATGGATCACACCCCGAATTGGGGATCTGACCTAAGTCAAATTTTCGCCTGCGGCGCTACTTCGTCGAATCTCAAACCCAAATGCCTCAATGACATTAATTCGCATGTCCAAAGCGAACTAAAGTCAAAATACTATACGAATTAACGGCACTGACTTTAATTCGTTTTTGGTCATGCGTCTTAATGTCACTGACATTATTTCGCTTTTTGGGTGCGAATTAACGTCACTGACGTTAATTCCACTGACGTTAGTTCGCGCCACCAATATTTCCAGTTTGGTGTAATACTTGTAAGAGATAATAATTGTTAACAATTTTCTGCCTCATAACGCTCGTGGTGTGCGTAGTTGAAATCAAAAGTGGTCACCTAGCACAACGATGACAATTTATGAATAAGAACATAAAATAAAATAAAATAAAAGAGCAAAAAAAGCAAAAACGGAAATCCTGAAAATATATATCCACCGAGAATTTCCCCATAGGACGATTCTGTGTTGTAAGTACTTTCAAGCGGATGCGTTTACATTTTTTCGACAAATTAAATCTGTGCAATCATTGGAATTTCATAAGCCGATGACGGTTGGGAGCCAGCGGTGATGAGAGAGACAAAAGGCATTAAAGTGGAAATAAGACTTTGAAAAGCTAACAAAAAAGCTTCATTTAAATTCATGCGAAGCTGTGTGCCAAAAATTTTACGTCTGCACTTTGTTTTATTTGCTTTAAAATTTCGTTTTTTGCTTTTAAAAGTTTTCTATGCTTTTTGCTTTATTTTAGTCCAATGGTCACAAGTAGCTGAAGGGGGCATTTTATTGCAGCAAAGATATTTTCAAAGTAAAACAAAATACTCCCAACTGGCTGTAGCCAAAGGAATTGAAATAAAGTTTTATAATCTTTTAACAGTCTGTCATGCAGACGACACCTAAATAACCTCTGGAGCAAGATAAGGCTGCTTTGGAAATTTAGAAATTTTTTGTTTGAAACGTGTTAATGATAATAAAAGTATCTACATAAATGCAGGAAAGTCGTAGTTTCGGAGAAATACATTCATACTTATATATGGCTTATGCTATTCTTATGAACTTTCACTTTTTCCCCTACATTTAAGATTCGTAAAATATTAGCTACGCTTTAGCAAATATCTAAATTCACTTTTAACTTCATATAAACACATGTAAATACATATCTCTGCCAGAGTCATTCGTCGCCTAGCACATGTGGCAACTTTTTAGCTATCTCACACAGTTTATGGCACACATAGATCACAAAATATCTCTAAACACTACGAAACAATTTCTTTGCCAATCATTTTCTTGACGACTGCTGCCATTAAAGCTGTGTGTTTGTTCTCATAATTTGTGAAGGCATGATTGATACTAAGCAAAAGGCACGCGTTTTACTTTACAACACTACCTCGGCAACACAAGGTTCCTGCTTTCTCAATTTAGTGTTGAATCCTTTTTTAAATATTTGGGTCACCGATAACTTCTCCTCCATTTAAAACATCTGTGCACAAAATGCTATTCTATTTTCTATATTTCTAACATCACTGCTCTCTATATGTGTGTGTCCCTTTCATGGCAAAGCCAATCATACACCGGTTCTATATTGCTGTGATTTATTAAATTTTTTTATTCATTCGCATTGTTTTGTTTTTCTATTACTTCGCGGAACTAGGTAATATGCTGTACATATTGCTAAACTTGACTGACCTTACGCTCTAAAATTCATTTCGATTGTCAGTTCGATTGAGTGCTGAGCACTTTAGTCAATTCCCAATTTTTGCTTGGCAAAAATACATTTTTTTCAAAATCCTTTTCTATGTTCGAGTACCATTTCGTTTTCATTCCCTACTATATCATATTCGATCTTTTTTTCTTGTTTGACTTCACAACCCAACACTCGAACATGTTCAATCAGCCATAAAACAACAAAGAAAGCACTTCCCGAAAAAAACGCTATCCTACAAATTGTATTTGTAGCTTTTCAATTTTTGTTTTTTTGCTCAACATTTCTGTTCGTCCATCGACGCGACTCATCCTGCAGGCGATTACAAATTTGCATTCTCACATACATACATAAGTAAATATATTGTATACATATGTATATGAATTTTTGAATGTCGAATTTGTACGGTAAGTTTTGCTCCGGAAAAGGACATCCTGCAAGAAATTTAACCTCAAGTTCATTCAACTACTCATAAGACACTAGCCAAAGTCCTATCGATTTACCCTCTAAGCGATTGAGGAAACAAATCAGTTCTTGCAGGTGTTGACACTGTTTTATTGAACTAAATGGCTAAGGTACAAGTAGTTTTGTTTATTAACTAAAATTATAACTGGATTTTTAAATATTATTAATCAATCAATTAAAAAAAATATGACTTAGACCTACAGCAACACTTTATTACTATGAAGTTTTCAATACTTGCGATAGGCTCTTCTTGCAGGGTAGCTATGTACCTGCACCTGTACTCGTAAAAAACTGGCATATCCTCTGTTCGTAAGAGCACTGTCCCATTAAAGTAAACCCATAGGAAAATAATAACTAAAGTGAAAAGTTTATTTGAAAATCGGATTTTATGCTTTAAACAACGTTTTGATTCGACTTTATGAGTGAAACAGGGAGAGAATAATTCTGGCGGTGTAAGAGAGACAAACTCAAGTTATATGTTTATTTGAATGTAGCATTACTTTAATATAAAAAGAGAGTTAAACATAAATATTTCCAATAAAACCACCTTAAAATTGTTTGCTGAATTTAATACTTGAACCACAAAGCATTTCAATATAAACATAAAATCGAGACAACCTAATTAATAGAATGCTATATATTTCGAAATACTGTAATTGACTTGTAATTAGTTAAAAATAAAATGAGGTATTAATGGTTTACATTTTCTTTGTTGCAATATTTTTTGTGTTGTTACGCCTTTGAACTCCAAACATTACTTTAGCATTTAAAAGCGTTTTTTTCATGTTGTCTCGCCGCTAAGCGGTATAGGAAGATATCCCCAGGGCATACTAAGTTAATTGTTCTATTTTTTTATACTCAGCTGACCAAAACTTACAGAGTGTAATTATGTTGCTCGCCAAGCGGTAGGCCGCTACGACATAACGTAATCGAGATCGATACAGAACTATGTACATATGTATATCAAAGAGCTTAGTGGGAAAAAATAAATTAATTTAGCAATGCCCTTCGAGGTATCTTATTGCCATGTTTGTTGCGGTTTTTTTGGCATTAAAGGCCATTTTTAATTTATCGAACTTAAAAAGAAAGGAAAGTACCTAAGAAAAATGAAATAAATCAGCTTAGAACAAAAATTATTTTGTAAGAGAAGAACATGATGAACATATATACATATCTTACAACGCGTTTATTTTAAGAACCCTAGCCAGCAATACTTCGAACACAATTAGTTTATATCATGTTTGTATGCTTCACTTGCTCCAACAAAACATTTACCCACAGCCGAGTATATAAAGTTCGGTTACTTTCGAACTTAGACCGTATTGCCTGTTTCTATATAATTGTTTTGTTGTTGCGATCTTTAATATGATAAATATAAATGTACATAAAATTGTTGCTTCCGTGCCTTTTATGCTATTAGCATTTTTCAAAAGTACCAAGAATTGTAAAGAAAGAAGAAAAATTATTTCGTTTGTGTCTGCGCTTGTACTTCTCAGTGGTTGGCGTGATTTATACGTTCGACTTGCAAGTAAAAACTTTTTAATTGAAACCGCTTAAACAGCAAAATCACTTTGTACTTATATTTATATGTACATATGTTGCAGAGTATATCTGTATCACATCCATAAATTCAAACGTTAGAGATAAACTCCTTCTAGCAACTTCTCCCACCTCCACCTACAACAACATGTATAGATTGCAAAAGCATAACAACAAAAATATACCTTAAAAAAAATCATACAAATTATGAAACATTTAAGACAATAAAGAAAAATCTGGAGCGCCATAATAAACAACCTCACCTTGCGCCTAAGGCAAAATGATGTTGCTGCCTACGAAGCAAATAAAATGAAAATAAAAACTTAACAAAACGTTGCCAAATTGCAGGAAATGTTTCGGGCCAAACAAGGCAACTGTTGTGAGAAAGCTGTAAGAGGCGGTGGGGTCATGGTCTTAAGCTATTCAGCTGAGTAATCGAAGCGAGCGTGGGAGTAAGAATATTAACGACGCCATGATTTTAAAGTTGCTGGTGAGGCCGAAATAGCCTTCAGCTTTGTGTTCGAGATCAATATTTTTCAATGTTTAAGTGCAGCACAAATACAAAACAATTAAAACATCGAAGAAAGTTTAGCTGTAGGATAAAAATGTACGCCTATTCAGATTTACTTAGCTTACTCTTTGATAATTCCGGTCAGTACTTGATACCATGGACTCCGCTGCATGGTATGTGAATGGACAAAGATAATTCCGAACAGAAGTTTTTCCTATCGATACCAGTTTTGCCCTATTTAAAAAGAACTACATAATTTTTTCAGTGTTTGATTGGAAATCAAATTCAAACTTGCGCTTACGAAAAGGCAACCCAAATTATGATCGTTTATAATTTTTTCAGTTTGACCATTTCTCTCTTTTTTTCGTTTGAAATAACATTTTTTTTGGCAAACAAACCATTTTATCTCGCATATTGAATGAATATAAAACGCCCAATGACTGTACTCCAGAATACATACATGCGAGAAGTATGAGGACTTCAAAAGAAAGCAAACATGACAAACGAGAAAGTTTTCAAATTTAATATTGGCACTCGGCATCTCTCATAAGAACAGTCATTGTTTTGTTATTGTAGCACACCTTGCACCAACTGAGAGCTAAGTAGTGGGCAAATAATTTATATATATTTATGTGTATATACTATTTGGGTGTAGATTTGTTGTATTGAAAGATGTGAGGTAGTTTTCGTTAAATAACCTGGGTTGCGGCTTCTGTTGCGGGAACTGTTAATGGCATAATAGGTAGTTGCGGTTTTCGCTTGCAGCAATAACCTCAGACACACTCAGGCACATGAATAGGTATGTATATATATATGTATATATGCTCATTCCACTTACTCTCTCATTCAAACATAATACATATACATATTCCTCGCTACTTTAAAATGTTTAGGCTTCCGGCAAAATTAATTAATTGAAATTGACGCAATTAGTGCAATTAACTGTATCAATGGTTTTATTCTGAGCCTTGCCGGCAACTATTGGATCTGGTTAAATTAATTTTTCATAGGTGGTAACCATTAATCTGTCGGTTTATAGTTAGATTATTTTAAATTTCTCATGCTGTGCAAAACCGCTTTTTGGAATATTCTATAAGTCGGCTGCAATGAACTGTAAATGAAATAAACAAAATAAATAATCACGGCTTAGTTGCATAAACACATAGTATCCAGACCCAATAAAGGATTCTGATATAAGTTAATTTCTGTTTTATTGGACAAATGCATAAACAAATTTTGACATTCACTAATTAAAATTTCCAAATAACTCATATAAATAACAATTAAAAATTTAAAATTTTTCATTAAAAATACAGTTCTACTTTTTTTGAAACATCCACATTCTTCGAAATTTGAAGAAATCTTGAGGTGGTACTTCATCCGGTATGCGTGTCCTACATTAACAACCCTCCATTGAGCAGGAAAGAAACTGCAACAGAACTTTGACTTAGTGAAGAACAGAAGCATGAAATGTGAACAATGCACAACAACAACTCGTTAGCCACCCGACAAATGCAAGCACTTTTGACTTGGTCACGTGTCACATTAATTGAAAGTGTGGACGATGTTGCCATTGAACCAGCATCACATTCATGCTTCCTTAGAAAGAAAAATCCAAGTCACGGAGAAGCATATTAGAAACGAATGCTAGCGAATGCTCGTGTATTTATTTATGTAACTACGAGCACTTGCTACCAAATCGGCAAAGTATGCTTGCGTGACCGTTATATTATTTTATTACACTTTTTTTTTGTAAATACTTGCGAGTACGAGTGTTTGCACAAGCGTTGTTATTTATAATTTTTCTATTTCAATAACATATTTAACACATGCCAATGTCTGCTTTTACTCCAACGTGGAACATTATAATGGGTCGCTTCGGTCAGCTTTTGGTATGGCTTTTGTTGAGAGGGCTTAAATGTGTTATGGAAAGGCGCACGAAACAATTTTGAACGTCTGTGACGGAAACGGAAATGGGATGACTGGACGACAATGCATACAGCGTAGCACGTGGCAATTGTCAAAGAGTCCAGTTGTGCGTTAGAAATAAGCAACCAATTTTTAAAAATGCAATAGCAGCATTGTGTTAATGGTCAAGCTGTAAAGAAATGTTCGGACGTGCATAATAGTCGAGCAGAAATACGTTAAACATATTCAAATGGGGCAAATTCTGCAGCGAGGATTTCAAAGTTTATTTCTTGCATTTGCAGCTGCGTTTGTTAGAACCACGCGTAGTTGGAATTTTGTCGCACTGACTAATGAAACCTTCCTCCACTAACTCTTTTATCAATCGTTTTAATATGTTAGGAATGATATCAGGGTGGAGGTAATTATAAACCGAAAGAACTGGGAACCCCAGCCACTATTTAAAGCATCAACTCGAGGAATGCAATTATTTAAGTGATACACGTCACCCCATCCAAAAATATCACAAAAATGCTCATGCACTTGAGGAAATTGCTTAATCGGCAAATTATATAGGAATAATTCGAAATTAACCTATTCAGTTACAAATTATGACATTTGCAGGCAGCCAAGCACGTAATTAATATTCATATTTAACCGGGCTTTAAAAATTTTACGCAACGCTCAAGAGCAGGCGTACGAGATGTTACACACAACAGTTAAAGTTCACACGCTATGAAGGAGTTCACACACACACGACTCGATTGAAGGTGACAAATCGGTTGTCGTTTACTTTTTCGTTTTGAATAACGCGCTCACTGCGGGCAATTACATTTACATCGTTCAACGTCGAGCTAATTAAATAAATGTTCTGGGTTTTATGATACCAGTCAGGGAGTTTTTTTTATTTACGCACTGCTATATCGGAGAGAAGCACAAGTCTACTTGTTTCGTGCTAAGGCTTAGTATGCGAGTCTCAAGCATAGTTCGGCATGAAAAGTGTGGAGGAGTTGCATTTAACATGAGATTAGCATAACATTGTTTGAGCATTGTTTTGCCGGTTCGAAGACAAGGCAATTAATACGAAAATTTAATATATTTTTAGCTGAGATTGAGCGTTATTCAACAACATTACGCAAAAAGCATCTTAGGTAGGTGTTGGCAAAACCGTACAAAACCTCAGTAAGAGTTTTGCCTCTACGCCTCAAGACTTGCCGTCTCCTTAAATATTTCACATACAAGTGAAAATTCATTGGCAAACATAAGCGACGTATTAAATATGTTTAGCCCATATTTCATTTTGTCACCTTTTATTTCTTTTCGGGTAAACGGAAGTTGTGTGAATGAGCATTTCAGTTACACTAATTAGTTATCACCAACAAATTAGCACACACTCTGAAGTAGGCTTTCGTACGATCTTAATTCGTATGCACGTTGAAATATGTTCGATGAATGCGAAGTTATGCATGTGATGTGGTAATTAAAGGAACTTCTGCAGAAGTCCTAACGGATAAAATTAATTTTCCACGAAAAATGCTAACTCCATCGCAGAAAATGCGTTCCTTTACTCTACTCCAATTAGCAAAATCTTCAATGAATTATAAAAGCTTCAGTAGGCTTTGACAGCTGAGCTCTCCTCTAAAAGTTGCATTCACAAAACATTATTTTCGCGCTGGGAGCTTCTGATTAGGACTTACATGTACCAAGAATCTTTTCAAGCAAACCACTTCACCTAGTAAGATATGATTATAGTATCCTTGACCAGCAGGTAGCTTAGCAATGGTGCTTACACTAGATGTAAGCACACTCAACATGACTTCTGCTCTATAAGTTGTTACCAAATAGCGGGGCGGGTTAGAGGTTAAAACATAAATTCACGTTGACTTTATGCATTCTTAGCAGCTTCGACCACCAAAAAAGCCCAACAAAAACGACCAACGACAAGAGTAACACATTACTTTAGCCACATTAGTGGGTAGCAACATTCTTGTTGTTGTTGTTGTTTGTCTGCTATCAAGTATGGTTGCAAGTGTGGTTACCATTCTTCGCTCCTTGCAACTATAAATTTGATATTTTGCAGGCTGTGCGCAAAAGTGGTTGCCGCCTTCGCGTTAGCTCCTACATTAATCCTTTTGCTATTTTCGGTTGTGTGTGTGTGTGTGTCTGTGTTATCACTGCGGTGATGTTGGTGGGTGACTGTTAATGGCCATTAATTAGGAGTTAATTTATTTAGTAGCCACTTGGGAGTAATTTAATTTCCACTCTTTATTTTGGAGCGTAGACACCTCTTTCATTTGCTCCACTAGCTTAATAGGTGCCTTACGAGGCGTGATTTAGATGTTAATGGATTTCGAAGACTTGGCTGAAACAATAATCACTTTAAAAATTACTGCCCAATGTTTATTTTTTATACCAATACGAGCTGAGGGAGTGAAATGTTTTGGTCACACAAAATACCGCTCTTATTCTATGATCAGCATCTGATATCCCGAAAATAAAATAAAATATTTCTTTTAAAGTTTCGAAATCATAAAACCAAACGGGTGATAATTTTCTTATTTGTCAGTTCATATCATTCCCACAAATTTTGCATACAATTCACCACAAATATTTGTTAGCAGACTTGACTTTTTCAGAGGCATATTTAATAAACCAGCTTTCTCCAACAAAAATCGAAAAAACTTGACAAACGTTCAAGATTTCAAGTGAACAATAAAAATTTACATCCTTGAAGGCGTCACATTATTTGCCCCCCTGCTATGCGCGTGATATTACGAGACTTATGAAACCATAAAAATCTCAGCAGTGCGCACCTAAAGTGACATTCATTTCAGCCCTAATGAGTGTTAAAATATGTCTACTTGTAAACTTTACCCACTTTACGACTCACGCCGCATTCGCTCTTCTTCTTCTTTCATAGATACCGCCCTTTCAAAAGTTTTCCCCAAACATACTTCATTCATATTCGCACATTATTGCATAGCAAAGTAAAATTAAATATTTTCTTGTTTGTTTGCTTGTCATTATTGTTTTTCAGCGCTTCCTAGAGGTGCGAGCTTGTGCGCTTCATAATTTACTACCGCCAACACAATTTTAATATTGCCACTTTACTCGAAGTCACGCAGTGGGCATCTACAAGGTATGACGACTACACACATACATACATACGTAGACACTTAGACTCATTTAATGTTTCTCACAATTTTTTATTAAGCATTACTTTTACAAAAATGTATTACGTTCATAGAAGGGAAGAGTGTCTGTTTCATTTGACAAGTTGTCTGCTGCGCGCTGCCTTCAGGTTTGGTTTAGACGTTTTGTGATAGAAGAAAGAGCATACATATATTAGTATAACTGACATTTGATAATTGAAAGTTACTAAAGTGAGCTGCTCCTGCAACTTGCTCCCCCACATGTCAGCATTTCTATGCAAAAAGTTTATAAATTGTAATACAATACAAAGGACTTTCTACAAAACCGTTGACATTGAAACGCCTACCAACAAGCGAGTAAAATAAATAAACAGATTTAAAGTGATTTTATTTTCCTATTAATCACAGCAACATAATCATGACTGGTTGCCATTTCTAGTATACAGATAAAATTTCCAAATTCAAATTGTCAGGTGAAGCTTCAACACATGTCGCTTACATACAATTACAGTGTTGTGCAAAGTTATAACAGCTTATAAATCAACAGCTGGATGCTAAGATATAAATACTTCAAACACTGCAGACGATGTACGAGCTAGTAAAAACAAAAGTTAAAGAAAAGTGTACCTACATATGCCACTCTTGCTAGTTTAACCTGAGAATAACCAAAAATATAAGACTTGATGTTAACTGGTTGAGTACGCATATGCCCAAGTTGAAAAATAAAAATGCTTTATGTTGTATTAAATACGGCGAACTCTGGGACAAGTTTCTGAAAGCATTGCAGATATTTTAAACAATACTGTCACCGTCGCCTAGCTAATTTACTAACCAATGAAGCTGCGCCATAGGAGGCACAGCTTCACGCAACGCCAACAGATTTATGGCTAAAAGCAGATAACATCGCGTATATATGTATATATAAACGTACATATGTATTCATTCATTGTAAATATGTGTATCATTAGTATTTATATATGTAATATATTTTTATCTGTGAGTAGCGAACTTTATTCCCGGATAACTGTGCTCATACATTCATATAAGGTGGAGCGCATATTTATAGCCCACTGATTTTGACTTTTTGCAACTATTTACATATATCATTTCGTTCCAGTTTTGTTATTTTTCATTAGAAATCGCATTGAGTAGAAGTACGGTATGTTCAAAACTTTGTGGACATTTTTAAAAAATACAAGACATTTGGCAAATCCTAATTTTAAATCAAGAAACCGAAAATAGGGTCGAATAAATTCAAGGCTAACAAAGTGCAAGCATACAAGTCAACTTGAATTACTTCTTCATTTAATATCGTCCAACATGTTGGGATTATAAGCATGCTACAGGGTATATAAATATGCAGTTAGCTGCATGGCAGTGGACGACGTGATTTCGCAGAAATTGCTGCTCATTGTTTTGGCTGTAATACAGTAAGTTTATCATTTTATTATCCTGTTGCGCAGCAAGGACACTACAACACAGCTGCTGTGCATTAAAAACGCGTTAAATCGTGGAAAAATCGGAATGGCTTTTTTGTGTTTGCTTATTTTGCTCCCAAATTTAATAAAGAGAAAAAAATAAGAAAAACGTTAGGCAAATTTCTTGGCTTTGAAAATAAAATTTAAACAAAATAAAGCTTCGAAACAGCTGCAATAAATTATACTGAACCGCATAGGGGTATAAAGTACTACAAAAGAAATGTTTTCTAATGAGTTGTTCTGATATTATGATGTCATTAAATCTCTTTAAAATAGAGATTATCCCCTAAGTCTTGGACGTTAAAATTTTTTAATTTAAGACAAACCTTTTTAAACAACGTCATAACTGGAAATTTCCTTTCTGTTTTTGATTGTTTGAATTTGAAAGATGTCAATTTATAAAAACTATATTTCTTCAACCTTCATCTAAATTTCATTGAAAGCAGAAAATATAGATACATGTGCAAACCTTGCTATATGCTACAGGCCAATTTTCTTGTGAAAGTGGGTGAAGGTACAATACATATGTAATCACCCTCACTCTCTTTATGTTTGCATAATTATACCTCAGCAAGAATCACTTTGCAAAAATTGCCCGCTCTGCAAACTAAACTGTTACTGTTGTACTTATTTTGTGTTTTTTTTTTTACAATTTTACATCTTTTCTTGCGCTCATTTCATCTAAAAATTATTATTTAATACAGCACTTTGTACTTGTGAAACTATTTCGCCATTAACGCTCACTCCCTTATCTACTTTATCGGCTCTATTGGTACGCCCGCAAACATACTTTTAAATAGATATTCTTTTAAGTAGCAATGCTATCAAACAGCTACGCACATAACTTTCTAAGAACTTTTCAATACAAAAGAAAAACCATTTCACAAGGTAACAAAGTCGGCTCAATAGTTTCTGAGTAGTTCAGCCACTTCATTGCAAGTCATCTTTCGCTTTGCTTTTATATCGTTTTTGTATACATACTCGTACAAACAAATATATATTCTTACTTAGAATTCAATGTCATTTGAGATTTGCAGTTTATTGGCTTTCTTATTGCAGTTTTATAACCATAAATAGTTACATATTTTCTATTGAATTAAATTGAATGCAATGTAAGAGATACACTAGCTTTCAATTATCTGAAGCATTCTCGAGGGAGTATTTTTTTTCATAAATAACAATTTATGCAAACAGCAATGTGGGTCCAAAGTCCTTCCTCCACTCTTCACGCAACTTGCGTAGTGATTTCATTCGATCACTTATGCTAGAACAGGATATATGCATATCTGGTCTTCGAAAGATTGATGGCGCCCCACTTCCTTACTAGGTATGGTTACAATGGGTCATGGCTTGGAATCTAAAGGGGTCATACTGTCTAAGGCCCAAACGTTTTGGGTAGACATCAAATGTTTTCAAAAAAATTTGTAAAATAATAATAATAAGGTCAATGTAACTACTGAATTCAAGCGTTCTACCTGCATTAGTAAAAGACATGTGGAACCCCTACTCCAGTCGGGATTGGCTAAGTTCCACCGACAGTGTGTTCTTTGACTTAAAATTAGTAAGGGACAATTGACCGTTTTTGGTATATTCAATGTTGAATGCAAGTGGAATAATCTAAGCTCTTGGACCTTGGACTACTTTCACTCTTTTATATTCCAGTTTGTAGTGTGGTCTAAGTTTATACGGTGAGATGCAAGGTTCCGTGAAGGCAAATGGACAGGCTCTTTCCTCGACCTCGACTTCGAGACTTAATTCAAAGAAATCCAGTCATACGCATAACTTTACATAATACATACAAACTTATTTGTTTGTTATGAGTGCGTGGATGCGAGATGTGAGAAGCTGGTTGCATTCGTTGCCTTTTCAAGGTTGCATGCAATTCCAGCCTTACAAAGAATCCTTTGTGCGCTTTTTCGAACTTGTATTGTTGCTACTTATTATTGCCACTTTCGTTCGTGCTTAATAAAATTTGCGTAGTTCTTGTTGTTAGTAGTGGTGTATTACTATTCACACCAGTGCAACATACGAGTACATTTGCATACTTATCTCGGAGGGGGCATGCATTATAAAGCCAACGTGCAACGCGTACGCGCCTTTGTGAGCACGCGTGATGATTTTTTATTTTATTCAAAGCGAGTCCAGTGTACATAGACTCTAGGCATGTCTGTATGTATTGGCATTGCAATAGCAATGTTTGCCCCCTCAACTGGGTTACCGCTACTTTTGTCTGATTACGCTATTTATGACATAATAATGGCTCTACGTGCTAAGAAATGTTATGAAAAATTTCATTACATTACCCAACGAGCATTTCTGTAAAAGTAGAAATATGAAAACGATTTATATGAAGCTTTTTCTGAAACTATATTTTAATAATCTTTCAATAGAAAGAGGTCTCGTAACCTCTCCTATTTATTTCAAAGAGCATTTTAGAAATTTAATTAACATTTGCATGTAGAATCCGTAAATGCTAACCCACCCTAATATAAATATTGCAAAGTATATACAACACGTTCTCGTACAAGAATATATTTCTGAACATATAAGGAAAGCGTAAAAGGCTCACCAGGTGATGCTTGAAGCATGCGAAAGATCTATGCCTCCCTCAAAACAATTAGCCTTGAATTAAAGCACTATTTATGGTTGTAATATATTCTATTCGTGTGTGAGGTGAAGTTATTTAATTTGTGTGGGGATCAGTGTGCCAGATGTATTAAAATAAAAGTCCTTGCGATTCATAGCAAAAGTGAACTTTTCCTAACAATAATTGTTATCTAATGCAGGTCCAGGCATTGAAAAATATATGTCACAGTATGTTACACTCTCCAGTTTAACTCTGCCTCTAAGTTAATTTTTTTTGCAAGTAAGCGTATTTCTTAGGAATGTATTATTTTTCACTTCCATAAAAGTTTTCCGAATTGTTGCTTTTTGGTGCATTTTATTTTATTTGGCTTGGTTGAATGAACACAAATAGTTTTGAAATTCACACTCAGCAGTGATGGAGCTGACTAACTGGAAACCCCAAATCTGCTGAAAGTGAATGTAGTAAAATCTGATAAATAAAAATGGATACTTTTAAAGCGATACTTGTAGTGCGGGCAGGAAAAAGGTTGCGAGAAATAAGGTGGAAGGGAAGAGAATCGGATAGGCCTTTGTAATTTTTTTGTTTTTAAATGCGATTGATTTATGAAATATGATATACCGTTTCAAAAGGTTTTATTTGCTCTGGTTGTCCTCCCTTGTTACTTCAACCTTAAGGAGATGAGTATATATCCAGCAATGTCGGCATTCTTATTAAATGGTTTCATTGAAAACTAGTAAGGAAGTCTAAGTTCGGGTGTAACCGAACATTAAATACCTAGTAGTGATTTGTTTTGGTATCCCAATTTACTCAGGTCTATTTTAATAACGGAAAAGTTGTTATTAAGGCAACTGATTGTTTTCGATTAAAAACACTTCTTTTGTGAGTGGTAAATTCAATTATCACTAAATAACCAAATATAAATAGCTTTCCTCATGTTCATGAAAGGTCTGAAAATAAAAAAAATTAAAAAAAAAAGGCAGTAGGGTGTTAACTACTTGCCCGTAAATCTTCCTTGTTTGTTATTCGATTTGCGTAATTTTTGGCAGGAGTATACTACATACTATTGGGAAGTATCTCACTAAATTTCATTGAAATACATTCTTGAAATTCCAAGCAATCGCTTTTGAAAATAGCAGAGCTTTTATGCTAAAAAGTGGGCTGCGCCACGCCTACTTCACCAAAATCCACGAAATTTGTTTACAGTTTAGTTTTGTTTAAAAAGGCTATTATGTGTGTAAAATCTTATTTATATAACTTATACAATTATGGAAATATCGCGATTTTAATTTTACGAAGAAATTTTTTAGAACTATGTTCAAAAAGTGGGCGTGTCCGTTCACCGATTTTGTTTATTTTTTCAGCAAAGAGTTAGCTTTATATGTTGAACACTTTCTCTAAATATCGTTTCAATAAGTCAATTTTTACTGGAGTTATGGCATGGAAAGTTTTGTGGAATAATCCCCCATAAAGGGGCGGGGCCACGCCCATTTTCCAAAAATTTTGTGCTTTCGACTTTCTTTGCCCGCGAACACTTTACAGGTGAAATAGAAATGATATACAGCTAGTTTAAGCAAAGTTATAGCATATTTAATATATCCATGATCCTTTTCGAAATCTTTCGTATAAAATTGGGCGTGGACCTAATCCGATTTCGCTAATTTTTTCGAAATATTGCCTGTATTAATAGAAATATGTGTGCTGAATTTTATTTTGCTATCTTGAGCGGTGTTTGATTTATGATTAATAATATTTCCAAATTTGACTTAATCAAAAGTGGGCGGTGCCACGCCCTTTTTTAAAAATTTCTTAAGAAATTTATTTTTTGCCTTAACGCCAAGGTACACACCAAATTTTATCCTTATAGGTGTATTATGTACTGAATAATCACTCTTTTTGTATTTTCGAAAATATTATATATATAGAAAGTGGGCGTGGCTTTTAACCGATTTTGCCTATTTTCAATAGCGTTCAGAGATAAGTAAAAAGGAACCTGCATACAAAGTTTCATTGAGATATCTCAAGATCTACTCAAGTTATCGTGTTCACAGACGGACGGACGGACGGACGGACGGACGGACATGGCTCAATCAATTTCTCTTTTCCTCCTGAACATTTTGATATACATAAGTCAATATCTATCTCGATTCGTTTATGCCGTTACATACTACCGTTAGGCGAATGAAGTTAATATACCTTGTGTGCGAAGCACTACTAGGTATAAAAATTGCATAAGAGCGCATTCAACAAGCTATTTACCCTTGTTGGCCCACGTACAATACTTGGGCCCCATACAATTTTTGTATTAAAAAGTTAAACCGCATTTGCAAAAGTCAAAAAATTATTAAAATAGTTATTTGTAAACTATCTAATAAGCTCACTTTTGCCACCAAGTGCTACTTCGGAGTCTACCTCTTTAAAGACCATGACAATATTTGTCGACTCCCACCTATGGCATAGGAAGAATGCCCCACCGATTTTCCAGCGTCGACGTCTTTCATCACAACTAGGCGCTTTAAAGTACCGAACAACTGCTACGTCTTGAAAAGTTTTCGATCTCTTTTCTTTTTAGCAGATACATATATATGTATGTATACATTAATATAGCAACGATTTCAATCACTGCTTACGACTATCAACCTAAAACCCAATTTTTGTTTGCTAGAGAAGGAGAGACTACTACTTTCGCAAACATTTCCCGAAACTAATCACCCCTATCATGCATTTCGACTTGGATCGAAATTTTCTCCGCTTGGCAACTTTGGTATCATGCGTTCCGTTTCCGTTCAGTTCAACTTCGAAACTTACAATTCTGCCTATCATGGACTTCGAGCGTAGCTCCGTTTTTCTCAGTTGCAATTTTGTTGACGAATAGCTGCTTGGTTTTTATTTTGCAAACAATATTAGATTAATTTCCGCGATTTTTTGTTAAAACTTTTAAAATATAAGTAAAACTCGTATATAAAAGTTGTAAAACGCTCGCTATATTTGGTTTTTGTGCTCTAATGAGGTTGATATGTTTCCAGGGTAATTGTTTGCGACCGGTGCCGAGTGCTAATATTTGTCCAAATTGTGGGAAGGGGTATCAAAAGACGCGTTTCGATACCCGGAATGTGAATCCGACTTCGGAGATCTAATATTTTCAATATTTTTGGACGCGCATTAGCACTCGGCACCGGTTGTAAACAATTACCAAAAAATTGGACTAACATTCAAAACACCAATCTAACAATTTTAGTAACACCATTAACCAAACGTGCACCGGCAGCCACTCCACACCACCAACACATACTCGGTAAACTCCTTTGTCAGTTCCGGGGCCGCGAATGTCTTCATCCAGACAGACTTAATCCTGACATGTCTAATGTTTGCTCGGCGTATGTGTGTATCTGCGTGCCTGGTCGACGAAGCAGACTCTTCTAGCACCAACTCTATTGCAAATGCCAGCTACCTCCTACTGACGACATGGTAACATCCACCAACAGTGTCCTCTTGCTTTTTGTTGGTCCTCCGACGTCTGCTATAATCAATCAATTGCTCTATGTATAAAATTTCACTAAATTTATTACATAATGCTCAATACATATATGTAATTAGTTAATTTATGGAATTAAGTTAATAAATAATACAATTGTACTTTTAATTCAAAAGCACTAATTTGTGTATTTTTGCTTTGTTATGTTCCAATTCCACACATTTCAAGGCAAACAGCTGATTTCGAAAGATTTATAGCTCTTCCTCTTCTTCTTTCAATCCAATTTAAACGCATGATACCAATTTTCGATTTCGGCGGAGCGTAGAACGGGAACGTAATTGAAATCCATGATAGGGGTGAATATCTTTGCCTCCCCTACCAGCCATGTCTTTGGGCGCTCGTCCGTGCAAGTGTAAACTTTGTCACTTTAAATTGTGTCAAAAGTAAGCGAAAAGACAAAACAGTGCAAAAATATTTTTACAGCAAAAAGGAAAACAGTATCCTGAATACAGGAAAATAAGCGAAAGCTAATAGCTGAGTTGTTGTTATGCCTGGTTGCTTGTAGTTACATATTTCCAATCGGCAGAAAAGTTGGCATAGCATGTGTTATATCTGAAAATATGTATGAAAAATATAAAAATTGTATTCAACTTGAATTGAAAGTCAAAGAAAAACAACTAAATAATTACTTTAGTATTGTTAGACCAACAACTAATAGCCATCTCTGAAACCATACAAGATGTCAACGGAAACGATGAGACCGCACTCCTATACCATCCAGTTCTTAAATATTTAGTAATTAAGAAAACTTGCAGTTGGGAAAAACTTTCTTTTAGAATTACGTTTCAAATTTTCAAAATGCAAATATATTAAGATGATTCAAAGGACAATAAGCTTTTATTTATTAAAAGTAACACAAATGTCAAATCTAAAAATAAATCAGAAATTATGACATTATTGAATTATTATATGTTAACCATTAAATGCGAATTTCAGATCACAAAGCTCGCCCTAAAGCTATGTAAAGTTCGATATATCAAAGCATGAAGCGCAAAAACACACACACATACACATGCATAAGTAGAAACCAAGCTGTCTGAACTTTGCAAACCAGATACGTGCATATACGGACATAGTGAATTTCTTGAATGATTGAAAGTGGAAGTGTCTAACTGGTGGTTCGCATACAAAAGTAGCGGAAGCACGCAGAGCCCAAAAAATGTCAGCTAAAGAAATTTCGTGCATGGTGTGACGTTTGCAAGGTGGGGTGAAAGGAAAACTCGGCTGCAGCCAAAAAAGGAATAAGGAAACTTTCACAAAATTTGTTGAAATCAATTTGAGGTCAAAAAGTTAACGCACAACATTGTCCGCTGGCAATGCTTTTGCTTTTCCGATTTTGAACTGATAACAGCCAACAGAGTTTTCGAATGTCTAATCAAACAACAAATCTGAGAAGAAATGGGACTTTTCTGTAACGAAAACGTTTGCGCATTAGAATGAACTTTGAATGCATTAAAGGTTTGCATCCAAATTAATTTCAAATATTCAACTACTTTAAAGGGTTTAGTGGCTAAATGTTGTAATTGAAACCAACTTGAACTTTTATATATAACAGTTTTCAATAGTTCAAACCAGACATATAAAAACTCCATACTTATTGTAATGAGTACCAGTTTAATTGCTCATTTCTTGGACCAATTTATAAAAGAGTCAAAAAATAATCATGAGTGCTCAACAGTGGTCAACACACCTTATGACCTCACTTTTGTAACGAAAGCTCATAATTTTTTTTTATTCCACTTACATTGCTGGAATGTTTCATGTAGGCATTAAAATTGCATATGACTTAAAGCTTACCAAATCGGATTAAAGTAATGCAAAGCTGTGATTGCATACATGAAAATGTGTGAGTGCAAATGTTATTAAGTACCAGCTTTATTGTGGAATTTAATACAGATTTTAATTTTCGTCGTATACACATTTACTGTCTCTGGCTCAAACTGCAAGCGATTTGTTTATTGTAACGTAATTTATGCTGACAAAAGCACTTCACGTTCTTGAAAGTGGTTTAAGCTACCGTTGAGAAATATGCTTAATAAATTTACATATACAAATGTCTACATATGTACTTAGTGAAAATGCATCCTCAATATTTTTCGCAAACATTATAAACTTTTATAACTGCAGTAAGTGCCCTTGAAACTTTTGTGCTACACATACATTTGTACAGCACTGGCTGCTTTTTGATATATGTAGGTACATAAATACATATAAAATTTTCAAATTATTAAGAACTTAGCTGCAGCTTTTCAATAGCCTCTTTGTAGGCATTTGCTTATAAAAATTATCGATTTCTTAGTATTTTCCTCATCTGTCCCCTGTGTAATGTAATAACAATATGAAAGAACCCAAAATATATAAATCACATAGGACCGACTGCAGAGCACTCACAAAACAGGTACGGCCATATTTTACCAAAATAAATCAGTTTAGAACTTTCTGTTTGGTATAAGTTTTATACTTTTTGCACATTCAGAATAACAAAGTGTTTTTAACTGCTCTGGTATTTATAAATACACAACATGAATATTTATTTATATAGAATCTTTAGAAACATTGAACATTTAGTAAGTGATAGATACAGCATTAAAGTAAGCACGATAGCATTTCGCATGTGCCTAAGAAATAAGGTATGCATTTGTACTTAACTGAATTCACATTGAGCTTTTAAAGTAAAAATTACAAATCTATTTTATCACGTTTTACTCTCTGAAAATTTCTTTTAGATTATTTCTAAACTGTCCCACTTATAGACTATAGCTATTAATATTTATACGGAGTATAAAAATTCTAAGCTCTTTTACACAAACAAATATTTTAATTTAGCATTTACTAAAATTTAAAATATGCTTTTGAAAGTGTTCATATTTGATTAAGATGTGAAATCTTGGTAAAATAACTACATAATTTCAAAAAAAAAAAACAAAAAAACGGTATTACTCTGTTCTGTACACGCATCGTGCCAGAATCACGTGCTAATTCGAGTTTCAAACAAAGCGTCATATGTATGTCCTTCGAAGTCAAAAGCATAAATCGTACTGTGTTTTTTCGTTCGGAGATTTTTATGTATTGCAAATTGGAACTAATCTACCAAAGAAAGAGAGAACATGATAAGAAATGACCGTTTTATGCTCAGGTGTGTTGAATTTCCATGGCTGAATGAACGAGTTCAAACGAAGCTAGTCTGAGTAATTGGAGCAAGTATTTGAGAGCCAAATAAGTCAAGCGCATTAGTTAGTAAACAGAGAGCAAATTATTGACTATTGTTTTGTTTTCCTCTAAATAATTTTTCGATGTGCCATATTGTATGAAAGGGATGATTTGTTTTTGTAACAGTTGTGCTTGTTAAGAAGCAACAGGTTTCCTCGACATTGCTGCTTTGTACGCATTGGTTTCGTACTAAACTCAAAAGCTTCAACTCAAAGTTGGGAGCGTCAAATAAACTCTGACGTTATGATTTTTCTCCTCAGTTTTTGTTTGTTAACTTTACATTCCGTTAACTGTTATACGCTGAGGGATGCCGTACTGCTGTTCTTTATTAACATTTTTAAAGTTATTTTTTTACAAATGCTTTTTTCATTATATTGAATGTGTAAAATATATTATGAGATGTGGTACCACTTAGATATTAACGACTTTCAACAAAAAACTGCTATAGTTAAACCCAAGAAACTCATTTATTGACTCGAAAACTTTGAGTGTTATGTTATTAAAGATTTTGTCATCCGATATGCTGTCGAATTTTTGGAATACATATACATATATATAATTTTGCGATTCAGAGAATTTATCGTATAAACAGGGCCCGAATCGTGACAGACGTGAACGAGCAACTCGCTACGTAAAAATGTCAATATCGGATTATGACAGCCGTGAACGTACAAATTTATCGAAATTTCGGATGATGACAAACGTGAACGAGTAGATGGACGTACTCGTTCGTTCGAATTGCCGCTCGTACACAAATTGTTGATCGAAGGCGGAACGAATAGAAGCAAATATTTGAAAATTAATGCGTATTGAGTTTAAATTTGTATATATTTATTATTTCAACTATACATTTGATAAGGGACAAACTATAATTAACTTAATTTAACGAAAAAGGACATAATTGTGAAATTTATTAGCGAACATCCCGATTTGGGCAAAACTTTGATACCAAACTGGGAGTAAGAAAAAACGGCTGAAAAACATATTTGGGAGGAGCTTTGAGCCATCCAATAACCGAAAATGACAAAATAACAAATTTCACCCAAAGACTTGTACTTATTTAAATCAGCCTCGAAGAGTTCTATGTTTTTCCACAAACCACTTTTTGCTGCTCTGCGAATCATCCGTTTCGAAACGTACAAACTCCGGACAATTCTTTCTCAGATTTGAAGGAATACTGTGGACGGATATGGTGCTTCTACACATTTCAATCAAATAATCACTGCCAATAGCGTATTGATCTCCGCCACTCACAAGGGCTGAAAAAGTTGCAGGTAGTTGCGGGACTGAAGGAACCGACTACTTGTCATGACACGTAAGACATAAGATTAGTTTTAGTGAGGACATGATTGGACACCTCTTGTTCATCCCACATCGTTTAATAAAGCTGCAAAATATAAACAAGTACAGAGGTTGATTGCCAAATGTGTGCATATGCATATGACGCACTTACGCATTATTTCAAAGCGGCAGAGGGTCACTTTGGTCTTTAAAGTGTTTGCGACCTCCCTTTCGTCGTTTTCACCCTCATTAGAGCTTAAATAACACATAAAATTAGGTTCCGTTGTCTCTTTGCACAAATTTTATATTTTGACAACCTTATTTTGACGTTTAAAACCCTATTGTAACCTTGAAAACTGAAGAAGAAGGAGAAAACAATCGATAGCAAAACTGACAATTACGATACGTTCACTTTCTTCTGTAAGAATCCGATATTATTCATTCGCTCTTCGACTGACGTAATTTTTGATCGTACGATAGTGCACTCGTTCACGTCTGTCACGATTCGGGCCCAGTTTTTGCCAAGCGATTGGGTGGGATGGAAAGCATATACATACATACCTTATTCTGAGATCTTAAAGTTCTGACAGCCCTTTTTTCAAAACAAAAGTTTAATGAAAAAAGGATTTAAATGTTTTTTCACTTGCATTTTTTTATAAAACCGGCTTAGGCCAACGAAAACTTTTATATTTTATACGTTTTTGGAAAATTTTGAAGTTAACTCTTATTCAGTTTTTTTTAACTATAAACGAAAAGAAATTTAAATTGGAAGTGTACTACAAAAAATTTAAAAAATTCCTTAAGGCAACTTTTTTCAGTTTTTTCTGTTTTTTTAGCTATAAACGAAAATAAATTTAAATTGGAAGTGTACTACAAAAAATTAAAAAAATTCCTTAAGGCAACTAATAGTTTCAAGTTAAACACAAATTTGTAACAGTGTACTATAAGGTATGTGTCGGTTCTCAGTTCCAGTAAGCTTTTGTATCCTGTGTTGGTGTCCTACATAAGAAACAAAGCTTTCCTTGAAGTTTAATTCCAACGGTTCGAATGTGTAAGTGAACTTACTTGTGATTCCTTCCGCTAGATGCCACTGACAACGTTCTCTTATCCACCCAAACATATGTATGCTACTTACACTGAATTTAGACAAGTAAAACTTACTGGAAATGCTTGAAGCTACTATGCACGAATGGTCCTTTACTAAGGAATGGGAAAACTGGCTTCTTTAAAGGTAGAGCGTACAGCAACAATGGTGAACACGCTAGTCAGACTACTTACAGAATAATATATGTTCCGTTTTCTCCCCCGGGTCAAGAAATGTCTACATATAGCCCTATAACCGGTGATTTTTCTACTCTTGCAATGTTGAGAATTTTCTCAGGGTCATATCGCTGTGTGCTCTGGGTAACATTCCAGTCTGGGTTTAATTTCATTGCTTAATCTTCTAATTGTATGCCGGCCAAAATTAATTGTAGGACACTCCTTTCTTATACTATTTTTTGTTCACATTCCCATTCCAATCCAACAACTGAGGCTGTTTTGGCATCCTGCATCGTCTGTATGCAATCTTAATGTGGTATTTATTTACATAGTTGCTAAAGAGCTTCGGGTATTCGCTTGATAAACTTGGCTACCAGTCAGACTAGCTGGCTTCTCTCGATGTCTATTTGGCGTCGGTTGTTTAAAAGGTTGCAGAACTAAATTGTAAATCACATTTTATCATCTTCTACAAACGGGCGTCGATAGTTTTCTGTTTATTTATTTACATTTTTTACTGACCGCTCTCTTAACCTTTTATTATTTATGAGCGTACAATAGACTGTCCCAATATTTTTTTTAGTTATGGCAGAGCGGCGAGAAGAGAATTTTAGAAACTAATATTTATAAGTTGCGAGTTTAGATTTTTTAAGACTAAAACCTTGATGTCGAAGAAATTTTCCTCAGGTAGTTTTGTAGGAAATTCACAATGAAAAGCTTTTTATTGAACATTTTCGTCAGACAGACCTTTCCCGATGAGCTTTTGCATTATTATTCCTTTAAAAAATAATTTTAATATAATTTTGACAATTTTTCTAGTTCTATTAATTTAAGAACAGGTTTACCTTTTGTTATTATGAACCAGCCAGCAGCCACTAACAAAATTGGTCATGAATTATTTTATAGTAAACATACTTCTCAAGGATCGATAATCTGTGTTGAATAGGCACGCTGTCTTTGGCCCGCCTAGAAGCTGTAGTTTTGGATCGGCAATTTTGCCTAGGGTTCGTTGCACTGCGCTTTTTTCAATATTTCGTCAAAATGTTGAAGGCTTGACGAATGAGGTTAAGCATGCCAGAATAGCGTAGAGTTACTCTTTATTACTTTATGTTGTATGTTATGCTATAAAATCACATCATCATTTATATATGTATGTACATATTCCTTGTTTGAACTAAATTTGTTTGTACGTTTACAGTATTCATAAATGCCGAGTGGTTTTTAATGAGCGAACCCAGTTAGTTTTGTTCGACGAAACTTTTTTTCAGCGCACTGTAGCGTACAATTTGAAGTAGGTGACATACATATGTAATTGTCAGTTAAAAGACTACACAGAGTTAAAGTTTAAAAGTTTTGTTGCAGAGAAAAAATTTGTCAATGGGTATGTTTGTTTAGTTTATGAATATGGCAAACAAGATAATAAATGTTTATTTCCTGATTAGATCGGTTTAGCTTACCTTCTAAAGATAGGTTTGTGAAAAACTCGGCTAACTCTTCATTGCAACAAATGCCCAGTCAATATATGTACGTACTAGAACAAGTAAATTGGGAAGGCAGATCTATACCATGCATTTCGAACCCTTACAGGCTTCCATCAACTGAGCCGACTTTTTACGGACATTTGACTATAGAAGAATTTTTCAAACCGCTATAGCTTCTAATGTCTTCCCCTGGTACTTTCATGGTAGTCTTTGTTACTACAGGTTCTTAATTCATCTAGTAAATTGAGAGGTAGCACTTTTTTGTCATTAACAGGTACATAGTTGGTAATAATAAAAATGTCCTCCATCCATTCTCCATTGGTCTATGACTGCGCTAGCACTCTAAAATTATCGAACATACATACATATGTAACTTCCTTATCTACCATCATGTGGATGATTGTTCTTATTTAAGCCACTGCCGTAACTCCTTGGTCTGTTACTAACACATCCTGAAGCACGTCTATTACTTCTGTGGGGAATGAATCAAACATGTGCAGTCGATTAAGCTAAATATATGTATATTCTTGTCGATCAAAGGAAGAAATAACATTTATTGTTTAATTTAGTTAATGAAGCCTTCTATTACAACAGATTAGTACAAATATTGCTGTAAATTGTTGGTGATTTGCAAAAAGATACCAGAATAGTATTAAGAGTGATGTTATTTCTTGTATTTTCATAGACAATATATGGTGTTAAGACTCTTTTGCCAAATGAGATGAAATGCACGAAGGCAATAGTGGATATTCATTTGCTACATCTTAATTGAGCACAAATTGTTCTTAGAATCGTTTCAATACCAAGAAGCAAATATCATATGAAATTAAAGTAATAATAATTTGGTACGCTTTATGTATTTCCGAGCAGATTAAAGTCGAGCTTCTCTTCCAATTTGTGGTGTACTGCTTCTAGTTCAGTTCTACAAATTGGCGGAACCGATATATTTTCTGCCGACTTTGAACGATGAAGATAGGTGAATATATGTACATATGTTGGAATCTTTGTGCACAAAACAAGTTTTCTAAATTCGCTTTTTATTTTATTCTAAATATATTTTGTATAAATTTTTGTTTTTTATAAATCTTTCAATTAAAATATTCCTGCGTCAATATTGAAACCCGGCGATTCATCTAAGATCTCAAACTCCTTGGAAAGCTTTTAATTTTCATATATTTTGAATATTATTTGAATTGAAGTCCGCCAATCATTCAATGCGGCTCATACCAACAACACCCTCTTAAATTACTCCCACAAGGATTGTTTAAAGGACGTGCTTTTTTAGAAGAACACATAAACCTTTAAATATGAACCCTTAATATTGAATAACATGATATTTAAAATTAATAACCTTTATTACTTTCTAGCATACCCTGTGGTATAAAAACACTATTTCCAAACACCGTTCGATTTGTGTAAAAAAAAAACAACTATTGGTAGTAATTGTTCGTTCTACATTCATAAATAACAAAAAAAATTAAAATTGCAGTTCATCGAATAAACCATTTACATATAGATGTTTGTCGGTTTGTTTGTAAATACTTATATACATATGTACATACGTATACTATATGCATGCAAGAATAGAAGAATGCCCTTCAAATGTCGTATGGGAGTCTCAGTCGCTCCTCACACTCGCGCCACTTCGCTCGGTTTACGTAAAATTACGCGCCAAAACGCAAACAACAGCTAATCTAAAAAAAAAAATTAAGTCAAAGGAGAATAAAAAAAAAATCGCAAGCCAGCATTTGTTACCTCGTGTTAAAAAATTTATAATTTTAGTTAAAGAATTTGTTTTAAAAAATCGTTGTTTCATATAAATTTTGTGCATAACCTTTTCAATGCTACGACTGTCCAAAGCCCCTGTGTTTTGTGTCTTCAATATAATCACGCGTTAGTTATGTAACTTTTTTTCAACCCACATTTTTTTGGAAGAAGCTATTTTTTTTCCATTGAAAAACTACTTGCTTCCCTCTGTTTTACGATTTTCACACATTTTAACGTACAATTGACAATAATTAATTGTAAAATTAATTTTAATGTAAATTGAAAAATGACAAATCTAAAGATGTAAAAATGTATATAAAATAATTCCACGTGTCGACCAATTTTTTCTGTGCAATATTTTAACTTCGTGATTGAGTAAAAAAACTAAAAATAAATAAAATAATATCGTACGTAATTTCGTGACCAAAATAAATTTAATAAAAAATGCTGTGCTTAGTGAGGTGAGTGCTGTGTTATGTAAAAAATTGTGTTATTCAAGAAATTAGAAAAAATCCAGCTGCAAAATATAATAAAGATTCCTCAGTTTTTTAAAAGAGTGGTGCTCTCTTCTTTTTAAGTGGCGCTTCATCTTGGCGCTGCTAAGCTTTTCAGCAAAAAGTTTCTGCAACATTGTTGCTGCAGAATATACTCAAGAAACATTTCAAAAGTTGTTCAACATAAGCTCTAACAATAACAAAGTGTAATTCACCACACCTGTTTGTTTTCAATTGATAATATCAGCTAGTATTTCTCACCACACCACACGATCTGCATATGGTTTTTTGGTTCATTGACCTAACTTAAGAAATACTTCCATTAAATGCAACAGCTGGGTCCTTTGGTTAAAACTTTTGTTTTTGTAAAACACAGCCTTCAATATTTTTTTTGTTTGAGAATCTTAACAACAAGATTCATTTAAAAAATTTTGAGCTGAAATTGTATCACGCATTTTCGGAACACAGATTTCCAGTGCTGTAATTTGTACTCGTTTTTTGCAAAACACGATGGCTTAATTTCAAAGAATGTTTCAATGCGTTTGAAAAACATTTTTAAATAACAAATATCTTTTCGTTTACAGAAAATATTAAAATTCCGAAGCCACAATGTGGCTGCAAAACTTTTGGCAGTTGTAAAGCGATTAACTTTCGAAAGGAAACCTAGGTATCTCAAACCAGTTAAATACCCAATTTTAGCCATGAAAATCTCCAAATTACCAATTTTTTGTACCAGAGTGGTATTGCCAATTCTATTAGGCGCGAAAGTCAAAGGACGAACCGGTTATTAACTGGAAGTTTTTTGCACAATTTCCAATTGTTTTATGTCCGTGCATCCGATATGCATAAATTCGCTAAAGGTAGTCAGTCAAAAAGACGTCTCCGTTATGAACGGGAAGTTTCTTGCACAAAATTCGAATTGTTTAAGATCTGCGCATCAGATTTTAATTCGCTACTATTAGTTTTTCAAACCAATAAAATATACTTATTCCTTGTCGAGGTTTCATATCAATTTGCGGACTAACAAAAACTTATAAAAAGGAGCGATTTAGATATTTAGCGCATGCGGAGTATATTTGTGCAGCGGCCACCATTTTGAAATTTCGACAAACGCGGTTCGCATACTAAGATTGATGCTCCAAGTGTGGTATGTATTTCATCAAAAATTTTTCTCAATTCCTCCTCCAAAGCCTAGTATTGAAAACCTAACCTAGTTTAGCTTTTGATAACTGAAAACTTTAAGCACACAGCCACACCCAAGAAAGAATATAGAAAAAAGTCAACTAAAAACTACGTACCCAGAATAACCTCAAATCTCAGAAACCTTCATATTTAAAAACGTGGCTGGATAGGTCGAAACAAACTTACATATATTTACATCGAAGATTTATCTAAAATATAATAAAATTGCAACAAGTCGATGCCTGGTTTAAGAATTTCTGTATATTGGGTGCATTACTCAAAAACTGGTGATTGGAACTTTCACCGTCGCACTAAACGTCTAACTTTATTAAAGATATTCCTTACTTCGATGACACCACTGGTTTCGGAGTTATTGACCAATATTGATTGATTTGTTGCTTGACCCAAAATTATAAGTATCTTACCCTGCTTTAGTATTTCAATTGTTCAATTACCTGGGAAAATCAGCATTGAAGACTTTTCTACATTATCCAAATCCTTTCCAGTAAAACACTTCAAAGATTACGTAAATAACTCGGACTCCTGAACGACCAATTTGAAAAGCGATTTAATCGAGCGGACAATTAAAAACTTGCTTAGGACAACAACACTGTACATCCATAAACCACAAATAACTTAAACTACAAACAGGCCAAAATGTTATCCTGTGCGCAGATAAATAAGTTACTTTACTCCAACAACAATGGCGGAGTAACAACCATTGCACCGGCTACTTCAAATGCACCACATCCCATTCGTACCGGATCGAGTGGTGCACCGAGTGAAACACAAAGTGAGATCTCGTCTGCTGATAGCGATTGGAGTGATATAAGAGCGATTGCTATTAAATTAGGCGTTGCTAATCCAGATGACTTGCATACGGAGCGTTTCAAAGTAGATCGTCAGAAATTGGAGGAGATGCTAAAAGGTCAGTATGACATATGTTCTTAAAACTTTCGAATAACAATAACATCTGCCGATTGTAGAGGAGAGTCTAGTTGAGGGCATGAACGGTGCTGAATATTTCTTTGAGAGTGTAAGAGAAAGACTTAAATCACTTAAGTGTAGCAGTTCCTAAAAAATAACTCTTTCAACTTTTTAGGTTATGAAATCCACTGAAACTTATATTAGTTGGCCGTGTCGTCTTAAGATTGGCGCTAAAAGTAAGAAGGGTGAGTTTGTCAGGTACTTTTTTTTTTGTGTAGGGCTGAATTAATGCGAATTTCAGATCCTCACGTTCGAATTGTTGGCTGTACTGAAGAAGTCAAAAAGGCCAAGGATCGTGTGCTTGCGAGTTTGGATTCTAGAGTAAGCTTTTAACAAGGTCTGTTATTAAATGCTCAAATTTTGTAAACTGAACTTTTTAAAGGGAACACGCGTTATTATGAAAATGGACGTGTCTTATACGGACCATTCATACATCATTGGGCGTGGCGGAAATAACATTAAGCGCATTATGGAAGATACCTCGACGCATATTCATTTTCCTGACTCGAATCGGTCAAATCCAATTGAGAAATCCAACCAAGTCTCTTTGTGTGGGTCATTGGAAGGCGTTGAACGCGCCCGGGCGCTGGTTCGCCTCTCGACGCCATTACTAATCTCGTTTGAATTACCAATCATGGCACCGGGTCACCCACAACCGGATCATGATACGCCATACGTAAGGATGGTTGAGACACAATATAATGTACAGGTGAGAAATTCAATAGCCAATGATATCAAATCAGTTAAATAGGTCTATTTCTCAACTTCCGACTAACGATCTATTGCAAACTTTTTATATCCTAAGGTTATATTTTCATCTCGCCCAAAGCTTCACTCATCTTTGGTGCTTGTCAAAGGTTCTGAGAAAGAGGCTACTAAAGTGCAGGATGCAACACAGTCTTTGATAAATTTCTCTTGCGAAAATGTTGTGGTGAGTCAGAAAATTAGAAATAATAATTGAATTAAACAGGGATTGTTCTCCTTCAGAACCAAATGCAGGTACAGATGCAATTAGAAATTTCTCCACAGCACCATGAAATTGTGAAGGGCAAAAACAGCATGAATTTGCTTGATATTATGGAACGTACAAGGACTAAGGTAAATACTTTTATTTAAGGTAGTTTTTGTTGAGGAATCAGCATCGGTATTAGTCGAACACTCATAAAAAATATTTACAAATGTCTGATCTTTATTTCTAATACAACACAAATAAGTGTTTACTTGAAGAATATAAATATAAAGAAACGATATAAATAATTCATTTTCAAATCACGTAGATAGTTTATCGCCGTGCATATTAGGGTATTTAAAACTGTCGACTGCTGTCCGGCTGGAGCTTGAAGCAGCTCGATGGAATTGATTTTGGTCACTTTTAATTTTTTTCACTTTTAGATTATCTTCCCTGATCTATCGGACTTGAATGTCAAACCATTAAAGAAATCTCAAGTGACTATTACTGGAACTATTGACGGTGTCTACAAGGCGCGACAACAATTGCTTGTAAGTTTACATAAAAAAGTTTTAAAAATATATCTAGGCCCTCTTGCTTACACATATAACTCATGATTTAAGGGTAATTTGCCTATAGCATTGATTTTCGATTTTCCGGACAATCAAAACAATGCGTCGGAAATAATTGGACTCAGCACAAAATATGGAGTTTACATTTCATTGCGTCAAAAGCAAAGACAAAGCTCTTTGGCAATTGTTATAAAGGGTGTTGAAAAATTAATCGGTGAGTTCTTCCTTTTTTTGTTGAGCTTGTTCTCACCTCTTCCTTTTTTTTGCAGACAAAATTTACGAGGCGCGTCAAGAGATTTTGCATCTCAGTACGCCGCTTATTAAAGCAGCTGTACCCCAGAGTTATTTGGCACCAAAGGACCAGGAACTGAGTACTGACTATTGTATGATGTTGACATCATTGTTAGCTGGCTACCCTGATAGCCCGAAAACGCCAGGGCTGTTAACTGCTCATTTGCAGATGTCGCCCTATGGCGGCAATGGACAGCAACACAACAATAACAACAACAATTTGCTTATCAGCAATAATAATAACGATAATCGTAACGGAATTTGTAAATCATATCCACCAGGCTTTGGTCCGTGTACACCAACCAATAAATGTCCAACGATTCAAAAATATGTGAATATGTTCAACAATAGCTTTGGACATCAACAACAAAATCTAAATAACAACAACTACTTGCAAGCAACATCACCGAATATGCCACAGCCACGTCCACCCCAAACAGCCTTGCAGCACCAACAGATTTCACCTCGCAACAGTTGTCACAATACAAGCGGTTATCAAAGTTTCAGCAGCAGCTCTAACTCATTGGAGCAAACATTTCCACCTTATGGCGGAGGTGGTAATGGTAATAATGGTGGTGCCGCCACAAGCAACCGTTTGATTATACCAAATGCTGGCGGTGGTGGTCAGTACTCGCCTGATTCGACCTTTAATAGCGAAGGGGCCTTTGGTCCTATGGGGCGACGTTCAAGTGATGGCGTACTGTTGGGCTTGGGTGCTTCAGGTCCACTTGGCGGACCATTATTGCCGGGCAGTGCAGAGAGTTATCGCAACTTGCATTATGACTTGAAGGTGAGTTCAGTGCTTTGGCTTGATGTTTTGCTAAAAATTTAATTTTCTTAATTTGTTCTTGCAGCAAACTCGCATTTTCGATTTCGATATGAAGCGCGCAATGGGCTTCAAAGCAATGGAACGTCCGCCAGTAAGTGGTGAATTGCGTACACCCACGCCTAATTGGGCTGGTATGGCATTGAGCCGTACTACAGCGGGCGCATTGGAGAGCGTAGATGATAGTTTGTGGTCACGCAATATTTCCGGTTTGAACTATAATGGTGGAGCTGGTGGAGGCTGTCCACCCATGTCCCCATATGGTTTGGGTGTAACAGTCGGTTTAATGGATGCCACACCAACCAATCGGCGACTAAAGTTGTCTCAACACAAAGACATACATACGCTATTGACAAGCCTCGGCTTAGAACATTACATAAGTGAGTATTAGAATTAGTGGCTGAGTGAAGATTTTGAATTAAGTGGTTGCTTCTTTGTATACTTTAGAAACATTCGTTACGAATGAAATCGATTTGGAAATGTTCACAACACTGAGCGAAGAGAACTTACTGGAATTGGGCATAACTGCTTTTGGTGCACGCCGAAAGTTACTGTTGGCTATTAACACTTTGAAAGTCGGCGATGTGGCGCGTGCAGGCATGCCCTCAGCGCAGTCTCAATCCAATAACTCTTCACCACGCTTTTCGGGTTCAGCTGCTCCTGGTGCCGAACGACGCCCCTCAAATCAGTGGTAGAAAGTCCACTAAATACAACACTTTGGGAAATGAAAAACAAATTCTCGGAAACAATTTTTCTAAATGAAAAAAACCTGATCCAATATGTATTCATTGTTGAACAATTTTATACTTTATTTATACATAAAAATTTCTAGAATTAAGTTTGCATGCTCATCTGTATTAGTTTGTAAGCCTATCCACTATAGAAATATTTCGATACGCAACATCGATGTATTTTAACACCTTATTAACCAAAAACTAAAGATCAAAAAATAGTATAGAGATCACAAAAATCAAAACGAAGCGCGAACTCAATTGATTCTGTCACTTGCTAAACAAAAACTCTAACTGCAAGACAATTAGGCTTCCTTTCATCTGGAACAGAAAAACGACTTATACACGCATTTGTAGGCAGAATAAATGGCATTCAAGGAATCAAGCTCTCGAATGGTTCGCATGCTTTCGCTTTGTAGAAATAAACACAGCTGTGCTGTTGTAGTCAGGTTGAGAAAATAATCTCATTTTACATTATTTACATATTTGTAATTATTATTAGTTTGTATTTATTAAATGAATATTTATTGAATAACTAAAAACTATATAAAAACTAAAAAAAGATTTGAAACTAAAAATTTCTAAACTAGTAGTAATTATTTTTACACATATTTATTTTGTTATGAAATTTTGCATGCCCAAATTGTGTATTGTCATAAACTATAAGTCTGAAAAAAATGTAATGAAAAAACACCTAAAACAACTCAAATATAAATGAATTAAGAAAAAAGAAGAGAACAAATTACAATAAAAAACAATAAATCAAAACAACAATGAAGCAAACATATAAATTCGTTTTTATTACTAAGCGAGAGTACAGGGTCCTGCTCTATTCATATTTCTATGTATTCTTTTGTAAGAAATTGTTATGAGGCTGAGAGACGGCATAATCTCTTGATTTTAGCGGAAGTAAACATACTGCCAGACAGACAAAAATTCCTTGAATATCTGCCATATGCAGACATCGACCTGTCTTATTGGTAGACTCCCAAGGCAATGTCCTAAGAATAATCCTTAACTCAAAATACTGTGAGATGACATGAAATGCTTTGCAAAGAGTTTTGTTTCGGTGTGTGATGGCGAATGACACAGATACAGAGAAATTAATTATCCATAAATCGAATTATGGCTGTGGACGTCGATAGCGAGATGGAAATGAAACACACAAAAGTTATAACTTAAATATCATAAAACGAATTTATTTCAAGTGAAATATATATATAATAAAATGCGGTCACCTTGGTTGTTGTTTGAAAACGTTGCACTGAGCGCTTAGTGTATTGCTACCAAAACCAGCCATCAAAACGGTACCTGCTCCCCACTTAGTAAACAACCCCCCAAAAAACATGTTAGTACCAACAGTAAAACATCTCAAAAAAAAAACAAACGTTTTGCTGAACAATGTCTTTTACTCAAACGTAAAACCACACAACAAAAACACTAAACATGTTTCTGTATTTTTATAATTATTTATATGCATATAATCCCATTGTTTTTGAATTAAATTTATTTGCTCTTAAAAGAAACATAAACTTATCGATTCTCGTATGTTGTTATTGTTTTACTTTATCATGTTATCCACAATAATAATAAAATTATTTTCTCAAATCTTCGTACAAATTAAACGTTCGCTTACATTTGCTTAGTCTAATCGTTTATTTTTACATTTTACATTTAATTTTCTTTAGACTTTTCGTTTTTAAACTTGTATATTTGTTGTACCTTATTGTAAACACACACATTAGGGCGGATCGAAAAATATAAAATAATTCATATTAAGTCCTATTTCATTGTTATTGATACAAATGTCTGATATTAAATTCAAAAGCTCTACTACAAAGTGTTAAGAAGTTAATCGTGAATTATTTTGGTTTTAAGAGCCAATTTCAAAATCGTCTACTGAAATTTAGTTTGGTAATTATGGGTACATACATATATTTAGAGAAATTTAAAAATTATCTTAAGAAGTGGGTTTCGTACATAAAATTAGATTTGCGCCACAAAAAACCAATTTATGTTGTAGTTTTTGTGATTAGTATTGATCGGTCGATAACAAGAACAAGGTGCCGGCAAGAGGGAGCTAGATAAAATAAAAAGCATGGATCACTGCTTTGATGGACGGAAGTTATGACAAGAGTGCAAATAAATCAGCTGCTGGTAATTTCCACCAAGGAACAAGAACAATCAATTTTAATTTTAGAACCAGAATAACAGTAAGTACCGTAGATCGGCATAAGAAGCGCGGAGTACTGTCACTACAACAACAAGAATAAAATTAAATATAGTCACTACAGAAAAGGCAGATCCAGTGAGCTTTTTTAGTAAGCCCCTTTGGATAAATCGTCATACTCGTGGCTCACTCACTTTTGGCTCCGATGGCGATATAACAATGTACATATAAAACAGAATGACCTAGTGGTAGTAATGCTGTAATCATGTAATAATGGCAAAAAGCAGGCATAACAGGGTTTCGATTCATAGACCAGCCTTTTAAATTTTTAAAAGGTTTCACATAGAATATTTTGTGTGTTTTCGACCCACCTTAATGCATGTTCATATGCACTATAAGCATGTTTGTATGCAAATTATGTCCATCGAGCTGTGTATTTTACAATTAATACTCTTTGTTTTCTCTTATCTTAAGGATATGAATGCATTTATGCATTAACATATACATACATAGATACATATTTTCAACTACTAACTTAAAAAATATTTCTTACATAGTTTTAATTCTTATTGCATACTATTCACATTTTGTATTTTTTTATTGTTCATAACTTTTTTATTCTTATTTTGTAAGATAATTTATTAATTTATTATTTTAATATTTTAAGCAATAACAGTATAATAGACTTTATATTCTAGGTTCTACTGTATTTTTAGTCATAGCTTTTAATGAGAGAACTTAAATATGGTGTATACATCGCTAAATTACTCTCTCGTTTTTTTATTGCACAAATTCTCCCAACAGATTTGGTCATATCTCGCGATCTTATATACATGTCAATCCTAGGTGTTGAACCAGAAGCTGCTAGAAGTGCATCCAGCAAAAATGATCACTAACCAAAGAAGTAGCTAAAATCTACAACATTTTCACTTTTACTATTTTTCTAAGCAAAATATTTACACCCATCACGGTTGTCGAGTGTCTACCTTAGTAAATGTCGACATCTTTGCAGAGTCCTCTTAGAGCTCTTGAATACCACTTTTTACGAATTTATTTGGACGACCAATGTACTACAATAAGTTTGCTGGTAAATGCCTAGTTTGCAGAGTGGTCGACAACTTCTCAGATTGGCATGCGAAACCGTGATAATCACTTTAAAAATAAGAATAACTCTTTGAAAAGAACAGCTCATCAGTGATCACAGCATAAAAATATACTCAAACCAAAGGAGTCCCGAACACGACTTTTATTCCTGACAAAACGGGGGGTAGACTTTTGTCGTGATCACCGATGATATATTGGCAGCCAACTTGTTACAATGACTCCGTTCTACTACCATTTCGTTTATGTTTTTTGTAAGTTTTTTCTTATTGTATTTAAGTTTTGTTTATGCGCGTTATTTGCTTTCTTTTAACTTTTGTTTGCATAATTAATTTTTACACATGAATTAAGTTTTTTTATTCGTGTACTCCAGTTTAAGGAACTATCTACCGTTGGATTTTATAATGTCTGGAGATAATTGGATATTAATAGAAAACGAACTAAAATATCAACATTCTGCTTTGGCTGATTTGGTTTACATTAACTTAGTATTCCAAATTATTCAATATTTAAATCGTGGATCATCCTTTTTCTTTCCTATGTGGACCTATGTATGTAAAGCAAGGGTCGAAGGACGCAAAAGCGTTTCTGCCATATCCAGTTATCATTAATTTCATCTCCATCTGACAGAGACGAACTATTTCTGTCAGATTAACTACCTGCTATCGTTAACTGCGGATGAGCAGAAGTTTCTTCATTTTAGAAAATTGAAACTGGTTATTTATAAATTAAAACTTTTAATCAGATGCAACTATGTTAAACGATTTACGAGATAGGCTGTACCAAGTTAGGACATCAACCATTTTCCCAGTAACAAAAAATTACAGTCGCGCCTACAACTTTGAGTGTTTTGTGTAATGCTATTACAATTAACGGTTCACAACGATAGTGGCTAAATTTTTGTAGACGTTTTTCATATTTACAATACAATTTTGCACAAATGTTTTATTCATATGTCTATACTCGTATGTTTATGTTAGATGTTTCTTGTTTGTTAATGAAAACCTCTGCTAAAAATTAATTAAAAAATTAATAGAAATAAGTATTCTAACATACAAAACACACCTTCTCAGTTTCACATTATTTATAATCGCATTCACCCTTCAATAAAATTGTATGCAACACAGAGTGTTCATAAAGAATTATAACAACGCCAAAGGTGAGTGTCTTAGCTACAAACAGTTATAGCAACATAAACACAGAACGGTATGCCTAATTATAGCAAAGATTTAGAGCTGAAATCTAGAGAAAATCATATATACACTCAGAAAAAACTACGTTGAACGAAAATTAAATGAAGGAAAGATCAAAAACAAAACAATTGCCCTCTCTAAGGTATCCATAGGTTTAAAAATGTTCCCTCGGTTTTATTGAACCTTTTTTTAGATTTTCAAGTAGGAGGATATTTGGATGCAATGTGTTGTCTTTCACTACTTACAATAGTTTTCACAGAACAATATAGAACTATGCATTTGGATGACTGGGATATAAGTGAGTATGTAATATATAATTTTATTTGTACAAAAACAAAAAAACAAGGTTGGGATCAATTACAGCGCACTGTGGATGATAGATATCAATCGAGGACAACTCTTTTTTATAGCACAATTTTTTATAGGGAACAAGGAAGGTAAGCAAAGCCTCAAGATCAAAATAAAAACACAGCTCCCGGAAGAATACATAAAAACCATAAAAAAACAAAATGTGCATAGAAAAGTATCTTCTGTTAAACGTTTTAAATACAACTAAAAATAGTAAATGAAATTAAAAAAAATGTGTGTCCGTTCTTCATAGCTTTTCTCTTCAAATAAAGCTTTCTTAAACAATGAGTTATGGAATACTATAGATATCTATATAAGTCTTAACTTTGTTATTCTTCCAACCTACCCTATTATTAGCGTACGTATTTCACAACTTTGTTTTTTATAATACCTATGTATTTATGTATACATACATACATACATATGTAACTATCCTGCAAAAAATGCGATTAGTCTGGCATGCGGCTAATATTTACCTGTTCTGAAGTCTTTGTTTGAGGATGGCTTATGGAGAGACTATTTATGTATACCCGTTTATAATCGCACGGGTAAGAAGGGACTAATCCACTCCTATAAGTATGCTACAAAAGCTGAAATGGAGTTACACCCCAGCGAGCATGTTACAAAAATAAAAATGTATACAGTGGAACTTCTTTATAGTGAACTTCCCTACAATGAAGCTCTCCCTATAATGAAGTCATTTTGAAGACACAGCTTTTTGGTTCTACTTTAGGTGCATTTTTGTCTCCTTATAATGAATTTCTATATAGTGAAGTTTTCTATATAATGAACAAATTTTACTGCTTGAAAATCAAGCTTCATACGTTTTTGTCTCCGTATAGTGAATTTTTTTAAAAATGTTTTCGGTTACACTCAATTATTTGTAACTGCGTATTCTCAGAAATAAACGAAATGTAGAAATGTAATACGGGGAATCCCAAAATGAAAATACATACATGCATATGTACATTGTAGTAGGAGTTCAGTTGTGTTAAGAAATTGAAGTAAAAATGACGTTTCTATATAATGAAGTCTCCATATAGTGAAGCGATTTTCAGGTCCCCTGCGAATTCACTATAAGGAAGTTCCACTGTATTTAATTATAGCCACCTGTAGACCTATGGGATTAATCGCGGATCGCTCGCTTTAGAGATTAGTTACACGACTTTTTGCAGGGTAGGTATGTACATATATACATATGTGTATGTGGTATGCGTAAGTATGTATTTACAGTTATATGCTACCTTGATTTCTTTAGCACTATGAGCGTATTCTTAATGCTAATTGCTTATTTACTCTTCTCCTTTTTATATTAAACTAGCTCTTTGTTGTATTTTTGCAATGTCAATGCGGCGCTTATGGAATTATTATTAATATTAATATTTATGTATTTATACTAAGCTTTCATACAACATTAGCTGTTTCCTTAAGTTCATTTTGGGTAATTAGTTGAATGGCCTATAAGCTCAGCATCAGCAATTGCAACAACAAAAACGTGTCGAGTTGTACTTTTCCTGCCAATAAACTGTCAACGAGTTCGCTCGAAATACGTAATTTTTTATTGGTTGTTGCAATGCTTTTTGTTGCTGCTCTTTTCTTTCACAGTCGACACAATGTGTAAGCGTAACAAAATCGTCAACATGTTGACAATCAAAACCTTGCACAATCATCATCAATAATATTTGATCCTTTGACGTGTCCTTAGTGAAATTGGCAATTGCTTGATGGTTGCCGCTCCCGCTGACTGCGTTGCAAGTGTGGTTCGAACTGTGCACATCAGGCGTGGTATGCATGGTTGCAGAAGCCCCCTTAGTGTCAAATGTCAATACATTGCAGGTTGTTGTTGTTGTTAGTGGAGGTGTTGAGCTCCCACCAGCAACTGTCAGCGACAGTTGTTCATTTGTGTTGCGCTGTAAATGCGCTTCTTCGTGCCGTTGTAATGCTCTGCTCTGCACTTCTTTTTGTTGTTCTTGTTCTTTTAGAAGTTGTAATTTTTGTAATGGATTCACCATTGCTACTGCGCACAGCATAAAAATCATAAACAACGTGCAAAGCAAACCCACCAATCGCACACTCAATGATTTCAAATTTTTCACAACGCAATTATGAAAGGATTTTCGTCCTTTCAATGTCCTTTTGACTATCACCGTGGCAGCAGTCGTTGATTTTGTAGCAGCTGCTGTTGTTGCTGTTATTAGCTTTGACGGCAACATATTGCTTGTAAGTTGCGCTGCAATGGTGGATGCGTGTCTGAGTGTTGGCAGCGCTGCTCGCTCCCTTTCGTTTGCAGTTGATTTCTTTCGCATCCTTTGACAGCTTATAAAATGGCGTGTCAGTGCGCGTAGAAAGATGGTTGTGAATATAATAGCAGAAATATAAGCAACACTTTCTCTGACAACAAAAATCTGCAATGCTTTTGCTACTTTGCCTTCCTCTTCATCATGGCGAGCTTCACTTATCCTCTTGACAGATCGTAGCTCTAGCGCTTCCATCGTAGGTTGCTTCCAAAGATAGCTGAATATTCGAATGGCTGCCATTGAAGCCGTCAGACAAGTCCAAATGTGTTTCCAAAGCGTTTTGAAGGTTCTCGCGTAAATGTTTGTGTGAATTGTTGTTGCTGAAGATGTGATATCGGCCGCTGGAATGAAGAGACAGACATTGAATTGATGGAGTTGAAAAAGGAATGTAAAAAAAGTTCTTTGAAATGCTAGAAAAATGGTGCATTAGCGTCAATCAGTTGGATTTTAGAATGTAATTTATTGTATTTTTTAGTTCGAAAAGGGAAGCTGTTGCTGTTGTTGTTATATATCGAAGCGCGTTGGGTTTAGCATTGAGTGTGTATGGAACGTTTGTTAAAAAATTGGAAATCGTTTGATTTCATGGATGCTGAGTCAGAAAATTGTTCATTCACTCTTTAAATTACTACGAAAAGGTTTTAAAGGATTTGCAGGAAAATGGCCGCTTTTCCCCACACTACGCCCCCACATAGACAGATCATTCCATGTGACCCCTAATAAGTAAAACGAATCCCACGTGAATAGTCTCAAATAGTAGGATAGGGAAAAGTTGAATTTACAGTAGCTCCACCGGCTTAATTTCTCCGACTTTCTTTTACGGTTCTCGTTTGTCCAATGAAGTACCTAGAGTTGCGCATCGTTTAAAAATGAATTCATGTTGTTGCCAAAACTCTCATCTGATGGATGTGCTGGGTATCTAGGGCTCTGCAATACCAAAAACGCTTCATTCCCATTCAATGATGGGAAAAACCTTCTATTCAGATTGTTGTTTCATTTTGTGCTTTGGATAGCGCCTAGCGTTCCCACAAAAATGCCAATGGGCAAGAGCTATAAGTTTAATAATCAGAAACGATTGCAAGGAACGTAACGATTCTTAGTGAAATTTACACTTTGTTGACACTTTGGTGTGTGTAAACATTGAATTTACAAGGTACAAAAAGGGTTGCCCTCCCGCACACGGTATTTGCATAAGCATAGCCATTCAGATAGCAAATCGGGACTCAGTTTCCACTCTGCGGCCAAGGTGTCTACGTCTAGGGTCGTTAAAGTTATTGAAGACTGATTGGCTCACTAGCTTACAGCAACCGTGAGCGATGAGGCTCAAAAGGCTGAAAGTGGATAATGTTTGTATACCATAAATAGCTTTGCATATTTCTTTAGATTGTAAGAGGGAATTACATATGATGATCGTAGACTGAGCCAGCAGAGCAGCGCAGCTACAACATTCGCCTCCATCACTTCGTCATTGGCGCTGCTGCAACTATGTATTTGTGCATGTAAAGCTAACTAACTAAGTAAGTAGGTTTGTGCAAATTTGTGCCTTTCCACTATTGCATGATTGCTTTGGAATTTCTTTTGCGTTTGCTTTTAGGCGTGTTTGCTTGAATTTGTGTATGTCAATGTTGCCTCAAGTAAGTGGCAACACTTTAGTGAATTTCCTTTTTATTTACCTCTAAAGGGCATATCCATTCTCGCCCTGCTACGTTACATCCCTAAACACGCTTTAAGCACTCTACTCGACTTCCTTACATCATATTTTTACAAGTATTGCGCAACAACATTGTCGTTCGATGTATTGCATACTTTGAGGCACACATTGCCATGTGTTTACATTTGCACATATGTACATATGCTGATATTACACTTATGTATGTACATATGTATGTTGCAGCATAGTTATGTTAAAGCATAGCTATGGCTGGTGTAAATTTATTTGCATTACGTAACGTATGTCAAGTAAGATCAAACAAGCGAACATCGTTGTGGGTGACAAAATTTTCAAAAAAGAGGATGGCTGAAGGAAATATTGCCAGAGTTGAAAATATAGTGTTGAAACTTTTCGAGGAAATACAGCAGAATGAGCTGCTGATGTGCACATACGCTTTCTATACCTAATTCAAAAAAGCTGTTTGCGTTTGCTGTTCAAGTTGATTTGCTTTCGATTAAATATGCGTTCGCTGTAGAGTAAGCATGGCAAGTCGATTTATCTATTAAACGAAGCGAGAAATTTGAAGTTTATTCCAATTTACATTAAACAAACAGCGGCATGTACATACACACATACATACATACGCACATTTAGGTTTATATGTTGACATACACATTGCAATGACTTTGAGTTCCCTAGCAAGTGAATGGTTTCAGAGAGTCGAAGAAGCAGGAAGTTCGTATCCTACGTGGTGGATACAACGGGAATAAAATATGTTTTCCTAGCAGACGAGTTCACTTCTTCTCTCCTCTCCCAATCTGGTAATTTCGGATTCATTCAACTTGTATGGATTCATTTTCCAAATTATTGAAGTTATTTTGAAGTTTCAAAATTGAAAGACTATTTGAAGTAGTAGAGCTAAGCATAGCATCTGCCTATGTGAGCATAGAAATTGTAGTATATATGACGGACAACAAAAATACATAAGTCTGAAGATGAAGAACATTTTCCATATGGAATTATTTTACTGCGATTCAGAATATCATCTACTAAGGCAGACAACATTTTCGCATTTCTTACAGTGGCTAGTTTCCTGAAATTACCTAGGAGTGACAACCTTTCGTACTAACCCAGTGGTTTGGACCAGATACCTTCATTATTGTAGACCAGCCCATACAAACTGGACCACAGTACATACCTATAGAATCGAATAAGTAAATGTAAAAAACATTGCGTTGTTAACCATATTGTCATATCTCAAAAGCGTTGTTTAATTTAATTATATTAATTTCATTGCTTTCAGAATATGGGCTCGTTATTGGAAAAGGTCATACGTACATGTGTATGTGTATGCATATTTAACTTTCGGCCGCCACCATTAATAACGCTATCTGTTGCTCACCTGAATATGTTAAAAAGGATTCATTATGATCTTCGAATCCATCACCGCTTGCATGCTGCTCATATGGATAATTATTATGCATATCATATGAGCGTCCTGAGGCCATAATGCGTGGTCGATCCTCTTCGATGACACTTTCGATTTCCTCTTTGAATATATCAAATATGCTTGCCGTGCACTTAAGCTGTTGACAGCGAATTTCATACAAATACACAAACAAATTTACATACATATTTACATGACTTCTTCACATTAACGACAGATAAATATTTATTGTATGTCACAGTAAATTACCCTCATTTGTCCTTTAACAAAATGCTGTGTGGTTACCATGAAATGTAGCGCGCTCACCACTGATTCCAAATTATTCTCTTCATATCGTTCTATTTGATAAGTTTTTATATGATGCAATGGTACCTGAAATATTATGACAGAAATTAATATTCTTGTGCGACATTAAATACTAATTGTTTCTTAATCTATTTAAAGTTAAAAGCTAAATCGTGGTAAAAAATTTAATATTTTGCCTATTAGTTGCTTACTTTGTCAATGTGATGCTTTTTATTTTTAAGCACCTATCGAATTGTAAATAAAAACTACAAGCCGAAAACCCAAAAGTAACCCTTTCGCTTTGCAAGCTAACATAAAAAATTGTCTCGGATTATGAAAACTTCCACAGATATACAGTATTAAGCAAAAATGTCAGCTACTAGGCTAAACCTAGGTCGCCCAATGGTCCTTTCTTCCAACAAGGAATGGTGTGTAAGTTTCCCAAAACCACAATTTATGAGACACTACTCAGGGCAAATCCTTATGTTGAACAAGTGAATCTAATTGTATACAACCATCTTAATCATAATTGCCAAATTATAAACAAAGGCCATGCTCATGAGATTTTGTTTGCGTTCCGTAAACTACAAACAATTTACCAAACATTTACTACATCAGCGTGCCATTTCCCTTTAAAGCGCCTAAAAATATGCTACGTAGATCCCTAACGGACCAATTTATGACCTAAGTATTTTGCTAAAATTTTAGCTACGCAATGCAGAGTTGGTTGCGGTTGTTTGTTCCACTCCACTGACATATGAGAACCGCAATGTCATCTCGTTGGTGAGTTATAGCCAGAATTTCACTGGGACGAAATGGCGCTGTAATTGTATTTCCCAAGTATTGCCTGGTAATGTTCGTGTAATAAACGAGGTGGTGTAAATAATCATAGCAAACTTTGAATTTAAAGTTTAAATTCCCACCGACCGTATTCTCATTTTCTAATTTATAACTGTAACATTCATCTGCTCACTTGCCATGACAATTCAAAGGAATTCAAAATTCCATTTCCAATAGCATTTTCACTGCTCAGCATTCGTTTATGAGCTGTCCGCACATGGACGTATACGCACAATATATTTGCCATGGCAGTTGATTGCGTTTTGGCTCTTGAACTTCCACAGTGTGGCGTGGCGGTAGTTTTGCTCGCCTACCACACCGCAGGTCCAAGTTTCGACTCCTGGCACAGGTAACATCAGAAGTGGTTTGAAGAAGTATAGTCGTCGTCCGCCATGGCAGGCTTCTCAGCAGTGCGCAAAGCAGCACACCACAAATTTTTGAAGAAGTTTAGCCTGAATCGCATGTCGTGCCATATTTTAATTTTTATTTAAAAAACCTCTACAACATAGCGACTCAACACTTCCAGAAAGACAACTTAAGTGATGAGTAAGAGTAGCAAAAACAAAGCTGGAGGCATACAGCCAGCGTCTGACCGTGGCAGCAGTTCAACAAAACAAAGACATAAATAATAGTTGAGTTGCAAAACACCGTAAAGTGTGACAATTTTGGTAACCGCAGCATTTCGGTTTTTGCTACCACAACAACACAAACAACATTGCGAAATATGCACGAAGCGAACCTCGAGTGCAAGCACCTCCGCAGGGCACTTGCGTTGACACGCACCCAGCCAACTTTAAACAACAACAACAACAACAGTAAAAAACAAAGCAGTGATGAAAAAGCAGTGTGAAAAATGGCTGTAAGCTAGGCAAATAAAATGAAAACATACACAGCTACAAGCATCACAACTACAATGTGGTCTTCAGTCATGGCATAGCAAGCTAAGCTTTGTGACGCCGTGACCACTGACTGACCACCGCAACGTAAACGTAGCAATGCAGTCGGCTTTTACACAGAAGACATCAGTAGCGAATGTAAAATATTTCATTTTTTCACACCTCGAGAACCATAATTGCTCTGCTTGATACACCTAGAGGTGTAGGCCTGTGCAACTTTAGTTTAGCAAATTATTTATTATTCTGACATAGGAAAGCTTAGAGGTTTTCTCTGGACCTATGCACCACTTTGAGTCGATAGGATTTCTTGTATTTTTCAATAATATGCAAGGCTATGCTATATATCTATCCATACAAACATCAGCAGGTTGATGCTGTAACGTTAATTGTTGTTAGTTATCGCAGACTAATGTGGTCGAACGAAAGACTTTTGATATATTTTTAAAAACATATACTCCTGTATTGTAAAAGGAATTGAACATACATCCCTTTCTGTTTGCTTACATCTAATTTCGCTAAACAATGGAGCTTAAACAAATGTCTGTCATTCCTTAATTTTTTGCCGCTTAAGCAACAAACCCCAAAAGCACAAATAACCGTTACATAAAACACCACTTAAAAATCATGAGCATGCAAGTATAGAGAAGTGCAGGCAGAACGGGGCAACAATAAAGCAATCAAGCCTACCTTTAGGCGCATCAAATCAGATTTGTCAAACAACGGTATTACTAAAGTGACTTGACGGTTGAGTTTTACAAAAACATATAAATACATACATACATACATACCCATACATGCATATATATGTATGGGCATGTGTGAAGGTTTTTATGTTTCTGTGAGCGATTGCCAAGCGCAATTCAAGTGATTGCTAGCTCGATAATAATGATGATGATGTTATTGCTGTTGGCGATTGATGGCTGCGATGACTATGATTTTTATGTGACAATTTTTTCAATTTTTTTCATTTTTTTTTTTTGTTTTCTTTTTTTGTTTACAGCTTTAGCTATTTGCAAGCGTGTGTATGTATACATGCAATATATTGTTATGAATGGGCTCACAAATATGTGTGTTTGTATATATTTATGTATATTGCCCCTTGGCATTATTAGTGTTGTTATTGGCAGTTGACAGTTGCTGATGACATGTTTGTGGCAAATATTTGCGCGTATTTTTACGACCAACAAAGCGAATACGGGAAATATTTGAAAAACAAAGAAACGCATAATTCACATGACCTACTTCAGGTATTTGTATGTGAGTGCGTGTGGGTGTCTGTGTAAGTGCATTGTAGGCGCATATTTAGTTGATGGAGGAAATACAAAAACTAGTGCAAGCAAAGCTTCGATGGAAAACTAAAACTAGTTCTATTTATTACACCTAAGTGGTTTTTTTAAAATGAACTTATTTTTTATAGACTAGTTCAGAGTTTTAAAATTGTACTAGAATGCCAGCTAAATCTAAACCATGAAATTTAGAACTGGGGTAGCGGAAAAGTAATAGATCTCTTCAAATCAGACTGGTTTTTGATGGACTACTGGCACACACGTTCACTACCAAATGCTTGTCCTGGATGTGTTTCTAGCGAATGTGGCTGTGCGCGTTGCTGTTAGGTCCATGCAACAGTTACCAATTGTTTTATGAGTTTATTGTTCGATTTGTATACATAAGTAAATATTTTTTTTATCACGTTCATATAAACGTATCTGCATAGATCTCACTATATTTCGCCGACAACGTGTTTAATACTTTGAACGGTGAATGCGTGTTGTGTCAACAATCAGTGTCAACTGCAACTGCCAACAGTCAAAAGTTTTCATCAACGTCAACAATCAACTGAAAGGCGATAAAAAATTGCTGGATTTTGTTTTTTCAACATTTTCGGTAAAACTCTATGAATTGTACACAGAGAACCAAGTAATTTACACACACTTTTACAAATAGTTATTCACACACTTTGATAAATAAAAGAAAATTGCACCCAAAAGGCACGCCCAGTCGCAATGGAAAAAATGTTCAAATGTGCGGCAACATTTTGTTGATATGCAAAGTGAGTGAGCGAATGAGTGACAGCAAAGTGTTGGTAGATGTAGCGCCTCCGAAGAGCTATACAATCAAGTATCCATAAAAGTGAAATATACTTGAAAACGACTAAAATGGAATTTTAAAGGAAACAGTTGACATATTTTGTGATAATTTGCAAGTGTGCTCGCTTTTATTTATAAACAAGGAATATCAATGCCAAGCAAATGCAAGTATACCTACCTGGCATGAACGAAAACAACTAAGCGTTCCAGCTATTGAGCCACTCAGAGTTGAAACTATAAAGCCCATCAAAAAAGAAAACCCAGATTTGAAGAGAAGAAAATAGCTTCTAACGAGATGATTATGATCAAGTTATTCTAATTCAATGACAAAAGATTTTGCTAAAGAAGTTGACCTCCAGCTGTGTCTCTTCTTGATCCACCTTCAAGATATATAGCTTGTGCTATATATATGATAGAATACCCTCGTTATTGGGGAAAGGTACAAAGTGACAGAAATTTGGGGAAAATATGAATTCCGTTCTCCCTGAGTGCTTAAGAGGAAAAAACATTCCAAAAAGGCACAGCAACTATCAGCAATCGGGAAACTGGCGATTGCATAATACCTGCGTATCAACACAGATAAGCAACCACTCATCGACACACTTCTTTAACCCCCACGCAGTCATATCTGCCAAATCGTAAATGTTGGTAATAAATTAAATTTTTCGTTCTGCGGGCATCTGCTCATTCATCTTCTTGTGCAACATCAGCTCCTACCCACGCAAACAGACCAACACATGGCTTTCCCAATTCCTCCGGCCCCTCCCCCACACACTAGCTTTCGTGTTTGTAAGGTGCTCGTTCTCATCGTGCAGGTGTTTGTTTGAATGTGTGGCGTATGTGTGTCTGTCCAACCAGTGCGGTTAGAACTGATACTTTTTTTTGCCAGTCAACAGTAACCAAATTGCGCACAGCTTTTATTCGTGCACTTTTTCTTGTCGGTTTACACTCGATTTTTTTAAGCTTTCACATCATGGCGGTGGAGCATTTAGTGCGATTTTTCATTTTGGCGTTGCGATGTTTAGTCATATTTTCGGATTTTCCCACGTGCGTACCTTTTTGTGGCCAGCTGTCTGTGTAGTGGTAAGCGATAGTTGTTGCTCTGTATGTGTTTGTTTACAGTTTTTGTTGTTTTGCATATGATCCTTTTGCAAAACAATCGTATGCAATTTTTTCGGCTTGAAATATTTGGGTAGAGTTTCGTTGTAAATTTCTTATGGCAACGATTTAGTTATTTTTGGCCACTAAAGAAGCTTTTTGAAGTTTTAGACAAAATTTGTGTTACAAAAAAATGCAGGTAAATGGAAAAAGAAAACTAACGTACTATTTAGGAAAATTCATAGTTTTTTCTTTAAGTAGCTCTAGCCATGCGCCATCTAACCTAGATTTACATACATAAAATCGATCGTACGAACTTTCAGCTATCTTATCTAAGATGAGATATTTAGCACGTGATTTCACAAGAATTTAAAATGTTTCCATACTTTGCTTAAAGTTTGCCATACATATTTCTTGCCCCGTTACAAAAGTTTAAAAAGTGCTAATGAGTGACCTTAATTGGCGTCGATCTCCATTTGGCACGCCATTCAATTCAGCAAAATCAATGAAACATTCGAGTTTTTAAATCAGAAAAGTTTCAAACTTCTTTGCCAATTTTTTTTGCGCCAAAGCCATCCGCTGGTGAATTACAACCTATTTAAGGGCACACTCTTAAGTGAGCACAAATGGAAAGGCAGCCCTTTCTGATAATGTACAGCACAAAAAATATAAAAAATAAATAAAAGCGAACCTCTTCCAAATATACTCGTCCAAAATCTAAAATGGAAATAAGCGAAACGCTAGCCAAAAGGGTTACATAAAAAATTAAGAGCCCGTGACGGTCAGTATTGAATCTGAAGCAAAGTGTGCGTTTGTAAGAGAGCATTGTTAGTGCCACAAAAACCTCGCTACTTACCACAACACCATTAATAGTCCATGTCAAATTAGCAGCCGGCTTCGAGTATTTAATTGAGCAATTGCCATCAACCAAATCGCCGATACGATAACGTGGCTGGATGCCCGTAACTATGGCCTGCTCCTCTGGCAATTCTGGATTATGCGGCGCCACAGCAATGTAAAATGGAACCAAAAGTGGAAAGAGGAGAACGTTAGACATTAGAAATAAAAAATGGTATTTTCATGAAAACAAATAAAACGAAAATGAGTATTTGAGTGTGTTTGTTGTAGCGCTTGAATTGAAAATGAATCAAGGAAAATTGGCCAACTTGGCATGTGATAGCCAAAATGTAACAAAAAACTTTGGCGTTTGTGTATGTAAATGTGTGTGTGTGTGTGCTTGTGTGAAAATCACGCGCTTGCTTTCTAATTAATTTGCTTTGAACTGGCGGTTGAGTGCGAGGCTATGCAAGCGAGGCAGCACAATTTCGGTACAAATTCAAATATTTAAGCTTCTTTTATTTTCTTCAGCACTCTCGAGAATGCTTGCTGAGATGTGTGTGAGTGTGTGTATATGCATTGGTAAGTGATGTCTGTAAGCATATGTACGGCGCGCATTACTTACCCACAACTTCCAGTTCACCGGAGACCATAGCGGTTTGAAAGGTCGGCGCCTCTACGGATATTTCGCATGTAAATTTGCCGGAAATGTTAAGTGGCACGGCCAACAGCACGACATGACTTTGATTGGAGAGATTGCGCTGTTGCAGCCACAAAACAAGTCAAACGCGAGTATGAATGTGTAAAGAGAAAACAAAAAATGGTTAAATTAATTGCCGTTAAATATTTTTGCGAAGAATTTTTAAAATGATAGCGTAAATTGTGTTAAATGCATTTTGCATTTTTTATTATTTCAAAAGCGGAGTTATAATTAATTTTTTCCAACATCAAATCGACCATGTATGAATGTAACCGTGTGCACTTTAGCGCTAAATATTTGTTGAATGTGTATCCAAATTGAAAATTTTGTTGCATGCACATTTCGAAATTTAATTAGCTTGCTTTCAAAGCAATTTGCTGGGCTATAAAAACCATCAAACAATTTTGTTTATTATTTTTGATATCTGTAACTATATTAAAAAAAATTATTTATTTCCAAGTTAGTGAATAAAATGTTTTAGCCGAAAAGCAGTGCAATGGAAAAAATTTTGGTCAATATTAACTTTGAACACTTTGAAATTTCCGTAACCGTTTATTTATCTACCGATTTTGTATTCCCAACAAATACTACCCTATGATTTCGGGAGGTTAGGAAACAGCAAACAACAGGTTGGGCTAAATCTGAGGAAAGAGATGGGGGGGGGGGGGGGGGGTCCGTAGAAATTTATGAACTTTTGCAAGGGGGTAACACACGTGTGCAGTTGCGAATTGTTATGATAAAACAGCATTTGATAACACAGCTTGTCTTGACCCCAAGTACAGAGAATCAATGATTGTCCATTGAAGTTTCATAAGCGCCGAAATGAACCTACAAAGAGTATCCTTTTGCCACGAGCATATAATTCAAAAAATTTCACTTTCACAGTCTTAGTTGGTAAAAATTAAGTGATTTTCGTATGGAACCGGCTGGCGTACACACGCAAGAGGGTTTTCACGGTCACTTTCTGTTAGGATTGAAGCAGTGCATTGGTTGCTTGCTTGACAATTCCTTGACCTTTTGTTTTTCTTGTATAATTTGCTTGATCTTAATTGCCCTGTCAACAGCATGTTGCCTACTTTATAACTCACGATTGCGCACTTTGTTGTTGCATTTATTTTTAAGTTTACACTTCTCGAAATATTTATTTAAGGTTAAATGATAATCGAATCCTTTCGAATACATTTTAATATTTCAATATTTGGTTTATTTGACTGGATTAAGTTCTAGCAAATTGAAACGTTGTGAAACATTAAGTATGTATGTATGTATGTACAAAAGCTCTATGTACATGGCCGTAAACATTTCTTAGCTTCGCGTATGCTTACAACAACACCAACAACTGCCATGCCAAAGTGGCATTATATTACCCGATGTATGCAATAAGTAAAAATTACTGACGCTGAAGCATGCAAACTGCAAGTACGAGCATCATTATGAGTTTGAATGGTATACTTAATGAGGCGTTCGTTTACCAATATTATCATACCTGCGCGATATTCTACACAAACACAAAGGTATGTGCGTTCAAGGACACATTCTCATCTGTATCTGTGTACTTTCGTGATACCTTATATGTTTACATGCACATATGTACATACATACATAGATATTTGCATGTTTGTGGCATTAAGTACATTGACTACTCACAATGAGATAATTGAACACATTAATTAATCATTACATACTCAGCGAACTGTAAGCGGTCTGATATCGTAGATTTATTTAAAATAAGGACGGTGAAATTGAAATGCTTACAATAGTAGTTATATCTCAGTGATTTCTCCCTTAAGCGTTACGTGCTTGGTAAAATGACCTATTTACAATTCTTCACTATAAATTGGTTGTTGCCTGATTACAGCTAATTGTGGGACAAATGACAGCAAAGCTTCATTTAAAGTACTCTAATACAATATGAAAACGTAGTAAACTAGATACATACTGGTACACTATTGTAGTCAGGTGCCACTAGAATATGTTTTTTTAGGGCAGCTCTTGAACTATAACGGCCAAAAAACAAAGCTGTATCGATTAGTTTTAAAAGTGAACTTTGTGATATTTTTCTGATTAACTTTCGTGAAGTGTTTTCTGTAGGCAAATGCTTTGACGGTTTTCATAAAATTTTAATATTTTACTCTGACTATGCTTCATATAGTTATTGGCGTGCCGAGCCAACTGTGAGTTCATACGAGTGATAAGTAGATATTGCTGCATAAAAACATTTTAATATTTACAGGAAAACTCATTAACCCTTTGTCAGTAGGAATGTATGTATGATTTCAGATGTACTATACAAAGATACATTCAACTGGGTCGCAAAATAAGAGTTTCTTTTTTTTTTAGAAAATGGAAAGGTGAACTATTTGAAACCATTTTATGATATTATTTAACTTAAAACAAATTCTTTCTAATAATCTTCACAATGAAATTGGTTAGGAATGACCTTTTTTTCTGATCGTAAAATACTAAATCTTCTAAAGCACTAGTATCTAAATTATTAAAACAACACGAATTTCTTTCTGGTAAATCTTTCACCTTCTGAAATTCGAGCTTCCCTAATGTCGGTGCAAAGTTATTGCTTTTTCTATTGACATTGCCATATAATATGCAGCCATCATTACATATGTAATAGCAACAAACTTATTTATTTACATATCCGCTGAGTTGTATTCAGATGTGTGCATTTGGTACATACCTCCACATTGAGTCCGGCGGCGGCCATTGGGAAAACTTTCATTGCCGGATTTTCCTTTGGTGTATAACGATAAAACTCTCGTCGTCCTTTATACCATTTCACCGAGTACAAAGTATCATTTTCCATATCGTAATTGCATATGAGCAGTGCATTGCTACCGCGTTTCACCGCTTGTGGTATTGTAACTGAAACATCCTTGAGTCCAGCAATGAAATCTACGAATAAAAAAAAAAATTTGGAAATTTGTAAATGCCAGCAAAGCGATTTAGTGAATAAAAAAAACTTATCACGCATGTTATAAAAGCAGGAAACTTAAAATTCTATATGTGTGTGATTTTTCACATTTCTGTTCCTTCATTTATTTTTTCAATTTAAAAAAGTTTTAATGCTGGCTGCAAAATACCCACACCTACACGCCGTTCACTGGCTGACCAAACACTCTAAAGCTCAGAGAACACACCCACACACTCGTAAGCACAAGATGTAACAGTGAAAAATAGTTGTAATTTTCTTTAGTTTAAATATCTCCCATTGGCATGAACAGCAATGGCAGCTTAAAAGCGTAAATTTGTTTTAAATTTGTACGACAGCGTTGAGATTGCCAAAGGCTGCCTGCCAGTTAAAAGTAACGCACAAGCCATCACACCTGAGCAGTGCTTTCTCCGCCATTGAGCGGTCTACTTATCAATTTATACGTGCAAGCATTTTGCAATTGGCATTAGTTTCGTATATATATGTATGTATGTATGTATACATACCCACCAGGAATTTTCGTTAGGTCCTACTTGTGTAATTCATTCCAGCATGCATGATTTTGTTAGGTTCATCGCAGGTGCTGCTATAATGTGTTAGCTGGTCATGACATTTTTGAGTATCTCATTTTCCACCTTACTATAGCAGCTTAAAGTAGGAGAAGCCGAAGTTATCAGATGACAAAGTAAGGCTGTGAGCAGCTACGAATTCAGCATCTTTAGGAATATGTCGGATACAAAAGCAGTAACAAATATGATTGCGAAAAATACCGCTACAAAAATATAATTTTGCTGATTTTTTTAAACCTGATTTCAGTGATAAAAAGGGTCGTAAGCGCCAATGTTATAAAAAAAAATTACGCGTGTTGTCAGAGCTACTGACGAGTACGTGAAACTGGCAGCTGTGAAGTGAGGTCTTCTGCTATTTTCAGGTATGAAGGAGCTATATACTGAGCTGGTTCGTATACTCACTAGCTTACCTTCCTTCCACCTAACGTATGTATCATAACAACCAAATGAAAAAGGCAGCTATGTTAGCATGTACGCACGATTATTTCCGAACTATCACTCTTCATTCCTTTTTGTACTATACAAAGTCATCCATGCGAAGGCGGCCATCACCGTGCGTTAGTCATGGGGAAAAGTCATGGAAGTTGTTATGCTCCGCTGGTGAAGAGTAAGGCTGAAAGTATTCATGATTTCCACCTTCGGTGGCCTACTGGGCACACAACCACTAAGCTGTATGTGTACTCAAAATTACGTGTACGAATTTATGGTAACCTGCATTTCTGTTGCTTTTATTCCATATCCCCTTCAGCATATAACATTGGCTTTGATCAGAAATTACGAGTTGATTGCCATGTCGAAGTTTTGACCACCCATTGTGGTTAACAAGCCACAGCAAAGATGCTCGAAAAGCGTATTCGTATTGAAGCCGTTGATAGTATTATAGTGATAGTGGGAGCTATGGGGGTGAGCCCGATTGCAATAACATTGTGAAGTGGTACGACGCTTGGGACGTTTTAGTATCAGATATTCATAGTCAAGTCTGAGTGCGTGCATGAAAATTTGTTGGCATATCAGTTGATGGAAAAAGTTTTTGCACATAAAAATGAGCAAAACAAATTTGCACTGAAACAAATTTGGAGCGAAGAGATTTTGTAGTGAGGGATTTTTTCGTACAATTTTCAGCGCTTCATAAAAAGTTTCGAAATAAATATTTATAGTGCTTCACACATATTTATGCTGCTCATCTGTTGCACGAAGCGAATGATCGATCGCTCATAATGTTGCTCTTATTCGTGACAAACGCAGAGAATAGCATTCTGAAATGTGTTATCAATTCTTAAGTAAAATAAAAGTTATACAGAGGCTCATGTGATATTCTATATCCAGCGAAGTGGGAGGTCTTCCAGCAGGAGTTCAAAAAGGACATATCTTAGCATTTCCTTGGGGAGTATTATAGAATTGGTTTCTATCTAAAGCGTTCATAGAAGATAGGGCTGCTAGAATAAATTACCCTGCTTTGAGAAAAGTTCTACAAATCCGCTTGTTATGATGTTTAACATTCGTAATTCCTTTTAATACATATTTATTTTGTATTTTATGTATGTATACATAGATTAGCAAACAAACTCTCTTAATACAAAAACTTTACATCAACATTAGCCAACTATATATATAGATTTATATTTCTGTACAGAGAAAACCAGGATAAACTGCAACCCTGCCAGCCCTGGGCTATTATCAGAAAATTTCTTACATTTTACTGTGTCGCATGAAATAAAATATACCTCCCCACCCTCTGCTCGCCACTTGACCAATGTATTTTGTGTGGGTGCCACTTTTTACTCCATTTGGGCCATGCACTAAAATATTGCTAAATGGGAAAGAGAAAACAAAATTAAAAAAAAGACAAGCGAAAAAGCAACGAGTTACCTAAAACTACACACGGAAACCACAAAAAACTAAAACTTGATAACAAATAATAAATGTTGTGTGTGATTATAAATTGATACTTCACTACAGGTGAGTTTCAGCATTGCAACTACAAAAAGAACAAAAACAAGAACGACAATGGACGTGTAAGTGGACAGTGAAGATTGTAGCCACATTGTAAATGCCAAAGTACTATTGATATGGTCAACTATAAATTTGTAAAATGTAATGTCTGTTTGTTGTTGAATCTGTGTAAGTATACCGCTATTCGAATATTTAAACAAATGCCAAAAACATTCAACACAGAAACACAAATTTAATTCTCAAAAATAGACAAAGAGTTGTAGTTTCCATTTAGCAAAGCCACTAACAGCCAATGGCAATGTTTTTGGATTTCATTACAATTGTGTGTGTAATCTACAAAAATATATATTCCCAGTAGGAAAAATCTTTACTACTGAATAGGTATACTTCTGGTGCATTTGAAACCAGAACTAGTGCGTCCTCGATCTCTTTTCCGACACTAATGCAACTAGGGACAGGGAGAATAATAGAAAATAGGAATAAGCCAAGGCAGAGAAAGAGAAATGAAATGAGGTAAGTTCTAGGCTCAAGTACAGTTTAATCATAACAAGAAAATCAGTTTAAGGCAAGGACTTTGTCTACAGTTCTGTGCCTAGAATTAGTTAGCTGGTAAAACTAATTTTACCATAAACTAGCAGAGCCGGCAAAGCGTTGCCCTGCTCAAATCTCTATTTGCGTACATATGAAGATTTGTATTTGCTCTTACTCCTCTCTCAATTCCTCTTCCTTTGAAATCCGTCTTAATCTTTCGCTCACTGTTTATACCTAGCAATTCATCTTTGACACAATTTAAAAGGAAATAAAAAAAATTGTCGAGTAATTTAATTTTTGCTTATGTGGGTATTGACCCTGAGGTAGTGTTGTTAGTGCCCCATTACTGGTGCCACTGCGATTTAAATCTGGCGCTGACAAATTTGCTATTCTATCCACTGAGTTAACTACGGGGTAAAGGTGTGCTCGTAAGGACTTTTGAATAGCGAGATCATGCAACATTTTGGAAGTTTTTAACAGAAACCACAGGTTCATATGTTTAGTATGTAAACACGAGTTGTGGGCAAAGTTGTGACGAAATGAACACACGATGTGACACTTTTTTTTGTTGGTTCACCTGCAACTAAATGCAAAAGTATAGCAACAAAGTTAGGTGAGGTGCAAATGTTGGCAAACAAAAACCAGTTTAAGTCCAATTTTCAAAAACTAATAAATTAAAAAGTTTCAAATAAACTTTTTCCCCAATCTTAGTATTGGTGGTGCTATTATATAGCTTTACAGTTTTGTGAACCTTAGAAATAAATTTAAAAACCAGAATATTCTCTGTAAATCGATAATATCATCTCCGGTTATTCTACCCAATATCCTGGCAAAAAGAGCCAAGATGCTTTGGATTTTATGTATGATAAAACTAAGGAATATTAAAAAGGGTCTTAAATAGATGAGCGCAATACAAAAATAAAGGAAAGATATTTTTTGGACACTCCCCAAGGATTGAGGGGAACTTCCCAGTAACTGCGATAAACAATCCTGAAGTTGAAAAGATCGCAAAAGTCAGTAAACTGGCATCCGTTGTACTATTTAGAATCTACTTAAGCACACACGAATCTGTATACGTATGAGTACACAGCTGTCCTGCTGGTTTGGTTGACCCGACGCTGGTTGCTGGTCAAAGATTAGGTTGGCCTTGGTACAACATTCGCAAATGTATATGTGTGTGTGCATGTGTGTGTGTAAATATGTGTTATGCGCTAACTAAAACTTTCGCAATCAACGTTTGCTTCGTATTTTAACGACGCTTTTATTTATTTTTTATTTGGGCCATTATCACTCATTGAGCAAAGGCCAAGCATACAAAAAATGTGAAATAAACAAAAATGTACTAGCAAATGCTATAAAAGCAAATATAAATAAAATGTTTGAGTTGTTTCGAGCTAAAGAGAGTAGTGTAGATAGCTCAAACACCCGCAGCTGATTGTACATAAATTTTTATTTGGCTTTTCACTGTTCATTATATTCTTCGCTGCTTCATTTGTTTATTTGTCATCATTTTACGAGTTTATGATTTTAGTACAAGTGACCTTTATTACGAAGCCAGTTTTTGTTTTTATATATTGACTATAGATGCTACCTTAAGATTTTGTGTTGCGAGCCGTGACCCACGAACTCCCACTTAATATTCCCCCCCCCTCTAAGCTTACTAAATTTTTTTTCACACTAATATCTAGTAGATTTCAAATGAATTCGTAGAAAGTCATATCATTTTCACCATCTCTTCTTAGTCTAGTCAAAGCCTTTTCGATTTTTACCTCCAAAGAATTTTTTATCGTTTAATCTTTTTTACTTACTTATTTCTGTTTTCCGCAACTCCTTAGCTGTCGGCCTTTTAATAATATGCTTTTACTTTTTAGTAACCCACCACTTTGCTGTATGCAAGTTTTTATATAATTTGATTCTAAATTTGTTTTAAAACTGCTCTTTGAACGCACTTTGTTGTTGTTTCCTCACCAACATGCATTTGCTTGACTTTTCGAAAACCTTCACAAGTTGCCTTAGCATACTTTAAGGCGCTTTTGCCTGTTTGTTGGCAGTCTGGCATTTTTGATGACAACACATCAGTAATTCAGCAGCCAACAGCACTTTATGAGCATACATCATGCATATGTAGTAGATCTCATAATTTAATTCGCAAAGTCGCTTCTGTAAGTCTCAAACAAGCAAAGCCTCTCTGACGTGCGCATTTAAACGGCTGACTTTGCTGTTGGCGTTCGTTCGTACATGTGAAAGTGTTGTTCCACTTTTTTAACCTGTGAGACGTACTGTGTTACTTTCGTTTCTGTATTTGTGGGTTTAACATCACCTTGGTTTGTGCCTTCATGCATTTTACATGACTTTGTCACTTAACTCTAAGCTCCAAAAAGTATGCAAAATTGCCTAACTCCGTTGGCGTGGGTGCGCTTGATTTCTGGATAATATTCCCCAAAGAGGGGAAGCTATTATATCTCAACTACTAAGATAACTAGTTCTTTCGGAACCGGTACTAGGGCTTCGTATAACGCAGTGGCCACTGATCTTTTAGCATGTCAGCTTGACCTGCCCTATTTATGCCTGAGGTTTTCATAATAAATTTGAGAATAATGCTAGTGACTCGAATGAGGGATGCCTTGACCCTTTTACTTATATACTTTTATAACTAGGTTCAGTATCGGTGAGTCGGGCACAAAATTCTTAATTTAGTGTTTTTTTAAATTCAAAGCGACGGACTGAATAACATTGAGTAAAATATTTGTCTGAAGTCGAGAGTAATCAATTTTTGTTGAGGACTCTAAATTGACGAAGTATTTGATAAAGTTTTCCACTCGAAATTATACTCAGCTCGATTGTCACTCGAATTAACATACACATACCAACATATATATCGCATCAGCGTATTTAACAGGAATGGCCTTTGAGTAGTATAACGACCGAAAATTGCCTACAAATTGAGTAGTCAACTGACAAAAGCCAAATTGGACATTCCCACAACGAGGTAGTATAGGACTACAAAAAAGCAAAAAAAAAAGGGTAATAAAATGCGAAACAAAAGTTCATAAAAATGATCTGTAAAAACTTTTAGTTATCAATTGAAATGGAAATGTTGCGCCAATCGTGATGGAGTCTGCAGTGGACGTAAAAGCACAATGGCATGAGTGTCTACTGGCGTATTACACGCTTTAGTCACGAATATAAAAAAAGTTTATAAATAAATGTTAAAAAGTAGATAATCAAATAAACAGAGAATGTGTATGCAGTATTGGCACTCATCAGGGTAAGGCGAGAGGTGTGCGGAGACCAAATAGTAAATGCCAATTCGCAGTTCACATTCGAGTTGATGTTGTTTGTGTATCGGAGTTTTCTATTGAAAAATTCACAGAAGCAAACGTGAACATGCAACCTCTGGATACAATTTGCGAATATGGAACGAAATTCTGGTGAGACAAAAGACAATGAAAAATATACATCGATTGGGTGCAATACAATTACGTTTCAAAATAAAATCCTTTATCCTACATGCAGGGGGTGTATTTAATAAAAGTGCGCTCATATGTTTAAAAAATCGAGAATGCTAAGGACAGTAAATACACAATACAATAAAGATAACGCTGAATTTATGGAAAATATTAAAAAATGCCTGCGTTATTTTCTCTTGGCCTTCGCCGTAAACTAAGCTGAAGATATGAACTATTTATATTCAAGGTTTCGAGAAAAAGTTTCAAACAGAAATGAGAAATAAAAGCACACACTAAATATTTTTATTCCTGCCCACAACTCGAACTTTTGTAAGTCTCCTCCTATGAATAGTATATGTGTTTATCTTCCTCTTTTAGCCCATCACATACACATATATATAGTAAGTATTATGCACTCCTGATGCGTTTTTTGTATGCGCATCAGAAACTTTAATACGTGTGTAATAGTAGCGAGCGACTATTGTATTTGCTACCTGGCTTGAAATCGAAATCCAGCACTGTGTGTGAGTAACACGAATCGAATGAGGCAATATGCGCGTACTCATGAAGAGAAAAGTAAAATAAAAAATACATGGCAAATGGCATAAAAGAAACAAACAGGATTTAAATAAAAATGAAAAGGATGTGAAAAATTCTATTAGGCGCTGTACCACAACATAAAGCTGCTCTACATGCAGGCACATACAATGTATAACTAAAGCTAAAAGAATTGTTTTTTTTTTTTAATTTCAACTTAAACAGTTGTGTGCCTAGTCCTATTGCAAATAAAACTCGCATTGCATATCAATGATGGACGAAAGAGCTGCTTGCTTTGGGGGGATGAGTCAGTGAACGGCTAATACTTTCCAGGCCCTTCAGTGGGAGCACCAAATTTTTATTTAGTTTCAAGATGAAGAAAATTGTAGTTTTACAGATTGTTGGCCACTTAAAGAATGTTAGTAAATATTTTGTAGTGTTTTTAATTTCAGAATAGTTTTTATCGTCAACAAGAAAACAGCCAGTGCCAGTGACCGAATTTGTTATAACAACTCAATTGAATATTGGTTGAGAAAAACAGCTTAAGTTAGTCAAATCAATTTCGCTATTTTTTATGGTATTATTTTTGCTGTAGTCATATAGTTTTATGTTGTTAAATCAATATATTCTGATTTACACAAATTTGCATTTATTTAAAAAGAAATAAAATCGATTTATCTCAAATTTAAATAAACTTGTTGATGGGTCTCTGGATGCATTGCAATTCACTAACATCGACTGTAAATGTTTATACATACATATGTGTTTAGAGTAAAACTATTATTATTTTAGCGAAATCTGTATGCATACATTCCTACCCAATAGTAAAAATATGAATCCGAACCAAAATATGGGAGCTAAATGGCAGTTCAGTCGCAGACGGCCCATTTAGGTCAGAGCGCAAGCATTGAGCAAATCGCTTTCTTTTCACAGACATTGCTTGTTAGACATTATCTTTCAAGTCGCATAACGAATAGTCGCTAGTTCCCATATCTCATCAATTTGACTTATCGTTTCGCACTTTTCTTATTTGAAGAATGTTCTTCGTAATGGGAGTCATGTGATGGGTAGTTGAAACTTGTTTAAAAGAGAAACTATGCAAATCGATTTATGCATGTATCTATTTGCTTTATTGTCTTCAAGCTCTGCTTCCACAGAGGGACATTAAATGAGCCTTTAATACAAATGTTATCCACTGGGTATATGAGCAGAGAAATATATTCGCTTAGAGTTTTTATATTTATTTAAGCTTTATACGCATTTGTGTGAGTGTATGTCGGTATATATCTTGTATGCGACACATGTCACCTGGGAGACGTGTCAAATGCATGAGTAACCAATTTGAACAGTTTTTTCTAAATTTTTTATTAGTGTACGTATTGTTAGTATTGAGAATTGCATCAGAGTATTTACATATATTTTATTATTTTGGTTTTATATTCCATTTATATGCAGAAATATTTTTAATCTTGTTTTGAATATAACCACGTACACACACACACACACAATACAATTTGTTGCAGCTTTAAGAAATTCTTTATTCATTTTGCGTTTTTGATATATTTCTGCAGCGTGTAGTAAATATGTACATATATTAGACTGGGCCAAATAAAAAAATATCTTCAAACCTTTGTTGTATTATTCTTCTGAATGGTGCACAAAATGCTGTAGATCTATAGACACATATTAATTTCTCAAGGTCTATCATTGTTAGAAACTATACGTTTTTTAGATGGTTGAGGTAAAGTTATTAAGTTCTGATGTTGGATTAAGACTCACTATTCAATTCCCCTTAAAAATCTGCATATGACTTTTAAAAAGATTATATTTTTATAGGGCCCAGTGTAAAATACATACATACAAGTATATGTACGATCTATATTTTTCAATGCATTCAAATTCAACATTGCTCTCGCTACAATTCATTTTTGTTTTGGACTTTTACAAATGCATTTGTTTTTAAGCTTTCATATATTTCTACTTCATTTGTTTTGCTATTTGTTTTATCCTTTTTTGCTGTGTGTTATATTCTTGTTCATTTGTAATCACTGTGTTGCAAATAATTGATGAGTTTCGTGGCGTTGTTACATGGGAGCTTGGATGTTCTTTATATGCAAATGTATTATATTCCATCATAGTTGTGTTCGCAAAATGTAAATACGAATGTACATACATACATATATAGTGTATTCATATTCCTTTTATGCTACCAGTGGTCTGTGGTTGCTGTTTGTTTGCTCTTTTGCACTCACCCGTTATAAACAAGTTGCTGCATATATACATATATATTTTCATTTAGCAGCATTTAGCGTGTAGTTACTCATCGTTGGAAAATGTTAGTTGTTATGTTTGAGTTTTTAGTCATTACAATCATTGTTTTCCTTACTCTCTTCATTGCGCTTGGAAAATATTTCAACATATTGTTGCTTTTTTAGTATGTTTTTCTTTCAGCTTGTTTCCGTTTCCGGTATCAGTTTTACATACATAGTTCATGGCTCAAAATTGCTTTAGTGGTTATAGCTTTTTTGTTGCCTTTTTTGTGTGTTCTTTGCAGTGATCTATTAGCGTGTACGTTGAATGTGAACTAGAAATGAATATGTGTTTGTATTTCAAAATTTTATATATATTTGAGAGCACCTGGGAATTTTCACGATGTACAAAAACAGATCGACGCTTGGGTACACAGCAGCATAAAATACGAACTATTGTTTCAGTGTATTTAAATTGCAAGAGGCGAGAAACCTACTAGGGTTATTAGGAACTATTGCACGATTAGTCCTGATGTTTGATATATCAATCGTTCTTAAAGATTAAATAGGGGTAAAGGAACCTTTTTGCTACTATTTCTGATGTCAAAACTGTCTCTAAGACTGAAGAGATAAATTTACGAAAAAAAGAGATCCCAATACTCTAAATGTGTTGGTAATTTTCACCAGTAGACAGTTTATTACGCAAAATATATTTATTGCAAATAAGTCGATTGTGAAAATTTCTCAACAAAAAACTGACCCCGTTAATATTCTTGCTACTGGGACTTCCTAATAAGTGTGATAATCGCTTTGTAGCGATTGATAAAATGGCTTGCAATTATCGAGTTAAAATTAAAAATGGACCAACAACACTCAAAGCAGTTGCTGAAAGCTGACAAAGTGTAACAATGAAAGGCTTTGCTTTAAATTGATTAGCAACGGCATTACAATTCGCTGTCCACAATTTGTAAAACTGGAACGCTTGTAGATTGAAACAATACAATTGCCGACAACATCAAAGAACAGAAGAAGCCAAAGAACAATACCGATTTGGTGCGCTAAGTGTGAAAATTCACAAAACAACAATACCAAATAAATAAATATAAACACACAAACCTAAATAGAAATGGACGTTTTATATATGTAAACACGTATATAAGTATTTCAAGAGTAAACAGGTTGGCGGTATTTACTTCTATCGGCATGCCGCTAAGCCCACGGTAGCATAGATTCAACAAAAGAGTATATCTATGTTATACATAGTATGTATCTGCGAAATATCTATTACAAGCGAATGGTAAATTAATGACTAACGGTGGTGGCCAATTGACTGAAATAGGCCAATGTGCGGTGAAAAGGACATGCCTCTCTCGAAGGCCATTTAATCTAGACCCATTCTATACTAGCGAATAGAGGAGTGGGTTTACATTACACAGCCATACAATGACAAGGCGGCAGGTGAATAAATGGCTGGAGCTATGGCCAATGAGATCAATGAACAATGGGGTCGAATGATAAATTAAGCGGTCGCGGTCATTGGTAGAGGCGCTGATGCCGGTAACACGAAATTACAGATTCGATGGCCACCTATGGAAATAATAGCAACAACAAATATAATGATAAATTTAAAAGAAAAAAAAAACACAATGCAAATACATAAATTTGTTTAAACAATTTTGCAGATTTTTTTTTGTGGGTTAAACAGCACTCAAGGACAATTTAATGAAAACTCCTATTACAAAAAGTGTGAATGAGGGCAACAGTTGACTTCATTGAATAAACTATTGACTGTTCAACATCCATGCTGATACATATTTATTTGGTTTGAAGGTTTATCTGAATTTCAACAAAAATTCTGTTGCGATAGGGCACTCAGACATTGAGCGTTCACAGAAATGTTTTGAAATATTGTGATATTCGACTCAGCCGTTGATGGGTAGTTTATAAAATAATTTCATAAAATAACTAAGTTAAAGTGAATTCCACAATTTCTATAGCGTATTTGTTTCTCCAAAAGTGTTTACAATCCCCCAAATAGCGGTGATAGCTACGTCTTTGGCATCAACTAAGTCTTATGTGTGGCAATTAAATTGGACTTGAGAAGTAAATCCTTCGCATATTTTGGTAGAACAAGTCTTAAATTAATCTTTTGTTACTTGTATACATATATGCATGTACGAGAATTTGATTGTGCGAAGATACGGAATAAGGAATACGGATTATGTGTTAAGTCAGTGCGAAATAATATTGTTTTTGTTTTAGCATAAAATGTACTCGTATATACAAATTTTATTGTGTTTCGATTTACTTAAAGTTATTCTGATTCTTACATAAACAAATTTATATATACATATATGGTAATCCGAAAATCAATAACGTTCTACTAGTAAGTCTTGTTATTGTAACCATCCAAGGTTTGCGTTATCTGCCTACAACAGCAGGAATGGCAATTACAGCGGCTGGCTATGCGCTCAATAGCTGTAATTTTCAGTGAAATGACATGCTTCCGACCAGTCAAGCGTTGATCTAACCAACCAGTTAGTTAAGCAATCAGAAGCAGAAACCGGCAAATGAAGTAATCGTTTCGACCAGACTCGAAACATTTAGGATGAGCAATAAAATGAAATTAAATTGAATTGTGGAATTTATATGAAGCAGCATATATGTAAGTATGTTGGTGATTTCTACGTCTAATACGTGCTACTGTTTGATATAAGCCGACAGTGGCGGTGTTGACAAAATACAAAAAGTAATAAAAAGCTAATGAATAAAAATTACTTATATTATTGAGTCAGGGATCAACAAAACATTCTTGCAAAAAATAAAACGAATTTTGTGGAAAGGACTTTTCAAATATTTTGCTAGGCCCGTAACGCTGCACCTAGCCATAGACAGCACTGGGTGTCACCAGCAGGCATGTCTCCTGCTTTTTCGATATCACCAATGTAACGCTGTAAAGCGTATAGAGTCAGCGACGATAACTGTTTTGGAGATTTCCAAGATCTTCATCATAAGAGTACTCCAGTAATTTTTCTACACAGTATTAAAATTACCTAACAAAATCGGGATAGTTAAAAAGAAATATCAAGCGATCCATATTCATCTGTGCGCACAAATATTTGCCCCATTGTTAAGTTGTTGTTGCAAACTACTAACACGAGACGATAACCACGCCCCTAGATTTGAAAAATTATTTTTATCTAAAATATCCAAATTCACCTCAACCTGGTAGTTTACGCACGAATCAATAAAATTGGTGTGAATTGTGTTGAGTTGCACAAAAGTGGGAGTTAATATCGTCCATATAATAGCCTTTCAGTTTACATACATTCATGCATGCCTTTGTCTACTTATGAACTCTTGTGGTTATGGAGAGCACTCATGTTATTCTTGTTGTGGTTGTACTTTTAATTAACAGGCTACATACACTAACCAAAATTCGGTTAAGCACTAAATAAAATTTCAACTCAAATCTATACGCACGAGGTTATCTATCTTTGTCTGAACCCATCTATATACACTAAAATATACATAGAAATATGTGTTGAGCTTATTTTATATTATTTTAACTCGTCGTACATATTTTTAGTTGAGATTGGGGTGGAAATGGTGTTTAGCCCAATTGAAAGTTGCGTGCATCTTCAAAGATGAGTAATTCGCAATTATAGCAGACAGTTTGGAAAAATGCTCAATGTTTTGATTTTTTCACAATTTCGGATTGAAATAAATAACTATAGCTTGTACTCGTAGCTAATCAAATTGCCAGCACATTCCAAAACTTTAAAAATACTCACAGTCACGCAAAGCTGCGTAACATATTATTATTATTCTTTATTCAGTCAATGATAACAATATCTTACAGACTAGAGGTAAACAAACAAGTTAAATTAGGAGTTAAACTTAACTAAGTAAATGTACTCTGGCAAGGTACTAAATGTAAAAAGAAGTAATTTTATAAGCGAACTCAAGTCTTGGCATAGCAAAGTCCAGATTTAGCTTTTGATAGATATTATATTAGGCATTATCTTTCAGTGTTCGTACTATCATTTCCCCACGAACACGCAATCTTTAGCTGCCACTTTCTAGTGAATAGCCACCCACTTGCGTGTTTCAGCAGTGTTCTGTCCTTTTTTTTGCAATATCAATTTAAATCTAGCCTTGGGGTAAATTTCAAGTATACATGCTTCAAGTTACAAAAAATGTATGCACTTATCCATAGCAGTATATTCATTAGACTGAGACATAAAATATTATATTGAGCAAAATGGGTCAAGAACAAAGAAAGAGGTAATTTTTTTGTTTAACTACAACGGTATCTAGTTGAAAAAACTGCTGCAAATTTAATTGATTAAAAAATGTTTTGACCTCAATTTTCTCGACCATGCGATCCCCTTTGCTTCTATCAATTTTCTACATTTCTATGTGCATGACAAATTTCCAAAGTAAAAATGCAAAGACCTTTGGGCCCTTATTATATAGACTTCAGTTTCGAACAGCTATTTTTTACTGCAAAGGTTAATTTTTTTAAATCAAAATCATTAGACTATCAATTATAGACCTCTACATGTTAGCATTAATGCGTGGAAACTTAAGGGCATTTCCATCGTAACTCACGTTACATCAGAGACAAAATTTCACAAGTTAAAACTATATATTTTCTTATATTGGACATTTTTTTATAATATTGTAACATCGTTATATCCCTCATGTGGAGCTCTGTTAGATATGCCAATTTTTTTTAAATTAAATTAATTAAATTAAATAAAAAATAAAAAAAACTTTTTCGTAACTCACGTTACAATTTTGGACAAAGAGTTTTAAAGGGTTTTGTGTTATGCAAAATTCTCTGAAGTGAATATTATTAACTTGTTTTTAATAATGGGACTTTGATTAGAATTGATTGAAGTACGATATATGAAAATTTTGCAAACCTTCTTTAATTTGTTTCAAAGATATTTAAAAAAAACCTCCGTAACTCACGTTACAGGCATTTCGTAACTCACGTTACTTACGAATTGTACAAAAGTAAAACTTTATAAAGTCAATACTGAGACTACAGGCTTGTCGAAAATACCCTAAAACAAAGTAATAGAGACACGCATCTCCTTTTTTTGTTTCTAATCAAAGAATTTTGTACCATTTTATTATCCAGAATTAACATTTTTCCACACATACATTTTTCGGTTCCAAAATTAAAAAAACGGCGGCAGAAGCAGCTTTATTACATTAGTACATGCAAGTAGGTACAGATTAAAACATAAGTAAGAGTTCAGTATAAGTTTATTCAATTCTACTTTACGAGCTATAAAAGAGTATTGAATAAAGTTTATAAGCAACTATAAGCATTTATTCCAATAATCTAGCCAAGGGGACGTCATCTTCGTTGATGTAAAAAAAAACACAATCTTAAAGGACTTACCCGTTAAATAGGTATATAATATTAAGTTTGAAACAAATTTATTACAACACTTCGATTTAATAATAATAAAATTTATTTGCGCATTTTTATTTATAAACGCGAGCATATCGGCATACAGGTCAAGTATTATAAAAAATTCAAGATTGAGATGCCATTGGGATGAAAACTATGTGCAGGCTACTGAGATAATCAAAAAGCTATAGGTACACATTCTGAAACGAAGTGAATTTTTAAAAGGTATTAATCCCTCCAAATTTCTATTTGAAAAAACTTAGTATTGTATATAGCAAACTTTTTTTAAATCGACGAAGGACTCCATGCAAAGCCGCTTAGATCTCGAAAGTAAAAAATCATTTACCGTAGGCTACAGAAAATGATGTGTTATCCGGTATTTGGACATCACAATTTGAGAACGGCGGTTAAATTGAATATTGACCAAAAAATATATTTTTGCCCTCTGGCGAAAGTCAACGGCTACAAAACTATGAAAAATTAAATATTTGTTAAAAAATGTAGTTATATTCGTATTTTAGAAGATTTTTATAAAAATCGTAACTCACGTTACAACAATAAATCACTAATAAAAATGTACCTCTATTAGATGAAGCGGTAAAAACACATTATACCGAGATGACCTCCTGGTCAAATAGAGATATGATTTTTTTTTTCAATTTTAACAAAAATCTTGGATTTTAAGAGCAAAAACCTGTATTGTCGTAACTCACGTTACATACCGGAACCTACTTTGCATTTTCCTTAATAACAACGAAACTATAAGTAGGCTATTAATTTTTTTTTTAGAAATTCACTGTTAAGACAACAGTAATGAATGTAGTAGATATAAAGATAGATAAAATTAAAAAACAATGACACTAATATCTCCTCAAAAATTGGATTATTTTTACTTGTTTTTTTTTTTAATGTAGTCACTATTTTAAGTAGGCATTTAATGTAGTTAGGTTTTAAATTTGACCAAGATAACACCTTTTCATGAAAATTGCATGTTTTTACTATAACTTACATGCTATATAAATCAAAAGCAAAAGAAAAAAAATTTACGATTTTCACTTTCTCCGGATGGAAATGCCCTTAAGCATTTCGTTTTCACAATTCTGAAAAATATGATCAAAAAATGCTGGCGCAGTCTAATATTCATGTAGAATGGTTTGTGCAACCAAGTGTGTCTGTAAGTACAATCTCCCCCTCCTGAATGCTCTCGTATTTCTTGGCCACAAATTTTAAGTGTTTATCTTGTGGTACTCTTGATATGCGGCTCTCTTCATTCAAGGTTACTTTATACGAGCTTTTAAATACATGGACATAGTACGTACAAATTTTTATTGGCTAGGTTGTGTATGTGGCCATATATGTCAGCGTGTTGCTTGGATTAACTGTGATTAAGTTTAGTGTCTGGATTACGGTCAAATTGTGTGAGCAAATGTGTCTGAAGTTCATTAAAAATTAACCCCTTTTATTAGTAGTCGCAAGTGGATGTATCATTAAAGTAGAGTTTGTATGGGGGCTGCAGGCTTGTGCACTCAACTAATTAATGATTAATTTTATGAGTTAAACAGAAATTTACAAAGCCAATTATTTACAAGGGTTTGTTGTGTGTACGCATAAGTTATTTATAATAATTTCATCAATTAATTAATTGTGTAATATGTTTATGATGTAGGTGGAGTTAAAAAAGAAAGTTAATAGCCAATTGGGTTGCATAATTAGTATAGCTTAATGAGTCACAATGTTGTAGAAATACTTATAACTTGGCGCTTCCGCAATTTGTGTTGTGCCACTGTTTGCAGTTTTGCAAGAAGTTGAGCTGTCTGGAGAGTAAAGCTTGGATCTTAGTCCAGATTTTGAAAATGGGGCTGAATAATCGGTACCCATGTCTTGTCTAATTATCTAGGTCTGCAGCATAATTAAAAGGCTTGTTGAGAAGCATTTGAATATTCATCACTCGTCATAAAGCAAAAGTTATCAAACAAAATACAGTAGTGGCGAATAATTAAAGGAGAGAAATTGAGATTTTTAAATAAACATGAGGAAAAATGTAAGCATAATATTTCATATAAAACTAATTTTGCAAACATTTCCTATCGCATACATCAACACATCTACTCATATAGTCAGAAGGTTGCAAGCTTTTTTTGTACACTAACAAAATTCAAATGAGGAGAATTACCAAAGGCAGTTGAGCAGTTACAAGTTGGTCAAATTATTAAATGTGTCAGTAGCAGACAGTAATTCTCCATTAAGGTACATACATACATACATATATTTACGTATGTATTTGTGTTTATATTTTGAGTGATGAAATAACGTCTGCCATGCGAACTAACACGGAATGCATAAATAGCAGGAAACGGAAACCCAATAATGTAGTATGCGCATATGAAGTGCAATGGATACCAGTGCTGTTGATGCTTCTCGGTAACATACAAATGTTGTGGGTGATATATTATATGCATAGCATAGTTATCAAAGATACAGTGGTTCACGATGAAAATGAGTCAATTGGTTTTAATATAGTATGGAAACTTTTGCAGTTAAGTTATTATTTATTTATATGAAGATATTAGCAGAACCAACTGGTACATTTTTACAGCAAGCCACTGTGCATTAAAAGTGCACAATTTTAATGATGTGCATAAAATGAAAAATATGAGTCAAATTGATGTTTGATTTATTGAAATAAAGTTTTGCTTACACATTGCATTTACTCTTTTATGTGGACTTTGTGAATTTGTTTCCACTTTAATCACAGCATAAGCCCCGAAGAGCTCTCAATCAGTGCACAGAATTAAAACTGCTTTTAAAGATTTTCCAAAGCGATATATTTTAGAACTTTTAAAAATAATTCAATTGATTTCAGCTTACGAGATTCCACAGTGAAATGCATATTCAAAATAACATGGCATGTTTAATATTTGCTTTGCTTTGTGCGCGTGCGTGTAAAGGTGAGCGAATGAATATTCCAATACGTTTTAGTCTCTGCAGGACACCACCAACAACTTTGCATTCCAAAACGCAATTCCTGGCATGACATAACCGCAGCTTGTAACATGACAGCCGACAAATGTTTATGAGTTGTTTTACAACAATTCTTAAATTTCCAAATAGCCGCATGCATAAAGTAAATATGTGAAATATCATGTAAATTGCGTTTCAGTAAGTATGAATGCACTTTTATTCTAAATTTTCCCTAAATAAGCTATATAAACTCACTGAAATGTATCCCTGCTGTGCATGTGTATACACTGTTAAAAATGTGGGTTAAAATATGAAAATATCCCGAAATTGAGCAGCAACTCTGACTGTCTTCAGAACACATTCGCCTTTCATTAGCTACCTGGGTATTATGGCATGCAGCATTTTATACCTTAAATACCTATTTAAGTAGACCTCTCCCTTTTCTTCGCATTTCTATAAAAGAGAGACTGTCCTTTAGCTTTTGATTTTTTTTTTTTTTAAAGTTACACAGCCTAATGTAAACACGTATATATATTTACAATTGCATTAGAGCTAATGCTGGGAATATCGTGCAAACAACGTTACCAAATTTCGAATGTTTATCAACAGCCATACACAAATGTATGTGTGTATAGACTTTAGTTTTTGCACGAATGCAGCCATAAAATTATTCAAATTTCTTTTTTTGAAAATTTTGAATTTGCATTTTTTCGCTGTTCTGCGTGAGCATGGAATTGCAAACGCACACATGCATACATACATACGCAATGAAATTTGGCTTGTCAATTCATTGGCTGATTTCGTTTTAAATTACCACCATGACGCCAGCTCAGTTACATCACCACAAATACCAAAAAATGTCGAATGCATGGTTACAGATGTTATGAAATCCGCTTTCAGCCGTGGGGTATTTACACCAATCGCAAATACTTTCATACATACAAGTTAACAGTTTGTTTTTAAGATTTCAAGGCTTTGATGTGTCATTCAAATTTATACTCGTACATATGTATACCCACACTGCAAAAATGCGATTAGCCCAGGTCGGTCCGGGATGGGTCGAAAAAGAGAATGCGACCTATGCTATCTCTGATCCTTTTACACAAATGTTTTGAATTATCAAACCAGGGAAAAGAAGGCTCAGCAGTCAGATATGGGTTAACTGAAATTTACCTATTGAGCCACTAAGCTGTCCTATTTGGGATTCACTATCTTGTGCTTTATTTTTACTCGTTTTCGTTTGCGTAGAGTCGTAAACAACTTCCTGTATCTCTTCCTCCCATATTCCCTCATTTTAGTGTTGATGAAGCTCATATTGTTTCTTTGGGCCAAAGCAGTTCTTTTTTCCTGATTGTCACTGATTTTTTATTGCTCTTTTTATTTTTTTATGTTTCGCCTCTGCAATGTTTTTTAAAAGTCATCTATGACAGTACAAGTGCTCATACGAATTCGCCTATTTGGGTATTTGGCTGGTTGTTTGCTGGTTTTCGAGTGGTGCGAAATGCCTCGCATACTTTTATGCGCCAGCATGCGGTAATGGTCTACTGCACAATTTTAATTAAGTGCACAGATTTTCACTTTGTTCGCACTCCTTTTTTGTTTTTTGTTTTGTGTTTTAAATACTTTTGTTCAAGTTTAAAAAAATCTACACATTCATACGGACAGAGATTTTGTAATCGCACGAACAATGTCGTTTTCGCTCACTTCACACTTCCGGCCATTCCGAATATTTTGTAAATGTATGTTGTTGTTATATTTGTTTGTTGTGATTGTATTTTGTCAAACAAAACCGCTTGTAGCCGCGGGTAATGAAGTGGGTTAGACTTTATTAATTTTCGGTCTGCCCAACATGAGGCGAATCGTTTAAACAGATTTTTAAGCCATTTTTGATTTGCTGGTGAGAACTTTTTAAATGGGTAATTGTTTACTTTTGGGCTTTCGGAACGAATGGTTTATTTATTATTTATTTACTTATTTATTTATTAAATGTTTAATGGTGATTGAGATGTTTAGTGCAACAAGGGCTCTCTGAGACTTTATTATGGGACTATGAAAACATAATAATAAAAAAAAACATACTTGGGATTACATATATAAATGTATCTAAATTTGTATACGTTGATATATTGATCGAAATTTGAGATAATCAGCAGGACTACAAAGAAACATATGGGACCATAAATACAGAAAAGAATTTTTATTTATTGACATTTATACATGGGGCCTAGAGTTCGTTGAATTTAGTGAACCCTTTTGCCAGAGGGAGCCAAATATTCAGTGAACTTCCAGGGTATAATCGCTCTTAAGAGCTTTATCAAGCTTTTTCATTTATATACCACATAGAAAGTACAAAGTGGTTACCCGCCCACATTTGATTTTAAATATATCTTTTTTAATATAACTAACATTAATATTTATCTTAAAGTAAAATCTTGAACTGTTGGGCTTTCGAAAATTGCTTGGCTTTTTACTTGCGGTAAATTGCAAATATTTATTTGTATCTAAAGTCTTGCAAAACAATTTATTCACTTTTGTAATTGTAAAACCAGACCTGGAAAAAATCGCAGTAAAAATTCACCAACCGCTGTTTCTTCCGTTTAATGGTTTTTAAATATAAAATAATGTTATTTGTAAGCAATGCTTTCGACTTTATTTTACGAGTTTTTAAGTACCAAATGTATCTATGCGCTTCCATTGTGTCTCGTGGCGATGTGGCCAAATTGCATTTTTATTACAATTTGACTAGGTTGCGTATATACCATAGTATTGAAGCTTCCAAGCTCACACATATGGTTACAAAGAATGAAGATAGCTTACTTGATTGCTAATGTAGCTACCCTGCGGTCAAAACTACTAGTTGTAAAATATCTCAGAACTAGAATGACTACCGAGACAACTAGTCAGGGTACAGCGGATACCTATTCGAACCCCAATCGAGCTTTTCGCACTCCCTTGAACTTTTGTTGACAAAAATTATTCTATTTCGTTCTAGTTTGGTACTAGTTTTTTCTGTCTATTTTGGTAATTCACCGCATTGGTATTTTTGTATGTGCCCAAAAGCAATAACATTTATTTTGAACGCGTTAAATCAATCAACCTATGGCACCATTAAGCAAATAGAAATGCTTCAGCAATTGTTTCAAAGTATTTTTTATTTTCATTCGTGTAGCACTTTCAATCTATTCTATTTCAAATTCTATCGAAATCCTGCTCTTTTTACCTAATACATGCTTAGCATTTTTTTAGTGTAAATACATTGAATGTTTCACTTTGCTGTTTTATTTTGTTCGTCTTTTGGGATCATTGCGTATGCACTAATAGCGTATTTTGTGTTGATTCCACAAATTCCCCGATCATCAATTGTTTTTAAAGTGCTGCTTTACATTATTTTGTTGCAAAGTATAAGCAGATAATACATTAGCACATGCATACACAGTTTCGTATCCACAAAAAGATACTTACCCTTTAGGGAAAATTCCGATTTCTGAAGTGGTTTGCATCTGGTGCATTCGGGACCACTGAATAGTTCATCCTCAATCATGACATGGGAAGTTCTAGGCAAAGAAAATTGTCTACTCTGCATTACTTTTGCTGTTCTTCTTAGGTGTTTAAAATTTCTTTTTCTTTACAGCCGCTATTTTAAAACTCACTCATACTGACAGGAAGGGTCGGGACTACCTGATAATCAATATACATCGTGAAACCTTCTGACTAAATCTTTCTAAAGCTCAGAAAGTGCAAAATAACAAAAATTAATAACTTAAACTAACAAGCTCATTGGCGGGCTACCAGCAGGGTAAGAACTTTATATTGTATCACCTTCATGCGCCCTGCTCCATTTAAAACGACACTCACGTGCTCTTCAATTGAAACTATGTTATGCAAAAAAAAAAGGAAGCTACACTGACAGACAACTATGTTATGCAAAAAAAAAAAGTCCAATGCTGATATGTAACGTCATCATCATCATCGTCAAGAACCAAGAGTGGGGACAAAAGAAATGCAGAGCTTACAACAGACAACCATCCTCATCAGGAATCGCTATCATCATAATGAGCATTGGCAAAAATGCTAATGTTTTCCCACTCCAAATACCTTTGCTAGTCCAATACCCACCTAAGCCAACTAGTACATACTTACAAAGTACTATGAACATAGTAGAAAGGGTAGTGAAAAGAAAGTTGATCACAATATATTGCAAGACTTTTCGGGGAACATTTGAATTGTATTCCGAGCATTCCCGCTGGTATCACGCTGAGTGAGTAGCACTAACATTTTTGCTGCGAAATATTTCTTCGAGTTATTTTTTTGCTGCAGATACTTCTATCTTTCAACATTTGACATACTCGTTTGCGTGCTTGGGGCTTGTGAAGCACGTGCAGCTGTTGTTGGGTATATATTATATCTGTGGCTGTGGATGTAACTGCATCATCCATTTCGAACCTACAGGCACGTCAATCGATCCAAACTAAACCCACAACCCGAAATAAACTAAGGTAATATAGCAAGTTTTATCCAGTTGCCAGTTGATATTGTTAGTTTTCATGTATGCAAATCATGCATCGGCAGCTAGAAGTATGTGGTTCAGAAAAATGTGAAGTTAGTGATAAAGTGGGGAACGATAAATTAAATTAAATTTAAGCGAAAAGTGCAAAAAAAAAAAGGAGGCAGTGTATTTTGGAAAAAAAATAATACAATTGTATAAATAAATACAGAAGGAGGATTTTGGTGGCCAATTTATTTTCGAACGCCTTCTAACAGAGTTTAAGCGGAAGGAAAGGTTTCGGTGTTGGGTTTATTTTACAATCGCAAATAATTATACAAATACTAATCGCCTCAAAGTTGTTAACAAAATATGTAAGTCTCAATAAAAAATAGTTAAATTTTTAATAATAACACAATCAACAAAGGAACTAAAGTATTTAAAAATATTGCAATCAACAAACAAATTAACATCATTTTCATAAATAAATCCAACTATTTTGCTTTTAAAATCAAATTTTCAAAATTCTAAAAATTATCGAACCAGTGTTCAGAAGTGCGCTAATGGGGAGTTCGCTTGACAAAACTGCTCTCTTGCCTTTTCATAGTAAACATTTTGCCCAGTACTACCGGAACTTTGAACCCCGGTAGAAAATTATCTGCTCAATGTAGGGGGACGAATCCTGCCATGGTAAGCCCATTTTCCGATTTCCAGATTAAAACTCATTTTGTTTCTTAGAATACTGTTAGACGATACCCCCTCGTGCATCTAAGGAACTGACGTTTTATTCGATCTGCTATTTTTCACGTTTAAATACAAATTTATTTATTCGTGTTACAATAGAATTTCTCCAGCGCAACGTTTCGGCTCTTTCCTTGCATTCCTGTGAGCAACGTCCTACTCTCCGTATTTGCAATGCCATCTGACTCGTTGTCAATATCGGAAAAATTGCGGCAAATATGATATATGGATGTACAATTCTCCTTTGTTTAGTTATTTTTTGCCTTGCCTTCCTTTTTGATGGCTGTTCAATATTTTTTCCTAAAACACTTTTTGGATTTTTAAGTTCCATTTATGATTTCTCTGCTTGTTTGGCTATCTGCGGCTGTTGTCTGTTTGCATTTGGTTGCCTATTGTGCAATCGGTTATCAAATATTTTGGAAATATTCCAAACAAATGTGATATAAAAATTGGGAAGAAAAATAATGCTTCCTTTTATTATTTGTTTTGCTACTTTTGCTTCCTTTTTGATGAGAAAATACCAACTAAAAAAATAAGTAAGTACCTATTTTAAAATACAGACATACATATGTGTATCTGCTGATTATGGGAGTCCCTGTGGGAAAATGTTTTGATTTCTGGTTTGCATGCACATTAAAAAAAAAAACATTAAAGTGAAGTAGCCTTATTCGGGACATCAAGCAATTTTCCTATGTATGTTCTGAATATCTTTCCCTGTTGGGCTGTGCATGCTCTGTTTAATGTACGCTGTATTTATTTATGCATTTGACTTTATGTCCAGTTGCATGTTTTTCAACCATAAATATGTCAAATAAATTACATCACAAGTCAAGTTGCATGTAACCTATCGAATGTGAAAATAACGAAGCGCAGCGTTGTAGCAGAAACTCATTACAAAAACAAAATTTAAAGAGATGCAATAGTCGAAAATGCATTTTGATATATGTAAGTACGTATATTTGTATGTACATATGTATATTGTGAATGCGCTTTTTGTTATTTGCAGCTATGTATTTCGCTTCACCGATCGACTATGAAAAATGTTCACAAATGTTTATGCTGCTGTCTGCACTAGCTGGAAAAATATTGGTCAATGGTAGATATTCAATAACCATTTGACTACATTTCTTCTGGCGCTTCTTGGCAGCATTTTCAATTTTTCTGCGCATATTTTATCATTCTTGAGTAAGTCGCATATATTCTGTGAATTTATTGGCCGAAAAAATCAATACAAAGATAATGTTTACTTTCCTGTTTATATTTCCAAATTGTTCCGAATGACTAGTTCTATGTGCTCATACTGACTGATAAACAACTTAAACTAGCTACATAAAAGGTGTCCACACTCAAAGCCAAAGGGCCACTCCTTCCGAGAATTAGAAATCAGCATGTTTAGCCTTGAGTAAGCTGTTTTTGATATTTCTAGCCCAAATTTTCCAGCATCATAGTCAGCATACTGTGTATATATCTTAGTATTACTTAGCACTTGAGCTTTGCAACATTATACATTTCTCAAATGAATTTGACACACATAACACCAACTCGTAGCTGCAAATTTTATATTGTAATACTTAGATAGCAATTGTCTGTTTATTTCTAAGGTTCGAACATGCAAACAATAGTTGAATGCCAGAAAAATATTTCCTATGAAAGCCGTATATCGGACATTTGAAAAGGATACCATTTGGCCTGTCTTAAGTTACCTCTTCACATACGCAAACATCAAAAGTCTAAGGATTGTTTCTATAGGAACAACCTACCGCCCAGTTTTAAGTGATGCATTTTTATGTTTTTGTTTCGACTTATTTTCTTGTCAGAATGTCTCGACCTCAACACAATTGTCTATCTATGTGAGTTTGGTCAACATATTAGCCAAACCTACCTATATACATATGAATGTATGTATAAGTATCATAGAGAGCACTCCTGTCGGCATCTGTTTAAATGAACTCGACGTGACCTATTTGGCCTACATTGTATGTTGTAAGTCATCTGCAGCCAAATACAGTTACTCATTGCATACTTTCTTATTTTTGTTTTGCAAATAGTTGTTGTTTCTGTAAAGCAAATGTATCAGCTTCATTGAGATAATGCAACAAAATACGAATCTTGCTGTCGCTTTCCACCTAACGCACTACATACTCGTATTTACATATGTAACGGTACATATGTAGATGTGTAACTGCTCAGCATATCACCTGCGTTCAAAGAGTCATGCTGTGATATTACGAAGATAATGTTGCAGTTGTGTTGGTAATATTATTTTGCAACAACTCACCTGAACTCTTTACTTTCTGAAAAATATGTTATTTTTGAGTGTGGTTTAACTAAATGCAAATATCGCACTGAGTACTAAGGTGAGATACTTTGTATAACTGATTACTCATTTTAAACTGGATTAGTTTCTTACGTCATACTTTTATATAAATACATACTTCCGATGAAAGCAAAAATGATACAGGATTGGAGATTCGATTAATAAATTTTTTGTAATGAATTTTTGCTTTGCGTTTTTCATTATATATTAAACATGATATACTGCTGGGGAAACTAAATTTTGCTTTTTAAACTATTTTCGGTATAATTTGCTTTCCATATTTCAATGTTAACCACTTGAAGTTTCCAACTTACGGTTGGTAACAGTTTCAGAAAGCTAACTAGAAAGTTACAAAAGCTAATCGCAATTGTCTTCAGTACTCCCAGAGTAAATCAAGAAAATCAGATAATAAGAACTGCCGATTTAATATAGCAAGTCAGGGGTTTTGCTGTTCTAATCTGCACCTAAGGCTGGGTATTCAACTGTCGTTTCAACCAGAACTTACACTTGTTTACTCGTTTCGTACTAAAGTTTCTGGAAAATTTGATTATATTTCAAGTGCTAAATATCTAATATAAGAGTTTTAAAACTGATGCCATGCTACTCTATTCTTCTATGCATTGTGATAGTAAATGGCTTGGTGCGCTGTCATAAGTGCTTCTCTGTGCGAGTAATGCTTAAAGAAATCCCTTAAAAGCTTAACAGCGCCAACGCTAGCACCAACAATCCGACCATTTTCCATTTTTCACTTGCCACAACGTCGCTAGCAAGAATGCTTAAGAACGCTTAAACCTACAAATACAGAGAGATACACACGTATATATGTATGTATATAGATATACACATTTATCACCATATATCAGTCTTATTTGTTGGTAAACAGACACAAATGTTTATACCCATTTAATATATACATATGTATATACATATACACCACAACATATACATACATACATACATATGTACGTACAGATGACTGCTAAAGTAGTTCAGACAAAAAGTGTATCTTAAAATATAAAAAAGCGAAGAAAAATGAAAAAGTGTTATTCTCTCTCGCTAGACTGCTTTTATTTTTTACTTTTTAACTCTTCTGTTTTGCGGCTTAATTTTTTTGTTTTTGTTTTTTCTTTCAACTTTTTAGTGCGTAGATCGCGGCGAATGTAGCGCTTAAGTGCACGTGGAGTGCATCGTGCCACGACTTTGTAAGGGTGGGGGGCTGTCGAAGGGGTTTTCAACCATGAAATTTACTCTTTACGAAAAGGACGAAAGATGAAATAGGTAAGACGTAAATGATTTCGAAATGCTTCTTCATCTTTTAAAGTATAATCTCTTCTAGGAGCGCATGCAAAAGGGTTTTTTGTGCTTCTAATATATGAAACAGATTTCAATTTAGTGTCTCTGAAAGCAGAAGAGCGCACCGGCTCCATATCCCTCGACAGATACTTCATATTTGATGATGGCCCAGCCTTTTAGAGGTGCTGAAGAAATCTTATTTTGTAACTCTTACCCTTGTTCCCGAAAAACTGCCTACTGCCTTGCAAACCTATATTTATATATCTTGTATAGCCCACAACTTTCGTAACACATATAAAATATATTACGTATACGCCCCGCCCCGCTCGCACTCATGTGTACTTAGAGCAAAACACTTTCTCGACGTCATATTTTGAGAAATTTAGTGCATATTTCTCATGGATATACAAAGGATGAATGTGATATTTAGTATTATGACATGTATGCATTTTTCCTCAGACCGCATATGCTTTTATTTGTTTAAATGTTTTCTTTTATAAATAAATGCGGTTTCAAGGCATTTTTTATTGCTTACTTATTTCTATGGACTGCATTAGCGGGCAACACCAAACAACTATGAGGAGTGCGGAGGAGCTATATATTGTAAAGCGAAAGAAATAAATAAAAACCACTAACAAACAACACTTTTATCCAGCTTGAATGCTTACTGGTTATGAACTTTTTTTTGGAAGGAAGGAATTCCATCAAACTTGTATTGAATTAAATCGATGTTGCTTTTTTGGAGAGATAACTTTAAAAACATTTTATTAAATAATTTATAGGAACAATGCACTTCAAAATGTGTGCTGTGTCAATAGAACTAATATTTTGAAAATAATAAGCTAAAAATTGATAAGGGGAAGAGCGTTCGTGTATTCAATTCTTCTAACAGCTGCCAGCACAATCTTCATCACGTATGTAATTGCGTTACACCCCCCACAGGGTAATTTATATTTTTCGACACCACCAAGTCTTCCCTCCAACTCACACCAATGTATCGCGTATTGGCGAGTTTGATGCTGAACAAATTGTGAAAATCAAGTTTGATAAAAAATAAAGAAATTTTCTGTGCATATTCGCGCCCTGCAAACCAATAAAATCAGCACGAACAACAAAAAAATAAGAAGAAGTGAAATACAAAATGAAAATAATTGAATTTTTCAACGTCGAAGTGGAATTTTAATTTGCTATGCTTCAACAAATTTTCATAGAAGATTCGAAGACGAAAATTTATGTACAAAGATGAAATTTGCAGGGCATACGGGGAGCTGTCTGTGATTTTCAGTTGAACTTGCTATGAGACATTTTTGAGTATGTGAGTATAGCCATGGCACCAAGATTGCTTGGATACCTATACAGTAGTATTTTGATAAAAACCAAATTTAAAATATCACTCACTTTGACATGTTGCTTTGATGTTGCAAATAGTTTATGTGTATTCATCGACTATTCTTAGTTTATTATCTCAATTCAAAGCGACAAGCAACAGTTCTATTAAATCTAGAGCCATTAAAAAAATTTATAAGGGAGGGACTGGAAACTACAAGCAAATAGAATACTATAGCTATTTAGAACTTTTGAGAAAATATATAAATGATTGTTGCCTATAGTCGAGGCATTCTAATCATGTCGTACCTGTTTTAGGGCGAGACTGAAATACACTCATCAACGCACTATTATTCCATTAGGCCATCTGGTGGATTTCTAACTGCGCACCCATAGTTCCTTTTGTATATGTTTTTGATTTTCTACCAAGAGATTTTACAATTTGTTTAGAAATATAAAAGAGAAAATTCTTTTTTTCTTGATTTATGGAACGTACAAATTATGTTGGAACCTTTAAATATTATTTGTGCTACGTCTTGTGAAACAATAAATTTGAAATAAAGTGAAAGCTCTATACATTATAAGCGCTTGACCTTCTATTGCTTTTTATTTAAAAACAAAAATTCAGCAAAATAAAGTTTTCATAGCAAGTCCACCGTCCAATCGTCCGTATCGACGTTCAATTATTTCAATAGTAAGACTGAAAAGAGCAACATAAAATTTATATCAGAAAAACGCTAAAAGCAAATGACCAGGAAACTCAAATTTGAAGAGGAAAATCGTAAGCTCTTAGTCAAACTTGTAGCTGGCAAAGGGGGTTTGAAACAGTTCAACAATGTCACTTGGCTGAACAATTTCAAAAATTACCCAACAAAAACTAAAAAGGAAAGTGAACCATGAATCCCCTTTCATCCACTCGAAGCTTCCTCGCGCAAACACACACTCTCACGGTTGACTGCAAAGTGTTGTAAGCGCAAATTGAAAACAAACAAACAAAATGCGAGTGCCGAAAAGTGAAAAGTCGAGAGCGACATGATAACATATTTTTCACTTTTTGTAAATATTTTTTGTGTTTGCGTTTAGAAATTAGAAAAGTTTTAACGTTCAATGTTCGCCGTCAGCCGACAGCCGTCACTCGCCAGCACCAGTAAATGTTGAATATGCCACTCAATACAAAGAAACTTTGGAGTGCGAAACTCAAAAACTGTTTGGCATTTAGTTGGTGTGGAAAAACATTTAAGGTCGTGTGCCACCACCAACCCACTGCCATGTTTTTGCTCAATTTTTATGCTAAACAAATTTTGATTTTGTGCCACAAAACGGAGGAGGGCAAGCAGGAAGTGTGAAATTCACTTGTTTACTAATGAAATGGAAATTCGTAAATTATCGAAAGCTTTGCAGACGCCAAAAAAACAAACTCCCCTTACAACAGAACAAACTAAGCACGTCCGCGCGACGCCTCGGTGACAGCTGCGAATATGTGTCACAACATTTCATCGCCTCTGCCGAGTGACCGTTGGCTGGCACGCAACATAGCGCTTATGCTATCCCTATTCGCATGCGATGGGCTTTGATTTTTTTCTATTAGGAAGTTTAAGGTAATGTAGCGGAAGTGTACAAAATCCTACTAAATCACTTAAAAAGGAAAAAAAAATATAAAATTTAGCATTTCTGTTGTCGAGGAGAGACAGAGAGGGCGCTAATTTATTTTTAAACAAACTAAATAGGCGCAAAGTGGTTTGTGTGTTTTCTTTTCATTTTGATTCAACCACTTAGTTCAACCAAAAGCGATCAAATAACAAATTATGTTACCGTGCAATGAACGGAAAGAAGATAAAATTGATTAAAACAAATTTAAAAAAATTTCTTTCGTGGTTCAAAATTAAATTTAGTGAAATCAACGCCACCCAAAACTTTTCGAATATGACTTTAAAAAAAAAAGGCCAATATCATGTTCAGAACGTCTGTAGCCAAAAAACATTTTCTTCCGACGGAAAAGGTTAAGGGGCATACGTTTTTCGACATGCCTAATGCATATGTGGTTATCAGTGAAAGTATGCCTAAAAAAATCGAAAAGCCGGCTTAATTCTTGCTGGGAAAACGCAAATAAGCCTTGTCTCACTTCTTTGTCAACACGCAGGTACGAATGACATGTAATTAGATGCAGTGAATCTTGTATTGACGTGACAGAAATACATTTTAAATGTCATTTTTGTGTGTTGCATTGATCTGCATACGAAATGCATAACTTTGTAACATGGATCTATTGTAGGCTTACACACCTACATTCCATCAGCTACATACATACATATACGTGCATAACTATCCGCATCTAATTCATTGCGCCAGTGCATACGCTGTGCAATTCGTTTCATATTTTGACTAAAAAATCATTCGAATTCATTTAAGTGAATGCACACGTTTCGAAACTAATTTCATGCTAGAATGCATTTGGAAAAGCAGTGCAAGCTTACTAACACATGGGAGTGCAAAGATTGCATATAACGGACTGTATGAACAAACTCTGCGTGCACACCACACTTACACATACCCAGTTCGTGTTCGTAAACAAAAAAATTTCAGTTATACCATGAGTTTATTGTCGAAATTATAATATTAAAGCACTACTTTGTTTAAATGCAGCTTTGTAAACTTAAAGCACGATGTAGATTTGTTCTGTGAGTGGCTACCGTTTCTTCCTTTCTATTCATAAAAAAAGGCTTCAATACAGAGTTTGTTGGCCTCACATAATTTCGACTCACACAAACCTATTTATTTCGAAAGTGTATGCTGGGTATAACAAACTAATTTTCCTGTCGCCACGGTTTCAGTACTGATGATGAAGAATAATTTTTTTTAAGTTTGTTTTTTTATTTTTTGTTTCATTTTTGTTGATTATAAAACAAGTAATATTATTTTGATACTACGCATACTTGTTTCCTAAATTTAGTCTAAAATCCAGTTTCCGTTTCAATGAATTTGCAAATATATTTGTTTATGCATTTCATGCGAGATCCAAACTTAATATATAAACGAGTTCAATGCGCATGAAAATGATGACCGAGTAGAATAAGTTTTGTTTTTTTTTTTTTCGGAAAAAGTTGGCTTGCTTCCCAAATTATCATTTTATTCGATGTTTCTTAATACTTAAACATTTTTCCTAAAAATATCCTAGGAAGTGTCTATTCTAAGTTTTACTTTTCAGTAATCGAAACTATGATGTTGTTGTTGTTAACGCTGCCGTGTGATGGGAATAATTTAGCTCTGAAACAACTATAAAAACTCTACCGACTTGATTAATGACTTAATAATATAAATCTTAATACCAGATTTATTTCTTAAAACCCACACCCTCAAACTCTTACTTTTGTGAAAATACTGCTCAAGTATCAGTTACTTATTGTGAAAAGAAAAAGTTTTTTAGCTTTTAAGAAAATATTTTGGCCTTCAAAAGGTTTTAACATCAAAGAGTTATTTTCAACAAAACGTTTATATGTGATATTAAGTTCTTCGAAGAATAAATGACCTAATATTTTTGTAACCTATTCCATTAGGATTGGCATGCGCCTAAGCCACTTATTTTTCGTTCAAATAACCAATACATGAAGTAAAAACATTTTGCTTTGCTTATAAAAGGATTTAGGCAGAAAAAGAATTGAAAGAATGCAACAACCTAATTTTATTATTAAGAGGATTTACTATGCAAAATATCTCATAAACTAATGGCATTTAATAAATTCAGATTTCTTATAACGGAGTAAAAATTTTGCAGCAAAAAACTGTTTACATTCAGTTTGTATGATTTTATTATTGCGGAATTGAAATTCAAACGGCTTCGTAGTGTGCTTAAGACTAAGCTGTGAACAAATGCACAAGCTCAACAACTAAACAAAAACATTCTGTAGTTTTGACTGTAATGGAATTTTGAAGGTTTCTGAACTTCAAAGATGCCATTTTATATTTTTTTAAGTTTGCCATATGACTCTTCTTCGTGGACTTTACTCTGAATGGGAAAGTCATTATAGGCTTTTTGACAAGAAAAAGAAGAACAAGACACCGGAAAGAAAAATAAGCCATCAATAAACATAATCACCCCTATTGCGAGTGTCGATTTGCAGTAGAATAGAAATTTTCCGATCGAGTCGATCGTATCTTATTTTGGCATTGTGCAACTTGATCGATCAAAAACTGCACGTTTTTAATGTATTTTAAACTTTTTGCCAATAATTTACTTTTTTATTAATTTTGTTAGCACTTTTCAAACCAATCGACATGCCAACGACCGCTAAAATGCGGTAGAAAGATGAACGATTGAGCATTCACAGTCGCTCGTTGATCGATCGGGTCGACACTCGCAATTGCTCGATGATCGCTAAGCGCTTAATAGTCGATTATCTATTCGTGTTCGACACTCGCAATAGGGTGATTATCTACATACGATAAAATTGTAACAGGTCGATGTCCGTACTTTTTCGGAAACACTTTTGATAAATCTGAAAATTCCTTCAAGAAAATTCGACACTTAATAAAAGCAGGCTAAAACAATAAACATATCCATAATCGAATCCGCTAAGGTTTTGTTCGGTTTTCCGTTACTGATTCAATATCGTGCCATGTGGCAATAATAAATACAAGTGTTCGTAGTTTGTTTCAGTTAGCTTTCCTTCTTCACTCCTACTTAATATATCTCTGCCAAATTACATATGTACATCTGTTAGTGTATTATTAAATAATCTCCGTCATGTATATTAGCGTAAATCAATTGTAATTGATAAGGATATAAGAATAGAATATATGTTATTAGCTTTGTTGGATTATTGGGTTTATGATACTTGTGTAGATATGCTGGGCGTATGCTTTGAATAAGATAGATAACACGAAAATAATATTCTCAGAATGAAGGCGGTATCGTTCAGCCGCGTGCCTACTTAGATACATAAACTGGTATATGTGAACATTGAAATTATATTCTGTAGGTAGTTGAAGTGGTAACGGATATCTCCGTGTACATTCTCCCAAAAGCCATTGGGCAACACTTCAACTCGTTGGCATTCATACTTAGGTGCTTAGATATCTATTAATTGTCAGCAACCACAGAAGCAATTCATTTAAATATTATGTTTCCAACTTTTTTTTAAATTATTGTTTCCAATCAATTTGAATTGCTAAAATCGCTTAGTATCTATTTAATATTAATCAGTATTATTTGAAATAAAATGTACGAAATATGAAAGATTAATTGAAGAGCACTTATGTATGCATTTAATAAGACCACAGTAATATCCGGCTAAAATCTAAATTACAAACTGTGATTTGCCAGATAATGATCACTAAATCAAGCGCAAAATCACAAATGAAATTCCATATCAACGATGATGATGTATGAATATGTAGCAGTGACAAAGCTACCCAATAAACAGTTTAAGGGTACACTAACCTTTTAAAAAGCTTATTTAAGCAATCTGTTTTCTGCTTGTTTAAATTTGTAATGGCAACCAAACTCTGTACAGTTTGAGAAAACCCCTACTTTGATTGTTTTTCAATATCAGACGAAGCCAATTTGAGTATATAATTATTTGACTTTGGTATGAAGGACCGGCTTGGAAATAATTTAGCAGGGAAATGGTGTTATAAGTGCTAAAGTTTAAAAGCTTCAAAAACTACAAACTTTAATAGCACTTCGTCACAGCTTAATGGTGATGTTAGTTGGGTTCATGCACTCTGTTCACATATTTCAGAGAATTGCTATGTTATTGAATTGAAACTAATTAATATAAATAAACAGTATAAATGTACAAGGATCTCAAAAATAAATAAATGTTAGGGTCATTCAGGAAGCTGTTTTAGTGACTACGAGGAGATGTAGTTCCTTGATTTATTTGGTTCTTTATTTTAACTTTTAAGCTTATACTGAAGTTAATTGGGCTCTGCTGTGAATACTTTCAATATTATAGACGAATCACCTAGGACAGCTACTAAGTTATAAAGCTTTGCCGTTTAAGACACACCTTGAATCGCTTAATGGAGAATAACTTACTGAATAAACAAATGGCTAATTAAATGTCAAATGACACGGCCCTAGTATCTGTCCATAAGCATTTTATTCAGTTTAATCATTTCCCTACAGACAGATGAATGTAGCCGATAATGTATATTGTAATTTGCAACTATACAAAATTCTGTTTATGCATATTAAGATCTTTTAAATAAAACTATAAAATTATTAAATTGTTAGCAATTACAAAAAGCATCGAAATTTGTTTTAAGCATACTAAATTTTGAATTTTATCAAGCAAATACGGTTATGAGAACTAAAGTTGCATTAGCAAATCGATCTCCACTTCAGAATAGTGGCCTCTCTCTTCCTCTGCTTGCATCGGCCAGTGCTAATAAGAATGTCGTTGTCTGCATATAACTTATACAGCTAAGGGTCCATAAACCTTTCAAGCTTCTGGAGGCTGTACATAAAATTGTTACTCATACGACATGGCCAACTACGCCTATCTCATGTAAAGAGAGTTTCAGTATCGCTGCGATGGCATTTGATAGTTTCATATTTTTCCATGCATCTACATATGCCCTTCAGCCTCAATAATTTTTAAAACATCAATGTTTTATTTATGTAAGTACGGTGTTTAGGTTTAAATTGGTTCACTCATACAAAAATGTGTTGGTATAGAATTTTATCTTGCAAATATTTGTTATAGTAAATATTTGTGTATTTTAAACATACATACTTTGTAAATATTTATGTATTAATACGCACAAAAGCTCAAATATCTACCATAATTGCAAGCAGTTCAAATGAAATTTCCATAAAGCTACGGCACACACAAAAGCCATTAAAATGAAATCGAATTAGTCGCTTCCAAATAATAGCAAATGGTGAGTGAGTATATTCACACACACACACACTTCTTCCTACAGATTTTCCTAATTTCTATATCCTCGGAAGTTTGTGATTCGAAAATCAATGTCAGCAACACTGGACGTACAATAAAATGCAATAATCAGCAGCTATTCATTTGAGTTTCCGAAATGCTGATTGTGATATTTCAATTCAATTTGGAAAAGCAAAAGCAAAGGTACTTAAACTTGTTATGCATATGAGTATTTTTGTTATATTAAATCTGTGTATAGCAAATTCTGCCAAAAGCTGCGTATGTGTTGTTGTATGGCTGTAAGAAAATGTTGGCAAAATTTATTGAATTATTATTCGAACTCCCAAGTTTGTATACATACATACATGCATATCTTGTTATGTACGTTAGGCTGGCATATAATAAAATTACATGAAGTTAGTTTTGCTATACGTAGTAACTTAAATGAGGGTGCGTGTTTCTATATAGGGAGGATGTGGGACAGAGTAGCGCTTCAGGCAAATCATGCAAAAGTAATTTAGTGGTAGAGGTCGTTTTCGCAAACACCGCAATGAGCACGTGCGCTTGAAAAGAGGGGAGAGGAAAAAACAAATCACTAACCAAAGTCTCCATTTATCACACAAGCAACACACAAAAGGTAGAAGTATTTTTATTCCTATCAAGTGTTTCAGGCCACCCAAAAGAATTCTTTCTTTTAGATTAGTTTATACACGACGCCATCCTTTTCTTTAAACACATAATTACATACGTACATTGCAGAGATGTTAATACCATGTCGGAAGAACTGGGCCTAATTATTCTGCTCCCGTTTATGATTTTTCAGCGGTGAATAAAAATTTCTCTGCTCTCAAAACCTGGACTAGCGACCAACAAATCGCTTATCAAAACCTTAAAGGTATAAGACTCGAAGTCATATCCATATGAAACGAAATAGCTCTGATATAATTTCGTTACGGCAGGCTCGAGGGGAACAAATTTAATGACGAAAAACCAAGATTTCTGAGATCTTTTATATGTGATCTTATGAGACTGAACTAAAACGCTTTAGCTCACGGGGTCTGATTCGAGTTACTCGAAACAACCGAATCACCTACCTCAATAATAGGACGCCTTTGAGATATTAGCACTTGTTTGCTTTCCGAATTATTTTGTCGTCTTTCATACTCACGTCTAACTACCTCAAGTCTAAATACTTCACATCGTGGCCCTTTTTGTTACGTATTTTGCTTGTGGTTTTTGCATTTAATTAATTGTCCAAATATAATTTATGTGGTGCTACAAGTAAAATTCTCTATGTATACGTGAACAAATGTCTTTATAATTACAACCCTTAGTTGTTTCTTCTCAGGTGTGCTTGAAAGATGGCGTGCGTAAACAGGGATTGCAATGTAAGGATGTGTGTGTGCGTGTATGAGACAAATGTCATTTATATTAAACTTTTCAGTGAGTTTGGACGTGTTTGGTCATTAACGAAGGTGGCACCTCAGAGCTTTTTGCTACATTTTGTCTTAAAAACTCCGGTTTATCAAAGGTATGCTTCGAACATTGATTAGTACATTACTATTTACACAACATCACTTTAGTAGGTAAGTAAGCTAAACAGTGTTCACGACCCTCCTACTTCGCTGGCTTGGATGTCTCCACGCAAGGCTAGAGTGAGGCTGAGTATTACGCATGTCTTCAGTGTTGGTCCGAGCCAATTTCTATATTTGCACCAAATAATTTGTTTTGAAGTACATCTTCAAGAATTTATTAATAACTACATTTTTCCTTAGTGTCGACAGCATCCCTCCAGCAACCACCACCAACAACAAGCAACAACACTTTTCTTGGCGAAACGCGCCACAATGTTCTCTGCATCACATAAAGCATATTCTGGCATTATAAATATATAGATGAGTATTTACCATTGCTTTGCGGTGTAAGTTTATTGAATCGGTGCTGATGATAAGTTCATAGCAGCAGCGAAAAGTAATAACTAGGAAAAACTGCAATAATTGCAAGAAAATCCCATTTAATCCGGCAGAGCGCGACGTCATCACGCAAAAAATTACGATTTTTTCGTTTTATTTATTTAATATTAAGAGCATTATAACTGTACAATTGTTGTTGTTGAGTGTTGTTTTTGATATTATTTGCCGATTTTGCTGTATCCACTTTCATGTTGTTTTTATTGCGTGTTTGATTCATTGCTCCATATTTGGAAACTTTGTGGGTTTTTCGCATTATTCAGATTTTGTTTCATTCGTATTCAAGGTTTTTTAAGTTTTCTTTTTTCCTTTTCCTACTCAGCGTGATCCGTAATTATTGTTTTTATTGACTATACATATATACAATTATATTTTTGGTATTTTAGCGGTATTTTATTGAGTTGATATACTAAAATTTTGAGTTGTGGTACTTAAATTGTCCTGAAACATACTTCAACCAAAATCTATTATATCCAAAACATTTTCGAAAAGCTGCTTACGCAAAAATGCGAATTTAATTATTCAATCAACGGTAGTCTTGGCGCGGAGAGTTTGGTCTCGAGTTAAAATGAACAAATTGAATTGAATTGAGATTAGCAACTGTTTTTGCAAGTTCTAACGAAGTATATAGATAGCAGCTGTGCTGTTATCATTTTAGAATGAAAAAAAGGTATTCGTATTAGATAGGAATTAATTAAATTGAAAAGCAAAAACATACAGTTTTTAAATAAATATTGTTGTAAGGCGATTGTTCGCAACACACGCAAACCAACCGAACATACCTCCCTTTAGCGAATTTTTGTATTTGGGAAAGTTTTTAATAAACTGCATTGCCCAACAACAAAAAAACCCTAAACAAAATAACCATTATGAGAATGTTTAATGCAGGCTGTTTTGCAAAGTTTTAATTGCTTTTACAATTTCTGTACGGGCCGAATATCATCTCTCTTGTGCCAAAAAACTAAGTATTACAATTTTTTTTAATATCTCCATGGCAATGGCGCACGTGTCAACAGGGATTGCAGTAGTGTTTCGACACTATTTGAATTTCGATTATTTTTCGTTTTAATTTGAATATCAAACAAATTGGTTTTAGTATTTTTGCAATATTCATGCGCTTGACCCGATTTTAACGCTTAATTTGTTCGCTGTTAATTCGCAATACAATAATATTGAATTGTTATTACCATTGTAATTATCTGTTTGAAAATAAAGGCAAACAAAAGCACAGAGGAAAGTGGATAAATATCTATAAAAGTACATTAGACTGGGCTCGGCCTGAATCAAAAATTAAAAGCTTATTTTGAATCCGGATGTCGTTGAAGCCTATCAAATTCAATTCCCGATTTGACAGCAACTGCATTTTGCTTTCTTTCCTGTCTGTATTAACTTTCTTGTATTTATAGTCTGTAACTATTGGAGCTGGAAAGATGCTTACTTATCATCACATGCCCACAAAGGAAACCCTGTTAGAGGTACTCGTATGTACCTGCATGCATTCACAAACACATACGCCCATATTAACTTTAGCGTAAATAGAAACTTACCGGGCACTGTCAGTAAAATTATCAGCATCAAACACCATCTCAGCCAGCTTTTATTCGCGGATATCGTCGACTGACTGTCGTTTCCTTTACGCTCCGGCCATATTGGAACTTTTAACGCTTTATGTGTCTGCGTTTTTCTATAATCTGTTTTGTCTTTAGCAGGCATTTTGAGCAACGTTTAAAGTAAGATTCCTGCTTAAGTTTTGCTGCCAGAAATATTTCAAAAATTATGGCACTCTTCGAAGCACATAACGAACGAAATGTACTGAACTCTTATTTTCGCAAAATTGTTTACTTCAAGATATGCGAATACCGTTATCGGTAGCACATTCAATTTTTTTTTTAGCGAATTGAGTTGTCGTATCTGAAAGAAATAAAAAGAAATATTCCAAAGATGAAATATTATTCAATTTTTGTGAGGTTTAGCAACAAATTCAGCCATATAAACAGATTTGAAAGTAAATATTATTTTTATGAACCTCCATTTAAAATTAAATAATAATACGTGTGTGAGAAAACATATGAACACACACACACACAAACGTAAATCTCCTTCTCGAAATTGGCTGAGTTCGCTGTATGTAAACAAGGATTTAATATTCTACAGCGGGTTCAAGCTTATACATAATCGTATTTTTCTGATATCATTTGAGTAATAGATGTTAAAAACTTTCCAAAACTAAAACGGAATGAATCAATAACAAGTAAGGAAAACGATGTTTTCGGGTTTGTCGAAGGCTTGTTACCATGGATACGCATCATGTTATTTAATATCCGACTCTTAGTTCCACCAAGTTTTTGCCTGCTTCGTTTATCAGAATACATATGTAAATAATCGATTGAGTGAGGGATGACGCGCTGTATTGGTGCTAGTTTGCGTGGCTAAATGAACTCAGCTCATGCTTATCGCATTATAACTAGCTCTACCGATTATACTTCCTACACTTATTTACAATGGACCAAAGTTATAATACCATTTCATGGAAGGTAGATATCGAAAGGATGCAAGCAAATTGAAAAAGGCTACTAAGCCGTGATTGCCAAAATATTTGTATCTGTGTGATTTTAGTATTTGTATACTTGAATATTAAAAGCAAAATCCAAAGCGATTTACTGAGAAAGGAAAAATTGTGATTTAGTAATATTTTTTGCCGTTTATGCATATCCTTTCATCCCTGAAATATAAAAACAAACAATGCCGAAGGCTAAATTTGGGAAATAAAATATTCTTAGTCATAAATGGGAGTGTGTTGTTGTGCGTTACTAGCACTCAAAATCTCGTAAGTACGTGCACATATTCATATATACAAACATCAAATTCCGCGTGCCTATGAGAAGTGTTTTTCATTAAAAAGATCAAGCATAATTTTAGTAGAACAACTTTTTATAAAACTAGAATGTTTTTTCGTACGCTCGCTGACTCGTCTGTCGCGTCGCTAGCAAAATAGTTTTACGCTTCTTAAGTGAGAAAAAGTGGACATGGTCGTAGACATTGCAGCGCTTGCAGTTAACCCACACGCTCACATGAGTTAAGTTCCTTTTTTATAGAGCGAATAGCTATTTCGGTCCAGACTATAGATATGTGGGTGTTATCGAGTAGAAGAATAAGTTGTCTTAGCTGATATTTCACAATATGTAAGCCGTGAAATGCGGCCAGGTAGCAAAGTGAAAAGCTCGCATGTTGTATAGCGACAGAAAACATAACAAGTAAGGAGAGCAATCTCCTCTGTACGGAACACATACCTTGGAAAAAACCAAGGAACATTGTAAAACAAAAAAAATAAAAAAATTGTATCTAGTTTCCATAATTTTTTACATGCTATGCTCAGTAAATATGTTTCAATAAAATCGATAAGCAGCAACATTTAGCATGTGTGCCTCTCTCGTTGATCTCTCTATGGTGATGTTTGTTAAACCCTTCAAATCATGGGGATGAGAGCTCGAAATATTAACACACAGAAAAGCATCACCGACCTCATTAAATATTTCTGTACATTTCCCTCTTTCTGTTTCGTTAGCAAAATAAATTGTGCAAAATTTTTAAATTTTTTCATTTCTCTACATTGGTTAATTGTTTCATTGCTATTTTTATTTCTGAGCATTGCTTGTCTCGTTGTTTGCTCTTTTGCCTACGATTTAGCGCTCATTACTCTAAACGCACAGCGGTGTGGCCATAGTACATTGCACCACATTACTAAATTCGCCCTGAAGTACTTAATGCTGAGGCAAACAAACACACCAAGTCTGCACCGATATAAGCTCCTTAGAGTACTCGAAGTTATCTGTCCACTGCTGGTTATTGCATAAGATCTGCAGCTGCACATGGGCCATGTAAGTTTTGTAAGTAAATACCAACATTGGATCTTATTTGTTTTCGGTTTTTGTTTCTTTAGCTTTTAGAAACTATTTTGCTTTTTCATTATCAACATTTTTCACAAATTTTCGCTCGTTTGTATTTTCTGTGCGCTCATTTGTCTACTAATTTTAAATTTTTTTTTTTTGTTTTCCTTTGTTAGTTCACGCTGTGCTTAATGAGTGTACTTTTATAAATTTATTTGTTTGGCATGTTTACATACAAATGTACGCCCATATGCTCCTTTAAATAGTTGCACAGCAAGAAGTGCAAGCGCCTGCAGTCCCCGGAAGTTCTTGCCAATACATACGTCGTGTATCCTTGCGCACAATAAAATTTCGTCTTTTGCTTGCTACACTTGCACTACAAACAAATGCAGTCAACTTTTTTTTATTTGGTTCACTTTTAACAAATTTTTATTGTTTGCTTGTTTTGGCAGTCATCTTAATGCCAAATTTGGCAACTGCTAACACGGGGTGGTGCTGTTGGCGTTGCTGGTTTCGTTGGTGGTGATGGTGGCAAGGGCAATTTTCGATGTCCCTGCTGTCATTTGCTGCTAAAAGTTTTCGTTAATGTACTTTTTCGTGTCTCCGAAGTGGGGTTTCGTGGTTTTGTTTTGTTTTTGGTTTGCTTCCCTTTCCTGTCTGTTGCTCAACTATGGCGGGTAAACGAGCTAAATGTGTTTAAAACCGTCAACAAAGTGAGTGTAAATATGGATGTGAATAAGCGTTTAAACATACATTTGTTATACGAACACACGCTCATCCATACAAACGATCATAGCTCTAAGGCCGTTCATACAATGCAATGTCTGTTGCTGGCATTTGTGTATTTTGTCGCTGACGTTGCTTGTGGGCCACTGCACTCTGTAAATGGCCTCACACAAAGTAAACCTAACTGGTATGCATTTACACATGTACATATAAGACATTGTCTATGTGTGAGTAAGTTTAGATGTATGTATATATGTAAACTTTAAATGGTAACAGTGGAAATGTAATTAAAATTAGGATTTAAGTTGTTCGTACTCTTTTTACTTACAATTTCTTACTATTAAGACTTCTTAACACAAATACTTTTCCGCTTTTCTTTAATTGCTCTTCTTGCTTTCAGCAGGGTGTACTTATTCTATGTACATACTTAACTTACATTTCACTTTATTGCATATGTCTTTGGAGCTTTCTTGAAAATTAAAAAATGGAAGCTTAAGACGAGAAAAATCACGATATGATGGTCTAAGTGAAGAAGTGAAGAAAGTTAATACAATTTTATTTAATAGCACTTTGCAGCAAGGTCCTGCAGCCGATATGCTTTCATGTTTGTATTAACTACTATTATTTTTTGTTTAAACATTCTATATAACGGTTAGAGAAAATTACTTTGGGTAGTCTAACAGTTCATTGGACATATTTTGATAGATTACTTGGCATCATTGCATTGTTCCGCGGGTAGTAGGTACTTTTGAAGAATTGTTCAATAATTTGAAAAAAGTTTCGCTGTAAATTGTGTTCAAAAGGTGGTAAAACTTAGTCCAAGGAAGAGAGATAATACTTTTTTGATCCCTTCGTAAAATGACAAACATAACGCTAGGACTTAATGTAAGGAAGAGACTGATAATGCTTAGGGAAAAGGTCCCCTGTGAACATATTCCGTTTGGGCCATCGAGTTTTTTTACGGTGGAGTCCACAAGTCATATTATATTAAATATTTTTTTAAATTTTTTTATAATATTTCTTAAAAATTAATCACCATGGTAAACACTTATTTAAGAACTCCCCAAAACAATAAGAAATTAAATAAGCAATTATTACAACAATTGACAACATTTCTACTTTGAAGAGAAAATTAAAATTACTCAATTACTCGGCATCTAATGAATGTTCTTGTTTCGGTCAATCAGAATAACGATTAGTACTGTGTTCTTTGTTTACTTCACCTTGAATAAATGCAAAATAAGTTTGATTGCAGATCCCACATGGAAATAATTTAGAAAGTGAATCAATCTAAAAGACAGTAGACCACTCGAGTCAGAATAATAAGAACTGCACTCTGCCTAACATTAACTGAATTTTTCTTATCGTCCAAAGTCATCAACAAATAAAACGATATCAGTTGTTTATTGGATATTTAACATTTTATTGCCTATTCTCACAACATTTGCTTTTCTATTCGTTTATTGTTGTGCAGTTAAGCGAGAGGAAAAAGGCAACATTTCAAAAAGGCAACATTTCAACACATCGCCACTGACCTCACAGACCTCACAATGGCCACACAAAAGTTGCAACAGCAGACTACTTTTACTTTGATCGAACTGAAACGACCGCAACAATAACAAGAAATCAAAAAGGTTCTCCTAATGGTACTGCATATGAAGAAAGATAAAATTGCATTTTCACTGTCACTCGCAGACATGGAAAAGCAAAAATCGGCAACATACGAGTATAAACTTACATGTGAAGGTATCTTTGTACATATGTATGTACATATGTATGTATGTATTTAAGCATTAAAAGGCAAAATCTCGTTTGACACATACTATAGCTTGTTTACTTATAACGGAATATAGTTGCATTTTTACGATGTTTTAACTTGTGAGACACTTTCAAAGCGACCACCGTCAGACAACAATCTGCCTTTTCGCTGGCTTTGGTTTTGTTGCCTTTTAGTTAGCGCCAGTTTGTGACTTTTCTTGTTGGTATTGCCAATCTTCCATTCGATTGCATCCACACTAAGTGCAGCTTTCTTTTTATAGAAGTATGTGTTCGTATATGTTTGTTGGTGTGTGTGCATTTGAATGTGGTCTCTCCCTGCAAAAAACCGAAATACTCCGTTCCATACTCCATAGAGTACTCCTTAAGGAGTATCGGAGTACTCCAACACTTATCCTCGCTCATATAAAAAAGGTGGTCCAACTTACATGGCGATGGCCGGTAATTGGATCACCTAATCCGACTCGGAGTACTCCATTTCTTTGCTTTTGAATACTCTATAGACCACCTACATGAGAGTACTCCCAAAATACTCCTATTGGATTACTCTATGGAGTATTCAACAGCAAAGCGAGAGAGGGAGTAGGTGGTCCTCAAAAAGAACACCTACTCCCTCTCTCGCTTTACTGCAGAGTACTCTATAGAGTAATCTTTAGGCAGCATTTTCAAAGTACTCTCACATAGGTGTTCCATAGACTATTCAGCAGGGTGCTCCGATATGGATTAGGTGATCCAATCACCGGACATGGGCTTATAAATTGGACCACGTTTTTGTATGAATGAGGATAAATGTTGGAGTACTCCCATACTCCAACGTTTTTTACAGGGCTGTGACATGCGGCAGTATAAAGATAAATAGCTACCGATAATGTGGCAAGTAAAACGAGGAAGAAGTGTACTCGAACACACACACGCAGAAGCATACATCGGATCATCATCGATGTGTGGCTGTTTTTATATTTATTTTGTTGTTGTTTTGTGCTGTTTCCTTGCGGCTGCACTTAGCTGGTTCCGCCTTATATGCTCGCAGATACAATTTGCGGTTTATTGATGGTGCATGCGGCAACAGTATTGTGGCAGTGTTGGTAAGCGTATCGATGCCACAATCGCGCTTTCATTTCTTTTTGGCGCTTTGTGCTGTTTTCTGTAGCCGATAAATGGTAAAGATATGTCTTGATTCTGAATTCTTGCTTTTTGCTGAGGCATCTTTCCAAAGCTTCTTTTTGTGCCGGTAAATTTTATTGCATTCGAAAAGTTGATTTGTTGGTGTTTATTAGCTTGTGGTTGTAGCATTTACCAAGAATTTTGATAAAGTGGAAATGCTAATAAACTGGTGGAATATTCCTGCACTTCACATTCACATCATCTAAAATTTAAGTAGACCATGGAAGAAAGCTAATAATACCTTTTAATTAAATATCTCATCTTTCAAGGAAAAAAGCACTTAACCGTCTTCAGGTGAAGGTATTCGTACACAAGTCCAAAGCATTAGCTTACTTTCACTAACGAGACAAATTTATTCAATCAAATCAAATTAGTCAACCTTAAGCAACACAACCATTTCGACCTTGGCCTTCTTCATTATCACCACCTGCAGTGCCAACACTTCGGGACTAATTTAGCTAGGGAAATATTGTGTAAAGCTTATTAGCAATTAGCTCCAAACAATGCTGTCAGTTGGTATTAATTAAAATTAATGAATTAATGTGTTTTAAATTTGCAGTTAAATTATTTGAACGATGTAAAATGCCTCGCACCTTTGCTGGCGCTTTAAGCTTTTAAGGACAGGAATAGTTGCGCTAATTTTTTAATTTAGATATCTGAAACGCTTTGGTCCGTTTTCTCTTATTTCACGACTGCGCTGTATTTACACTTGAAATTTAATTAAAGGCAAAAGTTACCTTTGAACTTACATAGTTACATATGTAATTGTAGAAAGCCAACCGGCAGCGCTACATTTGGCAAACCGGTTTTCTCTATTTCCCGGCGTCTTCTGTCGCAACGAGAAAGTTGTTGCGCGCCTTTGTGAGCTTTATGAGCATAGCAACAAAAGAAATTAATTAAGTTTTGTGTTAGCAAAGAGCTGCATTCCAGCGTAGAACAAGATTTGTATAAATATGTAAGTCTGCCATTGAAACAAATAGAGTGATAGCCATATAATTAGAGAAGCTAGTAAGCAGGAATATTTAATAAGATGTTGGAAATTGAAAAACGCAATAAAGTTTAATTTCAATTAAAAATAATTTTTTTTTTTGCTATTCAAGAAATTTATAACTACACAGAGTACACTCAAAGCAGTTTTCGGCTTAAATTTTTATTCTACACCGCAAAGTGTTTCAAACTACAATGGGTGTTTCTCCTTAAATGGACACCACTGTAGGAGGTTGAAACCCTGTTTGTTGCTGTAAACGCATCGATAATTATATTTTCAGTGTTCTTCTATATTGAGTTTTTGTCGTGTATTAACATTCAATTTATCAGAGCGCCTAAAAATATGCTGCAAACACCTGTTTGGACAATGTGGCTCCACTTCATATGCATTTTTTATACCTTTCATGAACATGAAATGGTATTACGAGTATAACTTTGGTCCGATGTTTGTAAGTATGAGAAGAAGAAGAGATAGACCCACCATTAAGCATACCGAAATGGTCAGGACGATGAGCTGAGTTGATTTAGCCATGTCCGTCTGTCCGTCTGTCTGTCCGTCCGTCCGTCCGTCTGTCTGTTTGAACGCAAACTAGTCCCTCAGTTTTAGAGATATCTCGCTAAAATTTTGCAAGCAGTCGACATTTTGTTTAGGATAAAACATTTGTCGGAACCAGCAAGATCGGACCGATACAACGCATAGCTCCCATACAATCGATTGTTCCGATAAACGGGTTTTGACCTATAACTCTTGCAATTAAAAAGGAAGGAACGTAAAATATTGCAGGTTTGGTACATATTGTATATGTAATGTATGTTCATATGTAGTGAAAATCAGCCAGATCGGACTAACATAACATATAGCTCCCATGCAATCGATTGTCCCGATAAATGTGGTCCCGATAAATGTGGTTTGGTTATGTATGTATATTTAAATAAAGTTTTAAAGAGTTTGTACCAATTGTATTCATGAAAGGTATAAAGTCTTCGGCACAGCCAAGACCATCCTTTCCTTATTTGTTTTTTTTTTTTTTTAATTTTTAACGGCTAATTCACGACAAAGACATTTTTCTTTTCTTATCTGGTGTTTAAGGTGGACCTTCAAAAGGTCCATAGTATTGTTGCTCATATCAAACATTTACATAAATACTAATTTTACTCACAGTGAAATCTTTCATTGCACCCAAATAATAAATCCATAGCATAAATGTATCGAATATTTGAGCTTTCAACACCGATAGCCATGAGTAATCAGAGTTCGCAGAAATAAAATGAAAAACTAAATGTACCACTCGCAATGAAATTAATTAATGTATGTACGAATGTTATTTGATGGCAGATATATCCCATTTTGTCAGCACTTCATTACATTTAAATAGTTGAAAGGATTGCCGTAGGAAACAGAAGCAGAAACAACAAGAAACATATTACTCGCGCATTGCACAATTAAAAGTTTCATTAAAGTAATTAAAATTTAAACAATATATGTAGGCGGTAACAGAAAATGACGCTTACATTCAGCTTTTGTGTGTAGTAAAATTGAATTTCCACGCATACAAACGCATTAACATACATACATACATAGATGCGACTGACAAGTGAACTATTAAATGTTGCAGCTTGAAGCTTCTTGTACAATAACAAAGCAGGCAAGCAATAAAGTAACTAAAAATATATAAAAAGTTATTCATCGCAAAACGGGGCCAACAAAATATTGTAAACTTCATTGTCAACAATTTAAAAGCAATGTTAACAAAAATAATCAAGCATTTAATGGCAACGTACATAAAATACAATAAAAATCGTAATCATTTTGGCGTTGTTGTTGCATAGACGAGATATTCGCGGATGTTGTGGTTGGCGCTTTATTGTCACATTTTATTGTTTTATATTCCCCGCTATTTATTGTTCGTAGATGTTTTTGACGGAATTAATTTATCTTCTCAACTTTGTGTTTTTATAGCATGCAACGAAGCGAACTTTTGTTGTATATAAGACTTGTATATGTATGTACATATGTACATGTACTCAAATGCATTTCTATATATGTATGTATGCACAGGAGCATACATACCCTTCAACGAAATGAAAAACTAGCCAGAAAACATAACCTATAACAGCACATTTTTCTAGCAACTTTACCGTAAAGAACCAAATCTGCACCAGCGAAAATATACATTTTGCTAAAATACTGTTCAGAGTAGTGCCCAACGTTAGAAGAATTCCAGGAAATTGATGATTACAACAAGTTAACAAAGCTCTTTTGCAATCCGTTGATAGTTTCCAAAAGCAAATTTAATTAATTTTCCAAAAAATTTAAGGAAACTAAGTATGGAGCACTCGCATCCAATGCTGCGTTCTGTAATGTTATGTTATTGCAAAATTACTTTGTACACAAAATTAGTGAAAAAATGTTTCCTTCGAAATGAGCCACTTAAGATAGAGTATGCCAGTTACTTACGGACAAGTTTAAGAAATATTGGCTTTGCGTGCGACATAAATAAACCGAAAAAGGAAAGCACGAAATCCTTTATTCCTCTTTTATGATGGTATGTGCATTATACTAATTTGAAAATTATATTAAAATTATTTTCCAGAATAGAAGGTCTATTTGTGCTTAAATTTTTTAGAATACTCTAACAATAGGGTAAAGGCCAGCAGGACAAAGACTGGGTTCCAACATGTTTTGAAGGAAACTGAATTTCTCACGAAAAAGTCACAAAACATAATTTTCGCCAGCGGCGTAGTCAAGCCTCAAAACACACAATTAAAATAGAAGAAAAATGCAAATTCGTATAGGAACGAATGTTCTAAAACCCTGGCAACGTTTTCTTCTATAAAGTTAGTTTTACTTTTTGCACCAATTTAATGTATGTACATATGTATGTACATACAAAGCCCAAAGGATGGATGTATGTGTGTGCTTTTGATTGCCTATCGATATAACAATTGGAGAAAAAAATTGACTTGCACCAAATCTGAGCGCCAATGTTGGTGGTGGTCTTGCTTTCGTTGAAGCTACCAAAAAGTGGTTTCTTCCAACTAAATCGGTTTGCTTCTGATGTGAACAAAATATACTTCCATGCCCACGTAAGTAGCCTATTTAGAATTTCTTGTGTATTTTGGCGCTGTTTTTTGTTAAACATTTTTGCTACGAATCTTTTCCGACTAATAATTTTTGTATAGACGTATGTGACTGTAGCTGACATGTGCAAAGAAATTTGGTTTCAAGAAAGGTAACTCTCATTCATTCCCCCTGGCAGGAGGCCTAAGAGCAGACACTTCTCGTTGTAATGGAAATTTTTTGAAATTAATAAAAGTTTGTAGGAGGTATTTAAAATGAAAAAAGGTAAGAAATGTAGAAAAGAGGATTTTGATTGTACCCTCTTGCTATTCAGATTGAAAAATTGAGCAGAGTGCGAGGCAATAATTTAAGGGGAAAAAATATTTGGATTAATTTCTGTATAAATTTAGATATTGACATGACGACAGCATACATATGTATGTATGTACGGCTTATACCTTCAAGCTACGAAACTATGTTGGAAGGCAGCTAACTAGATACTCCCACGCAAACCATACAATTGTTGTTGCTATTAAACTAAAGCGAACTTGCTTTTCTTAATGGGTGTTTAAAATAATTTAATTTGAACTGAAAATTAGCAGGCTTTGAACTACCATTAGCGGAAGTGAAGGAAAAATTAACAGCAACGATTTTAAGTGCGGAAAATTACGCATTGGCGCTGCAGGCGAGAATTTGATATTCAAAATTTCCAAGAAATAGTTCAGTGCTTGAATTAAATAGCTAGTGGCCGCACTTATTTGCATACATTTATATCCTTAAATACTTATTCACATTGATGTAAAATAAACTGTAATAGCGCTATTGGAAAATTATTATTGGCGAACGCAAAATAAACTCCAAGCTAGATAAAGAAGCCAAAGGAATCCTTTCAGTGGTTGTTGGGGTTAAATGAGACGCTATTCAATCAGGAAAGCCAGCGGTGAAAGAGTGGCAGTGGCACCGCCCACATAGTGGACAAAAATTAAAAAAAAGAAGGTTGGAGCTTCGATTTGGGTTTGATTCCATGCTTCAGAAATTCTTGTGGTGCACTCGTTGTTATTAATACGATTTTTTTTTTGTTGTTGTTTGCTTAAGTGTGTCTAACATTTTTCTTCCACTTTTGTCGCCAACGCAATCCATATGTGTGTGTTGTTAGAAAAAGGTGCAGTGATGTGTGAAGTTGCGGTATGAAGCACTTATAAGTGTGGAAGCATTCTAAGGCAATACAATACAGTCAGTATATACGTTTTACCCAATAGGGAACCTACACTGCCAATAAGTAATACGTCAACCTTTGCAAATATATGACTACTTTACTGCAGTATCCAATCTTATTATATAACTGGTGCTTCGGTGTGCTGCTTTCCCTTTTCTTTGATTCAAAAAGATACTCTTTTTATTTTTAAGCAACGCTCGTATTCTGGTATGAATAAAATTGGATCACCTAATAAAAAGTCCTAATGGGTAGTTGGGACATATACAAGTACACGGAGAAGTAGTAAAACTGTGAAAACAGATAGGATACTTTACCGGCTACTTTTGCTGGATTTTTTTTAATAAAAAAACCGCAGTTTTAAAATGTTTTCCAAGTGCTTTGATTTCAATGAGTTACTCAAACCTAACGACAGTCCCTATTTTGCTGCCCTTTTCCAATAATACCAAATAATGTATTTGATTTAGAAATAAAATACAAGGTTAAATCTTGAGCGGTTTTTGAGTTTGAATACTTTCCTTGAGCCAAGTAAAGAATGGTTTCATAACTATATATTTCTCCAAGAGACAATGCTCGACCGTTTTTGTTAACAGAATTAATCTTAGCTTGGTCCAAAGTTCCTTCCAACAAATAAATTTTTCTGTACATAAATACTTCGAAAGAAATATTTTTCTCACTGCAGCCACGCAAATACTTGGCCCAAAGTGGATACAAAGAAAAATAAAATATGTCAACAGAAGATAACAAAACAGAGCTTGTATCTTAACTAAGGAAAAAGAAAAGAGAATTAAATAAATCACAATCTTCAAAGCACATCACCATCAAAGCTTTTGTATGAAGGAAACGAGAAAACGAGACAAGACAAGTGGCGAAAGACCGACTCACTTAGTTAAAAATTTATGGAAAGTGCAAAATTTCTAAAACATATGTGAAAAAACAAGAAAAATAATAATAGATATATACATATGGAGTACGAGTATATATATAGAACAACTTGAGATGTTATAAATATTTCCGAAGACTGAGGAGGAGAACATGAAATATTACAAATGCCCAAGTGACTAAAGAGACAATAGAAAAACGTTTGGTAGCCGAAACATTGACAATCGCTACTGAAAAAATTCTAAAACTCAAACATCGAAAGTGAAAATACGCGAATACACCGAAGCGAATACACCGAAAGGCCATGAGCGGCAATTTTCCCTATAAAACAAAACAGGAAAGCTTGAAAAGAAAAAGTTGATGTGCGACGTTGTGTAACAGAGTGATGGCAACAAAAGTGCTTTCACTTATCTGCAGTTATGTTTGTTCATATGTATGTATGTATGTATGTGTATGCAATTGCAAGTGTGTGAAAAGCATTCTTGAAATTAATTCAGAAATATCTAGCAGATAGTGATTTATATCTGCATACACCCTTACATTTATATGACAGCAGTCAAATCAAGTCCTTTGAGCACACACATCCAGGCACACATACATATACATATACTTACACACATATGAACGTTCAGAAATTACATATTCGTTGATGCCTGAACATTAGCTAAACATAAATTACACACATGACTGCACGCCAATTGAGGCGTTCAATCTAATGCCATGTTCACACTCGCCTTGCAAGCCTATGGTAAAAGAAAGAAAAGGAAAAAGAGAAAAAGGATATTCACACCGGTTTTCTATTAGCTAAATTCGCTCAACAATGTGCTGCAATTTGGAATGTGTGTAAACATAGCCTAATATTTATTCCTGTTATACATTTATGTATGTACATACAGACATAAGTAATTGCACTTTTGGAATATTTGCTCACGTTGAAGTATCGCGGAGGGGGTTTCTCCTGAAATAACACTCCTTTGATTACTGATGCAAAACTAAATTGCGCATTACAAAACTGTAGTCACATTTTTGACCTTGGTTGACCAGTTATCACACAGCAAAGGTAGTATTACGGATATAAATATACAGTTCTTTGCCGGAGTCAGATTGAAGCTAGAACGGAATTAGTTCCGGAATTCGTGTACTCGTTATCGTACATCACTTTAGGTTGATCTTTTATTTAAAACTCTATAACCAAGGTCAAACGAAATATACCATTTCATATACAGGAATAGAACTTTGTCTAAGCTATGAGGGAGCGAGAAGTTTTTTTTATGAATTTATTTAATTTTTATATTATATTATTTATTTGGGGTGGAAAAGGGGGCGTACAGAGCACATATTAACTAGGGAGCCCTTTTCATATTTCTTTATTATTTTTTTATTATTTATTTAATTTATGTGTTCTATATAGAACTGGGAGGATGCAGAGCACCTGTTACACCTTGTATGTATTCATTGGGGGCGAGCACTGTTGGCTCTGAGGCATTGCACGATATTGGCTTCCTCATTTTCGTTTGGAAAAACCCCCCTTGGGTTAGGCAGCCAAAAACAATATCTTCAGAATATTTCATAAGCTTGTTGAGAATTATAAAAAAGGGTTGCAAATGAAATAAACGAAAGAAATTGTTTAAGTCGCTTAAAGAACTTAATAAAACATTTAATTTTCTTGCTTCCGGCGGTGAACACAAACTGAAGATGTTTAATGTCAAATAAACAAATATTATAAGGATTGAATAGAGTAACCTGCCACCTAAAGTAAACAACGTAAACAAGAAAAGAAAAAACACAACTCGACAACACAAAATGAAACAAGTTGGACATATGGAAGAATTCGCCCCAAAACGAAAACGAATTATAAAAAATCATAAATTAAATAAAAGCAAGACACAAACAAGAAAATTAAATTTCCATTAAACTTAATTTGCATGGTTTTAGGCGTAAAACCCTGTCCACACTTGTCTACAAAAAAAACACAACAACAACAGTATTATGATTGAATTTTAAAGTAAATACTGCGCATTCGTCCTTATTATGCCTTAAGATGATGTGCTCTCTCACACTTTCGTTCATTAATCGCCGAAACAGACATAGCGGCAGGAAAGTATTTTATGGGGAATTAAGTGGCAAAGCGCGAAACAATTTGTGACACTTAAGATATCCATCGATAGTCGCAAACAGCAGCATATTTTAAGTTAAAAAATAAATACTTGTTTACAGAAGATAATTGAAAACAGGCTAAGCTTTTGTCCAAATATAAATCTTCGCAGGAAGAAATTTTCATTAGAGCAAAGGAACTAAGCTAGGCGTGTACAAGGAATTACTTACGAGGCCTTGCAGCCATCTAGAAAGATGAAGTGAAAGCTTTATTAAGACACCTAATGCTTGTAGCAAAAGAAAGTACCTTGATTTCGTCTTACAGTGGGTGCTTAGAAAAAAATGAACAGTTGCAATAAATAATAAAGTTAATGCCAAATAAAATAAATTTACTTAAACAAGCAATAAAAGGAAACTTATTTGCGTAGCATTTTTTCAGTGTTCATAAAAGGTGACGAAAGCAATCAAATTCCAGCAATACATCAACATTGATGGATAAAGAGACTCTGCGTTTCCGTCCACTCAAACAAACAAAAAACGATATTCACGGCTTAAAATAAAAAAATTTATGTAGCAAATAAAAATTAAATAAAAGTTTTAATAGAGCGGTTGTAAGAAATTGACATAAACCAAGAATCCAACATTATAACAGTTTTAGAGCTGAAGAAGAGAATGATCCAGCAAATGATGCATAAAGTGAGAAAGCCAAAATAACAAAGAAAGGGCGAGTCAAACTGAGATTTCGTCATAGAATCTAGAAGCGCAAGCCAATAAAAACTCGAGTCGCATTTTATAAATTTTTGCAAATGGCGTCAGCGAAAACAGAAATACAACACTAGCAGTAGACAGAGTGCAGAGAACTACCAAGAAGAAGATAAAGCAATAAGTTTGATAATAAAAATGTGGTTGAACCGCTTCTAACAACTTGGGCCTAAAATAAGTCTTCTGGAAGCAGTTTTATCGACTTAAAAAATCGTATGTTAATAAAAGAAGCCGTTACTACTGACCTACATAAATCGACCGAATTCCCCAAGGGGACCACAAAGTATACCAAATATGTAACAAGAGATCCAGATCCGGAAAGCTTGCCTGCTTGTCGATTACCGTTGATTATGTTTTCGTTAATACTGACAATGACTGATGAATTTTGGCCAACTTTACTGCACACTGCTCTTCATTTCCACTCGAAGCCCGAAGATGTCATTAAATGATGATTGCTTTCGTATAATGATTTGCGATTTTGTCAATCAGGACAACTGCCGAATTTCCCATAATATCAAGTACGAGATATTTAATTACCTAGATTCATTTACCATTAATTGGGTAATAGTTACAGGCAAAAAATGTTAACAAGAGAATAATTTCAGTATGGTCAAACGATGTTGCTTCAGTCTTGACAGCTACTAAATTGGTAAACCCAACGTGTGACGCTTGCATTAATTAAGCAGTTAAAATTTTAGATCTATGGCCTAAGTTTTTTCCGTCGGTTCTAGCAGTTTTTTTTTAAGTTTGACCTTCTTGGTTGATGCAATATCAAGAGGAATGTGGCTCCATGTCTGCAGTACTGAATCCAACTATTCGTTTTGTTCATGCCGATCTTTCTACTTATCGTCCGCTTGCTTTCTGAAGACATGCGTAAGCTTCTAGTACCTACTACATCTTTGGAAGATTTTTCATTGATTTAACTCTGCACAAATTAAGTAGGCAGTGCTCTGACAACCACAACTTCTTATAGAATACGATCTAACACTACGGGATTTCAAGTGGTTGAAAATAGGGGATTCTTAGCTGGCAAATGCTTAGCCGACAACACTCCTACGCAAACTAGCTCCAGTACTATTACAAGGGTATTATAATTTTGCCCCATAAGGGTACTATGTAACGGCGCAAAATAATCGAGTTAGATATGAAAGTTCTTAGGTTGAAAAGAGGAATTGATTAAGGCATGTCCGTCCGTCTGTCCGCCCGTGTACACGATAACTTGCGTAAAAACTGAGATATTTGCATGGAATTTGTTATGCAGGCTACTTTCTGGCCAAGGTAGGTTGCTATTGAAAATGGGCGGAATCGGATGATAACCACGCCCCCTTTTTCGATATCGAAAATTTCTAAAATCACATAAATTGACATAACTTGCGTAAAAACTGAGATATTTGCATGGAATTTGTTATGCAGGCTACTTTCTGGCCAAGGTAGGTTGCTATTGAAAATGGGCGGAATCGGATGATAACCACGCCCCCTTTTTCGATATCGAAAATTTCTAAAATCACATAAATTGACATAACTTGCGTGAAAACTGAGATATTTGCATGGAATTTGTTATGCAGCCTACTTTCTGGCCAAGGTGAGCTGCTGTGAAAATTTTCGAAATCGGATGATAACCACGCCAACTTTTTCGATATCGAAAATCACATAAATTAACATAATTTACTCAACTTGAGATATTCGCATGAAATTTGGTACACAGGTTACTTTCTGGCCAAGGCAGGTTGGTGTTTAAAATGGGCGAAATCGGATGATAACCACGCCCCCTTTTTTGATATAGAAAATTTCAAATGAGATTCTAGGGCCTATATCATTGCCAAGTCATGGTATTTGTATCTCGTTCTGAAAACTAGCGCTGGGTATTTAATGTTCGGTTCACCCGAACTTAGACTTCCTTACTTGTTCTTATTCGGTTAACCTTTAAGATACCTTACAGATCTAAGAAAAAACAAACAACAAATTACAGATAAACAACCTTCCACACACCCAAACACATGTTAGGAAATGAATATATGTACAGGCGATCCACGTATACAATGTGCTGTGGTGGATACAAACATTTCGCTAGAATTTCATAACAAATATTTACCTTTGGGATGACAAATCATGCAATTTTATGGTTTCTCTGCATTGCTTGCCGTTTCTATTTTTGCTCTGCCCCACTGGCTGTGTTGTTATTGTAGTGAGATGTGGACGTTGCAGCAAGGCGTATTACAACCTAAATTTATGTCTATTTGTTTGTTTAAAAAAAAAATTTGTTGAAATTTTCGAAATTTTGCACTATACACAGATGTGTCATAAATTTATCATTGCCCTTTTAACAACTCTTGCAACACTAACATACAGCACTTGGTATTGTTTGCACTTGCAACAACGAGAACAACAACAGAATGCTCAATCGTGCCACATTCGTAATGAAATTTCAAATTTCAGATAGGTACACGAACACGCACATAAATACAATCGCACATTTATGGAATAAATTCAAATATGTACGTATGTGTGCCACTTGCTGTCGGTTTTTGTTTTTAATTCGATTTTCCGACAACGACGCACGGACGCTGCGGCAACTGCCAACTGTGCAACATGAGTGGAATGTTGCTCACCAAAAATAGCACTGCTTTCGCGTACAAACCAGTTATAGTTCAATTGGGTTCAGTTCAGCTGCGTTGAGTTGAAAATTTACCGAATTCAATTCCCAGTTGCAGTTATGAATTATTGCAATTTCACACGTACACGACGTGCCACAATGTTGCATAAATACATACACAAGTTGAGAGAATTGCCAATTGAACGCCTCAAATTATGCTGCGAAATGAAAATTCTACTGGACTATCATTGAAATCACTACACAAAACCTTTAGTTCTCTTGTTGTTTTTGTTTGGGTTTCTTTTTTTTTTGCGAGGTTGTGAACGAACGATATATTTTCGTTCTTTGGTGTTTTATCTCGGCTCTGCTTTTCTTTATTTGTTTGCGCAACCAACCCGACGATGTGCTTAGAATATTAACGCAGAAATAATCGTTATTGTTGTTATTTTTGCTTGCGCAATTTTTCAATTAGCTCATTCGAATACAAGCTCTCATAAATTAATAACTTATCGCTGATTAAAGTTCACTTTTTTCCATTTCTTAACTCTCACAAATCGAATCGAAAATCGCACTAAAACATTTATGCTTCATCTTGATTATGAATTTGACAAAGCCGTATTGACATAAAATCGACGTAACCATGTCGTATAAGCTCGTGCTGTTACTATATTTAGCGTCCTTACAATTTGACAACATCAAAGCAACTGAAGGTGCTGCCCAGCATCGGCTCTATGTAGAGTGCATACTTACACTACAACGAGTGGGTGCACGAAGTTGTTGACGAAAGCGATTTCGAGTTCGTAACTGCTTGAACTAACAGTAAAAAAAGCTACAAATATTCAAATAGCTAGGCTGAGCGTTCGGGGTTGTGTTATGCATGCTGTTTGAGCAGACGTTGTAATTCAGCTAAAAGAGAGCTTGGGCAGAGCGTAAAATGTGTGGCAAGCTCGCACCAAATGTTGAGCTCGTTTCGAAAGAATATAAAGAGTAGCAAGCGCCAGAAATATATACCAAAAAAATAGAAAGAAAGTAACTAACGGGAAATAAAGTTTAAAAGCTTTCGTTTAGAAACAGAGAGTACAATATTTCATGCAACTGAAAAAATACCAAAATATTTCAATAATTTTTTCTGAAGTTTGTGAGCAAAGCATTTGATGAGAAAGAAGTTCTTAAAAAATCATTGCTAAAAGATACATGCGAAAATGCATATAAGTTCATATAAACATTTCGCTCATTCCCTTCACAACGCCCTTATGGTTAATGAAAAGCTCTATCGAATTTCCCCGTATTCACATTTTTGGTTGCAGGAGTTGTGGTTTTCAAATCTATTGGTTCGTGATTGCTTTTGTTACCATATTTACATCTTTGGTAAAAACTTCGGTAAATTCTCATAGAGACACTATTCTTTAACAACTTGCTACACATAATTTCTTGATATCTCATACATCTTCTCCTAATTTTTAATATATTTTTTAGTTACATATTACTTATTTATCCCATGTTCAGTTAGATCAGAGCTTCCCGTGCCTATAGTCGTATACATCGAATAATGCCGAACTTTGTTAAGTCTTCGCCCTAAGAGCTTATGAAATTATTGGTTTATCTACAGCTATTGATTGGTATAATGCACCAAAGTGGGCGTTTTTCTTCTTGCAAAAATTTGGTCCCATCAGCGATCTGTATAAGTTGCTTTAATAAAAAGTTGTTGTTGTTGCAAAAAGTGTTACCATGAACACAAAAATGTCTAAAGTATGAAACGAAACAACAGAAGTCTATAAAAAGTAGAAGACGAAAGCTTACATTTCCCGACGATAATTTTGCCAAACTAATATGAAACGAACACCTAAACATTTATAAAAATATATACATATGTATACTCGTACGTTCTTAAAAGCAATTAACTCTGTAAAGAGGTCACGTCCGATACGAAGTGGCCTTAATATTTACGTGTCATTTAAACTGCAGTGTCCGGTTTTGTTTTTTAATTTTGCGTCTAAACTAACCGGATTAGCTAAAAGGCATTTGATATATTTCTAAGCGATTAAGATTAAGCGTATGAAATTGTAGCGGAACAGCAATTATTTTTGTTAGTGTGAATATTGGCCAAGAATTATTAGATTATTTTTGTGTAGAAATATCATCAAAACTTTTAGATTTTAATACTAAAAAATGAAATCTGGTGCTGTTATCTCATACACATATTTACATGTAAAATATGTGTGCAGCGTTAAAGCATATATTTGCATATGTCAGTGACGGATAGATGTAAAATATGTGTGCAGCGTTAAAGCATATATTTGCATATGTCAGTGACGGATAGATGGTGTGACAGATAAAGTAAATACACGCGCGTATAACGAGCTCGAGCTCGAGCATTAGCTCTAACGAGAAAAACAAACGCGAAAATCAAATAACCAATCAATGGAACAACCAAATGCATATATAGCACCGCAAAAAGCTAACGCCAAAGAGAGCTAACTCAAATATTTGAAATTTTGAAACTACGTTCAACAAAAGATTGCTTAATTCACAGGTGCACGATCGGTACACAAATATAAATATAACCTCGGCTACTGAACAAGAAAAGCCTTCAGAAATACTAAAAATACAGTCAACGCATATGGAAGAGCCAGCCAGTTTTTGCGTTTTCTCAAGAACATTCATTTTTGAGTAGATCGCGGTTTGGGCTTATCTGTGCCATGTGTAGCACATACAAATTCACGGACATACGAATGACTGGTGCTTGAAAAAAAGGTCAATGCAAAAAAAAAATGTATACATACATACATATCTATCAGCGAAATAGTCATAAGGCGTTTAGTTTTTGAGCGGGGTATGAGGTTTTGTTTGGATGGGTTAAAAAATCATAGTTTTGAATGAACCAAAGTGGAAATGGTGGGACGTGCGTTGGCATAAATTGCTTGCGGTTACATGTGTCCACATATGTTCATGCATGCGCTTGTCTTTCGGAAATTTCACATAAATGTTTTTGGAGGTGGCTTCTTTAATACTGGGCAAGGAAAGGCACAAAAATATCAAGGAAAAATTAGAAGCTTGGTTAAGTCAGTGCAGCACTTTCCAAATGTGTAAAATAGCAAACAACATCACCATTTTACAAAATATTTCTTTATTTCTATAACACTTAGGGGAACCTCTGAAAGGAATTACCGAGGATCAATTGTAGTTAGGGTTCACTGCTCGTTCTCTCGAAATCTGTACATTTATAACTTGAGAACCTCCCACGCATCAAAGTTTAAACCTCTCTCTCTCAAAACCCAAGATCTATTTGCTAAATCCATTCCCATCACATTCTAATAAAGAATTCTGCATGGTGGATTTGATCTGCTCTACGAATTTTAGGGTAGCACTGATTTTGGAAAATTTTCAGTTAACTTCATCCAAAAATTAAATATTAAAAACGTACACTGGAAAATTCAAAGGGTAAACAATTCTCACATAAGTTAAAATAATTTTGAAAAATCTAGGCGCAACCAAAACTTCATATTATAGGTAGGATCAACATCATATCTGAACAGTGCGAAGATTTTTGCCTCATTTCACTAAATGTGCTTCCCGGAGTGGACCTTTTTTCTAACCAATTTGCCACTCCCATGTATGTATGTATATATGTTTGTATAACTACAACTCTGTACACATATACATATATGATGACACGAAGGCGGGTAGAACAAAAGACTATTTGGCTACATTGGCGACAATGCAAACGCAATTTTATCAAACTGGCTGTCGTAGCCATAGTGAAAGCAATTTTGCCACACGATTGATTGGTTGAATGAGCTTTACCAAAAACTGGAGGGAAAAAAAATTTAAATTTAAATCAACAGCTAAGCCGTGCCATGCAGTGAGACCAGGAAACAGCCACGGTCAAATGTGAAAAAAAAAAAATGGATTCATCAATGACCGAAATGCGCAACGCAAGGCGCAGGGCGGGCTTACAATGTGGGTTCATAAACCGATTTTAGATTGTAAAAATGAAAAGCAAATATGCAAAGAGGTGAGGATAGAAAATGAATGTTGTTTTAGTGAAACAGCAACCAAAAACATTTGAATTTAAAAAAGGGGTGGCCCACTCACTAATCGATGCAAGCATGTTTGTATGTATTTTTTAATGGATACTGTATTTAGGAATATCATATAGCACAACGGGATACCTTGTCTCTGTAGCTTTTTATTTCTGTAGGCGTTATCCGCAAAGCTTAGTTACAAATTGATATTGCGCTGCATAAAATATATAGATTTTTATATATTGAACGAAATTTGAATGTATCAAGCGTGGATTAGCGATGAAGTGTTATTGAATTTTTGCGCCAAAAGTGTGGTTAGAATTAATTGACTTTGATGAATGAGTTTTGGAAAATATAATTAACTCTAAACTTTGCCTTATAGCATAGATAAAGGTTTGAAGTACTTGCGTTGGCAAGAGCGCACAACCTTTATAAAATGAAGTATTTAGTTAGTGCAACTCACATTCCATAATTAAAATAAAAAATTGTTTGTGGCGTACAAATATTAAGTAATGATGAGTCTTTTGAGAATATTACATGCACTCGACCTTGCTTTTCATTTTTCATGTTTGTTGTGAAAAGCTCTTCATTTTAATTGAAAGCATATTAAAGTCGGCGCAATTAAGAAGTGTTATGCTTTTAAAATATATTTACTTGAGTCTTTTATTAATTTGCATTAAATGCAGGTTTATGAGTATAAAAGTATGGAGAGTTTAACTAAAGCTCGCTGGTAAGAATGATATTAATTTGATATCTAGTTGCCAGCAGTGCTCACTTTGTAGTTCTAATATGTTACTAAGCTAGAACTTATACTCCAATTTGGATAAGTATATATTACAAATAAGTTAGGCTCAAGATAACTAATAAATAAATAAATGTCGATAAGCCGCCTAAAAGCAGCAGTAGAAGCATTTTAATATCTCTTTAGAATGTTATAGAGCACATTTGATTAAGGGTCTGAAATAATACGACATGCCGAACATTTTCAGTTGAGAAGACGCAAAATTGTGTTAACGATATTTAAAAAGAAGTAACGATAATCGTGTATGCAACATTTGTGCCAACTTTATTTTAATTTATGTGCTGTTTCATTATATTCTTATTGTTGTTTTGCTTAGTCTTTGTAAGTGGAAAATGCAGTTTTGCATTTCAAACTTAATCGAAACACATGCAAATATTTTGTACAACACCAACAACAAGTATCCTAAATACTCAGCATTCGTCGGTGTGTAAGCATACACATTGCCATAAATGCTTGCAGGTTAATCCAGCAGGGAAAAGCTTTTCATGTGGACTGGTGTGCTTCCGGCGCTTTTGGACCTGTTACTCGTACTACACATACATATCTCGCTTGAAAAATATTATTTGACATGGCGATACCGTATTAAGTGAAAATTGTTCCCTTCTGGATTACATTCCCTATGATTTCGAACTATTCAAAATATTTTCCTGACATTAAGTTCAATTCTTCATTATATTTGTTATTATTCGTTTATCCATGCATTTGGATAATTTATAAAGAAACGCATACACACAACAGCATAAGGCTGTGCGAATAAGGCTCTGAAGCATAGATGAACTTAATCAATTTATATCTCATATTTCTTAGTAAATTTTATGCTTGTATGAAAAAAAATATTCCAAATCAATTACTTGCTTGATTCACAATTTAATTAGCTTCAACTTAAGCGCTATGTGTTGCCATTATTCTTACTTAGAAATAGTTTATGGTGGTGACTAGTTTTGCTAGTTTGGAACCGGTCAAGATTATGCTATCTTCAAACTAGTTCCCGTTTGACACCACAGCAACAGAACACAACAGACTTCTGAGAGATACTTTCAGATATTCAAAAACACGCACTACATCAAACACTTTGGCATTTGTTTTCATGAGATTTTATGTTTTGTACGTGCAAAACTCAGCGAATGAATGAGCGTAGCGTACCAAAATCTCAGCTACAACAATAACATAAAAATAACAATCAACAATGAAATAGATATGCGCTCAGTTAACCCGACCATACAAAAGTTGGTTATGCAGAACTTAGCTGCAAACAAATATATTATTATTTTGGTTAGAAATATTTTGCATTAAGCGCTTACAAAATGTGTTAAGTTAGTTCAAACAGAATGCAAGCGGAATATTTAAGTGGTACAACGTGCGTGCGTGGTGCAGTGCAATGCCAACGACGACCAGTCAAAGTACTTACACAGTCGTACATAATAGCTGCCAGCGAAGATCCAATGTAAATCGGTTGAATTAATACGGATATGAGGAGCGTTGGTTGTTTGCAAATACAAATGCCGTTACATGTGTTCGTCGAGATTTAGTGGAAAAGTTCGTAAAATAAAATTATGTGAAAACATATTTAAACGTGCTCGTTGCTTTTGTTTTTGTGGTGAATGCAATAATATGCGACATATTTGCGGTTAGCTAATTTTGACAAAGAAATATTACACATTTTATTTATTGGACATATTTTCAACAATTTGTTTTTGCACTTCACACAGACACTTGTTTTTGTGGTTTTATTTGGTGATTTTTTTTTTGTTCAATTGGTTTTAATTAAAATTACGCAATTTTAATTTTTGATAATTAGTCATCTGTATTCCAAAATGAAATAGCGCTAATTACATTTACTGAAATTCAAAATAAATAATAATTAAATAATCTGCAAGCGCATGCAAGTTGGCGTTTTGTTGGAGAGACTGCACTGCCCAGTTTTATTCTTCACACACGCACATTCCATTTCCGTACAGTTGGGGCGGGTATAACACAGGGTGTGGATGATCGGTTGTGTGATGCTGAGATGGAAGAACCTGCGGATGACTGTTTGCCAACATTTCTAATAAATGGCTTTGAAGGAATAACAACAGACTATTTTTGGTTAGATACTTTCAGCGTTTGTTGAAGGGTCTGGACTTTTATAAGGAAATTATTTGATTGAGTACAATTCTCATCTAAAATGTTTAGCTTATTAGGAATGACAGGCGAAAAACATTTATCAAGTTAACATAACCAAAAGTGCTAGTTTCGTAATATATTCTGGAAAATAGCTGTCTTCATTTATTAGCTACCCACTGGAGTGAAAATAATATATGCACATATTTAACTTACTTCATCAGCGCTGAGGTGCCAATACCGTGATTCTTTGCTGAAAATCCCGAAAGCCGGCCTGGCTTCACATCTTAGATCTTACAATAGAGGGAAAGGGAGTTTTATCATTTTATCTCAGAAGGCAGTGAAGATATATGTACCTTAACCACATCGCTTATTGCAAAACTCATTAGCACCTTTCGCATTTCATTAACAAATTTTCTTCACTTTTTAAAATCTACACTTTTGAAGAATAACGTATACCAAAAGTCGAGACAAATCCTGGTATTGCGGGATTGTTAAAACCCAATAAATTGGCATCCCTACAAGACACAAAGAAATTAGTCTTTTAATTATGGAGACATGCATACATACATACATATGTACATACATGTATAAATATTTATATGCTTATATTTTAGTGAAAATCTTTTGGCAGCCCCTGCTAATGATTTATTACGTGTTCATATTTGTTGTTTCTGTCAGTCAGTTCTGACTTTTAATTTGCTGTCAATAGTGAATAAGTTGCATATATTAAGGCGTTTATTAACGCTCCTAACGCTTGAATAAACACTTGGTTAATATCCTAAAGTGTAACCTTTTAATGTTTCGGTATATATTTTACGAAAATCTCTTTTCAGCTGGAAAATCTGCTATCTAAACTTTATTTTTGCATGAAAACAACAAAATTCTATAGCATCAGCAGAAATTCAAAACTTTCACTTAAACGCATTTGCATATGGGAGCGAGAAAATAAACAAATTTCATACGTATGGATGTGTGTGACAGTGTAAAATGTGTGTGTGTGAGTGTAATATGTGCGCTCCTCTTTGTTTGTGTTTGTGGTTTAATTTGCGGCTTAGCTGTGTTGTTTTTTCATCTAAAACCTCAAACTCAAAATATTAACTATGCAAAGCGGTTAAGATCATTAAATTTTATTTGTAAACAAAGGCACACATAAACACATACTTCACATGCACAATATGCACATACACACATACATTTCTGCACACATAAATACATACATACATACATGTACGTGACATTTAACACCTTCAAAATGGTGTGCTTGCTAATGAGTGCCTCTAATTAAGCAGTTGAGTAATTCATTTAAAAACTAACTTTAACGTTCAGCTTTATGTATATATGTATGTAGGGATGTGTGCGCAATCACCCAACAATCATAACTCGAAATTATTTTTGAATATAAAGCCAACTAATACGTAATAATCAGAGACTTGTAGTCTCGAAAAGAAACGAAACTTTTTTTCTGTTGTTATTGTCCCGAGTAACATAGAAATATTGAAACATAACAGAAACATAATGATTGAAACAAAAGAGTAAGGAAACCTTAGATAACCTTTTCGACGACGAAATCGCAACGAAACGTTTCAGTACAGAATCCAAATTAGTAACATTCTTTGCGTACCGAAACTATGATATGATAGTGTGTGAGTTTTTATTTTTAAAATTTTTATCTAACCACAAATTCTGTTAATAGTTTCAAATAAGTAAATATATTAAATATAAGGAAATTATGTTTTCTTTTTCTACTTAAAATATTTCAAATTGTCTTCATAAAAGGTTGCACGAAGAAACAGCAAAAGACAGTACTACACTTTACTCTCCTAATTGATTTATTGTATGATTTTAAGTAAGCATTTTTTTATTATGTAAGTTATGTAAGTTTGTTGGGTAATTATCAAAAGTCAAACGCGTATACATATTTATTTATGCTTGTTATCTTTATTCTCTATGTTTTTATATCATTTTGTTTTTGATTGTTTGTTTTCGGTCTAGGTGGTTTACCACAATTTAGGGACAATTTTTTACGGGAATGTTTAGCAATTGTTTTAAATAATTGCAAGTTCTTATGTGTATCTAAAATATAGACTACACTACTAGTTAAGATCATAAATGAACTAATGCTATTTAACAGAATGGCAGTTTGATGCAGATGGTATGATTACCATATAGAATTCAAAGTAAGCTCCTACCAACTGCAAGGAAAAGTGTTCAAGCACACAACCAGGAACGTATGTGGTATTAGACCGTAGAAAAAAATATGTACATCCATTTTTCCCATCACATTCATTGTAATAATGGTTCTAGTTTTATTGCCGACTGAATGATCACATTTTATGGTTTTAAAGATACATATATTGGATCTAAAAACTAAACATCGCATCATACAAATTACTTAAAAAAAAGGAAATATTTGAGGCACTGAATTTCTGCCCTCAAAAAACAATATTTATGTATGTATTTTATTTTAATTTTAAAAAAGCTTACATAATAATACAAATTTCAACTTAATCGGCATACTCGTAGAAGCTACGCAGCTGCGCCGTGGAAATGTTTGCCGTAACCCTGCTCAGACGCATATGAAATATTTCTTTTGTGTCTCTCTGTATGAGGCCCTTTAATACTTTATTCGCAAAAACCTTTAACTGTTCCATTTTCGTTTATTTTCGCTGCTTTGGTATTTTTCGATATCGGTTTCGTTGTTTCTTTGACAGCAGCTGCGCAAACTTTCAATTTTTCACCACAACGTATTTAATAATCCAAGCGAAATATGCGGGGGGGCAGGAGAAGCTTTGAGGTATCCCAGCTGCCAATAAACGTCCATACTTACAGACATATAAATAGCTGAGAATGTGGCATGTGGCAAGCAGTGCAATTTCCTATGCAACAAGCTGTGAAATGAGTACAAAGATGAGCATGTGTGTGTGTATGTAAGTGTGCGTGACTTTTATTAATTGGTTTAATTAAGCGCGATTGTTTGGATCGTATGGCGGTCGTTTCGAATGGTTTGTTGGCTGGTTGCTTCAGTTTAGTTTGTCAGCATTTAGCATTTTTTTTTTTGCTTTTAAGTGGTCCTTTATCTGCAAGCAGCGTGGTTTGCGGTGGGTGGTAAAACAAAAATACCACAATTTACGCACATTAATCTCAGCTGCTTGCCACCTGCAACAGCGTCTCATAGTATTTGACGTTGGCATTGATTCATGGAAACACAACGAAATATTTTGAGAGAATATGGTTTAACCACAAATCTGTAGCATGTATACGATTTCTTGTTGTTTAGAAGCTGTTAATCACTTTCAATTTGCTTCTGTTTTGGTTAAGTTTAGTTCCTTGAAGTTTCTCTGCGGGTACATAAAAAGGTATTTTTAGGAAAATTTTACTTCTTGGCAAGAGTGGTGAAAACTGAAACAAAATTATGTTTGCAATCAAAAAGAATATCCTTTCGAAATAATAATATAAAATACAAGCAAAACAATTTCATTCACGTGCCTTGGGCACATCAAAACTTTTTTGAAGAAAATTAGGCGTAATATGCACGAATGCATTTGCTGGTACGAAATCGAAAATATAACAACTCCAAATCTTGGAAAAATATTAATATTTTATTCAATAACAAACTAACGACAAAAGCAAAGAGAGGGAACTACTATACAAACAGAAAATGGAAATGCGCAACGCAAACAGGAACGCATATATTTGGACATGTTTTTGTATGTATGTACGCTACCAATCACGGCTAACCACTTCAAGTTATATTCACCTCGGACTCTAACCCTGACAACCAAAAATTGGTAAATATAAAAGTTATCACCTCGGCAGAAGTGGTAAGACATTGATGGTTGGGGAAAATAGTGACCCAAAAAGTGCAGCCTTCACAGACCCCAATGTGAGCCGAGAGGGGTTTCACCATGTTACCAAAGTGAGCTCACCGAACTTCAATCGGGCGTGCGACTCACTGGTTATCCAGATTTTTCCCTGCAGATGGTTTTGAGGGTAGTGCAAATACAATCGACGCTTTAAGGAAAGCAAAGCGACATGCCAAGCAAATACTCCCACATATATGGATGTGGCTATGTAAATATGTACATACATTACAAGGCGATACTCCACTCTAAGTTGCTGTTGAACAACATTGCAGCGCTTTTCCCCTTCAGCTCTCCCACTCCTTTCTTCTTTATTTTTTGTTGTTGTTGTTGTTGCTGTTTTGTTTTGCATTTGGCTTATCTTAACACCGTTGCAGTAGCACAGCCGCCTCATACCTTCTCTCACATTCACAATATCCTGCCGCTGTGGCTGGGTAATTTACATGTTTTCCTGTCTCCTCATACTTTATTTTGTTTTTTCTTTTCTTTTTTGCTTAATCTTTTTTTCATATATTTTTACCGCCTCTGTTTTTCTTACATTATTTGCGTTTATATTTGTCTGTCGCTACTTTTTAACCGCCTCATCTCTGTGCTAGCGAGTACGTGCGGGTGTATGAAAATGCGTGTACTCGTGCCTTAACTCTTTGTTGAATACAATTGCCACTCGAATTGCAACACAATTACAAGTTGCAAGCGCTTCATTGTCGTAAACTCAGACAAGTGGAGCACGCTCGGCTGCATGCACTGAGAGAAAAGTAGTTTGTGGTTATGGGTTATATATGGTGGGGGAAATGCAAAGTTCCAAGATAAGAACATTTTTTATTGGGCTTGCTTTATAGAAAGTATGTTTCTGAAACCTACACCTAGGTTAAGAATTTAAATATTTTGGTTGTCTACAGAGAATTTTGCTATCTACCCTTTTTTTAAGTGTATTTGTATGTGAAGAGTTACTATGGCTTAACTCGTGCCTTTATTCAGTTTACTAACTTATTTGTATCCTCTTTTATTTGTATTTGGCTGGTTGTTGCTTTTGTGTATTATTCGCTGAATTCGGCGCTATTTTATTACAATTTCTTCTTTTTTTTTCGTACAAATAGTATTACAGTATTACGGTTGCGCGTTTTATTACCCGACTTTGTGAGCGATAAGAGAGACTTGCATTTTTTGTAGTTTTCTTTAACAGCATAATCTAGTTCTTGTTTATTAAATTAAGGTATATACCAAATACATTGTTAGTTTCCTGTTGGCTTGAGTATTGCCATTAAATCAAAAATGTTGCGTATACGACGTAGCGTCGGTGCGAGTAGTGCTGCTTCAGCTAGACAGGACGCCATTAAAAGCTTCAATATGCGCATTCCTTACATTTTTCGAATTAGAAATAAAGGACTTGACGTTTAGCCTGAGAATGCTTCAAATCTTCAACTCTCTGAAGCGGACCACCAAAACTGTTTTTTAAAATCATTTTTCCAACAGATTTCTCTAAAAAAACTCATATCGTGGCCAATACTGCTAGCGGTCCCCTTTCTGAATAAGAGATTTCTTAGTATTGTACTCTAATCTATGTACTTGTAAAGCATATGTTTATAACTAAGCTTAGCAAAATTATTTTGTTTGTAGCAAATGCCGTCCGTCGATAGTCACACAGCCGCTGTTGCACTCGACGAAATAATTTCATTCCCAGCATTTGCCCTCATTTCCATGAATTCAATTCATGCACCGAACTAGGCTTCCCTGTCCGGCCTACTTAACACTTTTTTTCGTTTCATTACGAGTTTTGAAAGACTTTTTGCCACCAGTTGGTATATTAAATTATATGTTTTTTTACCACGCCCTCTTCAGCTTCCCTTTTTTCACGCCACAAAATTATGTTTATGGAATTTCTCTTCATCTTATTTTGCTGTACATTCATTGTGGCACATATAGAAATTAAATTACTATTTCTTCGCCTTCCGGCCCTCCTTCTGTTGCAGTAACGAGCCGACAAATAGCAGCGAAAAATATGAGAAATGGAATAGTAGGCGCAACGAAGAGAGGCGGAATTGCTTAATAATAAATAGTAAATTGCATTTTCTTTGGTGTGTCATTCGTAAAGCGTTTCTCACCAGCTACCGCCCAGCAGTTTTTTATTGCAACTTGAATTTTAATACCGTACGTGAACATGAAATTGTATAATACCTATGGTCAGATCTTTTTCGGAATGCAAAGAAAAGATAGGCCCGCCAATCAGAATAAAGAAATGATCACTCTGTTGAACGCAAGTTAGTTTATGTAACATGCAGCCGCCATACAATCGATTGTTCCAATAAATGGGCATATTTTAACTAAATGAGGAAGAAGGCCATAAACACATAGTTTGATCGTGTGCATGAAAGGTATCAAGAAAATTTTGATTACAGCGCTGTCCATAATGGTTTTTTCTTCATTTTGTGGCATGCGGCTTACTTGGCATTCAATTCCAACACTTTGCTGGCGCAATTTGCATACCGCAAGTATTTTTATCTACTTTTTTGTGACGTTTTCTTAGTATTTTTTTACGAAATTATTGCACATAAACATGTTTATATAAACAGCAATCATAATTTGTTTTTGTAGCAGCTGTTCTTTTTTTGGTAAGGCAACAAATTTCTTTGCCTACATGAGAGTAGTGAAATTAGCTGAGTGGCATCTTGATTACATTACATTCATTATTACCCAAATGTGCAACACTAACGTTTTGTAAGGAAAGATATTTAAAATGAAGGTTCAAGTAAAAAAAATGCTTGTCTACCAGTTAACCTAAACTTTAGCATTAGCTCATATCATGCCATTTGTTTATGAATATTCCCGATGAGATCCGCGAATATTCTTTCCAAAGGAGATTACTCTTCCATAAGATGTTTAAGATAATGTATGTATTTGACGCTCGAAAATAATTCGTATCTACCTGTAAATACATACATACATATATCTGGATGGCGAATATTTGGAAAATGTTTTGCGAATCAGGAACTTTGTTGAATCGATTGTCATGGAAGTCTGGAAATGAAGATTAGCTTCCGAGAAATTTTTCAAGTAATTGCATGTGTGGTAGTGGCCCGCCTTAGGAAAAATCATTGTTCCGAGAGGTTTGATTCAAATATCTTTTTTGACCACCAGTGGTTGAAGTTATGTCAGTGAACCAAACATGGCATCTCTTTTGTTAAGCATTTTTGCATTTTAATAAACTGTAAATTATAAAAAAATTCAACTTTTAGCTGCACAACAATATCAATTTGCACAGAAATGCCACCCACCCTCACTTTGGAAACTATTGACAGAATTTATGTGAAAACATTTTTATTAAAAAACAGTTATTCGTCCGAAGTATGTAAAGAAAAGCATCCCTCTTGTCATATGTATGTATGTACATGCCATTATGATTGTGGCCCCATGCATGGGACTTACTCCCTCCTGCCGTGTTGTCGCCTGCCTGTCAATTTGTGAATAAATCAGCTGCGCTGCTTAATTTTGAAGCGCTGTCAACAGCAATCAATCGCGTGCCTAGCAATTTTTGCATACCTTTTCATGTTATTATTTGTTCTATTCCCTTTTCTATTCACTTCTCTATTTTATTTTATTTTTCAATTTTTTTCAACTAAGCTGTTGATGACAATCAATTTATGTTGTAGCAACATTCCACAATTGATTGAAGATTACTTTTTTATTCTCTACTTTATGCCACATGACTCCTGTCTATCGATGTAGTGCCCGCTTTTCTCCTGCTGAGCTCAGTTTGCTCTTCCACTGGTGTCATCTTTATTGTAAAGCATTTGACATATTTGCCACATTAGATACACTCGCTGAGAAAATTTATTGAATGCATGACGCTGACGACATTTACCTACGACAGCGCAGCATAAAAACCCGTCAAAGTGATTTTCGCGAACAGAAAATAATAACAAATTTTATATGAAAAAAAGAATAAAAAAAATATGAACAGTTCAATACAAATACTTGGAGCTACGCTACCTTTCTGGGATGATTTATTTTGCGCCATGAAGTGAATTTTATGATTATAAGCAAAAATTCAAAAACTCGCGCATGCATTTACGGTACATGGGAGATGAACACGTGGATTCCTTTTTAAATTTATTAAGCCAACAACGGGAAATTATTAAAAATTCAGAGTCCTCTAGTCATTCTGTTATAGAACAAATTTAAGAGATTGGCTTGGAACACTTCGCTTCATTTGGTTAACATAAAAATAAAGCAATTCCTGTCTTAGATATGAAAAGTCCCAAACGAGCATTACTTTATGTCATATGTATATGTCGTCATATACCATACTATTTGGCCGGGTGAAGGGTTAAGCATACCAAGGTGTGAATCAGGCGCAGTTCCATCAGCACTTCTAGAGTGGCGAACATTTTTTAAAATATATAACGTAAAATAGTAGACCAAGCAAGAAAAATTAAAAGTTAGCTCTAGGGGGGAACTTTCCCCCTGACCCCCCCGCATGAGTAATAAAACTCTAAATACCTTGACTTTGTTTTCTGTTTCATTTATTTAACAAAGAAATCGATTGGCCGAGACATGTAGAATGTTAACTGCTAATTCACTAGGAAACGTGCTAGACTACCAAGACAGCCGAAGTATGCAAAAACCGAAATTATGTAAAAATTAAAAACTTTCCTTTTTAATGCTAAGAAATTTATTTTCATCATCTCAAACGAATAATTTTTGCGAAAGGTTTCCAGGTAATAAAATACTGCTTTTAGAACTTGAGTGAGGAAATGAAAAATAAATAAATAAAATCTTCAAAACAAGCAAAAACTGTTCGCAATCTAACCGTAAATAATGGCGCTGGAAACAACCACAATAACAACAGGTGAGTTGAAGACGCAAACATAAAAGCAAGGTCCAACCGAATAACGAAATAGTAAAATATTAAATGTTAGCATTTTGCAAAACAAAAGTTTGGTTGTTGTTGTGCATAAAAAAGAAAATATTTTTGTTTCAAAAAGTAACGAAATTCACTGGTTTAAATGAACCGATTTGTTGGTGTTGCAGTTGTTGCTGCACTTGTTGTTGCATTGAAACTCTCACACATTCCTTGCTGTACTCCATCAAACAGTCAAGTCATTTGCGGCCTCACTGCTTTTGGGTGCGGATGCACTTAAATATCTTTTACATTTTATAAATATTTATGTAAAAGTACTTTAGAGCATACGCTTTTCCGGTAACGTTGTTGCTTTTTTGTAAGTGCAAACTCATGTTGTAGTAAAATAACTAAATATAAAAGTGAAAGATATAAAGCTGCAACAATACGATACACACAAGAGCAACTAACATTGTATGCACCCGAGATAAAAATCAAATAATATACACACAGAAAAAAGCAAACAAAAACAACAAAAAAGAGTGTTTAACTTTTTCGATTTGGAAATATACGTTTTTTATCAAAACCTCGAAACTTTTTTGAATAAATGGGTTAAGAATAAAAATATTTATGAAGAAATTTTGTTAGGTATGTTGTTTGTGCTTAGTTTTATGCTTGGGTAAGGTATTCAAGGGAGGAGTATAAACGAAATTGCCCCTACATAATTTTTCAAAGTATCAAATAATTTATTTTTAGGTTTGAAGCTATGAAAGAGATATATTAGTATTGTAATCTTCTTACATTTTTTATTAAAGATAACATTATAGCTGAAGACCCCATTTCTCCGTAACCTCCAAACTTATACTTTCTTTTAATATACCGAAGGATTATTGAAAAATCCCACTAAATCGTCCTGTCACTTGAACTTGGAAGGCAAGCAACAATAGCGCCACACCACGGTAATAGCATGTTTTGGTACTAATCCAACTGAGTTCAGAACAAATCTGAGTAAAGATGTTTCTTACCTTAATGCCAGGTCTCTTACAATGCTCCTCACTTTCCTATCACACACATCAACAATATCCAGATTGTGCATATGATGAATGCGTTAGCATTGGTGTTGAATGATCGTTGGTTTCCCACAAATTTCAAACTGGTCGAAAGAATGAATGCGGCAAAAGTGAGTGGAAGGCACAGGTGTTGCACTCCAATCGTCTATATGTAACTATTTGCCACAAATGCACAATGGCGTGCTTTGGTTTTCTATGTTGTTATAGTTGTTGTAATATGCACTTTTACTTTTGGTTGCACTTGTGCTGGGCGTATTTCTCCCTCTTTCACCGTAACCCTATGAATAACGGCTGTTGTTGTTGTGCTAAACTGACTGACTGCCTAACAATGGAGGCGAAAATGTTTATTCTGCAGGCACAATTTGGTCCGCCTGCTGTCCAAGAAAAGTCAAGCTGAAGGCAAGCAGCAGCACTTGACCGAATGCGTTTGTAGTTTGTTTTGAGGAGCTGGAGTCTATGAGTGTGTATGGTTGTGTCCGTGCGAGTGATTTGAGTAGCTAACTGCTGTAAGGAGATGCGTGTTGTCCTTATATTCATTTTCCATCCCCACTGAGTTTTGCTTGTTGGCGTTGCATTGATGCATAAACGAATTTGCATTTTGTTGACTTTGTAAAAGAGATTCACAATTTCAATGAAAGTTTGTCAAGCAATCACTGACACCGATTGTGGACCTACGTGCGTATGTGTGTTCATTTACACAGCCCACAATCGTTATGGATGTTGTCAGTCGGATATTTGGTTGTGTTACCCACTAGAGCATCTATATTTCAATACAAATTTGTTTGGAAGTTTTACCCCATGGGCAAAACAAGTTTCTCAGTCACATCTGCTCAGCGGTAAATATGATTTCCTTACTTGGCATTGATAAGTCAATTGTGACACAATAAGTTATCTATGAATCATTGAAATGGAAAATATTTTTAAGAACGCGTGTAGGTAAAGCTATTAAGAGGCAGGAGGCAAGAAGCAGACCTGAGAGAGAAATCTGATTAAAAATTAAAAAAGGAAAATTTTCCCAAAGTCGAAAAGCATAAGCTTCTCAAATTTTTGGCAACAAGTTAACGCTAACACTTGGGATATAAGTTGAGTTTAGGGGGCTTAAAATTAAATTAAATGCCATATAAATATTTTTAAAGAGGCAGTAATGGTAACGTCACCGAAATAGTTTATGCAAGTAGCCATACACTGACGACCAAAGACTGATTCGAAAAAAAATGTTTCTTCCTAGCTCTTTATTAAGTGCATCTCCATCCGTGACAAATTCCTTGAAAAACCGTTAGTTGTTTAACCAGTCTAATATGCTTAAAATTTTTTCACCAAACTCTACTAGCGATTTGATCCGCCGTGCCGCTTATCGCTGAGCTTGTTTTGAATGCGTGTGGCATACCGCAAATCGCTTGTCGCTTGCGTGTCCGCCCACTAATGTGTTGCTGTTGTCATTTGGCGTCAGCAACAGCAGCAGCAGCAGTAGCTCCAGCACTGGTTTAGTTGCAAAGCAATGTCCGCAACACTAAACGGACACATTTTTGTTGTTCTTGTTTCTGGCGCTGCAGCTGTTGGTGGTTATCGGTGGCATTTGAAACTGTTATAATTTACAAGAAAAAATTTCAGTAAACAAACAAGCGTGTTAACAATTTTACCGTACAAGCAACAACAATAGCAACAACAACTGTAGAATGTAGAAAAAGCAATTTTGAATGTAAGCACAACAAAACTGTCATTTTCAGCTAGTGAAATGCCAACAACAGCAGACGCAACAACAACTATAGCAACCGTAACCAAAACAGTGACATCAACACCAATACAAACAACAACAAAAATTTGGAAAACATTAGAATTGCATATGTTGAATGCTGTTGCAGCATGTGGGCCACTGCAACGAGTACCATGCAACACAACTCTCGACATTGTACTTGCCTCATACGCTTGCTGCACATGCGCTGTATGTGGTGTGGCATGTTGTGGCTTTGGTATCATTGCTATATGAACACCACTCTCCCTAGTGGCGAGTTAGGAGGGGCAAAGAAATTGGTAGCCTAAAAATTTAATAGAAAAATTACACACATTTAGGCAATACTCCGCGTTCGTGCCAGTTCTTTACCCGCAGGTGGCAGCTTCATTTGCCCGATCAACTTACAAACCATTTTTGCTGTTGCCATTTGAACGGGGCAAGTGAGAGGCGTTTGCTGTTTGGCACATTTTGCTGTGGTTTGCTGTAAATGCGCGAAATGAGTCGAACGCGATTAAATATCGACTACACAATAGACACTCACTTCCCAGCAAACCATATGAGCTCAGAATGAGCGCATAAAGCACTCTTTCCTCTGAGCGCTCACACTCATAATGAGCTCATAAAACAATCATAAACAGTCATAAAACGCTCATATTTGAGTGTCATTTTCTATGAAACTGGTCACTCATAAAAGAGCTCTCAGTTTCATGCATAAAGCAGCCTTTTATGAATGAATTTCTGCACGCATTTAGAGCTCTAAAACCAGTTCATAAAAGAGTATTTTTTGACCTTTTTCTCCACGCATTAAGAGCTCTAAAACCAGTGCATAAAAGAGTCTATTTTGACCTTTTTTCCACGCAGTAAGAGCTCTAATTTCATTATATTGCTTATTATTATATTTATTTATAAAATTAAATCTAAATCTAAACACGTCTTCACCTTTTCAAAATTACAAGCAAACTAACTTATTTTTCTTTATTTTGCATTTCACATGTTTATATTTACTGTTACCGAAAACGCTCATATTTATGTGCACGTGCAGAAAAGACTCATAAAACGCTCATATTTTTGCGCACGTGCAGAAAAGACTCATAAAACGCTCACATTTATGCGCACGTGCAGAAAATACTCATAAAACGCTCATATTTATACGCCCGTGCAGAAAACACTCATAAAAACGCTCATATTAGAGCTCAGAACTAAGAGCGCTCCGAAGCTGGTTTGCTGGGTTGCTACCCTACACACACATGATGAGTGCGGCTGTGTGTGTGGCGTGAATGCTGTTTTGGTTGTTGTGAATATGGTTGCTGGGCATTAATTCACAATGGCAACTAAAGGGCTTGCAGATTCAAATGTAGGGTTTCCAAAGCGATTTGTAAAGTTGATAGGCAGATTAGAAATTAATCTGCGATTTGCATAAAACCTGTTATTTAAATGGGGATTGCAAACATCTTGGAAAGAAAAAATTTAAAATATTGACACTGGTTTGTGAGCTCATTACCAGTTAATAATGATTCTTAGTCAATTATTTTTTTTCGATTTTTAAGGAAAAATATTGACATTTGAAAAAGTAAAGGGGTTTGCTGGGGCAAAGGCGAGTAGCTCAAATCAGTAGCCAATTTATTGTATAATTATGTCTCCAAAATGTATGTATATCTCTAATGACAACTTAAACAGAAAGTGAAAGACACCGATATTTTCATTGTTGTGCGTTCGCCTTCATCATTAATTTCGATTTTGAGTATAGTGGAAGTTTATTTTAGGCTAAATTTCTCTTAATTCGATGGACAAATTTAAAAAAACTGAGGGCATTTTTAGGCAATCAACTACTGGTGCTAAATTAAATAGTATTTAACATCATTTGTATAAATATATGTGCATACGTTTGTACACATAGGCATTTGTTAATATATATTTATAACGTAATAAAAAGTCCTAATTCTAACCGGCCCACCTTACCAGTATTAATTATATTTTAGCTGTCAACTTAACTTCATTACCAGCAGCATATCCTTTCAAAAACAATAAAGGATACTGGCAAAGAACAAACATGAACTATCAACAGCACAGATTCCGACATTGAAGGAATTCTAATTACGCGTCAGAACCAAGCAGATTAGTATGAAAGGCGCAACGAAAAATAAAACAGACGCCTCCATGGGACACGTAAACCAAACAGGTCAAAGTGTGAAAAGCAAAAATTAAAGTAAAAAAATCAGCGCAGTGAGGTCAGCACAACGGAAACAAGCCAAAAATTGACAAATGACACTGACGCACGTTGAAAAATTGATGGAAAAGTGTTTAGCAGCAACAAGAATTTTGGAGAAAAAGAAACGAGAAAATATTTGTGATTGTTTTCGAATGCGAGTGAACGTAGTTGGCAAAAACAGAAAGCCAAAAAGTCAAGAAAATAACCAACCGAATCACAAAGCACAAGCAGAGGTAGAATTTCGAAAAAAAAAAACTTATTCGAGCCTGTGGCTGCCTGTGAGAGCATTCGTGGTGCAGCCGTTAGCGTGGACTTCACCAAATGGATTTCCAATGAAAGGAAAAGGCAGCAGTCAAACACGATGCGTACCGAATCTTGAATTTCAATCACGTTTTTTATTAGCACGAAGTGTCATTTATTCAATTTGCCAAAAGAAATAATAGACAAGCAAAGCGCAAAGCAACGCGTATGAAGGGAGAACAACAAAAAGGCGCGTGGCAAAAGTGCCTACTACTTACCGCACAGCCGGATGCCCAAATTACACAACAGATTTACCATGACTGTGCAGAACCAACAACTTTTGTTTCGCATTTTGCCTTGAAGCTCTCAAAATATAATGCGCGAATATTGAGTTGAGTTTCGGCAGCTGCTGTCATGAATTCGTTGATTAGCATCTTGCGTGTTTTCACACGAGCTCACTACTAAGCTTCCAGTGCTTTCGCATAAATAGAAATTGTGGCGATCTGTTCTTAACTATTGATTAACTTTTTTGCGTTGCTATTGTCTTATGGTAGTACAACTGAAGTGACGCTTTCAGTTGCTTCACGTCTACGGAATTGGCTCAGAAAAACACCGCAATTAACTATTAAAATTAAATAAAAACGTATTTCTTGGAGCGTTGGACGAATTGATAAAATCTACTAAAAAAGGATATTGCAAGACGTAATTAAGTTACAAACATAAGCTGATACGTTTTGTATATTAAAAGTGAAGTACTTGGACAAGGGGCGGAGATACCACGAATACGTTGGTAGAAGAAGAAAAGAGAGCATTCTGTATCGCTAAAATAACACTAAAAACAACACAATAAATCAAAACAAGCAAATGTGCGCCAATTACACATATGTACAAACAAATCACAATTCAACAAACTTACACATATACATACATAACAACAAGTACATATACATTCATACATAAATAAACACATAAAGAAAACGCAAATGCAAATGTATTGAATTCATTGTTAAACATTTCAAGTAGATATAGCTTCCTAGAACAAGCCCTAAACAAATACTTATGTTTGTATGTGACACTGTAGGTGAACTCCTATAAACATACTGAACCGTTTTCAGAAAACGCTAACTCAAGTCATCAATGTTACTCATTTTCTATACCTAAAATCGGATTTACCTAAAGACACGAGGGGGCCAAATTAAGTAGAATTTATCAATTTAATTGTAAGAGCGGAATTAAAAGGGAAGTGAATAGTGAATAAGAGAAAGTAGAACCAAAATAAAATTTTTTTTGAAACAATGTAAACCACTCAACAACAAAAAAATATTTACTGCCTAAGGCGTTGTTTGTTTGTGCTGCTAAAGTGTTTTAGTTTTGCTGCCACTGCCCCATATTATTTCAGATGCATATTATGGTCAAGACCCTGGAGGCATATTCTTAACGAAACAAAGTACGCAACAAACACTCCTGGCTTTAAAGTATTTCCAGCGAGGATGCGGAGTGCTACAACGAAACTGTAGAGTTGTTGCCAGAAACATGTCCACGCGCTAACCGTAGTGAAAGCTGGCATTGAGGCAGATTAAATAACCGCAACAACTATGCCACAGTTGTTCACTAACAAACTCCCACGCGCATGTAACTACGACTTTTGTTCTACAACCAGTAGAAATTGCCATTGAGCGCTGTGGTTTTAGAGTAAAGTGGGAAGAGCTTTAGACGTCGAGAAGATACTTTCAATGCATCTGTGTGTTGTATATGTATGCGTGTGTGTGCTTATGATTTTGTACTCGTATAAGTGCATTGAAGGACCTTTGACGAATTGCTCGTCCATCCTTTCTCTTCCTATCAGATATATTTTGCTTATGCATCCAAGTTTGTTTGTATGAAATTCCCTGAATAATAATATTCGCAATTTATGTAATACTATTTGTGTTGACCACTTAAGCTGCTCAACTTCTTCGTTGTATTTTTATTTTCTTATTTTTAGTGCATTTACTTACTTACGCCATGGTGGAATACTTTGTGTTGGCTTCCTCTATCTCGCCCTCGGAATACCATTTGTTTTCTCTTTTTACAGCCAACGTTTATTCGTTTTGTCAGCCTTTAAGCGTTTGCATCTTATAGCGAATATGGCCTTTGGTTATTGTGGTTTATTGTAAAATCGTTTAAGTAAGAAACTTTTGCATTCCATTTATTCTTCTTCTTCTTGTTTTGGTGGCCTCTCTTACTCTCACACAATGTTCTTTAGCTGCAGCAGCGTAATACATACAAACAAATTTAGTTTTAAGATACATTAAGTGCAGAGAAACGCCAAACTAGTCTGGAAACATGTCAGCATAGTTTTCTGACTTGTATCGAACTGGGTGGAGAAAGGCGAAGCTTATATTATTAAAACAAATTACAGCTAAGCAGTCTCATAAAATAGCATTATCTGGAAATATCCGCACTCTGACAACAGGAATAGTACTCATGGCACCTCCCAATGCATCTCCACCATCGTCGGGAGCATTTGCAATAGTAGAACTTATCATTATAAAACTTGATTATTTTATTTTAATATGATCTGGTATAAAACTGGCATGTTTTGGTCCGAAATGTGACAACTGACATATCGTAGTAAATCTCTATGTGAAAACACCTTCTTCTTAAATCAAACAAATTTTTGACTAGTCGGTTTGTGTTGCATACTAGTGTCAAAATAATTTATTAAATAGCTGGTTAGCCAGGTTTCTATTCTCACAATGTATGGATGTACAATCTAGGTATATACATTAAGCTGTTCGTTATTTAATTTTTTTTTGCAAATTGTAAGTTCGCCGGGCGGAATATGATGCGTTATGCTGTAAAAATAAGCTGTGCAAAATTTCACTCGAATTGGATAACTCTTAGAACTGGCGCGTTGCATTTGAAAATTTTAAAAACCATATGCACTCAGGTTGCAGCAGATCATATAAAAAACTTGATAGCTGTAAACTTGGTTCACATTTATCACGTGAAAAAACTTGCAGATTACGATTCTAAAGACAAAAATTTAAAAAAAGCCATAGGTTTTGAGATTTCGCGAAGTTATCGTTTCTTACAAAGTCAGAAAACGCCATTTTCGTATTGTTCAAAAAATCTCCAGTTCTACATATCCGATGAAAAAACTTTTTTCATCTTATTAAAGATCTTTCATTGCCGTAACAACCTACCATATAAATCTTTCCAATTAGATTATGAGTTTAAGAGTTATTTGCAAATGCATTTCAGAAATCAGACACATTTTCCATCAGCTTCGTCATTAACATTAAACAACACTTAGAAGCACTAACCTGTTTGCATTTTTTTTGATGTAGTATTGGAGATGGATCTATTGCAAATAATATATGTTCAAACCATTTGCAAATCGGTTAACAAATATAAAAGTTATAGCAAGTTTATCAAGTGTTATTTTTTTATTCGGTATATCGATACTGTATTTTCAGATCCAATCGAAAAATTTATTTGAAAGTTTAGTTAAAATTCTGTTGAAGAATTCAAACAAGCTTTTCGATTATTTTTGAAAATACAGTATCGATATACCGAATGAAAAAATAACACTTGATAAACTTGCTATAACTTTTATATTTGTTAACCGATTTGGAAATGGTTTCAACATATATTATTTGTAATAGATCCATCTCCAATACTACATCAAAAAAAATGCAAACAGGTTAGTGCTTCTAAGTGTTATTTAATGTTAATGACGAAGCTGATGGAAAATGTGTCTGATTTGTGAAATGCATTTGCAAATAACTCTTAAACTCATAATCTAATTGGAAAGATTTATATGGTAGGTTGTTACGGCAATGAAAGATCTTTAATAAGATGAAACAAGTTTTTTCATCGGATATGTAGAACTGGAGATTTTTTGAACAATACGAAAATGGCGTTTTCTCACTTTGTTAGAAACGATAACTTCGCGAAATCTTAAAACCTATGGCTTTTTTTAAATTTTTGTCTTTAGAATCGTAATCTGCAAGTTTTTTCACGTGATAAATGTGAACCAAGTTTACGGCTATCAAGTTTTTTATATGATCTGCTGCAACCTGAGTGCATATGGTTTTTAAAATTTTCAAATGCAACGCGCCAGTTCTAAGAGTTATCCAATTCGAGTGAAATTTTGCACAGCTTATTTTTACAGCATAACGCATCATATTCCGCCAGGCGAAAAAAAATTTTTTTCTTAACGAACAGCTTAATATACATACATATGTATATATTTATTCATTGCTTGGCATTTTCGGTTATAATAAATTGAAATATCGCCCAAAGGCTTTATGGCTGTGGTCACCCTCAAGTTATTGAAAGTTTGTAGCCCACTTCTCAAGCTGAGAATAAATTAAAAAGAAAATTACTAAGATGTGTGAATGAGCGACTTTGTATTGAGATGACTAGTGGGAATTCAGCTACACAAGTTTGCAACTGATATTACATACATACATACATACATGCACATAGGATAATACGCTCAATAAATGTGATAGTTCCCTTGTGGAATCCTTTTTGTATTTTAAAACACGACACGTTGAGCTAATATTATATAATATATTAACATACATTAACTACAATAATTTATTAAAACGAACAACTTCATCCACCAATAATAATCCGGACACTTGGTGAACAATTAAATAATATAATCAGAGCGTTTAACACTGACAAATGTTTGATAAGTAATTTGATGTAAGGGAGACCCTGGTGGTTGCATTGAAAAACTAAGGCAAAAAGGATTAACTATTAACTATAGACTATGTGAAATTTCTTTTGTTTTTGAGAAAGATGCGCACAAGTCCGAATAGTTCAAGAAATTTAAATGTTTCAAATATATAATATTTTCGTTTAAAATATATGTATAAAGCTCGATTAGGTAAGCAATAATAATTTTTAATATTTTTTTTATTCCTTTTTTGTTAATTTTTGTATGTTATTTTTATTTTTTTTATTTTTAGGAATGGACGAAATTCTAGTAAATTTATCAATTTTGGCCCTTGGCTATTTGTTGTTACTTTGCCCATTTATGCCTGTAAGTGAGTAACTTTGTATTCAGTCGACCAACAATTGCTGTGCTTATACTAAACATTTTCTATAGTGGCAACAGTACATGGTTGTGTGTATATCCGTCTATGAAGAAAGAGGCCAAACAAGCAAAACAATAGCCTTTAAATACTCTTTGCTGTGTTGATTGATGACTTGTAGAAAATTTATGACTACAAGGATTAAACGTATAATTTTTCGCTAAAGCAAATTGACGCTGAAGTGGGAGACAAGCAGACAAGTTGAAAATAATAATATGTTTATGTGTATGTATTTGTGCTAAAGGTATGAGAAAACATAGTCAATAGAAGTATGAAGGTCAATCAAGTAGTTGGAGTAAGCGTTTATGGTTTAACAAAATAATGTCGGCATTCATGTATGTACATATGTTGGTGTGTTGTGCTTGGTGGTCGCTTGAGTCGTTGTTGATAAGGCGTGAAAATCATATAAAACCTCCTACAACTACTATTTCTATGTTATCCTTTGTTTGTTTGCTGTCACAAGCGATTTGCGCCATCAATTTAGTCCGTCCGTCAGTTGAATAGCGAAAGAACAATGGGCTAATAAATGATAAAGGCAAGAGACAGTTGGCAAAGGAACATGTATCATGTTGTGTGCTTGTGTATGTGTGTGCGTGTGTGTGCATTGTTCGACAGAAATATAGTTTTAAGTTAACTAGTAGTTGGCGAAAATCCTCAGACTGAACCCTCCAAGAGGGTGCCGACTGGTAATGGATACCACAGTGTTCTGTACTGGTTGGTACTTCAGTACTCTCCCGTACGGAAGGTATCCAGCTAAGGTCAGATATCACGGCTCTACGTCTTAGCTCTTTTAATAGCTCTGGCGTATTGAGGTGATTTCTGACTATGGTCGTGAGGTAAGGGGCTGGATCAAGGTGTCATGCGTTGAACCGTGCCGAGGATCAGCCTGGCTGGGGGCCCCTTTAAATAGCCCAGTCTCTAACGGTGCCCTCTGGGATCATGGCCAATCCCAGTTGTAACCTTTGGCCTTACCCCGGGTATGCGGATCTCTGCTCGGGGCGGACGACCCTCTTTCTCCGCTATTCGTGGGACCAAAAAAATGTACAAAAACAAAAACAATAATAACAAAAACAAAAAAAATAAGGAGGCCGACACTCCAACAAAGTCGGAGGGGAGAACCCCCACAGTTTACGGCGCTCGTGCGATGCAGGGCGCCTCTACCAGTCGCGCTGCGGCTGACAGGGAGAGAGCACGCAGCCTCCAGGCGATGCCGGAGTCTGGTGCTAGGAGTAATCTGGCGGTTGCGGGTGAGGGAGGGGCGACCAAGAGAGCTGAGACCGCCGGCGTAGGCGTACCCAGTAAGCGGCTCGATACTGGGGTTAACGCCGAGGCCGGTGCGCTCGCCTCGAGGAACCCCCTTCCTACGCCCACGGCGTTCAGTAAGGCCTACGATAGGCCAAAACTAGATAACGTGCGGTCTAGGCACAAACGCACTGCGCATAGGATCCTGAGGAGGTTATTCTATATGCCGGATTTACTCACCAAGGCGCTGCCTGGTGATGTGGCAGAGTTAAAGGCCGAATTAGAGTGGGCCAAGATGGTATGTCCGGACTTCGACGGCAGTCGTCCGGCAGAAGAAAAGGGGACCGAGAAACGCAACAGGTCCATGGAAGCTGGGTCAAGCGCCTCTAACCCAAAAAGGGCTAGAGTTCAAGGCCCCACTTTTGCAGAGGTTGCTAAAGGCAGCATACTTCTGGGGGTCTTTGACTCGAACCCCAATGGGGAGAGGCGTTTCCGGTCTCACTGGGACTGGGTGCGGGCTGAGATGGCTACCCACTCGGTCAGCGTCTTGGCCGAATCTCCTGGTCCTATCCCCTCCTGGAAAGAAGTGGGGTGGTTCCAGGGTTCGGTTAAGGTGGTGGCCTGTGGGGATTCAAGGTCGGCTGCCATGTATAAGAGGGCAGTGAGCCTGATGGAGGCGGTCTACCCTGGTGCGACTATCAGGGCGGTGGATCTCAGCGAGATCCCATGTAGACCGAGGGCTAGGGTGTGGATACCATCCAAACCAGAGGAGCCAGAAAAGGTCCTAGAGGTGTTCAGGGCCTTTAATCCGGACCTTCCGACCACCAATTGGAGGGTCCTCAGGCTGGAGTCTAGCTCCAAAGCGACGCGTCAGGCGGTCCTGATGCTGAATAAGGAGTCGGTCCCTATCCTGGAAAAGTCGAATTGGATGGTGAATTTCGGCTTCGTCCAGGTTAGGGTCCGGGTGTACTCCAACGACCTAAGGTCAGTGCAGGACCTGGAGGAGGAGCTGGAGAAGGACGACAGCGAGGGGGTGGTTGAGGATGTCGAACCTAGCCGGGCCGATCCGATGGCCGGTACGGAACAGGACGACGCCGCATCGACCCTCTCACTAGGTTCTTCTCTGGGCTTCGGCAGATTATGCGAGGCGAACTCGGGGGATGAGCCGATGTCTGATGAAGACATTGGCAATGTCACGGTGGTGGAGAGGTGTAGCAACCCTGATGGTGCGGGTGCTACAGATTAATCTCCACCACAGTAAAGCAGCGGCGGCTGCGTTACTGCTCCTTTTGGGATCAAAGGGGGCAGCGGAGATAGCCCTCATCCAGGAGCCATGGGTGGTCGGGCACAATATTTGCGGGCTGAAGGCCGCAGGGTTTACACTGGTAAGTGGAGCCACAGTAGGGAAACCTAGGGCATGCATCCTATTAAAATCTAATATACATGCCTTATTTCTTCCTCAATTTAGCGACGAGGATACGACATCCGTGCAGATAGAGGTCAATGGTACGGCATGTACATTGACCTCGATGTATATGGCGCACGACAAACCAGCTCCTACGCAGGCGGTGCGCAGGGTCGTGGAGCAAGCAAAGGGGCACGTCATCGTTGGAGGCGACGCCAACGCACACAACCCGGCGTGGGGAAGTACCGGCGTGAACGAGAGAGGTGAGTCACTTTTCGACTATATACTACAGTATAACATATGTATATGTAATAGAGGCCAGGAGCCTACGTTTGTTACTAAAAGTAGAAGGGAGGTTCTGGACGTTACGCTTTGTTCGAGAGGTGCGGAAGGTATGGTCGGAAATTGGATGGTTTACGATGAGCACTCCTTCTCCGACCATCGCTATATTCGCTTCGATCTGGAAGGTGTACCGTCCACATCCCCCCCGTATAGAAATTTTAAGGATGCCAATTGGCAAACGTATAGAGAGGAACTGGACAAGTACCTTTCCGACTATTATCCCCATGAACCCAGGGACATTGTAGAATTAGATGATATGGTAGAAAAGTTTACTAACGCTTGTCAGCTGGCTTTGGATAAAGCCTGCCCCATTAAAAGGGCTAGGGGTAAGCAAAAACCACCCTGGTGGAACCCCGATCTAGATAGGTATAGGAAGCTTTGTAGACAAGCTTTTAATAGTGCTAAGGCCTCGAGGGAGGCTTCAAAATGGGATGCGTATAAGGAGCACCTGAGAAAGTACAAAGGAGTACTCAGGAAATCTAAGAGAACCTCCTGGAGAGATTTCTGTAGTGGTATAGAGTCTGTGTCGGAGGGTTCTAGGTTACGGAAAATCCTATCAAAATCACCTCGTGGTGGACCGGGGTGTTTGAAAAGGCCGGATGGGACTTGGACGAATACGGGGGAGGAAACGTTGCAACTCCTCCTTGATACTCACTTTCCAGACGCGGAAAACGAGCGCAGGCACCTAACTGATACAGGTCAGGGAGTATTTGACCAAGGGCAGTACCTAACTAATGAAAGAATAGAATGGGCCATTGGGTCATTCAAGCCTTTCAAAGCATCGGGGCTTGACGGTATAGCACCAATTCAGCTCCAGCAGTCCATGGTACAGTGTATACCGTGGCTGCGGGCTATCTATATGGGAGTGCTGACCTTTTGTTACATTCCTAACATCTGGAAGAGTTCCAGCGTAATCTTTATACCTAAGGCGGGTAGAATATCTCACGCTGGCCCGAAAGATTTCAGACCTATCAGTCTGGCGTCACTCCAACTCAAGGTTCTGGAGCGGATCATGGAACCGCATCTCAGGGAGAAATTGGAGAATAAAATCATGCTCTCGCAGCATGCTTATATGAAAGGTAGATCCTCAGAAACAGCGTTGCATGAAATTGTTACGCACATCGAAAAATCTTTGGCCGATAAAGAATTTACACTAGTAGCCTTCTTGGATATTGAGGGGGCTTTTAATAATGTCACGCCGGATGCCATCACGGAAGCTCTGACGACCTTGGATATTGAACCCTGGTTAGTGTCTCTTGTGAACCAAATGCTGACGAGCAGGAGGGTGCAAGCTGTTCTAGCCGGGGTGACGGTAAGTAAGGTCGTCAACAGAGGCACACCGCAAGGTGGGATCCTCTCTCCTCTTCTATGGGTAGCTACAGTAAACGGACTGCTGGAGACCCTGGCGGTGGAGGGGGGGTCCAAGGTCATTGCGTACGCGGATGACCTTGCGGTGGTGGTAAGTGGTAAATACCCGCAAACGCTTTGTGACATTATGCAGAGAAACCTTAGGTTAGTGGAAAGGTGGGCTGGTGGTAAAGGTCTAGGTGTTAACCCGGCCAAAACAGAGCTGGTCCTGTTTACTAGGAAATACAAAATTCCGGCGCTGCAGCTACCAGTGTTAGGTAATGTCACCCTCAAACTTGGCGATTCCGCTAAGTTCCTGGGTGTCATTATCGATAAAAAGCTCTCATGGAAAGAGAATATCCAGGAGCGTGCTAAAAAAGCTTTAGTGGCCCTATACACTTGTAGGGGGTCCGTAGGGCAAAAATGGGGGTTGGCCCCCAAAGTTACACTTTGGCTCTACACCGCTGTGGTTAGACCGATTCTTTTGTATGGAGTCATAGTCTGGTGGACGGGGCTGGAGAGAAACTCCAATACTATCCTAATGCAAAGAGTGCAGAGAAGCGCGCTCATATGTGTCAGCGGGGCGTTACGCACAACAGCGGCGGACGCACTAAATGCAATTTTGAATATTTTGCCGATTGATCTAAGCGGTAAACTAGCTGCGGCATGTTCCGCATTGCGACTCAGGAATCTACCAGGATGGGGATCCCCCGGTAAGGGTCATTCCTCCATCCTTGACGCTTTGCCCGTGTACAGCTCCGACTACTGTACACCGAAGTACTGTTTTGGGAAAAAATTCTATATTACAATTCCGGAGAGAGAATACTGGGACATCGGGCCGTCGCTGGAAAATGGCTCAATCCATCTGTATACAGATGGCTCAAAACTCGACGATAAGGTGGGAGGAGGGGTATGCGCTCCTCAGCTGGGCCTAAATCTTAATTTTAGGCTGCCTGACCACTGTAGCGTCTTTCAGGCGGAAGTGGCCGCGATACAGGAAGCTGTAGAGTACCTGAAGACATTGGATATCAATAACGGTGATGTCTACATCTTCTCTGATAGTCAAGCAGCTCTCAAGGCGTTGGGGGCTAGTACGTACAATTCCAGGACTGTGGAGGGCTGCCGCAAATCTCTTAACGAGATGGCTGAGCAGCTCTCGATTCACCTGGTATGGGTGCCGGGACACAGGGGCATACCGGGAAACGAAATGGCAGACGAGCTTGCTAGAGGGGGCACATCCGCTCCGCTTTCACAGTCCTGGAAGGGTCTAGGCATGCCGCTCGCGACTAGTAAGCTCTTAACGAGGCATATGTTCCTACAGAAAGCAAGTGACAGGTGGGATAAGATCAGTACCTGCTGTCATGCAAAATTGATATGGCCAGAAATTAGTGCGAGTAGGTCGGAAGACCTACTCAAACTCAGAAGAGAAGAGCTCTCTCTGCTTATGGGGCTTCTAACGGGGCATATAGGTTTAGGCAGACATGCAGAAAGGTTGGGTATCCCCTTTAACGACTTCTGCAGAAGCTGCAGGGACGAGGAGGAGCCTGAAACGGTGAGGCACCTCCTTTGTGAATGCCCCGCTCTGTGGGGTAAGAGGTTGAAATATCTGGGGTCGGGTATTCTCCGGCATCTAGGCGAACTAGCCTATATTAAGCCAAAGGACATCCTGCGCTTCGCGGATTCCGTAAAGTGGTTCGAGAAGGGGTCGCTTAAAGATCCATGTGGTATCACAACGGGACCTCCGGGGCCTATGTGTGTTAGCCCTCATGCTAGCAGCCACTGTAACCTACCTACCTACCTAACTAGTAAAACATTAAAAACACACCGCAGATCATTAATAAAAGCCGTAATCCAACATAAACTTACAAAAAACAAAAAAAGTGAGAAGGAGGTTAGTTATCGCCGGAGAAATAAAAGAAATGACAGCAGGATAAGAAAAATTTATAAAACTGATAGTATAAAAAAAAAACAGAATATCCGTTTAGCCAAGAATTATCATATTGGAATTGCTATTTATGAATGCATTTTCAAACGAAAAAATTTTCATATTTTTCTCTTTTTTTCGGAACCATACAAAACATCTCTTTTGCTGTTTCTTCCAGTTTCTTAACCTTTTTATATTCTTTGTGAGTACTGATTTCCAACTTATAAACAGCATAAGTTTGCTGATATTCGACAAAAGTGGTTATATTTTCTTAGCAAAATTCATAAATTGTCAATAATTTTGACACTTGCCGCTTGCAGTAATTTATTATTAAGATATTGTACGTGCTCCAGATTCGAGCTGGTTGACCACAAATCAGCAACTGCGCACAACCCAGCGCAGTGTAGCTGTCCAAGCACCCCTTCGTCAGCATCTTAAAACACACTTCATATGATTTTGTCCACAAAGTGCCTTAAACCTCTTACGAACTAGCAAACACACATTTTACTTATTTGATTAGTTTCAATTTTAGTTCATTTTTTTTTGTTTTTGTTTATTGCGTCTTGGTTAAAGTATTACGTGCACTGCCTGCAAATAAGTTTCGCACATACTTTCTCTTTCCATTTGATTGTGTAGTAAAATAAAAGCATTCAAATGGCGGAGTACTCTTGTTGGTGAGGGAGGATATAGTCCAAAATTAGCTCAAATTCTTATAAAAGTGCAAAAATTCGCATGGCATCCTGGGAGGCCTTACAGCAAATAGAAAAAATTTCAAATTAATTATTTGTAGAGATTTGAAGACCAGATAACTTTGTTTTTCGAGTGTAGTTCTGCACGAAAATCGAAAATGGTTCTCGAATGGTTCAAAGTTTCGGTTCTTAGCTCGGAATTAAAAGCTGCAGTATTTCCATCGTAAATCGTGGTTGGCTAATAACAGCTCCGATTGATTCATAAATTGTTCCCATACAATATTACGGTTGACCACTTTGTAAGTACTTCGATATGCCACAAATTTAAGGCTCATATCAATCTAAGTTCATCTATGTGTATGAATAGATTTACCGGACCCTAATACAAACCGCCCGCAGCTGGTTTTCGTACAACTTTGTTATGTTCTTGTGAGTTGCAATCCATCGCAACTAGGTTATTATTGTTGTTGCTTGTTAAACGGTAATATTCTTAATTCGTCAGCGTTAACCTAATTTTTTATGTCAAACTTCTTCGACAAGAGGGAAAGTTAGACATTTGCGTATTACGAGTAGTCAGAAATATTGCTATAATATACCATGCTGCACAATACAACAAGAAAGCTATTGGGTGGATTTGGATAAAAGGAAATTTCCGAAGCTACTAAAAATGATAAGTTTGATAAGGTTATCTTGGGACGATCAATATCGTAGTTTTGGGCTCACTGCAGGGTAACGATAAAATTTAAAATTGCTGAACGGAGTTGTTGCTTAAGTCAAACATCAACTTGTAGGTATTTCCAGGGTCAGACGCAAACATTTTCACAAGAATAAGTGTCATCAGCGAGCCATATTTTGGTCTGTGCAATCACTTTGCGCCATTAAAAAAGCACAGAAAAATTATTGGGCTCATCGAAGACAGCAAATAAGTAGCGTAAAGTATGCTCTGAGCCATAAACCGCGATTTGCCATTGAAAGTATTGATGATAATTAGAGACTAACTTAGTTTCTATATTAAAATTGAAGAACTTAAGCTCACAATTTTGTGCGACGACAACAACTGAAGTATTTCATAAATTTTGTGTAGTGAAATATCCACTTGATTTAAGTTCCTGACTGTAGTTTAGGCAACAACATAGCTTGAAGTGAAAAGTGGTTCACAAGGATATACGTATGCTATATAATAGGTATATCTTTTTTGCATAAACATATGTACTAGGCACTTATCTTAAAAACTTGATCAACGTACAAACATATAGTAGAAACTCACAAATGATGCAATATAAAACCACAACGAGGCATTTTTAGGAAGGAAGATAGCAACAAGAAGTTCGTAGAAAGCATTGATACCCGTTGAGCAGAGAAACTAAATGCTATATAAAGTTGAAGTGCCTATCATCTAAGCACATACACAGGCGCACACGCATACACACACCTGAATCTACAAAGTTGAATTCACTTAAGTAACTTGCATACGTGCAACTCCTATAGAACGCTCTTCTCAGGTGCAATTTTGCGCCACTTTCACATTAGAATGACTTAAAAGGCCACATAACTGCTTTCGTAAATGGTTGTGGTCGTGATGCCTCTCTTCTATGTGCTGCTTCAATAACTATAAGCAAATGATAGCAATAACAACAAAAAAATCTGCAAACTGTCTATCTTGTATCTCACATTTTTCTACCTTTCTTGTTCTTTATATTTGTCTTAACTTTTTTTTTTTAAAGAAATAGAAGTTAGTAAGGGCATGTGAAGTAAGTTAGACGGTTGGACATACATGCATGCCAAGAGAGAGAGCAGAAAACCTTTACAGATGTTCCCATAAAAGGTGAATATTTGAAGGCAACTGTTTCTTTATGCAGGTTGGGAGGATTGTGTAGCTGGTAGCAAGCAAGCCCGCATTGATTTACGTGACTTATGCAGGTATTAAAAAGTTGTATGCATATGTGATAGTACTTACTTTCATGTGGATGTACGCGTACGGGGCGTTCTGTGAAAAAACAGCCAGCAACCGTGAAAATATTTCTAAATTTTGTTAAGGGATTGTTGTTGGAGAAGTGCCAGAACTCTTTAAAAAAATTCCAAAGATAATCAATGCTATGGAATGGGATTACATGTTTCAAAGTGTCCCCACTTATCATCAGACCCCTTCTCGGACACTGAGATGCTATTTTTTTCTAATGTTCCCTTGTTTCACTCCTGGGTCATTCTTTGGTTCACATACTATATGAATGTGGAATACTTTTAGGCGTGTTCATTGAACAGTTTTAGATACAGAAGGGTTCTTAATTTTTCTTATGCCAGCATACTAAAGTTTGTTCCGCCGTAAGGAGGGGCCACCAATCTGCCGATGAAAGAATTAATCTCTTGGTAATGTGACAGCCATTCAATGTATGCTACAAATTTTCAATTCTATGCGGTCTGCCCTATTTTTTTGAGAATCCACCATGTGCATGTTTTATAATTTACCTACAAACATATATTTTTATACGTATCCACACGCCTATATATTATGCGAATGAAAGTTTACTCTTCTGAGTAGCAGCTGCAATTGAGTCAAATTGTTCTTATGGCGGCCTATACGCAGCTAAAACGCCACTGGGGCGTATGACTGATCTATTTCATGTTCAACAAACCTGGGTGCTGTTTATCATCGAAATCAGGCAATCATAAATTAGAACTGCCTGCTTTGGCTACGGGAGCAAGAGATTGGTTAAACCAAATTTGTATGTAAAAAATTAGTTATGGATTCTATTGATAACCATGTTACTGTTTGAATGATAACCTCTTGTGGTGTTGTTGGTTTCAGGATTTCTATGGTCGTTATACCTTGGGCTCGCTTTTCTTAATCAAAACTGATAATATAATGCAACGTTTTTTGAGTGATTATTATTGACCTTCTACTTTTCCAAAATGATATTTCGGAGACACATTTCAGGATATTATGCCAAATACTCCCACCTTTGTTTTTGCGAAATACATATCTTCATTCCAGTCTTAAGAAAGCAAACAACTGGCATAATTTCATAGACGCTAAGACCTTAGCTTACAAATATACAGATTGGATGGGTGTATGTGCATGCAGATTAATATTCATATGGAAAACAGGCATTACAGAAGCGTAAAAATTATCACTCGCAAAGAATGTCGAATCAAACCGGAAAAATGCTGGCAACATAAAAGCTTATTTCTATTTACCAACCAATTTAACACTAAGAATGTATGAAAACACAAATGAGTAGATAAAATTGCTCACGTATTAGAATTGCAGCACTAATGAACGAAGAGCGAATGGCAATCTAGTGCCAAGTGAAATTCAAATCAAAAATTAATGACTTGGAAAATTTGTCTTGGCACTCCCCTACGCACAACTTAACGTTTTATGTCACGAAATTTTTCGCAAAAAAAAAACCTTTGCATAGAGAGCCAAAATTTGCTTGTTTTATTTTAATACATACACCGTTCATATTGTGATTTTTCCACTTCTTAGGAGTTATTTGATTTTATTAGGAAATTATATATTTTGTAATAAAGACGACGGAAAAGTAAAGCGTAAAGATAGACATTTTTTCCATGTTTGTTTCAGTTAAAAAATTTTGAATTTATTGGCAGGTAAACTAAATTCTGTGATGAATATAATTTATTGCACCTGACAATTTATTTGATACCAGGCTCTCGCTGGTCAAAGTTGTTTCGGCAAAAGTTTGGAACAAAATTAAAGTAGGTCCGCATTAAATTTAGGCATGAAAGAGGCACGGCTTCGGGTTTCAAAAGCTTGTAGCTTCGGTTGGGTTGGCAAACCTTTTCAACTTTATTATGAGAAGACTAATTATCATGTATCCTTGGATTGACGCCTGGTCATCAGATAAAAATGAATATCCCAATACCAATCAAGACAAGAAATAAGAAATTGTTTTCTTCCATACTTAACTGTAATTGACTGAAATTTAGCTAATCTTTCTTAAGTATCCTTACATAAAAACAGACTGCCTTTTAACACAATTCAATCCCTACTTAATGAGCAGCTTTTCCAATACAAACAAAAATGCCGCTTTGCTTTCACTTGACCTCGCTGCTGTTATGATTTGCAAATATCGTGCCATATTACTCGTATTATCGCCTGAGGTGTTTGAGCTCAAACATGCAATTAACGTAAGAAGCAATCACAGCTGTAAATAGCTTGGACATACCCTTCAGAAAAAAATTACTTAATACTACCTAGCTAGCCCTTCGTTACCAACCAAATTCTACCTTTTAGCTGGTTATTAAGTTGGCCGAAGGTTACTGGGGAATCCCGTGCGCGCTGGAAATAGTCAGAATTAGCCAGATTCTTTATTAATTTTGGTTCGAAGACAAATCGGTATTGCATTTTGTGAACTATTATTCTTTTAGACAAAGCTTCAGCCCATTGTGAAAAGTTAGCCAACTTTATTTCCCGTAGGGTATTCCTAACTATAAATACTCTGCAAAAAATCGTGTGACTAATCTCTAACGAGAGCAATCCGGGATCGAACCCTTTAGTCTACAGTTGGCTATAATTCAATTCCCCATAGGAAAAGATCAAACAAATGTGAGCAGTTCAGCCCATGCAAATCCATTAGAACAGTTTTAGTGGCATCGTCATACTTTGTGACTCGGCCCGGGTTGATCCTAGACTAATCGCATTGTTTGCAGGGTATATTTATGTGTGCACAATTACACTTGCAATTAAAGATGAAAGATTAGACAAATGTCAAACAATGTTTATTACTAAATCAGCTAAATGTAGACACAAAATAGAAAATATTTTGATATACATACATACACACATATATATAATCTGATATACATACATATGTATTTAATAACGCTTAACTAAAACACACCAGTATGGCATGCTTTGCTTTGGTTGTGCTGTCAATTCCACAGCATATTGTTGCCAATGGGAGAAAATCTGTAAGCCAAGCGAAAGGCACTAAAGCACATTTTCGACATAAATATGTCTGAGAATAAATACGTAGTACAAACATATCTCAGCGCTTGAAAGTAGCCTATAACATGGGCTGCTCCGAAATCTGAATAGTAAATAATCACTACTCCACAAAATGTATCATACCAAGATACACCGAAGACATTGGAGCTAGTACTTATAAAAGAAGAAGACAAGAGTTGACAGAAATAAGATCAAAACAGACTATAAGGAACATGCAAAACAGATTTCAATACCAAATGAAACCCATTTCGAATCAGAGTCTGTAAGTGAAGGATATATGTACCTTATCTGGTTTCATAACTATTAACTAAAGCATTTCAAAACTAACTGCTGGGATATCAAGATGACTTAAGTAGGAGTGCGTAAGAAGGCTTTAACGCCTCAAGCCAAAAACGTGCATATTGAGATGTGTAAGGACTTATGTAAGACTAGCCAGGAAAATATCATTTATACATGTGTTCTTAGCAAGAAATATTTGTTTATTATTTATGTAAGCAACACTTGCTCATAAGTAAACGGTTATTACATTGTTTAGACTTTAATTGAATGGCAATAAATACGAGCTTCAGTCATGCTTCGATATAACACTTTTGTATATTTATCCTAAGTTGTTGCTTTGTTTGTTTATTAATATTATTTTGTTATTAAATATTACATTTAGTTCCCCACTTAAGGCGAAATTCTATTTTGATTGCATCTCCCTTATTGTCTTACCGGTTTTCGGCATTATTTGCTCTTTTGATTTCCTTGGTATTTGCTTTGTTGTTCATATCGTCATTTTCCATTAACCGTGAGCTATGAGGAAGAAATACTTCAGCAGGAGTTAGTGCCTGTACTATTATTTAACTTATTACAATTTAAAGCTTTTACTAATTTGTTTGGTATTTAATTGCTAAACATTTGAATTTGTTTGGGTTGATGGTATTCAGAAGAAATAATTTTGGAATCCAGGTTGAAAATGCCAAGCGGTAGCCTATGGTTGGTAGGTTGTATGCCAAATGATATGTATAAGTATTTTGTGTGTTTGTTTACAGACAAATAATAGCTGTCATACGACCGTATCAATGCCGGAATCCATTCAATAAGATTTTAGACATTTCAATTCTTTGAAGGGGGGTGGCCCTGTTCGTTCCTGGTAGTAGCTATATTGGTGTGCTCTGATTTCTAATGCATAATTATGGACGCTTGTAAACTATTACTCATACAACTTTCTTCCGTAATTATGATGCTTCAATTGCCTTATTACTATTTTGGTTGTTGCATAATGTTTATCCTCATGAAATAATTAAGTCGAGTGTAATAATTTAATTTACAACTGCTGATCAGCGGAAAGCTTACGAATGTAATACGCGCATTAGTGAATGAATACTATATACATAAGTAGATGTGTTTCTACGTACAAAGGCACAACAACAACTTCAAATATTATACATGCGCAAATAGGAGTTGCAGCGAATATCCGCATTCGGCTTCCGCCTTAATTTTAACAGCCAATCGCATTCAGAAAAACCTCAAGGAATCTCCCTCATACATACTCATACTCAGATAGGAAAACAAAATCTTACCGAGTATTACGTATCTGTCATGTTAAAAATTTCTTCATCTCAGAGATCTAAGTTGGTAACGGCGTGCTTCTCAACTTATTTAATGGGAACTTAACCTAAAAATAGCAAATCTAAACGTAACAAGTTTTTTAACATCCGTCTCACATGACATTCGCGAAAACTCTAACGCACAAATCTGCTTCTTATATAAGGCAAACATTTACTAACGCCAACAAGTATTAATGAGAATGTGATCTGAGATCTGAAATGAAAGTGACTCTTTCCACAATTATTAATATTAAATTTTTAAGATATTGAGAATAAATTTTCATTGTTTTTATAATAATTGAAGAAATAAGTACTTATTTCTTCGGGAATACATTCCTAAGGCGAGTAGAAAGTCGAAATACAAGGTTATTCATTGACCAGAAATTCGTATGATATCACAAACTCATTTCCCGAAACATAGGAATTAAGCTATGCGCCTTTTATGAGTTCTTCAACATACGTGAATGATGGCACCTCAAATTATTTTCTGCATTTTTCCTTACGAGGCTTTCTTTGTATATGATTATAAAAGTGACACAAACATTAAACGTTGCTTGGATTTGCCCATACGACAAGTAAGCTTCTCAATCCCACAACAGTTCGCCGCTGCATCGTTAGTCATAGATTTACGCAAAACAACTTAATTAATTACAACTAAGTAATTGTGCTCGCTATTGAGGGTGTGTAATTACATACGGAAGCACCACTCGAAATATGATGAAGGCTTCCATCACAATATTGTTGTAGCGTATAATTTAATTATTGATTTGAGCGATAACTATCTTATTTCGGTTCTTAACTCAAAGTGATATCAGATACGATTGTAATTGTCTAGTACAGCACGGATATTTATTAACTTCAATCACGACGTTCAAAGAAAATCATATTTAGGTAATCGCGAAGATAATGTTAACTGGATGATTAGCTGCTGTGCATAGTGTGATAGTTGGGGACAGATTCTGTTATTGCGTAATGAAGACTCTTCAGATCTCTATTCTTTTTTTTTAAAGTATTTTTGTCTTAAAAGTTCATCAATCTATTACAAAATTATCCGTTCTTGTGCAACTAAGCTGAGAATAACGGCCTTGAATGGTTTGCAAATATTTCTGTAGACTTTAAAACTTCAATTTCGTACAGCATTCCGACCACACACATACATACGAATTGAAGTGTTGATATGTATGACTGATATATCTTAATAAATTCATTGCCATATTTACAACCATTTATTTTGATTGTCATAAATTACCCGCAGCGCAGCCTTCAACACCAACACTTTACACTTCCTCACCTTTCGTTTTTCTCGATATTGCGGCTTTTGCAACTTTACACATACATAGATTTACATACGTATGTAGGTACACAGTTCACCCCCTTTATCATCGATATACACACCTAGTAATTTATAATATTTAAATAATCTCTGTACATGTTGGTTTAATGAAAAGTGATTAATTTTCCGCCAAAAGCATTGTTTTCTCTAGCAGCGATATTTAACCACTAACCCTGACCATGTATTTCGCTGGTACTTTTGTGGAACATATGGGCTTTTAGCTTTCAAAGCGAAACTACTATAGAATCTATAGAAAAAAAGTACCCAACAAACAGTGTGCCCCTATAAAAAGCTTATATTAGGCCGTACCAGTTTTTGTGCGCAAAAAAATTGAGATCAGAAACTTAGGAAATCTGGACGTTTAAAAGTTGTACATCTCAACAGAACACCAGTGAATCAAGGTTTTAAACCCGTGATCATCCAGTACAAAATAAGAACTATGATCTGGGGACCTATGTATGTTCAAAAAGTTCTAAGATTGGAAGGGAAACTTCCCAGACCGCTTAGAGAAAAAAAGAAATAAAAGAAGATTGCGAACTCGATTCCACAGTTGAAGAAGATGGAACTGATGCATAAGAACATGTTGAAAGAAATCAAAATTTATATGCAGGGTTATATTTCTTCCGACTGGTTACATTACACTTTGTTGGTTTTTCCAATTATGTATATATGTATGTATGTATTACCCTGTAATCACACTTTTACATGTACGAGTATGTTTAGGCGTGTGTATGTAATAGGCTATGAATTAATAATGCGAATAATTGATATTAATTAGTGAATAATAATTTAGTTATTATTTGCTTAATCAGCGGAAATTGAGAAGTAACTATTAGAAAAAGGAAGAGCACGAAAAAATATTGAAGGAAAATTAATCTGCAAAACCTTATAATATATTGAATATACTATTCGTGGGCTCGACACTCGTGAAAAATATATAGAAATTTAGTAATAAATTCAGTTTGAAAATCAATGAAATATGAAATCGGTTTTTGCTTCCTCAAACGCATCGGCTCAATATGCTTATCTCGAGTTCGCAACCCCAAAGGTAGAAGAGTCAGCAAACCAACAAAACCCCAATAGAGATATTAATGTGTTCCCTCTTACGATCGTCATTTCACATTTTCTGCCGAACAACATTAATCATAAACCTTTGCACGCTTTTTCGTCTGAATTTGTACGTGCTAAATATTTAGTTTGTATGAATTCAGTGTTGATATGATATAAAGTTCTTAAACTTGCAATATGCGGCTGAACAAACCATCAAACCCACATTCTCAGAGATATACACTATGGAGCAAAAGTGATCACATAATTACCAGTCAGCTGTATTATAATGAATTTTAGCGCTGTTTTTGCTTTTTTCATTTAAAACTGGTACTAATTTTTTTGGCTTGAGTGTTTTGCAATTATTAATAGACAAACACAATAATAAAAGCTTAAGAAAAAAAAGTTCCCCTTACTAACATTGAACAGCAACATGTACTCACTTTTGCTCTCACTCTATTTCCCCTAATGAATGGGAAGTTAACCGTTATTTTTCAATAACAGATAACCTTATTTTGATTGATTTGTATTCGTTATTCATTTCTTATTTTCTTTAGTTGTGATTTTCATTGAATAACGTTCTTTTTGTGAATTAAATTAATATTTTGAAAAAAATGCAAAAAAAGCTTTAGAATTAATTTTGGAAGGCAAATCCACAAGACAAATTGCTGCTGAGCTACGGATATCCCAAGATATGGTGAAGAAAAGTAAAAAACAATAAGAATTTGAAAAGGTTAAGTGCGAAAAATGGCCGCCCAAGTATCCTATCTGACCAAGATGCAAGGCCCATGGCCAGAAGTTTATTGGCTGGATAAACCAAAAGGTCAAAAAAAGCTGCTAAAAGCAAAGGAAGTAAGGCTAGTGCTTTGACCGCACGTCTAGCACTTAAAAAAGTTGAATGTTTTGCCGCCAATATCCCCAGACCATAAGGAATCCGCCATCGTGTTAAACGGTTTCTATTACCTGGTGACTCTGGGTTGCTCTTCCGGTGTCTGACTAAAAATATCGAATGCCTTCTGAATTGATTCGATTAACTTTACATTCATAAGACCATATTACCCGTTTCCAGTTTTCTGTAGTACAATGCTGATGAGCTAAGGCAAATGGCATTCGCAGTTTTCTATTTTTGGCAGAAAGTTTTGGCTTTTTAGGCTTTTTGGCGGCAAAACATCCAACTTTTTTAAGTGCTCGACGTGCGGTCCAAGCATCAGCCTTACTTCCTTTGCTTTAGCAGCTTTTTTTGACCTTTTGGTTTATCCAGCCAATAAACTTCTGGCCATGGGCCTTGCATCTTGGTCAGATAGGATACTTGGGCGGCCATTTTTCGCACTTAACCTTTTCAAATTCTTATTTTTTTTTACTTTTCTTCACCATATCTTGGGATATCCGTAGCTCAGCAGCAATTTGTCTTGTGGATTTGCCTTCCAAAATTAATTCTAAAGCTTTTTTTTGCATTTTTTTCAAAATATTAATTTAATTCACAAAAAGAACGTTATTCAATGAAAATCACAACTAAAGAAAATAAGAAATGAATAACGAATACAAATCAATCAAAATAAGGTTATCTGTTATTGAAAAATAACGGTTAACTTCCCATTCATTAGGGGAAATAGAGTGAGAGCAAAAGTGAGTACATGTTGCTGTTCAATGTTAGTAAGGGGAACTTTTTTTTCTTAAGCTTTTATTATTGTTTTTGTATATTAATAATTGCAAAACACTCAAGCCAAAAAAGTAAGTACCAGTTTTAAATGAAAAAAGCAAAAACAACGCTAAAATTCATTATAATACATCTGACTGGTAATTATGTGATCACTTTTGCTCCATAGTGTATCTGTGCAGCAGCCCAACTCAATCCTGTCGGCTTACTGGTTACTAATTTAATTTAAAGTACCGCATAATTAAACACAAATAGAAAAACCACGGAAAATTGTGAGTGGACAGGAAAAGTATAAAGCCACACACACACACACACACATATACAAAGCGCACTAAAATATTGTTGCTTGAAACGGTGAATGGCTTCGGTGTGGCCTGTAAGCTCCACAAATAGCACTAAGTCTGCAACATCTTGTACGTTATATTGGTCGTACGACCGACCATCCGGCAAACTGGCCAAGCGGCAATACCATCTGCATGTCCGCAACGCGAAGACGCTGAAGAGTACCGATATTTATTAGCTTAAGTGTGCTCTACTTTCACATGCAGAATTGTCTACTGTCCCCAGTGGCCACTGGCATCCTTACACTGTTACAGCCTTACAAACACATTTACACACATACATACATACTGGTACGAGTACATGTGTAAGCTTTACTTTGTAGATGCTTTCTAGTGCGCATAACGCCTTGGGCGAATTAAATTCCGCATCAGCACCATCAGCAGCCGACACGTTCGGACAGAAGCTCTGACACTTTGTGGCATTTTATGACCAACTGCAACGTATTCTTCCAAGTTATTTTAGAACCTAAGAAGTTCGCCACAATCAAGACAATTTTTATTTTTTACTACTGACAGCAGCCTTTATTCCTCCTTTGCTTTTATGATGTGATACACTGTTAAAATTGTACAACATTCATCAGTTTTGGCAATTCTTTGTGGTAAATTTTAAAATATTTCGTTAAGATTAAAAACTAAGGGAACAAGAAGGTGTTGAGGTGCAAACTATTTAATGACTTTGTTTTTGAAGCAACCAACAATACAAAAGACAGAAAACTGAAACCAAATTCGACATCAAATCGGCTTGGAACAAACCATTGAATGAGGGGAATAACGAACCACTAAAGAATATTTATGCCTTACTTGGAAATGTTTCGAATTTCCTCCTCATTCTTCATCCAAGCTCTGAGATAAGTTGATTTGCAATTATTTATTGAGGAAAAACGTGTCGAGTGAGACTCAAATTTCTAACCGTGTAGTTATGTCTCACTTTTTTCTCCAGCGTAACGCAACACTATTACAAGTTGTCAGCACCATGATATTCTTCATAATTTAAGATTATTTTCACACTACCAGCACTAAGCATTCTTTCTGGAGCCAATAGCAAACTGCAAGCAGCCTATAAGGGAGCCGTAAGGCATGCTGAGAAATTTCCTATTTATTTTGTAGAAGCCTTCGTTGGACAACTTTTTTATTTAATTTTATTTTCGTCACACTTTCTTTTTACCGCTTTTCCTATAAAATTTACCATAACTAATATGTAAAAGTCTTTTTGCTTTGCTGCGTGTACTCTGTGACGCCCAAGTCAACTAGCTGTAGTCTACAGCTACTACTACCAGTCAGCCAACTGTCTTTATGGTTATGGATAGAGATATAATATTGTCAAATGTGGGCAGGCTCACGGCTTTGTGGCTGGTGCCCACAATCGAAAAATTAAAAAAAAAACCAAATAAGTGATCCCTATAAGTAAGGAATGCCATAAGGCGATCCATTGAAAAAATTCTTTAAAATGAGTAACGGCGGCAATAGTAATATAAACGAAGCCGAGTCCCAGCAAATCAGGAACAGATTCTATGATCAAAAAAGCCTATAAATATTTGTTCCAAAACTGTTTTCTTTAATTAACGCCTGGCTTATAAGTTTGTTCACACCGGAGTCGTAAAAGATTCCTGTGTGATCATATTTCTGCGACTCACATTTGCCAGGAGAATGTATGTTACCTTTTCGGGCTAGTTCCCTACTACTCACACACAATTTTAGTTTTTGACTAGTACGATTAATGACTTGTTTGCTGCTTCACTGAAGGGGGCATTAGTTGCATGTTTTTTGTTGTTGTCATTATTTTTGTTGCATCCGAGCAGTAATAGCAGCAACAATGTAAAATAACTGGGCCAGTAGCAGACTAAGCTGCTGCAGGCATTGCAATTCTTCTCTTCGGTTACTCTTCGACTTGCACGGCAATAAGAACTTATTAGGCTTAAAGTGTCGCTCTCGGCCATACAAATATATATGTATGTATGTGTGTATGTATATGTGCATACGGTTGTGTACGTGTTTGGTTAACATTTCAAGGCGTTAGTGTCAGCATGTCCAAGTTGTATTTAATACGTGTAAAATGACACTAAAACACTCACACACAATTACACAAATATTACATATGTATGTATGTATATATGTGTTATGGTTACTCTATGCTTACTTATGCCTTAAATAATCCTTTGCTATGTTTATGTTAATATGTATGTATGTATTTAAATTTATATTCATGCCTGAGTATATCGGGTGTCTCACATAGCTTAGGGATTACGTGTTGAGAATGCATTTAACGCAAACACAAACTCAAACTATTAATTCTTATTCGTAATTATAATTGGTTGGATTCTTGTTGCGTGCTTTTGGAGCGTGTGAATGACATTAATTATGGATTATGTAACACATATGTATGTATGTACATATTCTAGTGAATCTGTATGTGTGTAGGTAGTAAATTTAATTGGAAATGATTGACGCAGGAATGCAGATGGGGCTACAAATTACTGACCTCTGAAATTTGAGCTCAACGGATAAAGCAAATCGTTACAAAATAAAAAGTAAACAAACTAGGCGCTTTTTATTATTTCTGCTCGCATAATTTTTTTTTATTTTCAATCCAAAAGAAGTAATTAAAGGGCTGTCTTAGGCTGTGCTTTATACCTTTCATGACTAACTTAACTAACTTTTGTATATAATAACTACCAGCACTGCATTTTACGTTCCCAGCTTTTTAATTGGAAGAGTTATATACCAAAACCCGTTTATCGTAACAATCGATTGTATGGGAGCTAGGCGTTATATTGATCCGATCTTACTGAATGGTGGCCCCATGCCAAATTTCATTTAGATATCTCTCAAACTGAGGGATTGGTTTGCGTTCAAACAGGCAGACGGACATGGCTAAATCAACTCAGCTCACTACCCTGATCATTTCGGTACACTTAATGGTGGGTCTATCTCTCTTCTTCCCATACTTACAAACATCGAACCAAAGTTATAATATCTTTTCATGTTCATGAATGGTATAAAAAGCACATTAAAATTCACTAGAAGAACATTAAGTAAATACATAAACACTAATAAGAGTAACCAACTTAAAGATTAATACACAAACACATATGTATGCACTTAATGAGTTTCTCGCCATGCTCTTCTGTGTTATTTATTCACGAGCTTGTGCTTTTAGCTACTATAATTTTCAAACATCGTGAAATGTTCGAAGGAAGTCATTAAAAATTTTAATAGCAATAATTTTATATCGATTTTGTTTACAGTCAGAAATGCACAATAAAAACAACAAAACAACTTTCGCAGTCATAAAAATAATCGATTATTTGTAGATTAAGTAAATCATATGAAATTAAACTTTATGACGTTGTGAAAGATGAAGAGAGATTTTATGTTATAAACATTGAACTTTAATTAAGATTAAGAGAATAATGATAGCACCGTTACATATATAACTACTTGATTAAATTTTAAGTGTTTGTAATCTCTTCTTGCTACACGAGTTATCCCCGACCATTTACTTTATTCTCTCTACATACAATTCAATAATCTTATTTGAGTCTAAAATTCGAATTTGTAATTGTTCTAACACCGCCTCAACCACAAATAAATGAAATGTGTTCCTTCAAGTTTTTGAACAAATAATCGCTAGAATGAGAATTTGTGGCTGCTGTGGGAGGAAAGTAATAGTTAATTCTATCATCTTTCAATCGCCTTTGGACGCTCTTCACTCACACAATAACCGAGAAATATACCCAGCAGAGAACGTAGTGAACAATTTCAAAGTACTGGTTCAAAACTAGATCTAATGTGCCAAATAGAAAATTGTTCAAAATTGATAATCGACAAATTTTTGGCGTTTCAGAATTGTTCAAGTACTGGATGAAACCGTACTAGCAATGATTCCGAGTGTACTAGAAACACACTAGCTTAAATGGAGGGATTTTCCGAGCCGGGTATGTGCATATCAACTTGAACTAACTTGAAAAGCTTACTTCGCCCTTTAGAGCGTTCTGTCTGTTTTATTTTGTGTGTGGAAATATATGCATGCTTACGCACACACACATACAAACTCACATAGTGGGATAACACTTTGAAAGTGACACGACGATTTTCAGTTTAATTGCAACAGGTAAAGTTACAACAATCTCTAGCTAGTAACAACAACAAAATCATTCATTGAAGCAAACGCATTTTAATTAAAAGTAAACACAATCAATTCATTTGACATTTATCCCTTCCATGTGGCTTGACAGTCAGCGAACGCACAACCAAAGCGAAAGCAATAGAAGCGATGGATAATCAAGTACATGCGACGAGTACAACGGTATCTATTCGTGAGTATAGATTGAATAGAAGGTAGGACAGCAACAGACTTGGCTAGCAGGTCAGCTAGTTAGTCAAGTTAGCCACCGCTTTGTTTCTGTAAGCAGAGCAATGGGGCAACAGGATCCAGCATAAGTGGACAAAACAATTTAGTTGGATGCACCACACAAATGGCTGAATGAGTGAATAGAAAAATCCCCGGCTTAAGAAGCAACTATGAAGCAGGTTGGTGCTATAAAATAGTCATTCATAATAATATTGGCCATATACCTGAGCTTCTGGTGGCATGACAAAGTGCTGCATCAAAGGATTATACTTTCTTTGTCCTTTCCGTAAATACTTTGTGTATATGTAATTGTGGCTATGTGTGTCGGATTGCCTTGCATGATGTTAGCAAGGTATTTACTGCACCCCTATGCCAATGGGTGCGCTAAACGAATCTTCGTTGACAAGAGTGCTTCCACTTATGAATGCAGATTATGCAGATATTTCAGAACACTGGAATAAAAACCCAAGTTTTTAGTGAACGGTGTATTGATTTGACCATTCAGAAGTTGTTGTTGTTGTTGTTGTTGTTGTTAGCAGTGCTTCGCCCTGCCCAAAGGGCCAGAACACTCCTAGTTGTCATCGGGCTCTTCTAACGGAAGTCCAAGGAAACGCGCTGTTTCAACAGGGTTGGACCAAAGTGATAAGGGAGTTAGAAGAGTATGTTCCGAAGAACACGAAAAGAGATGTTGCGTGTCATGGGGGGCCATACCGCATGCAGGGCATGTGTTAGGTATGGTAGGGTTCAGAAGTGATTTCTTTTAATTAGTTGAAGTAAGAGTCTTTCTTTATTTATATCTGCGTGTTTGGAAATTACGAACAATTTTTTTGGGTTCTCCTTATCACATCACCTCAACCCCTCTAGTTACATTTAATGGGCTTCTCATACACCCAGCTAATAATGGTGAAATTAGTAATTCATAAGATGTTTTTAAACTCATATACTGAGAGCTGACTTTCACATATTTCACTCCTTAACCGAATATCGGCATAATTTCTACTTTTAATGACTGTTTGGCTCCTTGAACTATACATATGTATTATTAGCATTTGTCTACGGATACGCATCAACCTACAAGAGCCATCAATCAAAGTAACAAATTCGAATTTTTTTTTTTTTTTTCGATTTCCATATTTATATTTTCTGTTCGCATGCATAAATATCTATCACTGCTTGTCGACATTTAGTTCACTTAAAAAAAAAAGAAGTTACGCTATTACAATTGACGGAACAATAACGTACAACAACAAATACATATAATGAGAACAAAGTGACTCGCTGTTTTTACATTTACTTGAATTTTTCTTTCACCAAATTTTTGTTTTTCATTGCATAGAACTTTCGTTATGGTTGTGGCTTTCATTTTTCGCTTATTTGTCATGACAATGAAACAAACTTTCAATATTCCACGAAAGGTTAAGCTGTGTTGAACGTCTTGCCAGCGTTGCAGTTTTCTCAGAAAACATGTTCCTATGTAAGTAACTTTCAGTACCTCACTTGGTTTTCTTTCCTTTAGTTCACATAATTTGCTAGACCAATACCTTATTTATGTACATACATACATACATACATTCTTACATATACATATGTATGTATATGCATGCACATAAGTGTCAGCGTTTGTCTATGTTGTTCGAAAGTTTTCCTGTTCTCATTATTTCTTTCTACCCTGCAACCTCGTAAGCTGTGGTTGATTGATCTCGGGGGAAATTTTCTTTCACAACCAACACGTAGACAGAGGTAAATAAAATTGACGCTAACGTATAAGAAGAATAAAAATTGGGAAACTCAAGTTTAGTTTTGTTGGTAAGGAAGACCATTGCTATAATGAAGAGTGGAACTAGGGTCTAAAGTGCTAAAGTTTATTAGGAGGTACTTTATTTTTGTAAAAAAGTCTCTATGTTAAGTTGTTTGCTTTACATGCATGTACATTGTATTGTTTTGAATTCTAACCTCAAATTTGAAAATATATTCTGTCGCGCTGTTTATTGATTCTCGAGAATTATTACTTCATGCAAAGTTATTCAGCATTATTACTTTTGAAACATTCCGCCCTTTATTTGGTGCCCACAAGCGATTAACTATAGCTTATAAAAATAAAATTTATTGCTTTATTACCGCATTGCGTTGCGAGAGCTTTCAATAAAAATAAATTATGTTCGTTTTTTGTTGCTTTCTAGAGGGCAAGCAAAATGTAGTAGCAAAAATAAGTTATTATTTACTAAGGCATTCTTATGGTTAGTTAAGCGGATTTTTTAGGCTCATAATGAAGTCAGAAAACTCTGCTTCAACAACGCAAGACAATACTTGCGACACGCGCATGTGTGCGCTGTATAAAGAAAAAAATTTGTTTTTTATTTTTGTTCTACTTTGCATATATGTATTTTTGAGTGCTATTTATAGACAAAGTTCTGTGAAAGTCTTAACCTTTAGCGCGACAATTTCATTCTCAATTTAAGCAGATAACATTCGAAACAAAATAAAATTTGAAAGTAGCACCAAGTTTTCCAAGAGGGTTTACAACATTATTTTATAATTTCTTCGGGTAAAATTTGTAATTCATTGTGTTTTACTTTTTGTATGTAATTTCATTTGTACATAAGTAGGTATAAAAGTGTACTTATTCATGCACGTTGCCTTGGTGTTAATTCATGCCATCTTGTTCCTATTCAATTGAATCATTGAAAACAATAAAATAAGAATTTAATCAGATTATTTATCATTCAAAAGCAATTATTTGCAAGATTTCTATTCGAAGAAAAATTTGCCGACAATTTTTTATTACTTTGGTTTAACGGAGCGGTGTGGGGAGGGTCCGCATTGAGCAGATTATCAAATTTGAGAAAAGTATCTTAAATTGCAAGTGCTCTACTGCCAAAAACGCACAACGGACTGTTACTTCAATAGGATACATTCCCACCAAAGAGAAGTATGACAATAAGAAATATCCCCAAAAATGCCATCCACCAAAGCTGTGGTGAGTGGTGGGGTTGTTATTGAGAAGCTAATAATGGACATTTAGTTAGAGGAGCCATTTGTTAACATAAATAAAAACAGTTTTCGAAGATATTTGCAGTGAATGTAACAACCACCATATGTAGTCAAAACTTGTAAAGTTATAAATATTTGTTAATTGGTATTGCTTTGATCAGGTATTTGGTCGAAATAAAGCTACTTGCTTATGTAGCTCACTGTAATTACTTTGATTCAAGACTGTCGTATTTGTTGCTAGGGGATCGGGAGGAAAAGTCTATAAAATTTTAAAATAACACGAATTGCTTGTTTGTGTTGGTTCGTTTTTTGATGTGGACTATTTCATTCGTATGCTATGTAGGATATGTGAATTATAACCAGGGACTCCCGATAATGACTATTTTTATATTTTTAATAGAAAAAATCAAAGGCTTCCCGGTGTCGGAAGCTGTATGTCTCAACATGCTAAACGGAAATCTGCATTGATTGAAACAAATATAAATTACATCTAATCATTTTTTTTTGGTTAAATTTCAATCAAAAATAATAACTATTTTTCGAGTTTTATTATTTTTTCCATGTTTTGAGTTTTTTGATCCGTGAAAAAAATTAAAACTCAAACTTGAACTTTTATTCTTGAGGAATAAAAAACCGAATAACCGGAATAAGTTTTATTTGCAACCAAAAAAATAAAAACAGTTTATAATAAGTCCTGTGTGTCACATGCAATGGACTGCTATACAAATATAATTGGGCCATAACTGTCATGGTGGACAAGAATATTGTAACTTACATAGTAATTTCCTTGTTTATTTGTTAAAATATGAGTTTTGAATGGGTAACGAAAGGCTGATGTTGTTTGAGAGCATATGGGCCTTCGATAAAAATTAAAATATGGTGTTTAAATTTGTCTCCCACAACTAACTACATTACGGCGAGTATTTTAGGAAATATCTTCCCTCTGCAGTTTATATAATCCAATGCTCATATGATCCGATATTATTTCTCTGTGCTAATTGATTTGTCATATTTAAGCGTCTGAGTTGACTAAAATTGTTTACGTTATTATACACATAAATGCAAATCTACTCGCTTTTATTTGTTTAGCTTATTATTTATTTTCCTGCGCAAAAGTTATTTACTTTTTTCACTCATTTATTTGGTCAAATAATATCTGCCACGCCACTATTATGGGCTTAAGCGAAATTACTAGCATTTGTTTGTTTAGTCACGCGATTCAATGATCACACAAATAGTAGTTTGCAATCATCTCGTTACCTAGAACGTATTTGTATAACATTGCAGATTTTTTAATTATTTTATAGGCGTGCATTTGATGAGTATTTTAGCGCAGCGATCTGCAACTGTGTATTCTAATTAGCATTTCAATATATGCATTCGTGTGCATAAATTATTTGAAAAAGCTATGGTGAAATCTGCTCAACCCAGAATTTTGTCAGCTCATTAGTTTCGTTTGTGAATATGTGCAGATTTGTTGTGTACACAATCAAAATAGTTGGCATTGTTGAGTTTCAGGTCCAATACGCAAAAAAAATGTGATTATGTAAAATAAAATTGTCACGGAAAAGCAGTGATGCCCAGTAATTTCAGTCGGATGTTCTCTGAGCTGTGCATATTTGCTCGTTGCCACTTTAATTTGAAGGCATTCGGATTTAAACAGAAATTCATCTGTTCATCTCATTAAAATGCAACTTGTCTCAAGCCTTAGTTGCTGAAGGTAGTTGAACAAAGCGCGTTGTTGTTAGTTTTGAGCCTAGAAGACTTGTACTGCCTTGGTGTTTCCAACTGGAAAAGAGACTCTAGAGATGACCCTAGTGCTTTGATGTTCAACTGAAAAAACCGGACTAAATAAATTATGATGAAGTCGGTTTATTCAGTGTTTTTTTTTTTTTTTCTAATTCCTGCATGTAACATAACATGAACATGTACATATATAATGTTATCCTTTCGATTGACCATTCTATGAAAATTTAATCGCACTTTAAAGCAAAAGTTCCATGTTCCTACCACCATGTCAAAGCTTTGCCATTTATCCAAGCGAAACCTACTTGATTCATAAATATGTTTTATTTAAATTTAACTAATTTTTTTATCTATACATATCCTTATACATAGTTTGCACATACATATATAGTATTAAATACATATTTGTTAAAGTTTCTGTAAATATACATATTCTGTGTAAATGTGACATTAATTTAAATATTCAAATTAGTTCCCTACATAATCAAATACTTCTGACGTATTTAATATGTTGCTAATTAATTATTAACAAAAATGCATTTACATAAACACTGCGGTTAACAAGACTGTCCTTTCTTTGTTTGTTGTTATTTGATTTTTTTTTAAATAAAACATTTTGCATTGCGTGCCTGAATTTTTTTCAACTCAAAATCAATACTATTGTAATATTTAATTACTTATTCAATTCATGACGCAACAAAGTTCATTAATTTATTGCACATTTACTAAATAGTTATGTAAGTTAAGATATTTGATAACTAAAGTGTGGTTTTTGGTAGTAAGCCGACGGTGCTGAGGGCTAGAATCGTTATAGGCCAGTTGAAATTGAAAGCCACTGGGGAAAGGGCCGAAGTTTAGGCGGGTCTGCAAAGACTAAAATTCTATAAAGTAGCAAATCGCAAAGTTTTGTATAAAGTACAGGCCAGCTAAGTTTGTTCCTTTATTCAGCGACATATAAATTTCCTCTTCGAAATAACTCAGAAACTTTTCAGTAAATGAATTACACCCACAATTGCTTAAGAACTTTTTTATATTTAACAATAAAATGTCCAAAGTCCCTTTAATTTACTAACATACTCACATACACAACACACAGTCGAAGCAGCTCGTTGCCAACTACTTCCAAGCTAGTAGGCCAACTTTTTTTCTATATAAACAGTTGATATTTTTAACCAAATTTCAAGTCAATCGTGGTAAGCGAATACAGTTTAAAAGTCAAGCGATTTAGCAGGCCCTAGTCCTTGTGTCGCCAACACCGAAATTAAAATGAAACTTAGCTTTTAAAGCTTAGAGAGATTAATTCTTTTCCGACTAGTTCGGTACCAGTTAATTAATTTTGCTGGTATACCGATATGTTTCTCGACATTCACAAAGCAAACATAAAACATTTGATAGCACATTAGAACTTCTTACTGTCTCCTAAGTGTAACAAAATTAAGTAAAGAACTTATAAAAATGTGTCCCTTGGTACTGGACCTCTTGGAATTTCTTTTCATTCTCAGCTCGCTTTTCTTTGTGTAATCTCCTGGCCTAGATCTAAGTGTACAACAACAACAAATAAAGGACGAGCTCAAGATCCATAAAAAAAATAAGTTTTGCTATATTACTTGGCTGTATGTGTGTGCAGCTGTTTGTGTGAGCATGTCCGTGTTTGAAAAATGTCTCTGAAATCTTGCTGAAATTTGTTTCATATTAGCACATTAAGCTGCGCCAATCGTCAGGCTTTGGGAAATCAAACAAAACATGCATCACGTTCTCGCTGTTATTTGTATATTTAACAAGTTGCTTCATTTATTTATTTACGTTAATATGTATGTTTGGCATGTGTTAACAAGGAAAACATCTGCCTACGGTGGATGTATTGGTGTCTTAACAATTGTGGGTGGCCGCATTTAAGTTGTTGGAGTGCTGTGGTCCCATTGCGTAAAAGTTTGGTTGCTATTAAAGGAAGTTGTTTGGGAAAATAAAAGAAGCCTTAACTCTGTCCCTTCATGTTGTAGGCGTTTTTTCTTTACTTTTTTGTGGATTTGTACATATATTATCTAACTTGTTGGAACATCGAAATTTATAACCGAAAATTTAGGACCTTCGGACTTTAAATTTCTATTTCTGTCACATAATTTCGATAAAATATGTATCTTGCCTTGTCTTTTTCTTTTTTGACTCATTTCGTTGCATAAATATTCTTCAACTTTTACTACTCAAAGCTTCGGTATTTGTTGAAGTTTATATTTCATCACTTCCTCTTGGCTGTCGTCCGGACGCTTGCCCCGACAGTAGTTATCATTACTTGGCCTTTTTCGCGCTTACCAAAAACAAATTTATTACCTGCTTTGTGTGTGCTACTCTATTTACCTTCCTGTGAAGTCCTTCCATCGTTCGTACTAACAATTGCATTCAACCGCTGCTGTCTCTTTGCATTGTCGTCGAGTACGACAATATCGTCTTCATCACAGAAATCCAAGTCTTACATACTTGTTCTTGTTATAGCTACTGTTATTGTCGTTGTTGTTGTTTTTACCTTCATTGTTGTCGCAAGTTTACAAGTTTTTATGTTCTTCAGCTTCCTACATTTTTTAGCCACAGCAGCGTTGACTTCCATTGTCTAGCGACTACAACAGCTTACATACTAACTTACGATCTACTTCTTGTGCTCGTTCTCAGTTTGGCCTTGCAATTTTCTTTTGCATTTCCTATGAGCTTAGCATTTTTTACTGCTCAAAATATTATTCTACTACTAATGCACATTACTTTTCTTTTTTCGTTGATGCTTCGTCTTCATTTCATTTTGGTGGTATTTTACGTTTACGTACGTTTCCGTTGGCAACAGCGCGAACAACTTCTTTTAATTTCATGCCATTTAATTTTGTTACAGCAACCACAACAAAAACAAATTTAGAAAAGGTGCAAAAGCATTTGTAACGGAACATGCTTACTTAGTGCCGTGGATTGTGAGCGTGGAACGTAGTCAGTGACAAAGTAGACACCCACACAATCGCCAATGTGCATTCCGTTACTCCATTTTTATTGCAACTTGGTTACATTTCTTTATTATTTCCTTGATTTGCCGCTGTTGTTGTGCTGAAGGAATTGCAAAGGGAAGCTATTTATTTAATTCAAGATAACTGTCTCCTCTAAAGAAAATGTCAAAAAATAATTTATTGGTGATAATTAAATTTAATGCTAGCAATAAAAAAATAACTGGAAACATATCCACTGTCACGTCTTGAGATGTTGGCTATCTTAGGCTTTTTCTAACCAAGTAATGCCCTTCCAACGTACACATGCCCTCCATAAGGAGTGTATAGGTCTAGAAAATTTTATCCAAAGCTATTATTAGAGAGTAGTTTTAGAAGAGAAGAGGAGCATTGTGCATATTCAAATGAATGAACGAAAAGAAAATAAAGGTGGACATACCTACTCGTATTAGTGCATTGATGTTTTGCAAAGACATAACATTGTAATTTTAGCATATAATTTTGGTTTGATTTGAAATCAACATTTGCGTGTCTCCACTTTCACTTGCCATGAGTCATTTGTGTGTGCTTATCTAGTCATGTCTGCCTATGGATTGCTAAGCCTACTTTGATTCCAAACAACTGTTGCACACACTACTTTGCCTGCAGCTGAACTATTTCAGTTTTCGATTTGTGGAACTGTTTACAGATATGTAGAAACATATGTAAATATGTACATATGTGTGGATACTCATAATGTGTGTTGCTTTGTAAGTAATTGCGCATACGCCACGTCGGCAGTTCAGATTCAGAAAACATTGACACTAATAGTGACGTAGTGAATGCGAAGAAACACACATCCAAATGAATATTATTCTATGTCCAAAAGGATGTTCATGTGCAAGCGTCGAACCGTTGACATTTTCGATCAAAGCAACATAAATTTTTCAAAACGATTGACTCAACCAACCGGTCATGCAAATGTAAATGCAGTTAGTCGTACATATGCACATATTTGCTAACAACACAGACCGTCCAAGCAGGCCTTCGTAAAGCTTCAAAGGTGCAAAATAGCTGTAACAACAAGCCAAATGAAAGCAAATGACCAGCTGTGGTAAGTAATGGACGGCAATGGCAAATGCAAAATCTATCCACATCCTACTCAACAACATCATCAATGACAGATCGAATCAACATATTCTGACACATGACGTATGCATATGTACATATGTATGTGTGAGGATGTTTGAACAGGTTGCATAGGCAAAAGCAACAAAAACCATTTTTAACATTTCTGTTACTTAACTACAAAGATTTGTACTTGCTTGCCGACAAACCATATTTACCAAGTATATCCTTCCTGCAGTGCATGCCATTCATCTGTTCTTGAATTCGCATTCACATTCGTACAAGACCGTTTTGCATTGAGCTAGGCGCTGCCTGCATCGTGCCTAGTTGTTGCAGTAGTCTAGTTTTGCATTTGTTATTTTTGCATTGCAGGTACGCTTGTTGCCTGGCCATGTCCATTTCGACCTCCATCTGGCCCTCCATCACCACAAACGTATGCGTTTATTCACACATTGTTCGAGATTTGTATGAGGAGATATGTTCTACCCGAGCTGCATACTTTATGGTTAATTCATTCGTGCAGTAAAGAAACAATTAAATCGGTTGGTAATTGTTTTCTTGTTTATATTCCAACACTTTATTGTGGTAACATTCTCAATAAAGTTCCTTGCTCAATTAAAATTTGTAGCTCATTTTATTTCATTATTTTCTAAACAAAAGGAAATAAACTGTCTCAGGCTCGTCATAAGAATCTCCATTTTTCAGTGTAAGGTAATAGACTAGTTCGTTGCTTCTAGACAAATCCAGTCCACGATGCTTGTTTGGGAGTTTCCAGTACGATATATTATAAGCTCAAAGAAGTACTAGCCAGGCTATTAAGTTAAGGATGTGATTGAACTTCACGGATCTCCCTTTCTCCATTCGGAATGTAATTGGGCTTGTAAGAGACCACCTTTTAAATATTCGTACCGATACATTTGATAACAGGACTCGTCGCAGACGGGTTAAATTGATAATTGTAATGGATATGTATAAAGTTCTACAATATACAATTCAGTATTCAGTATGTAATGGCTAAAGCAGGGATATCGTCACTCTTATCCTTATCTCATTATATATTATAAGATTGTTCATTACGCTCCCATTTGGTTGAACGTAGAATAATATACCAAAAGGGTCTACTTTGATTTGCGAAGTATTTACCGTACCCCTAAAATGATCCCATCACCCTTTTAGTTCCACCCTGTTCTAGCTCTTGGTTACTTTAACTCGCTTCATTTGTCCCGTGCAATTTGCATTTAGTTTAGGCAGCATTGGCACCGTAGTAGCAAAAATTTGCATACCAAAACTTTGGATGGTCCAAAAATTTATAGATATTGTCACTTCTACGGCTGCATGTGTATGTGTATGGGCTGGCTAATTTGTGTATAGTGGTTAGCTGTAAAGTTATGTTAAATAGACAAAGGTGAACTAATTGCATGATTGTATAAATTAAGTTCGCTAGGAATTTGCCGCTGTTGATTCATTTTTGTTTTGATTGAGATAAAATTCATCTCGTGTCACTCACTCTCAGTAATTGAATTATATAACAGTTGTAAACAACAAGGATAGTATTTGGATTAGAAAATTTAAAAACAAAAATTATAATTTAAAATTATTTACCGAAACCTAAGACCCGAGCAATCAATTGGCTAATCCAAACATGCCCGTATTAATGGGGTTAGTACTAGAAAGGGGTAGTGCCGGGGCGTGCTAACCCTTGGTTGAGTATGTTTCGCTTACAAGGACAACAGTTACACAACATATTAATTATAATTTTGTTGATTCGTTGATTTTGCCTCACTTCCCAGACTTTGAACTAAGTCCACAAAGAAATCTAAAAAGAAATACACTTAAGTACGTACTTGGTGTGAAGACAAGTGTTTGACACTGATTTAATATCTCCCTACTGCTGTCTAAAATCATTCCAAATCAATACACCGCATTTTCATAAAAAGTGTACAAATAGACGAACGCATTACTCAGTCACTCCAAATGTTTGCAAGGACCTCAATGACACTCGAGTTGAGAATAATGCTAGATTTAGAAATTTAAATGTGATGCGGCCCGCTCAAAATTCATGTTAGCGAACAAATATGCAAAAGTATTTTAAACCCATAGTGTATGTGTAGAAATATTATGTATGTGGGTATTTGCAGCGGCTTATGTATTGGAAACAGTTAAATGAGTGTGAAAAACTTCTAAGCAAAACGGTTGGGAAATGCAAGCATCCTTGAGAGTGTAAGCACTATTATTTATTATTTTTTGTATCTATCTATGTATTTAAATATAATTTTTATTAAGATTTGCATATTGCTAGATAATTGAAATGGAAACTATGACATTCTTGACACACGGTGAGTGATCAAGGCGGATGATGAACCACATGAATATGCACGCAAACGCACCCACTAAAGAAATAATTTGGTCTCGCTACATTTTCTTGTTTAAATTATTTCCATATTTTAATTTTTCCTCTTGATTCAAGTACTAAATATAGTTTTCACCAGCTTTTTGGATATCTATGTATGTGTTTATGAAAATATCAACAGACATACATTCTGAGACCATTTGTTTTGGCTTTATTTATTCAAATAAAGTCAGGACGCAATCATTTTCTTTCATCGGGCCTGTTATAATTTGATTACATAAAAAGGTGAATAAGCATGCAGAACTTTATATACATACCGTATTTTTACTTGCCTATATATTAAAATTGACGTATACTTCTGCCCTTCCAGCTACCACTTTACTGACTCCTACGATATCTTCAGCCTGCTGCTCTCATTAAAATTATCACAATCATTCACTTAGTTTATCAACGAATTGATTTCCATCCCCCTCTCTTCGCAGATTAATGAAAACCACCAATTTCATTGAATAAGTGAATCAATTATCTTTATCACTTTGCGGCCATTTAAAGCACCTATTGACAAACAAACTGAATTTTAAAACCTCAATGTGACCTCGTTTATTTTTAAATGAACACAAATTATGCTGCAGTTAAATCTCTCGCCGTCGATTGTTCTAAACCTTTCACTCGTTTGCATAATTATCATATACGTATCTTTATTCTTGATCGAGTATAATAATTGTTATAAATATTTTGTGAGCTATATCATAATTGAAATTAAGTTGGGTTTAAATTATTTAAATATATATATGTATATTATTTACAATTCTGCTACGGTAGAAAAAAATCATACCCTTAGGGTTTTGGATCAATTTGGCCCACTTATGAATCCCAATACAATTTCCGATAAATACTGTTCTTTATTAGCATTTCCTATAATCGTATGCAATAGGTACACATCGTAGGTCAAATTGACCCACTAACGCAATAAGTGGGACAAAAACACTTTAAGATCTTTCTAGTAGCGTTGAAAACCATCACAGTTTTAATTTGTATGCTGACCACCCCCCTATTTCCTGCATTAAACAAGTATAAAAAAATTTGTTGGCTAAAATTACTACACCGAATAATTGAAGCAATACTTTTTTCCCAACAAATTTTATCAAAAATTCCTATTTTTACGCAGTCATCAGCTTGGCCTATTATTAAACGGTTTAAATTATTTACATAGCTTCACACATACATACAAAAAGGTTTAAGGCTTTGATTAGCAAATCGCTTGGATAAAATCCCTCATTGTTATTGTAACAACTAAAATAGCTTTAAACCCAAATTAAATAATTTTACGGCTTTTATTAGCTTTAATAGTTAAGTAGTCTATACAAAAATTTGCATTTATAAAATAAAAAGAAGAAAAAAAGTATTAAAACGCACTTGTGGGTCATACAAACATAACAACAATAACGCTTTTGTTATTGGCTCTGGCCCCTTCACACCTAATAATAAATAACCCGAGTTCAAATGTTTGTTTGTTAATTTTTTATTATTTCTGTTTTTTTTTTTTTTTGCTAGCATTTTTTCTAAAAATGAATAATTTTTGCATATTTTAATTTTTTTCTTATTATTTTATTATTATTCCATTTTTTAGCTTTGTAGCCGCTAGACGTCAATTAAGCACATCATAAATTAATGAATATGCAGAGTGAAAAAAACTTAAATATAAAGCAAAAAGTAGAAACAAAATGCATATTTTTCGCGCAATAAATCAGCAAATAAATGTCAAATGTAGCGCTAGTAAAAACTTTGCTATACAAATGCAAATATTTGTGTTGTACTTGCTGAAAACGTTTGAAGTGAATGCATTCTCCAAAGTTTGGCGTGTAATTTTACATAGTTAGTGAAATTTTTTGCCCATTAGTTTAGTGGCTGGTTTTTTTTTTTTTTTTTGTAATTTTTTTTTAAGTTTATTTTACTTTCAATATTTTTTTTCTGGAATTGCAATACACGAGCGGAATGTTTAATATTAAAATTTTCGTTATTAGTTTTTTCATGATTATTCGAGGTATATTTGTTTTGGGACAGGAAACGTTGCATAAAGTCATTTTGAAAGAGTGAAGAGTTGTTTACAACTGCCAATTTATTGTTATTGTTCAAATATTAGTAAAAAATTCTAATTTTTTGTAAAGATGACCTTTTTTGTTTGGAGTTCTCTAATGTTTTATTTAAATTTAATAAGATACTTTGAATAATACAAATGTACATATATTTTTACTTTAATTTAATCGAACTTTGAAAAGAAGACGAACTAGTGTATTTATATTACTGTGATCGTGTTTCTGATTTTTGATTCCTTACAGCGTTTAATTGTAGAGGCTTTAAATCTTTGCCTTACATTGACTTTATAACTAATGGGTTTTATTAAAAATACGAACTTTTAGTCGTACATGTACTTATATAGATGACCCTTGGCAATTGTGGTTCTGAAGCTGTGAATTTTGAAAAATTAAAACTTTATCTCCGTTTTTCTAAAAACGTAATCACACAAACTTTCCGATAAATAGTTGTTGATTTGTTGTATTTAATGCACTTTTCCATAAAATAGCTGAAGCCTTAAAGCCATTCACTTTGACCTTAAGTCAAAATACCCTTCCCTTTGTATTCACTTGGTCTGCGAAAGGGAAATCAGACAAAAATAAGTCAACTTATAAATACACACGTACCTACTTACATATGTACATATGTAGTACATATATACATTTTTATCTATGCCTTAAAATGGATATGTAAGTATGATTATTTGAAATGAAGTGGCGCATATCAAATCGTTATCTAAAAAGAGATTTTAAGGTCTTTAAGTTTATAAAATTTCAACAAAGACCAACAGACTTCAAAATGTTCAATGTTATGGTCATATACCTGTATGGGTACATATGTATGTACATATATATATACAAAGACACAAAATATAATATATTTTGCTCATATCCCCAAAGATTTATTCATACTACCACCAACAAATTGTTGTCCCCACAGAAAAGGATTTTCCATCTTGTGTCTTTCATTTTTCTTTCTGCGAGACAATCGTTTGCATAAGGTCGCTGGGCTACTGGGCTGATACTCCATCTAATCCAAGCCTTACTCAAAGTTCTACTCTAAGACAATAAAATGAGTGAACTACGTTTTCAAAAAGGCCACCGAAACAGCAGCACTGCTCACATTATTTTCTGGTGGGTACTTTCAGATGGGGGTGTCCTCTGTGTATTCATGCGCATAACTGACTGACTGGCTTACGCGTATATACCTTTTGTGTAATTTATGTGCAGATTTTTGGCGCACCGGGTGACCCACATTTTAGTTTATAATAAAAATCACTGATATTAGGTAGTATTTTTATCTCTCACACAAACTTACCCACCCACGCATGAATTGATATTCGTTTCTATGTGAGCCTCCTCTTCATGTTGGTCGCCGTGCCGTGGCGAAGGGGCTTAAGTGTCGTACTGGTGTCTCTCTGGTAGGGATTCCAATACGGGACGAACTAAGAGGAAGGCTTCACTCCTCCCACAGCTTCGGGTTGGTGTGCTCTGAGAGTTCACCACGCCCGCTGTTGCGGGGGAAGTGGAGATAGCCGCACCAACACCACCCTAAGCCAAGGTGTTGAGGTACCCGTGCCGAGGGCTGAATGATCAGCGGGTGGCTATTGCATAGCTGATCGCTTACGGTCCCCTCCGACGCCCGGGCGAGGTCGGTTGTATAAGTGCCTTACCCCGGTATACTGGCTCTGCCGGGGCGGACGAACCCTTTCCAGCACAACTCGTGGGAATCAAATGGACGCAAAAAAATTAATAAAAAATGATGAGAAGGGATGTGGGGAAGAGGAGAGCGTTCTGGGAACGCTTTCGGAGGACGAACTCCTGGCTAGTAGCCAGGGGAGCGTCAGCACAAGGGAGGACAGGGGTACCAGCCATAGTACCCCGGTCATCCCAAGCCAAAGAATAACCATGGAAGGGGAGGGCAAGGGTACCAGCCATAGTACCCTTCACCCTAGTTCACTCAACAGAAATGGAAGTGCACCAGCCAAAGTGGCTTCCAAAAAATCTAAAAAATCTTCAGGTACTTTGGAGCGGGCCAAGTACCACAGGGCTGTCTTCATTCTGAAGAAGATAAAACGGAATGAGGAAGCTGGCGAGGTCCACGAGCGAGACGCAGAGGACAGGGTATGGTGCGAGGCCGTAGTCAGGGACTACGAGAGCAGCCATGCCAATAAGCCAGCAGCCGCCCAGCCACAGCAACAGCCACCTAAAGCCAGGAAATCGGCAAAGCGCAACCGATCGCACGAAGCGAACGAGCGCGATGTTAAGAAGGGCAAATTCGGCCAACAGAGCGAAGGCCCTTCCACTAGTGCTGCAGCATCGGCCAGGAACACCTATAGTGATGTGGTCAGGGATCACCTCCAGGTTGCACTGGTCGATGCTGGGGGGGCTAGTGGGAGGCAAGTACTGGCGGTTTGGAGCTCCATAGAGGGACGGCTGTCTGAGATGGTCGTTGAGCACCTCATGGAGAACCAAACTCCAGTACCAGTCTTTAACTGTGAAGAGATTTGCAGAGGCTGTCGGGTCATCAAATGCGCGGACGGTTTCTCAAGGGAGTTCTTGGAGAGGTGCGTTGCTAAGATAAGCAACGCATTTGATGGTCTTAATCTTAAGATCATCATGGCTTCGGAGATCCCCAGGAGACCCCGGGCACGTATTTGGTTACCCAAAATGAAGCTGGATGAGGGGAGAATCATCCAGTGTCTCAAAATACAGAACCCAGGTGTCCCGATGGATGACTGGGTCGTCCTGAAAATCGAGGAACCACAGAGGAACAGCCAGCCCGCGCTACTGCTGATCTCCAACGAGTCCCTGGGGGCACTTGAGGAGAGGGGGAACAAACTAAAGTTCGGCGTCAGGAACGCCAAACTAAAGATCTTCCCAGCAGCAGTCGCGCCTGACAACAATTTGGAAGAGGTTGACGATGCCAACAAACTCCTGGAGGAGCTCCGTTTGGCAGGCCCAACAGATGATGGTGCTCCGTCAACCGCCACCAAAACTGCAGGTGTGCCCCCCCGATCCGATGATTAGGGTGGCACAAATTAACCTGCAGCATTCTAAAATCGCCTCGGATAACCTTTTAGTCCTCCTAAGGGAGGAGGACATCGATATATGCCTGGTGCAGGAACCCTGGGTGTGGCGCTCCAAGGTCAGGGGCCTCAACACCAGGGACTTCAATCTTTTCTACACACTTGGAGAAGGTAAACCGAGGGCTTGCATCCTAGTTAGGGATACTATTAATGCTTTCTTTTTACCTAATTTCAGCACTTTTGATCTAACGGTGGTCAGGATTGAGTCACGAGGCGGACGTAGTTTAACGATCGCCTCGGCGTATATGGCTCATGATCGGCCGGCACCTCCAGCGGAAGTACAACTGTTGATCGACGAGAACAAGGAAGCGACTCTTTTGTGCTGCGACGCCAACGCCAGACACACGATGTGGGGCAGCAGCGAGACAAACGAACGAGGTGAGTCTCTCTTTGATTTCTTATTAGCCAATAACTTAGACATATGTAATACGGGCAGCTCTCCTACCTTTGCTTTTCCAAGTTCAGAGAACTTCGCGGGGTGGGAAGAAGTCCTTGATATAACCTTGAAATCTAACTCCCAGGAACTTGTAGTAAGGAATTGGGAGGTGTCCAAGCGTCTATCTCTATCTGACCATAAAATTATTATCTTTGGTGTAGAATGGGAAAGGGAGATAAGAAAACCTTATAGAAACCCGAAGCGAACTTCGTGGGGTTTATTTGACAAGATAGTCAGCAATAGGCTCAGTAGGAATAAAAAATCCATACAATCGAGCGACTGTCTGGATGACCGAGTTCGGTCTCTAGAGAAAAGCTTTCAGGTAGCCTACAAAGTTGCCTGTCCAATATCTAGAAGCAAAAAGACCTTCCCACCGTGGTGGGATGAGAACCTTGGCGACCTAAGGTCGAATCTCAGAAGGGTCTTCAATGACTGCTACTCAAGTAAGAACTTTCAGGAGTATAGGATCTGCCTGAGAGAGTATAAAAAAGCTGTAAGAACAGCAAAGACGAAATCATGGCAGGATCACTGCGAGTCTATCGAGTCCACGAAGGACACGGCAAGGCTCGGGAGGATCCTCGCCAGGAGCCACACAAACAAGACCTTTGTTAAACGCGCTGATGGGACATGGGCAGGGTCATCAGCGGAAACCCTTGACATCCTAATAGGAGCCCACTTTCCGGATGGTTCTGGAGAGTTGGAGCAAAGACGGGAGGTGGCGCCGCTGGAACCACCGACCTCTCTGATAGACAAAATATTGGCAGAAGACAAAATTGCCTGGGCAATTAACAGCTTCTCACCTTATAAATCAGCGGGGGTAGATGGTATACTTCCCATTATGCTGCAGAAGACTCAGGCATCTTTGGTTAAGGAACTGAAGGAGATCTTTGCAGCATGCATCATTCATAACCACATACCCTCAACGTGGAAAGAAACAAGGGTTGTATTCATTCCCAAATCTGGCAGAAGAGGGCATGAGGTGGCCAAGGACTTTCGGCCTATAAGCCTCACATCTTTTGTACTAAAAACTTTCGAAAGATTATTAGACATCCATATAAGAGAGCTTCTTCAGGAAACCCCCTTCTCGGATGCGCAGCACGCGTATCTCAGGGGGAAATCCACAGAGACCGCGCTACACGAGGTGGTGCGAACAGTCGAGAAGTCACTTTTATACAAAGAATTTACTCTGGCCGCGTTTGTTGATGTGGAGGGCGCCTTTAACAACGTGAGAGCCGATGCGATATCAGCTGCACTCGTAAGGGTAGGGGTGGAAGAGCCAATAAGGAATTGGATCACGTCCCTACTCCTTAACCGAGAAATATCAGCCGAGCTAGGAGGGGCAAAAGTTAGGAAGCAGATATGTAGAGGCACACCGCAGGGCGGAGTGCTCTCACCTCTGCTATGGCTCCTCACTATGAACGATATACTGATACAACTCACCACAAGTGGGGCAAAAATCGTGGCGTATGCCGACGACGTGGCGATCCTAGTCTCGGGTCCCTTCCCTTCCGTGATGAGCGAGATCATGGAAAGAACGTTGGCAAGGCTAAGTAGGTGGGCACAGGATTGTGGCCTCAGGCTGAATCCGGAGAAGACGGATTTACTACTCTTCACGAGGAAGTACAAGCCGCCTACTTTCAAATTACCAAAATTAAATGGCCAGCGGCTATCCCTATCTGCTAGCACTAAGTATCTGGGGCTCATAATTGACTGTAAGCTGAACTGGAAGGCGTGCATTGAGGAGCGGGTGCGGAAGGCCTGTGTCGCTTTCTACGCCTGCAAATCAATGTTTGGTAAAAAATGGGGCCTCCGGCCGCGGATGGTGCTTTGGTTGTACGAGGCGGTGGTGCGGCCAGTGCTGACCTATGGATCTGTAGTATGGTGGGAAGCTCTTCGAAAGAACTACAACGTCATCAGCCTATAAAAGGTCCAGCGGGCGGCATGTGTTAGTGCCACCGGAGCCTTGCGCACTTGTCCCACCGCGGCCTTAGATCCGATTTTGAACCTTCTTCCAATAGACTTACACATACTGTGTACATCGGCGCAAACCGCACTCAGACTCAGGGAGTCTGGGTGCTGGAAGGATAGTCAGCAGGGTCACAGTAGCATTCTTAACCATCTTCCAACTGGCACTATTAATGCCAGAACCGACTTCTATCCTCACAGACTGGCGTTTGAGAGCAGGAATATTACCTCAATTCCAAGTAGGAATGACTGGAAAAGGGGCAGGGTCGAAGTTGATAGCGGCATCCAAATCTACACCGACGGGTCCAAGATGGATTCGGGTGTGGGGGCCGGCGTCTTCTCGGAGTCCCTAGACATTGCCGTATCATTCAGTCTCCCATCGCATTGCAGTGTGTTTCAAGCGGAGGTTCTTGCGATCTTGCAGGCCGTCAGATCACTCAGGGACCTGAACACAACTGGGAAAGTCACTATCTTTACAGACAGTCAAGCAGCAATAAAGGCAATAGCAGCACCACACACAAGTTCGAACGTGGTGCATGCATGTAAGCAAATCTTGGCTACACTAACTAACCTTGAGCTATCCATTACCTGGGTTCCGGGTCATAGAGGTATCGAAGGTAATGAGAAAGCCGATGAGCTGGCGCGCAGTGGCTCATCGGACCAAAATGAATCAGCTATTGATATAGATATAGGGGTACCCTTAGCAGTAGGCAAGGGAAACATCCAAAAATATTACCGGAACAAAGCACAATTGAGATGGAGAAACACCACTAGTTGCGCAATATCAAGATCCACCTGTCCAGACTATAGCGGAAAGAGGACAAGGAGTCTTCTAAGCAGGTCAAGAGTTAGCACCCACAAACTCATAGCAGTACTCACAGGTCACTGGGCGATAGGCACGCACGCGGAAAAAATGGGGATTCCGCACCATGATTACTGCAGGAGCTGCGAAGACAGCGATACCAAAGAGACCGTTGAGCATTTCCTGTGTGGGTGCCCGGCTCTAGCCGGTAGGCGAATGAAATCCTTTGGGAGCCCCTTCTTGGAGAACTTGGATCGCATATCCGAGATAGGGATTTCAAACATCCTCGAGTTTATCAACAACTCTGGTTGGTTGTAACAGATATCCATATTATATAAGTAGGTTTCAACGAGTTTTTTATGGCATCAAAACGGCTTCTATAAGCTACTTGGGCGACCTGCGTCGCAGCCATTCTACCTACCTACCTACCTATGTGAGCCTGAAATATTTGCTTTTATAGAGCTTTTGCGATTTCAAATTTTTTTGTTTAGAATTTTCGTCTATGATTCATGGTACAGCTGTATTTTAAAAATAATACTTTGTTGGTACCTTTATGCATCTTTTTAATATCTCACATTGACATTAGTTAGGATACTTAATGCTTGCGATTCGAATACACATACTTATGGATTTAATGTACTAATATACTCAGAAAGAATTTTGAAGCTTTCTATAGATTTACTTTCTAAAAACGCCAAGTTACTTTTTTCGCTCGATGGAAATCACCGACATCATCAGTTATGGTGCGGAGTGTTCCAGAGTTTTTTATGTCCAGCCTTCTACAGAAATTTTTCACACAGATACTGTCTGTGACAATTTATATGGCATATACATATGTATGTATGTATGTATGTATGGGTTTGAGCAACAAACCATCTCCAACAAACCACTTCATTTCAATACATTTTTTAAACATTTTCAATAGCATCCTAAATTGGTGCTCTGACTGTGGGATGGTGTTAGCAAACTGCATAATGAGAAAATAAATTGTTGTAGAATCATCACTTCTAATTCTAACACAACATTATTGCTTTTTCAATGCAACACAAAGCAAATAGCGCCTTGTAAGCTATTTGACATACGTTTTCTTCTGTATTTCTTAGCCGAGTTTACACGCTGCAGTAGCTAACTTAGAAAAATACCACTTAATAATTGCAGTTGAATTTCTAACATATGTTGGTTTGCCATCAACAGCAATAGCAAAGGCAGGAACAGCTGTTAAATGCAAGGTTGGCCTTTATCTCGCACTCAGTTACTCGTACTTCGGAATTTGCTTGAATGACTGGCTGACTAAGTAAAACTTTTTAATTGACTTCTTGCTGAGGAGTAATAAAAGAGCTAACGTAACGCTTAAGGGAACTAAACACATACACACACATTGGTAGGTACACAGATACCCCACAGTCAGCAGTATTGCATTCTATGTCATCAACTAGAATTTTTTTAAATTAAATAGCATTTCATTATATAGGGGAGCAATCGTTTGTCATTTTTGTTTTCAAAGCCAATCAAGAAAATTAGTTGAATCAGATCATGTAATTGCACGAATTTTAGCAAATAACCTTTTTTGTAGCTCAAGTAGACACGGCTGGCAGTGACTACAGGGTACGGATCCGAAGCAGCCAGGTTCCCAAGAAATCGCTTAACAGCAGTGGCCTCGACAACGTAGAAGAGTGAATTAGGAAATAAGACCGAACTCCGACTAGCTGGAATGTCTTTGCCAACTAGTATTCAATTAGAATACGAGTAGGTTTGACCGCAGAGTGAAATGTATGATTGTATAATTTCCGTGAGCTGCAACCGCAACCTTAGTCGTCTTTGTTAGTGCACTGCAGCTTGTAGCCCCTAAAAAATTCGGTCAGTATTATCTGGCATGTCTTCTCCTTCACCTTGTGTTGCTGTAGTCATGTGTTAAGCTAATTTCATGAATAAGGCTGAGAGGTCATGTGATGCACTGCGTACATGAGGTAATCTTAAAAGACATTAAGAAACTTATTATGAGATTCACTGTAACATATCAAGTGGGTCAGACTAACATCTTTATACGGTTTATTGCCCAATTAAGACGGCAGTGCTACCGCTGGTTCATCATTTCTTATCTTAGTTCATACGATTTTCTGCGGGGAATGAAAGCTCTGAAACAAGCGTATGACCCGCTCACATACATATGTCTTCCCCTTCCTTACCCCTCATACACATACACTTAGAGTAGCTATGTATTGCCGTTTACAAGTTTTTGCGGTTATCATTTTGTAATATAACCTAAAGTGTTTGTTTGAGTATGTGTTAGTGCACATGGTGCATCCATAGCTGCCAAAACAGTAGCATTTACCTATTTCCTACATTTACAATACAACATACATACATACATACATATTTTGTTGCTATTTTTCTAAGAACGCTTTTTTCCTTGCCGGTATGTATGCTCATATGTAGTTTACTTTTTCTTTTCACTTCCTTACATACTTACTTTGTTGTTTGCGCATAACTTACGTTATAACTTTCCGCTTACCTTAACTTAACCTTACCTCATCGTTGTTACGGTAACGCACAGGCGCCGCACAATCTTCCAAAAGTATGTACAGCCACAGACCGGTGGCATCTTGCACGTTCGACATGAACTTTTACGCGTGGAGAAAGGAAAGGTGGATGCATACAAAAATGTTTCGTGTCATATTTCTAACTTCTTTGTATACCCGGTTGCGCTTTTTAACATGCAAAATCATAAAATTGAAGCTGCCTAACGGTAAAAAGAAATAAGAACTTGTCCGATATGAAACGTTAAAAAAATTGGCCTGGCGTCATGTCTCCTCACCTGCACTTTCAACTACCTCCGAGAGATATGTTTCGCATGGCAAAACACTTTCTGTTAAAGAATTCGTACACCTACGGATATATCCAAATAACCATAGCGTTGCCAATTTTCATTTTACCTTATAATGATACTTTATAAATTGCTACACAAATCGTTATATCCACAACAGTGGTTTTCTTTAAAAACTTTTAAAATTGCTTTGGCTTGAACCGAACTAAGACTTTTTTGTTGTCACTGGATTTTTATTTTCGCGCATATTTGTTGCCTAAAGTTTAAATAGTTACGGATGCTTTGTGCACTAGTGGCAGAAATCGTTTGACTACTAACGTGATCTAATCCTTTATTGGTGCTAAAAGGGCAATAAAAAGGCTTAACCCCGTGCAGAGAGACAGTCTACTTTATATTTGTTGATAACCAGAACCCTGTATATTTTCAAAGAAACTGGAGACCATACTATTTCGAGACTAATATCGGATGAATTTCAATACCGGCTGGTCTTAAAACTTTTTGGAAGGTATATTGAAGATTGTTAGATTTATGTTCACGCAATTCGGCTCTATGTATGCACATATAAGTAAGTACTTTATAATGTCTCGGCACATTTTGTGTAAGTTATTTTAGAAATTCTGTAAAATTCTTTACTTAATGGTAATATTTGGTATTGCAACTGCTGTTGCTATTGTAGTTGTTGTTGCTAACATAGTGGTAGCTATGCAGATTTTCTTGGCAAAACTTTCGTGTCTTGCACCATACATCTTACCGGTAGTTTTTGAAATATTATTATTCCAAGAAACTTTTCCTGCTGCACAGCTTTAGCTTGAGTATATGGCAGCATTAAATTCGTAGTTAGAATAAAATAGGTCACAAATTCTTATGCAAAGAAAAACTTGATCAATTAGAAATGTGTAAGTGAGTATTTATTTTTAATATAATGTTTAATATTTATATTCAATTCTACTTTATTTATATTAAAATTTTACTATGATTTGGAAAGCAAATATTCAATAATTTTATTTATTTAATAGAAATCGAAAAGTAATGGATGGGATGGGGCTTGCACTTAAATTCCTTTTTAATAAAATAGTCATTTCAGTTTGGCTGTACTTTCCATAGGGTAACTATAAATCCAACAGGCAAATCTTGGTTCCAAACAGTATATTTAACTTAGTAAAACATCTTACAAAAGGAGTAGATACATTCGTTATAAGATTATATGTAGGAACATATATTTTGGACAGAAAGGGGTATAAATGCAGAATAGCTCCAACTCCCAAATTTAAAAAAAAATGGTGAGGATTGGTAGATATCATTGAGATGAGTATAAATATATAAATTTTTTTTGGTGCAAACAACAACAACAAGAGTTATTAAGGGTCAAAGTTTATTTAAAGCCTGTGGTAGTAGTGGTCCAAAAGGGGAAAGTGGGGTATCAAAAGACGCGTATTGACGAGTAGATTAAGAATCCGAAAGCGGAAATTAAAAATTTTATTTCTCTGAAGAGATATTTGCAATCAAAGTTGCTAGTTTTCATGTGGTTGTTGTAATATTATTAGGCTGTACATGAAAACGCGCGATTCTTCTCTCGAATAAGCCCTTTTACGCAGAACGGGGCACATCTCACTTAGTGCCCTTTTTACACGCAACTTCAGAAAGGTGTTCTGCACAAAAATACCATGGATCCCTCCCATAGAGTCGGAACGGTGGCATGTTGCCACCGTTCAGGGCAACCACCCGGAGTTGGAATGGCGTAGCCCAGGGTTATTTTTTGAAGCGCGGCCGAAGGCCGCCTACGCGGAAAGGTGTTCTGCACATAAAAAACATGGATCGGGCCCCTAAATCATTATTTGACTCGAAGGCTGCCTATGCAGAAGGACTTTGAATGGTGTATACCAGTTTTCGCACATACGCGGTTTCGCACCGGTTTTGATTGAACTAAGGATATTATATAGTATTTAAAATGAAAGCTTAAATTATTTCTCATGTTACTAAATTATCTTTACACATAGTTAATATAGCAACAAAATTAAAAAAAAATTAAGTTTTTTAAAAATTGGAGACATTTTTAAGAAAATTTTATTATTTTAGGAAATTCTTTGCAGTTACATATTTAAGACATATATCAAATAAAAGGTATTGTAATTACCTATCCAACGACGCCAATATTTTGGCAATCGGATTAGTACTTTAGGAGGAATTTAGATACAAAAAAGTTAGTTTTATGAACTTTGACCTTGAATAACTTTTGTTGTTGTTGTTTGCACCAAAAAAGAAATACACCGTTATGTTCGTTATAAAAATACCTATCGATCCCAATATTTTTTTTTTTTTTTAGAGAGTTGGAGCTATTCTGCATTTGTTCCCAGAAAGGCAACCCGAACGATACATTGTAGTTTAACATAGAAGGTTTTACATTTTATGAAAATATAAAGTTTTTTTTAATTTTTACAAGGAGAAACCTTTGTAATATTTTTCAGTTAATAAAGTATTTTTAAAACCAAACAGATATTAATTTATCGACACATGTATGTATTTATCAAAACTTAACTTCTCGCTGTACCTGCCCACATTCCTTTAACTTGGACTTTCTCAAATTTTCATGTAGAAAACATATGGACACCACGAGTTTTCAATAAATTCCCTGACTTCAGAAGCTTTAATTAAAATTAATACCAAACCCGATTGTCGGTTTTTTTTTTATTTTAGAACGGTGCAAGTGTTGCTTTAAAGTTACATTAACAAATGGTAAAGTTTGCAATCAAAGTTTGTAATTAAAATCAGCAATTTAAGTAATGGTTTTTACTAGTTGTTGACTAAGTCCTTGGTTGCTTCCGTTTGAGTTCCCTAACTTTGAGATTAGCTTGCTATATGTACATACATATATACATATATGCATATCTTTATATTACTTTTAGCTTTTTGTTTTCGTATTAGCCGAGTTAGTAAACAGTGGTTTTAGTAATTCCAACTCTTGTCTGTGGTTCATCTGTAGTACATACATACGAAATAACGTTAGTTTATTTATGCGTGAATATGTATGTATCTAAAGTTGTCAGCACTGAGTCGTTAAAAAATGGCTTGCTTTGCTACATGTGTGTAAATTCAGGGGAAATTTGGCGGGTAAATCTGTAAGGTGCTTAACCGATGATCTCGAAACTTTGTAAGCACAATCTTGGAGGTATTAGAACTAAGCCACTTATTTTTCAGGAAATGAAACAGGGAACGAGCTGTTAAAGAAAATGTAAGACGCCATTGGCATTTTGCTGAGCCTTTTCTCTATAATATTATTTAAATTTTTTTCGACAAGTGGACCTAGAGGTATGGGATAGGATTCCACTCTTATTATAGCCTCCCAGCCATGCTATAAAAATTAAGTTTCAAGATGAAGACAAAATTATCGAACAGAAAATGATCCGGATTATAGCTGGCATAAACACATTCCCGAGAATAAGTTGGAAGATTGTTTCAGGATTCAAAAATTAAGTTTCCCAAACAATTTCTTCACCCTTCTAAGTTAAACTATTGGAATTTCTGGATCTGATTTTAGAATCACTTGCAACCCTTTAAAAATGTTCAGCGGTGCCGTATGTAAGATGTATCGGAGCTTAGTATGTCTGCCTGCGTTATGTTTTCGTGCTCACATTCGAGGAGCTTTTAAAGCTAGCCATCTATTTATACATATTAAAGAGTACACATCTCCCCCGAACTGATATCATTTTCGTACATTTTCATATGCAAAATATCTTTATATTTCTGTTTTGGGTAATTGGCTGTATATTGTACCCTTTCAACGAAAATTCTATTTAAAACCCCCTCCTCCTCTGTCCTAACGCTTAACATCAGCTTTGTAATCTCCAAAGAGCACAAGTCTGTTTTCCCCAAATTGATTGAAAATCAGCTTCTTCACTTACGTGTATCCCTTTTTCTGAGCATCGTTTCTGTCAGAGCTTGCTATTTTTGATTTTTTAATTTTGGCAAACGATTGGCAATCGAACTGCTAGACCGCTTTCTCACACACGCACGTACAAATTGACAACATTGTTTCTCTGTTCCGGCAATTACAGAGTCTACTAATTTATATCCTTAACACAAAAACAGCGTAAGCATGTGTAGAGCTCAGCAGTGGAATGCAATTCGTTTATCCTTTTGTTGCTGCATGAAAAACACAATTCCAAACAAACGGCCAAACTCAAACTGTTTACATATGTCTCTCTCATACTTTGGTTACTTTGAAAATCCGAGTGGAACATGAATTGCCACTGCGATAAGAAATGTTTTGTTACAAGCAGCCATCCGCCGGGGTTTCTGGATTTTTGTTACCAATCCAAAGCAAGCTTCCACTTGCCTAGTCTTGTTTATTGCGTTGATTGCAAATTCATGTTATTGGCTAATACTGATGGGATCACATTTGCTTTGTTCGCAAGTGGTTACACACTAAGTAGCATATGTATGTGTGTGATGTTGTGTGTGTGAAGGCATTTCAAAATTGAAAATCGAGTTTTTGCCTAAAAATGCGTCACTTGATCGAAATAGCTGATATTGGCAGTAGGTGAGGGAAGAAGGAGAGTAACGCACAACTAGAACAAAAGAGATCTAACTCTAAAAATTATTGCTACTGAAACTACACCAAAACTCGATAATGTATAAGAGTAAATCTAAGACTTACCAATTCTAACTCAGTTATTAAATAGCTCATTTGAATAATTTCATAATATCAGGTACAAACTACAAAAACAAAATCACTTGTGTTCGTGTTTTCTACTCATCATTTGTAATATCCATCGCTCTTTTCTTTTTTAGCTCTTTCACCTTAGTCACCCTCAGCCATGCTCGATAACCTAATTTCCTATGTTTTGCTTAAAAACTTTAATTTATATGGCTTACACATTCATTCACATGTTTATTGTTAATTCCCCCAAGAGATTTCTTTTTGCCACTCCTTTTTTGGGCCACTTAAAAAATTACCCATTGCTGCAATACATAAATCAGCTAACCGCATTACAACTGAAAGTGGCTTTTAACTCGTAAACTGTCTCCTGCATTGTGCAAATGCAATCCCAGAAAACGAAAACAAAAATGCACCGAAAACAAATACGAAAGCACTTATCAAGCTGTTGGATCCCCCTTGCTCTTATTCGCATTCATTCGAAAGCGGTTTTTTTTTTGGCTTAGCATTGTTAGAACAACTTTGTAACAACTCCAACATGGTCAGCACAATCGAAAGCACTCGTAGACATGTACGCTAGTGTGTATGTTCAAATGAGGTACAACTAACCAAGAAAGGTTGAACCCAGAAAATACATACAAACAAGTGTGAATTATGCTTTCAAATGTTTGGAAAACAAAAAACAAGCATCAATTGCAAAAACACGAGACCATCTTTTAACCCCAACAAAGCGTACCTGAAGTAGCACTTTTGCTTAGATAACGGCACGTGAAAGTGGCTCATGCTTTTTGCATGCCCTATCCAAAAAAAATGTTCAGCTTAGTTCGAGCTGAGCAAATAAGGACTTAGCTTAGTAAAAAGCTCAACATTCTAAACACACACAGGATGAGCTGTAGGATGTGCAACCATAGTGAAGTGACTTCTAGACCAATGTTATGCTAATGGGAAAAGAAGCTATGGTCCAGACGGTTCTCCTATAGGCACGCCAGGACGGGGCTGAAAGACCACATGTTTTCCCATAGGACACAGTTATCGCTAAGAAATTATTCCAGCCCATTAAGTTCCAATAAATAAAGATGAAATCATAAGAGAGGATAACTTAGGTAAATTGCAAATATCATAGCGCCTCTGCCTGGTCCTAAGCATTTGAAATCACTTACACAATTTTTTGCTGGTATAGCAGTACCTACACATGCCCCCATGCAATCACACATATACACTGCTTTACATTTCTATTTACTAATAATATTGTTATTGTTCTTTTGCCGATACCTTTCCTGCTGGTGGCGTTCGTTGTGACCAATGGCCAGATATCGTTGTGAAGTAGCATATGTCAAGCGTTCGTTGTGACAAAAAAAAGCAAAATCAGAATGAAAGTAGACAACACAAGTTGCTATAATAAAGCGAAAACACGATAGCTTGGCACAAGCAGAGTAAAGAAATGTGAGGAGCGTACACAAAATGTTTGCCCTTATCGAAATCACCTTATATTCGAATTTTTTTTGTCGGTTTTTGTCTTTGCTAGCCCTCGGATGCGTTGCGTATTTGGTTATATGCAAATCTGATGGTCACCCAGCAAACAAATTTGTTTGATATCAGATTGAGACTTGTTTAGTACCAAATGCTTTCCTCACACCTGCAACATCAGTTCTAACTAACGTACTAATAGTGTTCTCAACTTAAAAGGCACTTTTTTCTCAGTTTTAAACTTGACAATTTTCGCATTCTTAATTTGATCTCAAGAAATTTTCCGAATCAGACTCAAATATAATATTTGTATAATACAAAATACTTGACATAAATTTTACCTATTTTCAGTGAACATGAAGCTTGGATATCATTATATGAATCTGTCAGCTTTTTACAATTGTTGGGTAAATTATTAACTATTTCAAATCTGGCATTGTGAATCTGGGGCTGTGAATTTATTTGATTTAATTATGCAAATAACAAAAAGTGCTGCTAAAAACCTTTAAAAGTCATATTTTGCTTACTGGGTAGATACATATGTGTTAGCTTTATTAAATGTGTGCTTGGCATCTTTCGTGTTTCCTTAATTTTGAAAATGTTTGGTATTCAACCATTGTTCCAACGATTTATTTTCGTTTTTATTTGGCTTTGGAAATACTATGGTGGAAGGCCGGCCACCTATTCCATTTATATACTTCCTCCTTGACTGCAGAGCTCCACGTATTGCTACTAGTATCTGATATTATTGGTGTTCATTTGTTGATTTTCTTTTGTGAACAAAAATATACCAGATTTACCTTTTTTGTTCCTACTTTTTTGTAATAAATCTTCCCTTTATGTGCTTTGTTTTTTGTTGCTATTTTTTGTGCTTTTCTGTCGGATTTCATTTTTAATCTTTTGCACCTCTAGAGAGTTTTTATCTTGACGCCCATTATTATTACTTTTGAAAAAAAAATAATCCGAAATCCTTTATTGTGATTTGTATGAATGCGAATGTATTGGAGCTAAACTTGTAAAATTTAATGAATGATATGAAGGTATGATTGTTACAGAGGGGAAGTGTGTCAAGTGTTAAAGACACATTTTGATACCAAAAATCATTTACTCCCGATTTTCACCCAGCCAGATATTCTAACGGATTCTGTGAAGTATTTCACATCAGCCGAGACTACGTTTCTTACAGAACTGCGGTAAAGCACTAGCACTTAAATTAAATTAAAAATGTAAAAAAGGAAAAAACAACACTTTTAATCACATAACTGGGGGTGATAAGTTTTATCAACAGTTTTTACCACAAGAGTCTCACATTTTATTATGCTCAAACAGCCGCCAACACCTGTTGCACCTATTCTTGACTTAATTTACCTTAATAATTAACAGCTAATCCTAATAACTCATAAAGAATATAATAACATTGTCATTGTTCCTATGTAAACTAAGCTCTCTATGACAGGGTGACAGACTGCGCCAAAGTGCGCAACTAGCTAAACCACATAAATAAGTGAGGTTCACACACACACAACTAATTTTACGCAGTTGACTGCAGCAAGAACTCACTGCTACACCAAATGAGAAAAAACCCACGTTAAAATATATTTAGAACTGAAATAAATAAACTTAGTTTGTTCTGTAATATTGGCAGGATTTTTTAACGTCTACTTTGGAGCTGCCTGCAACTATTTCTATGTGATTTATTACTAAAGCGACTCCCCTCGCTTAAGCACAGGATGTAAAATGTGTGTGTAGTCTTATCTGAGCCCATGGGCTAAGCGAAGAGCGATACTGAACAAAATACATACATACCCAACACTGTCCCTATCTTCCGCAATTAAATGCAACTTTGTCTTCTTCCATAAAGCAGATGACCTAGTATGATGAGTGCGATTTCCATGCTGACGGCAGTAAAGGCGTATCTAAGCAAGGGAGATGTGCGAGACTTTCGCGTAATTCATTGGATTAGCAAAATTAAATTCTCTTGTCAGCGGCATTGACAGCGAGTCAAAAGAATCAACAAGTATGCTGCCATGAATTTGAAAAAAGGAAGAGAAAGACAGAAGGAAAGAGCAAAAGTTAGATATAATATAGGGAGGGAAATAATTGATGCTAATTGGATTATATTAATAATGCATAAACAAGAAAGATATTGGAAAACGAGAATATGACAGAATGAGGGACATTGAAAAGCAATAACAAAAATCTGGGTAGTTAATTAGGATTGAGGAAAAATTATAAAAATCAAAAAATTGTCTGGCTGCTTCATAAATGCGCTCGACTCCCATACTTGTATCTTACTTGAAGTGTTACTACATTCAAATAAATTATTTACTGTCAATTTGTGTTTCCATTTGGAATCAATACCTTTGATTTATTAAATTTCTACGAAATATCCAAAACCCAAAAACCAAAGTGTAAACATCAGTAAATGGAAAAAGAGCCAAACTGAACGTGAACATGTATGTAAATAGTTGGTCAGTTATATCACACAGTTGCACAAACAACCAACATACCGACTACAGACGGCCACACCGCCAGTCGAATAACCAGTTAGGGTTGGTAGAACTCGACTGGCCAATCGGCAAATGCGTCCGATATAAATCATTAAAACTTAATGCATCCCAATGGACTAATAAAACATGACCGCAAATTATTTTATGCAATCTGTAAGTGTGCGCACGCCACAGCCCTGTAACGCTTATACATTCTTGCATACGACTTACATACGGATGTGTTGGCGCTGTTGCCAAAAAGTAACTCATTTAAATGGATTGGGAGTGTTAATGGCTAAGAAATGAGCACTTGAGTAAGACATGGCGCGAATAATAGGGCAGCCCACTTATACATACATGGCATTTTTGTTATATTTGCATACTAGCCGAACTCCTGATTTTGAAAGGATTTGAAACTTTAAATTATGTAAAAAAATTTGAAAATTTAATGAAAACGAGGAGACTTCAATAGTTTCGCAGCTCTACTTTTTATCCACAAGAATATACATAGTTAGCTCCTATCTTATCATTTATGATGCCGGTTTAATTGGTTCTTCGTTTTTGCCATGTTAGTCCAGCCTTCTGATATTCTGGCCGACGCATATTGTATAAAGGAACACTGTAGTATGCAAAATCTAAAATTTCGAGGGTTCAAACAAGTTTCCTCTATATGAAAAATATGCGAATGTGCACACATACATACACATTTGAAAATTATACGGGTAATCTAATTTTGCATCCACTTCTAATCGCATCAAAGCAAATATTTTTATTTCGGATGAATATTTTCATGATTTCATACAAAATTTAACTAAAAATCTTCCTGCCGGAATACAGACATTCGAACACAATGAACACTAAAGAATGTGAAAAAAAATAAGTTTGGTTTCAGACAGAAAATTATGGTTGTTAATTCTTCATTTCTTACGTCCAGGTCAAGATATTACTTATTATCAATACTTGACATACTTATTCTGCACATTTGTTTGAACTTGAAGTATTTATATCCTTTTTGAGTTATATGATTCTTATAAGCCCCGTAAGTAAAATATAGATACTGGAAATTTTTTTTATTTTACAACAATTTTTCCCCTACTGAATTAGTTGAAATGAATGCGTTGAGATGGTATTAAAAACCAAAAAAACACACATCTCTGAAACATATTTCTTGCTGTGTACAAGTTTTTATTCATTTCATTTATCAATGCTCATATGGAAAGAAGGTGGGATTACTTATACAAAGCTGTGTGCATATTACTCATGTTTATTTCTAAACATTTCTGTCCTTGACATTTAAGCAAAAATTTTTGATTTCGCTCACAAAAAAATTCCAAATGATATTCGAGTTAATGCGCATGAAGTGTGGATTATTTCAAAGGCAAATGTCAAAAAGTCAACGCATAAATGAAATAAAACCATAAAAATAAAAATAAAATGTGAGAACTTAAGAAAAGTTATGTACACAAATATCTACTTATAGAATGTGAAGAGTTTTGAAAAAATAAATAAAAAAATAAATAAAAAATCTCAAATTAACTAAAACTAAGAACTGGGTAAAATGGTAATAATAAAATTTTTGCTATCGCTTACTTTTATGATTTTCAATCCCATGTTTCGAAAAGGCACAGGAAGTGATCATAAGTGAGTTTTACTATTTTTATTGATAAAAGCAACACATGTTTCGCGGTCGCAATAATCTCATCAGACCCCATAAGCTTAAAGAGGTGTAGCGTAGTATTTTACATATTTGCTTTCAACGCCCATCCTTTTGTTCCATTTTTACCATGCTGTCAGCTGATTTGATAATTTCACTTAAAATAGTTTTTGTAATAGAAAATTGGTCGATGCCTGTGACATAAAGTGCAATCGGCGTGTGATCAGTTGCATTAGATTTCGTTAGTTAAGTATATGCAAATTTATATGTATACATTTTAAGCCATTTGCTTTGAGCCAAATATTTGAAAGGCATCAAAAACTGTTTAAGTATGAAGCGAAGGTATTTCAAAGAAACTTGCAGTTTGATAATATGCTTGGGGATGGCTGAGAGAAGCAAAGCTTTACACACGTTCAGAATTAGCAATTTTTCATAGGTCTTGGGAGTTCGCTTAAGATTAGATAGGAGAGTAGATATCAAAGCTTTGGCAATCAGTTTTTGCTTTCCTCTTTGCTACATGCTAACAAATAAATTGCATCACACTTAAGCGAGTAACTGCAAAAAGATTTGGATCTAACCCGCACTCAAACTTCTCAAACTTATTTATGTATTTAGCTAACAAATTTATTTCACTTACAACAAATTTCTTTTCGACAAAATGAATTGCACATGACGAGAGATAACAACAGCAGTGTTGCCAACAACTAAAAGAACCCACATTGAATATTCTTTTGGGGAATTCATAATTACTAAAATTACTTACTTAGAACTTAACGTGATTCCCCATATGCATTGCTAATCTTCTAATTTAACACACGCACACTACAACGCATCTATGTATGTATTTGTGAATGTATGTGTGTTGCATCTAACAATATTTATCTCGAAGAAATCTTCTAAGCTACAACTATTTTGTGTTCAGTGAATACAAGAAGGCTTATATTTCATATGTGTAAGTATATGTTCGAGTAAGAGTCGTATTCTTTTGAAACCCAGCTTTAGAGGAACAAGTGTAAAAGCACTGAAAAGACACTTCTGATGGAGGTAACATCAAGCTAATAACTAAAGTTAAGTTTACTGATACACTTAAACTTGATGCAGTTTTTTTTTGGTCAGTGCCCTAGAAGGATTTCAGGCAAAAGCAAAAGCACGCCAGGAAATCGGGAGTTGGTCAGTTGCTTCAAAAATTTAAATTTGCATCTAATAAGAGGTCGCTTTTGGTAAATAAATTTGGATTCTTTTGCAACTCAGTAACAAAAGGTTGCAGCTCTTATATTCTTACAATTACTTTGTATTTATGTTAGTATGTGTGTATGGATGTCAAACTCACTCGTGCTTCTCGAAGCAAAAGTTACTGCTTAATATAATTTCCCAGGACGATAGAAAGTACACAGACTAGATAAATGTGCAAGCACTTTTCAACACATCATCAAACTTACACACACACACGCACACACATACATATACACACTTATACTTCCTTACAAACACAATGGCGTTTGTAAATTCATTTGAAAATTAAATGAAAATGAAAGGCTACAGAACAACTTAAATAGATTTGCACAGACAAAGTAATAGTGTGAAATATGTTAGGGCATTAGTAAAGTAATTTGGGAAATATTTTAACAAGAAACCCTCTTATCTGCCTGTAATTCAAATGTCTTCTACTTTCCCAATCTCAATTTACTTAGAACAGATAATACCAAAATAAGAATTCGTTGAATAACTAACTGAAAGCTTGATTGGTTATTGGTTAAGAACCCTTAATACTTCTCAAATTTTGATTTACACAGTGCAGGAGGATCTACCCCACTTAGTAAAACCTACAAGAATCGGAACAACGGAAAATTTTATATCGGGCCATAAACTATTCAAATACGACCTCCTAGTAAAGAAAAAAAAAATTTGTTTCGGGCACCTCAAAAAGCTAAGCAAAGGAGGAAATCTGGAATTTTGTTTAACATTTTCACCAACCGCTCTCCCTACTTATGGATCACCATTTCATTAAGGAACTTTGAGGTAACTTCCCAGAACTCTTTCGATCAATTGTGCCGTTTTGTAAACACGATTTATCTCTTAATGGACATAGTTTTACATATAAATCCTGGAACTTAATGCAAAATCCATAACAACAACGGTTCTAAATACCGATTATTAACTTATTGTCCCCATATCCACAGTCCACTGTACTAGTTATGCTTAAAAAGATTAAGCGAAAAGTAAGTACACATTACAACTGTCGCAGCAGAGTCGCATTGTGGATCATGCCAACAGCAACATGCAAATGCGTTGAACAAAAACAAAAAGGCGCTGATATGTATATGAGTGGCCTATTCTCCATGCAGAATTGTTGCAAAAAAGTTGCAGGGAGTGAACAAACGAAGAGCTGTGATAATAAATATAAGACGACAAAACCGCTAAAGGAATTCCCAAATTACAGTTGTAAATTTTGCCATGAACAACTCGCAACATCGTGCAACGCCCACATAATTTTACAGTTTTGGGGCTGCGTGTACGAGTGTGAAGGCGCTGATGCGTTGGTTGTCAGTCCCTTGCTCGCAGGCTGGCAAACTGTAATAAGAATTAAAATATTTATTTGCAGAGAAAATTATTCGTAAGCGACATTCTTTTTATTCCGGCATTTCTGCTACCCACATGCGCTGTGTGCTGTGCGAATGATAACTGAATGTAAGCAACTATCAGCGATGTATCTACAACTGCGCCTGCGACTGCGACTGCGACTGCTGTTGACATGCAACAGAACGTGCCACAATTGTGAACATTTTCTACAGATTACTTACTTACTTTCTTTTTTCTTCTTCTCTTACTCGGAATACTTCGCAACCATTGCTATTACCATATTTCTGGCGGCTATTTGAGCATTGTTGTTGTAGTTGTTTTCTCAACAAAAGTAGGTTAATTTCTAGTGTAATCGCAACGCCTTGGGATGTGTTGCACAAACATTGGTAAATGCATACCGCTCTCTACCGCAACTTCACTCAACGGCTGCAGGGTAATGAATTCTTCACCGCTCTTCATACAAACATACATTCAACATCGCCTACATTAAGCTGCTGCCACATCGACAAGCAACATTTTTAGTTTTAATTTACGCGTGCGCTTAGTTGACGCTACAAAGAAGGCCAGAAACAAGGACGAACCGTTGCAAAAGTTACTAGACGAAAGCGCGCACGCCAAGCAACAAGGAAACGCATTGTTGTTGTATGAAACTATTGTAAACAGTGAATCGAATTGCAACTTGGAAACTTTTGTTGCACCAACAACACTTCGACAATGCGCTCGGACACTCATGTTCTTTGCATTCTGACTTGCAATTGTTGTTGCTTTCACTTTTGTTGTCATTTTCTTGCTGCTTGTGGCATTTTTCTGTTGTTATCTCTGATTGTCCGCTAGCCTTTTCGCTGGTCACAAGTGTCAGCGCGGGCAAAGTGCGGCAAGTGGCACTCATATTATAAATAGTTTTAATGATACTTACATACATACATACTTTTGTTGTTTGTGTGTTTTCTCGTACTGTTGTTATTGTAAATCTGATTTAGAGTGCCTGTGGGGCCCGCAAGTGGTTTTTATGCGAATGCTCTTTTATAGAAGTTGAGGAGCGGTGGAAACAATTTAGGGGCAGTGAGCAAGTTTCCACCCCCATATAGTTGTACAACCTGGCGCAAAGACAATTCAAACCTGTCAGAATTCTCTCTCTGTGCAGATTACACAGAATATTGGTCTTTGTCATCGAACAAAAGCAATTAGAAAGATAGAAGGCTATTAATGCAATCGAATCTACGATTGACGGTTGTTGAAGACTATAAATAGTTTTGCACTCTTACATCCAAATATTTGAAAATGACGTGCCCTCAGCCACTCACTGCTGATCTGTTGCATAGTTTTCCGATACACTGTTAATTCGCAACTTAGAAATTTAATTAAAGTAGTCATGCCAGGTGACTTTTTTCTTGCAGTCGGTTACATATAAAGAAAGTACAAATACCCTATCAATACTATATAAACGCAGAACTCTGGCATGGAAGTGCAAGTCCCTTCGTACACATCACTGAAGTGCTTTGCTGTCACAACAATATAAATTGCTCGAGGCAAACAATTAAGGACAAAATAAAGACAGTGGATCTCTGTTGGGATAGGTTTAGTTTGCACTTGTTGGCCTTTTTGTACAAAGTACAACTGAAGAGAGAGGCATAATCCTGAACTTATTCTTATTAATAATACTAAGCCCAAAAATACTAAGTAGAAATTTAATAATATAAACTCTCAACTGTCAGTTTTGTCCAAACTTATTTAAGGCTAATAAAAATTGCACCTCAGTGGGTGTTTGTACATACATTTATTTCTCCCAACTCTTACTTTCAACCGTTTGGATACACAAAAGGAATCAAAGTATCAGAGCGACTAGCTGATTACCTATAACGTAGTTTGAGAAACATATTTGTACATAAATGTCTATGATTGTGTAGTGCTTCCGGTGGATTGCCTATCATGTCGCTGTTGCTGGCAGTTTAGTATCAAAGGCGCCTTTATTGTGGCAATAATGTGAACTTGATGGCAAAGCACCATTATGACATTACGTTTTGGATTTGCATGATTTTACAATGGACTTGACTTACACAATAGGGATGTAAAACTTGTGAACCTTTGATCCTATGGGTGGGATATGTCACTGAAGTCAATAATATGTGATTTCCTTTATTTTGGTTGGTTTACTTACCAACTTAAATCCCGAGACTTATCCAACATTCCAATCCCAAGATTTCCAAACTCCCGAAATCGAAAAAATTGACATCCCTAGTACAGACATAAGTATATTCTGCATTTCCCTAAGTATAAATATGCGGACATATTGGATTTTGTTTTGTTAAGTTATTTTTAGTGTAATCCATCGTTGCTAAGCTCTGAAGAATTGTTATCGACTTTTACGTTTCAATATAATACAAAGAAAATAATATGGGTTGGGAGTCAAGGAAGTTTTGACAAAATGCAGTAAATCCTAAAAAATGTGCTAACAAGCATGCTGATATTCTTAGAACGTAGAATCGATTGATCGCTTTTGTCAGTATTTCTAGGAAGAAGGCTCGACCCCAGAGGTTGCTTAATCCAATTTTTCTCAAGTGAAATTCAGCTCGAATCATCTAAAAATCCAAAACTGTTATTGACCAGCTTTGTTTTCAAAATAGGAGCCACGGTTCACTAGCAGCTAAAATTAGGGGATAGTGAGGTAATGGGGAAAAGAGCACCGCCCAAGTAAAATATATTTTTCACTCATCTTTTGGCTCTTAACATTTTTGAAATTGTTAAATGTTAGCAAACCATTTTAGATTGCTCTTTGGCATATTCGATTCCTCCATTTCTAAGCGAGAGTTTGATTACATTCGGCACTTGGCACAAATTGCTGTGAGCTACCATCATTTCGCGATAATATTACTGTGCACTTTGCGATTGGAGTACTCGCAATATCCAAAGTATATTTCTCTGAGAACGAAAAAGCATCCAATAAGAAGGAATTACACATTAGATAGGAGGAAGCTTATCACAATCCATATTTTAATCGCATATTAGAGAACCAATTCCTTCAACGTGCCTGTAAAAAGTGAGCGACTAACGCCTAAGCAGAGTGGACAGCGATTAGTCTCTTTTGTTGGCTATGACTGTACTTTATTATACCTCTGTGTGTGTGGTTCGGAGAAAGTAATTTATCAATTAAAAGGGAATCAATTATCTATAACACGATCGTGCAAAATTGGCCAGTTCAGATCTTTTAAATGAGATGAAGTCTTAAATAGGAGCAGGTGTAGTCCCAAATCATAAGCGCCCTTTGCTTTGATAAAAGAAATCTATTTATCTCATGTACACATACTTACTCTTGTCTGCATGTAATCAAGTTGAAATGCACTGCCTTGTGAACCATCGCTTATTACCAACAAATGGCCGTTGCATTGGAATTGACTTTCAATATTTGCCATTTGCACTTTCATGCTGCGCGACAGCTGCATTTAGCTTTCTGCACTTTGTGTCTGTTGCATGCCCTTTTAAGCATTTATTTATGTATGTATGTATGTATGTATATGAACGCATGTCGTATGTAACCATTTTTAAAAAGCAAATTATCAAAGGCTATTATGTCACGTGTGGTGTATAAACGTCAGTGTAACAGCGCTGCATCAACGCAGATACTTTCGATGTGGCCATAATACCTGCTGCGTGCCACAGAAGTCAATATTCATAAGAGCATGTTAAAGTGTATGTATGTATGTGTGTATGTATATACATTAGACCATTTCACAAAAAAACTTTGTTTTTCTTTCAGTTCTTTTGATGTTTATATGTCTGGCTTTTTACACCTTAAATATCCTCTTAACAGGAAGACACCTTTTTATTACCATTATGAAAATTCGGAATCGCTCTAATGTTTTTACACGCCCACGTCCATATATACACACATATAGTATATGTATTGAGTATTATTTGCTCATATATTGTGTTCTCGTATGCAACCATTTAACAATAAAACAAAGCATGCTGAAGAAATAAAAAAAAGATCAAAAGCAATAAAACGCAAGCCATCACTCAGCTCAGGAAGTTTCACAGCAGTGTAGCAAGTCATTTGCGCTGCATGCGGTGGCGTATGGCGTGTAGTGGCAGCAATTGTGGCCATGCCGTACACAGCGTTAATTCAACCACATAACGTGTCAATGTGGTTATATTATTATTGTTCTTAATGTCGTACCTCTACGGCTGCATCGTTTAACCACACACTGAGTTGGTGTGAAATTATTTTAAATTACTAAATATGAACTTCATAAAATTTTAAATTGAACGGCAAGGAAAAACTTTTCAAACTTCTTGTTTTTATGGCAATGCAATTGAGTTCTGCTACGTGATGGTGTTCTGTGATCTTATAATGTGGTGGTAAATAAGCGTAATGCATATTAGAGGAGACGATCATTCGCAAACACCTTTTTCTCACAAAATTGGGGAATTTTGGTGATTTGATCATGGTACAAAATCTAAACTAGCAAAGAAAGCCCTTTAGAATGAAAGCAAGGAATCTATAATTATTTGCTACGAGAATAAAATGAGACTAACATCGAAACTTGACAGATCCCTACATCGGTGTAAGTCAACCTGCAGCTCTTGGAATTAATCTGCAAATGGATTCAATGGGATTTTTCGGTTATCGTACTTATGTTATGAGATACACAAGTGAGCGTTGTTAGAACTCAAAACCTATTAGATTTTGAAGTCAAAACTAAAATCAGTTCAAAAGTTAGTTTAATGACATTTCTCAAAAAGTACATATTTAAAAATGTCCGAATTCACGCACAGCTTCATTACAACAACACGCACGTCAACTTAACAAAAAAATGTTAATTACAACACATCACAATAACAAGGCTGATATAAAAGTCAAAGTGTTAGTAAAGAATTTATATTCGTGGACTCTTTGCTTACATTTTATGTTATCTTTTCGAGCATTTGCCTTTGTATGAATGCACGAAATGCCCACTTCGGCAGCGTAAAGTGCATGCAACAGTGCAACAGCTGCCACTTTAGTAATTCTAAAGGAGATGACTACTTTCAATTATGTTGTAGTTGTTCTTGTACTACTTATTATGTACTTCAGTGCTAACAATCAACGCAGTGAAGCGAAAAGGCGACAGAGCCAACAGCGAACAGCGAACAGGTACATGGCGTCCATTGTAACATACATACAAACATTTTTACACACACCTCCACACCCACACACACACACACCACCAAACACGTCACACTCAAGCAACCTGACGCAGTTCACGTCAAAGCTTATGTGTGGCAAAATGAAAACAAAGTATTACTGCTCTTCGCATAGCAAACTAATAAAAGCGAAACGCTCAAACGTGAGCTGTAAATATAAATACTTTTTTAAGCTCATAAAAAGGATGTAATTATAATTTTTGACTGATTATGAGTCACGACATTGCCAACATCAACAGCTTTTTGACTATAATGAGCAAACAAAAAGTGGATGCAAATACTCGAGTGCTTATGTTTGCATATGCATGCGCTGTGCTTGCTTACGTAGTATAATGCCACATATGTCGCATGCCACATACAAAACAAACAGTTGGCAAATTGTATAGTAAACCGACAACCATAATATTTAATGCAACAAGAACTGGTCTGGCAAAGAAGACAATTGCAGAAATGAAAATTCCACTTGCATTCTAGCATTACAAATCTTACGCTAATGAGTTCAAATAAAAGTGTAAACGCTTCCGAGCGCACAACCTAAACTGACATTCTGTGGTAGACAGTACAGTGGGCTGATGTATCCAAGGTAAGGGTTCACAAAACTCCGGAGATCATATAAACATTTTTGTGCATATCATTATACTTACGGGCATCCAACTCTTTTGTTTCGAGGAAGCAGACTGCCGATGATCACTATGTTACTATGCGTAGAAAATTCTCATCACCTTTACGATTTAATGAATGTTGCATTATCTACAATATACAGTTCAATCAGAATATCTGGTCCCGACTTTAAGTGGACTAGCTCAAAATACCATATCTGCCACCACTTTGAACTGATTACGTAAACCTAGTTTTTAGCGATAAAGTCAAGTACTTGAGCGACAATCTAGATGTTGTTTTGTTATTTTGGAAGAGAGTTACTTATTTATTTATGAAAGCTCTTTCTAGCAACAGAGGCTTTCTACTGCACTGAAAGAGGTCAAATAGAATTTTCATACAAACTTCGAATTAAAAGGGCCTGTTTGAGGGGCAACCAAGAAGTCTTATTTTTCACACAGTCAAAATTAAAAAAAAAATTGAATACTCTTCCCAAACTCAAACAAGCCTGCAGAGTCCATTGAAATAAGCAGCTACCAGGCCTGAGGAACACTCCACTTACGAATACGAAATACAGCTTCAGCAACTTGTTGGTAGTGCCGTGCACAATGCTCACCTCCATGTATACGCGCACGGTAAATTGAGGCGTCAAGCAACCCTGATGTTGACGGTATCCGAGGGTTAAAATTTGTGTTGTTGCGATATTGTAATTGCTTGCTTTGCTTGTGCTGATTGAAGCTACTTCACGTCACTTGTAGCAGACAAAAGCAAAACAAAAGGTATAGAGCTTGTTGGGAGTGGGTGCGGCAGGAGTTGGGAAAATTGAATAAACAAGGTACATAAGTCGCTTTACTCTTGCGAGCTATATAAATGCATCGGTATGTGTTTCTGTGCAAAAGTCTGTTGGTTTGTAGCGAATAAGCATCTGGAGTGCACTCAGCTCTGAAGTGTAAATTAGTAAGTTAGTAATTCAGCTGTTTTCAAATGTTTATACGTTGAGTAGCTATTTATTTTTGTTGTTTTTCATATTTAACCAAAACAAATTCTGTCAGATAGCTAGAGACAACACAAGAACCACAACACAATTACAACAATCAACTGAATGCCCAACTTGCCCTTCCAAGTTGAGCAAAGTATACGAATGTCAAATGGAGCTTTACAATATTAATCGAATGAATAACATAAACCGATTGTTTTTTAGAAACCGATTTTTTAAAATCGTTCTGGCTTCTTCCGACGAATCGAATGAATTGCTATTTCTACATATTGCTGGAAGCATTTTTCTCATAAAGAGATTTGTTAGGAATCGCCTGATAATAATTTACCAAAATGAGAAATAACTTAAAGAAGCTCAAATGCAATGAGACAAGTCACACCTTGCCTTGCACTTACCCCGAACATGCTGAACTTCGACCTCAAGCAATATGTTTTTTATGACATTCAAACAGCATTTCATTTGATATCAACATTTATCGAGTCATACTTTTTCATGCCATCCCTAGTCGGGCTACTTCTGTGCTGCTGCTGTTGCTTAGGGAATTACAGACTTTGCATAAACGAGAACGCTGGTTGTAATAAAGGTTTGTCTAGTACTTCGTTTTTATTTTTGTTATCATTATTATGCTAAATATGACTGCGTTATGGAAATCACTTTTGGAGTTTTCGTTTCAAGTTTTGGTCTATTGTTACGATTTTGGTTTACATTTACTTATCTGTTGGTATGTACGAAGGTATGTAGCTTTCACTTGGAGGGATCATTTGCGGTTAAATAATAGGGGGAGAAGTTTTCACCACCCAGTGTGAGATTTTATTATTGTTTTTGACTTTTTATACACCTGATAAAGTCAGCTTACAACTTGTAGGGCGTTCAAAGAAAATTTCCAAGCTATGGAATTTTGCATTTACACTCGTAAATATGTAGGTGTGCAGCTTGTGAGAATTTTAAATGCATTTTGGGAAAACTACTCACACTTCGCTAACATATACATATCTGCATGTTGGACTACGAAAGCACTAATTGAAACCATCATTTTGGTATTAATTTGTCTTGCCGAATGTCTCACATTAATTCTTGGGGCAGTGAGCTGCTAGTCTTTTTATAACGATATTTGTAGTGGCTAGTTATTATCCCGACGAGTCCAAGTTTCCCGTGCACAATAGAACTGCGACCGAGCCAATGATATCAGCGATGGTGTCGATATTATCTGGCCTGAATAGAGAAGCCACCTACGACGGAGCTTTTGCTTTGATCAAACAAATTGTAGAACTACTATAAATAATCAGGCCTTTTCAGAGGATTTCTTTATATAAACGGAACACCACAAACAGTGATAAAAAAGGAACAGACGTGGAATGCTCCCTTCTGAAATATCCGCCCTGGGCGTATATGAGGTACATAGGGCTAGCTTTTTCACCAACCGATATCTTAAGGTAATCTTAAAATTAAAATTGGAAACTAGATCTAATACGACATCTTGATACCAATAAAATTGATTATGATGACTTCTAAAAAACCTTTATCTAAAGTCTCAATAATGTTATAATATGTAAATGCAAATAATATGGACTTGCGAACGAACTCCGCACCATGGCTACTGTATAAAAAAAACTTGTTGCTTTACTCTGGCACTTGTGATTGCAAAATAATTCGTCAAAAACATCACTTCAAACATCAAAGAAATTAAAAAAAAACGCACAAACGCTGGTAAACACAGTCCAGGCGTAAATTATTGCCTGATTTTAGGCGCACGTAAGCGAGTCGTACAAGTGATATATGCGTGACATCATACCAGCGGCGCGTGCGGTATACACGATTAATGAGTGAAAAAATAGTCGAGTGCCGGAAAATGCAGTGAAGTGTAAAAAGTAGATCAACGAGATAAAATCAAAAATCGACATCACAAGCGTTGAGTATGAGGAATATAGCAGTGACAGTCATGCAGTCCAGTGTTACTTGTATGTGTGCTTGTGTGTGTGTATGTGTGCGATGTGTGAGTTGAAGAGCATTTGTGGGCGCAAGTCATGTGAAGAATGGGTATTCATACAGAGCAGTGTTGGGCAAAATTTAGTTAACTAATGATTGATGACTAATGATTGAATGTGTTAGTCATGATTGATGACTAATGATTACTTAGTTCAATCACGAGGTGATGACTAATGATTGATTAGTTTTAATCATAATCAAATAATCATGATTATTTTTTTATGATTGATATTTTTTAATACCAGGAAAAGTAATATATTTTTCTGCATCTGAAAAAAATACTAAATTGCACACAAAACGTTACTGTAGGTTAGGTTAGACTTTGGTGTTTTAGTGTAAAATTCAGTATTTTTTGGTGGTCAGATAAATACATGCCCCGGTAAAATACTCGTAAGGCACTAAGAGAAAATCAATTGTTTGATACAGGGTGTAGGCACAGCCCCTGAAAGCTGAAAACTCAGACAATCCTCCTGAGCAAAGTCCTCAAAGAAATTTTTCTCGGAAATTAAAAGAATTTTTGACATCTCCATACAAAATTGGCTGCCGAGTCGCATATTTTGTATGGGGAGAGAGTCAGAAAATTCTTTTCATTTTCGGGAAAAATTTCTTCATGGAGGTAGGTCAGGTTAAGTCCCATACAACAATCGTGATTTTTAACCGTTTTTTTGGTACGGAACAACAATCGTGATTTTTAACCGTTTTTTTGGTACGGAACCCTAAGTGCGCGAGTCTTTCGGGATCATTTCGGGACTTTTTCGGGATCATTTCGGGACTATTTCGGGACCATTTTCGGGACTTTAGTAATCCCGAAAAAGTCCCGAAAATGGTCCCGAAATAGTCCCGAAAATGATCCCGAAAAAGTCCTCGAAATGGTCCCGAAATAATCCCGAAAAAGTCCCGAAAATGGTCCCGAAACAGTTCCGAAATGATACCGAAAATGACGACAGATATAATGCGCATATGGGTATAATTTTCCGGGATCTCAGGGTACTTATTTTTTATTTTTAAATAACTGAATAAAAATGAAGTTTTATCGTTATTCAAGAATTCCAAAAATAAAAATAACATGTTATTCATCACTCAGGATTTCTTGAGTGACGAATAACATATTATTTTTATTCAAGCACTTCGGGCAGCTGATCCTTACACCCTGTATGTGTAGTGTACCAACACCTGTGCACCGAGCTTAGTCATACATTCATGATTAAAACTAATGATTGATGATTTGCGTTTAACGAATTTAGTCATGAGTAATGATTGATCTCGTTAGTTATGATTAAATTAGTCATGACTAAATTAATCATGATTAGATCAATCATGATTGATCAATTGATTGAATATATTAGTTGATTAGCCCAACACTGATACAGAGGCAGCAATGAGAGACAAGCAGCACAGATACGGATGGACATAGGGACGCTTGGTTGAATACGCATGATTGACCGGTTATATGCATTGATATGAAGAGTGAACTGGGGCTGAAAGTATATGGGCATATATGTATATATGTATGTACGTACATATGTATATGTATCAGCAAAAGGGACAAAGAAAATGTCAACCAACCAGTGAAGCAAACAAATGTGACAAACAAGTAATAAAACGCAAACAAAGATATAGACAAATGTTCGAATATATGTATGTTAATAAATCTTATACAAGCTTGAAAGTATTTATGGATAGCAAGCATGGCCCACATACATACATATACATATGTGAGTGATGGGGCAAATATTCAAAAGGGCTTTCCCATCAGCCAACAATTCCCTTCTATGGATCAACTTTCACACGATTTTGGGGGCTGATTTGAGAGCTCACTCGTATTCGAGTTCTTCTTGAATATTCACATTCGGCAAAGAAGTCATATGTGGTCCTCCAAGGAACACCAGTACAGAAATAGATATACATATGTAAATATATTCGAAATAAAAGAAACAACAAAGTATTTATGCAAAGCGCATTTAAGCTCGTTTAAAGAAAGATTCGTATTATATAGAGACTTTCAGTCCTTTTAGTGACTGTCAGCAAATGGGAGTTTGCTTGGTATTACATAAAGGTGTAAATGAGTGCGAGTGACTGCTGAACATTTTGCAAAAGTGAGTTCCATAATCAGCCACCTAGTCTTCATTAAAAGTGAGAAAAAGGATCAATCCGGGACGAGTCGCAAAGCATTATGCCACTAATACCTATTCCGATCACGTTGTAGGGGCTGAACTGTTCACATTTGTTTGAGCATGTTACATGAAGACACTAATTGCACCCGTTTATACCGGAGCGGGTACGAAAGGACTAATCCACTTTACACCTTGCCATGCAAAATCAAAAATTTTAACTTAACCTTAGACTTAAGTTAATACCGCTTATTTCAATTTCCTTTCGAAATATTCGCATTTCTCGGCACGGATTAGAAAAATAAAACTTTCGTAACACCCCCAAACATGTCATACATACATCGAAACGGAAATACCACAGCAATTGTCGGCGCATCATTGTCAGCACAATAAAGTCGCCGCAGCTTTAGACGTCGTCGCTTTCGTCTGTCATTGAGGTCGCCGCAGCAACCGCCTACGTCCAAGCACGCAGAACTTCCATGTCAGCGCAGGCAATAACGAACGAACCGAACGGATTGCATAATAAGCGCATCGTGTTGTTGTTGTTGTTAATTTCGCGTATATAAGCGGCAAATATTTTGTCATATCAGTGATAAGTAAATGTGTGTGTGTATGCGTGTGTTCGTAATTGTTTATCCACAGTCCGTGTTGTATGGATGGGCCAATGTCTGTTTGAGTTGAAATAATTTATACGCTTTTAATGACTGGGTGATGGTAGACATCAACAGCAACAACAACAACAACAACAACAACAACAACAATAGTGAAGTACAATTTTAATTTAACACAAAAAAAAAATTACAAAACCAACACCGCAGTTTGCTCTTCTTTGCCTCGGTGCTGGTGCCACGGCGCGTATACGCAACTTTCGCGCTGTGAATAATTTGCTGCAAACTGTATGGGCTATTATTACTTTGTTAGTTATTATTAGGGAGACCGTGTTAGTAATGGCAGCTGCGTGCTTATTAAACGCTCTTCTGATTAGTTGCCCATCACAAATTATTTCAGGCGCGCTTAATTGCAATTATTAGCAATTTCTAATTTGTGTAGCGAACATTTTTGGAAAAACTTAAAAACTTTTTATGAATACAGGAATTTTCATCAATTTTTAGTAACGAGAAAAGAGGCGCAACACCCCTTAACACTTCGAGAGAAAGGGGGTCTTGAAGCAAAACGGAACAGAAGTCAAGGGACACGAGTGTTTCGGTTTGGGCTTCATGTTTTATGCTTCGCGCAAAGAGCTAAAGTAACTCACACAAATAAGTGGACACCACTTTTTGGCAATTTTCACAAATTTCAGTTTCAGCTAATTTATTTGAACTAATTTCCTGTCTGAAAATGTGTCACGATATAACACACAAACTATAAATTATTTATTTAAATGTGTATAAAAAATTCGACGAATTTTAATTGAAATTTTAAAAAATTTTCCTGTGAATTTTCAGAGTTTTTTTGGGTTAGCAGCATCATAATTTGTAAGTCTCAAGTCCGTAAGAAATTTGTGTGATTTTTGGCAATCTTTTTTCTTGTGGACTTAAGCATTTTCCTCCACATAAATTTATTATATTATTATTATCTACAATAAATTTGCTTAAATCAAAATTGCCAAAAAGGGGTGTGCACTTATTTATATGTGAAACTGTACCTCTTCATCTGAAATTTTTTCACTTTTCGCCAAAAACCCACCCCACTGAATTCCGAGTAAAGTTTCAATCACATACATGGGTCCATGTGAGGCTTAACCTTTCAAGAAAGATTTCTATTTTGTTAGACCAAATGTTTATTATAGTTCTCCAACACAATAAGAAAGCTTAAGTCACTGTAGTTGTGGTAAACGTCCAGACAAATATTTGTACCCTCATTTCCAAATAATAATTTCAGAAAAACTTACAGCAAAACAAATAAGGCAATAAACACCAAGTTACCAGAATGCAATTGTAAATTTGTGTAGTAGATTTGTAAGAGCGAATAATGAAAATCAACTACTTTTTAATTAAAATATTTCTTAAACTACCCTTTTTGGCAATTCATGCGAGAAGTTATCTTGTGACCCCTTTTTCGTATGCAAATTTCTGCGTTAAATAAAAATGCATGAAAAGCCAACAACAATAACGAACAAAATAACGAACACGAAGGGCACAAAACTATGCAAAGAGTGACAAAAATGCAGATTGGACCATATAATGTCATTTAAATGTGTCGCAACAACAATTTACACACAAATACAAAATACCAAAAGTTGGGTTCTTGAGCAGAAAGCAAAAAGACAAAAAAACACCACTCTGACTTTTATTGTGCCATCTACATGGAAATATGCATGTGCAAAAACATATACGTATGTAGGCAGGCGTGCCAGTACTTACACACACATATGTATATGTATACTAAGGGCATAAATATTGCAAGAGTTCGAAATACGCATATGGAAATAAGCGTGTGTGTGTGTGTGTATGTGCTTGGTGTTTACCAGTGTGAGTTGTTGAAAATCAACAGAGTTGACATTTTAAAGCAGTTGTGCGTTATCAGATTTTATATGCACTTTAAAAGCAATTGGCCAGTCGTGTTGTTCCCAAGAAGACGAGAGAACCAGCTGAACAAAAGCAACAAAAAACTTGCGTGCCATCGGCGCGTTGTCATCAACATGCAAATACGCAGCTCAACTGCTATGGGGTATAAAACGTCCAAAACTAAAAACGAGGACACCAACAAAAAAAAAAAAAAAAATTTAAAAAATGTCTACGAAACGTCGCTCAAAATAGCGACTGGATGCGAAGCAGCAACAAAATGTTACCGACTTACACCCCTACTTATGCACACACGCACAAACACATGTTTGCCACCAAGTCAATTTGAATGTTTCCATCCGACTTTATATCGTCAATGTGACACCGACTTCATCAGTACAAGTTGGGCACAGCGTTCGAAGATTGCACTCACACATCTACAAAGAACTTCTGTTACGGGAAATCAAGGGACCATGACAATATCTCAAAGGTTTTTGACATTTTCAAAAAAATACAATGTACAATACGTGAAAGAGTCAATCAAAAGTATTTAAAAAAATTTGTTAGGACAAGGAGATGTTGTTCGTTTTGTAGCTCGCTGCGTCTCACCATTACACAAACAATTTTTCACCTGCTCGTCAGAGCAGAATTCTTTATCCCCAATTTTAGTCTGCACAAACCTCATCGAAACCGCTGTAGTGAAATGGACAAAATTCGAACGATAAAAAGCTTGAAGTTTGTATATAATAGTAGAGTCCGCACAGTTGGAAAGATCCGAGCGATGTCTCAAGCTTGACTTGGTATTCATTCTTAGTTGCTTTGCCTACAGGGATATTCTGATAAATTCAAACGATATTCCTCTACAACCTTTTGACCGTTTCTGTCTGACTTCAGTTGGTGATGTGCTGCAATGTGATGTAATATTTAAAACTCTACACATTGAGGTGCGTTGTCGAGTTTAAGGTTGAACGGCGATTTGATAGTAGCCACTGAAAAATGTGTTATATTAACAGCAAATAAAACGACACAAAGCAGTACCTAAAGTTACTTACAGATATACCCTGCATAAAATGTGTTTAGTCTGGGATTGTCATCGACGAGTCGCTAAGGAGGTTGTCGAATTCTGATCACTTTGTATCTGCTGAACTGTATAGCCGAACGGTAATGAAAGGACTTTTCACTCAAACAGGTACTTTTGCCTCCTTAAAGTATGCTACAAAAACTGACTAATACCCCTATGAGTATGCTACACAAATAAAAATTGACCTATGCATAGGAAATTATAGCCAACTGTAAGTTAAGGGGACTAATCACGAATTACCCTCTTTAGAGATTAATGGCACAATTTTTGGGGGGTATAAGCACTTGCTCAAAACACATCCATACATATGTATATTTAAATTTATATGCAACTATGTAGACATGAAAATATTTGTATTTTGTACCACATACATACATACACACATGCATGACGCACGATATTTTGCAATGTTGTCAGCGCATGTCCTTTGCGATATTTACTCAACAAATTGTTACATGCACTCATGCATACATACATACATACATACATACATGCATATAAACACATACACACACACTTTCAAAAATATGTTTACGCATTGGAATTTATTGCAAATTTATAAGCGGAAGTTATTTGCATTGTTCTTATCATTGTCGATGTGCATAGTGTTGTTGCATTTTTTTTATTGTTGTTGTTATTGTTTTTGTTGCTATTGTCATTGTACTACATGTATGACTTGTATTATTTTAACGCATAATTGTTGCCACTATTGTCCGTCTTAAACAAATATTGCTGTTGCTGCTGCTGCTCATGTTGCTGTTGAAGTTGGCAAATTTCTTGATGACGTAATAGATGGTGAAGTAAGTCAAATTGTCATGTGAGTTATAACAACAACAATAACAGCTATAGCAATAATAGTAATAATATTAACAAAAGCATAAATGTGACAACAAAGGTTGAGCAAAGAAGAATAAGGAAAGCTGTGATGGATGAATGGTGCAATGGTGGAGAAATCAAATATGTTTCGAATAATAATCTTAATCTTTTCAGTACCAAAAAACCAAAGTGAAAGTATCCTAATGAGTGCATTTGCTCCATAACCTGTTTCGAAATGGGAATAATATACTGTCTAATGTACCCCCTTTCTTACTTCTAAAGTAATCGGCCGATTATGTCAGAATACAACTCGTTGAACATATTTAGATACTTCCGCCACTTCGATTCCGACTAATAAGTTTTAACATCCCTTGACAAGAAGCTTGGCAAAGTCTTCCATGAGGGTGCTGAATTTACTGCTACTCCGCAGATTTCGATTTTTTAGGTGCTTTATTCGATTTCTATCCAAGAATATCGGGATTTTCAGGATTTCTCACTTAAGGTGCATTTGAGGGACCTTTCTTGGGTTTTGGAGATTTTCAATCTAAAGTCCTTCTTATTTACCTAAGTCCAGCTAATCCCGATATGTTACACCATCTCTAATACATATGGATATGTATATAGGTATGTATATAAATTTATCAGCTGTGTGTGTCTGTGTCAGTACTGCACTTTGGTATTTCTATTTTAGTTTTGTGGAATTTTTCAATTTTCGTTTATTGTCCTTAGCACACACATTGCTCTCGTTATCTACGAACTGAAAATAGTTGCATTGTCTCTCTCTCTTACTTGCACAAATATTTTATATAAATTATCTCGATGAAAACTTCAACATGTTTTTGTGATTAATCAATTATTTAGTAAGAAACTGTAGTTTAAGGAGTTCGAAAGCCGCAGCAGCAAAGAGGCGATTCTACATTCTTCTGTCATATCTCAAAAATCAGCAAACTAAGTGAAAAATATTTGTAAGCCACTTTACACCAGTGAAAAGTAAGCCATCTTGAGCGTGGCATGAATATTAATGTTTCGCATCAAACATTAGCTTATTAAATTTTCACTGGAAAAATCTGTAAACTTTTCGATATTTAAAAAAAATGTCAGTTTCTGCCACTCAAATTCTGGACGTTAGGTGAACCGAGGTGACAGAGACAGTAATTCAAAATTAAATAAGTTTTTAGTTCAGATGTTTGCAGGACTTTAGCTGAGCTCTACTTGTTTGCTTATCCAAATTAATTCAACCAAAAGGTCACTGTCGCTGACGTTTTGTGAGTAACAAAATTAGACAAAAACACAAATGCAACGAAAACTTTTTGGAACTCTGCTCTATGAGGTAAGATAGTGCCTAGGCATGGGAAATATTATTAAAACAGAAAGATGAATGGTGTAGATTAAGGTCGTAAAATCAAAAGAAAACTTAAAAAATTTAAATAAGTTTCCTCTAATCTAATATGCAAACTTGAAAAAACTATAAGTTTTGGTTCCGATAGCTGATGGTTAAGGTGTCTCACAAAGGGCCAAACTTCAGAGTAATACAAAATAAAACTTTTTATTACAAGCTACTCTGATAGATGATTCGAATGCGGCACTCCTTGTGGATATCTTGTGTAGGCACGATCTCCCTACATTTCAAGACCAATCTTATACATACATACATAAGTATCTAAACAACTTCCTACACGTTGACAACTCCACCTATTCCCAGTGGTGGAATTCAATTAAATCGAGACCAGAAAGCTCACCAAACACCCAAAATAGCAATGCGGAAGCCACAATCGAAACTGACAATGTGCACAGATGCAACAAAATATGCCACGTTGAGCAGCTAGGCATGTTTGCACTGGACACATACATACATACATATTTATATATGTATATCCATATATATAACTACCACTACGGATTTATGCGAAATATAAGCTCAACACATACATACATATGAATATTTGCTTATGACAACGGTGCCATAATAATCTTATCAGTTTAATTTCCCATATCCGTCTGACAACCGGCAGCTCTTCAATATGCTCTCGACTAAATGTGTATTTCTGTAGTTACGTAGATAAGTACATAGCAGCTCGAGCGCTAAATTATGAGCTATGTGTAGCGGAGCCAAAAACAGCAAAGAAGCAACACCTGCTGGCTACGGCCGTCACATACAAGTAAAGACAACAACAAAATATGTTCGTTGAATAGAGCTCATGGAATAGTGACAGATTCACCGGAAAGCTACAGGTCTCAGGCAAACAACGCCCAAAGGACATTCAACTTAAATGAGCCCTGGCCATGCTGCAGGTGAAGCCACGTGTTGCGTATGCAATAATAATAACAACAACGTCAATGTCTTTGTAGTATTATTTACATTAGACCGTGGTGATTTGTAGAGCCGGCTAACATTCTTCTCTTTATTATGAACTTTGAATTGGTATACGACATTTTCCATAAGGAATTTCCAAGTTGGAGGCATAGAATGTTATGGATGATATTTGAATAAGTGAACGGTTTTAAGATATTTATAACCGGAATCTTTAAATTCTGGGAAATGTGAGGTTGCCTTAGTCGATTTGTCTTCATATAAGCAATTTAAGAATGTGTGCTCCAAAATATTTTGTAGGGTAGTGATTTCTGGTGTTTCTCTTTAGAACCACAACAACAGCGGTTCCATTAAAAAGACTAACTGTCAAATTCATGGACACCCTAATGTGTTTTTAGTGCATATGTATGCAAATTCAAATATGTATAATTTAACGTAATGACTTTGTCCCCGTTTGGTTTGTGTATGCAGTAAAAAGAAACAAACGAGCTATGTATGTCGTTCACTAGAAAGGTTTGGGTATCAAATGCCGGTTGATTTATTCCAATCAGGCCCAATACTCGTATATTAGTAATCAGGTAGAATTTCTTGCATTTGTATTAAGAGTAAGTTATGTAAGTAAAGCATATCGGAAAATAATGGGTGATGTTAATAAAAAAGGAGCAATTGCTTTTAATTCAAGTTTCAAACCTTTTAATAAAATTTTGAAAGTTTTTCCATGTAAATTTTTGTAAAATTTCTGAAAATTTGAGAAAAAACAATTGCTCTTTTTTATTAATATCACCCAATTTTGTGAAAGAATGTGAGTGAGTCGGTCTTTCCCCTTTTATAGATAGACCGCATAAAATGTCATTTTGAAAGCCTATGTGAGGTGAAATGGCCTAGCAAACTATGAGCTAGAAAATTGTATTATCATACAAAGCACAAAGATTTCTTCTATTTAAGAACGTGCCCAATTTAGCCCTGAAGTATGCAACACATTTTCTGATATTTCATACAATTTTTCAAGAGTGAATGCAAGTCATTGCCTTTAAGTTAACTAGTAATGCTAAATATATGTACATTACGAAGTATGTGAATAGGCCTGAATTTAAGTTTCTTCTCCTTCACGCCTTTTAGTAGGCAATAATGGCATGGACAGCATTGGATCCTGAACAAACCAGAAACATTTCTAAATGCAACAAAAATGTATGATGCATAATACAAAATGAGTATGAAGAAAGAATGTACCCTAGCCATTGGCTATCATATACCCAAATGTAAACAGTACAACAAAACAGAACAACAAATCAATTCGAGTTGAACCAAGTCAAACAAAGCAAAGCCAACTAAAACGCAGAAGAGAATCTGACATAAAACAAAGAATTTAACAAGTTTTGCCTTTCAAACTTCAGCGTAATTTGAAGCCAATTAAAAAGTCTCTGTTGCATGCCACTGACCAGACAGACACTACAACAACAAAATAAAAGGCATCGGAATTTTGTTGTTGAAATGAAATGTTTCTTCACTCTAACAAATAGGAACAACTACTATGCTCAAAGAAAAATACAACAATAGCCACAACAACAAAAAACCAATGGGAAATCTAAAAACACAAAATAACAAAAACTACAATAGATATAAAAGTGGAAGGGAAAATTACAACAACCTACATTTCGAACAAACACACCATAAATAAAACAAAAGAAGACAATGTGTAAAGCCAAATATATTGTTGGTAAATATTTAAAAGCTAGGCCAAGTTGTAGTTAAACCAAGAATTCAATTGTTTTCTCTTAAGGGGATATGTATATTGGTGTTTTTGTTTTTTATTCTTTCTTTTCATAGTGTATAATGAAGACCCCAAAAATGAAAGTAGAAAAGAACAATTAGTGAGCAATTCTTTGCACAAACCTAATCGAAAACTGAAATTGGAATTGCAGAGGCAAGAAAACTTACCTTTAAATATACTTCCAACAGCATAATTTGGTTCAATTAAGGATGTCATTAGTTGGCTCATGTTTACTAACAAGTCTGTTGCTCTTTGCTTAATCTATGAGTGATATGAACTTGATAGTTGTACATATGTATAAACGTGGGCGAGGTGTGTTTCTAGATTGATATTTTGCACAGGTGCCGTTTGGGCTGTACCTTAAGCTGCCACACTTGTCATTGAATATTTCACTGCAGGAATGATTCTAGACTCGTGGGCCTAATATAGTCAAACAATACTCTTTCATTATCTTTTTGAGTATGGTAACAAACTGAATTGTAGTGCAATTGTAATAACGATGGTACACTTACCAGTTCCATTTATAAGTAATGCTATGTAGTTTTTAATATTAGTTTGCTGAGCAAATCTCATGTAAACTTCAAAATGCTTTTTATAGTCTATTTATTAAATTTGTTTCATTTCATTATATGCAATTATAATTAATTTAGTTATATTTGATTTACATATATACCCGATTACAACTTATCACCGCGTCCTATGCGATATTCGATTTGTCACTTTTGTATTTTTGTTATCGATTTTTCTTGTAGATTCTTTCTCAGCTGACTCTCTTTGGCAGTTTCGTAAAAAATGTTGATATTCGGTGGCATTTGTTTTTGTTTTCATTTGATTTCCTCTTTTGGCTTTTTGAATAATTGCTTTTATCGTGGGGTCCCAAAGGCAATTGATTGCGGTTAAAAGCAGAAGAGCTGCAGCTGTGGTCAGTAAATGTGATTCACGTAAGAGCTTGCTTGTGCCGATTCCTGCTGATGGATAGCCTGCAAAAGCAAGCGGACAAATTTTAAATGGTGGAGTTATACAATAATTTTTTTTAATAGTTTAATAAAGCTAGATTATATGAAGGGCTCAGAACCAAAAGGATCTAAGTGACTCTGAAATTGATTTGAGATATTCAAGTTTGAAGTTTACTGCCTTTTGAAAATTCTATGTAAAATCTGGGTAGGGCGTTTATTGTATGGAAAATAGATGGAGCTACAATGCCCGAAATGACTCGGATCTCTTTGCCAACAAATAAACACCATATTTCACTATACAAATATAGGTATAACTCAATTTCGAAAAAAATGTCACTTAGATCCTTTTGGTTCTGAGCCCTTCATATGTACATTAAGAGAGGCGGCGAAAATGCTTAAAAGTTAAATTTTGTTATGATTCAGTCAATCTGTAAGACCTTAAAGAATCGTGTTGATTAAATATATTTCTTTGGACAATATTGTATAATAAATTGAATTCTACTTCATTACTCCACGTTAGCTTTTCATTTCTTGCTTGGTTTTTTCCAGCTTCTAGTCAACATAAAGATTTTCGTCGCATACCTAATACCATGCACATGTTACATATTTTTCAAGTTTTAGATGTGATGACGCAATTGCATCTCACGTCATTCTTTACTTAAACTGCAGTAAAAAGTGCGATAATCACGAAACAAGATTTTGAAGTAAGGCTTACTAAGGTCTGAAAGGCTACCAACTTAGGGCCCACACCTTACAAAAACGCATTCTAAAGCTCTGCAGTTGGCGACACCGTGTCAAAAGGGGCAGATACCTTCTTCAGAATCCGAACCGATTCTGACTTTAGCTAAGATAGTTCTGCGGTAGTTTCCTACTAGCGCGATTTATTGCAGGGCATGTACACATTTTATGTATATGTAATACATTGACACGAATTACTCCCTTTGGTGGTATTAATCTCTGAATTAATTGCCAAAGCTTAACGTGAAGCATTTAATACAAGATTAGCCAATGCCACCCAGAAGGATACAAGCAAGTATATACATACATATGTGGGTATGCATACATATGTATTATTGTGGAAGGAAATTTGCTGTGTCCCAATAAAGGGGGGGGGGGGGGGGGGAATATTTTTGTTGTTATTGTATATTGAAGTAATTTTCATTTGTGACATCTTCAGCGTCTTTGTTGAGTTTCTGTTATTTCTAAGCTAGCATGTAGCATTACATGCCCTTGAAACTTATTCAAACGCAAGATATTGAGACCATAAAGCACACCTGCGACGAAGGAATAACAATAACAATTGGTCAGCCATTCTACAAATGAAGTCAAAGTCTCTCGAAATTTACCCTACATTTCTATTTAATATTTGTAGTTGACATTTAATTTCTAAGATCTCTCTAAAGTCTAGTTATTAATTAAGATGATCTGATTTGGAATGAATATGTAATAATCAGATGTTAATATCTTTTTTTTTAATATGAACTCATTCTTTCACCGTCTGTGAGTAAAATTTAATTCTTCTTCTTCTTTAAATGGTCATCTAACCGCCTGAGCGATTTTGACCGTCCAACATACAATACATAGCTCGCAAGTCCTTTTTTCGTTGCGCCTACGGGATCGCAAATCGGTCGCCACTTGGTCCTTCCATCGAAGTGGAATAAAATTTAATTAAAGCCAATCAATTAGTCACCTATCTATCTCCGAACTAAATATAAGATTCCCCACAATTTTTTCATTGTCTTACAAAAAAATTATGCTTATCCATAAAACACTTTTACTCTGTTCTACTTTCCTTTCCGTGATCAGCAAATCCATACACCATTTGGCGACCGCCATTCGTTTGTGCTTTAGCAAATTTTTCACTAACTTTGATTTAATGCTTGGCACTTAATCAATGTAATGGCGTTCACATTCTGCATATCTTCTTGAATACAGCATTTGCAATATATATGTACATACATCCATAGGAATGTATGTATCTATGAAACCATATTTGTATGGTGCGTAAGCAATCATTTTGTTCTATTGCCATGTTTTCTCACATTCTTTTATGTTGTTCCGTGCTAGTTACAAAACAATCAAGTAAAGATTTTATGGGATTTTGTTCTTTTCTGGTAGCCAATGTGTTAGACTTAGGAGGGATGGAGTTGTCTAAAGTGCCTACACGATGACTTATAAACAACATATGCTATGCAAAACTAACATATTTATATCAAAAAGAGCTTTTACAAGCAAACATACGTTCGCTCACATGTAGATATGTTTCTATAATTTAAATGTAAGAACTCACTATATACACATATGTATGTATCTACACCTTTAATAGGGCTTATTATATTGAGCCAAAAAGCTTACAACATGAGACCCTAATAGCAAAAGCAGTCGGTTTTTCTGGGAGATAGCTTATTAGAGGGGATAACATTATCACCACGCCTTTTTCCAATACATAAAATGCCTGTCATTAAGTCTTTTAGAGACCGATTATTTAAGATTTTATACACCTTATTAGGTTGGTAGCAAGATGCGTTAAGTGTTGCTGGCGCTAGCACGCTGCTACCATTTTCTTTATCACTTGCAATCGCTTACACAATTTTTTTTGGCTAGTTGTATGTGTGTGCGTGTTTGCGTGGCATTCGCCTACATACAAACCACATTTTCTCTTTCTTTCCATGCTCATTTCCTAGCAACAGTCATTTGTTTCTTCAGTACTGATTTTCCATTATTGCCTTTTGTCTATTAAACACGCTTTTGGACAATAACCCCATAGGGAAAAGCAAGAGTTATTTACTAATTTTCTCAGCACCACTCGGAATAATTTCGTGACCTCGGTGCTTTTTCTATTTGTTGCTCTGGACTAGCCCGTTTGGTCGTTTCCTTTAGTTTGCATGCCCTTTTCCCAATCATTTGTCGAATTGTGTATTTCAGGTTCATAAAACAGAATTTGATGAATGATGGACAAACTTTTGAAATAATTTTAATACCGAGTTCTTTAATTGATTTTAAAAATGATTAAATGTCCGTGCTATATGAGACCCAAAAGTAACACCAGGTTAAATATTCTGGGACCTGCCAACCATCACAAACACTTTTGTCATATTTTTGGAATACGTATAAAAACCAAAAAGTGCCTAGATTATTTGCTCTAATAAAAATGAAAAGGGATCGATTCGTGATGTCAAAGTAGTATAATGATGTTTCAGCTCTCATTGTTTGAACTCATTTATTTTCTGCTTTGTTGTACTAGTTATGAACAAGAAATTTTGGTGACTGTTTATTTATTTGCCTGCTGGGTCTATTATTTATTTTTGAAATATGCGAAGCTCAAGTTCTGTCCAAGTCTGTTCAATGCAAATATCAGAAAATACAAAGAGATTTTCATTTGTGTACATTCGCATGCATAGTTATAGCCGTTATGTGAATACACATCTCGAATGAATACGCCATCGTTGTTTGTATTAGTGTCCATTTAGACAATATTATGCTTGACTAATGTTAGGTTATTAATCAAGATGATTTTTAATGTCTCATATCCTTTACCAGCACCAGAACTAAATATTAAGGAGAGTATCATAGCTACCGTAAGAGATAAAGCAGCTCATTTCACTTTCGCCCATTTTTGTTCCACTTCTAGCTTTTGTAGTGTATTCGCATGCGAAATTAAATGTTTCCTACAAACTCCACACTTGCAGACTAATCCCATTTAAATTCCTTCTTTATTCTGATCCCAACTAAGTACAACATCTTTCACTTCCGAATACTTCCGACTTATTGTCTTAATCTGCGCAATGAATGATTCTCTAAATGTCTGGACATAATTAACATATATGCTTACTTATGTTTATATCCAAAACTAATACTAAATTAATTGTTGTGTATTTATAAATAATATGCCTACACACATTACTTTTGCTGGGGAATCTAATTGAGTTAATTTATTTGGCTTCTTATATAGTCTTACTGATAAGTATATATGCAATAATTTCTATACTTACTGTTGTAATGGGTAAAATATAATTCGTTATGTTCATCGAAACCTTCGCCCTCCGGCATGTTATCAAATGGAAACATGTTCAATTCTGGTGAACGACCAGAGGCTAAAATGCGTGGTCGGTCCTCTTCTATAAGCTTTTCAGCTTCTTGTATGTAAATGTCATAGATGCGGGCAGTGCATTTCAGCTGCAATAGGTATACATGAAACGCAAATATTAATAGCATGTAGGGACTTATGAAGCGTTGTTTTTGTAATTATTAAAATGAATAATACCTTTAGTCGCCCTTTGATGAAATGTTGCGGTGTTATGATGAAGTTGATTTCCAGGACTGCCGATTCAAGATTTTCTGTGAAATGCCGCTGAATGCCGAAAGTACGCAAAGCATGTGGTGGAACCTGAAGTTAAAGAAATGCAGAAGATTTATAGAAATGGAAAATTTAAAACGCACTAAATGTGTTGTTGCTGAAATATCTACTATGACACACTAGATTTTCTTTGTCTCCTAAACGAGTATAACATGACGGGTTATGTAATTTCCACCTATTTACTTGCAGTTAAGTTCAAAAAGAATGACGCCCCCCTAATGCGTTGTAATTGTGACTAGTCGACAAGTCGACGACGACACAGACGCCTGCATGAGCCCGCATTTATTTGTGTATATTTCAAATGTGTATGTGGGTGTGGGTGTGAGCGTGCTTGTATGCAAGTGACACTTGGCAAAGTCACTGAGAGTAAGAAATTCTAATAAAAAACCAGAAATGAACGAATTTTCTGTTGATTTGCAAGCAAAGTCGTAAAGTTGAGAATTTCTGCTTTTACTACCCAAACTCTTACATATATGGGTATGTATGTAGTTAGGTTGTATGTGTGTATACATATGTATGTACAGTTGTGAGGGCAACTTGCGTGCATTGCAGAAGCACAGAAACTAACTATTTTTAGTCCCGAAAAAAATTATATTCTTCAATCACATAATCTCTAACCGATGGAAAGATAATTTGAAACAATATATCCAAGTAAATCTTTCCTGGAGCAATCTTTTTGAATTATGAGCGTTTTTTCGACTTGCTCAATACAAAAAATTCGAAAACAAAATTTTCAATACAAAAGTACTTTTTATTTCCCCAATCTTCCTATACCGAGAAAATAAAATAACCCCGAAATGATGAATCAAAAAATATTCCTATACCTAGCAAAAGTTGCAAAAGGTGCAAATGAAAGCACGTGGATGGGTGTATAAATAGTGAAACCACACCCACGCTCCTACCCCGAAAGCAGAAAAGTTTCTTCTCGAGAGTTGACACACTGACAATTCTGTAAGTAGGAGTGGGAGCATAAACGCAACTAAAGTCATTGTCGACATCGTAACTCGGAAGTGAAAACAGAAATCGCAATCAGCGCTCAAGTGGCTACAGGTACCAGCATTACAAGTAACCGTTGCCGCTGAGCACTCAAGTGCAACTTCCGCTCCGTTCAAGTGTGATTTACAAACTAAGAAAAAAAATTATTTTGTTGAAGCACTTTTGAAGTAGTGAAAAAATTTAATAAAAATTTTGCGGTGTTGATGTAGTAGTAAAAAGCTAAAATTTTCAATTTTCAGTTTGCCAACAAATGCATAAATCAATAAACTTTCACTACGTTTCACTGCACAACATTAGCTCCCAACTTGCCACATCCCGCACCAACAGTTCATCATGCAGAACAGCTCAAATCATTTCAACAAATCTACTTAAGCTCTGTGACTCCTGCAGTCATCTGTACATGGTATGTATGTTTATGTATAAATTGGCGTTGAATGTGTACTCGTAATTCTATTTAAAATACGGATTTTCTATTTTGTGTTTGCAAATATCGTGCACATTGTTCTTTAATAAAAAATATTTATTTCTTCGAAGAAATATACCGTTGCAATGAAAATTGGGAAGAACGACTGGGCGAACAGTGCCGAATAGAGAAAACTACGAACTACACAGTGCCATCCTCAAATGTAAGCTCCTTCCGTAAGCTAGCTTATTAAATGAATACTCCAAGAATATTGTTTTGGAATAATTACACAACCTGAAAAAGGTTTTTGATAAAAAGTACTTGGTTTTTGAACGTTTGGAAATATTTATGAAAGTAGAAAGAAAAGTTTAATTCAAAGTGAACCCGAAGGTCACAGCCTCTATCGGCGTTTCGATACATGTTATATAAAACTTATACTTCTGATCTGAACTAATTTGAGATATTGTTCTCTGTTGTAGTTGCTCGCCTCTCCTTCATATGACCAAAATTCGTAAAATTCCTTAAACTGGAAACCTTTTTTCTGCAATCACAGAATTTTTCCATGAAACTTATAGATTACGACCTTTATCTTACGGAGGACTAAAGCCAACCAACAATAAGAAACACCTCACTATCTTAGCTGTCTCCAAAACTTCCCTTTCAACCAACTGCAACTTGCAATCCTTTTGATTAAAAACAGCTTTTACACCTCCCTGCTATAAATAAATTTTAGGAAAACAAAATAAAGAATTCTGCAGGAAATTGAAAAGCCCGAAAGCCACACTAAAACAACAAGAAAATCCAAAATGTCTTGCGGTGAAGTTAGTTAAAATTGTGTAGGTGTTTTCAGAGTAACCCAGCCGCAGGCAACACAACAGCTCAGTAGAAGCTCTGGCAAAACTGCAAACATATGTCACTTACGACACGCTGACACCATTGTCGAGGATTTCGGGTGACACTTGCCTTCCTCTCCCTTTACCTAAAAAGTTGAACGCTCGCTTGCGGCTGCTTTGGCATTTTCATTTTCTTGAACATTTCATAAATCTGTTCACAATTTTGGTATTTTTCTCATTTACGTTCCTGCTCGTTTTCGGTTTTACTCTATTTTTCTCCGTTATGTTGGCAATAATATTTCAAGGGTTTTTGTGTTGCTTTTGCAGTTTTTTTTTTATAAAAGTCGTTGATGTTATTGCACAAGATTTGTTTCACTATTGGAATGCTCTTAGCCTGGCAGTTGTTGTTGGCTGGCAGTTGCTGTCCATTTTGGTGAAATGACTTTTAGCCAATATTGATTTCAAATTGAATTTTTTTGTTGTTCAGGCTGAAATAAATGTTTTTTCAAGCGGCAGCTACTCAAGGAGCGGAAAGGGAGAAAAATTGGAAGCATTTCGGAAGTGGAACATTCATTAAGAACATTTTTTGCTCTTGGGGGGATTGGTTTCTTTCGTTTGAAGATACCCTTCAGCATTCCTTGCACTGAGTCGAGTGCTGGGTCATGGCGGGCAAGTGAAATTTGATTGGCCCTTAGCTATTTCAATGCCGTGGCTGTCACTGTTGAATGTCGTTGGAGCAAAACTGCACAATCTGTAGAATCAGTGTAGATGAAGAAGCGAATTGCATATGTTTTGCTGGTATGAACAGAGTGTATGTATGTGTGTAGCGCACTCATTAAATTGTTTTCATCTCAGATTTGATTTATGCGACACTTTATTGAAAATGTGTAGCAACAGAACTAGTGGCTATGTCTTACATATATATGTACATACAGTATATACCAGCTTAGCTGTTACCACAGGCAAGAAATTCAATAACGTCGAAATGATAGTTACGCACACATCAGATATAAGCGAATATGATGGAGCAAATGTGGAAAAATTACTTAAGTACAGTGGAAGCTTTTGCAAATTCCTTCGTGGGAAACAAAAGTTAAGTTATTTCCAAATAAACCTGGAAAGCCAGCCAAATTGGTATATTTAGTATTAAAAACATATTTTTCTTACCTGCATGTCATTTATCCACCATGTTAAATTTGATGCCGGTTTAGAAAAATCCGAGGAACAGTTTCCATTTATAATATCGCCAAGGCGATACCTCGAATGAATCCCTGTAATAACTGGCCGCTGTGTGGGCAACTCTGTGAAACAGATAAATGTAATGATAAAACAAAAACTATCTTCACAAATAATTTGTTTTCTTTAATATTAAGGTAGTAAAATTGCAATGCAACGTAGTACATAAAATCATTGCGCCTAAAGGTAGGCTTCTATATGCGTATTTATGAAAAACAATAACCAGTAGACAAGCATTGTAGGTCGATTTTAAACGGTACATGAAATACCTATATACTTAATACTTTTTATTCAACGGATGAATGTAACTAAGTTAAACTAAAATTTGGGCATTTCTTGCAAATTAAGTATAATAGTGAAAACATTAGCTATGAGTTTTTATTAACAATGCATCTTACCAACAACATCCATTTCACCGGATACAACGATTGTATCAAAAGTTGGCGCATCTGCCGAAACCTCGCAACTGTATTTTCCAGAAGTAGGATTTCGAATAAACACGTGTGTCGCATTTGATTCAGATAACTGTAATTAGATTTGGAAAAAGAAAAATACTTAACATTTAAACCGATGATAAATCTAAAATATATGGTAATAAATATTTTAAACACAATTTTTGAACTAACTTTGAGAATTTTGGTACCTAATATTTTTCACATGTTTTGGGAAAATTGAATTTATGATTTATACTTGTTGTGAGTTAGTTCGGAACGAAGTGGTTAAACCATTGCACGTTATACGCTCGATTTCGATTTTTTTCAAATTCATTTGTGTATACCTTAAAATTTCAATGTAGGTACATATGTACATAATTATATTCCCGGAAATTATAAATTTCTCCTCAACGTTACTTATGTGTATGCATAGACAAGAAATGAAAACTACAAATATACATATTAACATCTCTCTGCACAAAAATTAATTTATAACGATATCTGCAGTATTGCAAGAGATCTTTCTTTGGAACGCATCTGTCAGACAGAGCAACTGTCCTGTTGGTGTACAAAACTATGCTCAGATTAATGTATAAATACGAGTGTTATGATTTCACCCTTGAGTGCATTTTTCAGTACCACGGGAATTTTCAATAAGCATGTCCCGAATTCTCTGTATATACTATTTATAAATTTCACTTTACTGTAATTATGTCCTTCCATGCAAGCTCCTACTTGCATACATATGTATGTATGTCCGTGTACTTTGCTGAAAATAAATGTGGTCATTTTTTTAAACATTATTGCAAAGAATGCTATTAATCCTTTTGCACAGCGTGGATCTGTAAAACGAAAACTATAAATATACATATGTACACACATACATGCTGTAGCGCATTTGTACAAAATTGGTTTCTGAACAAGCAATAACTTTAATGCAATTTTAATGAGTTCTCGCATGTATCTTTTGCATGCACCAACAGCTCGAAGAGAAGACGATACTCGAAGCAATTATTTTTTTGTAAAACGTGAGGAAAACATGTTTATAATAAACAAAAACACGCTTACACTCATGAGCTATGTGTGTCAGTGGATGAGTTTTCATACAACTTTTCCGCGAAGTCGCTAGAAGCGAACCAATTAAGCAAAAGTATGGAAACACAGGTTGTTTGAAAAAGAGGAACAGGCCCATCTTTTATTCCCAAAACGAAGATGAACATTAATTGTAGAAAGCATGCGTTATTGCCAATTCTTTCATTATTTATAGAATTTATCACTTTTGCCGGTAAAAATTAAAATACGAACGGGAAGCAATCTAGTAATGAAAGACTTCTAAGTAAAAAGTTACATGGTTTCGACTGCATACATATGTACATATGTAGGTACATAGATACATATGTAAGTCGTACAATTCATTATCTGTTTTAAAATTGTTTGTTCTCACTTAAGTTATTCGCTATCAAAATATAGAATCAATTATTATGAAAATATGTACAGTCAATGGATGCACTTCGTAATATTCTTTTTAACTCACATCAACTGTATACCCGCTACTAGCCGGAAATATCTTCAACGATGGATTCTCCTTTGGTGTGTACCGATAAAATTCTCTCCGTCCACGATACCATTTAACGGTATATAGATTGTCATTTTCCAGGTTGTAATTGCAGATTAAGATGGCATTATCGCCACGTTTAACAGCTGATGGTATAGATACGCTCACATTGCTCAGCGCTGTGCTGGTATCTGCGAATGAAATGTTCAAAATAAAGAAAAGTCGAATCAGCATTGGACATGTACGTGCAGATGGAATCTTTATAACGAAACTGGAATTGATAAATAAAAACATGTAAATATGTACATATACATATATATATGTATGTATGTATATAAAAGAGAAAGTGCATTGCTTTACTTTTGCTGTCTGTCATGCCTTTCTTGCTTAAGTTTAATTCATTTTATAAAGCTATAAGCTGAGGCTTTGCATTTTTGTTTTTGTTTTTGTTTTTGTTTTAAAATGTGTGGAGCGCCAATGTTAACGTCACAGTAAAAGCTTTAATTATATTAATTGAATGTCAGCAACTTTTCACATGAGATTGTATTACAAATTAACACTAGAGTACACGCGCCTCTTTTTTTACACTAACGCACGCGTGGCCTACTATGGTAGACCATTTTAAAATAGCAATAAAAATTTGTTTCATTACATATTACTGAAACTAATGATTGAAAGCGTATTTATATTTATTTAAAAGAATAATTTAAGCTTTAATTTATCCATAGAAAACAACATTTTAAAATTGAAGCCAATTTTGTTCTATAATAGTAAAAAATACCAAAACTTGTACTTTTGAGACCAATGATTCAAATTTTTTCTTACATTATTAAAGTTTATCAAAAACCTATTTTTGTGACATTTATTACACATCACAGCCGGTTGATTAGGACAAATCCATTTGTTGCACGTTTTGCACCACTTTTTTGATGTTTGATTTCTTGCTGCTATGGTGGTCCCGAGACTTTTTCGCTAATCTTCAGAAATATGTGTACGAGCAGAAAGTTCTCACGGTAGTGACTTGACGACAAATTTAATGCATAGGGCTTTCCTGGAACTACTCCGCTCTAAGATACAGAATTGTTAAGTTATCAACAAAAATATACCAATGGTCTACTATAGTAGGCCACGCGTGCACTCCAGTGTTAAGAAAATCAGCTTGAAAAATGTTGAGTAAAAAGTATTTATTATTGAATATTCCTTCGCTATGAACTTTAAACTGAGCAACACGCATAGCATCCCCTTCCCATGTTCCTAAACAATCGTAGTTGTCAGTTTCTTGGAACCGTTTCGTAAGCGTCGTCTAAATTGAAACCTATGAAGCAGATTACTTGAATCTAAGACCCGGCTCTTTAGTACGAGCTGAAACTTGTTCCCTCAACATGTCAAATGAAATTGATTAATCATCTAGATTCTAGAATTAAATGAGCCGAGTACAGGTTGTTCTGTCTTTGAAAATATTTTTAATTTGATTGACGCATTCGTATGAGACAAAAAGCGTTCATTATTGAAGCAAAATAACTCTCGTGTTCCATGTTGGATGGATCTCGTTAATGATCGCTAAAAAAATTAATCTCAACCAAACTATAATTTTTGGGCTCGCAGAAGCTCAGGTTAGAGAGTAATCGCTGCTTAAAACTAAAAACTAGGTCAACGATAAAATCTCACATCCGTCGGTGCTATAAACGTTACACGAAGTGAATGATAATTAAATGTGGCGTTGTTGTTGGCCTCGCAACTACACCCATACCACGCCATAAGTATGAATAAACGTTTGTATAATTTGTACAACAACTACCTGACGATTGTTGCTAAGCATATGAACGAAACAGAAAACCAAAAACGTGCCTTTTCGGGTATGAAAAAAAAAATTTATCAGTTCCACTCTGCTGACGTAACAAGTAGTTTCTGGCCCTACTACTCAATAGCCCTACTACTAGACCATGAACGCCTGTTCAAGCTTGAGTATAATACTTCCTTGATTTGTTAAAATCGAAAGTGAAAAATTAAGTCAAAGTACATACATATGTATGTTTCTATGTGTGTATGTTTGTATGTATGCAAATGTATTATAGAATTTATACAGCTGATGTAGTTTCATTCAAGGTGATAAAAGGCAACGGATGCACAGAAAGAAATTACATTCATATATTAGAATGTACCGTACTTATTGAAAATAATTTTAATTGTTAGCCTCAGCTGATTCAAGCCATCAGAGACGTATTACATGTACTGCACAACGCCTTTTCCTCCTAACTAAGGGCTCAAAAATGTTTGCGGCTTACCTAAACTGAGCACCGCAGAAGTGATATAGGATTTTCAAGCAAAACATTATAGTTTTGATATCTATAACCAGATAAACGTATTTGTTTGAAATATTTCGATGGCAGATTCGTAAAACGTATTTTCCTTTTTATGCAACTTTTCTTCTTTTGATGGTTCCAAACCTTGTACATATTTTTATAAATATTCAAACAATTTAAATTTTGCATTAAACTCCCAATTTTTCTTACAGTGTACTATACTATTTCTATAGCATATAATGTAGTTCACTGAACCTAAAAGCTTTCTGACGCCTTACAAGGTTATTGAGAAGATAGCAAAACTATTTCTAGATTTCTTTTATGTCTGGTCTGTCACAGCAATCTTTTTCGAACCTTCGCAAGCATGAAATTGTCGAAATGCGGAATCATGAGGGATAGTTTTAATAGGCAAGCAGAAATGTTAATTAGTGTAGAACGACGGAAATATCAAAAGAGTACATCGAACTTGATAGTAGCTTTACGTGTATGTACGTCATTATAAGAACATTTAGCTACAAGCAACTCTTGGCAGGCGACTAGACACCACGAGCGTTGAAGAAAAAAATATATTTGCACAAGTTTTGCAAATGAATAAGCAAATGTAAATGAAATTCAGAAACTCGTATATGTATAATGGTACGCAAATGGTCGTTATTGTCTGTAGGTAAATTAACCCTTAGAAATTTTTACGTACCTATGTACATATATTGCACACCTAGCTCTAAATAGGGTTATTTTAAAAATCGATATTTTAAGGTATGTACGTAATTTGTATACTTGTTCGTCTATCAATTTATTGACAGCTTCGCGACTCCCTGAGAAAAACTATTAGTACCGTCAGATGTTTTAAACTGATGGCTCCTTATATCCTCCTAGATTAAAGCTTAGGTGTTTTTATATTTTTTTGATTTCTTAATGTACATATGCCATTTAATAAATATTGATTTAAAGCATTCTCCTAAACATTTTTTCACCAGGGTAATGAGCATAAAGGGTTCAGTTTGTTTCCTGAAGCCAAATTGACACCATGCACTACAGAAAGGTTAACTCACACATACTCCGCTACAGTTCTAGCAAGTATTCTGTGAGGCTCATCACGATGCATGCGGCTAGACATGACTGCGGTATCAGCCAACAAACAATGTCAGTGGAAGTGCATTGATTTTAATGTTTCAAGGTCAAACTTGAGGTGTAAAACAACAAACACATTGCTGTTTAAGAAATATTTTGTATTAACATGCAAACTTCACTTAAAGATGCAGCAGAGGAACAAAAGCAACAAAGCGAAAAATCGAAAGATGCACTTCCCTTCAAAATGTTCAGCAATGCGACTTAAATATTATTTCCTTACTTTTTGCGCAATTTAAATTGTATTTAATGGTTGGTAGTGAGCTAAACAGTTGGCGCTTAGTGAGCAAAAAAATGGAGTTTTAAAATAAATTTACTAAAGACAGAATCAGTTAAAGTCTTCAGTGTTTCTGGTTGACCTTAACGAAATCATTCATCGCAACCTACATATTTACGTATCTATAAATGTATGTATAATGTTAGTACATATGTTTGTATCATATATGTAGATACATATGTACATATGTATGACTGTCTAAATATGGTTGTACAGGGCAACATACTACGGGCTATCGGTCAACATGCCGGTCAGTATTTTGTTGTCAAGCTATTGTACGAGCATAGGCCTACTGGCATGAGCATTCAACTTCGTGGGTTGACTTCTGAGGGCGCTTGGCAACATGACTGTTTGTGCATTTATGCAACTGGTATCAAGTCACAAGGCTCGAAGTCAAATAAAATATTTGTATTTGAGTCCGATGCATTAAATAGTTGTTGGGTTGTCTGTTCATCGGTTGGTACAAATCGTTGGTTGGTGGAGCATACGCTTCGTTGACTTCGCGGCTTGTTAGTATGTTGTATTAACACGTAAAACATGCGATGTATTAGCCTTGCTTTAAGGTAATTGTTTAAGGTTTTTCAAGGTTCACAGCTAAAAATAAAAAAATTTAAATACGTTGAGGGTTTTTGTTATGAGCTTTTTTATTATTATTTATTTTATTTACTATTGGAAAAACTTTTAAAACGCGTCGTGCGCTACCTTTTGCTGTTTGCCTGTGTCTCATAGAACAGCCACAAGCCTAAATTCGTCAACTAGATGAACTAGCAGCAGCATCTTATAGTACTATTTGCAGTCAAACAAGCGTCTAAACTATGGCGCGGCGCATATGAAATAACGAAATTCTAAACAATCAACGAGCCACGTCCATTTGTTCTACACAAGTATTGTATGTATGAGCTAGTGCTGCTAGTGTTTCATATAACTTGCCTAGAACTAAAAGCAGTCAACTATTTTTCTAGTTCACAATATTTTACACCCACACAAAAAACTTTGTTCGGACACAGCGTAAGGAAGTCTGATTAGTTTTTTGTACTATTTTAACCAGGCGAACAGCAAGCATTCGACAGCAATCTCGACCACATTTTTGTATTGAAATTGTTATAAATACATTTTCTGTTGCTTTTCAGCGAATCTACTTTAAATACAATAAATGTATTGAGAACGCCTCGGAAAGTGCGGAAGCGGACAAAAAGTCAACCCATAGTAACAGCAACAACATACGTACATATGTACAGCAAAAGAGAAATAAGTTCACAAAAATTTAAATGAACATATACCATGTACATACATATGTATATACATACATACATACATACATACATATGCTTCAGTCGGCTAGGTGTTAATGCAAAAGGTAAAGCCAAGTAACCAATCACAAACGAAAGAGAATAATATTTAAACTAAAAAACTCAAACCAAAAGCAATCACAACAGAAAATTATTTAAAATACGATTCAACATTGGTTCAGTAAACATTGTTGTTGGACTCCAAAACACACTAGGTAAGACGGTCACATGGCACAACCGCATACATGTTAATATGTCTACAAACTTACGTAGCAACATACATGAAGGTCAAATATTTAAATGGTTGGATAAATATTATTAACATAAGGAAACAAAACTTTAAACAATAACATGTCATATCGTAGATTTACGCATACATACATACATATGTGAGTGCTCATACGGACAGAGCTGAATGCCAGTGGCGTCTTATTTTTAAGTTGAATGAGGCAACCGCCTCAGGGCGACGAGCCTTTGATCAAACTTAAGATGGAGCATAGATTTTGCTATATATTATCTTTCATAGACTTTGATGGGAGTGCGCTGGTTGTTGGAACCGCCTTACTCATGCACGGGGAAAAAAGTTTATGCCAAATAGGAGTCATCTTCTTTAAATACTTTCTAGATAAATGACAGGTTTATGTTTTGACAAAAGAAAATGATATAACCCCATCCAAATCACGTTTGCAAGCTTATTTATCTTGAAATGGAAAACATAAAAGCAATCCACTAACAGCATATGAATATGTGCTTGGTACGTCAGCTACCCTGCAAAAAAATCCTATGAGTAATCTCAAGTGAGAGCGATCCGAGATCGTTCGCTTTAGTCTACAGTTGGCTATAGTTCTATTTGCTTAGCATGCTCTTAGGGATACAAGTTAATTTTTGTCTTTATGGCATACTTGAACAAATTAAAAACTAATTTGGATGGAAAGTACCAGTTCCGGTATAAACGGGTACAATTAGTCTTTCTATAGCTCATGCTCAAGCAAATGTGAACAGTTCAGCCCATACAAGCTACTCAGAACAGATATTTATCACATCCTCCTTTGTTACTTGTCCCGGACTGAGGCTAGACTAATCGCATTTTTTGCGGGGTATGTACATACATACACACATACACATACATACATAAGTATATCTATACAAACTAAAGCAGACAATTGAGATAAAAAGATAAAATTTCACGTCCACTTGACTGCTGGTCGCCTGTTCAATTGGGTACAAAAACCACAATATTTCCTGTAAATTGCAGAAAAGCGAAAGTGAAGCAGCTCCAGCATCAAAGCAACATTAATGGAGTCTCTTCAGCTCCAAAAAGTGTGTAGGGAAACGACGAAAGCTTCAAAATGTTCAGAAAAAATTAATATTTTAGTAAAGGGTGGGAAGCATGCACTACCCGTTGAGCATATACCAAGTACATATGTACATATGTATGTATATTCAGCCATACATAATATAATCACGCAGGCGATCACTTGCTGAGTAAACAATGGAATCATGACCTACTTTCTTTCTAGTGCGTACTTAAATTAAATCAATCGTTGCTGATCACTTCTGCGCGCCGTATGACAGTGTCAAAAATATAAGGAACCGTTATAAAGTTCACATTGCTTGTTGTGAAAAAATTAGTAAAGCTGAGTAATGATCTTACCACAAACATTCGAGTCAAATACACCGAATTGCTTCAACACTTTTCATTGTAATGGTTTTTTTTTTATTTCTCGTGGCATGGGAGAAAGTGCGTGCTGACCCACTTTTGTGAACAGTTTTGAATTTCGTTCGATCGTCAGTCCATCATTGCTGCGTTGCTGGTAGGAAAAAGTTTATAAATTTTGTTATAAACAATAAAAAAATATTGCTCACAAATAAACAATTTGAATTCTGCATAGTTTGGGATGCGAATAGCTCATTTGAGAAGAAAGCATTCATCCACGTACTATGTATGTCATGTGCGTAGTGTTGTTGTTTCTAGCTCCCGGGTGATATCCATTTTTTTTCTTTGTCACAAAATCTGATATTTTATAGAAAGTAAATACTTAAAAATAGCGCAGCATGTCTAGGTTCCAGACTCAAGTCCCGAGCAGGACCTATTATCTGAGTGTATTTTTTACGTCACGAATTCAGAAAAAAGGAAAGGCTTCCAAATTGTCATTAATTTACTTTTGTTTTAATCGTAGTTATGTATGTACGAGACTCACTGATATATAAATTAATTGTCAAGTTGTTTAAATAACAGAAAATAGTTTGTATCAGAGTTCGTATTTTTCAAACAAGATCTCATAAAACCAGCGAGCAGTTACAAAAAATATTGTTGCCACATAGTACATTGTCACCGTAAATTCATTTCGAATTGTTGTTACCAACCGCCCTTGAACTGTTATTCTCAGCCCAGCAAGTAATCTTTGACAGTGAAGTCAATATAATACGACAACTTGAATTTCCACATCAAAAACATTCCAATTAAAATAGGCTTATTGAAATACTCAATGAGCATTGACGCCTTACATACATACATACATATATCATATTCACGCACCTAACGTTTTGATTTGAAGCATTATCAACGAGGTTTTACTGTGTTTTTCTTTCAACATTCTCTTTTGATATTCTTTCACTCTGCGATCACATGCGTCACAAACCAACAAACATGATTTTGGAAAGGTTCATTGACTCCCAACGAGTCGGTGTGAGAGTTCAATGCACTGCTGTGCACACAATACCTTATATATACACACACTTACTTATATAAACTGAGCTAACAAGAGAGAGCGAAGCGTTCCTCGGCAAGGTGGCTTTGTGGGGTCATTGAACCAAGGCCGGATCGAGCCAGGTCAGTGTGTTTGTGTGCAGTTTCGGTATTGTGTTACAATGGCCAGAATAAGAGCGCTGGTTTTTTGATTGGAAGCTATACACAACAAGCGGTACACAACAGTGTCAAAGAATGGCGTATTCCATTTCAAAAAATATTAAATTATATTTATTCAGAAAAAATTGTGAGTATAATTAAAAACAACGCTACTGTTATGCCTTATGTTGAGCTCTTCATTGTATGCGTTTTTTATTTAACAAAATATCGAATGGCAAAAACTTTCCTTTCCTATGAACTGAGACATTTTACTTATTTCGTTCTATGAACTTGTGAACATTTGTCAGAAAATGATAGCTTAAATCTTGAAAAGCTTGTAAATAATTATTTCTAAATATACCATGTATCTTTGCCTCTTTAATTTGTACATGCGAACCACAGCAGGGCTGATAATGCTCCACTTATTTCATCTTTGTTCCACAGTGAATGCTTTACTTCACGTTTGTTTGAACGTAATCAACTGATCGCCCTATCATTTCGTACGCACCCATTCTTACACTTAAAGTTGATGGGGCCATTTCAAAGCAGGGAAAGTAATAATTATAATTTTTCTCGAATAGTTTTATTGAATGGGCTGTTCGACATTTTAATATTACCTTCTCGAATAAAATAAGTTTATTTTCTTCCTCAAGCAAGTTATTTATAAATACATAAACATCGTCCCAATTCTCCGTTAATTGAAAGAGTAAATCTTTTGAAAGTTGGATTTGATTGGAATTGGAATGGAAATCGGTATTACCTCGGGTTGAAGAACACTTTGTTCGAAGTGATTTAAAATAAATATTTAATTTGATAGAAAATAAGTATCTAGTTAGTTTATAAAATAATCTTTGCCTTATAACATAAAAAAAGTAGGCTGAATAAAAATTGTTTTTACATTGAGCAAAAAAGCGGATTTTCGGTCCCTGTCCGAAAGTAGGCCATCGACATTAAATGACACCAGCACACCGTACAAAAACACAAACGCCTCTAAAATACTATGCGGGCTGCTTTATTATAGCGATAGTGTCGATTGCTCCGAGCAGCTCAAAAATTTCGGCAATGCGTCGTAACGGCTTCCTCATTTCTGAGCGCCTGCTTAAAACATTACTCGCACGATTTTTCTTTCATTTGTTAAGCAGTCGAATAACTCGTTCCACCATTTTCTCAACCATTATCAAAAACTTAGCTGCGGAATATGTAGTTTCACTCCGCCAGCGGATCTCTGCCATCATATTTATCTTGCCTTTAAGCTATTCAGTTCGTTGAATTTTGTCTGCAATCATTTTCGGTATCATTGCAAGGGCATTGACATGAATTCATCGATAGATAGTAAAACTGTTTGACTTTGAACATGAAATCGTTTTATGAAGGCTATGACCTCTAGTCCAACAACAGAAAACCTTGTAACATGTTCCTAAACGAGCACAAATTCTGTAGTGGGTACATTGAGTTCTGTCTATCTACCGATCATATTCGGTGCAAATCAGTTCATTGCTCTACTTGGCATGCCTACCCTTGGGGCATCACAAAATTCACTCTCGATTTCCGTGTAAAAATCGATAGCGATGCTCGAATAAGTACCAGTCAAACAGAAATGAATTGTAAGCAAATATTTTCGTATTTCATATAACGATGATGAACCGACTAACTGGCCATGTACCTACATATGTACATATGGACATATTCATATCAGCTGTGTGTATATGAAATAAAGGGCACACTGTGACAGCATTCTTATATTTACTTCAGCCTCGTGTTTACTTGTGGTTTATGCGATCGCACTGGTCTTGCTAATTAACTTGATCGTTTACAGGTTTTCCTTGGGCTCAACGGCAGTGAGCGTCATAATTACTTAATTAAGACCACGCCACTTTTGGGCACTAGTGTAGAATCACTTTCAATCAATAATATTCGACCACAAAATATCAGGCGAACAGAATACAGATGCAGCGTTCTCGTTGAAAGCATTCGGCCACTTATATACATGAGAGTGTTTTTTGTCATATATTCGGTTGATTCAGAGCTCTCTCCCTGCTTTCACCATGTATAATATTTTTCTTTACTATTAAATTTTTGGGAAGACAAACCAAAAACGACCACCTATCAATATTAATATCAATTTATTAGATATTCACTAGTACTTTTATTTTTATATAGAATGCCACTCCAAAATCTAGTAAGCGATTACTTTTAGACCTGACATCTTCGTACATTTCAAACATACATACATATTAACTATACCATTTCTTTCAGAGACTCCTCGGATCCGCAGGCTGCTCGACATATTGACAAGTTCTTTTAACAAATTCAGTCTCTTTAGCACTGTGTATGATTGCATATCCAACCTTACAAGTTTGAATTTCTTTATTTAAAATAAATTAAATAATGCTATTTTGTTCATAACAAAAAAATGAACTTTTTCTACCAGAGACGCAGCACCGATCGTATGCAGATCACATATGTATGTATGTATATACTTTTGTATATAGAAGTCAATTTGATAGAAAATAAAGATCGGACTTACATACCATCTATGTACATATTTGTAAACATATCAAATCCATATGTATGTAAATTATGTGTAGAAATAAATAACGACATATACGCACTGAATTTCGGCATAACAAAACAACGAACGACCAAGTACATAGGACAAAAAATGTGTACGAGCTGCACAGCCATTCCATAAAAGCCCCAAGCATGAAAAGAGAAACAAACTGATCAAACCGCATAAGTGATTGAACTATGTATATAACGGAACTTTAAGTTTTCGACACAGGTATGCGGTGAACAGAAATTGCTAATGAGGTAAATTTTATCAGTACATATGTAAGCATATACACAAATATGTATGTATGTACCTTGTATATGCTTTTGTGTGTGTTTACAAAAAACTCAACCTTCGGTTCATGATCATTGGAAAGTAGGTCAGGATGAAGAGCTTTGCAGTCCTCTTCATGCTTGGCATTCTGCTGTTAGTCACCTCGCCACAAAGCTTTTTAAATTTTGACTACATATTTTTCAGAGCAATTAAGATAGCGTATGCGGCTCCATTTAGTTTCACTTTCGATTTTCTGCATTTTGTAGGAAATCGTTTGGATTTTTGTACCCGACTGTATAGGCGCCCAAAAAGTAGTAGCAGGTGGGGATTAATATAAATTTCAAAACTCATGAGATATCGGATAAAACATTTAGAGCACACATAGACAGACATATGAGCATTAAGGTGATTCATTTTCAATAAAATTTCTTTTTTTCTTTCTGTGCTCAATCAAAGGTATCAATGTATTTTCCTTAACCGTAAATAAAATATATCGACAGCCACACTGCAAAACCCTGTATGTTCAAAACCAAAAAGTTTTCAGGAGAGGGAAAAACTGTAATAATTATAACGTATGTATGTATGTATATGGGCGACGGTTATTTCATTTTTGGAAAAAAGGTGACTTACGGGGTTTTGCAGTGTGGCTGTCGATATAGTGTTGATATAGTTTGCGACGGTTTAGCAAAACACTCTGCTTCGATCCAGATTTTACTTAAAAAATTTTAAATAATCATCTTCAGTGTACATAAATCTTTATCACATTTGAGAAAACTATTTTATTTAGAGCTGGCCACTCTAATGAACTCATATAGCGACAGCCACACTGCAAAACCCCGTAAGTCACCTTTTTTCCAAAAATGAGGTTCTGAGCATTTCCCATGGATCGAGTTACAACTTCCCGTTTCTTTCCAGTGGTGAAATGTAAAAACCGTCGCTCATATACATACATATGTATGCATGTTATAATTATCACAGTTCTTTCCCTCTCCTGAAAACTTTTTGGTTTTGAACATACATGGTTTTGCAGTGTGGCTGCCGATATGTATGTATAGTTTTGTTTAGCCGTTTTTATATTCATTGAAACAACATATATATGTATATATACATATATAAGAACAAATCTACATATAGACAGTATCACAATTATTTTCTTATTCTTGGTGCTTTATATTTATGTTTCCCTATTCTGAATAGTACAAAATTATACTGGTACTTCCTTGCGAAAAATTTTAAGGAATAATACCGGTACTAAAGAGTCTAGTAATTAGCATATTCGGGAAGTAATAAAATAAGTATTTATTTCTACAATGAGTTTTAGTATTCGAAGAAAATGTTTCCAACTATTTAGAACAAAAATTACATTTTCAATCGATACTTTCAGAGGTGTAAAAAATTATTTTTAGGTTGTATAGATCTCAACACTTTTCATTGAGTCTTTCTGTTAAAATAATAAAAAGCTTTGTGAGTTTCGATTTATCACAGACACCTGCGACACATTACTTTTATGAGATACTTTACAACTACAACTTTTTAGGCAATAAGATTTCTTAAAAACCATTCCTTTGGTTGCTACATGGAATTAAACAGTCAAAAATATACATAATTCACTGAAACAGTAGCTGTGTAAGCATTGGTCTAAAGTTTTTACGTAAATTTTATTAAGGTATTCCCAAAATTATGCCAAATAAAATATTTTTTTTAAAAGGTTCTGTTGTTATTAATTTCTGTGTGACTGGTAAAAAAGACCGAAAATTCGGTATCAACAACCAAAATCAAAACTTTTTAAAAGCCCCCGTCACATGTAGCATTAGCAGTACTAAAAGTCAAGAAACAAAAAATTTTAAATTATATCTAAACGTTTTTTATGAAAACCCACATAATTTTTTTTATTTTTTTTTTTTATTTAAAACAATTTTTATATTTCAACATCATTTTTTTACCCATTGCTCCGATTGTGAAAATTCATTTTTCATTATAAAAATAACGTTTTAATTTAATATATGTATATAAGAACACAACTAAATCTTTATTCACCATGCACATATTTAAATAATTAAATAAATTTTGTAAACAAAACGCTTAAAAGTTTCAAACAGTTTGCTAATTTAATAGGCGCACAGTTTTTGGTAGGAAGTGAAGTAAAGGAATGAATCTGCTGAGTGAATGAGTTAATTTGAGAGAAAAAAAAAGCCGGCAACAACAAAAGCTTACGAAGCTACCAAAAAATATCAACACAACCGTGAAAAAAAAAAAACAAACACCAACCTGGCGAGATAACAACAATAGTGACCACTTTATTTACCTGATGATCAAGCAAAACCACACATATGTATGTACATACATACCTACCGTCCGTATGTAAACTACATTTCGGTTGTTGTTGTTGTTTTAGCAACAAAATCACTCCCCGAAGGTTTTGGGGAGTGTTGCCGAAATAACAGTCCTTGGCCGGATATGAATCCGGTACGCTTCGGTACTCCCTTGCGGTACTGCCCGACTGTCGTGGAAGCGATTTGGTACTTTTCTTTCTTTGTTGTATTTTTTGGAAGTGCATACAGCAACATTCTCTCTATTTGGGTTATCGGAGTCATATTGCGTTTTGAATGACCCCTAATGTTTCTTTTTTTTACAAACCTGTAATAATAGAACCGATTATGAGACCAGAAAGAGACTAGCTTTATTACATACACTCTTTCGGATGTGCATACGTCGGTACACTGGTCTCTCCATAGGACGTGATCAAACAAATGTGAACAGTTCAGAACATATGAATAGACATTTTGCGGCCCATCCCGGACTGAACCAAGACTAATCGCATTTTTTACAGGGAATCAACTTACATACATATACACATACATATGTATTTACTACATAAGTACACCACTCATTACATATGTACATTCATTTGACGCGACGTCACAAAACCTTTATACGTCAATATGTTTTATGTATACACAAAACGCTTACTTCAGGCACTTTATACAGGGCTTAATCATGTGTGCATATAATCTTACAATAAATTATAATTCGTAAATGTTTATTTATACAAACAAGTATTAATTTGCTTACGATTGCATCAAATAAAAGTGAATGTGATTGCGCTAAGTGGGTTTTCTTTTTTTCTTTTTGCTTCGTTTTAATTGTTTAATTGTGTTCTGAGTGTTTATAAATATTAATCATGTATGTACATATGTATGTATATACACTTATATAGAAGCTTTTATAAATATGAAGAAGAAGCACATTTAAGTATGTAAGGTTTTTTTTCGTTTTGTATACTATGACGCTTTGCCAGTGGAGACTTGCATTCTTTAACTTATGATTGCCTGCTCTTATAACAAATAGAATTGTTGCTAAATTATCCTTTATTTATTGCTAAATGAATATAAGAGCGGGCAAGTTTTGTCTTAAACAATTAATTTCAACTCCCAGCAGTTTTGAAGTCTCTAAATTGAGTGCGATTTTTTTGTTAGTGCACAGAATGTTCATAATCTTGAATAAATAATTTTTATTTTACAAAATATTTATTAAGGGCCACTTGCACAAATAAAATTTATATTTGTAACTCAGAGCTGGCGTCAAATGAGGGCTTGAAATGGTATGACAGTGAAGCTAAGTGTTTTAAAATATTAAAAGCTGCTGAAATTATTCAAGCTATAATTTACCTCGAAAACCAAATAATAGATTAAAATACTCCTCACGTAAATGTGATACTTTCGAGTTCGTGGGATTTCAATTTTCAATACCGCTCTGATGAAAACCTGTAAAAATTTACTCTGGCTGTTGTTGGTTATTGCCACAGATTTTATCATGCATGCTGTTAGGCGCAACGAATTCTCTTCTTTTTTTAGCAGTTATATATGTAGATAGTATCAAACAGGAAATTAACCCAGATAAACCCGAATTACTTTTTGTCGATTTTTTTGAATGTATTGTGTATTATTGCTTAAGTGCCCTTCAAATAACCTGAAAATTATAATTGCTAAGGTTTCACCCCCTCCCCCTGGTCACAGCACCCCATCCTTCTGGAAGGCCTTTGGGAGAATACCACAATAGTTGTGTTAACAAATTTTTTCAAAGCAATAGAAATAAATTCAACATTTTTTTTGCCTTATTTATAGATTCAAAGAAAAATATAAATTAATTCAATAGCTAAATTGGTATTACAATTTTATGTTTATATTGGTAGTTTGCATACATACATATGTATGTATAATATAAAGTTATTTGTTGCTTTATCCATGACTTTATGGAAAAAGTAAGGAAGTACATAGACTTATTATCATAAAAATGCTTAAAAGTTTTATTTCCTTTCATAATTTATAAAGCAATCAACATGTAATGTCGCATTGTATTTTATGCATTTCGTCGTTGCTTTTTTGGGGCAATTACTACAAACCAATTATTGCTTTTTGCCTGTTGGCAGCAATGCTAAGTTGCTATACATACATAATGATCTTTGCGATCATACCGGCTATCAATCAAAGCTGACTGGCTAGCACGTCCTCTCTGTGTAACTATTCTTTTGTTGGACTCCAAAATAGAGCAGGCTAATCTTCGCCGAAAATTTAAATAGTCCACATTATCCTCAGGACGGTTGTATAGAGTTGAATGCCATGTAAATTGTTGATGGTAGGATTGTTTTCCTCCCCAGAATCCTCATCAGTGACATCATCATTAAAATTGATTGGGGGTAAAACTACCACATCAAATCCATTATCAGGAATATCGCTGTTGTTGTTGTTGTTGTTTTAGCACCAAAATCACTGCACGGAGGTTTTGGGGAGTGTTGTCGAAATGCCAGTCCGGTACTCCCTTGCGGTACTGCCCGTCTGTCGGGTAGCGATTTGGTATGACCAGTGTAACCTTCTAGGTCATGTCATCCCTCGTTCCGAAAGGAAAGAGAAGATGGGTAATGAGAGGTGAGAGGCATCACATCCGTGGATCAACCATCGAGTTGCACATCATTACCTTTGTGCATATTATTCGCCTCTTACGACCGGTATGCCTACCGCGGGCATATTCTAAACCCCTAACCCGCAGGGGTTACAGGAATATCGTCGTCATCGGCAGTTTCGATGATGTCTAACAACTCATTTAGGGTAATCTTCCTTCTACAAAAAATTTTAATAAAATTAGTTGTATTAGCCCATAATCCTTCTGGGAGGATGTGCGTGTTTCCCACGCCAGTACAGGCAAATTTTTCACAAAAAACGTCTACAAAACAAGCAAATAATTAAATTGAATAATTTTTTGTAGTAAAATAATAGCCTGACATCTACAATTCGTTATGTAAAAGAATAAAACTTACCTATAAAAAACGAGGTCTATCAAGACAGCCATCTTAAATAAAAGCACAATTCACTTGGAGAATTCTCACTGACTAATCGTAAATTTACAAAAAAATACGCGAAGAGATAAAATTTGATTTTAGCTAAACTAAAAAAAAGCATAGCCTGTTTTGTTAGCTGTTACAATAAGTGAAAATTTTGAATTTAGCGAACGGCATTTAAAATCCTTCAGGAAGGCGTTCGGGTGTATCTGGGTTAATTCATTTATAAATCACCGATTTTACTCATGGAAACTCATTCGTTCATTTATTTAAATTTATACTTTTCAGTTTATATTCAATTTTGTTTCATTTATTTAAATGTTTCAATGCTTTTAAACTTAATATTTACCAAAATAATAAATCACTCAAGTGTCACAATAACAAGGCACAAAACGTATCCACGACAAAGCAATATTTCGCCGACCAAGTCATATGTTTTTCAGTTATTGTGTCAAGGCAGAAGAGCACAGCGTAATACGTTTACTTCAACTGACCCCTGTCAACTAGCATTTCTCAGTAATCTTAATAATACACGTACACGCTGCAAATGTGGGTATGTATGTGTGCGCATATTTAAAAGTCAATTTCCGCACACTTCCGCGTTTTAACTCGAAACAGCTGGGCAAGGTTGGTTGACAAGCGGGTGGGAGTGTTGTATAGAAGTCGTTATCAGATATGTAGCATATTGTGTGGCGCATCATTCAAGTGACATTTTTTATTGTTGTTATGGTCATCCTTATATGTATAAACAAATATAAAAACTAAAAAATGTGAAACATCAACATGACAAACAGACAAGTGAACAGCGGACATGGAACTACCGCTCTGCCAGGACAATGAATTTTCTTTGTGTGTGAGTGTAACAAAGTAGACAGAACGACAGGCAGGCGACATATAGAACACAAACAACAACAATATGGCAACAAATAAAAACTGACTCGGTCATATGCGACGACCTCAGTAAAAAAAGGGAAAGGACATCAAAAATGTTCAATCCTTCACAGTTCACATTTAATATATGAACGAGAATGCTCGCGAAGTGAGCTGGAAGTGAACGAATAGGTTCATAAATGCATTTGTATATACATACATACATGTGTAGTAGTAAAACTGTTATTGTTTGTAAAGCTCATTGCCCTTTTAATTGCATAGCCTTGATTTTGCGTATTTTAAAAGTTGGACACTGTCGCTTACTCCTTTGTCTCCTCGTTTGTTTTTGTTTTGTTTTCTTTTTTTTGCATTTCATGAAACAAGCATGATGTGATTATCGTCGCATATTCATCGCTTTGGTGGCGTTTGTGTGTCTTGGCCAGCCGTCCATCAGCAACACTTTCGGTGTGCGTATAGACCAGTGTTCTGTTGCTTGTTATGACCACTTTATTTTATTTTTTGTAGAAACATAAATAAATATGTGCATACATACATAGCTTACGCTGACAATAACATGTAAAATGTTTCCTTTTTTGAGTTGGAAAATTAACGAAAAAGGTAAACAAGATAAGTGTCACGGGTGTAAAATATTATTCTTTGTCTGATCTTGTTTCTGGTAATGTTACAAGATAAGCGAGTCAAAATATTAAGCCATTCAAAATCTTTTTATATACAAAAATTTGAAACGAAGTTTATTATCAAATGAGTTTGCACGGGAACACTGAACTTTTTAAAATATTTAAGCACAATCCATTACTAAAGACGTATTAATTAAGCTCATGAGCACTATTACTTAAGATACAACATGGACTGATAATTTTCACAATCAGAAATCAGTCATATTCTACCTATGTATCAGATATAAAAGTATTTTTGAAAGATTTAGATAACGTTTTGAAGCAAATCATCCTGATACGAGGGTTTGAACAACGAACTAAAAAAAGGACAATGGAAAAGTTTCAGCAAACCATTTAACGACAAAAACCTCCTGAGTTTTAACAAAAAATGTAAGTACATATTTGATATAGCAGGTTGAGTATATTTTATGCGTAAGAATCCAACTAAGGTCAACCATAAAGAACCATTACCTCTGAACAAAAAGGAAAGCACAGCCTAACAAATCTCACAATTCTTTTAATATTTCTAAGATTTTTTGTCACAAATATTTTTTCATAAACTTTTAGACGATGGTTGGTTGGAAGGAACTCCGTAAATGGGGATGGTTTGATTGGTCTCGAGTAGTGAGTTGCAAGTGCTAGGCATATACCAAAGCCTTGTTACCCCCTAAACTGCCAAGCGTAATTTCAGCTTTTTGTTTATGGATTACGAGTATTACACTCCGCCTCTTTTTCGTACTTTAGCACCTCCATTTAATGCTATCCAAATTGTTTGAGTGCCTTAAACAAAAGTTATGATTGCTGGCGCTGTTGCATTTTGTTTGGGAGGCGTGTGCAAACAAATAAAATCAAATTAAGTTATACTGTGACAAGCCCAGAGTGCGAAATCTTTAAAAGATTTGGTTTAAATTGCGATAGTAAGAAATAAGTTTTCTGAATATTAAGCAACAACAATGCAACTTATTGCACATTCTGATACACATGGAATGAAGTCAAAACTAAACTAAAGTTATTGTTGGTGCTTAAAGCAAATGAGCAAATCTTGTGAATACTATTTTGACCATAAGGAAACTGGAAGTTTTCAAAACTTCTGCCGATATATTAAAAATAAAAACATTTAATTTCGAAATGCCACCAAACAGCCAACGAAAAATGTATTTCGTCTTTGCTAATTGGCGTCTTGTGTTCTGGTCTGTGCGACTTGGAGAATATAGTCGAACCTATGGAAAAATAATACAAAGTCCAGCGATGCAGGTAGCTTCTTGAAGAACCTTATAGACTGACTCAAGGTACTTATACAATTTGAGGGCTATAAAATAACCCGTTTCAAACTTCTTTAAACTCTAACGATAAAAATATGTAAATTCATTTTGAACTAGAACGAAAACTAACAAGTGCACTAAATCTCCCTACAAATCGCTCGGCTCTATATAGCGGAATAAAAGGCAAGATTAAAACACCTATAAAATAAAATTATTGGTTTAGGAAAGTATTGCCGGGACCGAATATGATTGGAGATTATTTCACTACCCAACCCAGCCAACTGTTGACACTTTCGCTATGCGAGGGATTGAATACAGTGCACTCGCGAAAACTCGAACACACGATAACTCGAACATTCGGAAACTTGAACTTTTTTTTTTCTCCATTAACTACTTTAAAACTCGAACAAAATGCAGCTACTCTAAAACTCGAACAATTATTTTCTTTTTTTTATGGAAAAACATGTTAGAAACTGTCGTTTTGCATGTGCTGTAACGGCCGATATTCAAATTTTTGTCGTTATGTGAGTCTTTTGTTTCATTCTAAGGCGCCGCACTGGCTAGGTTTCGTGCTAGTTACGGAACTTTTCTTTTAAGTTGATTGATATTTGTCAGTGATACACGGGATTTTGCGCGGTTAGGATCAAATTTATTTGCGTGTTATAATGGGACGAAAACTAAATGTTTTAAGTTTAGCAAAAAAGGCTGTATTGAATGCGATAGAAAATAAGAAACATCAAACCAAAATCACTGCTTTTTTTTCTAATTTGTAAACAACATTCATATTTGCTAGCATTTTTTATTAAATAAACTGGCAGTGAACTACAAAACATCAAATTAGAAAATCTCTTTGATTAATAATACCATAAAATTGGACAGGGTATAAAAACTGTTAAAAAGAATACATATATCGATTAAAAATACATAACGTTCGAAAACTCGAACATTTCGATAACTCGGACAGGGCTGGTTTTTATTAGTTCGAGTTTTTGCGAGTGCACTGTAAGTCAATTACGAATATACACTCCTGTGTTTGCTACGTAGAAAAATTTAATTTATTTGCCATTAATTTATTTATACTGCCAAAGCTTCTCAACTATTCATAAGCTCCTTTCTTCTATCAAGCAAGGGTACGGTATCCATTTCTTATTTGTTTATTTAAACCCATACACCTGGCCATTCAAGGAGACGAACTCAGCGCGGAGTATGCTTGCATTGATAATGAGGTGCAATTGCTTACTCTTTTCCATAACTTTTCTCACCTATTCAGCTATTCGGGCACGCATTCACACGTCTCTTCGTTTGGACATTTTCTTCATCGTTTTCTTTATCGTTGTATATCAATTAAAAAATTTGTTTTCATTGAGTTTTTGCGCTTTTTGTTAGCTCCTTTCAACTTTCATGTATTCATTCGTTCATACATTCATTCAGTGAGGCTCATTCATACAAACATTGTGTTGCTTTATTCGCTTTTTATACATTTATTCTTTTAATGCATGCTAATGCGCTTTTCATTAAGCGCCAAACAAAAGAGAAACAGAAAAAAAGGTGAGGTGGAGGCTTTGACTGAACGCAAATAGCTCTGTGGTTGCGATGGAGTATTCAACGGGCATTTGTTTTGTCTTTTATGCAGGTTCATTGGCTGATTATGGCATAAATATGTAAACGAGTTTTGTGTGGAGAAAGAAATGTGGGTAGTAAAGGCTTCTTATTTTAATGAACAGTGTTGTTTTTATTTCAGTTTCTTTTATACTCTTTCTCGTTTGAATTAATTTTATATTCATACTGCTGAACACCGTTGTAAGGGTTCTGGCCTCAAGACTAAATTCGTATATACATATATGAGTTTAAAATAAGAATCTGTTGGAAGCCGGAAATAATACCAAACTAAATACTCTAGATAAACCATATATATTCTGTGCTGGACTTCATCATTTTCTTCTATCTAACTATTAGATATTGGTTTAGCGCCAAATAAGGACATCGAACATCGGACTTAATAGTGTATTTGTAATAAGTAGACGAGTATACATACATACAATACATATTTGTTTTATAATACGAATAAGCACTGCACGTAAGGTAAAGTATTACATAAGTAAAAGTAAGGAATTTGCTCCTAATGAAATGTCATAAAACTGACAATTTTCCACATCGTAAAACAACTAATTAAAGTCATAATAATTTCATATGGCTCGGTTTGGCGCGCTTATATAAATCTAATTTCAGCCCAGAAGCTAGCCAGCTTGTTGTTCTTGTTGTTACTCAAATGAGATAATAATAAAGAGACAGCAAAACTAACCGCGCGGAAGACCAACATTGCTTGTACGTATGTATTTCTCTGAGGATATATACTAATGATTCTAGGAAGTTTCAAATCTAATATAGTAATAGGCCCGGAAGTGTACATACATACATACATACATACACATGCATCCATAACCCTTCGTTTGTGTTCATGGAAATTAACATTGGAAGCTTAGCAGTGATTTAGCTTCTGAATTGAGCTGAATTTCCCCTACACCTAGAAACTGTGCTGCGTGAAATTTAAATTGATAAGATTCCTTTGTATTTCTTTACGTTGGATGATCTGTTGCAAATCAAACTCATTACTGACAATCTATGCTATGCCAAGTAAGAGTAACTGTGCCTTAAAATGTAATAACCTAATATAGCAGTCAGTTTCTCATAGCAAAGAGATTTGGTATCGCTGGTATGGCTTTTTATTACTTAACTTTCGGACTTTCCAATTTTAGTAAGCAATAGGATAGCAAAGGTTATCAGGCTATTAGCTACTCGCTGTATAAAGATCCATGACAACCCAGAGCTGAAAACTGCGACCATCGAGACATATACTTTATATTGCATACCCTCCTTCTTTATAAAAAACGCACAGCTGATATATTGTTTTTCCTGCTAAACGAACAAGGAATAACTGAAATATTTTTAGACTTCTTCTAACAAACAGTGTGGCAGAATCTGAAAACTACCACTTAAGTCTGAACACTGGCATATAACGTTCCCCTTTATCTGTATTGTCGGTTGTGTCTCTATTATTGGCCTAAGCTAGGTCAATCGATGTTGCCAATAATGAAATTACCGCACTGCGTACACGCACCACAATTAAGCTTTCTGCTTCCGACTACGTACGTTATGAGACACAGCCAAAATCAATACCAATAAACAAGTGTGGATGTGTCGATGGCTCACAGCTCCTATTTTCCGTATTAAAATTTAACCATTTACTTATTATGAAGTGTAGATAATAATATACAGGACTTAACAATTTGATTAGAATATGTGTTTCAAGCCTATGTGTCTGATTATAATCAATAAGGAATTAGTTTATCATGTTGCTGTTATTGCTATTAATATTATTATTTTAAACAGAATTTAGATATTTAATTATAATAAGCGATAACCTCATTTTATTACTAGACCTAACATACTTATTAGCTCAATGAAGCATAATTAGGTTCGAAAGACGTAAAAGTTCGATATTATTTAGTGCTTACGAAGGATATGGCTAGATAAATTGTTAATCATTTTACAGTTCAACAATTTATAAAAAACGGAATATTCTCAACTTTTTTTTCTACCAAATAAAACAATTTTGAAAATGTGTTCTGGAAATAATTGGACAATGTCGGTGTAAATCCAGTACCCTCACAAAACTCCTCTGCCAGATGTTTTGGTATAAGCGAAACAATTAAACAACATATTACCGAGATAGCCTAAGCCTACAACTAACTCAATGAACAAATTTAGAAGGGCAATTGAAATTGAATTGTGGATTTTGCTTCGTTTTTGTTTAGAAAAATTGTTTGGAATTGAATGTATTACATCCTAAAGTTACTTTTCTATTGCTCTGAAGCTACAGACATCTTTGACTCAGAACATGAACACAACTCCCAATATCTACTTATCACTAATTTTGCTGTTATTCCTTTCGTTGTTCACATTTCATGTCTTGCTTTTTTACTTTTTACTTTTTGACCTTTAAACCCTCATCAGCACTAGCTGCAATTTTTGTACGATAGTCAATGAGGATGTCATCAAGCAGGACGGGCAACAGTCAATTTACAAATTGAACTTCAAATCGAGCTGTTTGCCTCCTGTCAGGCCAAGCAAAGTTACAATAGGTCATTGAGACGCCTCCGGTGGTAGTACAAAGATGACACAAGGCATATCTGAACCAAGCGAATAAACCATCGTACTTGTATCTATATAGCTATATACACAAATATACATAAAACAGCAGACAAAATGTAGTGAAGCGAAACGAGCGCGTGCCAATCGACCCGATTTCAACCTAAATAGTTGTGTGTACGGGGAATTGTGCTTGTATTTGTATTTGAATTAGAGTTTTTATGTCTCTTAACAATTGCGAGTGTTCATCCATTTGTACGTAGTATGTTTGTATGATTTTATTTTTTGTTGGCTACTTGTGTCTATTTGTTCAACTTTGTAACGATTAACTAGAAAGTTATCAAAATATTTGTATTGACACAAAAACAAAAAACAACACACAAATACCAATATAACACACGTTTCCTTTTTAAGGTTTTTTCACTCAATTTTGTTTGTTTAGAGTTTTCGCTTGTCTATTTGCTGAAAGATCTCGCAAATTGCGAACAAATATGTGACAAACGGTAAATGTTTTCTTTTGGGCTACCCACCTACCATCGCAAAATATTTACACGGACACAAATACATACATACAAAAAAGTTAAAGCTTTACATGTAGCACAAGTCCTTTTTTTGAAAAGCTAACTAAGGAAAATATTTGAAAAGTGGACTTAAGTGACTTCTAAAGCAATCGCTTGCACTACAAGGAACACGTATTATGTATGTCGAATTCTGCCAAAAGCTTAAGGTGTAGCATAAGCGTGGGCGCTCGTAACTTAAGTACTTGAGGCTGCTTTATGCGACAACTTATGCGTACTTATGTGCTTAAGTGTGGACCACACTGCCACTTGTCGCTTTGTTATTTTTCTTTTGTAAATTGTTAACCTGCGTCTTTGTCTATGTTGTGTATATGACACTTTTATTTTGCCATCACGGTTGTATTGTCCGCAGGCAGGTGTGTGTGTTTTGTTATTTGTATCTGATTGTGTGCAATTGATCTGAAACGTCTTGCGAGAGAAATTTGACAACAATGTGATACCTGTGTACAACACTCAAATAATAATGGTATGTATGTATGTATGTAAATTAGCATGTCCTCTGCCCGACGTACACGATCCCCTGAAGGGATTAAAGGCACAATTGCAATATCATTAAAACAGTATTTAATATCTACATATATAGTTAAATATCAATTACGAAATATGCATTGCTGAATTTTTTATAAACATTCTACCAAAAAAAATTCCCTCCAAGTTATTTTAATATCCTGAATAAAACATGGACGTAGTATGAAAAAAAGCCAAAGAATTTGTAATTAATGCCCGAGCGAATAAACAGCAACTGATATATATCTAATAGACGCAATCTACTTAATACGCATGTTTTATTAGCTATGATCATTAAAATTTAATGAAATTCCACAAAATGAATAAACACAAAAACTTTTATTAATTTTATGAAATAAATAAACAAAGCAAAAAACCAGTGAAATCATACTTAACCAATCAACAATGACAACTGCAATAATTACAGCAAAACCACCGATAACTACAGATTCGTGAAGGCAGTATTGAACACAAATGGCAAATCACAAAAGCGACAAAGTGACCGGAAACGGATAACGGAAGTGGCAGCCGATTAAAATTTGCACTTTTTGTGGCAAATTTGATTTTTGCTTTTTTAAACTGCTTTATATTAACAGTTTGTTTGGATGCATTATTAAATCTATTAACTTTTTCCACATGCCATATTTCATTATGCAGTGAATAATTTAACAAATTACATTACAATCGAGACTAATAAGTGCTTGTTATTACTTTGTGGAATGTTGCACGGTGGAAATGTTGATTTTATTATCGCTGCGTCTGTCATTACAACTTATGTTGTTGTTATTGTTAAACCTATTCTGCGTTTCTGCTATGGCTGTGAATATGTTCTGTTGTATTTAAACATAATGTAGGCATTAAAAGTTTAAATGATTATCCAGCGAATGATTATTACTTTGTGTTGCAAAGCGGCAGTGCTTGAAAAGAAAGCGGAAATAACAGAAAATATTTTCAAGTACACGAATTGGTATCAACAGATGCTCTATGGCTGTGATACCTAACACCTTTTAATGCCCTGATTTCGTTCAATGTAGGTGGCAGCTCACCGAACAGTCGAACTAGTTACGGAGTGTAATTAAAAATGAACGTTGCTCTGCATATCTGGATATGTTTATTAATTATCTCTGATATTTTAATATTTGTCTCTAGAAAATCCAGACGAGGAGCCGAGAAATATGAATAAATACTTCAAACTAAAAATAAGCAGAAGCCTCAAGCAATCATAAACTCATTTCTCACCTGGTTTTACTCTAATATTCTAACAAATTTATTAATTTTAAGTTAAAATCGTAATGGTATTCAACAATGTTTTATTGATCTGAGGGTGTTACTTTATTTCATGCTCATGCAATACTTACATACATACATAGACTGCGGCGCATTTGCTCCGGAAATGTTCATGAATTGTGCCCAAAGAGTTACATTGAAATTAATTTGAAACTTTTCATACGGGTAAATAAACAGTATACTCAAATAATTGCAAAGTATATACATATGTACATAATTAGTTATTAACTAAAAGCAACAGAAGCTCCAGAAGTAACAAAAGTTGTAATTTGCAGCGCAGAAATAACTAAATGAAAAGGTAACTCTACATCTGCCCGTGGAGCTGTAATTAAAACTAGCGCAGTGTTATCAAAGCAGGAGAAAATAAAGTTAAAAAGCGGGTGCTCTTACATATATAGAAAGTATTACCTTCTGATAAGAATTGACTGGGGACGTAATTAATCCTCTCAAGCCAAACCAAAGTTATGATCTGATGAAAATCGGAAGTTTTTGAGGGTCATGACAATTTTTTTCTCTCGATAGTCAGTTTTTTCCTACTGGAATTCTTTTACTAATATATCGCACACTAAATCAAAAAGAGTCACAACTCAAAATCCGAGTAACTTTCAGTTAATTGCTTCTGGATCGCACAAAAGTGATTTGATTTTTAAAAACTTGACATCACTGTGCTCTTTAAAGAGTAACGATACTAGTCAAAAAGAAAAATATTGTATGTATTGGCTGCACTACTTTTTATTAGGCAATCTATGCCAAGAAAGCGACCTAAAAATTTTTGAGTTGTGACTGTTTTTGATTTAGGGTGCGATATGTACACATTCATGTTACGACGATTTACTTCAAACTTCATATCAAAGCAAACCCCTAACATTTTGCAACATTCAAGAATAAAATGTAATACCACGATTTGAATGTGGCTTAGTGTTCTCAGTCTATGAACTGACTTTAATGGTTTGTAAACCTCCCCCAGCATACTCTACTCCACTGGCTCCGCTTCTACAAATGCAATATAGCTATGAATGTATGAATGTGAATATACATTAAACCATTATTCTGCATAAATTATGTGTATGCGGTACCCATTAAAGTATAGTTACATACATACAATTCAACAACAAATTTTTCAAGTGAATTTAATTAATTAATAAAATTCAATTCATTTGTGGTTTTTGTGGGGATAAAACAAATAGCCAAACATCAATACAAGCAAAATAAAAAACAAAAATCATATAAAATACAGATGCGTATCTACAAATGTATGTAGGTGTGAGATGAAATAAATTGAAATGCTACGCTGCATCGTAGGAGTGAACATTTAATTTCCATAGAATCCAAGCAAAAAAAAGAACAAAAACCAGTAATGCAAATTGTATTGCTTGGCTGAGGTTTGATGTTCACATAAGAGCATTGGTGTTGCTATTGTAAAACATTTTTAATCCTCGCGGTAAATCAACGCCACATCAAGCTCATTGAATGCACCAAACCAGATCAACTGACAACTGACAAATTGTCATTTATTCTACAATTAAATTAATTTCAATATAATTAATTATTAATTTCATTAACTACTCGTTGCTAGCGCTGAACTTGGCTGCGTCAAATAGATGTACGGTCTGAGCGATTGGTCAAATAAAAAATTGGCCCAAGTGACGAAACAAATTTCATTTAATAAATACTTTTTTACATTTGATCAAAGTATGTAAGGTGGGCATGGATGATTTTTAAATAGTTAATGAGGCAGCATCAAATGTCATGGACATGAGATGCGTAATTCGGAAATGAATTCAAGGAGATAAACAAACATATTTTCACTTGACCAACTGGTAAATACATACATACATTTTAATTAATTTTAATGATATGTAATATGCTCACATAAGTACATACACGAGTTGTTTATAATTTCATCTCTTGGTTTGAAAAAGTTTTTCGAAAATTTGCGAGCGCAGTGTATTTCTGTCATAGAAGACTTTCAGAAAAAAATGTACATTATTGGTTGCAGATGTTCTATATAGTCCGTAAACAACCAGTAGGTCCCGTCAATTTCGAGAAAAATTGAATCTTCTCGAAAGTATATCGCGTCAAATTAATTTTTGTTATCGTTACATTTATTTTGAATGTTGAAAGAAATTGTTATTGTCCCCTTTCCACGTTGTTTAATGTACTGCTGCTCAATTGATAAGCAAAAATCAGCGTTTTTTATAACCATTAAAATATGAAAAGTTGGTAGACGACAGCGCAGAGGATAAGGCAAAATATAAAGCAACCCGACTTTATAACGAAACAATAAAATAGATTCTTATCAGATGAATAAAATGAGCAAGCGAGTAACAAACAACTAGAAAAGAAGCACAGTGAAGCAAGTCCTCAGTTTGAAGTCACCACAGCTACGAAAATACCCTGCAAACCATTTCGTTCATTTGTGTTTTGTCCAACATACTTTTAGACCACTGTCACACTTTTAGGTTCCAAAAAAATATCGAACAAGAAATGGAATAACATCCACTGTGCAATGTAGCAATAAAATATAACTTTGTGAGTTTATAGCAAAAGAAAGGAGGATTTAGAAATTTCAACTTGAGCATTGTCACATAATTTACACATAAATTTTCCAAATAATTTTACACTAAATATTTGCATATTATGTGTATGTGGGTGGTATATACATATCTATGTACATATATACTTACAAGTATAAGAAGTACTCAATGACTAAAGAGTAGCTTTTCAAATGTTTAACAAATGAGACCATTGCGTTGGAGCCATTAAACAGCAAATGAGATGGAAAGCTGAAACCACAACACTTTGGATTTTCAATGAGGTTTAGCCACTATTTGGTATACCGTATATAGCAGAATATTTCACTTTATGTGTACGTATGTATGTGTATTTACTCCGTTTTCCGTTTTCATACTATTGTTTCATGATAAATATAATTTATTGCTTGTCGCATGCTTAGGCTGTGCCTATCAAAATTAATTTCCTGCGAGAAAACTTATCGCCTTATTTGGTTAAAATCTCACTATTAAAATAATTGGTTACTGACTCCTTGGGGAATTATGCGGCTTTGACGGTGTGACTATAGTAATTAATTATTCGATTTTTCTTACTAATTCTTCTAATAAGGAGCTTTGCACACCTCAAAACAATTTGGTTTGATATGGTATCCTTCAAAATAACCAAAAATGTATGGAAGAAACGGGCAGGGCATTCTTTCCACTGTTAAATTGGATACATTTTCAGGCATTAAAGGAAGGGTTCCTGTGAGCGAAAGCTTTGACTGTACTCCAACCTGATTATTCCATGTATATTAACCTAGCTTTCCCTGAATATATACATATCTAACTGAATGGGTATCAAAAAATATGTTAAAAAGTTTATTGTTCTTAAATTTAAAGAAAAATGTATTTAATCCCACAACTAACCTTTATACAAATAACATTTAGGAACTCGTTAATAAAAAAATAATTGCACCATAAAATAACGCGAAAACCATAACAAAAATATAAGCAATTTAAATATCGCTTCGCTTAAGATAGCAAACATATAATTATGTCGAATTATGCATTTTAACCACCACTAATCCTCATCATCTTCAATATAAACGCCTCCAAGTATTCAGCTTCCATTGCAAGCTTTGTTCACAACATAATAAATGCAAATGCGAATTTTGCATACAAGTGCACTTGAACATAATCATTGTAGGAGTTCAACATGAGTGGTGAATTCGTAGAGGCCAACTTCAACTACAATAGTTTCCGAGCTGCTTCAAATAAAAGAAAAACTTGAAAAATATACAACGGCGCAATATTTGTAAATGGGTAAAGCAAATTATTACAACATACGACGAAGTTAGAGACGAAATGTAATGCTAAGTGAGAAACATTTTTTATTTCGTTTATAACTAAGCGGAATTGAGTTACAATGAAGCAGCGATTAATTTAAAAAATAAATATTTAGGAAAACTTGAAAATTTTAAAATCTGTCGTACAAACCAACAATTTTAAATTGTACATACACCCTATTATCCTTATTTACTATAAAATTAATTTTATGTTTAAATTTCAACTTTTCGAAAGAAACTAGTGTCGACATTATGAGAAAAGTTTTTTAATGATCATAAAACCGTTGTAGTCAACTAAAGTTTCTTTTTTTGGCATTTCTTAGTTTCTTTGGTTGGTTGGAAGTTTTGCGCGTTAGTGTTGCAGTTAAAAACATAGAAACAGCACGTTAAACGTACAAGCCCTGCAGGAAAATCATTAGCTACTCGCAAACATTTGTGGCTCAGAACCTGTACAAAAGCACAAAGTGGATCAAAAACACTTCATTCAGTGAAGACAAATTTGTTCTTTTGTTGAGTGAATCTTTTAATATATTTGTTCATTTCAAGAGTTAAAAAGCTTTTGAAAGTTTTGCAAAATTTGTTGACGAAAATGTACAGCTAGCTTGGATTTTGCGGGGTAGCATGATCTAGATCACAACCCAGAGCAACAAAGGAAAGATGGGCGCACAAAGTCTGGAGCATACAGTGGAACTTGAAAATAGATCTGAGAACTATCGAGCAAGTAATGGTAAAGGCGGATCGCCCCTTAGTGTTTACACCTTCTTTAGGACAATAAAAAGGTTACTTCCCCGCAGCACTATCAAACCTACCCAAGAAATCTCGTGCTCCAATTGGTCGGGCGTTTCCATGCAAAAGCGATTTCTGTCGAACTACAGATTTTCCCCTCTGGGTATTTTTACTCATAATACTCACATACAAATTAAAGCATGTAGAAAATTGTGCATAAATTAACGCAGCTGTCTGCATTGGGAAGTTGCAGTTGAGCGCTAGTAAACTAAGCGTGCTTTGCTCAAATGTCCTTGCATAGTTTTTGGCGGTTGTGAGTAAATCTTTTGTGATTATTTTACTTCTGCTTTTGAACTTACATACTTGAAATTTTGGTGTCATTTTAAGTTTAAAATTTCCAAATCATTCAAAGAAAACAAATTTGCTGACAATACGAAGCAAACTTAGTGCAATAGTACAATACGCGCTGATTCTCAATTCAAATACCAAAAGTAGAAGAGCTTAACAAATTTGAAAGAAACGAATGCTTTATTCGACTTGTAATAATATTTGGTTGAAAGCTTTGACCAAAAATAGATAAAGTTTGCAGAAGTGCATTGCTATAGTTATTTATATTTTTCTAATTCAATTCTAATTTTTCTGAAATTTACTTACAAATTTCGTTTCAGAATCCTTTCTTCGAAGTTTCTGATCAAATGGTCGATTCCTTGAAGTTCAAAGAGTGTCGGCTGCAGGAACTCAATTTTTAGCAAACTAACGGCAACCTCTTCTACACAACGTGGTTCATGACCATGAATGTACGTTCACCTCTACTTCGAAGACCGCAGAATACTGAAAAGTAAAGCATCTGCAACGTGAACCCGGGAACTTGGTCAAAGTCAGTCTGCTGTGCATTTACCGTTAAGGCATATCAATAAATGAATGAATGCGAACACTCTCTTACCCGCCTGCAAACGCGAGAAAGTTGCAGCGAATTGGTTGAGACCCAAACCACACCTGCGAGTGCAATAAACGATCGCAAATAACAGCGCCTGAAAGTATGCTCAATTCATGAATTATGCAAATGCATGCAAAAACGTAAACACTAAAAGATACAACAAGGCAAATGTGGCGTTTAAAGTTTTTACGCCATTTTAGCAAGATGAGGTTATAAAAGCTTATTTTGTTATTTGTTTTTTTTTTTGGCTTAATGCCTCAGTCGTCTAAGTTTTTAACGGTTCTTTACCCTTTGCTGTTTGCACAAACACAGCACCACTACAAACTTGCATACACATATACCGGGTTATTATTTATTTTTGTTTCAATACGAAGAAGCCGTAGCTGAAGCTGAAGCTGCATGCAAAAATGTTTATTCTAATAAATAACTTCACAGCATCATTTTGAATATCCACATGTAAGCTATATGTATGTACATATATACAAATGTATCTTTCCTATTGTATTTTGGTTCTTGTTGCTGTTTTTTTGTTTTTAGCCGTCGTCACGCCACGTCTGCCGATTTTATAATTTTATCAGCTCCATGGCAAATTTCGTACATTTTTTACTTTTGTTCTCCTATCTGCTGGCTTTTGCTTTCTAACGTCCCTTAGGCGCCTTCATTACCATCATTAAATAAGCTCATTCGTAGCTCTCCACACTTGCAAACATATTCTCCTACAATCGCATGTAGACACACGCACACCATCAAAGCTTTACCACCTGCCGTTTAATGTAGTTACTTTCCTGACGTCGCCGACAATGCCTGTTTAACTTCCGCCGAACGTCTTTATAGTCGTGCCAACTTTGCACCTTTCCCCACCATACTCCATCTCTCGTCTACCTATAACGCTATAAGGAAAGCGGCAATGGGCTGTGGAACTTGTATTTGCTGAGCTGAGCGCGAAGGTACATAAATTGTTGGCTGCCTAGGTAAGTTGGTTCGAATATTTCACACTGGCAAAATATAATAGAATTTTGATAAATGCTTGTTGGCGGTTGTTTAATGTGAGCCACATGCTGCGGCACATGCAATACAACAACAGCAAAAAAATCTGTTGATGTGTTCCTGAATTACTGCCGTGCTGCGGGTTCCGCCAGGTGCTAGAAGAATATAGTTTTATTGTTGTTGTTGTTATTAGGTTACAAAATTTATAAGCATAATTTTGCTGTTACTTCCGATTTATGTAGCTCTCCGTTTAATATGTGTTCACAATGTTGTTGCTTTTCTCAACTGACTCAATTTTGTTATTGCTGTTTTGTGCTTCATTTACGGTTTTCTTTGTTTTTGAATGATTTTAATGATTTAAAAGTTTTACCACTTTTATAAATTTGTCTGTTCACTTAAATAAATAAAGTAACGCATTGAAATTTATACGCAAATGGGAAATCTCTGATCATCTGTTTTCATTACCGAAATGAAAATGAAAATAAATTGAAAAGCTCATTACTTTATTACGAAATTGCAAATGTTGAATGAAATTGGAATGGTTCTAAAACATATTTCATGATCTGCCGTTGGTGTGGATATTTAGAAGAAAAATGGAGATGGAGTAGGAAGCCGGAACGTTAATGTTTATAACGAACTTCCTCTATAATAATGGATTCATTGGTTCTCTTACTAAATTATTCATAACTTCAAGTTGCAAAAGATTGACTAAAACAGGTGCCCCCACCACTGAAAAATAAGACAGCAAATGCAAAATTATTACGCACTAAAAATGTATATATGTATTTTTGCAACTACGAAGACAATAAAAACGTAAAAAGTGAATAGACCGAACTCACACATATAAGAAGTCACAACAAAAAAAACATGTATCAACTTAAACTTAAAAGTTTCGTCGCATATGCTTAGATTCATAAGATGGCATATTCAATTTCACTAGCACTTAAAACAATTTACATACATACATATATAATACCTCAGTGAATGGTGCTTTTTTAAGTTATGTGCCACGGGTTTGAATGCCATTGTGTGTTTACGGCAACAAAAATAAAAAATCTCACGAAGTATAAAATATGCCACAAGGATGAATTGCTAAGATTTTAAAAAGTCATCACAATAAAGATAAAAAGACAAACGTGCAGGGAGCTCTTCGCTCGACGAAGTGGGTAATGTGATGCAAATGTGGTGGTAAGGTGTGTAGGTAGTAAGCAGCACGTGGCATACGAAGAAGGCCAGCAAACAGAAAGAAGATTTAAGAATGGAATGTTAGGAGTTCAAGCGCACAGAATGAGCGACACCATGTAAAGTTGAAAATCTGGAATATATGTATGTAGGTACAGGAGTCATAAAGTATCAAGTTTCACTTCGATTTCTGAGAAGGGTGAAATTTAGGGACACGCCATTGGCAGGTTGCGTGTCATGTTGGAAATTATATACATACTTACTATTATGTAGGGCGGCTCGCACACACGTTTAAATGATACAATATTTTGAATAAATAGACTGAAAATATCAGATAGGTACCATCCAGCAATATTTAGTTCAATACAATTCTAGTATTATTTTCATCTTGAGCAGTTATTCAGAACGTAGCACATCCCAACGTTTGCTTCTACATATTTCTATAGGAAAAATTATATTTGCTTTGAATGAATACTTTTAGTACATATGTATGTATGTATGTCTGAATAAAAACCAATTTATTTATTTTTGAATTTTTCACATACTTTGACTCCTAATAAATGTTTACTTTATTTTAAAATGACACTGAAATCAGTTTGTGTGGAATAGTTAATGGTTCTTGTAAACAAGCTCATTGAGATTTATGACGCACATATCCACATATGTTCATTCGTTTGCCTTGAACATAGGCTACATACATATATCCTAAATTCAGTATGTTTTATTGCCGACTGGCGAGCAGATAATTCATATTTGTTATTCTGCCTGTGATTCATACATACAAACGTATTAACATATTACCATAAATTAACACAGGAGAAAATAGAGATATAAATCGTATCACATATACAATATATTGTTTGTAAGAAATGCAGGAAGAATAATTGTATATGGGAATGTGAAGCTATGTGCCCGGTTTAACAGCATGACTGAAAAAATGGGTTTAATGAACCTTTGCTATGCTAAGCAGGTATCATATTATATTATTATTATTACTAGGAAAGAGCTAAGGAACGAAGGCTAATTTCTTATAAACGTAACGTAAACTTTAAGATCTTGTCTACTTAGTATCGTAGTGGAGCCTAGTACTTTCTCACGCTACTAAAGTGTTTCCCATTTCATGTCTGGCGACTGTTATTTTCAAAGTACAACAAAGGTTAAATATGAATACATTTTTTAAAAATGAACTTTGCAATCATTCTCAGTATGCATACCTGCAAGCATCCATATCATCACATAAAAATTCAGTACTATATACATATGTATATTTATCTATAAATGTGTGTACGTTTGTAGGTACATATGTAGGTATTGTGAAAAATGTAGTTGAAACGGGATTTGCATTACCGTAACGCTGTGGGGAAATCAACTTATATCCGCAATGTGAGGACGTGTTGCCAACGGAAATCAGCTGAAAGAGCAATTTGTGCATAACTTGGTTGGTATGCAGACTTTCTTTCCTTTCAAAACTAAAAAATACAACAGAAAATGGGCATAAAGCAAATAGAGAATAAAAGCTATGGTGAAATAAAGAGAAGTAAATAAAGATTGTGCGCGTATAAATTGTGTACTTCTTATATGATTGGGGCCATATGACACCGAACCACTTGATATGTGCTCACGTATTGCAAATGCCGCTGATGTGCTGCACCGGCATACACACCCTGTAGGAAATCCCTCCATTTATGAAATGGTGCGTTTCTATTGTATTCTGACCAGCTGCAGGTTTATTACTAACTTCTTTGGCAAGCAGTCAACTGCTGAATTCAGCAACATAAACGGATTCAGATTGAAAGTAGCAAAGCAATCGAACCGGTTTAGATTTAGATGCCGGCTACCCAGTTCCTCTTTGCCACTGGATCACTATCTTTGAGTCAAACAATTTGGTCCACAGTTTTTTATTTCGCTACGGGGTCACAGTCATAATTTGCATAAATGCATACAAACATATAAATAAAGTATACACTCCCAATACATACATACATATACATACATATGCATATGTCTGAGTTATGCAAATGTTGACTGTCTCAGTGCTGAAATGTTGATAGGTTTGACAAACGTGACCATATTAATTTTTATTTCACCCATTTTATTTCAATTTCTTTAAAACATTTTTGTGAAATTTACCAGATTATATTTTATCCATATGTGGGGATACTAGCATTGTATTATTGTCTGTATCTATGTATGTATAACCGTACCTTAATTGAATTGCATGCGGTGGCTTATTTATTTTCACAATCCATATAGTAGCTTCTCAGGGGTAATGCTGAAAGCAACTTTCTGTAAAAGTGGTTTTATAGGTTTTCTATATACCTATGTCCTCTTAATCAAAAGAGAGCTTTGCAATCATTTTTTCAACAAACTTTCTGAATTATTCCTAGAGAAACAGATGCCTATTATTCGAAAACTAAGACCACACTCTTTGATCAACTATTTCGGGGGAGAGCACTTTTAATAACATATTCCGTCGACTGTTTTTTAAAAGTACTTTAGTCTCCTGGCGAATTTCATTGTATTATTTTGTTCGTAAATTTGAGCATCTTTCATGCGAAGATATTTAGAATATCGATGTTTAAAGATAGGCAGAGGTGAACGTATCCAAATCTTAATCTCCTTTAACCTGAACCTTCCGCCACCCAACTTTCCACAAGAGCACTGATCCATAAACACCATCAATATCAAACAATATGTCAGGCCCATGAAATACTATACCCGATTTTAAGAATTTCTGTTTCAGTTTACCTTGAACTTTGAGTCACATTGGCAAGATCACAAGTAAGGTGAATATTTCAGAGCACCACTATCAATTTAAATTCATAGCACCAGAAATGCAATTTTAATTTCGCTCAAGGTTTATTTATAAAAATCGGACATGTTTCTACAAAGAACTACACAAATAACTTATCGGTTTAAATTAATTGACCGAATTCAGCCATTATGTAAGCATAGAACTAATTTACAGCTTCCGCCAGGAATTCGCTGCCCATTTCCCAACTAACGACTACAAAATGTACAACATCAAATTACCATAATTTATAAGCTAAAATGCTACCAAATATTAAATTAAATTGCCACAAGACGAAGTACAAAAAATTATTGTAAACTCTATAGTAGGAGCGCTTTTAAAGAACGCAAACATGGCTGGGAGGCACCGTAGAAATGATGGGCGAATGCATAAAAATCGTGCAAAGCATAGCTAATAAATTACAAAACACTTGGGAGTAAAAATACCTGACTGTATACAAACAAATCTGCTGATATACTTCAGTCTATGAGCACATGCATATTTATGCTTACATAGAAAACAGAGTACGCTTCTAATAAAGAGGAAATACCATAGGGATATAACTCAGTAAAAGCACGATAAATGCGCCTATAACTATGCTTTGGAGTTTTAGTGGGAAAAAGTGAACTATTACTTCGTGTGTCAGGCGAAATGAAGAAATTCGGCCAAAGAAAAAAGTGCAGGCAGCAATATGGAGCCAATGAAAATGCTTGTGGTGCAAACTGGATATGGAATGTTCAACAGAATCTCATAGTTCCTTCCAAGAAGTGAATTCGTTGCAGGCTGTAAAATCCACTCGCGTACACGACGCGCCATAATAATAAATCAATATTGGCAATTTTAAATTGGCTACGGTAGAAATGTTTGTACGAATCGACCATTGGCTGGAAGTTTGTGATGATGAGTACCCAGAAAAAAACTGTGTATGCAATCATAACTAATAAGAAACCTTGCAACGGGATGCTGCTCGCTTGAGCGATTCTTACACTTGATCACTTTTATTATTTTTATATCGAGGCAGAACGTCTGGTCAGTTTCTAAAATTTAATTAAAATGCAAAATGCATTCCAAAAAACTTCTCGCTTTGTCAAGATTCTCTATCAATAGTTATGCGTTGTTTTTGGTTTATATATTAGGTTTTCAGTAATGCTGTAATAATATGTCAACAAATATTTCTAGGCCTGATGTTTGTGCCAATTTCACAGATGCCGTACTGATTTTTACTGATTTCGCTGGTATCGTTATATTTTCTACGGCTTTTTGGTTCTAAGTATCCCGCTGGCTTACTTTTGATGACCCACATTTTTTGGCGGGTATGTGGGTTATAGAAGAACGCCAATCAAGCTAAAAAATATTAGCAGCAAAGGGGGTAACGAAAAATTTCAACAACTACGTATGTATGTGTAAGTAGATGTGTAAACACACGGAACAGAATTTGAGTCTATTAAAAATAGCTAAGTTGCTTGCGATGGCAGCTCTATACCTACATAACTTGCTTTATTTCTACTAAAAAAGACACACAAAAAAGCGATGTTCACCGAATGAGGTTAAAGACGATAGGGGTAAAATGAAAATATAGCACACAATAAATAGAGAAAAATCCCTTTTTCATAGCGAAAGATGTTCAAAAATGCGTGCTGATAACGCAGACACCCAAACCGTTCTTTAACTTGAGTAGAGGATGCACAGAAAGGCATAAAGTGACTGTTAAGTTAAAAGTTTATGTTGGCCAGATACCCCTTCCCAACCAACTCCGTCACTGACAATGCAAAGTGCCTTGTTGTTCTCTGGGCTCAAGTTTATGAAGTCTAAATGATGGGCTCCGTATAGAATATAGAAACAGCTTCCAAGCAATAGGGCTCGTTGACGTGTGGCTTAAGGTCAATCGGTCATCCATGTTCGCTATCAGTTGCATTGATTTAAAGACAACTTGCGGCTTAGCGCGACATTGTTCCTATTACAAAAGTTGTTAATTTTGTCGCAAATCTCGAATTTAACTTGACTCGGATGGAGTTCCGTCTCGTGGTCTGACTCTAGTGCACGAATCAAATCAACTGAATTTAACCATAAAAATAGTATTTTCTTCCCCCATCACAGACCATAGCACCATTATTACAATTCAATAGTAGTGTAAGAATCGATTATACTCGTTTATGTGAGTCGGTTTCACATTGTCAGCTTATCACCCCACGCTGATGTGAGAACAAATCAGGCTTTCGGCTTAAGCTAGAAACTGCTTTGCTTGGTTGCCTGAATTGTATGAGCTCCCATGTGTGCATGCGTATGTGTGTGTCTTTCAACCTATAATGTTACTGAGGTCTCATCCAGCACAAAAACACAATTCAATGAATGCCGGCAGGTGAGCCAAGCTGCTTGAACGCTGTGCTGCAGTGCAACTGATAGCAGACAACACAACTATTCCACACAATCCGCTTTCTCTCATTTTTCACCTTTGGCACCGTTGGGGCTGTGCAACAGAACAGAGGACATTCATCTATAAACCAGTAATGAATGTGGGTGGTTGTATGCGTTTGTCTTTTGCCTTTCATTCTCGTTTCGTCGTCTTCCTTTTAGCTAATGAAAATGTCTCCCCACAACGCAGGCCTGGGTCAAATCATCACAATGTACTCCTGGTTGATTATGCGTTGCCAATTTTTTTTTGTGCGTTTTTGTTGTTTTCTAAGTGTGCGTTGTATGTACTTGCAGCATTCTTGGTTATGCGGTGGCTCCTCGCTGCCACTGCTGATTCAACATTGTTGTTTTTGCTGTGGCGTATTGCTTGCTCGCTTGTGTTTACCTGACTCTCAACATGCTCACATTTTAACATGTCCTTTATTTAAGCTGAGCGAGTTTTTTTTTACCTTTTGTTGTCTTTGGTACCCGATTTTATTATCTTTGCCAGCAGCTCCCTCTCTCTGCATGCGTCCCCCTCGTGGTCTCGCCGGTGTTTTTATTTCCATAACTGAATTAAGGGTCGTCGCAATATTTGTGTGGATATGGGGAGATCCTGTGTATCGCGGCTATTTATCACAAAGTTTTACATTTGTGGTTTCTTTGGGATATCTCAACTTAATGTTTTCGATACGTTCCCTCCGCTGTTCTACGTCTGATACTGATTTTTGGATATGGAAGCTCTACTTAATTGATGTTATTCGCATTAAAAAGAAATATGTTGCAGCGAATTCAAATGCCGGGTAAACATACATACATATGTAAATTCTCCCACTCAGATAAAGCTACAAAATAAAAATTTATAAAATTCATTCATGAAAAGACTGGCATTCAGCAACAAGGCGTGAAGATGAAGAAAACGCCCGTCACCAAATGCCTGTCCTGTATACGGTATGTCCCCTCATGCCAATGAGCATCTTTTGTTCAATCGCACCTACCCTTCCTGCACCAATTTCACTCTGGCTCAACCCTCTTGACCGGCCTCCTCCTTGGGTCTCTTACTTATTTCATTGTATGTTCACGCTCTGCAAACTACAATTAATATCTACCCGATCCATGTCTGGGTCGATATCCTTAAACCTTGTTGGCATTCTTCCACTTATAAAATTTCCTGAGCGCTCTCTCATCGGAAACGCCATATAACAAATTAATCCCGAGTTCAGATTCCTCAGATGAACAAAAAAAAATACGGACACTTATACAATGTTTACACAAACAATTTCGGCAAAGTAAATTGCTCATAAAACGCGAATCTAAAACCAAAAATAAATGGTGTAATTAGCCTGTGAGATGAAATGTTAACAATCAATGCCGCAGTCAAAATGAAATCGTTTACCGTTTGAAATTACCTAAAATCATTCCCTACTTCATTTGCAATATTCAAGAATCGCGTTTTGCAGTTGAATCTACCTGTCGCACATCGCATTCAACATAATTGGCATTCAGTGCAAACAACGACTTTTCCTTGACACCTTTTGCCCTATCAATTTCCCATCAATTCATCTGTCTTGGACACCCAATCATGCAATCATTCATCTATGCAAATTTTAGTGATTCTCGGCTACATGGAAGAGCATACAACAACAAAGCAACAGTAGATGAGCAGCATATCGTGATTACAGACATCGTTTAGTGGCTTATCTAAAAGTGATGGGGAATATCTAAATATACCACTGACACAGTTATTCGATTGGTCGGGCAACCTTCGCGTCCGCACTCAATCTGTTCATGAATATTTCAATTTGTATTCCGTGTACATTGAATTTCACATAGATAGTATTTATGTACATATCTGTTTCATAGAATATGATGAAAGAGTTGTAGTTTATTGGGAAGGAAAAAATGGGGGACCTTACGAATGACAATCAAGAATCACGTGCCTTTTTAGCTGCCGAAGAACTGAGGATTTCATTCAGAGCTACATGCAGCCTATGATTATTTTGAAACTGCAGTGGGTGACTCTTACCACTCATATTTTAATAATCTCCTCTTTACTTCCGTAAGAGAGATGACCTAGAATAACACAAACCGATAACACTATTTCAACTAAACTTTTTTTCAAAAAAATTGTTTATAATATAATTTGTTTTTCAGTGAAGCTTAGCAGAAAGAAATTTCAGTTCCCATGAACCTTTGCAGTGAAAACAAAAAAGTGTTTAGTCCAAATCAAGCATGGCTAATAAATTTGAATTGAGAGCAATAGAAATACTCAGTTTAGCATCGAAATGAACAACTTTTCCCCACTGAAACCTCGACTTTCAATGTCATAACATCAGCTGCGCACTGCAGATTGCACATTTGGCAAAATAAATCGCTCCAGTTGTTGCCATTTTGTGGCCGTTAAAACAATTCGAATGGATTTGTGGTGCCACATCAACCGATTGCCAATTCAACAACATCCGTTTTAGATATGCACCAGTTTCAGCATGAGATGTCAGCCAGTGTTGGTGGCAGTCAGCGTTGGTGGTGTCATTGCCAGTTTACTCTACGCCACGGTTCATGCTTGAATGGCTTGTTCTTGCTATATTGTGGTTAGTTCGTCATCGGTATACAAAATAGTTGGCCTGAATGATGTTTCGTCAACTATGAATGTTCACGTTTGCAAGCTCGTGGTTTGCGTTGATTTTGGTGATGTTGGAATGAGACTCAGATGCAAATACCACTATCTACGATTATATTGCACGTTGCCCAGCTCATATTCGCATCGTGGATTAAATGGCATATTCGGAGAAAACTTGAGATAACCGTTTATGAGAAGATACAATTTTCTTAATGAAAATGCATGCATACAGAGCCCTCTTTTGAATGTATTCTATGGACTTTTGGACCTAAAAGATGTTGTGAGCAAGCACCTTTATGGTGATCTATTGCCTGAAATAGCGCCTTAAGATCAAACTTATTCAAAGTAAAGGACAATTTTCTTTAAATTTGTACGTAATTCGTTTTTTTGCTAATAATAATTTGGAAACTGTCAGTAAAATTTAAAGACTCAATGTTTTGGCATCAACAACTCAGCAGCAATAAAAGCTATTCCCAAACTATTTTCGCAGTCTAAGAGCCCGCCTTCGCCCTCTAGGTTAACACATTCTAAAACCCAAATTATACATATAATGCGGCAATTCATTCCGACTGCCATATGTTAGCAGATATTATAATGGACTTCCTTAGAAATACTTTGCTGGAATTTTCATGTGTCGCAATTACTTTTCATATTTACATTCCTTTTTAACGAGCAATCCCACATCCTTTCCATACTTCAAGGCAATTCCAAACACACTTATACTAACTCCCTGCTTTTATTAATATTTTTAAAATAAAAAATTTAATTGCATTTGCTATTGTTATTATTATCAGTGCAGGCGTTTGTAGTTTTCAGTGCTCCGACGAATTCTACGGTAGTCATTGCGGGGAAACAGTCATTTATTTTCATTTTAATCCTTTTCATCCGGTGTTTCATTACCTGCGGAGGCTGCTGTGTGGTGGAAATCGCACGTGTACACAATGTTTTATCCACCTACAAAAGTACAAACTTACCCTGAATTTCAATTGAATAGGTTCAGCTTTTCTATATTTACATACCTCTGTATCATTAAATATACATAGGTGCCTGTAAACTTGAACTACCGTCTGCGCAATTGCGGGAATCATTTTTAGTGGCTCCAACTTTATTTTTAGTCGTGGCGCATATTTTTAAAGTAAATAAGCTGTTCGCCTAGTCGAACCTATTCACTTGAAAGTGAGTGTATATTCAAGAAATGGTATCTACATTTGGATGTTTGCGCGGTTGGTAATGACTACCAGCGTTGGCTCGCTTGTGCGATATGTTCTATTATTGTATTAAGACCATTAAATTTACCTCACTTCAATGTGCATTTGGACATGCATAAATACATATGCGAGTTAGGGATGCCACGAGTTTTCAATATGTCACTTAACGGCACGAAAATAACTTGAATTACTTTAACTGTAATGTACATGTAATATAATTTTTGAATATATTCATTTATTAATTTCATTTCCAGATTGATTTTCGTAACAGAAATGAATGTGTAGTTAGTCTTCTATATTTCCTTTTTTCCATATAGCAATTGAAAGCAAACATCGCGAACATCCCAAGAAATCCAAAAAATGTAGATACCCTAAAACAAGGGAAAGGTTTGCGCTCATACTATATTATATTTATCCATACCAATTTCTGTTGGATCACTTTCATATGTGTAATTACGGTTTGCTGGCTGGACAACAATTTTTTTGTTTAGAAATATTGTCTCACACATGCCAGTGTTATTTACGTATATATCAGATTATATAGAAACACACAGAAAAGAGCATAGCACAAGTTCTTTCGATGCACATAGGTATAAAAAGCTCTCGAAGTCACTTATTCTAGAACTAATATTCGCAGAACCTGTCTCGTGTTCACCAAGTTTTGGACACAATACTATTCTTGGACCTGATGCTGTCCAAAAAATGCGAGTCTGTATCTCTTGAATTTCCGCTTTACTTCAAAAGTGCATATTTTCGTTTGGTTGCTGACTACTCGTTCACTGTCATTCTATTAGCATACAAATATTCTAATTTTTTGATTTCTAAACATAGTAAAATTTTAATTCCCCTCGTGTTTTTAACCACACTCATATTTAGCTGAATGGGTCATTACTTCTTTTTTTTTTTTGCTCCTATATGATTAGCATGTCAAATCTATAGTGAACAAACTATGCAGGGACAAAAGTTCATGTCATACCGATTGTATGCATAATTAGTGGCGTTAATGAAGCTTGTGAATGACTGAGAAAAGTGGAAAGCTTAAAACACTTAAAACAGTACTAAAACCAGATTGTCGAATATGAGAGTTTTTATGTTTTCGCTCTTGAGTCAAACGAATACTGCACATGCTTATAAAAATAAATATCCTTGGATACAGTTATCGTATTTCAGCTCATTCACAATTTCTTTCACCTCATTTACTCCTCATTTATCTTTTATATGCATCCTGCCATTCTCCAACAGTTTTATTTTATCAGCCGTAGTTATCTTATCACTGATTGTATGTAATTCTCGCATTCATTTCACAAAATTTTTTATGTTTCGTAATTGAAGCAAAAATTACAAATGAAATGTAAACAACAAGAAACATAGAGAGGAAGGAACTCAAAGTGGAAGGTTGAAATTTACAAATAATATTTTTTTATTTTACTTGGATATGGCCTACAAAAAGATAAACAAACTGTTTATTTAATTCACAGTAAAAAGTCTGCTGTTAATGAGTTTACAGCCAGCATTCGCGTATTCCGTGATTAACTTTTTATATTAGATTTCTATTAAACTATGTAGTTCACCTTTCTGTGCATTTTCGCACAGAGAGCATTCTATGGCCTAACGAGGCTGCCGAAAAAAATCGACAGCCAAAAAATGGGATGTCCTGCAGCAGTCCTCGTTTTAAATATTCACCAGCCGTTATTTTTTTAGATACTTAAAATAGGGAGGGTCATTGGAGGGTGCCCTTTGTTGCAAAATCCTTTTCGGACATTAAAGGTTTCTAGTTGGATATACCTACACTTTACTTTACTTTTTCCCAAGCGTGTTGCTTTCGTGATCTGCTTTATAATACGTTCCACGATTATTATTTGTAACACATTTTCCACTGAAAGCTGTCGAGGCATTTATTATTAATTTCTGCGCTGATGTTTTCAAAGTTTGAAGGTCATGCTTAATTATGCGGGATTTTTGTCAATCAAATTATAATGACTAATTGCGGGTGTTTATTGCATTAGCACCAGAACTTCGTCATTTGAGACCGTAGCAAGCTGTGATAGATTACCAAATTTGTTTTACAAGTTCGACATTTTGTAAATTTTTTAGTCATTGCCAAAGTAAATAAAAATCTTTTCTTGCTTATTTATTTAGGGACCCAGCCACGTACTTTACAAAATTGTATATTTATTTTGAGAATTTAGAGCTACTAGAAATGTGTTGTGTAGAAATTACCTAAGAAACTAGAAGTTTCAATAGGGTGAGGTCATAGTGGTATGAGAAGAATAATAAAAGCTTTGGCTGGTATCTGAATGACGAATGAAAAACTGCCAATATTTTACAAATGTTTTCCAAAAGTTATGATACAAATTTCTCAAACTCCGAGCTTCAGGGACACACTACTTACTCTGGCAGCCGACCACGGATTTAGTGCCGTTGCTCATCGGCTATACCAAGCTAGCGTTATTTAAAAATTTATAATGCAAATTTGTTTGACTCGGATGTTTAAATGCGTAAAGCAATAAGTAAAATAATCGAGAAAATATGAATGTACATATGTATGTGTGTGTAGAAGGAATTGCAACAACATTGTTTGCAAACAGTACAAGTCAGCCTCCAAGTTTGTTACAACAACTAACAATGCAATTACCTTCTTACAATGCTGCCTACAAGCAAATTTATTGAGTGTTACTTTACTAAGTTTTTTGTCGTTTTGTTTTTGTTTTTGTTTGTTTTTTGTGTTTCCATTCATTTTATTGCAGTCAATCTTTTTGTCAGCTGAATTTCCTTTCATTATCGTCATTGCTATTATTTGTGTACTTACTACTTTACTTCAGCAATTGCAGAATACAATCGTAAATGTTTTATGAAGTGCAACAATAACAAGCTAACCAAACATATCAACAAATACAAAAGAAATGTAACAATTACTGAAGAAGAATGACTGTAAGTGCCAAGGATAACAATATCTTCGTGCAGAATCACAGAGTTGTAACAAAGGCGAAAAGCAATCTGCAAATTGTGCTTCATAAATAGTTCAACTCTACTCTTACTCCATATAAAGACAGACTGGCACATCAGACCAAGAAGTTTCCTTTGCTTCAGTTTTGTAAGACATTTGACGGTTTCCAGTTTCAAGTGATGTAAGTTGCACTGCTTGAGCTCTTCGAGTAGTTGGAAAGTGGAGCAAATATTTGGGTGCGATTTTACTTTTGAGGGAGTAAAATTTATATCTTGCAAAACTAGATTCAATTCAGCTAACTAGAAAAAATTAAAATTTGGAGTTATGTCTTATTTGTTTCTCAGTTTTTCTTTTACACCTTAAACGGACCATAAAGTAGCCCTATCTTGAAATTTTATAGCAAAGCAACTTATGTAAGAATGGCTTTAAAAAACAATATAGTTATCTCAACACAAAGTCAATAAATTTTCAACTGTGATGAGGTATTATTAGAAAATCGAGTTGTTTTGGAAAATTAATCTGAGATGGTGAGTTCTTGTTTTATATTTCCAAAGGTTTTTATTAAGATGAAGAGTTCAATTGAATTGTTTGTTGAAAATTGTTTGTGCTCTCACAATAGTTTATTTTGAACCACTGATTTTTATAAAATACGCTTAAAGAGAAGGACCAAACCCATTTATCCCTTAGCAGAACACCCATTTTTTCGTTTAAAACGAATGAGATGATTAAAAATTGTTCAATAAATTTCGCTGATTCCAGCACACTGTGCCAATTATCCTTCTTTATACTTTATCCATTTACCACTCTTTTATTTTGTTGGTAACTTTTGAGTAACTGATATGTTTTCTTTTGCACTACTGTCGACTGTAAATGAGCGAATGAATGAGTGAATAAATGACTGAAATCAAAAAGTTATTCCAAGTTTGGCTAGCACTTCACACATAGCTCAACAGTTGACGCTGACAAGCAAAGGGGCCGAGGTTATTCTTTAATTTGCATCCTTACAATAAAATCCAGCAGCTACAAAACTTTTGAATTCTCAATGCCTCGATCTCGAACCAACGAAAGTTGGCATGCATGTTAAACACGAAATCTTTTATGGGGTGGTGCACCGGTCGCTCAACTATTTCCAGTAACTAATTACGTTGTGATTTTCACTTGTCTTACGTTTCATTTTTCTCTGCAACAGCAATTCTTTCAATTGTCACAACGCTTTTATTGTTGCATTAGTCCACTTAATAGCTTTGTTTTTCGTGATTCTGAAAATTTTTTGGTTTTTATTTTCAAATTTTTGCCTCATTTGAATTTTTTATTTCTCATTGCGTCAAAGACGTGCTTTCATGTCTCTTCTCGTTGGGCGGTTCGCAACGCTTCTCATTTTATATGATTTTAGTAGGAGCCAACGTTCGCACCAGCCATTGTCCTTTGTGCATAATCCTTGCTGTGTTTGCAAGTGCACGCTTTCGCTTGTCAGTCGCTTTGTTCTTCTTCTTGTTATTCTTGCCATCCTTTTGTCGATTTTTTTCGCTTTCGTTATTCTTTTCTAATTAAAACTGCATAATCACGTAGCAAATGAAATGTAATGAAATCACAGTCACTTGATGTCACTTGACTTGGTGCACGCACGCTCTTCGCCTGGACCTGGGTCTACAGTCGGCTCCGCGCAACTCCACCATTCGTCCTTATCACCGCTCACGTTTACAGCGTCATTGTCGCCATGCTCTTTTGGCTGATTTTCTTTTTGTGACTCACACAGTACGTGCCGCGTTTGTTATGTCTCACAACTTTTTTTTATTATTACTCTCAGCTTATTCTCTCTTTACCCAAGTGTGCGTGTATGTATGTGTGAAATCTTTATTTTGCTTTTAGTTAACTTTATCGGTGACTTGAAGGCGTCTCCAAGACAGCCAGCACCCTGCAGCCAACAAAGCAAGCCAAGTCAGTCAGCTTTAAATTATGCAAAAACTTTTCAGAAACTCGTTCGGAAGCAAAACAAGCGTCACAGCAAAGTAGCAAATGTATTTCCCACTTTTTTCTTCTTTTTTATTTATTTAATAGATATACAGATAGATTTAATTAAATTGTTTAAGTGCCTGAGAGAATATTTATTGAATGAAGTAGAGATTTGTAATGATAAAGATGGAAAGGATGCTCTTTTAATGGTTGTTGATCTTAAGAAATTCTTTTGGAAGAGACGAAAATGCCATAATTTATTTAAATGTTTATAGCGGAAAGATGAATACCGCGCCAAAGCATTAAAAGCGTTGTATTGAAGATGCTACTTTAACCGCGTTTTTTTCTATGAAATTGTAGGTATACATACATACATACATACATACACACATACATATATAATGGCTATTCAATTTAGTACATACAACAAACATTTTTATGGCTTTATTTTTGTAATTTTATTGGCTTGCTTTGCCAAGCGACTCAAGTACCAGGACAAGCCACTTTGTGCCACTACATTTCCTTGAAGTGCCCATTGAATCATTTGGACATCCACTTCACCCCCAGCGTGCCACCAATAGTTCTCTATTTGTAAAGTAAATTGGGTTAACGTTTACACCTGCTGTAAAATACTTAAATTACTCTTTTTAAGAATATGTTTCTGTGTTTCGACATCTTGGGTTTTGATACGATACAAGGCCACGATTAGGCATTCACCCAGCCTAGCTTGAATATATGTATGCTGGTCTTTGGGACATCGTACAAACGAAAGTTTTTTATGTTGACGAGTTAAAATGCAGGAAGTCAATTAATGTTGCCAAAATGATCATCAGTCAGGCAGTTGAATAGCTACAATAAGTCAAGTCCTCCTACAGCTGTCTTTTGCACTGATGTAGGGATCAGTAGCTTCTTTCCTTCGACACTTTTTCTTCTTTCGCATAACATGACCAATCTAGCGGTCCGAGCTTTGAACAGGAACATATCGAATTTTCTTTTAATATACACTGTTGAGAACAAGGTACATGTGTGTGAATATTTGGCACTTTTGCATCCGAAGTGGTAGGTTTCGAACAGTCTTCTAAAACATCATGAATTTTATTCGTTACATAAAAATCTCGTTAATCAGCTATTTATTTGGTGGCTTGTAATATAATGACTTCCTGTTATTCCATATCATTCAAGAACTTTGTATTCCATAAACGTTTGCTTCGTACGGAGAGATCCAATTAAAATCACAAACCAAAGAAATTTAGGACCGCACACAGACACACTCAATAAACTTTAGATATAAATCAATCAGATGAAATTGTTTTCTAATTTTTGTAAGCGTCTCGGCATTGCTAAGTTCACATTAAATGTCCGAAAATGCAGACCGTAACATACAACAACAATGTGAAATAAGAAATAGCCAAAAGTTCGTCCTTTCCAAAACTCACATTTAATTTATTTTCAAAGTTCATTGACTATTTTAAGCAGGAAAAGACAAGTAAATAGCCAAAGTCCTGCCGTCCAATTGTAGCGTATTGCTTTCTTATTAAACGCAGGCATGAACATATTTGAGCGCACCAACTCGCATAATCAGCAACGCTCCGCAACTCAGCACCCACCGCAGACCCATATGCATAATACATAAGAACATTTGTTCCGGTCTGACCCAATCTTCTACAATTTGAAATTAACGAATAATTTTATCCAATTTGTTTGTTGCTATATTTGTTCTCAATTTTTTCAAACATTCTTGGCACTTTAGGTGTTTTTTCTTCCCGATTATTACTATTTCTTATTTTTTGTGTGTTCGAATTTTTATTGATGCTTCAGCAATTGCCAATTTTATTAACACATAAATTAGCATTAAAGCAAAAAATGGAAATTCTTATGCCATTTGGCATTTGTACGGCGGCTGGCAATTGAAATGGACGAAATGCGACTATATGGGATGATTGGAGACTCGACGGCAGTAAGTTAGTAAAAATGGGAAACGATTATGGAAAGTGGCAAGAAAATTTGCATAAATAACGGAAAAAGAAACAAAAAATCCAATAGAAATTTGTTTACAACAAAAGCACTTGCATTGGGTAGACACAGATTGACGAGCAAGTAATTGGGCGATTTCGATTTTGTATAGACGATAAAAACACAAAGAAATTTAGTACATATGAACTTCTGCATGATAATTTAAACTCTTTTGTAAGCTTTTAAAAGAAATGTTGCCCACGAAACTATGAAATTTGCTTCTCGTTTTTACATGATGAAATAATTTCTAATTAGATTTAAGATGGCACTTTTCAATCAAAATATAAACTGCTATCTCCATTAAGCCCAAAAAATAGTGAGATATTACTTTAAAGTGGGGTTTAATTATGAAACCGTTAGACCAAACAGACTAAGAATGTAAATTCACCCAGCTTTGGTCAAACTACCGTTCTGCAGAACATAAACATGGTCAATGTAAAATTGTAAACAACTTCAAGGAATAATTAACCGGCTTAGTAAGGTCAAGCCACAAACTGAGTCCTCCCGATCGAGCTTAGACCGCAAGAAGATATTGATTTTGTTTCTATGACTGCGATTACAGTGAAGGAGTTGGCGAAGAATCTTCCCAACTCCGAGCGGATCTACCTCTGAATCGAATGACTTGTCGATGGGGGGTACAATATTTTTAAGACATTCAAGTGGAGACAAAATAGATCTTGGTGTTCTGAGATAGGCTTGGTTATTAATAATGACGTTAATTCAGTTGGACAAACATACATATGATTAATGTCGGTGTCTCAGTGGTAAGGTGCTAACGGACGGTGAAATGTTGCATAGCTATCAAAGCGTGTTGCCTCGCCATATCCTTTTGAGTACTTAGGCTTAATATATCTAGTACCCGTTAGGATAAAGTAATGTAAATGAATGGCTCTCTCATCTTCGTTTGAGTTTTATAACTTTTCCAACTTCTGAACAATAAACTCTTGCTTGTAACTTCACCGCATGCAAGGTGTACCGCTTTACATCAAAGGGTCAAAGTTTACGTCTGTAATTTCATTTATATACAAGAGCTCGATGTCTTCTTGTTTTACGTCAGTCAAACTATGGGGAGTGTCTCATTGCAATTGTTGCTATCTTTAGCATACAATAAAACGCTTCCATGCACTGGCAAACAAATACTAAATCAGGACTATTTCCACAAAGAGCACAACCATTTTGGGTCTCTGTTTGTTTCGGCATCAGACTAGTTAGTACACGATGCAGCCTCTGAATGAGTTTTGTTAGAAAATTATATGAGTGTCCTAGTTTAACATTGTAATATACGATTATTCGTACAGTTTAGCTCCTCCCTCCCTCCCATCAGTAGTTGCTATTAACTGGTCTTGAGCCAAGGTTGATGGTTACTTGGGAATCGTTGCAAGAATTTTGTTGGTCGATATCTTTCAGGTTGTACTGTTTGTTTCACATTTGCTCCAGTTACTGGCACTGCAGGGTGTTGCATCAAGCTTTAAAAACATTAACACACACATACAAACACCGATAAGAGTGTTTATTTACATATGTTTGTATGGTATATATTTCAATGAAATGGGTTGGACGAGTTAAAACTTTTAAGTGGCACGTTCATAGTTCCAAGTGAATTGCAAATTGGGATACGAACAACAACAAAAACAACAAAAACAACAAAAACACCATTGCAACTGTTTCTCTTAATAGTGTTACTACTTGTGTCCATTGTTTACTGTTGCAGCTGTTCGACTGACAGTTTGACTATTCGACTGACTAACTGAATAACTCATTGACTGGCTGTCTGCATGCCATCGTCGAGCCGGCTGAGTCGGGGTTGATTGTCGACTGTTACTGTTGCCGCTGGCAGCCATGAAGGATTGCGGTAATTGAGTGCATTTAATGGCAGAATAATTGAAATGGCTCGGTTTGTTGTCCTTGGCAATTTTCACAGCTTTTTTGGTTTTGTTAAACTTTTTCATTTTTGTAAGTTTTTTTTGTTCTCCATATTGTATCTGTTGGTCTTGTAAATTTTTTGGTTTTGTAAATTTTTTCCTATGCATGTATGTACATGTATGTGTGTGAGCAATTATGTAGGTTTGCTACAGGCGTTGAGCTTTAATAACGACTGCTTACTCACTACATGGAGTGATGCTCTTTTTGACAACGCGGAAATTCGTTTAAAACTTGGAAAATATTCTGACTGTGGCCTTGCGAGGTGTGATATAGTGATTTGTTTGAGCATATAACTGGATGAAATCTCACATTTTTATTGATACGAACTACTGTCATATTCATACCAAATATGAAAAACGTTTATAAAGCACCCATATTTATAATTAATTGAAAAATGTCTTTTTATAAATAATTTAAACAAATGTTTAGCTGCAGTGCGCTATTCTACTCTACCACTCCGAGATTTTCCATGTTAAGTCGTTGTCCAAAATACTCTCTCGAAATTGGTTGCTAAGCTATTCCGTCATTTCATCTATGCTATAAATTAAGAGGAAATCTCTTTGGGGTCATAAAATGTCCAATTATTGTTATCTTCTTCTGCTATCCAATCAAACCAACTTTTCCAGCACCAAGTATAACCAAACGAACAAAATGCCACAATTTGTATAAATAAAAAGAATTCGCCTGCACATCGTGTCACATGTCATAGGTTAAAATGGCTTAATGTATGTATATAAACGGTACCTAAGTGGTCAAACAAATTATTTTGTCTTCAAGCCAACATACATATATCCCGCAGCTTTCAAAGTTTCTTTGAGACAAAGTTTTTACTTAATCGTTCAAGAATTAATTAAACGCTTTTGTTTGACAATTTCAGTAAACTTGCGATATTTTGATTGTTGCAAAATTATCTTTTATCACCAGCACGCGCAACAATTACCCTTGTTCTTCCCATGAGCAGCATCAACAGCAAATTTCAAGCAAAAGTCATAACAACGAAAACAATCGGAAGTTCTTAAATAAACTCTCTAAATGCGTTAATATTTTGCTTAAATTTCCATTGTTGAAGTGCAGCTTAAGGCGCAAAAATACCGTTATCATCACAGATGAGCAGCGTACAGCAACACTGCGCAACAGCATAAAAGACATGCCAACAAAAAGCGTATTATACTCTAATTAAAGTAGAAATCTTCATTGTTAAACTTATGTACGCACCCACACATATGTACATACTCGTACATATGTATGTATGTATATACGCGAATGCACAAACACAAATGGAGCCCGAAATGTTCGCTGCAATTTCGTTGAGATTTTATTTCTAGTTAAAATGTAGCAACTAATTGAAAGAGCATTGGGAAGGACGAGTGGAAGGGAGAAACTAAGATTGTGGGGAAAAGCGTTTGAAATTTCCAAATAGCTCAGCGCTTGCGCCTCGTGGTGTTGCATGTGTGTAAGTGGTTGTTCAGTGTGTGCTTGCACAAGCGAACGAGCAATAATTGTGGTTTGTTAAACAAGCCAAACTTCACTAATACAACCAAATTTGGTACGGAACATTCGAAAGTTCATATAAAAGTAATTTGCTCAAAGTTGCCTAGATTCAATAAAGAAACTTTGAGGTTTTAGCGAAACTTAAAGAAAAGTAAAGAAATTGTGTAAAGAATTCCGCAGCAAAACTGATTATTTGATCGAAAACATGCTTCGAAATCCCTCTTGGTTAATCTCGCGGAAAGTATTAACAAAGAAATCGACGCACTGCTGGTATGGAAGCAATCTTTGGAAACCCTTTTTAGATAAATTTTGTCGAAGGCTGAGGTAGAGCTCAGTGTGTTCAATGTCAACCGAAAGTCCCTCAAATCCCCCCGAAGTAACAAAACGGTATTTGTTTGTTAAGATCAATCTCACGCCTGATGAGTTAAGATTGCAGCAGCTTTCCGTTACTGGAAAGAGAGAAGGCGAGGAGAGGCATATGGTTCTGGACGTTCCTACGGCCTTGAATGCGTATAGATCGCAGTACTGAAGGATTTAGTGTGTTAAAGGTAGCTTTCGAAAAACTAAACCCCTGAAGACTATACATCTAAGAATTAAGCAGAAAAGCGGATAATGATTTTCCGAAAAAGATGCAGTATATTCGATGTCTGTATGATTGATTTTTATAAACATATAAGTATATCCACTTAATTATACTTGGAACAAACTTATTATATCTGCAACTAATTATTACTTTCTTTTTAATTGACAATATGACACGAAATGAGCAAACGATACAAGAGCAAAAGTTTTGAAAGCAACTACATATTTGTACCATAGAAAAAATAAAATTCATTAATAAGCGCCAAGAAATAGGCAACACAAATATTAACAAAGCAGCGCGCTGCCTATTACACTCGCCCCTTGGCACAGGGCATAATTTATAACTATCAATGTCATAAGTTCCTGACACGTTCATCAATCAATAAATTAAATAAAAACATAAACACAAATACATACATATGCACGCCTTAGCTATGCACACGCAAGCGAGTTGTTACAGCTTCCGCATTGTATCGAGCTTTTATATACATACATACATACTTTTATATAAGTACATAAGTATTTACCTAATAATATCAAGTAACGTTACTGAGATTTAAAGAGAAACTCTGTGCCAGGATCAAATGCCTTTTCCTCTATATTCATTAGAAATTTTTGCCAAATGTTTCATTTTAATCATGTTTATTTGACATCGTTTGCTATTAATTGCTTCACGCTTTCCTTAGAACTTATGGATATTGCACATACGTACATACATATCATTGCGTGTAGTGGAAAAGCAGTCGTGTGTGTATATTTTATGTGGAAACTTCTGCGAAAGCTATTCCAAATTGATGGGGAAAACATTTCAGCTATCATGAGCGTATAGAGACCTCGATTTGTCACTAGAATGTGCGAAAAATAGAAACTACGATAAAACATGCTACCCACTGAGAAATTAGCCGAAGACAAATATATTTAATTATTTCATATGAAAATCGCATTAGCTGAGTATCTTTTGAATGCTTTAAGCTTATTAAACAGAATGCTGATTAAGAAAAAATGAGCGGCCAAGCCCTTCGAAATGAAATTAGATTTTAACACCTTCCGTTGACTATCCTACCGCCGTTTTTATTTATGTAGTAAACCAGAATTTTTTTACATAACATTATTTGAACAAATTTAGATGGTGAGTCGAAAAAAATTTTAAAAGTAGATATGTATCTATGTATGTATATATGTACATATGTTGATATTTGTGAAGCCAACTTGCTGGTAATTAGTGTCACGCGCCTAAAAGTGCACAACAATTAAAGCTCATACAAATGATTTGCCTAAAAGTCATGCAGGTCCTGCATTCGTAATAAATATTCACATAAAATTTGCATAAAGTAAAGTTGTTAGCAACAACAACAACCACGTACAATGATTATACAACTAACAATAAAAGCAAGTCGGAAAATGCAGGCGAAAGTACGTCGTTTTGTAGCATATTTTAAATGCCGCCATTTGTTATCAACTGACTAGAGCGAAAACGTATGAAATATGCCAAAACGTGAATTTTATTTAATATAGGCGTAGTAAATAAATTTTTTGCAAAGGCTCAAAACTGGGTAGTTTAAATAGCGCATCGATTTCAGTAGAAAAAATTACTTTTAGGAGCTGCAATGAACTTTTGACAATAATGGAAAACTACAAAAGTAATTTTTCTTTAATTTTTCAGTAGAGCGCTTTGAAAGTCGAAATTGTCGTGTGAATTGTGCTATATGGTTTTTTGACCATGTAATTCTCTATATATGAGCAAGCTTGGAACTCACGAAAGCAGGGAGCAAAATGTGCATGTTTGAGTTTTGGCAAATAAAATTAAATAAAAAAATATGTCGTTCCCCCAATTTCAGTTTTCGGCCTTAACTTCTTCAGTACCGCCTTCAAATCCCTTGACAACTTCTTTTAAATTACATTTTCCCTTGAAACTCCTTCCTACTTGAACGTTTCAAATTTAATATTTGCTGGAATTATAAATCTTACTTTTCGAATTCGTATTTCTTTCACAAGCAATTGCATAGACATTATTCCAAAACGCATTGAAAATATTTTTGCGCTAAGCAGGCTATTAAATGTAGTAAATCAAGAAAACTTATAAAAAGCTAAAAAAAAAATCCATAAAACAGTCACAACAGAAAACAGCAAAAAACACCGAATTCAAACGAAAAAATAACAAAAGCAAATAATAATAAATCGCCCATGGATAGTCTGCTAACACATTTCGAATGCAACAAAAGCCAACAAAATCCATCTGAAAATCATTGCAGACATTCATGTAGGGGCCTGAGCAGTGTAATCACGCCTAAAAGCAGACAATTGAAATATTCAATTTTGTTAACGTGTGCGTGATGCGAAGCAAGTGTTTAGCGCACAAAAAATGTTTTATAACCCATGCACACAGCCACACGCTTGAGGACATGTCCAATCACTTAGTTTTACACATAAGGCGTGTTGCTGTGCGTTGTTCTTCACAAAGGAAGCGTTCATTCGTGTAGATTATACTTTTATGGCGGCGCGAAAAGCTCCTAACTCCATTGAGCAAAAATAAAATTCAACTGAATAATAACTACATTCACCATTTAATGTGTATAGGAAACCTCTCAGAAGTAATGAAAAGTCGACTTAAGAACTTTTAGCGCTTGAACCATGTTATGTTAGGTTAAATCTTTCGGTAACGAATTACAAAAGGATATTCAGCATTTCAAGAAAAGCATTGCAAAGGGAAAAAACTAATGAGCCAAAGCCAAGCCAACTTAATAAATTTAGTCCAGCACTCTATTTCACTTTCCAAAGGTGATAACTTTTAACGAACTTGTCCTTTGAAGAGCTCATTAATCAAGCTTATGAGATAGCATAATTTTTGACATTCAGTTTCGCTCTAGCTGGAAATGGTAAGATTCTAAATAAATTTTAAATCAGGCCATGGTGTTTATTTCTACCTTGCTTTCAAAAGATTTAAGCTGAGTTTTTCTTTATTTGATTTTTAGGACCACATTTACTTATTTATATGTTATTTTAACGACCGATTTTGGTATCAATTCAACACATATGCTACGATTCTGACAGCACCTCTCTCGATAAAACTACGGCAATCGCACCTCGAGATCGGAGGACATATGTACATACATATATGGTTGAAAGCTAGTATTCGATTTTAACAACTCACCCTCATTCATTTATTCTAGGCCTGCTTAGTTGCAGAGGGCGAAATTAGCAGTCTTCATCTAACTACGGGAGAGGACCGCTTATATTTGTGGGTGGGAAAAATGTTTAATTTGCTGATGTTTGTTGGCAGCCACAATATATCCATATAAATATTTCCCTCTCCAGCCGATTACTGCTTTTGTTAAATTTTGTGGTCCCATTATGTTTGTCCTTTGAATATGTGTGTTGGGTGTGTGTGTGTGTATATGTGTGCCAGAAAGCCTTTTAATTTCATTGCGCCAATCGAAAATTTATGCACTGACCACAATATAATTTTACAACCACAAAGTGCGTTTTAAAGGTAAGCCGCTACGCAACAGACATGCCAACAACCACACCCCCATATCAGCCGCCAGGCAACAATCATCAACTAACAATTTCACAGAAAGTATTGCATAATTTTGGGCGATTAACGCTTTAATTTATGCGAAAGTGTAGAGTTGCGATGCTAGATTTTTGGCATGCAAATGAGACCAACATCACTTCATATACATACATACGAATACATGACTACATACTTAACATATGTATATGTACATACAGACGTTATTTCAATGGGTTTGCAATGCACGTAGATCAGTGATGGGCAGACTAGGCAGTGGTGGCGAAATCAGTATAGCCACATTTCATAATAATATTGTGGGCGACGACGCACCGAGGGATATTTTGGATACACTTGTTTCGAAAACAAATAACTCAGGCGAATGTTTGCTAAATTAGCAAAATTTAATATTGATTTTTGAAGATATAGTGAGAAATCCAGCCATGAAATGGATTTGAAAATCGCACCACCACAGCGTTTGGTATAGTAAATTTCAAGATTGAAAATATCTTGGGTTGTTGCTTCTAACTCATTTCTTATTTCGAATACGAATTTAATGACTCAAAAGCGAGCAATTTCTGTTTTAATTTAAATATTTTGAAACGATTTAATATTTCTAAAAATATTTTTCAAAATTAATTTCTAAAATTTTCTTTAACTTTAAAACTCTCTTTTTAAATTTTTCTTAGTTATTGCAGAAATACTTGTTTTTATAAAAGCTTCTTCAAAATGCCCCAGAGTGCCATGTTTGCTACGAAAACTAGTCACTCCGGTATTAGAAAGCAAAATATACGCAGCACTAATGTACCTTTAGGATTCCCTGCAGGAAACTGACCTAACCTTCACGTGCGTTAGTTTTCCTTGAAAAAGCTAGTATTAACTAATATAAGCAAGTGAGATCTATTGCTCGAGCAAAAGCTAAACTTTTCCTATAAGAAATCCAAGGTACATTCAAGAATTTCAAGAATTGCTATGGCAACTATAGTTGGTAGCTGGCTTCTTGTAGTTAGCTTAAAGTGAGTTATTTCTCGGAATACTTGAAAATAGTGTACTATTCATTAGGTTGTTTGTGATAGTTGTTCTCTGCATGGCTTCTACACTTATGTACATACATATATGTATATATGGTAAATATATGAGATCCGCATTCAAGCGTGCATTTAATTGAATGCGTAAATAGCATTATTTTGATATTAAAAGCAGAAATTAGCTTTCCAAATTCAAAATTAAGTATTTACGATTATTTTCATTTAATTTGAGTTAAATGCCTGCAGCTTTTGTTGGTTGCGTATACAAATTATTATAACAATGCATAATGTTATAACACTATCCATATTAATATCTATGCTGGTATGCAAGTAGTTATGTATGTATGACGAGTCATGGCAAGCGGTAAAATATTAGTGAAGTTCAATGAAGAATAAAATATGGTTTTATGGCCTGCAGTCATTTAATAATAGAACAATTAAAGCGTCTCTAAATTTTGATTAATCATCATATCTGAATGGCTCTAGCTTTAACAAGCAAAATTTCACGCTGAGAAATAAATTTCTTTTGAATAATTTATCTCATCATCGTAAGAAAGTTTGTTGTTTGATTCGTGTGGAGCAGCATTTAGCTCACTGAGTTTGATATCGAATAGTTTTTCCTTCTTTCTTTATGAAACAACAAAGGTTACCCGAGGATAAAGAGTAATTATAGGCGCTGTTCATAAGTGTACTCGAATACCCGGCCTTGTTTGGCCTCATTCATAGTTTATAAAAGCCGAAGTTCGATTTTAAATACTGGCACCACTCAATAGCACCTTTCAATGTCGTCCTATCAAATTTTTCTCATAAAAACAGTCATGGAGTGAGTATTTTTTGATTCTGCTCGTCGCCACACAATAACTCATCTGCTGAATCAGCAATTCAATTGACTCGTCAACACTTTAATTCCCCAAACAACTTGCTCATTTATGACTGACAGCAAAGTGTGAAAGCATTAGTTTGTATTTTACTACTCACACATAACCGAGAATTACTTACATATTTACAAAGCGAGCTGACGCCTTTTTTACATCAAAACCACAAAAAATTTCCCAAATTTTGCTTTTGTACTATCACGTATATACATATGCATATGTATGTGTGGGTTTAAGCCTGTACATCTGACAAACTTTTTAGTATGAAATTTCATTCCATTCACCATACGAATGCACCAAAAAAGACCTAATTAGTATTCCGTTGACAGTTTAATCATGATTACGTTTACGCAATGCTAAAAGTCGGCGTATTTAAAATGCAATACAGTGCACATCCCAAGCGACTATGTGGGGCATGAAGTGGATGCATGACCCGTTTACCTTCCTCAATCCCACATAACCTGAAATCTACTAATGTTTTCATCAACCGCAGTGGCAATCAAATTTTGATAACCACCACAGGGATTCATCATCGCCAAAGCAGCTGCTAAGCAGAGGCCAAAATGGTTTTTATTTGGCTGGAATTTGCTAAGCCGACAGATCAGTGTTTCTGCGTGCTGCCATAGAGTTTATTTGCATGAAGTAGGAAAAGGTTTTAGAGCACACTTTACTCGCCGTGTGCCAGCAGCTAATTCACCGTTCATAAAATATGAAAGCCACAACACTTTGGTGGGCATCACAGCGCAACTAGCAATCAAAGGAAGTTGTGAACACAGGCGGCTGCAATAAAAACGATTGTGTTAAGAGCAACAATTGGACCTGAACATATTGCGGGCTACCATCCGTAATGTAAACTGTGAGTGGGTGTCATTCAACATTCCAACTTTTCATTTATACAGACACACCATCAACATGCATTAAAGCGAACTTTCACTGAGCTGGACATGCAACGTGATCGCAATTTTATAATCTGAGCATTGGCAGGGTACACGATATTGCTGGCAGAAGAAGCACACAACACTATGGAATGCTGTAGGATTTCCCATGGGAATTTAAAACGGACTCGACTTCTATAGATTAGAACGTGGTTTATCTGACACCTGTGATAGTGGGCGGGGTTTTGAGAATTTATATTTAATTGCACAAAAATAGCATAGCGACTTACCTGGTATAAAAAAGATTATTCCAATAAAAAGTAGAATCCTCCGCCAAGTTCTTTGTGAAGTTGCACATTTCCTCTTCAAGTCAACGCCCAACATGTATGGCGTATAAGATTTGTACAACGCCATTACAACCTAAATTCTCTAAGAGCTCTTTTCACAACACACTTTTAAGTACAGTCAATTGGAAAGTTGTATGTAGATGCTATTTGCACCGTATCATGTCTTGAGTGATGGGTCAATTAAACGCTTGGCGACCACAAGCTAAACGCAATGTTACATCTAATCTTGGTCTTATTTTATGGGACACGCTTTCACCTCCGTTTTACATCTACTATTTCCTTTATTGGTCCCACATTCGCAATCTTGTACAAGATATTTCACGCCACAGTACAAAATTGAAGCAAATATTTTGAAAATAAATAGAAACTAAGTAAAATGCTTTGGAACTTTTTCTATTAAGATTTGCTGCGCTGTCACACTCCTCCTAAAACTTGTCCTAAGCTCAATACTTTGCAACCGCATTTACAATTTATTTTTTCAGTTTTTCTCATTGGTTGTTGATGTATTTGCTGCAGCCTAAGGATGCAACACCTTCCTCCATTTCAATGCATTTTGCAGCGCAATTTTTCTATGCCATTCGTTTAGTAGGTATTTTTTTTATTATAATTTTTCCTTCTTTGTGGAGTAAAAATTTGTGCTTGACTGCGTTGCATTTATCCTTCCTTATGAATGGTTGCCCTTACCGTCGAGCTGCATTCACCGCCTGCTATTGCTAATACATATCTAACTGGTTTTGTATTTTTGCTTTTTCAATGCTTTCAATCGCGTTTTAGTGTTAATCTTGATTCTACGTTTCCTGTCGTTTCTTGCATTACATTGAAATTCAGGTTTTTCTTCTCGATTAATTCTCTTTGTTATATTTTCTTCGATTTTCGTACATTCTATTGAAATTTGTTTTGGGGAAGTTTATTTGTAATATTAATGCCACTTAATGTAATCAGATATTAGGTAAGAGTTTCATTGATGCCTTTCACACTGTAATGGAAAAAAAGATGAGGGAAATGTATTAGCTTGAATGAAATTGAATGTTTAAGATACTATAATATTTAAATGTGGATAACCATATATGTACTCGTATATATAATATGAAATATTTGTTATTTAAAACTAATCTATTAAAAGTGTTTATAAAATATTAAGAGGCAGTTTATGGTCAGCTAACTCGGCGATTTTCCAAAATCTAAACGTTTATTTATATTTCCATGCTAATGCGGAAATTGAAGCGAGAGCACAAAATTAAGTTTTCTCATTTCACTTCGCAATGGGTTTTGGCAGAATGACGATAACGTTTAAAATACGTGAACACCTAACAATCGACACACTAAAAAATTTCTATTTGAACAAACAACGCAGCTTTTCACACAGAATATGTGCAGTGAAAGCATCCGGAAGAAAGTGAAAATTTCACATTAATTTAAATGTTTCGTTTTTTCACTTTTCTTTGCTAGTTTGTTAATATCCGCTTCCATTAAATTTTACTTCCTGAGAGCACTATAAAGGATCAACAGGATATGTTGGTTAAACCGGAGTGCACTACACCCAAAAATTTACTTGCGCTACATCAAAGAAATAAAACAAAAAAGAAAGAAATACATACATAGCATACTTATACACATATTAGACTGTATAAGCTACGAAAAGAATTTTGAAATGAACTAGCTCCCTTATAGCGCCAATAATATTCAAATTTTAGACCTTTCATGATCTTAAATTTGTTTCTCCTTCTAGGTACATAGATGGAATTTAGATCTTCGATTCGGTCTAGTGGGGGCACATATGCAAGCATTTTTGCATAACTCTACTAGCAATGGCACATGCTCTTTACTCACTATATTTCAATTTAGATTTCCCTTTCAATGTTCGCAGCCAACGCCACTCTTCGGACCACTGAAGATATTCCAATGTTTATTTTACAGATTTCCAGTAGCATATTTCCTCGCATTAGTTTGTGACCATGAGTGTGAGTATGATTATTTTATATATATTCTGACGATATTCTCACATTTAAGAGCCATCACTCTAAGCTCTCTTAGCGCATCGAAATGGCTTTTCGCGCGTATTGGCTAAGCTTTAGATATTACCGACTGGAAATATATAAATTCCCTTAACATACATATATACATATGTACATACATGTAAAGTGCATTGTGGGGTACAAGCTACGTGTATGCAAACTGGGACAAACGCAAGTAGCGCGAGTGATTGATCCGTTAAAAGAAAACAAATCCAACAAGCGTAGGACAAATTTGGCTCGTGGGATATGCAATGAATGCAAGATGTGGCTCTTAGTAAATACATTCTCATGTTCTTACTAAGCACGCAAGAATATGTATGTAAGTATATGTGTCCCAGTGGGAAAAGAAATGCATTAAAATATTTCGTATAGGATATGGCGCCGCAAAACTATTGCAAGAAAAGTGCAAGCCAAACTCAAGCGTACTGATAGTATATTGCGAGTTGTTTTCTTTCTCTTTATGAGTCCATTGCAATGTACCTTTTCATGTATGAAAAGTAATTTAGAGCAAAATAGAACGTTATGCATCTTTTCGCCCATGAGGAAATCCTGACTTTAACTGCCTAGCCCAGTGCTAAAGTTTTCATTAGGTGTTACACAAATTTTGAAGTCTCCTGTATAAATACATATATACATATATATATGTATGCATCTGAATTGAAATTTGTTCTTCCCTGATTATATTATCAGCAAGCTCAGCAACCCACTCTTAAAACACAATTATGTTTAAATAGTTGTTTCAATTTTAGGCTCCGCGAAGTATACACCAATACATTACTTTTATGAATAGAAGTAGTAAACCTTATCGATTATGTTATGAATATTATTTCAATACTTAAGTGATGCAGTTCAATGTCGCATGAGCGAAACCAACGCATAACTAGTACCAATAACCTAGTGGTATTCCTAATCTCATACGTATAGTCGCTGACTGGCTAAGATGAATCAGATGAACACTGAAAAACCTATCATCCATCTACCCTGCACAAGCATGTTTCAACAACAAAGACACAATTTTTTATAAGAAAAACTTTGCAGGTCCTCTATAACAATCATCTACATCCATGCCATTTTGGAAAGCTCTCGATTTCGCAAAATTAAATAAACAGACACACAAACACTGCAATTGTATGAACTTCAGAAGCAGATGCAAAAATTACAACTATTCACCATTACGTCCAGCTTCTGGCACTGATTTGTCCGGCACACCAGACTGTGTGTGCTAGTCAGCACCCAGTTGAATTCCATGCTGCCCTTGTCACCCATTTATAGCTAGCCACAAGTATCGTTTGCGCGCCAGCAGCTTGAAAACATCCAGTTACTCAACAACAACAATATTTAAAATACAAATGCACTTTAGGAACAGAGGAGACCAATTTCTTTCCTTCAACTGACCATGACATAGCTATATACATACGAACAAATGTTGATGCCTTTTTCAGCTCAACCAGCTTTTCTGACTACTCTAAGGTTGACATTACTGAAGCATGAAATTTGCTTCAAGCGGATCAAATAAAAATAGAGTTAAAGCAAAGTGGTAAAAAGTAAAATAGCAGCTTAAATATTAATGTCAGTTTAGTTGTCTTTTTTGTAGATAGCACTTGATATCCTTTGCCGGCTTGCAATATGTGCAAGTCCTTATATTTTTATATGTATGTATGTAAGCTTATAAAGTTACTGAGAGGACTTGGTCGTATTTGCATATTTACTAGAGCTTGGGCGCTTGGTTGTCAACTTAAAAATGAAAACACTGCTTTGTATTCCGGATTATTACTATTAACAATAATAATAATTTCAAGCATACCTTGAACAATTTTAGGCCAAGTTTTCCACTAGATTGACGCGTACAACTTTTAGTTGATGTCGATATTTGTGGAGTCTTAAAATGGATATAATTTCAGAGAGAAATGTTCAGCAGGGAGTTAAGTTTGATAATTAGTCAGTTGCACAGACTAGGGTGGTTTAACTGCTTTTCTTATAGATCATCAGCCGTGCGCACCGAACTTGAGAATTATTCCATATTACACGAACTATTTGCCTGCCATCAAACAACAGTTTACTTCCTTTCGCTTATTGCTGCCACATTTTCTCTTGGCAAAATTGCTTTTTATGAACGCTTTTGCATTGCCTTTTTACGGTCTCGCCATCAAGAGTGTCGTAAAGCTGCCCAACTTCAATTTTGACTGCCAAATTTGTTACACTGCAAGACGGTTCTCACAAACATTGTATCCGCAACAAAGCAAATTCCAGCACTAATTTTCACACCAATCAAACAAAGATGTGCAACAAATTATTTCTTTAAACAAATTTAATACAAGCTTGCAGCTTTTAAAAGCTTTTACAACTTCTTTAAGACCGAACGAAATGAAAGTTGCAAAATAAGATTACTAGGCAGACCATGCAAATGATTATTTCCGGCTTAAAGAATGTAAGCGACAATTTAGTGGACTATTTCAGTCAAACGTCGCTCCCCGGAGCAAAAGAGGGAGATATTACAAAAGTCTTTGCTAAATCTGCATAATTAATAAAAATGTTAACTATTTGATGATGCTAGCTTAAGTACTATATGCCTCTTTTTATTGCTTTTGATAGAGAACAAGCTCTTCATCAGGATATACATATGTATATACATACATATGTACATACATATACGCTGTTGCTGCCCATCCCGTCTTGTGGATAGTGGCCCTGGTATTTTGAAATAAATTTTATTAATGAGCTTTACAATGGTGGTGTATTTAAATGTTGTAAATATTTATTTCACACCGTTATTTATATTCCGCGTCAATTTGTCAATCCATTCAACATCATCTCGCTAATCGCTAAATGGCTCGTCCTGGCAATGCAATATTTCACCCTTCAAGGGTAATTAATCAAAAAGCATTTAAAGCAAAAATTCAAAATCAGGTCAAATCCAGTTGTCTCTATTGTTGATACTCACAGGACACGACTATTGACACAATGCCTAAATGACAGGAGGGCTGAAGCAAAAGATGTAAGAAAGTTAAAGTGCGGTTGAAATAGCACATTGTGTACCTAGTAAAAAAAAAAAGTTAATGAGCGAATTCATTTTGAAAAGCGTAGCCTGTGTGTCGACCTTTTTGTTAAGATCTGAAGAGATTTTCGGTTTATGTTTTATATTATTTGTAAAATTAACTTGATTTTTTGGAAAATGAATCGTTTCAGCAGTTACGATCTACCGTTAATGTACTTTATGATCCTAGCACTACTAGGTATGCAAATTGCAGATGAGATGTATGTTCGTAGTTATAGAGCACTCCTGTGGGATTTACGTGGATGAAAGAATGAAAATATTCTTACCCAGAACAATAGACTTGTTTAGCACTGAGTCCGTTTCAACAGAATAGGCAATGCAGCGTTATTAGGCAAATGTGAAAAAAAGGTAGAATGAAAAACATAAAAATAACGTCAACACAAAAAAGCCGATATATTAGAATGGACAGAAATAAAACACAACTTATGGCCAACTGACAATGGGCTTGCTAATATATCAGAGTGTATGTAGTGTTGCTGCCCATTTGTCGTTGAGGTGATAATGAAGAAGGTGACAATGACGTTAAGTGGAATTATATCCATTGATTATTTCATAGACATAAAAGGTATAGAAAATTGAAGGGCATAATAACTCTCAGCTATGTACGTTTTTTCAACTACGTCAATGTACAAATGTTAGTGACGATGACAGGATTAATAATAGTAAAAGTTCAAAAGAGAACAACTTCCACTCAACAACTAACTTATGGATAGTAAAAACTGCGCTACTGAACAAGCGCAATCGTTATGCTCTTCATTCGAATTCAAATCATTTGAAAATTCATGAGCATTGATTGCCAGCATTCACGGCACGTTCACTGATTGGCACTTCACAAATGTAATAAAAGGGATTTGAGTGGCTAAAAAAATGTGAATTGTTTATTTTCCATTTGATTTTATTAAAATCGATAGAGAGTTATTGAAAAAAATTCATTATCGCAATGAAACGTTGTTGGTGCGCTTGAAGGGCTTCTTTTTTCTTTCTTTTTGTTTTTGCGTAGAAGCGAGCAATAAAATGTATGTATGGGGGCTAACACTGGGCATGATTGGGAAGGCTAAGAGAAAATTTATTTGAGAGATAATCACACTTTAGAAATTTACTTGAGCTAGTTACTAGTTAATAGTGTGCAATTTTGGGATATTTCTTATTTTCTAGGGAGACACCTTTGGCCATTATGTGAGAATAGCCCCATTGCATTAGCTCTCTGCCCCTGTTTCAAATTATAATTCTTGAAAATTGCAAGTGACGCATCCTAACTTGCGAGAACGGGAAGCAACAAAACGATATTCTCGAGCACGACTAGGTCAAATTACGCCTAGACTTAATGTTTTTTTTTTTTTTCAGAAATTCATCACTATCTACTGTGATGGTAACAGCAAAAAATTTTCCCAAACATAATTGCACTCCAGGGGCAAAAGCAAAATGTTTTGAGTTTATTTAACGAAGTTTGCTACAAATTGTTTGTTTGTCCTTGGGCAAATGCCCAACTGATATTTCTTTTCCACAAATAAAATTGCAAAGTCCATCACATCTCTGCACGAATAAACATTCCCATTGCTATGAATTTGCATAAACATAAAGTTCGACAGTTCATTTTGACCACAAAAAACCGCAAAACTGTCACAATTGCTCACAATTTCCAACTTCTTCAATACGATTTCCCCATCAAACGAGCGGAACTTTACAAATGCAAATTCACTTGAATTTATTTAATTTGTAAAAGACTTAACCATAAGTACTAAATGCGATTTCATAATTTCGCAAGCGAAAATCAAAAGTTATTGTCAGCCCGCCGGCTAGTCAACAAACCAAGCCAGACATCTAGCACTCAAGGCATCCAACCAGCAACCCAACAACACATAAACATAACAAAACAGCTCTATCAAATGCAAATTACAAATAAGACCGAAATAACAAAAACAACTGCAAGAGGTGATCCAAGCGCATAAGCAAGTATCGAAGCAGTGGTTCGTACATAAGTCAAGCAATGGGGAGCAGTGAAGACATTAGCGCCCAACGGCTACGAGCTAAGCAATGTCACAGTTGATTTTTTTTTTTTTGTTTTTGTCACACCATCTTACTCTTCTTTTATCTTCCAAATTGTGCAACATTACGGCATTAACCATGAAGCAATGCAATTCTTGAAGAAATGACGGATATCCGCTCGTTGTTTGCTGTGTGCAGTGGTATTCTGAAACTCATTCCAAACCAATGCCTACAGAACACCAAAACATTTTTAGGCACTTACGAACTGCCACCTGCTATCATTGTTAAGCAGCAGCTTCAAGTCGATGGGTGCTTAATATTTCATATTTATGCGCCATTTATTTGCACTCATGGGTTTGTTGTTGCTTTCGCTTTGGATACTTGAGTGCCCGTCATAAAACGCTTTTCCGTGTCGAGCAGTGAAGTGAACAGAACGAAAGTCGTCACTTTCCAGAGAGTGGTGTCTTTTTACTGAATGTTGTATTTATTTAGTAAGAATCTTTGTTTAGCTTTTGGAGTTGGCTTCTGGATTCTGCTGGTGAATATTCAGCATGCTAGTCCTTGTCTCCTTTCCTTTATAAATTGGAGTAACATCTTACCGCTGCGATGATGCAACTCCTTCTTCGCCTCACACCAATAGCAAGCCACCAACAGCACTAGTTTGGTATCATTTTTCATTGTTGTTGTTTTAATTTGCCTTGTGGTTCGCTCTGTTATTATCTTGATATTTACTCACATATTTTCTTAGCTCTTTTTGCTCTTGCAGGACATCTTTTGTTCTGCTTCGTTGTCATTTGATGCTTGTTTACATATTTCCTGTTGCAATTTTAATGTTGTTGGCTCTTTGGCTGATGTAGCAACAACACTGTGGCAGGTTCATTGCTTTTGATGTCGCTGGTTCTTCTGGCTACTCATTGTTGCTCGTGTTGCTTTTACATAAACAGCTGTTGTTTATTACATAACCATTGAAGCAAACTACAAACAAAGCATGCATAATGTCCACAGCCAATTTTGTTCCTTCTTCTAATTTTGAATTCAGTTTTCAGCCAGAGGATCTTAGAAATTTAATTTTAAATAGAGAAATGACAAACTGGTCAAAACGTTCTGAAAGGGGCAAATTCTCATCATACCAGTTTTAATCTACCTAGTGAGTAACTGAGATATAGATCTTTTTGAGTTGCTCCATTTTAAATGGTACCCGCCACAGTGTTTATCTTATAAAACCCTATTTAAAACTACTTCCTTGATGTATTTCTTTACGTTGCGAATAATAACTTAATATTATGCACTCTCTTAGATTTTTGTAGAATTCTTTTCATTCTTCCCATTCGCCAAGAGCGGCATTGGCACCTTAGACAGTATCATCAGTGTCACGGCAACAGTCAGTGTCTGTCTCCAAACAAACAAATGCCAACTTTGTAGAATAAAAGCAGAAAACCATTAAACAAGCCACGTAGATAAACCACAGAGCACGTGCTCATTGAGAATTTATTTAAAGAAGAATGTGCATTACTTTGCATACTGGAAAATGCTTGCTTAGATGTCAGTCACTCAAGTCTTTTGTGCATTCAAATAGTTCTTAGTAGACTTTGTTTGCACTCCTAGACAATGTGACATTTTGTCAGCCGTCTAGTGCTGTCAAAATTTGTGTGGCTTAAGGCTAAATTAAATATAGCCAATCGTTAACTTGCCAAATATATACATCCTAAAAACATGCAAAAGCACCAGAGGATTGAACATACTATTTTGAGGCTTAGTATCCATTTCGAAATGGCTGAGCGTATTCAATAAGGAGAAGCAGTGCGTTTTCTTCTTATCAATACACGTAATAATTTATCCGGTTATCCACAGCTTCGCGCATTGCAGAGAAGGACTAATTGATTTTATATACTAGGATTATTTAAGATTTGAAGGGATCTACAGCATTTGTATACCCTAAGCATACCAAACTAGTCTTACATTACAATTCCACCTTTACAAAGAAGTATATGAACACTACCATTACGAAGCTGATTCAATCCGAAAATATGAATCTGTAAATATGCAAATGTTCCCACCAAAATATGTTCCAGAACTTTACAAATCGTTCAAATATGTACATATATCGAAATATAAATAAGCTCAGCAAGAACGAAAGTCAAACACAAACAAAAAGAAATTGTGAGAAAAATTGAACTGCATAAAACCGCTAGCTAAACGAACTTCAAACCAAAATTACCAATTTCCAACTTCAGCTGCAAAAAAAATCAACTTTGAAGATGAACAAATAAATAAAGAAAATAGGAAAAAATGATAAATTTGTTTGCTTGGAATGTATGCAAGGCAGTCGTTCAAGTGCAGAAGTTACTGAACCAGCAACACTGTTACTAAGTATGTACTAATAGATGATGTTGTTGTTGTTTTTGTATTCGCCTTGTCTTGGAATAACTTACTACAAACTTTGCTTACAAATGCAAACAACTGCAAGCGATGGGTTAAAAAGTTAAATCGATGAAAAAGAACACATAGCAATCGAGAAGAGAAACAGGAGAAAAATTAAGGTATCGCAAACGAAAAATAAGACTAAATACAAACAAAAACACTGAATTGGGCTTCAATTTACAAAATAAACTCGTAAGAAATAAAAAATCAAAGTTCAGAAGGAACTTAACAAAACATACTCAGCTGTTATTAGAGGCAAAATAACTATTTCTTTGTTTAAGAGGCTTGCTGAGAGATATAGACGATGGTGTATATAAAAGAGTCCTATGGCCTTAATCTATAATTTGATACCAAATTCTAAGGCTAGTTATTCGTCCTTATATGTATAAGAGGTATTGCTACCTGTTCTATACTCCTGAGAATAAGAAAACATGTGATAGAAATCGGTTCACTAACTCACAAGCTTGCGCACTTTCAATATTAGTAAAATATATTCTGTTTGCAATCTCAGTGAGTATAAAAACAAGGAGATAGAGCATAAAATAGAATTTCTGATACAGTATGCATTTGAATTCAGTACAAGCGCACTTAAATGCAGGTGGAGCTTCGAACACGAAGGTGTCATTTTACATAAGGATACTTACGATTCTTCACCTGTCTGAAACGAAAAGCTATTTTGTAAATCACAGAATATTGTGTTTCAAGCGAACAATCTACTGAGTATGAAAAATGGCAGGGAGAGGTCCCAACCCCCTGAAATGGAAGTTTATTTCCCAATTATATTAGGCCCATCACACCTTCCCTTTTTTTTGAAAAAAAATAAGCTTCAAAATTTGTTGTACATATATAGCCAAACTTCCACATATTCGTTTAAGGGCACCCTATATTAGGATATTTCCAACGATGCCCCTCACTTTGGCATAAAATGTTTGCTTTGACTATGACTTGCATACTAAGCTTGAGCTTAACAACTTAAAATGCCACAAAAAGCTATAAAAAAAAGTATCGGAAGCCAGTTTCTCATTATAAATTATGCTTTTGGAATACTTTTCAAGTAGGAAAAAGTATAACTTTCCAGTCACTGTAAACTTTCTCCACACATCAAAATCTGAACCTGTAGATACCTTTGTACTTAAACCTCAAACAACAATTCAATTTTTTTTTTCGCCATTGCTCTATTCACAATTGATTTCACTGGCGTTCAGTTAGCCGGCATTTTGTGTGCTTCAATATAGCAATAAATAGCTGTAAATAATAACCGAAGCCAAGCAAAATAAATAATGTTTAAAAGTCAGAGCATGCTCGCACTCAATTTGGCTTAAATTGTTTTGGGCTAACTGAGTGATAGCTGACTATTTTGCAGAAATACTTTTGCTAATCCCTTTCTTCCCTCTTTTATTCCTAAAAATCATCTTTAGCTACATCACTTTTCTTTCGCTCGCCTACAACATCATGCCAGAAATACTGATTTTTGGCCTCCTTTTTAATCTTTTTTTTTGTCCCAGTTGCTTTCTCTACAAAATTATCCTTTGCTTTTTTGCTGTATTTTTGGCAAAATTGTTTAGAAATGTAGTTGCTTGTGTGCTAAGATTTTCAACATAATGCAACATCAAAGGCAGTTTCAAGTATAAAAACATGAAAAGAAATTATAGAATGAAATTCCGAAAATTCTACATAGGTAGCAGGGGTGTGGCCGAGGTGTGTTTCATGTATCACACGGAACATCCCTACCAAACGTAAATCCATTTGCAATGTTCAATGTGATGGGTATGCGAATGGAGAAAGTTGTGGGCAAATAGAGCTGGTAGGTAATTTGTATATATGTATTTCCTAAGACTAAGAATACTATGCACACCAATTAAGTTTGAGAAATTTGTACGATCTCTATATATCAACGTATACATATTGCAAACTTGAAATAATTCAAATTAAAGGAGGTCAAATATGCTTTGCTCTGGCAAATTGGTAAAAACTAAGATTAGCTGTATTGCTATTTAGATATACATATGTGAAATATGTATGTATATATTCTTAGTATAGAGTACAAAAACATAAGACATTCCCATTCTGTTTTCTGCGAATTGCATTCAAGTCGCATCACATAAACTTTGAAATTGAATTAGCTCCTGCCCTTGAGTAGGCCCTTCCGTAATCAAGAACACTTTGTTGCGCATTTTCGTTTATGGCGTACTATTTCCTATGATACTAAGTGCTTCACATGACATGTTTCCTCAAAACATTTACAGCGTTACGGGTTTTTGAGCAAAGTGAAAAATGTAATTGCTTAAGACTGGGATGTTGTATTTTTCATACCAACGATGGAAGGGAGCCACAAGCATCCACACTGAAACTGATTTAATATAAATATGTATGTGAAATTTATGTTTTTATTTTCGCTTTTGCAAATAGAAAATTTAAATGTGATAAGTTGTGACTTCGCCGTTAGCTCCGGGATTGGGAAATCTGATTATGATGCCATCATTTTATGCTTTCAGATTTCTTTAGGCGGGCGATTGATTGGAAATTTTCAGTACAGTATACAACCCACAAATCAGAATGCTTTTGAAATAATACTCGAACAACTTTTTGAAATTATTACTCAAATGAATTTAACAAGTTCCTCTTAACACTAGAGACCCGTTGTCCGAAAGCAGTTCTCAAGTACTTCTGCAACAGTCGTCAATTTTTGCTGTGTAGACTTTTCCCAGAACTGGTCTACCGCTTGAATGTACGGTAATAGGAATTCCAAAAATTACACCTTCTCAACACCTCTTACACCTTCTCAACACAGAAACGGTTGTAAGCCAAAAGAGCGTTTATGTTGAAAAACAAACAGGCAAACAAACAAACAGCAGCTTAACGGACTAACCGAGGTAAGTACTTGAATGCACCTGCAACATTAGTAGCAACAACAACAACACAACCTAAAGCGGCAAACTCCAAAAGCCCTACATGCGCCTCAAAAGAAGCCAAACCACGCAAGTACACAAACATACATCGCAAACAAACCACACACACACACACACACACACAAGCATGCACCACAAACTAACTCGATAACTTTTTGAGGGAGAGCAGGCCAATCAGCCGAACTTTGTTTGCATTTCAAGCTTCTGCTTCACTTCTCAACCGATTGCTCTTCATAAAGGCGCACAAGTTTTAAATGTTGCCTCTCAAAAACTTTACATTCACCACAAAAACTACCAATTTTCCGTTGAAGTTGAAATGTGTAAAACAAATTTTAGCTATACGAACCAAACACGAAGAAGAAGAAGAAGAAAAAGTAGCAATAGAAGAACCATAAGTGGAAGGTTGTGAAATGAAGAGGACTTATCCACTTATGCCTGCCTTAGACGACAACAAACAACATCCGTTGCAAATGTTGTTGGTGCTTGATGAAGCCCACAAAAGTGGCCTACATATAGACGCTCCCATGTTGACAAGTTCCCCCCTTCGTGCATGTAACTAAAGAGCACATCAAATTTAATAAATTGAATTGCATGATGGTGGCAAATGAATTAATCGTTGCACGCTGTGAGTGATTTGGGGGAAGGCGGATGCATGCACATGCAGGGATGTGCACGAAACATGAACTTAGTGCTGAGGTTAGAGGTATCAATGTCAGTGATAAATACTTTAACCATTTAGTAAAGGGTATCCAATTAAAACGTTAAAATAAATTAACTCACTTAGGTATATCCAAGGGGGAAAAGAGAATGGAACGGGGTAATGCTGATGCAATGCTAATGAATGATGCAATCTTCTACGAGTTAGAAGACAGTCCAACGAATAACTAATTTGTCGAAAGCAGTAAAAGCGAGTCATAATTTGTCTTTTCAAGTATCCGCTCAAGTCTTTAGAATTATACGAACAAAACAAAAAATATTTTGATTCACAAAAAGTATGCAAATTAAGGATAAGGACGACAACAGCTGTTGCTGTGATGGGACAAATATGCGATAAGCGCTTACACACATACACAAGTTAACATGTTTCCAGCAACAAATTTACAAATTCATATGTATGTATGTATGTATGTATCAAGATATGCAGAACAAGCCAAAGGACGCCATTCTAACATCCGAGACAAGTAACCAAAACTGACAGTTCTGTCAGGGAAAGAGAAAATTTATGGATGAGGATGAAAATTTATTTTTAGTTGACATGCGAAATATTGATGACTTGCGTCAGCTGGTAAATAACAAGAACGCACACACACATACAAACACATTTTCACTTAGATTGTAACAACAGGTTAAGTATGTCAACATCTGCATTAAAGCTGCCTGCTATACGCCCTGGAGCACCTTCTCTTAAACGCCATTCATGTTTTTCATTTTTTGTTTTTATTTGTTGCTGTTATGAATAAATTTTGTAATTTACAGCAGCTGATGCCAGTTGGCTATAGGTGGAATGTGTTTATGGGACTTGAGTGTAAAGACAAACTTTAGCATATTGGCTTCAACTTGCTCTTCTTGTTCTTGTTCACGCTAAATAAACGAAGGTGATGCGAAGTTTTCATATTCGCGGTAAAAGCTCTATACTGCACTAGTCAGAATATCCACACAATATATAAATATGTACATATGTATTTGCTTCAAATGCGCACTAAATATGATGGCTTCGAATGGAACTTTACTCAACATAATTTAAGACTACAAGTTTTTGTGTTTTAATGAAGCAGCTCAATATAGCCGTCAAACAAAGCTGAAACTTTCAAAGTCTTAATTAGAACAACTTGAAACGCAAAATTTTGGGTGTGAACAGATTTGAGCTTGTGGCACTTACGTTACCAACTAAGAAGATGAGTGACTTAGGGAGAAGTATTTTAATGTTTAAACCAGAAGCGATAGTGAATAAGTAATAATGGCTTTTAAAGTTTCTTTTTTAAATATCTGAAAAGGTTGGTAGATCATTATGAAATACTTCTTAAGAGCCTTCACATGAGAAAATAGATTAACTAAAAGTACTCAGAAAAAGGAACGCAAACATTCCCTAGATTTAGAATTGATTACACGTCTCATTGCTAAACCTGCAGATCAACTGAAACTAGAGGGAAGCTACCCAACAACATGAAATTTTGATTGAATTCAGTTTTCTTATTTTAAATTGCCATTGTCCCTAAAATAGGAATATAACTCAGAGTTTGGCAATAAGTTTCCCCTTTAAAGACTTCAGGATCTTCTTCGGTTCTACCAAAGTATTTTAACATTGAATTTATCTTAACATTTATGCATCTCCACTAATATTTCCAATTTTCCTAATCTGCTCCAACAGTACACAAATCGCATTTACGTGCTGCAATAATTGTCAAATTTGGGCTGTAATTTGCGAGCTGAGACCACATGCTAGCAGAGCCAAAGAAGTACCAACATAAACACAGCCGAGCATTTACCCATGATAATATGTTTGTGGAAAATCTGTAAGCGTGAGCATTATGCCTACACAAAAGTATATTCTTATATAAACACGGTTATATCGTTCAAGTACATTGTTATGCGCTTAGAAATAAACTCTTATGAGCATATGCCTATTATCATGACGATCATTGTGTCTTAATTACATATGTCAGTTCCTACAATCACCATTTGCCTAACATTGTGCTCCGTGTTTGCTTTCTTTCTTTCTTATTCATACATTTGTGGCAATTATACAGATATACATACATACATATATTCACACATACATGCATATATACATGGCATATGACCCTACCAACCATGGCTAACCATGGTGAAACTCTGATTCCAAAAATTCACAAATTTTTACTAACACCAACGCATATTTTTAGAATTTGTATGGAAAACGACAAGTGCCTAAAAGTATGCTTCACACTTACACGCAAAAATCTTTTCAACATGGGTAAAAAGTGAACCTCTCTGAACAAAATTACCCACTTTTTTATCCTCTTTTTTGGTAAGCGCGACTCAATGATTATCCAGATTTTTATCCGATCATGGTTGGCAGGGGAGGAAATTCATTTGTTGCGATGAAGAAAATCACAGACATGTTGAGCCAGAGTGAAATGTGAAGAAAAGGAATGACAGGAGAGCCGTTGATAGACGTTGAAGGCATTGAAAGTAGGTGTCGTTGAAATGGGCGTAATAAATAGCCACACACCCAGCGGTGCATCTAAACAAAACCCCTATGAGAGTTGTGCAAATACAAATAATAAGCTTTTACGAGTTGCGGAATTTGCTAAAACGTTTACACACCAATAAGCGCTTGTATATGTATGTACAATGTGCATATGTTCCTAAGTATTTATTAGCTTTCTTTTCAATCTGTCCTTTTGTGCTTGAGTTCAGCTCAGTTCTTTAGCGTCGATGCGGAGGCCTAAGAATTATTTTATGTAGCGTACGCAAATCACGTCCAAAAGTGGCTTTTTGTTTAGTCTGAAATAGGCGGCAGCACAATCCCAAATGTTCTTCTTAAACTGGTTTTCCTGGTGATGTCTAGTTACAGACTTTGTGCGAATAATCTTTCAATATTTATACCTTTCATGAACATGAAATGGTATTATAACTTTGGTCCGATGTTTGTAAGTATGAGAAGAAGAAGAGATAGACCCACTATTAAGCATACCGAAATGATCAGGGCGATGAGGAGAGTTGATTTAGCCATGTCCGTCTGTCCGTCCGTTCGTCCGTCCGTCCGTCTGTTTGAACGCAAACTAGTCCCTCAGTTTTAGAGATATCTCGATGAAATTTTGCAAGCAGGCGCCATTTTGCATAGGATTAATCATTTGTCGGAACCAGCAAGATCGGACCGATACATGTCATAGCTCCCATACAATCGATTGTTCCGATAAATGGTTTTTGGCCTATAACTTTTGCAATTCAAAAGCTAGGAACGTAAAATTTTGCACGTTTAGTACATATTGTATTTGTAACGTGTGTAGTGAAAATGACTCAGATCGGACCAACATGACATATAGCTCCCATATAATCGATAGTTTCGATAAATGGGTTTTGGGCTATCAATTTTGCAGTTAAAGAGCTAGGAACGTTAAACTTTGCAAGTTTGCTACATATTATATATGTAACATATGTAGGCAAAATCAGCGAGATCGGACCAACATAACGTATAGCTCCCATACAATCGATTGTTCCGATAAGTGTGGTTTGGCATTCATGAAAGGTATAAAGCCTTCGGCGCAGCCGAAGACAGCCCTTTCCTTACTTGTTTTTTTTTTGTTCTGTCATAACAATTTTGAATGTTGAAATGTCTATTAGAATATTGTCCTAATACAATTCACACAGCATCACACTTGGTTTGGGTTGAAAGAAATTAAGGCGTTGCAGTGAGGGCTATGAATTTATGCCACCATAAAAACGCAATGAAACATTAAAACAAATAAACGCGTGAAGGGAGATCTTGCCATGTTTACTTACACACTTGTATTTACTGCGACTCTCTGCACTTTTGATGTGCTTTCAGCCCTTTAACTTCTAGCTAACAGTCTTTATGACTCATTCTGGCGTGACGGTTGACAGCTTTGGTGTGAAATAATGGCCGCCTATGGTAGAGGCTCGAAGTTACAAAGTAGTTGTTAATTACTTCTCCTTATAATGCATATAAGGGAAAATTAAGTAAGTCCTCATTTGTTGTTGTGCCTTTGCTAATAAGCTCCAAGTGTTAAAATGAAGTAATTTGTAAAAAGCTAACAGAAGAATTTGTTTTTATAACAAGTCAGCTCCTGCCTCAAACATAAGTAGAACCTAGCGTAAACTCTTCGAAGATTTTTTTCTAAATTACCTCAACCTGAAAAAGCCATTTGGGAAATATTTCTAGACCGCTTCACATAACCGAGTCTAATTCTTTATAGCGGACATTTTTTGGAGGTATGCCGCAAAATAGACAATTCGGTTGTTTTTCCTGAATAAGCGCTTTAAAATTTAATTTTTGTTAATTTATGCTTCTGTTATTGTTTTCTTACCACTGAAATATGTATGTATATACACCGAGTAAGAATTAAAATAGTTACTCATACGCCATGTCAAATGGCTGGCTTCCAAAGATAATGATAGCACTTGTATTAAAGTAGTCCACTGTTATCGTTACCGAATCGCAGATGAAGAATTTCCCCTTTAAATAAAAATGCGCACTCTCTAAAAACTTTCGAAATATTCAAATTAAGTTTATAAATAAACAACTAACTTTATTGCTTTCAGTTAGTGTTCATTAAATCTTTTATTTTAGTGGAGGTAGGAAACCGCTAAAAGTCATACCCGTATATCCTTCAAGAACACATAACCAGGTATGCAACAACCATCTTTCGCACTAAGGCAGCCATCAGCTAGGCAGCATCCTACACCCACACACCCCCACTATGCGCCACATAACACAGTAATCATCATTCGCATCGCAGACGAAAGCGGAAATTTCACTAATGCAAAATTTCACTACTTCCTTTTACACTCAATAAATTTTAACACATCGTATGGCAAATGGAACAAAAAAAAAAACATTTATACCAAATGGTACATATCAACACAAATACGTGAAGAGGCACATATACTGATGTACATATAAACAACAATGAAACTAAAAACACTACAGTAACAGTAACTTGCTATTGGAGAAGTGCATAAACACTGAAGTACTCAAGCGGACAGCGCCAACAGAATGAATCTCGAAAAATTTATAAGTTCCATACATTTCTCCATAACCGGCATGTCCCCATAAAGTATCCATATATTTGTGTGTAGAAAAATGTGTTTTGGTTTGAATATCACCAGCGAATAATGCAAGCTTAAAGTAGTTGTGGTTTCCCAACTAACAACTCGAAAAAATTTTATTTTGTTTTTTTTTATGCATTTCCCGAATTTGTAAAATTTTCCTTATGACAACCCAAAATAGGTGTTGTGCTAAATTAAACGTAAATTTTCGAAAATATTTGGTAGGTGCTCACGTTAAGGGTGGACTTAAATATGTAAACTCGTGTTCTTTTTTTTTTAGCTTCTGAACACTTTCAGCTGTTTCTTGAGAATCCGAGATTTTCTAAAATCTCTTTTAAAATTCAGCTTGAACAAAAATGTTTATTGGGTTGTTTCATGTACACGTATGGCGTTGAGTGTGTTAGTCAGCCACAACGTTTCGGCGAACACATCACTAAAGAGCAATAACAATACAAACTATTTGTGTACATATGTATGTATGTATGTATGTACAACACATAAATTTGTTTACACGCTAACAAGCACAAAAATTACCAGTGGCATAGTAATTGAAAAATAGCACATCATTAAATTGCAATGCTGAGATACGCTACATTAAGATTTATTTATCTCTATGCGCCTACAAATAGGCATCATAATATTGCAGACATTGGCACTCACTTAGCGGACCCAAATGGAGCATAGCCATTTTTATTTTTTTGTTTATTCAACACTTTTCCCAATTCTCAATCTTATTCCCTAGTGTATCGAATAAAACTGTATCAACACAACAACAAAAAGAGCATTTTTACACAGACTTCTTCTTGGGTATGAAATCGAATGGCGAGTATCTCATACTTACAAAGTCTTAACTATTATCAGATATCATTTAAATCTCAAATAGAGGAGAGGCATAGTTTCCCAACTGAGGTACATTTTCTGTTTGTTTTGTACAACATTGATTAGTCAAGATTAGCACTTGCAACATGTAAGAGAGAGCTGTCTGTTAAATCTGTGGTATTTTGCCAACAGTACTGTAAAAGTTTGAGTAAAATTTGCCATTTAGAAACCTTTTGAAAGCGATTAAATATAAAGTAAAAGGCTAGACAAAGGGCTTCATATCTTTATATGTCACGAGGTCAACTTAAAAAATCAAGTCAATTTCAATCAACATCCTCTTTAAAGCGAGCTTACACCAAAAGCTCAAGATACATTCATACTTTCAAATGGAGTGCCTCTATATTTGCACGTACATACGTAGGGAGAATGGTGATACCAAGCAATATCATGGCAGCCAACTTTGAAAAGTATTTAATTAACACATCACAAACAGATGGAGAATTCAGAATTCGAAAGATAGACATTCATAAAACAGGCGCTCAACTAAGAGCAGACAGACAAGTTGAGCTAACTGATCTGTATGTAGTGTTGCTATGTTGAAGGGTGAAGAGGTAATATTTGTTTTTTGATATACATAGCTCAAATATACATACATACATACATACATATGTACTTGAATGCAGCTAGAATCAAACTTTGAACTCAATGAGCTGCCAACTGCAAGCCAAAAACGGTTCGTTTAATACAAATCGGGCAAATGCATTTCTGCAATAGCACAACCCCGCCTACTGGCATCAATGTTTTGCTATACAATTTCTACAAAACCAAAAATTAAAAACACTCTTATCGAGAAGAAAACCTGAGAGGAGCATGTAAAAATAAAACTGAATTTTCACCTCTTTCAAATTTCCATGTCAAGGATAACACACAGGATTCACACAGCTAAATGCAATTGTACAACTTGCTTTAGACATATGGAAATGAAATTCGAGCAAAAATGTTTGCAAAGCTATGAAACACAAACAAATTGCAGACAAAAGCAGTATAATCTTTAATTGGGTTAAGGCAAATGATTCGTAAAATCACCCCTTTGGATGTGTATGTGGCCTCTAGAATGCTTTTAATAGAAGTCGTATGAACGAATGTGTGTTCTGTATTCTTAGAAAATCTTCAGCCCTTTAAATACCGTTAAAGAAGAAGAAGATTTACGAGCAAAGTATTTACCAAAACCACAGTCACGAAAGAGTGAAAATGAAATTAAATAAAAATACTTTTCAGCTCTTTGTTGAATGTCACTGTTCTGTTAGCAATGTCAATGTTCTGTTTTCATTTCGCATGACAAGAACAAAATCAAAACGAACAATAAAATTGAAAAACAGTTAACATGCTGTAAACATACATTAGGGCCATCTTTTTTCCAATTTCTTGTTTTATAACGTGTCCTGATTTATCATATAATTTTCAACTTAAAAATGTTGGCTTTTACTGGTGAGAGAATTTGTTCAAAAATAAAATAGAACTCTCATTGGATGAAAACAGCTTTAACTTAAATCCTTTTTTGACGCAAATTAGAATGTTGATATTCAAGGATGAACGAGTTAAGCTTGTCCTGAGATCACCCCAATAGACTTGTATATGATTTTCTCTCCTCCGTTTCTTGGTTTAATTGACACAATTTCGCTAGTCTCGTCTAATTACAAGCTAAATGTGCTTGACTGGGTGAGAATATTTGTTTTATTCAATGTCACTGCTTTCATATCACTACCAGTTTTTTAGCACTTGAGGAAATAAAAATCTGTTGAACGAGGTTTGCAATGGTTTTTGATTGAAAAGATGTTTGCCGTTGCCATCTTCTACCTCTGGTTCCTGCCAGTACCGCTATTAGGAACACCTTACACACTACGTTAATATTGTTATTGTTGTATTTAACCGCACAAACACCCCCTAAATATTTTCTCAAATAAAGTTATGGCTATTTCATGATCCCGATAAATATATCAAGCCAGTTATGGAAAAGAGTGGGTAGAAGGTGACCTTTGCTCCTAAGGGGAGGTCTATTCTGCCTAATTGCTTACCCATTTCATATGAACAAGCTCTGTGGCACAATCCTAATAATTTATCTAGTTCTCTATGTAGTTGGATTTCAGTTGTGAGTACAAAAAAGACACTGCCACAAACAAAAACGTACATACGAGAACGTCAGTGATGCTCACACACATCCAATGCTTGTATTAAGGCAGGGGAGAACTCTTTGCTACACGGAAAAAAAAATTTTAAATACAATATTTTGTAAACGTTTAATACTCGTATTATCAAATTTATGAATTTTTCCTTGTTATATAATTCTTGTAGAAAAACCTTCAGTCTCTTTTTGTTATATGCATATATAAGTGGATATTATTTGCTCATCACAGTTTGAAATATATCAAAATTTTTATTATTTTTTAATTTATTATTATTATGAAATAAATATTTTTTCACCCAACCCAACACCCAATTATTATTTAAGTTATTCACAGTGCAGAGAGAGATGCTGTGCCCATGAGGTACGGAAAGAGAGTTTCTGCTTTTAATGTAAGGAATGTGAGCTCTGGACTGAGGCAAGAAATGGGAACGGTTATTTACTCTTGCGTTAGCAAAACAATATACCCGTACGAGTAGCAAGCCAAGGAAAGAAAAACAAAGCAAAACACAAAAAGCACTAATAAACTAGAGAAGCAGATTATCAAGGACGAAACAGCAGAGCAACCTACAAGCGATATGATGTAGTATTTGGCACACTTGACACAAGCAGAACGTAAAGATACTACAGAAATACCGTGAGCAATTACAAAGCGCTAATGCAATCAGGAAGAGCAAATTCTGAGTATGTATGTATATCCGACCGATATCCACAGACCAGTGTCTGCAATGTTTTTACTTAACGCTCACGTCGAAGTGACGGAATTCCTTTTGTTGTCAAACAATTTGGGAAGGTATAGATACATATTTAAGTTAGTGTGAGCGCGTGTAATTAAACTCTGAATTATATGCATTCACTTGTGGCAAGGCAGAAACGTGAGAAAGGAGCACATCCACTCGAATTGACAATACATCCACGTTCGCAATATTCGCTTTTCGTTTAAGGCGTGCTTACGCTCTTGCAACTGTAACTGAAAATATTTAATTGGAGTAAAATTACAAAAGCGTTTGTTGTAAGGCGGAGGCATCGTAACCACATTGACTAGACGCACATAAGTTTGTATGTATTTGAAGACGTCGATTTTTGTATAAGGATTTGGTATCTACGGATTACTTGCAAGAGTTCTTTTAAAATAAAATTACTTTTATAAACTATTTCAAATTAGCTCTTTCGTTGAGGAATATGCACCATTTTCTGACGTCAAGAAATATCTAATTTTCACCTTCACATTGCTGATTTAAAACCACCCCTCCTTTTCAACTCTACTACCAATACATGATCTTTAAGTCAGCGCATAGTAAAACGAATGAAACAAACGAAAACGAGGAGAAGCAAGACTAACTAGCAGACTGACAGTTATATTGTGTTTACTTTGGACTTAAATAGACAAGCCGACATAACAACAAAAAAGGAGCAAAGAAACGATACATATTGACAAGACAATAACCCGAATATAAACAAATACAAATATACATGCATACAAGCAGAAGCATATACATATGTATATATATGGCTACAGATATCATGTGAAAATTATGATTAGTCCAGCAGTGATGCGAGTGGGTTTAACTTTATTCACAACTTTATTTAATGGTATCCTCACTACGAACCCGATACAATTAAATTACCATAGCAAGTGTCAGCCGCAGTACGCCTTAGACCACTATTCTCGCCCGAAGCGAATCAAAAAATAACTAAAAACAGATATCTTTTGAGACTCAATTATAGACCTAAACATGTGAACTTGTTCCGTATTACTCTCTTTAAAGATTAGTCTCATAAATGTTTTGCAGGGTACGTGCTCACGAAGGACACTCTAACTTACAACTGCATACATATATAGTACATACTTATTATCGTCCATACAACACAAAAAAAGCCAGCAAACATTATGTACCAATAAGCATTAAAGAATGCTTACTTGAGAGATAAATGTGAAAGCTACACAGCTGGCGTCTGTAGACGTGGGAGATGACGTGGTTTGCCATCATACTTACATACACACATACATGCATATGTAGTTTTAACAGTGTACAAAAACAACAAACTATGTAGCAGGAAAGCTACTGTTTATTCTTCACAGGACATGCTTGTTGTTGGTTTTCTTGCTTGCTACTTGTTTAGGTTTGTAGTTAATATAGATTTTCTTAGCTTTGCTAACAATGGACTAACCTCTAATCCTGACTGATGTTTATAAGTCCAACATATGTTTCGTACATTTCAGGCTTCACTTGCTTTTCAACTTGTTTGCCTCATATGCTTGAATGGTATTCTTAGTGAATGTTGTTGTGCCATGATGTATGTTGAGGCTTTCCTGAGCTTTTGTAAGCAGCTGTTTTCCGATGCTATTGCTTTTATGAAATTTTTGTTTGATAGATAAGTATTTTTAATAAACCTAGCAGGCGAAATTCCTTGCATTATAATAAATGTATACAGGTATATAATTCATGAGATCAAGGACTATTAGACATTTTCTTAATTTAAAAGGTAAGGCATAGCTTATTAGCTTCGTTGCAAATTTTCGTAAACTTTTTATGTAAATTCAAAATTAATTCAACATCAGTTTCCATTTCTTCCTGTTACGAGTTACCGAAACAAAAGTTGCCGTAGTTGGAGTAGTTGAGATTTCCAACTCCTGGGTACGTCCAGTCCTATAGCCCATCGCTACATATATAAGGTTGCAGCTTTCCTGCTGTTCGTATCTTGCTGCCTTCATTCATGCATTAAAGCGTTATTCAATCCCAGCCAATTTATTAACGTTTTAGTTGCACATTTTTAAATAAGATTTATTTGCTAAGCTGATGCAGATTGAGATTTTGTGTGCTTTATTGCTACTAAATTTTTGAAATGTGTCGTTCTGATGCAATTTGCTTATCATATTATTTGATTAGCTTCGTGTGCAGTTTTGTCTCACAACTAGAGATGTTAAGTGGAATTCATTTCAGTAAATTGAATACCAAGTAATATGGCTAACAAAGTTTATGTTTTTTAATCAAACACATCTCCACTTCATGACCTTTGTAAAGCTAATTCCATTCTTCTTAATTTTTTGAGTAATTATATTTCATTCCAGCAAAATTTATTTCAATTTTCACGAAAGTGTTGGAAGAATTTGAAATATTTGCAAATAAACGGCTGTGATTCAAATCCCTCGCATACACACACACACACCCATGCATGCATACAAAATCATTACCGTTACACGCATTTCAAGCGCACTTGCTATCATAGTCAAGCCCATTAAAGGCAGTTACACAGACGACTGCGTCGCGCAAATTACATTGAGCGTCACCGACAAAGTCGTTGCCACTGGCATGTCATCAGGCGTAATAAGCTGCCAGCAAATCACGGCCTATAAACGTATGTGATTTTTCAACTGTGCGAGCATTGTAATACTTTTCTATGCCATTTACGCTCTTTGTTGTTTACCCCAAAGTATTTCGAATGCAGGCAAAAAAACATATCAAAATAAATCACTTTCTTGGGTCTAATTAAAGTTAATCTCTGCAATAGCGTCAAGAGCGTGGAAAAAGTTTATATAAAGAAAAATCAGCATAGCTTAAGTTCAACGGCATGGAAAATGCTGCACAAAGCAAACTTGGCCTGAGAGACATTAGAAAAAAATTAAGAGAAAAATGGCAACATGCGACAATATGACAATGATCAGCACACGTACCCATTTATATACAAATAGAATCGCATATATCAGTGAACACACACGCTCGTCTTCATGTGTGTGGCCTCTGGCACAAGCAGGCAGCAGCATGAACATGATTAAAGGCATCGAGGGGGTTCGAGCTGGCTGCAAAATACTCAAAGCACACAAAAAAAGCTCACTTCGCCAAAAGATTGTCTTGGGACATGAGCATAAAACTTTGTCCTTTATCAAAGCTTAGCTGAGCATACACAGTCACACACACACAAACACACATTCACACACGTTCAATGGCAGATAGTTGTGTGTTTTCGTTGTATTTTCACCGTTCCTGCCAAACAATGTGTCTGGTTGAGACTACAAACCGTTGCTGTTGTTGCCTGGCTTGTGTTTGGTGCTGCCAACGTTATTAGCCAGCTGCCTGTTATCACAGACCACATAGCCAAATACGCACCAACAGCACATGGAAGAAGAAGAGTATCAAAATATTTGCCACATATTATTCTCATATTTTAGGCAAACAGCTACGGAACTATACCCGCTTTTCATGTACAAACTTTGTTGGGTCGTGATGGAAGTGAATAATGAAGACTCGATCTATCTAGTGAAGAGTTTATCCGTTGCTCCAGGCTATGGCTCACTTGTGTGTTTTCCTAAAGCCAGAAAGACAAACATTGGAGACCCCAAATGCAGCAGCATCGGACAGACTTAGAAAAACTGATAAGGATGTAATTTTTGAAATTTTACCTAGGAGGATAAAATTTCTGTCTCCTACAATCTTATGTTTCGAAACCAAATTATGATTTGAAAAGACGAAGAATTTAACTCACAGCAGTTGCATTCTAGCAAGCAAATGAAAAAGTTGCACAGAAATTTTCCTTGGCTCAGCTGTGGGATTTTGGTTTTTCTATTTGTGGTAAGTGTGTGGTTCTATGCGTGGGTACTCATAAAGAGAATGGTTGGTAATGTGTTAAAATTATCCATGGTTGTTGGTATATTTTTTAACTTCATTTGGTTGTTTATAACTATCTTAAATGTTGCCGGGTAAACAACGCCACAGCGGCATAAACTTTTTGATACCAAAGCCAATTTATAGCAGTCGACTTTCCAGCGTTTCGTTTAAATATTGGGACTATGTTTGTATGTATGTGTAATGCTTATTATTCATGCATTATGGATCCATATTTATTTGTAAGAAGTTGCATGAGTGTTACAGATATTTTAATGAGTTAAACAACATATGGTTTTTGTTTTCGTGGCAAATTTGGAGAATCATGGCCGGGTCGTGGAGTACAATAAAGTTTCTCCAAAGCACTTTTCAAACTCATTTAAGATGAGTGTATGGTATTTGTAGCAGGAAGCGGAAGACGACTTGAAGATGGCATGAGTTTAAAGGTGTGACTGGTGACATAAATAACTCTAACGATGCTCAGCATCCATCCGCCAACCCTCCTGAATTCAAGAATAAGAGGAAAAAAGTTGTCTATATAAACTGTTTTAGCGATTTTAATTAATCCATATGTTTTCCTGATGACTTCAGGTTGAAGTCGAAATATCGAACAAATAAATATTTGAATAGTACTAAAAAAGAAGTTTTATTCAAATTCTGGATTAAAGCTCAACAAAAATTATCAGATTTTAACCACCGTGGTGTGGAGGTAGTGTTGTCGGCCTACCACACCGAAGGTCCGGGTTCAAGCCCTGGTACAGGTTACATCAAAAAGTGGTTTGAAAAAGTTTTTCAAAACGGGGTCGCCCCTCGGCAGTGGTTTGGCAAACTCTCCGAGTGTATTTCTGCCATGAAAGGCTTCTCAGCAAAAATTCATCTGCTTTGTAGATGCCGTTCGGAGTCGGCGAAAAAACCGTAGGTCCCGCCAATTTGTAGGAAAAATTTCAAAGCGGCACACCACAAATTGGAAGAGAAGCTTGGCGCAAAAATCTCCTAGGAGGTTGATGATATAACTGTTGTATATCGCGCCATATATATATATATATAATAAAGTAGATATGTCCTTGTACCGCAAAATATCAAATAAAAAAGTTTTGTCATCCCTGGTTGGAAAAGTCTGCAATAGGTGGACATAACCTCAGCCCTTCCCCTGGAGGCTATAATGAAAACAGCGATAAGGGTTTTTCACAAACAATTCTGGGGTTTTCTTGAAAATAGCGTTTCTAGAACAATCAGGTGAACATCGCTATGTTCTTCGTAACCATAAAACATTACTTGACATCGTCTTCGCAGTCCAATCATGAACTGAAGCCACACATTGCCACGAATTTATTCACTTGATACAGCGCTAACATACTTGAGGTCATTTAATTTTTCCAACGATGATCTTGATAAGTAGAATTAAATAGATAAAAATCTGATGTACCATAGATGTTTTCGTTTGTGACTTTTAAAACCAAAATGGTTGTTGTGCTATGAACTCACGCTGAAGTGAAAGTGAAGATTGTATGCTTGGGCAAGAAAGGTGGTGAGGGCAGGTCAACCTCACACCCTTCCCTGATATTTGTCAAATAATAAGTTAATACCAAAAGGTAAGGGAGAAAACCAAATAACCTGCCCGACAGTTTTAGTAGCTTTAGCAAGAAATACACAAACGCCAAGAATAATAATCTCCAAATCATGCAACTGTAAATGCTGCTTGATTTCTTGATGTTTTCGGTGGCTTATCTGTAAACTAATTTGTTAAAATGTCCAATTCAAGAAGCGGAAAAAAGCACACATTTGCGACTATATTGCCAAGCAGTTGGATGTGTTTACGTTATTCTTTTTTTTTTACTTTTCTTGTGTTGACCAAAACGATGATGTTGGTGCCATAGCAACTTTGTTGACATTGTCATCGCTTGCATCAACGTCTTCAACATTCACATCATCTTCAGTTGTTGCCACAATAGCTATGTGCTAGTGTTGTTGTTGCTTACTTTTTACAGTTTCTTGTTGTCAATTGTGCCGTGTTGCTTTTCTCGGCTTTTTCTTTTTCAATGCTGCTTCAATACTCGTTTGGCCAGTCAAGATAAAAAAGCAAGGAAAAAAGGCACTAGAAATAACACAACCGTCAGACGAAAAGAAGAAAAAGATGTGGCATCAACAACAGCATGACAATGACGAGGACAACGATGACGATGTTGAAAGATGAGTCAAAATTTGCACGACACTAAGACGTTGTCGACGACGCTGAAGACGAGCAAACAAGTAGAGAGAAATAAATTGTCGTAAAATTTGTAGTGGAACGATACGAAGAGTCGTGCCCTGAAATAGTGAAAATCGCTTGCTAGCACACAGCAAGGTCGAATATAGGAGCAGTTAAAAGGACAAAGATCCATACAAAGTATACGAGTATAAGTAATTGTTGAACGGGCAGAAATGAATGAACGCAACAAAAGAACTAAACATTAGACATGGCAGTTGTCGGTATATTGCCCAGTTAGCTGGCTAATAAAAGCTCTAGTCAAGTTAGCTTGTTAGCGAATAGCAGGAAAAACGATTTACTTTGAGATAAGCGAGTGAGACGTGGTGGCATCTACATATGTATGTAGTGCCAGCCGAAATGCTGAAACAAATGTAGACAAGCGGAAGCTTGTGATAAAATGGCTCGCTTTTTGCAAGGAGAAGTACTTTACTTGCAAAATTGAAATTTGATGCTTTATATTTATTTGATAGATGCGCTGAGCTGTCAGCTTTAAGAATTGAAAATAATTATGCAATGAATTACGTAGCAAAATGGCGAATGAAAAGTGAAGGGGTTAGCGCATAAGTGACTACGGTCAATGTAGATTTCGTGCATAAAAAAATAAATTTAAGCTCATAAAGTAGAATCAGTTGTTTAACTTTTTATCTATTATGTTCTCGTATTCTGAAATTTAAAATGTTTTCTCAACCTCAGTCATTTATCTTTCTTTTGTATCGCTCACCATAATTAATAGCTTTCCGAAAAAGGAATAACTTTAACAATCATTTTACAGCTTCTTTCCATCAACTTTTATATTTATAAATTTTCAAAACTTTTTCAAAGTATGAACCCCACCCCAATCAAAATAAAGTTAATATACTCTGAGTCCCTTTTGTTTTATGTAACAAAGTTTTTAGAAAGACAATTTATGATAGTATAAAAACCCAGACTAACATGATCCCAAACGGCTATTTGATGACGAATGTTCAAAGAGTAGTCAAATTGTAGCATTATGATGACCCAGAGATCGCTACTGAAAATATTCGAACTACCGACGAATCGCGGCATAAACTAAAAAAAAGTGCCGCATTCATTTAACAAACAACATGAATTAAAAATCATCGACTTAGAAGACTTGCTAACTCCTCGTCTTACTCAAATTAATTTTTTGATGTAGTTCGATAATGCAGAAGATTTGGGTTAACAAAACAAAGGTACGCCTTAGCTATAATCTAAGTAACCGAACGAAGGAATAATTGTCATTTCCCATTTCACTTCATATAATCTACGATTGATGGACCTACGATAAATATCGTAAAAGTCATAAAACCAGTGAAAGCCAATTGTATAACTGTGACTGTCAATTTAATCCAACACTCGAAACATAAAGCTTACCAGTATTTCCCTAGAGCTTCAAATTTTCAACCAACTATCAACAACAGCACTTCCCCGCTTAAGCTCGTTTTTAAATATTTTATTATATTCATTTGTTTACATAAAAATAAAATAAAGTTGCAGTCATTTAAAAGTGAGTAACAGGGAATAATTGCACAGCTCAAAAAAAACTTATTCAGCGAACTTTCAGAAAGCTTGCTTAGAGTGCATTATTTGCTCTACGCACTCACGCACCTCTCACTTACTCAACTCATAAAAGCTAAAAAGCACTTAAAAATGTTTAGTCTACCACAATTCACGTACAACTTGGTAATTGTTCATTCTCAACTTAAAGTTGTAGCAAATGTTTTAATCTTTTTCCTATACCACCCCACTTCAATATCCAGTTTTGTGGTCCGTTTTGTTATTTCTCATAACATTATCACTGAGCGATCAACGGCCAGCCAACAGATAAGTTTTGTGAGCATGTGGGCAGACAAATAATCATCCATCCTCCCTCACTCCTGCCACCCCTCCGCCATATAAACATACCTTCACAAGTGCTGAAATCTTGTTTTGAACTACTTTGTTGCTGTTTACATTTGCAGCGCCAACACAATTATAGTGCAAAACTATCAGAGCAACAATGAAATGGTAAAAGTTTTAGGTAAAGAAAGAACCACTAACATACAACTTCGCACGAACATAAATATTCTGGTTCAGAACTGTATTTAAGGTCCCGAAATAGAACTATCTGTAGTCACCACTTCAGAACTGAAAATTGAATCAACATAAAATTATTTCGAATTGTATTTAATGAACGATTCTTCTTGCAATCTTCTTAAAAGAGAAACGTCTCAATGAAGTAGTTCAATGGAGTAGTTCATGGTAGGGCAATGCCAGAAGAGATCATTTAGCTTCAATGTGTAAAATTTTGGCCTGGCTCACAACTAACGAATTCGTACTAACAAACGAACTATGTATATCTAAACTGTAGATCATTAGACCATTTGGGACCATACTAAATTTAATGCCGGGTGAACAGTTTCCATCGTCCATCACATTGTCATATTAAATTCGGCAGTTGATTTCACGTAATAGAGCTCGAAAAGGTATTTTACCAAATGCACTAGAAAGGTTCCACATTGGAACTAGAAATTTTTGCTACAGGTTGTGAATATTAACTGGCACTATCTCGTGAGACATGATTACACTCGTGCATATCTACGAACAAAGTGAGAGGAGAAATAAATCTGTGCAACTTTTCCTTGTAATGCTTCATTTTTTGGTTTATTTTCTTGTTTGGCGGTTTTACCAATGAAAGCAGTCAGACGTCGAGCACACATTCATATGATGGGATTGTTTTTGAATATAATTGTGCAGGCGCCTTCGTGCGAATCCAAGTAAGTGCCTATGTTATGTTGTACTTGCCTTTGGCTTTGGTATGATATCTCAAAGGGAAAAGACATTGATTCTGACGACTCAGTGAAAGTTTTCTATACAAAAAAAAACTTTTACTTTTCATACTCCTCATGCAAGTACAAACATATGTATAATATACATATATATACATTGTAGATATTAGCAATAAACTGATAAATACATATATGAATTTTATGTTTAAAGACGATCTAAAGCAAATTGGGGATGGACAGTGTGTGTGGTTCAGTGTTCGGCTTTGAGAATTTTAATACCTTATATAAATATTATAGAATAATTCAGTGTCGTAGATCCGACTAAGATTGGACAGCAATAATCGTAGCACCCATCCAATGTTTTCAAACATTTAATTAACATTTGAAGGTGGCCAGTAAAGTATCAGCACGCTATCTTAAAATCACTGGAGCCTGCATGGCATCAAATCTTATTATTTAAGAATTAATAATTGTTTGAGATTGCAGACAAGCCAATGAGAATTTACAGGACTCAGATCAGAAGTGTATCACCGCAATTAAGCATTTTCTTCAACTAAACTTTGGAATCAGAGTTTTGCTTAAAGCACTTTCTGGATATCCAAAATTTTCACTTATTTGGTTATCTTCGCCTTACCGGGCGAAAATAATTAAATAAACTTGTTCAATGTTTCCACTCCTATGCCAGCTTTGATGATTTTTTTTTTGGATTACACAACGGAATTTGCATACTTGGTCTTGCCTTTTCCATTGATATTGGAGTTATGTAAAAACTTTTAATTCTTGTAAAAAAAATCACACAACCAATATTTTTAAGGACATGAATAAGAAAACTTTGAAACAGAGTTAAGATTTTATCACGGTCTCGTAAATGTTTACGCGAATACCAACTGCTACCACAGCAGCATCAATTTCACCTGCTTCAAATCATTGCATCAGCGAGTGCCTTATTACGTTCGACAATATATCATCCGGCTTCATCTACAAGCGAAATGCGAATCACGCTTTTAAGTCGGCCATCAATCGTGCCTACCACACAGCATCTTTGCGACAGCTATGCATTTCCTCTTCAATTAGCTTCTGGCTTGGCTTACCTTTTTCCAGTGCTCATCAGGGGCAGGTCGCCCATTTGTGGAAAGAACTTTTAAATTTCGCCTTGCCCTTTTTACTTGTTCCCTTTTTTTATTTCCCCTCCCACGTTCTTAGCCCTTAATTGAAATGACCAAAGTTGTAGAAACAGCTTAGTTAAGTTCGTGTACTTACTTGTTTTTTTTTTTTTTTTTTTTGAATTTCCCTTCTAATTAATTTTTTGTCGTTCACCATTTGTTGCTGGAATACCACCACGTCCTCACAGCGCCTGCCAACATTACTTTGCCGTCGATGACTGCTCGTAAATTTGTCAGCAAATACACGAAAATTGAAAATGGAAATGAAAAGTGAGTTGGCGAAAGGTGCAAACAAATACAAAAGCCAGAAACTAGAAATTTTATAGGACACTCAAAGTTGCTGAGTTTAGTAAGAAGAACGAGTAACTTGGGCATGATTTGATGCCGAAATGAATGTCATTTTAATTTGATTGAATATCAAAGTTTTGGATGATATTGAGTTTCTTAGTAGCAGCCGGTCAAGTAAATTACAGCAAAAAACTTAAAAGCAGAAATCTCGGAAACTTTTACATCAAAAGCTGTAGTCATTGTTTATATCCCGGAAGAGTTTTCATTTAAGTAAATAGCTACGAAAAGCCCGCTAAGCATTCTATAGAATTAAAATGAAGTCCCTGGTAATTCGCATACTTCGGTTATATCGATAGTTTCGACATTAAGCGACAGTACTAAAAGAGCAGTGTTCCATTGAATGTACCACTGATCCTCTTCGTGCAGATTAGGACATTGATTACTGGGAAAACTAATATCTTACGACCCCCTCACTATGGAGCGCTACTTTGCTTATAAAATTTAATAGCAAATGCAAGACTTCAGCATCTCGAGCACGTCTTGAAAGGTAAAAGGCATTAGAGTCACATTGTTGTATTCTTCAGCACTAAGCACCTTCAGCTTTTGTAAGCACCCAACATCGAAAACCGCAAAATTAACACATTTGTTGATGGTGTAATCAATTTGTAATTTTCACACAATAACAGGCACGCACATGCAAACATGAATAGTTCACAGAAAAATAATTTATTTAAATGTGAATATCACTCAATTCACGGGTGGGCATGACAACAAGTAGAAACGAGTGAGAGGGACGTAAGAAATGTCGAAGAAAGGTACCGCACCCCAACTGTGTTGTTGTTAAGACACGAAAATGCTAGATGGGAAAGGGCAACAAGCTGACGAAACTTTTTCACACCAAACAAATACAAACAAGCCGCAAGCAACCCACACAAACAAACATAAACAATTGAGTGAATGTGAAAAGTTTCGTACTACCCCACCACCACACTGCTACTGGTACAATTGAAAACTTATCAGCATTTTTTTGTTCGGCTCAAATTTTTATTTCTAAATTGTTGTTTTCTATTTCTTACTGTAAATCAGGAAAGTTTTCATTTCAATGGATGCAGAGGTCGGTATTTTTTGCCTCTTTAGTAGCGAATAACTTTTGACTACTCTTCAAATTTTCACACAGCTACAAGCCGAGTTCAACCAAGTGAAACGTGTATGGACAAACGCAGTTACAAAGGAGGTAAGACTGTGAACGAGCAACGTAGCTGTAATCTTTAGTAAGCGAATTCGACTAAAAAGCTGAGCCGCACATAAAACTTGATTCTGATGTCGCTGTACGCACCACAAAGGTAACGAATTTGTTTTCGCCCAATGCTTATGTTGTTGTTAAAATGCTTTTAAGTTGCCTACTAATTTTCTTTTTTACCAACAGCCTACTAAAGATTGCTGCTAATGTGCCCAAATATCAACACATATACACATAATTTCCTTCGCATGCAACCAAGGCGGCAGCTGTCGAAAGACTTAAAGCAACGACTTGTCAAAAAAGTTTGTAAAAATATTTTTCAATTTTTGCCAAAGCCAAAAGCAATAAACAAACTGGCAAATTTTGAACTTATGTATGTGAATATGAATGTGCGAGCAGCCAACCAAAGCCGCCATCCACAACATGACAAGTTGACAAAAATGGCCAAGTCTGGCTAAAGTCTCATACCAACACAAGATTTTCTAGAAACGACCCACAAAGCGTTCAATAAGGCTTCAGAACGTTAAAAGTTAGTAGCCGCCAACACTTGTGGATATGCTGGTGCTTGTTATGTAGACATCTATGTATATGTATGTATGTAAATGTAAGTGTTAAGTCAGTATGTTTTACACACCAACACCATAAATCACTGCCTTGAAGGCAAACATGCCCGCATACGCTGAGAAAGCACAACAAAGTGAGGACGGGCATTGCTGGCGTGGAACTAAAGAAAAAAGTGTACGTGTTCTAGTGGCGACAAGTTGACTGAGTCGCATATTATTTATTAATTTTATCCTTTTTTCGCCTTTGAAAAATCAGCAGAGTTCAGTATTTATTTAAGCAACATGTCAGGCGTTCAATCTGAATTGATCAATTCTTCCGTGATTGGAAGTAAATTGAAAAAGAATTTGACAATTTATTAAGAACACATAATCGCCAAAGGCCATTTACACACAACCCATATCCTTTCTCCACGTCATGCTGTGTCTCCTTGTGTGTACAATAGACGTGATTTGGCAAACAACTTTTTCGTTCCCTACATCTTTCCTCGAATGTTATTTACCCACGCACAGACTGAAGTTAGGATATCGTATTTGGCATGCATGTTTATTGTATTCGGATCTGGGTAACGCGTAGCATTTGAATATGAAGGGAATTCAACTTTTGTATGTTTGAGATATGCTGGCTAATGTATTTTACTGAGTTTTGATTACCTGAGTTTTTCTATTGTGTGTCTCAATATCTTAGTCATATGCAAAAAGGAAATGGATTATATTGTGCGTTAGTCTCCCTTCGCCCCCTGTACACACAAACTGCTCATGTTTATATGTAAATGCGTAAACATAAGCGATTTATGCAAGCTTAATAAGGTATCATAGTCAAATTTACAAACCCACTGCCTAGAGCATAAAACATTTTTCAGAAAAGTTGGAAACATGGAAAAATAGGAAATTTCAAAATGATATGTTGACAAGCTCAAGCGGTGGCATTGGCTCATGCAAAATTACCATTTAAGCCAACACCCTTCAAGTGGTAGCATAAATACACGTTTTTTGTTTATTTTTTTTATTTAGTAACCGTTATAAGAGTAATAAAGAAATGCACTCACAACGAGCTGATTAAAGAGTGAAGAAAATAACAGTACTTCGCCGTCTACTTTCCCAAGTCAATGGGAGTCTGTCCCACCGGTTTTTGCCCGACTTATATAAATGGCTCATACGAGAAAAGGACATATTTGGAACTTTCAAGGAACTTTCACTCATAGTCCCATTATTAAACTTGAAGCATAAGCGTTTACGTTGGGTTACTTAATATAATTATTGGTAAAGAGTTCTTTATCTTCCTTTTTGAGAGTTGCATTTTTGAAACGTCTTTCCCTTCCACCTAGCCAGTTTTTATTTGGGGCCAAGCCTTTTTTGCCGGTGTGCCACATGCTGTCCCTTTTTTTTCTTCCCATCCAAAATCAAGATCCATGAGAGGTCAAGCTGCAAGAATTGTGTTTTCTGTGAATATCTTCAAGTTAAGGCAAATTAAAAGGTTTTATTTTTTTGTATTCCTTTCCATATCTTCCCAAATATTAATAATAACTTGGGACTTTGCCATTATTTGTAAGAACGAAACAAATCGTAAATCGTGTCAACATGCACTCTACCATTTTTTTATAGCCCCAACAAGTTCTAAGCACGTATATATGTAGTTCATAAAAATGTATTGCCTCCGTTACGATTATAATTCCAAATATTTAATTCGTATCAAAGCTCAAGAATATCCCAAAGTGTTTTCTAATCCATGATCTGATGCACTCATACTGCCATAAGAGACATTAAATCGGCAAATATATTAACTCAAATCGTAGGAAGTTCTTTACAAGTCTACTAAGCCAGCATATGAATACCGAGCGAAGCTCATAAACTCACCACAGAACAACACAAACAAAATTGGATAGAAAAGGGCTATCTGACCAGTCACATACATATGTACATATATGTATGCCTCAATTCGTTGCCGTTTTATGAGCTACGCTACCCTGTGGGTACAATTTTGGCTGACGCTGCTTTGTTGTAACACCTTTGCAACTCAAACGTTGAGCCTATGAATTATGCTCCAAAAAAGATAAATATTGATGGCGTTTGGGCAGCCGCAAGCGACGTATAAAAAATCAAATAAAAATATAAACACGAGCTCGACACATAAAATGGATGACAGGCCATCAACATCACTTTAACCTAAGTGTCTACGTGAACGCCATTGCCCAGAAATGCGCTTTGAACAGCATGTGACACTTCGGTATAGATGGCAAGGGGAAGCTTATCCCACAGGCATGTTAATGTGTCAATATTATTTTTGTAGCACTCGTTACGTCCCTTTTGTTACTTAATTTTTTAGCTTTTTTTTCCTTTTACAGCAATTTGGCTGACCATTGGACTATGAAAGGAGCTACGTCGGCAGCAAATATTTCTGCTGTAAATTTAGGGTCAAAGTGGTGTGAAAAAATACCACGTGCAAATTGAATTCGTAAGGCTATAAATATATTACTCTGGACTCTGTTCAGCACACCAGTGAATGCATCAATCGAGTTGTTGGTGGCAGCAGAGGTAAATGCTCGAATGTGCATTAAAAACACTTCGGGGCGTGCAGTGTGTGGCTCCTGCACAAAGTATCATTTCGAACTGAAAATATTGCGTCTACGTGAATGTGTATACATATGTATGTATGCATATATATAGACACACATGATCCTGGAATACGCCATACTCGATATTGATAGGGCGTTCTTTATTAAAATGGGATTTAAATAAGCTTTTTTCTTATATTTTTCAGTGAAATATATTCCCTTGCATTTCGAGAGGACTTTAAGAGCCAATTCTTTTATCTCTGGTGTTTGCGTGCATTTCTTTGTTGGCATGTGATACGTACTTGCTGGTTCATCATGTAGTGATGCTCCAGAATTTCATGCACCAGTGGACTCAAATTTATAGCAATTGTGCTAAAAGGGTTTCGTCCACTTACGCACACACAATGACCTTTTTTTTATTTACTTTTTTATAAAGGGTTGCCAGCGCCCACTCAAATATGTGTACATACATACATACATACATACACATTGTGAAGAAACCCAATGCTTCTCACTCACGCCATTGTATGCTTGGATTGAGCCAATAAAACGATCAAATGTTGCGTATACGCCATGGCAGAGCAATCAAAAATACCGACGTGGTAAAATTGCAAAAGACTTAGCTGAGTGGGTATAAGGTGATTAAGCTGGAGGCATACAGTGGATTTGAGCCAAAGCAATTCTAAAATTTGAAGAATTTAGATGTGAAAGAATTTATTGAATTTCCAAAGAAATTAAAAGTGTAGCGGCTAATGAATTTAAAAACTTTTTTCGTATGGAAACCATTGGAAATTGAAATATCGAAGACAGATCACGCTACTCTTGCAAAATGGTTGAAAAAAGCTCTGAGAGAAAGACAGTTTCTTCTTCAGTTTCTGCAGTTAATTGGATTCACGAATGCTCTCAGTCAATTTGTTTCCAGAAATGCTAGTACCGACGCACATTTTCCCATTTTTCATATTAAGAAATGATTGAGCGTATGGAAAAATGTTTCATAAGCTTAATGCTTTTTTATTCCGAAAGACGACACTGTATTTGTACTGTTTGTAGACCATCGCAAGTAACTGGCATCATAATGCTCGTACTAGGGCGCACAAAGAATTTTCAGCGTGCGATTCCCACACTCAAGCTAGCTCACAACCACACAAAGCGTTAAAGCATCTGCAGCAGATTTGGTCAATTGACGCATTTCGTGAGCATTTGAGCGTATATATTTGCTAAATTGAATTTTGAGTTGCAAGAATATAGAGGAAGCAACACCAAAACCCCGAACAACAACAACAACATACAAAATATCTGGTTACCGCCTGCTGTTGGCTGTTCATTGGCGTTGCTATTTTGAAATATTTTGTCAATGGCAAAAGAAGCTGCTGTAGGAGTGAGGAGTGTAATACAGTCGAACAATTCAATCCATTACTTCACTTGAATTGAGTTAAAGTTAATAAATCGCGTGGGTAGACAGCTTTCGCTCAATGGACCAGCTGTGCGCTTACGATAAACTTGCCAAATTTAGGCAAAAGCATGCTCATTTTCAATTTTCATTTTATATGAATGACTTTGGAAAGATAAAAAGGAAATCTAAACTTAATAATATTTTACATGTGTTGGAATTTACAATAGAAATACACTGAAGGTCAGCGAAGGATAATAGAGTGTCTGTCACGAAGAAGATAAACAACACACTGACATCATCCCAATGGGCAACTAAATGAAAGCTGTGAAACGTTTGTGTATAGCTGACGATGTTTACAATAACAATCAAATTGTTGTTAGCGCTACGGTCAGTCAGTCAATTGGACAATTCCTAAATGGTCAATACACATCCAACAAATTTATTCGCCCATAAAACCCCACTCCCTCTTTTGACGAATCTACGTAATTGAATATTTGCTTTTAATATTAGGAAAAGAAAGCAGTAAAAATGCAGTCAAAGACAAAATGTGTTAAACCGAAAGAGCGGAGAAGGGACGCACAATCATCCGTATGCGTGTCTCACACAATGTGTCCTGAAGTGTCTTTGCGTATGCGGTCGGGCGGTAGTGCCAAATTTAAAGGGTCGCACGCTCATAAAACTCAATATCTGCACAAAATGTGGTAGTGTAAGAGGTCATCACTTTGGTAATATATGACCACTTAAGCGTTGAATTGTTCTACATATATTCTAAATTTTATTGAAATAATCCTAATGGCACTAAAGTATTTATCTGCAATTGGTCGCATTGACAATTTTTTGTTGTTTTGCGTATTTCTGTGCTTTTCCGATGGTAATTTACTGCTACCAATTTTATATTATAATTTCGAACACAATTTTCAGAATTGGCAGACTTTAGCCCATATGTTTCTGCTATTGAATAACAATCACACATCCATGGTTTTTAATGTCATTGCTTGTTTATCATCATCGTAATCATCATCAAAAGTTGGGCTCTCGGTTGCCTTCATTATCTCTAAGAATCTATTGATGAAAGGCCAGCAGGAAAAGAGCAGAAACATATGTCGGCCGAGCTTACGAAGCTGCCCGACTTTTTCATTAATGGCAGCCATATATTCAGAACAAGTAGAATATTCAATATGCTTACCCAATAAACGATTAAAAGTATTGGAATTTGTGACTGTGTAAGTTCGAACGTTAATAGCATGTTTGCTTGCTTGTGCTTGCACTAAAGTGTATTTTATGTAAAGTTTTGCTGCCACATTCTTATTTAATATCCTCGTTGGTGCCCTAATGCCCTTGTCGTACTTTAAGATGTGTAAACTTGAACGATGTAATTGTGTGTGCTGGGATATGTTAGAATGTGTAGAAAATTCTCAACTTTGGTGCAAAATTTTTGTCTTGACCGTATACTTTGGGCCATAAATTTATTAAATAACTGTTAAGTGACACTGTCAGCAAGAAAATTTGCAACCTCCATAACAACAACACTTACACATACATACATATGTACATATGTACATACATACAAGTGTGGTTACTATCATGTACATATTAGCTACACTCAAAATATTGTTCATTCATCCTTAGCAAATATTTAAGTTTCGGAAGCTAATGGCTGATAACTCTTCTTTAGCGTAATACTGATTGTAGCCCAAATAATGTGTACTAAATATATACATATATATTTATATATATGTGTATGTATGTATGTATAGAAGCTCTTCAATACTAAAACATTTTGAACAAGATTTTTCAGTATACCATTTACAGTATACTATAGTATCGCCTTATCAGTTCGTTTGTATGCTACCAATACAAGAGATCTTTTCTTACATTTTCATTTCCAACAAATATATAAAAACTAACTTTTCCAAATGTCAGTTAAGTTTCTCGAAATTTAAGAAGCCGTGGGTGCTTTTGTCATTTTCAAAAGCCACAACGATAGTGGTTCTCCACGGTTATGAAGCAATAACTTTTCCATTGACTTAGAAATCTCATTGGTGACCTTTGTCATAGCTTATTGCTTCACTCATTTATGCTTTGAACTAAATCTTCGAACTTAATTTTCGCTCAAGTATTAGTAAGCGTATAATGAAAGGGAAATAGTTATGTAGATAACGTTTTCTAGAAAGTTTGAATTGCTGAAACGTGCAACTGTCAATTTAATTCATTCATTCAAATATCATGAGATCTAAATAAATGCCCTTTCACTAGCGATTCAATGATAAGCATTCGAGCAAACTGTCAATGCTAGCAACAGGCGCAAATTTCTGAATTGAAATCGCCCAAGTTTTGCAATGTGTGGTTTGGAAGAAATCTAAGACAATGGCAAAAGTTCAAAAGATTTCCGTTTTGTATTCCATTTCATAAGTTCACTTAAACATACATACATACATATGTATATACAAGCAGAGGGGTTGCTGTCTGTCACTAACTGGTTTCGAAATCTGAATGACTTTAACTCTTTCGCAAGCTGACGTAGCGTTATGTAGCTACTCGAGGAAACCTTCAAATTCTAAATGTGTTCAAAGGCTTCATCCCCCTGCTGGTTAGAGTGGCTGAATGCTATAAGTGCCCTACCCTGTCTGTTTATTTGTATGTTCGTAGATATCTAGGTATATTTGTTATCATACTTTCATGAACTTAATTGATTTTTCAAGTGGCTTGCCCTTCTCACTATCTCTGTTACAATCACTTAAACACTTCTTCTGTGCATACATCTGCATAAAGGTTAACAAGCAAACCGAAAAGCAACAACAATATTAAAAGAATGAAATTTACTATATGTTAGTGTAGTACTTTTAAACCCTGCAGGAATTCAGACACTTCCAAGGTTAGCCCTCGCATATGCATATCCTCACATTGTCTGTGCTATGTTGGTACTATTGCTCTGTTTCGTCAGGGTGTGATCACTTGGCGGGATCTGGCTAAGGTTTAGTTTCTCGGCTACAGTATTAGAATTTTAACAGTTATGACACCGGTTAGTCAGCGCCTATTGGTAACTCTGTTATCACACGGTATTAGCAAATATGATACATACATACGTAAAGAAGAAGCATTAAATGTCACTCATACGCTCTGATTGGCTTTCAACACCACAAAAGCATCAAGAGTGTCCATAGAACAGTTCATATTCTGTTCATACTCGGAAATACTTTTGTTGATTGTTTTTGACGTTATCTTTGTTGTTCTTCTAAGTTGACTGCCGTTAGTGGCCAAAAGGTCAGGTGACAATTGGAGGAAATGCAGTTTAAATGCAATTTATATGCAAATTGCCACCACTCATAACAGACTACGAGCAACTATCTAATAAGCAATTCAAGCCATGCACAGTAAAATTTATTTGAGAATGCAGATTATTGAAAATTTTGTTGTTAGGCAAATTAGAGGCGGTGAACGGTAGATATTAATAAGAGCTTTCAGTCACTTCCTCTTCAAATCTAATAAGTTTTAAGTTAATAAATTAGGAATTGATTGCATGAAATGACTCTCTGTATGCCTTAACCCTTCACCCACGATTGTCAGATCGTCAAACATATGTATTTAAGTCTTAGAAATGTAGTAGGTTGTCAAGCAGCAGCAAATTTGTTTTTGTAATCGAAAACACTCCCTGGACAGCTTCAACAGTATCGCGGATACCGAAATTTTTGTTTTGTCATTTAAAAGTTCTGTTGGCATGGCTACATAACAACTTTTCATTAACTTTCTCCCCAAATTTATAAAATGTGACACTTATTGCCGTTCGCTAATTCGCCATTGACTGAAACTTTCAAAATAATTGCAATCCAAATAAAAGTTTTTACGACTATTAGTTTTGCGAAGCGAGATGCAAATTACATGCGTAAATGATTGAATAACGTACATAGTTGGGCATTGCGCACTTAAGCGAAGTGTGCACAAATTGTTATTAGAAGGAGTGACTGTCGAAATTTGCTATAATTCAGGCAATGAAAATGTTGGGTTAGTTTATGTTAAGGAGTAAATTTCAAAAACTAAAATACATATATATTTTTTAAAATCTGAGTTCCTCAAACTTTGAAATAGTTGTTTAAAAAATATGATGTCAGGTAGAAAGATATAATTTGTTTGTATTGAAAAACGAGTTAAGAGCGCTTTAAAGCAGTGTGCCTCACTGTCCCATATCCTGATCTTCCTTTTTTATCTTCTACCTATGTAATTGAATCACACATTTATTAAGCCCACACAAGGACATATGAATGTACATACATATGTATGTATGTGTTGTATTAGTTAGGTGGTGACACAATTCAAAGTAACTCACACAGCCAAACCTGAAAAAGTATCCATGCAATTCATTTGTTTTTTACCCCTAATAGCATTTTACAAAAACAAAATGTAGCACAAACATACACTTTTAATGAAAGTAGTACATCAATTGTAACTGAAACTTTCAAATTTTCCGACCATGAGCCACATAAATCTATTTGCAAAAAGTAACAAATACGAGTAGCAGTGGTTTTGTATTTTTTGCGTTTGATAAAAACTGTTGAAACTAAACTAAAGGATGGAAAATTTAAGTGTATGCACTCGTTACAACCAAATCAAAAGCATTGAGAAAAAATTACAAAAAAAACTTCCATTTGCCACAAAAAATAAATTAAACTTAAAAATGCATTTCACAATGTAAACATGCACATACCTTTGCATACAAATGAGATATGAGTAAATGTGTGCGTGAACACAAAACTGTGAGACTAATCCGTAAGGGAAGTAATCGCTGATATGTCTCTGTGGGTATTTATTTAGTTTCAGCTTCAAAATTTTGGGATTTGACTAGAACGCAGCTTTAGCGCATTCAAATGTTCAAAAGTCATTTAGCAATTGTTTAACTTGATTATGACTTTACAGAATAGAATAGAAAGCTCACTTTGTACACTTGGAAACTCTCTCTCATATGTTTATTTGCTAACTTCACAAAATAACTTAGTACAAATTAACAGAACCCTACTATCTATAATTTTTTTTTACATTCGCAGGTTATCTATGTAGGTCAAACACTACAATTCGAGATAGTATAGTTAGTCTCTTCATATTCGACTATTAAATAAAATTATTAGTCAGAAGTAGGCTTATATTACGAGTATGATCCCAGCGAGTAGTTCCATATGCAGCCCGTACCAGTCGAATCGTTATGCGGGGATTTATTATGTGCTTGCGCTAGAATTTTTGTTTTCGAAATGTTCAACAAACGGTTGATATTTGTCAAACAATGGCAACCATATCAAATATATAGAAGAATGTAACACAAATATGGATTTAAATTTTAAAAACCAAAATATGCCGAATCAAATTTGAATTACCTTGATTATGTATGTTTTTCTAATAGGGAAATATTTTTAATGAATAGTTAAATGTTTTTTTATACCTTTCACGAACATGAAATGGTATTATAACTTTGGTCCGATGTTTGTAAGTATGAGAAGAAGAAGAGATAGACCCACCATTAAGTATACCGAAATGATCAGGACGATGAGCTGAGTTGATTTAGCCATGTCCGTCTGTCCGTCCGTCTGTTTGAACGCAAACTAGTCGCTCAGTATTAGAGATATCTCGATGAAATTTTGCAAGCAGGCGTCATTTGCATAGGATTAATCAGTTGTCGGAACCAGCAAGATCGGACCAATACAACGCATAGCTCCCATACAATCGATTGTTCCGATAAACGGGTTTTGACCTATAACTCTTGCAATTAAAAAGGTAGGAACGTAAAATCTTGGAGGTTTGGTACGTATTATATATGTAACGTATGTAGCGAAAATCAGCCAGATCGGACCAACATAACATATAGCGCCCACACATTCGCTTGTCCCGATAAATGTTGTTTGGGTTATGTATATTTAAATTAAGTTTTAAAGAGTTTGTACCAATTGTATTCCTTACTTGTTTTTTTTGAGAGTGTAACTTTTAGTGATATTAACACTCCTCTTTCTTATTACATTATGTAAGTGAGAATTATAAACCAAGTATTCGATAGCTGGTACAGCTAGGAAGGGCCCTACCCCTTATTATAGGTATGCCGATTTGTTCGGGAGGTATCACCTAAGCCCTGTAGCAGTACTTTAGCATACTTTGAGGAGAGCGACGAAGCGAAAGTTTAAAGGCATTAAATGCTTATGTATGTGTCTGGATATGTTTGTATGAAAACATGTTTCCATACAAACACATGCGTCTTTACGCCTTTTCACTTCTAATGCAACAACAAGCACACATAACAATCCTTTGCTTACCTAAAAGAATACATTTCCAACTTTTCGCTTTCAGCGAGTGCAGCCAAGGCTTTCGGCCCCCTCCTTATACGCCCTCACACGCACTTACACACCATCGTTAGAGAGTTTTTTTTCTAGAAATTTAGATTTCGCTACATACCGCACGCGTATTAGTATATGAGTTTGTGGGAGTGCTGTTGAACTCACTAAAAGCAACGAGCCGCAGCATTTCAAGCCTTTTGTTTGAGTCTCAATATTGCTGCTGAGGCTATACAAGCCTGCATTTGTGTTGCGTTTTATATGGCAGTTACTGTTGCAAAAACTGGGTTAACGAAGGTAAGCTGACATACTTGGAAACACTTTGTTGCATACCTGCGAACAAGGAGAGGAGAAAAAGAAGAAAAATGTGTTAAAATTGAGAAGAAATAGAAATGCCATTAAAACTTCAAAGCTTGACATACATACATACATACATATGTATATTGCATATAAAAGTCATATGAAGAGTAATGAAAGAAACTATTTCCATATAAAAATGGTTCATACACTGACATTTCAAAATAAAAAAATAGTCGAGTTTTATAAAATATTTTCATATTTTTGCATCAAAAAACAATCAACAACAATATGCAGTGAAACACTTTTACCCTAAAACAGCCCTGTTCGCAATTGTTCTTGATTTTTCATTTTTTATTTTATGCTTTGATTGTTGGCTTTAATATGCCAGCAGCTTGCAAAGTGTTGTACTGAAAAGCTGTGTAGATGCTAGAAACACGACTGCATGGCTAAAGTGGGTAACTAGAAACCAGAGCAACTGAGAGGTTAAAAATTGCTTCAAAACATACATATGTATATATTTTGAAATATTATAAGCAAAACAAGTGTTAATCTTTTTACACACTCACAGGTGCTGGGTGTCACCTGGAAACTCAAAGCGACCACAGACCGCAGCCACCAACCAACCCAACACACCGAGCAGTCGACAGCAACAGTTTGCTGTTTAAAAATACCCAGGTAAACTGAGTGAAAACCACATCAATGGAAAAAAATAACCAACAAATTGTGAGGACAACAAATAGTCAGGCTTGCAGGATTATCATCAACAATGACACTCATACATATGTACATACATGAAAAGTGAGTTGGAAAAATTCGAAATTGTAAAAAAATGGAGTCGGCCGAGTTACGTACACCATAATCAATGGGCAACCAATTCTACTGTTGTCGCCATCCCACTCTCGAACATAAAAAATCCACCAATCCGGCAAATTTTCTATTCTCAGTGTTACAAAAATGCCTATAAAATTTTGTCTGGGCATGTAGTAAGTTTTTCTACTGTCACCGTGATATGGCTGACACATACCGTAGATGACTACGTCATGAAGAAAATATTGCTCACTACTTGCAAATTTGACAAAAGATCCTCTATTGAATATACTCCAAACCTCCCACCCGGATAAAGTTGAATTGCTGCTCGAGGCCTAAAAATGTCTCCATTCTTGTAATGCTTTTAAATATACCCAAGCAAAAATTGTCCCACAATCTTATCCAAATAATTTTGTCTTTATTAACTTTTTTTTACATAATGGCGCCCTTAATTCATATATCTGCAATTTTATTTAAAATGAAAACCGCCTCAAAACAAGAAAAATAAATGTTAAAATTGGAACTAAAAAAAATTTGAAAAACTTTCAACAATCTCTGCATTGCCGACGCTACCAAAGTACACGCCTGCGGCGAGTAAACATCGCAGTTAAACAAAAGCTACGCCGGACAGCAAAACCAAACTAAGGGCGTGGCTGCACACAATGATTAAAGCCGGGTTTCACTATGTTCGCCGCTGCTCTGCGCTGTCTCTGGCCTGCGGCATTCGCGCACAATTAGAGCTCGCATTTCAATAATTCCACCCGCTCATTTACGCCCAATAATATTGGTGGCGTTGCAACAACAACTGACTGGCTCCCAACAGATGGCAGAATGCTTTAACTGCCATTTCTCTGGTATTATTTCATCTTTCCGCGCCTTCGCCTTGGTATCGGCGAACTTGGTCAATCCGCTTGGTGTTAAACAGTTGACGGTGTTGGTAAATGGCTGATGCTGTTTCGCCTCTATAACTCAGTGCGCGAGCATTCACCTGCCCACACCCACGTCCAGGATGAAGCTCGTTGCCAGCTCAAATTATTTAAAGGTGTTTAATTTAAATTGGATTTCATGAATATTGATTGACCTTAAACCAAAGCCGTCAAAGGGACTGTTCAAAGAATTTAAATAGCTTAATAACAAATTTAGCTTGTTCATCTTACGAATTTTAAACTATGTGTGTCACGAGCTATTAGATGTAAACCAATTTTTTAAACCAATATTCTGAAATACCAAATTACAACGTCGATACGAATTTAAGAGTATCTTCATTTAAGTCTGTGAACCAATTTTTCCTATCTCAAACTTTAAAAACTTCTAATCCAAGTTTAAAAATACTTCTACTACATTTTTAAAACCAGTCCCATTTGTATGGGAGCTGACACGACCACATCACCTAGTGGTCCTGATTGTGAATTAGATCTATTGTCTATCCCACTTGAGTACACATAACGGATTTCATCAAGTCTAGTTTAGTGACAATGGATGTTCAGAAGACTCTAAAAAAGAAGCAATGAGTTTATAAAAAAACCCAAAGCATTCAAAATTAAAATAAAACATTCCTAAATTGTTGAACGCAACGCACAAACCCAAGCCAGGAATATTAGCCGATATTGCCTAAATTTCGCCATGGTTACCTCAACCATAATGACAAACAATCAGTTTTAATGAAAATAAAAATAGAATAGCAAACGTTGACTGATTTTGCCCACAAAGTAGCAGACAATTACTTTTTCGCAGAGAAAGTTCGCACCCTCACGGCCTTGAGTTTTGCTACCTAATTCCATCAAAGCAAAAATTAAAGCTGCTCCAAGAAAAAATGTTAATAGCAAAAACAAAATTGTAAGAATATAAATAAAACGAATCATCAATTTCATGTGAAATAATAGGACTAAGCCGACAGCCAGACGAGTAAGCTGGAAGCACGGAAAAAGGACAATAAACAAAGGCGCTGTGGCGTATGGCGAGATGTGAGGAGCCAAACTTCTTACAGGAATTTAATTCAATTCCCGCCTTGCTATTCAAATAGAATTATGCGCCTACTACCGTCAACGCACCAGTTGTTTGAAAAATTTTAGAATTTTTTTTAATGGAAAAATTGAAGCGCATTGCTTCAGGCGTCGCGACCCATCTCCAGCAGAAGAAAACAACCAGGTTGGAAACGCGCCGTCTTGCTCTATGTGGCACTGACAGTTGCAGAAGCACAAAAGTTGAAGAAGCTATTTTGCAGGAAGTAAGTTGGCAGAAAACGGAAGTGGCAGCTATACAACAGCGCCTCAACCACAAGGACAAAGACGACAGCACCAGCAGCAGCTATAACAAATTTTAAACGAAACAATGACAAGAAATTTTAACTTTAAGGCAACATCTTATACATACAGACAAGAATTGTTTGAATTCATTTAATTTTTGTTTTTCCTTATTTCTATTTACATTATGTGTCAGTCAGACGTGAAAGTCTACTCCGCCTGTGGCTTTCTTTGCTGCGCTTCGCTTCTTTCATGTTATGTAGCGATCTTGGGCTCAAAATCTGTTGTATGTATATATTTGACGACAAATTTGAAGTGAGTTAACAAAAGCAAAAACAAAAATATTAGCAACATTCACTGGCATGCGAAAGTGACGTGAAGTTCTATGCCGTGTCCTTTGAGCACGAAGCTCCATAACTCAAACTTTTACAATGGCATTTCATTGTCAACGTATGTTGATAGGCAATGTTGAGTGGTTCAGTGAATGAGTGAGTTATTTTAATAAAAAATATTCCCCCACTTCACTTGCAAAATTTTATTTTTAATTTCTAGTCAGGTCCTTTAGCAGTAAACTGTCATGACATAGCTTCTTATTGTTATGTTTTGCTTTTAATCTAATCTTTTTTTTCTCACTTCTTTGTACTCTACGCCAGCAATGACTTAAATCGACGACGTATCCGACTTGAATTTCCCAGCTGTTTCCGTCTTCCTGCTGCATGTTGGTTTGCTTTAGTAAAACACGACTCCGAAATAAATATTCGCTTAAACAATTTTTAATCTACTAATGATATTTTCGATTTCCATCAACTTTTACATTTGTGCCAAGTATTCTGTTTTTGTTTTTAAAAGAATATGATTATGTATCGTGCCACTCTACTGAATATTGTGAATCATTAACCTCCCTAATCAAACATCGAAAAGTGAATATCATATTCGTAAAGTGGGCTGTTCGTTGCTTTTAAAATATCTTTTTTCCGCCTATGGGTGATGACTCTAAAGACCGAAATGCGTCTTTTGCGCAATATAGGTTCCTCCGCGGAGATGAAGGCAGCGCTTCCTTTCCGGTCTGGCGTGTGCTGCTTACAAAATTCAAGAGCTTAACCTTTTACAACGATCTCTATATCTGCAGAACTGGATGTGAATATTTTAATAGCCGAATGATGCACTATTTGGCCGAACGGCAGTGCTTAATTTTTTCGCAATTAATATATTAGGCCTGTTTTTTCTGCAACTAAAATAAAACTGTCATCTGCAATTGCGCTTATTCCATTATCAACGCGCATACATACATACATTTCCTCTGTTGACATTTCGGTTATTATTAAGGAATGATAAACAGATTGCTGGAAGTTGGTAAGGCAGTTTGCAAATGAAACTTCTTGGAAGTAGTGATTTTATCAGCCACTATTTCTTAGTTGCAGATAAAGTTGTTCGCTTAGCAGATTATTAATAATAAACCGGGAAGCGTTTGCTTGCTAACATAATCTATGAAAACACTCAGCATAAAAGTACCCAAACTCTTTGAACTTAGTCACAAGTTTTCACTGCTGCCAATACATCATATTCACTTAAGCAAGCCGTGCATAATCAAATATTTTATGCTATGTCATGTTAATTTTTTTTTCTGTTTCGTGCCTAACGACATTCAAGCCCCCCAGCTCCTCCACAAGATCTCCTTCACCCTCCACAAAAACACCTCACGTCGTTTCTTATGAAAATTGCGATGACTGCGCGTTTTTCGAAGTGTTCGCGTGTGGGTGTTTGTTTATTTATTTTGGCGATTATTGCCTTTTATTTATTGTATATTTTTGGGCTTCTTTGTGTGCTGTTTATGCTTTAGATGGTCAGTAGCAGCTTTTGTATTTTGCACACATTATTAAGTGCTTGAACGACTTGGTGAGTGCTTTCTTTCTAACGCAATCGCGTTTGATTTATTAAAAATTAAAATTTCTATGAATTGAGTGTTGACAAAATGTTGAAGTTTGATAAATTTACCAAGAAATATTATGAAGTCCTCATGTTTGTGAAAATAAGGAAAATTATGTTTATTATTAACACAGTCTTTTGAAATACCAATTAACCAATTTTCAATTAAAAATGTGCTCTTTACATAGAAAAAACTACCTGATGATAATTTCAAAAGAGAAAAATGGGCTGGGCTCAACTACCGACGGACCTAAAATAAAGTGCCGGGATCGCCTCTCCAAATTTTTTCAATCAGTCTAGCTTGCATACATACTTCCTATCGTTTGCAGTGTACTACCAATAGAGATTCAGGTTTTATTCATGCTTTTCTCCTGCTTTCTGAAAATCATCGAATTTATATGTTTTGTTAAAGCAGCCACGTGCATACATATGTGCATACATATATATTAACTTTACAAATTACCACATATTTGCATATTTTTATTTACCCTAAGGATATTTTAAAACTGTATAACATACTTCTGGCACGAATTATATGCAATATATTTTATATCTGAATACATATTTGGTTAAGAGAATGCTGGAGGACGATTATGCTAAGTGTTTATGTCTGAATAAAAGATTGGTAACACTCACGTTGGAAATCTATCTCATTGTTAAAATATTTACAAATTCAAATTCATAATTTACGCTTGCAAAATACCTAAACGATATCGCCTATTGTCTACTACGCAGGGAGATTTTTGTTTCTCCGGCACACACAATATCTTAAATGAAAATATTTTCAACTTCTTCGCTCCTTAAACAACTGGCATACACATATACATAAGTTATTCAAATATAATTGCCTCCACTCGCTAACTTATCGCCAACGCGACAGTGCATTTGACATATTCAGCTTCATTGCGCATTTTGCACATTGCAAAGCAAACAATGAACTTCATTTCTTCACGCCCCCACACATCCTTCCATAGTCTGCTTCAAAGTCGTCTTGAAGTCTATATTTGTTCCTTTTGTTTGTCTCTTTTTATTTGTAGAATGTCTGTGTTTTCGTCTGCTTTAAGCGTTCAAATAATTGATTGGCCTTAAGCATTTGCATTTTCGCAATGGTCGCATGTGTGTGTGTATGCCGGAGCATGGTTGTGATATTTGAGCTGTGAGGTGGGGGTACCGGAATCAATGACGCTCGAATTGGCGTCGCGCTTCTTTTGCATAGAACTCTTTGTTCACATCTTGATTTCAATGAAAAATAGCTAAACAAACTTCCATGTGAAAGTGAATGCAGTAAAGGAAGCTTGGAACAAAATGTTTTATTTAACATCAAAAATAAAAAAAAATATATTCATAATAGACATCATTTATACGTATATTATACGTTACCCGACTATTGTGAACATTACTCATGTACTTGGAGGTATTTGAAGTATTAATAGATAAGTTTTATTAAATCATCAAAATTGTCTACATATTTAAGATAAGAAATTGTTTGCCAAAAAAATTTCAAAATCGTTAGTTGACTAAGTTTAATCAAAATTAAAGTTTGTTGCTGTATCTTTACGTTAACTTGGCTTTTGAGTTCATTGATTACACCAGCTAGGCCATGCAAAATTCGTCTGTATCTATAACAAACATAACTAATGATATTTAAGTAATTCATTTTCACCAGCGGCTCATATGAGAAAACCGCTCTACGACAGTCAGCGACCTGTTAAATTCGCACAATAAAAAATTACACGCAAGAGAAAAGCATTTGTCAAGCTGCGAATATATGTATGTCCGTCCTTTGTTTACTGCATTCACGCCCCCGAGCTAACCGATACACAGCCATATGCGCATTCGTATCTTCGTTCAATCTACCGAAAATATAGCACACATTACGCGAAGCCTACTTTTAGGCGTTGCACACTGCATTTGCCGCTAAGAAGCAACAAGCGAGAACACAACGACCGTCGCCCCATAGACACACCAGCAAACACAAATTCACAATGCACACATGTATGTACATCAATGTGTATGAGCACGGCAGTGCGACAAGATTAATGGCAGGAAAATGCAATTGCAATTGCCTTTGTGCAACAATGAGACGCTCATTTTACCGCTACTTCAGCTCACTCTCTCAACTATTTACCACTTCAACGCGATCGCGCTTGCCACCTCATTCCATTTCTAACGTGCATTATACCCAATGCGACATATTTCACCAGCAATGGCAGCAATTTTACTTTGTTGCCAACAGAGGCGTGGTGGGCGGTAGTGAAGAGCGAGCAGTCGGCCTTATTTCCTGCCGCTGGCTGTTTCCTTCCGGCGACCATCCTCCACAACGAGTTACACAATTGTATTTCTGCTTTTCTTTTAATTTCTACCTTAAATGCGCTCATAAGTCTTTGGTTTGGAATACAGAAAGACGGCAAGAACAGTGGGCCAAGTAAGAGAAAAATTCATGTAGAGTCAAAGACATTTAAAAAACAAATAATAAATATATACAAAGTCAATCAAGAATATTTCTCAAAACGACTTAATGCTTCTGAGGGAAAATTGGAGCTATTTCTGTACATGGTTGTTAAAGAAAATGTTTTTTTTTTATAAGATCGGAACCGGTAAAACCAATAAAAAAAACAAAATCTGTCATGCCCGTATAATATAATATGTAACGAAAAAGAAGGTGGTCGAGCAAAGACGTGTTCTATAGCGTTTATGTGCTCGGATACTAAGCCGGAGGTTTTTAAATGGGAAAGTGGCAAACTTTCGATTTGAATTCGACCATAAAATGATGTTTCGCTTGTCCTAGTAGATTCGTGGTAGGTAATTGAATCCAAGTCAGCCAAATCACAGGAAAGCGTTAAAAGCAGCAATCTTTACAATTTTCGGTATTTTGAGTTGGAAAATACACTGTACCCACTTTGTTTTTGCTATTGTACACGCAATTGTTATTCCAACACATCACATTGTTTGTATAACCAATGATAGCTCTGTTCGCACAAACACACGAGAATGCTAGCTTAGTTAGGCAATGATATGTGTACAACAACTATTCAGTGTGCTATTATTGCAGCTGCCTTTGCTGCAATAAGCGTGAATTTTCACACCTTAACTGGAACATGCAACATAAAAGCAACAACAGCGGTAGCAATTGCAAAACAAAACGCCACTCAGGCAGGCTTTTATTTAAACGCAACAACACACATGCACACACACACACTTACACACATACATATCTCGATTGCTTATATACCGTAAACAAGCTCAGAAGTGCATATAGACGGAAACGACTTTCACACTCGTTATTCTTTCTTGCTTGATCCTTGTCTTCCTTAATTCACAGACTCACCTATACATATGTACATACACATCTACTTAGACAGGAATACATATCCATTTGTAAATCTGCTGTTATTCCTTACATACACACATACATACATATGTATACTTGTATGTACATATGTACGTCGCTGTTGTTGTGAAATTGTGCGATTATTTGCACAGGTAAAAGGACTTATACGCTTTTAATATATCTTAGGTATGTATGTATGTGTGTATACATAAATATTGTTTGTTGTTTGCTATTTGTAAGTAGCATTATGTTGTTGCATACATTTGTTGTTGGCGTCAATGTCGTTGCCTTAAAAGAGAATTTCTATTCCTTGTAAATTTTTGTTGTTCTTTTGTTTTTGTTTTTCTAGAGACATCATTTTCAAGATTATTGCACTGTTCATACTGGTTTTGTTATTCGTCTCTGCACACTCACACAAGGCACACACAGAAATGCACGTTTCACTAATTGGCCTGACACGTACAATGCAACAGTACTCGCTAATATAATACGTACAGTATTTGTCTGATCATTTTATATTTAAGCAGCAGATACTGGATGCAAGAATCCTGTTTTCATTTAAGCAGCTGTACAAACAAAAAAAAACTCGTCAGCAGCAATACAACATCATACCTAGAATTTTCAATCCCCCCTTTAACCGGCCCAGAGAAGACCAAATATACTATACCAACAACCAATACCTGGAAAATAATGCAGTGGTCAGAAACGGAATAGTTAGAGTAACATTATTGTTTCTTTTTATGTAATTGATGTTTCTAGCCGCTCGATAATGGACAACGTAGAAAGTACAAAAGTGACAACGGGGACAACAACGAAGAGAAGATACCACTTACCGTCGGTGGGGAAATATTCAAAGTGTTATAGGTAGTTAGTAGATTGCATTATTGGTCTAAGTAAATCGTTGAGACTTGATTTATTTATATTTGTTTGGGGTATTATATGTGAGTGTGCTCTGATCGCGATGATACTAAGAATTTAGTCCTTGTGGGGTCTCTTAAAAACCTAAAAGGCTTTGAAATTGTATCCTTTAACTACGCGTAACAAATTAAGCCATTACAACTGGGACTGCAGGATCACCTTGCATATTTTTGGGTGTCGTTAAATAGGTAACAACGTTAAAGTCAGAAAGAATTTTTGTAATGCAGCTCATGTGCCAGAAATGCGGAAATTAGTAGCAGCGTACAACTTTTTAATTAAAAATCAGCACTGAAAAGTGGGCTATTTAAATGCCTAAACATATATAATCACACATATTCAACAACCAACCCTTCTTATATCGTATGTACAGTGGCGGGGGAAATAGTGTCACAAATTTTAGTAGTATTATTTGCAAAGTTTTGTTTATATAATTATTTTAAATTCAGATACTACTCGATATTTTACAAGCACCATTAACACTACCAAATCTTACATAAAACATTTCACCCAAATATCAAAAATAACACTTTTTTATATATGTTTCGTTAAATAAAGGCATGCTTGAAATTGTCAAAAAAAATGTTTCCTTAATTATAACAAATATTCTATCTTAAAGTGTTCCTTTCTCTTTTACCAAACAATAAAATCAGTAAAAAGGTGTGATTAACTCTTTTAAGCTTATCCTTTGGAGTGTTTTCAACTACATAGCTGTGCTATTTTTTCTCTCGCCACTATGCACATAATATACGCTATGAATAAGGCTGCTTAACAATAGCCTATGCATATGACTGAAAGTTAGGGGACGAGCAAAATGCTCTCTTTATTGTTGTAAAAAATATATGCGAGCACTTATGGTTTGTTATCATTCGTGCTCCAATTAAACGCATACAATTACATTTAGTCCCACACATGCAAACGACAACATTGCGCCAATGAACGAAACTTTTTCGAAATAACGTACCGGTTCATCACAACGGTTTTTGTTTGTTGTTCGGAAACAATCCCGGTTTCGTTCTGGTTTTATGGTTTTTTCTGCTTTCGCCTTTATAATAAATAGATTAATGTGACACGATAAATAGACTTCCAGAGAGTTCTTGATGATGTGAATAGAATTCGTTCTATACACAATCTTGTGATAACGCTAAAAGGACCAATGTAGTGTAAGCCTAGTATAAAGGACTCGACCCCGGTTCCTGTAATTGGGGTGTTTTCAGCTTCATTCGTTTCTATAACAAACCAAGCTTACAGTTCTGTTCTGACAGATTATATAGGTTTAAGCTGTTATGGTCACGATTTCGGTTTCATTCCTTGGTTTAAATGTTTGATTATACCATTTCGAGTTTGTATTTGTGTCAGTAGTCAATTTAATGCATTTCACATTGCATTTGCATGCCATGAAACAGTGACACAACCGTTAAACCAACAAGAAAAGTTTTATGAAAAATATTTGTCAATGCAAAGTGAAAGGAAAATAAATAAAAAATAAAAAAAAAAATGTGACTATTTGTTGAACGCAAATTAAATGGGACAGTTTCTGATTCTCGCAAAATTAAAGGCTTTAAACAAAAAGTGCAGTAAACTTTAAAATTTGATAACACGGCCTTTGTGTAAAGTTTGTCTGAAACAGTTTTAAATGAACTTTGCCCTGATTTTTCGCATTGAACATTTTATATCGAATACACCAACCTTCAGCTTTGGTTCCATGTTTCTCCTAACTTAAACTTGCCCAGTTTTTTCGGATTTTAATTGCCTGATTTGTTTGCCTCTTAGCGTTTTTCCAACGTTTTCACTGGCTGCAACTAATAGAAATCAAATTTGCAGTTGAAAATGTGATTGCAGAATGTAAGCAAACATTTTTTGCAGTAATTACGAATTTCGAAGGCAATTGCAATCGCAAATATGTACAGAACCACAAACAAAACCAAACAAGAGTTTATGAGTATATTTGAGAGCCAGTAAACAACAAAAAGTCACTCATACGCCATGCAAGCAATATTTGCATAAACGCATGGAGTTTGGCAAAAAAATCATTAACTTTTGTATATATGTACATACATACTCGCTACATATCTGCTATAGATGCAATGAACCAACCGGTCCAAATGAACCGAATCCTTGAATTAAAGGATCATAATAAATCGGGAATTCAGCAAATGTATTTTCATGTACCCTTTGTTATCTTTGACCTAACACATTTTTTAAACATTTCTGGAATATAAGAATTTAGAACAAGTTAAAAAATTAAACTTTTTTTAAATATTTCATTTATCTGCCAAACTCTAAAACATAATACAGCCTCACTGCCAATGCTGGCCATGTCACTATCCGTGTTATGGATCATACTATCTGTACCCTGTAAAAAACGTTGGAGTATGGGAGTACTCCAACATTTATCCTCATTCATACAAAAAGGTGGTCCAATTTATAAGCCCATGTCCGGTGATTGGATCACCTAATCCATATCGGAGCACCCTGCTGAATAGTCTATGGAACACCTATGTGAGAGTACTTTGAAAATGCTGCCTAAAGATTACTCTATAGAGTACTCTGCAGTAAAACGAGAGAGGGAGTAGGTGTTCTTTTTGAGGACCACCTACTCCCTCTCTCGCTTTGCTGTTGAATACTCCACAGAGTAATCCAATAGGAGTATTTTGGGAGTACTCTCATGTAGGTGGTCTATAGAGTATTCAAAAGCAAAGAAATGGAGTACTCCGAGTCGGATTAGGTGATCCAATTACCGGCCATCGCCATATAAATTGGACCACCTTTTTTATATGAGCGAGGATAAGTGTTGGAGTACTCCCATACTCCTTAAGGAGTACTCTATGGAGTATGGAACGGAGTATTTCGGTTTTTTGCAGGGTACTAGCATAGCCACTATCAGAACTTCACCACAAGTATTTAAAAAACAGCGGCATTGCGGATAGTTAGCCTAAAGCCACCGGCACAACCATAAACTCGGCTGCATATTTCGCAAAATTCCACTTATTATTTTCTCTTCACATTTTTTGTCAGAGCTTTTCATTTCATATTTACGTCATACGATACGCTCTTCACATTCGTTTGATAATTTCGGTCGTTTTATGTTCGAGTACACTGCTTAATTTTTTCGCTTGTTGGCTGCTTAATTTCGCCGATGATTGTACTTAATTTTTTACAGTTACAACGCTATTCATGAGTAACATTGCTGGGACAGTTTTTGTGATGTGAAATGGCTTTTTGCTACAAAAATAATAAAATATCAGACAATATTTAATGGACTTGCGTAAACAGAATGCGAAAAATGTCGTTTGCTTATTTTGATGAAACATAAATATTCAATTGGAAAGTCATAAGTAAACATACATGTTCATAATTAATTAAAGTTTAAGCCAACTTAAACCGTATTTTATGGCATAAGTTGTCATTACTTTTCTAGACAATTGGGTAATCTGAAGCATGGAAAGTTGCATATAGACAGTTGAGTAGAACCTACCCTTCCAGATGGCTGACGGAAACAATGGGCCCTTATTTAAATGCTGCTATTATTATCTTTCAAAGTTTTTGGAGCGACTTCTGGCATAGTTGGGCAAAGAACACTAAACGTGCATACCAATTAAAATAAAAGATGAAATGCAAATTAATATTTTAGAAGAGCTACCGTTCTTTTAAATAAACAAATATCATTGGAAAAAAAAATATGTTTAGTGAAATTCAGCACACTAAAAGCCTTTTGAGAGCTCATCTTTCCTCACCCTATTTATCTTCAGTAAACTTCCACGATCCTAATCACGGTTATGCCATGTAAGTATGCATAGAATCTGACTATCCATCAAAGCAGATATTTTTAACGAAACTTATGACAAGCTTGATACACGACACTACAACTTGTGTGCGCTGTGTCGGCTAATAACTAGATAACAATTATGTATATAAATAAAGGTCAAATTCATCTAAAATATGCTCAATTAAATATGAAACTCATTCAGGGACAAAAGTTCTACAACCTTTTACACAGTGATGGCATCTCGAATTAGTCCACTTGAATGAAGCAAACACATACTCGATTCAACCACTTGTCAACACAAAACTTCACAAATCAAGAGGGTCAGTTTGAAGCAGAAAAAAACATCCTAATTTTTGCACATACAGACATACAAAAGCACGTACAAGCACAAAAGAAAGGGCATGTGTAGTACGAGAATAGTTGTTGCTACGTTTTTGATGATGTGTTTGTCATGATGAACATAATAGTTTTTCTAAATTCTTCTTTAGTATTTGTTGCTGTTGTTGTTATGTATGCTTAGCTGTGGATTATGTAGGCCCGCACTTCAAATCTTAGCTTAAATGGTATCCTGAGAGCAAAGGAGCATTTTGTTCACCCCGCTTACTCATTCATTAAAAGGATTATCCCTTTCTCAATGGGGACATGCGACTATAATCTTTGAGCTCCATCAATTTTTTTAATCAATGTGGATGAATTTTGAGGCCGAAGTCCACTCACTGTTAGCCTAGCTTACTCTGTTTGTAGGAATAAGTGTTTGTAATAAACTCGCATGGATCAGACAATATGAGTTGGAGCCTGTTTTTATGAAATCAACCAAAACGATATTCATGGCCCTAATTTAAGGTTAAGATTGGCATTGACCAATATCATGTTTAGACTCAGTAGACTTTACAAAGATGTGTCCAGAAGAAACTTTGTGCGCATTCTAAATTGTTTACGATCGTTCTATGTTTCAATATTTTCCACATCAAAGGGTGTGCGGAAGCACTAAATGAGGAATTATATAAAAGCAATCAAAAGGCAAAAGGCAAATAACTGAATATTCTAATGAATGGAAATAAGCAGGAAAGAGCCACTGACAGCATTTAATGAGCTACTCAACTTTACGCATGACTTGAAATCTATTTACTTTTTACGCTCTTCCATGCGACACTATCACTAGCTGCCGCCAAATTCATGCACCCGCACCAGTCCGTACGACCTCTATAAGTTTGTGTCCCTTAAACGCCTTCCGGTTAATATTATTTCCTTTGTTTATGCTAATTTGTTTTTGCCTATTTTATGTAGTTACAACGAGCATCATCAACCCACCCGAAACTATTTTTGTACATTCGGATTTCCACCCTCCTTTAAGTATCACCCTTCAACAACTTGCTTTATAGCGTTTTGTTTGTTTATTGTTTTTATGACCCAAAAAAGAGGAAAGAATTTACCGTTGTCGCCACAGCCACACTTTTGACCTTCTTTCCGCAGTGGGGAATTCCTTTGCTATTTTTTGTTTCGTTTTTTTCTATTTTCAATTTTTTTGGACGCTCAGCTGCCAGGAAATCTCTGTTTTTGGCTATGACTTTGTTTTGTTTTAAAATTGTGATTTATTTGCTGACATTTGTGTTGGCATTTTGCACTAAACGAGTATATCCAGCGGCAAAGGACTTCATAAATTAGTTAGAGTGTACTTATGGTTTGTATTTGCATAAAAAAAGGGAAAGAAGAGGTTAAAGTTATTTATTCTTAACACTTTTATTTTATAAAAACATAAAGTGTACTGATTATATTTACGAGAAGCCAAGAACGAGTAATGATTTATCACAAACGAGAAAATGTTTGCTTCATAAACTAGTAGATAGTGTGAATAGTTTGAAGTATGAAGATATAAGCTTGCAAAATGGTGCCTCTAGTCTTATTGGAACTGTTTAGGCAGAGGTTGATACTTTTTTTTACTCAACAAAATTTTCAAGAAAGTCTTATTGTTAACAAGTAAAATAGTAATGCTATTTCTACGTTTATCCATTCGATTTCGATACCTGAGTGGAAGGTACTCCCATTTCGAAATACATATTTGGTACCTAGAATGATATAGCTGAATTTTACTTACCTTTAACTTAAAATTCGGCCAGGACTGTGCATCACTGTCGCAACCGCCTTCATTTGCTAATCAGCTGCTCAGTTTAAAATATCTTTAAATTAGTACGCATATCGAAACCGCGCCCTTTCGATGTCCATTAAGTAGTTATCCCAAAAGAAAAGACATTAAAATTATGCAGCATCATTCAAACAAAGGAGGAATCCAAACTACGAAAACGGAAAGAAACTCTTAAAGGAAACTGAGTAAAACGCATCATCGATTCCACCCATATAAAATAGCAGTTTACGGTGCTTTTTGTCCGATAGTCAAGCCATAAACGGCTGCAGAAAACAAAACAACAAGCAAGGATATCAATTACATAAATCACGCAGCCCCACAAAGTTCGCTTCACCGATCTCCTTTGTAACCTTATTACACGGAATATACGCGGCTTTTGTGCTCATCAATATTCACTTCGATTGTAAGCCAACGCGTGTCTCGTATTACCAAACCTCGTCGACAGAGCAGTGATGATGAATTGGAATAATGTAAAACAAAAAGTAAACAAAAACTATTAAAACACCATCACTCAATTAGTATTTTGTTGCCGTGAAAAAAAGTTCTATCAATAAAATATTAGCACCTCATTAATTATTTGTTTTGTTTATTTTTTGTTTTAGCAAATCTCGTCTATATGCCGTCGCAACCAAATTTGTTAATATTAATCGGGTAACCGCACAGACCTAATTCGCTACGCGTTATCAGCACTACTAAGTGCGATTTGCATGACCAGCTGTGGGCGCTTCAGCCGAGAGCACACGAACCGCCCAAATAAACTCCAACACTTTCTTCTTGGAATGCGCTGAGAACTCCATCTACTACGCTGGTATTTCGTAACAATTACACGAAGTTTTATTCACACAAGTTGTGCAACTCACACGCCTAACTTTCGCAATACATCGTGGGAAAGCGAGTTATTGCCAGGGATACTCAACATGTGCTTCCCCATAACAGTTTTAGCTGAGAACAATAGCATCATTTTAGTGCAAATAAATTTTCTCTCACACTGGAGCCTGACCTATCCCGTATAGCTACTGGGATGCTGTTTTCTCATAGCTTTAAATGCATATGAAGAGAGAGAAAGTTGACTCAACTGCTGAATTTGTACGAGCATAGGTCATGGTCTTCGCGCTGTGAGTATTGTTAGGTTTTACTCAAAAAGCTCGTTTGAGAGTCAAATAAAATCCTTGAGTATTTGCTGAATAAAGAGGTAATGGAAATATTTTGAGGGTGTGATGAAACAAATAGTACATGTGCCTACCTTATAAAATCTTATATAAATAAATCACGCCTGGCAACATTTCTTGAAATACAATCTCGATGTAGCATGGAGACTTAAAGATATTTTGAGAAATTTGCCAATATACCTGTATTTTTTTAACGAATATACCAAATACTTTCAATAGCAACGCAACTAGCAAGTCAGTACTATGGAAAATTTACAAAAAGAATCTAATTAAATTCAAATGTGTCTCAAATATTAAAACCGACCAACTTATTATCAATAATAAACCCAATACCCTAATCCAGCTCTTCAAGTTTAAATCTTACCTAATTATATTTTCCTCGGGACAACCTCATGTTCTCTCAAAGTACATACGCACAAGCTCGCAGCTAAAATACTGGGAAATATACTCCAAATTTTAAATGGCGGTTTCGCGCTCATGCACTGGGCGATGGTTATTTCAAAACACAAAGTTGGTATAAAATAAATTTCAAGAGAGGGAGAGGGCAGCGAAGGATAAATTATTAACATTACGAGACATCGTTTTGTTTTTGTATTTTTTCATAAGCAGAGGATACATTCATATATAAATAAAAAATATATTAAAATGTTATGGAAGAAGTGCTGTATTCGTTTGGTCAGAAAAGTTACATATAAATATTTTTGGAATATTGAGGCCCTTATGACCTTGACAAAAAAACTCAAAACTGTTCAGTAACCGAGTAGTAGATTATGATTAGGGGATAGAGAAAATAGCACCAGATATTTGTATCGTTTCTTTGACAATGACTTTGTAAATGAGCACTTCAACGACTTCAATGTTTTCAAATATAAAATATGTTTGCTAATTTTGTAATATATCCACAAATATCCTAAATAGCATATCCGCTACTTACTCACTTCAGTAGGAAACCTATTCAAATGATCTCTTTTTTAAGTAACAAAGAAATATATTTTCAAGGAACATAATTTCATCCTACTTTGCAGCATTATAATCGCAAATATTTAAATTTAATTCAACAAAGAGCTTGTGTGGTGAAGTCGGAAATCTAGAAGCAGGAAATGCCTCAAATCTCGAAGGTGTTCATGGCGACAAACCAAATCAATTCTTATTCCATATGTACAACAACAATACCTACCTTTTCAAAGAAATGCGCCCTTTGTTATTGATGAATCGACAATTTCGGTTTTATTACTTGGATGGATAAATATATTTGCTAACATTAATTGCAAAGAAAATCACTTTGAAAGGTTCTAAAATCCTACAGAGCCAAGTCGAAGGAGTGAGAGAGAACACCTAGAAGTAAATTTGCACATGCATATCCCAGCAGTTACTTCTAAAATGCCGAATTCTAGAGGTATGTATGTAATCATATTAAGTTGTCATAAAGGAAGCGAAATCTAAATTCGGTTTTAGCTTTGTAAGCTATGTAAGTGGTAAGATATACTTGACTGCACAGTAAGTGCAGTGTTGGTAAGACTTGCAGAGGGATATTTCTTAACTCAGTTATTCCCTGGTAATATTAAGGAAAACTTCTCTCAAACAACGAGCGACGAACCTTTTTATAGGCGAAGGAATCCATTGTTAATAACTCAGCACATACTCTTAAGACTCATGCCAGGAAGCTATTGTTTCAGGCATATCCTCCTGCTGGGATGAGCATATAACACATCCTCGTATTCCAACAAATCGACAAAGTACGAATTATAAACTCAAGAAGAATATGTCAAAAATCATTGGCATTTAAAATCAGCCAAATCTTAGGTATTCGTTGTGTGTGCTGTTGTAGTCTATGACAAGAAGAAAGTTGAAATGGGAAAAAAGCAGTGATGTAAGTCAAAAGGATATGCACTGCATCAGCTATTTCTCTTTTGTCCCTTTGGAAAATCCTTTCTCATAGACAAAATAGGTGCAAAAACGCGTGCAATTAATTAAGTTTGGCATGAATGTAGCGTCAGCGCAAAAACGCCAACAACAACTATGATATTACAAGCCTTGTTCTTGTTGTTGTCAAATCAACAAGGTACGCAGACTTGTGCAATGCTTAAAGGAGATAAATTTCGCTGAGCTCGCAGAAAAGCATTGATCCATTGAGGAGCGAATTGGAAAACTGAAAACACGAAACGGAAGATGGGCAAATGTTCCGAGGGTGATAATGAACTTGCGCAAGTGATGCGTGGATGTATGGGAAAACTTTAAAATGTTTGAAAATTTACACAGTTTGTCTGAATTCTAATACTTTCTTCTTTCTAAGCAACATTTAAGTCCAGTAAATCTGTTATTGAATTCAAATTTTGGATTAAGCTCCGCCTGAACCGTTATCTTCGTTGGAACCTTACATTACGCTACATACATATGTATAAGAAGACTTTAAATTACTTGACTTAGCACGGCATATACACTAGTGATGTATTTTCAATACCGGGATCCGGTAATTAATACTGGGACTTGATTATTCATTCTTCAAATTTAAAAGGGAAGAAAAAAAGAATTCTTCCTGATTTTTCCTTGTATTGTTTTCTACAATCACCGGATTTTCATCACCTTAAAAAGCACCCGATCCTGATATCAGAATACCTAAAGCACATACACATCCAACATACATATATTTTTACGTACACAAACATAAACTGGGCGCGCCGCAGACAAATGCGAACGTAAACAATTAATTGAATTTCCGAGCACATCCGGCACTGAGATGCCGACAGCAAGCGCTTACCGTAGCAGAGTTTTACACTTCCAGGTGCAGTTCGCAGTTAACACGCTGCAGCAGGATGACTACACAACGCTTATTTGACGTTATCTCGAAGGATGAAATGCTGATGAATGAACTTTTGGAAAAAGAAAGTAACTAACAGGTAGGTACACACGCTTCTGCTGACAGAGCGGCTTCTCAATGAAGCGCATGAAAAACTTACTAAAAGAAAAACGTGTTGAAAAAATATTACATATAAAAGCAGATAAAGAGCTGCTGCACCCTGACAAGTAAGTTCATAAAAACTCTTAGAAAATCGCAACAGATTATAATGCATACAGAAGAAGAAGTAAGTAAAACTAACTTGCGAAAACAGCAACTTTGGCAAAATGACGTGGAAGCATAGTGGAAGTTCTTGCCGGAACTTGGGAAGTAACTTCCGTTGAAGAGAGGAGTGGCGGCCAGGAAGTTCCATTGTTCAACTAAAATAAAACTGCAGATTTGTGCTTGGAAAAATGAGGTATTGCATTGTTGAACAACAACAAAGCCCATTAAGCAGCCACCACAGCAGCGGAAGTGTACCTAGCTGGCATTAGCAAAAGTGTAACGGCGCGAAGTTGTAACTACAAGGCCAATGGGCTGCATGTACGCACTAACAAAAGGAGCGTTTTAGTAGGAGGACTTTCGCATCATACAGCAACATCTTAGCGCTTCCCGGCTGCGAGCTGGTCACATTATAATTCCATTAAAAGCTTTTTAATACAACGCCGTTGTCAGCAGCTTGATTAAACACTCATTCAAGATTGTCTTAGGACAAAATGGCAAGGTTACCATCCCTGTCATTGTCGCGAGGCAATCATATGAAAAACAAAAAATCCATGTACGAAAGCATAACCCCAAGAGAAACTTTTATAACGAAGGAAACAAAGAAGTAAGTACAAGGTTGCATGGTTTGTGTAGCAATCAACTAAAAAGAGGACTTGTTTTAAAATTCGAACTTCGAACCATGACAACATTTATCTACTCAATTGAAAATGTATATCTTTATTTACAGCCACTTATTCTACCGAAATTCTATCCAGAGAACAAGATGTTTTTTCAATGCAAAAGCCATGTACATACATAATTTTAAAAGCGGATAAGTTGAAATTTTATGTTTTCCTTTCTAAAGTTCAAGCAAATGAACTAATAAATCTCCCTCAACTTTAATTTATCTGGCAATGTATTTGTTACTGGAATCACTGAAATTTCACTCTAAAGTGCTTGGTTTTTCATGCTAGTCACTTAGTTAGAGAGCAAAACCTAATTCTGTTTATATTTTAAAAACTTTTAGCCTTAAAACTGTTTCGCAACCTTCTGAGTGCTTGGCCATTTAACTAACGAATTTTTCATCTTTGTACTTAAGGTTGTTGTTATTTTAATCAGCCCGCTCTAATCCTTTGCCAACACGTCAACTCCTCTGCACTGAACTGATGTGCAATTAACTATTTTATGTCGGTACTCAACGATGTCGAAAACTACTTAGCAGCTAGGCGTCATCCTAAAATATATTCAGCTTCCTTACCTAATTCTCTACTCACACAGAGCAAACAAAATATATTCTCAACTCCTCCTCAGTCCGTGCCACTCACTGCGCTCTTGAGTTTGTTTGACACTTTTAACTATTCATGAGCTCAACGTGGAAATCCTTTTAAAAGTATCTTCTTTTTACAAAAACACCCAACAAAGAGCTATGCTTGTGCTAATTTGTGAAATTTCCTCACGCAGTTCTCAGTGATTTTGTACCCAAATATGGAATATTTTTGTTCATTTTGATTGTGAAATTTTAATATATTACTAAGTATTTTTGTATTTGAGTGTTAACACACTTCGGGTTCACAGTCAACATGTTAAAAATACATACAGATATACATATGTAATGGCTAAAGCTTCCACAATCATGTCAAGGTGCCAAAAAGTATGCATCACTTGAGATTTTTAAGGGGATACTTTCGCCGTTGCTGCCAATGTGTTTCATTTTAATTCAGCGAGTGATGTTGTTGTTGTTGACTCTTGTTCCGTTTCAACAACTTCAATGCTCAATCACGGATGCAAACACTTTTAAATGCTCCAGAGATCTCATTCCGTACCAACACCCCGTACCATTTCCCCAAAGTCATTACCCACATCAAAAGTATATATAACTCATTCTCGCGTATTCATTTGAAACTTTGTTTGCTTGGGTATGTATGTATGTATGTATGTGTGTAAGTGCAATTTAGTACGCTTGGCCAACAACACTTGACGTTGTTTGGCCGGTTATCCTTTTGTTTTAATATTTTCATACTTTGTTTTTGTTGTTTTTTTGATTTTTCTTGTTTTCAGCTTTTTGGATTGTTAGTGGCAGCGATGTTTTGGCACACGTCGAAGTCTCGTAAAATATATTTTTACCATCAAAAACAACAACACGCGCAGTGCATCAACTCTTCGTTAATAGCAGCTTATACAATGGCAAAAACAAAAGAGCTATAAGTACATATGCATTGTAGTTGTTGTTGTTTTTAGTTTTACAACTTAGACAGCAAGTTTTCTTGGTGCAAATTTACAGAAGTGTGTTTGCCAGCAGCCGGCGTTGCCAGCTCGTTTACTATGAAATTTGCCAACACGTTTTAAAGTTTTTTATATTATAGTTTCTCATATTTTTTGAATTTTTTCACGGACTTTTTTTTGTAGTTAAAAGCTTTTGTTGTTTTTTGCGAGAGATTTAAACTTTTCTTTTTACTTATTTCTTTTTTTTTGCGAACAAACCTTTCTGCTTTTTGATGGAAACCTATAAAAACTGAAAGAAAAAGCTTTAATATTTGCGAGAAAAGAATAACGAACTAAACTCAGGAAACCGTTGGGATACATTTTATGAAAATTTAGAGTTCTCTTGCAGTCTCAATATTTGAAATCGAAATCACAAAAATGGAGAAGCAAATTCGCACTCATTAAGCACCCCAGGGTATGAAAACTTAACGTCATAGATACATATGTATGTGTGTATGTGTTATAATAAACTTGAGCTTTACGGGCACCCAAACCTATCAATAAGAAAAGGGTCTGTCTAATATATGTATGTGAACATACATGGATAAAGGTTAGGCGGATTTATGAAGAAAGTAAGATATATCATAACCAAATAACAAAAAGTTCACAAGGCAACAGTTTAATGTTCTCAAATATTCTCTTTACAGCTATCTGCATATTTACAATTCCCTAAATATTTTCCATTCAACACCTTTTTTTAACAAATGCAACATTTAAACCATTCACACAGCATTTATTGAACAAATCCAAATTAAAACAGGCACTTGCACCACTCCCTTTGCACCACATCGTCAACAAACGTAAAATTAATATCGAAAAGGATATTTCAATTTAAAAAGGGCAACCGCAGTAATTTTTCTTCGTTTCATTTTTGTTTTTGTACTTGTTATTACATAGGCTGAATACTTTTTCCAGCATTTTCCATAAACGCACTTTTCATTTCTCTGTACTTTGTGACACTTCAGTTTCAATATTTACCTCCAGAGAGTAAAAAAAGTGAAATATGTACATAAATAGCAGAAACAACACTTCTATACATATATAAATACAAATAAACAACAGGTGCTTAATTTGCTTGTTACTGGCAAAAAACGCTGAAACCCATTCACATGCGACTAGCCTCTACTACCACCACATTTGCGGCTGGTGCGGTGAGTGAAAAAAACCCGCCACCAATGTTTGTATGAATGTATTGGCACAGCTAAGACCCGCAAAGTATGCAACGTTGCTGGTTGGTTGTTGATTGCTTCATAATACACGTCGGCGATGATGTGAATTTACTTTTATTCTCATTTGGGGATTTCCAATTTAACCACGCAACGAATGGGAGTAATAACCAGCGAATAACTTTATAAATGCAACAACACAAAGAATTGACATAAACAAAAATTTGTACAAAAAAATATGAAAAATTGTTGAGAGCAATGCCAACATTCAAGAGGTGAACGGTGTGGGATGCCAGCACAAATTTATTTGTATACGCAGGTGCCTCAGTGGTTATCAAAGCCCGTTCATAAATATTATATAAATAAATATTCATAAGCGTACACAGAGGTGTCTACTACCACTCATCCACCTGTAGGATTCCTTCAAAAAGTGCTGTTATTCTAAAGCAAAACTACAAGTTCATTGACGGGGATCACGAAAACTGAACCGGCACCTTTAGTCCACTTCCAATTGATCGTTAGTTACAACCTAATCTGAGTAGCCCAGTATCTACCGGGCGACAGCAGGAAAAGCCCCGAAAACCATACTATAAAGATTAACATAACAACAACAACATGAAACATATAAAATGCTATAAACTTTTGTTTGCCAATGACAGTGGACATAATGTTTATTACACAAAAAACTCTGTCTCTCTCCACGTTTTCACTGTTACAAAGAGCTCTCAAGTTTTCTATGTATTTGCTTAAATATTTAATTGAACGTTTTGGCTTTCGTTGTGTACACCACAGATTTGGCCTTTTAAAAACATTATCTCTATACATTTTGAATTTGAGATTGCCGAGGTTGCAGTAGCAGCAGGTACAACAAGGCAGCCATGTCCTACACACCCACACGTCATTCAACGCTCTCAGCTAGTCAGCAGTTGTTTACCGTTAAAGCTAGAAATACAAAATCTGCTCCCACCGTTCGCTTTTCCTTATCTCCCTACCTTGATTGCAGTTGAATTTTTTTTTTTTTCGTACATTTTCAATTCGAATAAAAACTGCCATTTCGACTTTTATCTCCAACTGTCGTGCTGCCAGTATTCCTTCGATTTCATGTTTTCTATTCTCTGCTTTCCAATTTATACCTATTTTTTTCTTGTTATTGTTTTTATCTGCCTTAAGCAGTTGTCCATTTGCTGTGACATTGTGAGCACCTACGAGCATATCCTTTCTTTGTATCTGATATCCTGCTGTCCTACCCATTTCCCAACCAGTGGCCTAAAGGTTATCCAACCTGTCTACAATGTGGTGAGCAAAACCATAACCGCTGCAACACGACAGGAAGTCCGTAAAGGAGAACTAGTCGCAATATCCAACTAAAAAATCTAGCAAATATGTATGTACGTAGGACGAATCTGGTTAGCAGAGTAAAGGAAACTAACGGACAGCAGAGCGACAGTACAATGGGCGACTTACCGCTAAGCTCTCGGCATTAACCAAGCAAAGATTTCAGTTATTGCAGTCGGGCCAAGCATTTATTGCCTGCCATGCAAGGACAAACAAAAACAGCGTCAGTGCGTCTAAGGAAAAAGTGGAGTGCATCTGGTGATGGTCATACAAGTTGCAAGTTGATGAAATAGAAAGCGCACGGATGTGCAGCGGAAGGGCGGTGGGAAGTAAAAACCACTGAGAGCGTATGTTTTGTATTACTAACAGCTTTTCATGTTCAGTACTTTCTCATATGTTCAATCAGTACTGACTTATCCATATCGGCTCAAAAAAGGCTTACAATTTGTTGAATATTTTGCGATTGAAAACGTAAAAATATTCCTCGAACATTGCGAGGTATCGGTTTAAATTGAAATGGGGAAGATGGGAATTAGAATACAGAGGTTATGAGCTGAGGAATATGGGCTAACTGTGGGAGCTACACTTAAAATGACAAAGGAGTTTTAATAGGTGAAAGACAACACAACCTAGTGTGCTACATTCGAAGCGGGTGAGTTTTATGCTCAGAACTTATCAAGTGAGTTTGTCGGGAGTTGAATGAATTGTCAGTTTTTTTCAAAATAAAGGTGAGGTCCCACCAGCAACAACTAAATAATACTACGACATTTGTACTTGTGCGTGTGGTCATGAGAATGTGCGTCGATTTGTATGCGAAAACAATGAAGCCCGAACAGACAAATAAATCTCAAGTCATACCAGCTAACTTGCTTACACCTCCGCAGCAGCTAATTGGAATGCCAAACCTACTTACAATTCGCTCAACTAAACACACATACAAAAGCATCATGGAAGCAAGCTGGTGGCTTTCTCATCAACTTAGATAAAGTGCTGTGAGAGAACAAGAAATTAATTTAATAAAAATACAACAATGTGGTATATGTATAATGAAGCCTGTGTGTGTGTGCGCCATTCTTAAGTATGTGATAAATGTCTGCGTAATGAATTAGCACCGTTCACCAGCTGTAAGCAATAGGCTGAATGATTGAAGCTGTTGCCTGTCCCTTTACGGCTTGAAAGCTGAAGGTTTAAGCTTAAGAAGGGAATAGCTTCACAGCCAACAACGAGGAGCGAATGGGCACCAGAAATGACCATGACAAAAACAACAGCAACAAAATAAGCCAAGTAAAATGACATTGAGGATTATGTCGGTGATGGCTTTGAAGACGATGATGACGGCCATGGTAATGAAGTAGACGGATTGCAAACTATCAAAATGTGGACTGAACACACACATACATTTGTGAGCAGCTAAGGAATGCCAGCAATAAGACAGAACACATGCTGTGAGTGAAGCAACAAACAACAGCGACAACCAACAGCTGACCACAATGATTTCCTTAAGGGTCAAATGTAGCTAAGACGGCGACTAAGTTTAGCACAGCGGGTGTGTTTGCTGAGCTTAAGGCGGAATAACAACAACAAATTATTAGCTCAATAAAAAGGGTAAACATGAGCTCTACATGGACGCACAAGTTCTTCGTCTTCTGCTCACGCAGCTTCGGAAAAAGGTAATCAGTAGAGACACATTTACAACTTTCATGTAGTTTTCTCATTCGCCTATACTTGGGCAGCCCATTTTTTTTTTTGTGTTTTCCGCTTAAACGTTTCGTGTATTTTAGCACAAGTTGTGCAGTTCTCACCACTAATTTCCTTTTATTTCATTTTTATTGGATTTTATTAGGCTACCACCAGTCGAGCGAGGCGAGCCAACACTGACGGTAATTACCATTCTCTGTGCGTACTTGGTGAGTGTACGCTTTTTTCTTTTCCTTTCTTCGGCATTTTTCTTAAGTGTATTTGTACTAGTGTAGTTAGCGGAAATGTATGTTGAATGAACACTTCCGTTATACGTTAACACTAACCGGATGTTTACAGTGTTGTTGGAAGTAGAAAAAAACTTTTCTAAATGAGAAACAATAAAAAATAGAAATGCTGCGACTTAAATCGCCAGCAAAGACAAGTAAAAGAAACTTGTAGAAGCGAAAAGTCTGATTAAGTTTAAGTTTTTACTTTAAAAAATGTGTTTTGCACATTAGAGTGGGCCGGTTATTTTTCTGTTAATCAGTGGTATTTCCAGATTTTATATTCAGTACAAGTATTGAGGGCGAAAGAGGCCAAAAAACTGGTTTCAGCGGAATCCCTGCTACTTTATTCCTGAAGTGCAATATTTTAAGCTTATACAAAGTTGAAGTCGATCTCGTACTGCTCGTACACCATTTCCTATTGACTTTTAGAAAGCGTTAATAGGATTTTCGAAAAAGTCGTAATCTGAAAAGCTCAGTTTATGCTTTCTAAAATCGAACTGGAAATGGTCAAAACCTTTTTGTCTACGTACGTAGTTATATTGTTCGAAATGTTTCAGTTAGTATAATTTTTTACCTATGTACATATGTATGTATGTATGTATTTGCGTTTTTTGCTGTTCTAACAGAATCATAATCTACTAGATAGCACCTCAAAGTATAAACTTTCTGAAATCACTTCGTCAATATAATAATATCTCGAGTTTTAAATTATATAAATTACATTTAAAAAAATGGAGGTGAAGTTCATTCCTGACTGTAGAGCTGATTTGAAAAAATACTTGTTTAAGAAAACCAAAAAATCTGATGAAATTTAATTCCAAAGCGCCGTGTCGAAGGTTTAAGACACCCTGAAGTCGTAACCCTTTTCAAAACCCAATTTATTATGAACGTAATACATCTTCAAACCAAATACGAGAAGCGGTCTGAAGTGTTTTATAGCTCTTAATAATGTACATCACAAATGCCAAGTGCTTAACGCTCCATCATGGGTCCTAAATTATGTTCGCTTTCATTTTCTTATTGAACCAAATGAACTACTTTGGCTGTTTTTTCTGGTAAAGTTCCTTTTTGCCACGAATAATTGTCGCCTAGGAACGCCAAGTTGTATAAAATTTAATCACTACCTTTAATCCCTTTCAACGGAAAACTATTTTTTCTAGTAAAAAGCGATTCCTTTAAACACGTTTTGTACAAAATGTGACAAAGTCTTCATATGCGAACCAACACAGAAGTGGCGCACATCAGACGGACGCATCAACACTTTTTGGTATTACGTGCGCGCAAACAATTTAGACAATTCTGCTTCCATAGGAGGCGTTAAGGCCACACTTGAAAATATTGCTGACAAAGCTTGTAAACTTAGCGCTTTTTTGCTCATACGCTAAAAACAAACAAAAAAAATCCTTCAACCCGCCCGCAGAGCTTCAAATAAGTAAGCATTTACAAAAAATCTTAGAAAATAGTAACAAATACAAAAATTGCAAGTGCTGCGACAGAGAAGAGCTGACGAGCACTTCAATTGGGCGGTGAGAGGGTTGCACTTGAATGCTTAACACAACAGCGAAAGGATTAAGCTCACCGTCCAACTGGCCATTCTAGTGCAACGCGTAGGCACATATTTTGAAAAACAAGGCAACAAAAACATGTAAGCCCAAAGGGAAAAAAGCATTTTTGATGTCATTATCCTGGCAAACTATGGCTGAGTGCGTGTGAGTATGTGTTGAAGGACCTGTTTTTTACAGCCACTCACCAACTGTTGTCATTCGTTCGTTGTTCAGTCGCTTTGCTTTCGCTTGATGTTCGCTTTTTGTTTTTCTTTATTTGTTTGTTTGATGTTGTGCTTTTTTCTAATGGCTGTTTGCATTTTTGCATTTCTGAGTGAGTGAGTGTCAGTCGGTTTCTCTGTTTGTTGAATGCCCAAGTTGGTTGCCGCCAAATGTATGGATGAGTGCTTATATGTAAAGCAATTATTTGGCATTGCAATCCCTCTCTTCTATGCGTCGTGCGTCGTTATTTGCTTTGCAATTTGTTTGTTTTGTTTTTTCTTTGTTTTGCTTTTTTTGATCTCTTTCACCTTACCTTTCGGCAATTTTTGAGTTATTGTTTTCAATGTCCACTTTCAACATTTGTTTAGCTGTCTGTTAAACACTCGCATGTCATTTGAATAAATGTACAAATGTGAATGTATGTATGTATATGACTGTGAGTGTGTGTGCGCTTATTTGAACGTGTGGACATTTCGTTTGTTATTTGAAAATTGCGCACAGAAATTGTTTTGAAAAATTGTCAACCGAAGTAAGGTACACACAATAGTTACAAGTAGAAAACCGAAATTTTAAAACAAAATTTTATTTGCACTTTGGAAAGAGGATTCTACATATTTACTCGCAATGTAGTTACAGAGTACCATTGCAAGTTCAATTAAAGAGCAAAAGGCTCATATATGTACATATGTTGGGTACTGGAAGTTGTGTTTTTGATGAGTATTGTTCTTTTTACACAGCTATATGGTACATTAAGGTACCAAATCTTGGCCTCTGAACTTAGTTGAGTTGACCCATCATCAAGTTTTATAATTTACTACTCTTACTTTATAAAGTGCAACATGCTATGGCACAAAAGTTGCTATGGCACAAAAGTTGCTATCCTAGGATCAGGAATGCACAAGACACTTCCCTATATACATATGTAACATTTTTTTCTCTATGTCAGTCCAGCATATTTGGAAATCTAACTTGGGTCAAATGCAACCTCTACCTGGGCTAATTTCACTTGGATGAAAGGATTGCACATCATTAGATACCGCTGTCACATTGTTTCTCTCGACGAGCTACGCACCTTCAACGCCAACCAACACCACCTTCTTTTCAACTATTTTCAAACAGAAAGTATTCTAGAAACACTTCCTCTTATACTCATGGTTGCCTGTTAGTGTAGCACCAACTGCAATAACAGTTCCAAAAATTAAGGCAACAAAATGGTCAAGAAGAAACAAATGTTCAAATAACAATCACAGTCTAAAAACCCTCAGGAAAAATTAAGCGAAACGCGAATTTTGTGAATAAAAAGAAATGCAATATGAGGTTAGAGTGTGATTTAGCAAAATTTTTCTGCTCGTGTTTATTTGCGCTAAAAAGAGAGCAATCGCAACAGAGCACAGCGCACGGAGCTAGGCCCCATTGTAAGCAGTGAGGAGTGAAATTAAATACGACGACCTTTTTTTTTCTTACGATTTTGAAGCCTTATAATATTTTTTTATTCTGAAGCGATCTTTTACATGTAGACATTCTTGCCTGCCAATTTTTTATTTAAGTCGAATAAATATACTTGCATGTATGTAAGGCTATAGTTGAACACTAAAAATTATTATTAAATAATGAATTTAGGGTTTTTCTAGGTTATAGTTACAAGGGATTTGTTATAAATTATGTTAGTCTCTTCTGTTAATCTTTGAGCGCATAGTCCGAGGGTGAACACTGTTTATAACTTCTATTGTCCAAATGAAAAACTTTAATATAAGTAAGGATCCCAAAATGTGTAAATCTCGCACTCTTACATTGAAGAATTATTAACAATTTATCTATCGTCTGCAAATAAAAACAGCAAACATTTGCCATTCATCTTTTTATAAAATTTGGTTACCGTTCTTATACCTTTCATTTAATTCTCTTAATTCATTTATGCATTTATGACTATTTATTTTGGTCAAGTTTCCATTATAAGCTTTTCATCCTTGTTTTCCTTTTTTCTCCTCTCACTTTGTAGCCCGCTTGAACACCTCTTTCAATGCGCCACCCGCTTGTTGCTCAAAAATAAATTATTATACAGCTTCGTGTGGTGCTTAAAACTCGCTCAAGAGTAAAAAATGCAAATGTATACAAAATATATTTCAAACAAGCGAAACGGGACAAAACAAAAAGCAACAAAATAACTTAATTTAAGGCGGCTCACCTTTAAAGCGCAATAACGTTGAGGGGCGAGAAATTATAACTGCGCTGCCTCATTTTATATACCTTACACGGAAGAAAGAAAAGCTATATATTAAGAAGACCTTTAACCTTGTGATTTTATATATTTGAGAACAAAATTTTAATGGTGCTAAGCAGATTCATGGACTAATTTTGGAAAAAATTTCTTGCACTGAAAAAAAAATCTACAGTAAACGGCCGTCAAATTGATAGTAAACCCTGTCATTTTTCGTCCAACAGTGGGTAATATAAATTTTGAAAGTGAGCCCCTATCATTCTTCGAATATACTATCACATTGACATGAATTACTGTAAATTTTAAAGTGAACTCATATCATTACGCAAAAATCACATGTTTTTACTGCCAATTTTACAGTAAATACTGTAATATTTACAGTACCTATTACCATCAATCGCTTGAAAGTGGTTTTGATATGTTACTTTCAATGTGCACTTTCAACTTTTTTATTTCAGTGTGTGTAAACTCTGATATGGTACTTGCCATTTATTTGATTTTCTTTAACGTGTTTTATACAAACAATTCTAACTGAAATTAGATTTTCGCATTCAAGTCAGCTATTTCTTCTTCGATGTCCGGGTAAAAATTGCGGTGAAGACTAATCTTTTTAGATTTTCCCAGAACGCAAATCCTAGATGAATCCATCTAACCAAACAAAAGGAAAACCTGTACGCGAAAGGACATACACCCTCATTCCCTTTCCGCACTGTTATAAAGAGCTCAACACACAAAAAGAATAAAAAAAGAAACATAAAAATGATTATGTAAATAATATGGCTGAGAAAGAAGAAAACGTTGTGGGCGGGAAGAAAATAAACAACCAGTATTAGCAACCGTTATACAATTATTTGTAAACAAAATATGTATAAATATCTGAAGTAAACAAATGCAGCAATCTAAAGATGATAAAAGGATGAAAAGTGATTAATAGCTGAATCAGATTTAGAGAGATTTGATTAAAACAATTGCGATATAGCACTCGCAGCTAAAGAATTTTTTGCTTTATTAAGTTGGGTGGAATTTTTCTGCATGGCTTTTGTTTTCAAAATCAGCTGTGTTTTAATGTGGCTTGAGCTTTCATATAAAATTTGTTTTAACTTCACTTCTGTCAACAAACCAATACAAGAACAAAGTAAAACGACCCAATCAAGGCGCTTTAAATTAGGACTACGAGTACATAAACGCCTTTATAGTCTGGATGGATTGTCCTTTACTTTAAATTATAATTTCAAACAAACGTTTCAGCTGACCAACTTAAAACTTAAAGCTTACGCAAAGAACTTCCGTAGCAGAATAACACCTCTAATGATTATAAACTCGAGAGAAGCACAAACAAATACGCTCGATTGGTGCTGGACATATGGCATATAGAGCCCTCTTCCTGGAATCGTAAATGATGTTAAGACGAAAATGTTGGAAAAATACTTTTCAAAGTTGAGGACCTAAATTTCATTTTCAACAATGAAATGATTTTAAACAGCCAATGGTGTCTCATTTATTAAGACAGAAACTTTCTCAAAAAATGTGCCCACTTTTCCAAAGTTAATTGTTTAAGCACAACGAACGCTCACATTTCGGGACTAGGCCATGGGATCCCGGGATTTTGAGAATAGCTCATACCGTCATCCCAAATATGTACATTCATATATTTTTATTATTAAAATTTCAACCGCAAAGCGTTGGTGGCGCACGGCTCACCTTTGGCGACTCCGTCAAAGAAATTCCCACAGAATTTCAATTGAAATTTTCACATGCATTTTCTAAGTTTTTTTTTATTGTAACTGCAAACATGCAAGCGAGCAAGGCTCAGCTAGCTTTATGCGACGCACTTTACTTGAGGTTGTTAAAATAAATTTTAGTTACCAGCTGTCGCCAGAGAGTAATGCGCTTGCACCACACACATTCGTATGCACACGCGCATAAATATTTTTCTGTTGCGGCAAAAACTTTTTGGCTTGTAAAAAGCCCAGGTATTACCTGTTAGCTTGGCTTTAGCTAAAATGCAATTTTTTTGCTTTACGCTTAGTGGAAAGTAATATTCACCACATGCCACACAGTAACAAACTCACACTCACGCATACATACTTACACCTTATACCCTTTTGAGAATTGTTGTGCTTGCTTTCAAAACAAAATTTATGCTAGGCATCAAAAAAATTTCAGAAATGGTTTTGCTTTAGTAGTTTATTGCTTTCGCGATTCTCATTATTACACCAAAAATATTATATTAAATATTAAATAAATTTTTGTTTGCAAAACGGAGCATTTTATGTAGAAAATACGGAAAATTAATATGAAATGATCTTTCCAACTAAAGCTAAAATGACACATTTTAATGGGGAAGCATTTTATTAATATTAACGCAAACACATAATTTTGCTCAAGTCGGCTCAGATTGTGACTTTGACTATTTCGAGTTTGCCCAAGTCGTCTAAGTTGTTCATTTCAAATAAAATTCACAAGAGGATTTTCACTGGACGAAAATTGCAAGTTTGAAGAGGGTAGGAAAACCGAGCAGCTAACCTTGACTAGCTACGTGGAGCGAATTCAAGCGTTATAACCATCTAGTGCGCAGTTGGGCTAGTACTTGAATGTGTTTTTACAGTTAGGTGCCTTCGGGAAGCTGAGAAAAAAAAAAGGATTTAATAAAAAAAACTTTTGTTCTTCTTTCTATTCAACAACAATAACAAACGGGGAATTTTATATAGAGATTATTTTCCAAATTTGGTGTTTGGTGATTGATTTAGCTAAGCCTTTATAATAGGCAAAACACAGAACAGATACAAAGAAAGTTTTGAAAATTCCAAAAGCTTTATCGAATATCTAAAACATTTTTTAAACTTTTGGGAAAAAACTTATTGGCGATCCGTCAGACGTTAGGAGCAGCTGTTAATGGTGTTTTCATCATACTTTTGTACGAGCCTAATGAAACATTGCCGCGTTTTGTTTTTGTTGAATTTTTTGCGTTGAGAAACGTTTTTTGGGCTTTTGAAGAAATTCACCATTTTTTTAGAATACTTGAATTTACGACTTGCTTCTGTGTTAAAAAAAGAAAAGAACAAAGCAAAACAAAGCTACACAAAAATTCAAAAAATACATACATACATATATATGTAGCCCGGAAAGCAATAAGAATGCGGTGAAAGCACTTATTTATATGTAGTGCACCTGTATAAATATGCATGTTTTTATATTTGAGTTGCAAATGCATCAACAAACTCACTTTACTCTAAAAATAATAAAATGGTGAGCAAATAAAAAAGAGCCAGAGCTCTAAAGGCCAAAGCGGAAAATAATAACAAACCACATTTCTCATTATTTTTACATAAAAATCCATTCATTCACACAATTTCGCTAGCTTTTTCACACACTTGGATTTATATACAGCTATATCTCTACATATATGTATTTATGTTTGTATGTTCTTTATTACATAGCTTCTGTGTTTAAAACCCCTGCAAAAAAGCGTCTGACTAATCTCTAAAGAGAGTGGCTCGCACTCGATTCCTTTCGTCTACAGTTGGCTCTGATTCAAGGCAAGCCAATTTTGATTTGTGGTGCATCCGAGGAGTTTAAAAGCGTATCTGACCGTACGTCTTTGGGTATTATTCATATCGCATCCGGGTATAAAACAGAGAGACGAAAAGTGGTATATCTCGCATTCTTCTTTGCGACCAATCCTGGATTCACCCTAGGCAAATGGCATTTTTTGCAGAGCATTAAATCAAATAGCGGAAAACAGTACACCAACACATCGAAACGACCACCCAGAGGAATGAAAATAAAGCGAAAAATTTAAATAAACAAATAAATAGAAAAAAATATAACTGCAGATGCATACAAATATGTGATTGTATATTATATAATGGGCTTCTATTTTCATAAGCAAATTTAAAAAAGTTACTATCAGCTATTTTTTGTTCATATGGAACGAAGGCGGCAGAATACATAAGTTATTCTTGTAATTAGTAAAATTATTATAAAATTTGTTATTTTCGCTGTCTTATGAACTATTTTAAAGCCGCATTAACTTTTGTTGGATTTTTTTTTTTTTTGAACAGTCATTCACATAATTATTATAAACAAATATCTCTTGTGCTTTGATTTCTCTTGCCCGAGGGGCATTTCTCGAGAGCTTTACAATGCTCAAAATACTTCTATGTAAATAGTTATTAAAAAAAAATCTCCAGCTAACTTTACGGTTTTCGGAAATTCTTTTAAATTGGTTTGATTGCAAAAAATTTTCTTCGACCGCCCTCATAGAAATCGACTAACCTTGAATTTTTTTCTTGAACATTTTAACGCGCTCTTGGAGTGATTGGCCTAAGTCATCTAAAAACCAAATTTAAATTTAATGTCAAATGCTTCACGATAACTTACATAATTTCTAGCTAGAGTATTTTTCCCCGAAGTTCTTTAAGTAGTAGAAAATAACATACATAGGTGTCCGCTTCAGTTCCTCTGTCATTCCTAAGGTAAACTGGCCTATAGAATTTGTTTTCTTTCATTTAGTAATCAATGAGAAAAATTTCTTAGTTCTTCAACCCAGAAGCTCTTTTAAAGTGTTTTACAATATTCCGCTAATGACAAACGCTCACTGAATTCCATTTAATATTTCCCTGCACTCGTAACCCACGTATTCAAAGTTCTATTCCTTAATTGAATTTTCCCCCTTCCTTAGTATTTTCATACTTGGAAACTGTTTTTAATTTCCATAAACCACAAAAAAAATTGATTCAATGAAAAAGTATTCGTCTATGTAAAAGCAAAAAGAATCATTAACCTAAAACTGTGCACCCGCATAATTTTTCAAATTAATACAACAAAAACAAATACGGACGACGACAAAGCGCGCAGTGATGAAAATGTTGCCACTTCATTTCCAACGCTGTCAAAATCAAAATTGTTCGTTAAAAAAAGAAAGAAACCAAAAATTAAAGAATGGCAGCCAACTTTATTAAAAATTTAATGGCGCGTTCGAGGGGTGTGGGTGCTTGAGGGTTAAAAAATCGGAAAACTGCTAAGAGGCTAATTACTAAAGGTCAGGGATTGATTATTACAATGTAACTTAAAATAATGAAAAGCTCACAGCATAACGAGGGAATAGAATTCGTTGGCAAGGCATTATATAACAATGTATATATATATGTATGCGTATACTACCACATAGTCACACACATACATACTTAGTTGCCGTACTGATGCAAGTGAAATTATTGGCTATGAAATTGTGCTTGGTTTCCTTCTTTACAGCTGCATGGACTTGCCCTCAAGCGTTTTCTTTAGTTATCTTTACACAGCGATTTTGAGCCCTTTCGACTTTCAACGGTCATCAGTGGCGAAGCGCATTAAAGCTCCATTCGAGGTTAAGCGCCACGATTTATGCCTTAATGCAAACAAAAGCGGCACAAAATGAGAAGAAAAATAACTAAAAAAAAAACAAGAAAATCAAAAAACCGTAAGAATTGATGCAAAGTTTTTAATTTCATTAAGAAGCGCTGAGGTCGCATAAAAGACGTCAATAAAATGGAATGGAGAAAGGAATGCAAGTGCGGGTGGCGATAGAGAGTGAGTGGAAGGGAGTATTGGTTAGATTGGCAGAAAGTTTGAGTTGAGTATAACCGCCCAGTATATGTATTTGTGTAGGTGCGAAGAGAGCAGAGAGAAAAAGGCACGTGATTGAACATTGGCAAAGGTTAAAAAAGCGACGGCCGTGCGCGTTGTACTTACCCTGATTGTGTGGCAATAAATTGATGAAAGCGAGGAGATGGCTGAACATAAAGGAAAATGCTGGTAACACGAAAAGTTTTTAATTTCGGTCTTCAATGCTCCAATGCCTGCATTCAATTTGGAATTAATTAATTTTCAATGTAAAATCCACGGGGGAAAAAAAGAAAAGAAGGTACCGCCGCGGAATATTAGCAAGCATACAAACAAACATTCATACACACGAACACGCGATGAACAAACAACCAAATCAAAGGTGTTCAAATGAAACTTAAAAGGAAATCCTGCTACTTAATAAAAGGAAAAGAACCGTTGATTAAATATAAAATGGTGAAAATTAAGAAACAAACGCCCACCCAAACAGAAATTGTCAAAAAAGTTGCATGCCGAAATGGGAAAACAAAACTTGCCTTAAAGGCGCGTGTAAAATTAGAAGCGCTTAGAGCCGCAGAAGTTGGGCAGTGTAAAATTATCTTACCTTTTTAAGCACCCAACCGTCCACTTTAAGAACATTATGTTAACTGTTATTAAATAAAGAAATGAATGCGGAAAAAATTAACCAAGTTTGTCGGTATGCGAACGAACAACAAAACTTAAAATATAATTAGAGTAAGTATTTATATAAAAAAAGTATATTTATAAAGCTCAGCATGAATTTTCATTTGAAAAATGTTCAAGCGAATACGAAACGAATATAAATAAACATACATACATACTATGTATATGCATATAAAAAGCTTAGAGATAAAACCGGGTAGGGTTGGTTTCAAATTAGCAACACAAACACAAATGTTTAAAATTATGGCACTTGTAAGCTTTAATGCGCAGTAATAAAGCAGCAGTGGCGGGCCAAGATTACTAGAAAAATGTGTTAATAGTATAATAGAGTGCCGCACCAAATAGTATGGCCCTTCGTCTTAAATAATAGCCTGTTCTAGTACTAAAACTAATATTAATCAGTTTCTCGCTCAATTAAGCAAAAGAGGTTTTTAAGGAAAGGATATTTTTTTTAAACCTCATGTTCAATTTATTTGCATTTGAATCAGCGTGGGGAAAGATGTTTCTTCAATTGAACAAGGTTTTCAGTTATTTTTATATTTTAGGAACATTGACAAATTATCATTTAGGAAACTAATCTAATATTTACATAAATAAGTTTGAGAAACAAGATTTTGCACGAGCCCATAATCGATCAGTACAGTTAGTGTCGATGGTTGACTTACATAGTTGACACTGGACATATTTAATAGGTTGTTCCTGAAGAACCATAATCTCTGACAGCTTTCTTAACAATGGGCAGGGTTGACAATTAATTTTATTTTTTTTTTTGAGAAATTTAAAATTCATGGTTTACATCTCATAATTGTAGAGAATACTCACTCTGAAATGTAAAAATCAAAATCATCATTGTTTAAAGTAAAATTCCACTCTCAATCACTTTTCAAATCGAAGTCATTTCTTTTCTATTGAGTCATCAACCACAATAAAAGAATTGCTTGTGAACTCTTTATATAAAAAGTAAATAATTTAAGCATAATTTTCAAAATGAAATGTTTAAATTGACTTTTCATCCCTAACACATAGCAGCAAAATTTGCCTACAATGACAAACTGCTGTAAGCTCGCAACCCCAAGTGGATTAAATATGGCATAAATGGCTTAGATATATAAAGGGCAAAGATCAAAAAGCTGTATGCAAAAGGTCTAAAACTCAGTCATGCAAAGAGAATGATTTGAATAAAAAGAGCAGCAAGAAAAGATATACTCGTATACTTATATATGTATGTATGTGCATAAATAAATCTATTATATCTGAAGTTGAGTAAATAAAACTCAGTAATAAATAGTCGCAACCTTGGGCCATCACGTGCAAATACTTCCAGTAGATATGTGTATGTTCTTCTTTATCTACCGAGATACAGATTTATGATGAGCTCAGCGCAAAACCAAGAGCATAGTGGCCAGTGAGTAGTCAGAGCAAACAAGTAATACCATTCACTGACTGCGCCGCCTTCATATAAATTACGCTTCCACTAATAGTCAGCGTATTTATGTAAATTATTTCCCTTCCACCTTAATATTTCATCAAAAAATCTCTTTTCCCCAAGTAAACAATGAAATAATGACATAGCAATTTCAAAGCCAGCAATTTAACAATAAAAGCTAAGGATCTTGCCTTTAAAGGATAATGCCTATTAATACATACATAGGTACGTACTCGTACACGCTCACAAACGCACATCCACATGCATGGCTTAGGAAATCAGCATTTGTCATAACTAGGACGCCATTCAACTAAGCTGCTAGAAATGCTAGAAATAGAGAGGTACTCACAATAAAATCATTATGCTTGAATGGAAACCAAGTTGCTTGATTACAGTTTATATCCTTCAGATAGCGGTAAGCCAACAAACGTGTACTTATACACATTCAGTGGTGTATGTGATAGTGCGCACATATTCCTACATTGAGCAAAAATGTTCGTCTGCTGTTGGTGGAATGCGCTTTTCAATTTCTTTAAGTAATACGAAACTAATCTTTTAATTTAATATTTCATTCCAACTGCCAAGCGGGGAGCATTATCCAACCTTAGGTTCATTCACATAAGCTTATATTTGTATGAATGAATGCACACATACATAGTATTACACAGAACAAAGTAGTTGGCAATTCGGTTTGAAAGTATTGCCGAGGAGAGAAATTCTTGTATTCAAGTAAACTGTCAGTTCTTAGTAAGCAGACTGCTCACTCTGCTCTATTTGTGGATGATTGCAATGAGTGAGACAATTTTCTCGGAATTTATCAGTTCCTGACATAAAAGTAAATGAAATCAGTTTAAAAGAAAATTAAACTCTTTTTTTTTACAAAGATTATCATGCTAATATTCAGATTAGCCTTAAAATTATCCTGAGTACTTTTCGGGATATTTTTTTTTTTTTTTTTTGTGTGGATGATAAGTTCAAAACCATTGCTGCCACTCTTTATCTCTTTTCCTATATGTATGTATATGCATGTATGTCTTACATCAAATCCTTGTAGATATGTACTTAAGAATATTTTCGTATTAGCCATCTAATATGCTGCTTAGCATTAGCTTATTTTCTATTTAACGTACTTACATATATGCAAACATATATATGTACATACACACGGTATTAAATGTTTAGCAAGTACACTCAAGAATGCTTTTGAGTCTGAAAAGTGAAATTAAAAAGATATCAGTTCGTTTGAATTTTCAGATTTTCATAGCACCGTTTACTAACTGGGGTACTTAGTGACAGCTCGACCAGCTTTGTGCTGGCGTCTGACATTTTATTTTATGCAATCGCAAGACTGCTGACGTCTCACAACAGCTTTAACGCCTACGCACATTCTACGAAAATGTCACACATCCCTCGAGCACCTTCTCGTCAGCAAATCTTTATCTGCTTCTTGTGCTTGAAAGAGGGATAGGTGAGCCTCACAAAGTAGAAATTCTACACATTCTAAGCAAAATGTTTCATTATATTTGACTTTTGAAATACTGAAACGAGCTCAAATAAGAGAGATGGGTTGTCTTTGTCTGTCGAGCGTAATAGGTTAAAAACTTCTTTGAAATATATAAATTCTATTTTCTTTTGATTTTGTTTTTGTTTTTTTTTGTTTAATTTTAATTGTTTCCATGCACTGTTGCTCCATTCCCTTAATCTTTTTCTCCACTTTCTCTTTGCAGCGAGTATGTGTTAGTGTATTTGAAGTTATTTTTCAGATATAATTCCAAAAGCTTGCTCATCACACATTGAGAAGATGTGCACAAAGACTTCTTGACATTTGAATTAAGGACAAACCATACAAACATTCCCAGTACATGCTGGGGATGTTGCGGAGGTCAACTTACAGGTACGAATTTTCTAAAAGGAGAATACCGAATAAAATATGCGTTTCTGTTATAAATGATTCCACTTAAGCTTTGGTTTCCTCGAAAGCGGTGCCGCTATATAGCGGCCGTTACATAGCGGTAGAGAACGTTGTCAAAAACAATTCAATGTATTGTCATAGCGGTGTGAATTCCATAAAATTATTGAAATATTTTTACAAAAACAATATTTTAAGACATTTCAATGTTTGAAAAATGATTATTTACACAAAATAAAAGCACAAAAACAAACAGAAAAACTCGAAATATAGAAAATCAAATCGGAAGAATGTGGGAAATACGTTCATGTAAGTTTACAGAAAAGCGGTGCCGCTCATTACGGCAAGCATAGCGACCGCTATATAGCGAGTGCTACATAGCGGCACCGCTTTTCCAGGAAACCACGGCTTTAGGGTTATGTACTTTTCTGTTACTTCTTTTGATATTTTAATTTATTCGATTTTTGTTGATGAAAATTTTGAAGTTAAAGGTTCAAAATAAAAAATGATTGTAAAAAACTTATAATATGAATTAAATTTAAAAAAGTTTAATAGATCTTATCCATCAAAATATAATAGCAAACTAAATGTTATTCAACTAAGAGCATTAAATATTTCAGGAATATTGCCACAATTTATCACATGCCCTCTTCGCTAAATGACTATCTTTATAACTTCTTGAACGAAAGTCTTCCCCAAATTTGAATAAAGATCCGCAACATCCCTAGAATGAACTTTTTTTCCATTTATCCAGTAGGGTGTTGTTGAGTGATAAAAAACGAAAACGAATTTTTATTTTTTATTTGATTTTTCTAAGCAACATTTTTTATTTTTTTTGAAGGCAGCCAAAGTATTAAGTTTCATAGTATGCTGGGGTGCGTGTATTTTTTTTTTTGTTTTGTTGTTTTTACTGTTCATCAAAATCCGTTGGAAGATTTATTTATTTCTCATTTAAAATTAGATTATCTTCAATGCAGCTATCTGCTCTAAACAACAACTTCTCTTCTATTACTAACATAAATATAAATATGTATAATTTTATAACACTTTGCTTTATCAGTGCTAGGTTTTTACAAAGTTAATAATATATATTTTTTGAGATAACTTCAAACAGACAATTTTTCAAATCCCAAATATATATGTATGTAGGTACTATGTTTGAGGCTATGTTGTACTGTTTTTAATTTTTTGTTTTGAAAAAGAAGACGTTATTGTAAGTTGGTAAATATATCTACAATGAAAAGTTTCTCAAAAGTTTCTTAAAAAACGCTATGACACACCCATAAGGGACATGCTGTCTTCTCTAAATTGGTTAAGTATTAAACAACAGCTTTTTTACTATACAATGAAATTTATTAAAAACATAATAGAAGGTAACCTGCCTGATTATCTGAAGAGTAGCATAAAATATGTTAGAGATAGGCACTCTGTAAATACACGAAGCAGAAATGATTTTAATCTCCCTGCTTATAGAACTGAAGCAGACAAATGTAACCTGTATTATAAAGGATTAAAACATTACAATGAACTGCCAAATAATGTAAAATCATGCAATGGAAATAAGTTTAAGCAAGAATTGTATAACTACTGCAGAACACTGCCAATATAGTGCTGAATAGGCATGTTTCCAGAGCATCAAAAACAGGGCATGCGTGACTTGTATCCTGTAATACAGCGCCGGTACTTCCAAGGCACACGCTAAAGAAAAGTTGCCGAAGCGCATACTGAGACCCATCACTCGATTGAATCAGTGTACCGCCGTCCAGATGCTGCCTTCGCGCTTTACTTGCGTAAATGGCCTGTATCCTACAGATAACTCCTACCTTCCCTGTTGGGGATGATCTGGAAGTTTGTCACAGTCCAGCACTACACAGCAGTCCATAGATGTAAATAGATTAGATTAAATAGTCTAGTTAATAATATTAATTGCATACATTTTAAATAGGCATAAGCTAGGCTAAGAATAAGCTGTAAGAAATAAATAAACTAACCACAAATAAAAAATAAAAGCCATAGCTTTGGAAAGTTTCCTTTACATTTTTTAAATTTCACATCTCATTTGAATATCCTTCACGTTAAACATTGGATACACTTTCTCGGGAAGTCCTCCTTATTTCTTAATCTTATCTGGTTCACGGAGTAAGGAGCATGGTCTTTAAAAATGCTTATTCAGTGTCTAGTAGTCGCGTTTTTTCCTCAGACTCCGATTGTTGTTCTCGCTTTTTACAATGTCAGCCCGTTGAGACAGTTCGGATCTGGTTCCAGCTGTTTACTTGTCATTGCATTGCGAGGTTTGAAATTAGCCGTTTTAATACCGTAAGTAATGATATCACACTGGGATGCACATACATACAACACACAAACAGGAAAAATAACAACAATATTAAAGCAACAAAGACAAGCAATATTTTGAAATATTGTACTACTTACATACATACATACATATGTGTGTATATGTATGTAGGAAAGAACACAAAACTGTTACTAAAGGTCTGACCACATGCCAACAGTCGCTCGAATTTCGAATTCAATTGAAATGTACAACTTTCTCGCAAGCAATAAAGCAAAGGACGAACAAAGGACACATTGGAAAATATATGTTTGTGTGCTTTGGAAATAAATAAGAAATTGTCACAAAAGTGCATTTATACTTTTTGTATGTTAGTAACAACAATATATCAATACAAATGCATGTATGTTTGTGAGAGAACTATTAAAAGAAAGTGCGTTAAAAGTCCTATAAGAGTCAATTTAAACTTCTCTGATGGCCATACTGTCAGTATACGCACAGAAATGAGCGGAATGTGGGGTAAAATGCTAGTTTTATTGTAATTGCACAGCATGTGCCATGGGTCATTTTCGTCTTCGATTTGTTGCAAACTAAGAACGCTTCACAAGTATCAAAGAGACACGGTGGGATGGTTATGCCAAGGGGCATACTGAAGCTTATGCAGTTACTACACGTCGCAGATTTAATTACAACGAAGTTTATGGAAACTTAAATGAAAAATATCGAACTACATTTCGAATATTGTTGAAAGAGTAAATTAAAATATCTTTAATAAATGACGAGGCTGCGCTACAAAAATCGTCAACAGATTATGCTGCTCCAACATGATTTGCACATTCACATTGAAACTAAATTAAACAAGTTCAAGTTCGAAAAATGAAAGCAAATCATTTACATCATCCATTTAACTCGACTTATGCAGAACTTACACGTATAATTGTATGTAAACTTCTGCATGTATTTATGGAAATCTATATAAATATATATATTTACATTCATTTAATCTCATAATTTGAGCACGTTTTATATAATTCTTTTAATTTTATATGTAGAGTATGTGGCAACAAAATTTTAATTAATTTAAATCTACTTTCGCCACCATAAACACACTTATGATAGAATAAATATCCTTCTATACACCTACATGTATGTATGTTTGTACACATATAAACGTAAACACACTAAATTTATGCAATAAAATTTTGTATAATAGCAGAGCAAAAGCACTTACTATGCTAATCACTAAATTAGAACTTCACACACATACGCAAAAGTATCCCTCATGGAAATGGAACTGCTTTAAACGCAAATAAAATTTTTTATTTTTTTTATTATGACAAAACAACCCCATTCTCACAATTTAATTTGATATAATTGAAAAAAATCGAGAAAAAGAGACAGATAATTTTAAAACCTTTTAAATGAAGAAGTTTTCCGATTTATTGCCTCTAATCAGCACCTCGGTGCGATTACATTTGACGAAGAGCCTGTTTTTAGCTCTCTGTCTCCTTCCGCCTGGGTCTGAACTAACGCACACACGTACATACTCGGATATGTATGTATATATACGTGAATAAAATTTTCTAACACAAAAATGATTGTATTTACTCTGAAAGCATAAACAGAAATTCAATTTTCTCTCCGACTAACAATGACTTTCATTCAACGAACCCACAATTGACTCAAATTCTTCAGTAGCTTGAAGCTTGTCTGTTCAAAATTCAATATTAAGATATGTACTCTTGTACTTATTTGAAAGTGACGAAAAGAATATATTACAAACATTGAACAAGAATTAATTGAATAAAAATATAAGCGAAGCAAAGGCGACTAAAGACACCAAGACTGGCATGACAAGGAGCAGGAAGTGGCAAAGGATGCCGTGTGGAGCGAGCAGCTCTTTGTTAAGTTGCTGCCAAGTGTTAACCATATACACACATACAAACACAAACTAAGTCGAACGGGTTTATTAAAAACGAAATGTTTTCTCAACCAATCCTTGCAATTCATATGCAAATTTGCTCCAAAAATTACTCTCAAATATAAACACTCAAAATTCACTTTTCCGTAAAGTTCTTTGATGGATGCTTTGTGCAAGAAGGAAATGCCTGGCTGTTCATACCCATTCATCTACTACAAAACGCATTTGTATGCAATTGTGTGCGACTTCAATACAATCGTTTCATTTCGAAAATATTAGTTTATAATGTCATTACTTGAAGCTGCATGCCAAATCTCAATTTTTGCAGGTCTGGCTGTGTGGTCATTTTGCAGTTTCCCTACAAAAAACCGAAATACTCCGTTCCATACTCCATAGAGTACTCCTTAAGGAGTATCGGAGTAGGTACTCCAACACTTATCCTCGCTCATATAAAAAAGGTGGTCCAATTTACATGGCGATGGCCGGTAATTGGATCACCTAATCCGACTCGGAGTACTCCATTTCTTTGCTTTTGAATACTCTATAGACCACCTACATGAGAGTACTCCCAAAATACTCCTATTGGATTACTCTATGGACTATTCAACAGCAAAGCGAGAGAGGGAGTAGGTGGTCCTCAAAAAGAACACATACTCCCTCTCTCGCTTTACTACAAAGTACTCTATAGAGTAATATTTTGCCATCATTTTCAAGGTACTCTCACGTAGGTGTTCCATAGACTATTCAGCAGGGTGCTCCGATATGGATTAGGTGATCCAATCACCGGACATGGGCTTATAAATTGGACCACCTTTTTGTATGAATGAGGATAAATGTTGGAGTACTCCCATACTCCAACGTTTTTTACAGGGTTACTTTCTCTCATACATATGTATATGTACATATATGTATGTAAATGCTTTGTAGGTTTTTTAATGAAATCTTCAATTGAATTTCTGTATTGTGAAATGTGACAATATATTGACATTAAGATGTGAAGCTTTTAGATGAAAGCTATAATCAGTTTGAAAGAAGTCAATGAAAAAACTTATTACAACCACTGTACTGCTCGATTTAGCAGGATATATGGAATTCCAACCTGTATATTCGACGATGGTATGAAAATATAAATTTTGATAAACAGTGGGTTTCCTTTTCCAAAAATGTTAAATCCCATTTTCGATCTTAGCAGTGTTGGAATAGATGATATGATAATGCTCCACCGAAAGCACCGCTCGGCAGTTCCAGCTTAGTTCATAGAAAGCGTCCCAGCTATAATCGGTATGCAAAAACAACAAAGAATTCACAAATTTATTAACATACCGCTATTTTTCTGATATTTATTTACCTTCTGGGAGATCTGCATTGCTTGAATTGAAACTTGAAAAACCTTAAAAAAATATTAGTCAAAATGATTTCCTGGTATATTTAAAAATGCGCAAAAGCTTTCATCAGCAACAATTTGTTGGCTGTTAAACTTTATTGTTTTTCCGCTCTGTTGTTGAGCTGTTTTTCTACAACTTTACGTTTTTTGATCAATGTTTCTGCATAACTAAAATGTTTTGTGCGCAACATCCGCCACAACAGTGCGCACAAGTAAAAAGTTTAATGAACAACAACAGCAACACTACTAAGTTGCACAATACTTACTGAAATCAACCACACTAATAACATTCAAGCCAACAATCCATTTTCAACAACCATAAAAACTCCCCAACTTTCCACTCGTCCTCATGCTTGTCTTCTCTTTAGGTGCATCATGATCTTCATAATTATATTTAACTCCATCATCAAGCTATTCTTACGAGTTGTAATCATTCTGCATGGCAATTATGCAACTCTATCCTTCAATGCTTTTACACATTGTCTTCTGCTCCCTTGACTCAACCCGTTCTGAATGCCATTGTCTGCACCAACCACGTTTCTATTTGTACTTGTACTTGTTTCGCATGTAAAATGCTAATTGAGTAATTGTTTAACGTGTTAACTTGTTCGACAGCGGGCGACTATGGGGTATTTTCAAAAAACTTGAAACAAAACCATGCGTCCCGCGAGTGAGTTGAGGAGCTTCCTGAAGACAGTTGTAATGGCAAATATTTGCCAACATAATTAATACTAGCAAACATTTGAAAAGTGAAAAATGAAACGTGTTGAAATAAACATTTTTGGTTATCTTTAATTATAAAGAGAAACACAAACCATATTTGAACTATAAAATTCCACTGCCGGAGGTAGTTGAATTATGCCAGAAAACTTGCGCCGTTCAGTCTATTTTCATCATTCCACCAAGAATACTTGCAAAGATACATATATGGAACTCTATTCCATCATCTATTCGTAGTAGCCTGAGTAAAAGCAATTTTAAGACCGTTCTTTATAAGTACTTCCGTTAATTATAAGTATGTATTTTAGTTCGCCATTTAAAGTTACCTGCCTTCTAGTCAATAAACGCGAGTATATTCACTGTCTTATTTTTTTAAATCTATTTATCTTATCTTATCTACTAATTTTAATTACGCTATCATTATTTTTTATTTTTACTGTTATATATTTGTTGCAATGTTCTTGTTATTACCTTTGTTTACATTTAAGTTTTGTTGTACTATAAAAGATCATAGATCTTATTGTACTAATATCTTTCAATAAATGAATGAATGAAAAATGAATGAATATGAAGTACGAAAACTCTTTTCTAAGGAGAAATTGCCAGAAAAATAATTATTGGGATTTATTTACTTTTCCCCAGATATTTGATTTAGAGCCAGCATTTCTTTAAAACAGCCCATAGTACGTCGTGGATGCGATATTTTAGTGGGTGGCAAAATAAATTTTGTGCATTCTTCATGGCATTGTGTGCTACATAAAAAGCACAAAGTAATTTGCATTCGTAAGTTTGTTGTTATTTCGAAATTATGAAAGAAGCTGTTTGGTGTTATCGTATTTGCATTTTTAGCATTTTTGTATGTCAACTCAGATGATGTCCACATAGAAGGACGGCGCCTACTGTGCTTATGCCAAATACAAATTCCTTTTTCTTCTGAACAAAAGAATGCACATAATACAAGTGGTCATGCATGATTTTTGAAATGTTTTCTTTTTAATCCCAAATGAAATAAAGGTTGGGGCATTCATCGTAGCATCCATAAAATAATAAATTTCCATTTATTTTCAACTGAAAATTTTAAGGGTTTACTGACGCTCTAAGTAGCTACCCAGGCCTATAATTCCAGCAGGTTTCGACGACACTTTTGGACTTTTTTGTTACTTTATTTAGAGACTTTAACCTGAGGAGTCTATGTATGAGTCATATAGCGATATAAATTGCGTAACTAAAAATTATAATGTGTGCCATATACATATATGAACGCATTCAAAAAATACTCAAACATTTTTCAAAAGGCTCAAAACCGCATTTCAAATGTGTTTGGATGCAAAGAATCACGCCCACTTAAATACTCAAGTTGAAACACAAACACAAATGCGATTAAAAACAAAAGCTGATCATCGTAATGCACGAGCCCATCAAAATAAAGGGAAGCGATGCATAAAAATGTACATGCGAACTCACCTTCAAATCTACATCAGTGGGCACTTAACGTATGGTCATACATATGTACTCGTATAGGGTAGTGACAAGGATTTTATTAAAGGATGATGAGTTTATATTCATAATTGTTTATGTGCATAAGCGTTACAGATGAGACCTTATATAAATATATGTATATACGTATAACATCATATCTGTGAATCATAGATAGTGACAATAAAAAAATCCAGAACTAACCGCTAGTTAAAGACACAACTTCCGCAAAGGTGCTTACAAACGATTCAGTATTTAAAAGGGATTTCCTGCTTCAACTCCAACGCACGCCCCTATCTTGAAATTTAGCGTCGATACCATCAAAAACATTGTCTACTTGCAGGCTACTCAAAAAAGAAGACGAATTAGCCCAAAGTGCCAAAGAAAATGGCGCATTAGTGTCATTAACCAAATTTTGTGCAAATGATCACTTAAACGTGAATTGAATTAGACGCTTGGGGCTAATTGGAGCGATAAGGCAAAGCAACACACACAGCCAAGAGACTACAGTCGATGGACGATAGAAAACAAAATTGCCGATGGGGTGATATCATTGGCCGTTGGTGTAAAAAAGCTATTTGATAGATTTCAACAACGAAAGCTTAGCAACAAAAAAAAAAAAACCGACCACACACTTTTTCATTAATAGATGCGCGCGTTTCTTTCAGTATTTCCATTGTGTCAATTCTATTCATTTGTTGAGACTGTCACCAACCATTTAACATTCTTTAATTTCAACTAATTTAATATCGTTCAAATTGACTAATTTGTTTTGCCGTCTGTCAACGCAAATTGTTTGAGTGTGGGATAGATCGCGATATCGTTTGCTAATTCATAGAATTTGGGTAACTCTGATGGAATGAGCAGCACGTTTGCGACTTTTGATGGTGAGGCTAAACACTTCAGTTAAGGTTGTAGAATTGGTTTGCCTGTGATTAATTGATAGCCATTTTATTTATTAGTGTGTGACTCCCGCTTTCTTGTTGGAAACCTTTTAAGAGGTATAAACGCGCAGTAATGGCGAGAAACCCTCAGGCCGTCTCAAAAGTTAAGAGTGTTAATTCCACAACTTAAAGAGTAGAGTCGAATGGTTGCTTATTAGTAGCGGGTGAAATTTAGTTATACAGAATACCAAATAATACAGTTGAATTAATCATACTATTTATGTAAAGGGTTCTAATGAGTCCTTTATATCTTAATATATAAAAATCACGTGTCACATGTTAAACTACTCAACCGATTTTAATGAAATTTGCACAGCATCTACAGTTTGATCCAACTTGAAAGATAGGATACCTTATATCTCAAGGGGGAGTGGAAATCGGTAAAAAAACATAAATTTTTTTGTTTACACAGCCACAAATCATAAACGGATCCACCGATTAGAATGAAACTTACTTGAAGTTAGACTTTGAAATATTTACTTTCGTTCTGCATCAAAAAAAATAGTTGATTCATATATTATTTAACCAAAATTGTTTAAACAATAGGAGCACCTTTTCTAAAAAAAGCTGTTTGTGTGTTTGTTCGCTGTCAACCAAATGAATCGATTTAAGTTGAGCGAGCGCTCGGTAGCGGTACTTCGCTTCGTACATACATACATATGTATGTATGTATGACGCTTTAAATAAAAACAAAATTAACATTCATATGTACATATGTACGTTTTCGTGTTGCTGAGGGATAAGTAAAAATCAAATCCATATACATATGTACATATTTTGTAGTGAACGCATTTTGTGAAACCCCGTTATTCGTATTTTATACAATTGCTTCATTGTTCAAAAATATTTAATTAAAATATATACATATGTACATGTAAGTATTATCACATAATTATATTATTAATTTCTTATTTCATATTAATCAATTCAAAAATGATAGGAAAAAAATGAGAACGGCTGGACAGATTTGACTCAAGTTTTTTTTCAGTTCTTCGTAATTGGTAACGCGGTGTTTCCACCAAACCAAACACCGTGTTTAAAAGGGTTTGGGTTATGTAGAAATGGTTATGTAGAAATGTCAAGTTTTTCTACTGAGAGTTTACCGGAAAATGGGTTTACACCCACTAAATCGGAACGACGATCATAATAAATTGTTTAGTGGGTGTAAACCCATTTTCCGGCAAACTATCAGTGGAAAACTTGACATTTCTACATAACCCAAACCCTTTTAAACACGGTGTTTGGTTTGGTGGAAACATAGCATAAGAGAAGGTTTGTGTGAGGGAAAATTTTGGGAAATATTTCCGGATTTTCAAGATTTATGTAATTTTGGAAAAGTGGGCGGTGCCACGCCCACATTTTTTGTATTCAGTACTTTGTTTGTAGTTCCATAATGTCCAAAGTTTATGGTTGATCTGTTTTAAACTTTTCCAATACGTGAAAATCTTCGTGGGGTACGACATACATACATTTGTAAATTTTTTGGAAAAGTGGTCAGTTCTAAGACCACAGCTAAGTAATATTTCAATTCGTTATATCCCTGAATGTATTTGCTTTAGTGACATTTTAACGTTCTTAAATCTTAATCAAAGCACTTAATTTTTTTGTTTGTTGCTGCCGTTTATACATATCCAGAGTATTATAGGATTTCCATAAAATCATAATAGTGGCGTTAAGTGGTAGATATAGGATATAATTAAATAAATACTAACTACACATCTGCTCAGCAGCGCATAATGGTTTGTGTCATAGCCATTGAGTTCAAAAGATTCGTTTTTTGAGTTGGACATCCAACAAATTTATTTGTTTATACCAAATACGTTAAAACCGGAAACATTGCATATACTAAAGCACTGCAATAAATGGAATGTTAAAAATTAATAGAAAAATAGTTGAAAATGTATTTCTAGGGAAGTCACTGGTCAGGCAGAACAACGTCTGCCGGGTCGACTAGTTATCTATAAAAATCGGCTATAACTTTATTATTTTCTAATCTTTAAACCTTTTTTTAATCACACGTGCTGCATTTTTATTGCACTGCACTGCTTTTTTTCCTTTCATAAAACTTGGAGTCCATAACTCACTTCACAAATCGACATAATTTAAATCTAATTCCTCTCTTCGATTATATTGAAATTAATATATTTCATCTTTTACACATACAACACAAAAATTAACAAATATTATATAAAAAATTAAAATTTCACAATTGTGCATATTTGACTCTAATACAACATGCAATGATACATTTCAATGCAATATTCCTATGATTTGTTGTTGTTAATATTATTTATTGTTAATGTGCTTGTGGCAAGTTTGGTTGTATGATTTGTATCGTTTGTCATGTCATTACGACATGAACAAGCGTAAGTACATATATTTTTCTGCATAAATATGTAACTTAATATACATATATGTATGTACATAGGTTTATATATATGTATGTATATGTCCAACTCAAATTACAAATCATCAATTGATTGTTTATTTCCAATTTCCTATTTTAGTTTTGTTACTTCTCAGTTGTCCATTGATTTCTTTACATACACACATACATCGGCCCTAAGATAAATGTGGCTAACACACACATACATATGCAAAGCACACATACAGACGCTTTCGCATCAAAACTTTTGTGAATTATCTAATAGAAAGCCATTGATTTGTGGTGAAGTTAGTAAACAGTTATTATTACAACTATTGAGAACTATTCACACGTGCGTGCATACACACACACACACACATAAATGCATATATACATACATACATACAAAGTAAATGCTATATAGAAATATCGGCTTGCCAGCCTACATTCGTATAACGACATAAATTGTAAAACTGCGTATATGGGCACTTCCGCCTATTATTGCCATAACCGAAACGCATAAATAACAAATAGTCAAACAATGATAAAATATTTGCCATAAAGAAGGCGCTGAAAGCTCAATACATACATACATATGTATGTGTGTGTATGCACATTAGAGGGACCTGCCCTTTTTATAGAACGCTGTGTACATTTTATTTCAAAATTATTAAATTAACACGTCCACTAGACCATGGGCCCTGGATAATTTTAAAATAACTCAAAATTTTTACCTCGTTTTATTTGCTGTTTCTGAGGCTAATCTTTTTTTTGGAGGCTGCTAAACTGCATTTACCAGTCAGCTTCGCTAACAATTCGTAGCGTTTTTCTTTGTACTCTGGTCTCTTGAAGTGATACATAATTTTTCAATTTAAAACCAATTATATTATTATTTTTGTAAAATGGTTATTTTTAGAATTTTAATCTAATGTTATATTTTGAAGATTTACATATTTTCCTTAAAGCATACAAATTTTAAGCTTTCGATGGAGATAATTCAGTCTTATTCGACAGAGTACCCTAATATACATACGTATATGTATGTATGTATGTATGTATGTACAAATAAATATGAACGAAATGTGTTTTTTTTGTTGCCACAAATATTTTCTTCAATACAACTGAACACTTTTACACATACCTTTGTAGTGCACCTATGTACATACATACACACATACATACATATGTATATGTATTTAGTATATCAATAAACATTCATGCAACATGCTTTAAAGTAATATAATCGTACATGAACACGAATGTTCGAGTGTTTTGTTTTCACTCTGAATGGTCGTACGCACTTGACCAATATGTGGCATACATTTTGTGGCAGCTAGGTACCCACTATGCGCCTATTATTTATGCTCTTGCAACAACACAACACAATGGTTAGTGGCATTCGAATGTTTGTGTATTTTGCACACTTAGTGTGGTGGTAAGTACTTTGGTTGGAGCAATATTTCAACGTTTATTGGTAGCCAAGTGGCCGGAATGTCCTAGCCAAGCAAACATGCTTTTCACACGCCAACTCACACAGGCACAAGCTTAGAAACCCTGCAAATCATATGATTAGTCTTGGACCCATCCGAAACGAGTCGCAAAAAAGGATGCGACTTTAACGGTTCTTATCACTTGGGCTGAACTGTTTACATTTGTTTGAGCATCTCCTATTGAGAGCCTACTTGTACCCGTTTATACCCCAAGGAGTACAAAGTGACTAATCTACTTTCCACCCAAATGGGTATTTTAACTCCTATAAGTATGCTACAGTACTAAAATCTACTTCCATCCCTATGAGCATGCTACACAAATTCAGTTATAGCCAACTGTAGACCAAGGATTCGATTCCGGCTCACTCTCTTTAGAGATTAGTAGCACGATTATATGGAATATGACACACACACAAGCATTTCAAATATATGTATGTATAAGGAGTAAATCTATTAGTTTGAATAGTGAATAGTGTGCTCGACTCCCAAGCCATAGTTGCATAGATCAAAACCAGATTAAAGAGTTGAAAAAATTTTCTTTCACATCTTCCCTGATAGCACAACAACTGTGTTGATATCTGCAGTGATATCTTTCATTTCTCAACTCGTATTATACCATGGCCAAACACTTGTCACAAATCAAACCAAACTTCCAAAGCCAACGCGAGCACCTTATCGCTTACCAGAATTTGCATAAATGCTCCTTTAACACTTAGTTGCTGGCAAAAAGAGCTTTACACCCCTTATTAGGGATTTCAAAGATGTCCATGTGATACACCAGCCTCCTCTAAATTTATGATCCATTATGGTCAATTTTATTAATTCCACTTTTTATTTTCACTTTTAGACAGGCAGCATCAGCGAAACAATTACAACGTGTAGTCAAACATACTGACGCTTGCAGTCGTATTAAACGTCTCGTTATGGACTCGGTTTCGTGCACACAAAGCGCCATCCAACAACAAATAGAAACAACAATAGCTAGTTTTAACAAGAAAAGAACAAACAAAAATTGTGGTTTGTTCTTTTATTGTAATTTATGCGTTTTTGTTGTTCTGTTTTTTCAAAGCTCTAATGAAAGCTTTGACACATGGCGTCGCGACAGTTTTATGACTTCCTCTAAATTACTTGCGAAATATGGCCAAATGTTTGCGAAAACTGATATATTCAAATAAACGTGCATACATATGTTTGTGTGTGTGAACTCGTCCTCGTATATATGGGTTCCATTTAGATGTGTAGAAGTGTGTGTTGGCTCATTTATTTGGGTCAGCGTAGTTTACGTGCATTTTTATGGCTGGAGTGCGTTATGTGCTAAAACAAACTTAAGTGAAAATTATCATAAATCGTAATCATCAGTTAATAAAATAAAATATAAAATGTATTAAAATAGATATGACTACTGGAGATGAATTTATAAATACAATGTGCATATAAATGTGTGAGAAGCCGATTTGAAGACCACCAAGAGTGCACGTTTAAACAGCTCACTTTATCATAGTTGGGTGGGTGGCGGTATTTACCCCGTATTTCTAGCACGCGTTGTATGTACTTACATCGACTGCGAGGTCTTTATCACTCTAAATGCAAGAGTGCGGCCCAGTCGGAATAAACTCGGTCATCCGCCTGTTTTGGTGATCGAATTTCCGAGCATCTCAATTGCCTCATGCTCATAACTTGTCGTCACACGTTTCTATAACATCCTTGAGATGGACGTTATAAATCAGCGATCCGTTATTTCTTATATACTGTAAGCCCTGGAATCATCAAAGAGTATCACTCCGGCGAAAGTTTTCCAAAATTCCTTCCTTGTAAACACTTGAAACAGCATTCGCATCCCCAATATATGCATATAACGCATCTTCTGTCAGAAGTGTTATGTCCCACTCTTCCTTTGTCAAGCTATAATCAAATTCTTGTTCACATTACAATTTTGCCTCGTTTCCCAATTCATTCAATTGTATTCTATTCATTCATTCGCACATCTATTTCGTTCTTTTATTCATTCATTCGCTACGCACATTTATTCAATTGACCAACGTTTTGAGCATGATTGAGCGTTATTGTACTTCTGTTCCACACACGTTTGTATGCATGTCGGTATGTTTGTCTATCTAGTTACTATTGTTGTAGCTGCTATATTTTGTATGACTTGATTATTTGGCGTTTGTGGTCTGCTACCATTCGACTTTTACAATTTTGGCTTGCTTTTGTCATTTTATCATTTTTATCATTTTTATTTGGATCTTAGGACATTTCTGCTGATTTATTGCTGGCTACTTGTGGCCATTGTGCCCATTGTGCTCATTTATCGCCTATTTTTATGCTTCAAAACGACAGAGATTGTCGCAACTGAGTTTTGTCTGTTTGGATGGACCTTTGTGATAGATAGACAGATTTTTGTGTGCAATATTTTCAACGTCAAATTAATTTTCAATCTTAAATTATATATGTATGTACATATGTATGTATATTTTTTTTCTTTGAGCTCCTATTGGTCTTCCTGACATTTAAAAATATTCTCCTTTGAACACAAAAACTTCCAAGATTGTAGTTCTTCCCGTTTCCCCTTGCCTCACTCATTTCACACGATTCAAAGTTACAACCAACCAGTCACCCCCTAAACACAGAACAACTTTTTAATGCCGGCGAACCTATGAAGACGCTTTTTACATACATATGTATGTATGTACATACATATGTACATATTTGTTCACTTCCCAAAGTTTTGCACACATTTGATGGGCATTAGAGTGATAGTCACTTGATGAAGTGCAAATGGCGACAGATAAAAAAGGGCAAAACGAGCGAACTGAACACCAATTTGGGCAAAGGTAACAACTTTATTTGATGACTGTCAGAATACGAAGGTATGTATGTAGATATCTACTAACATTTAAAAAATGAATATTGAAAAATTCTGCAAGACTATGCGAAACGAAGTGTTTGGTTTTTTCGTTTGAAACAGGCGAACGACACTATCCCTTTCTCCCCAGTTGTGAAATTTTAAGCTAAGTCAAAGCAACAAAAAAAAATTGGTTTGAAAACTGCTCGCCATGAATAGTTATTAGACGGCAATCATATCTGCATGCGAAATGATTTCCAGCGCAATTTCTTCAAAGGATAGCTTTGAAGTCTTGTTTCACTCTATCAGTATGGAAGATTTTCCGTAAGGTTGACTTAATCGAAATACCATTTTCTTTCCAAATACCTATGACGATTTCATTTAAAAGCCGCAACATAATGACGGAGTCAGTTTCCATTTCAGTTGATACACCAGAAACTCAATTAATTCGTGGATTTGTTGTTTACCATCTTCATGCCCATCGCGATTCTCTTCTACGATGTTTACTATTTCTTTACTTTGAACATTTCGCAAAAGGAACGGCATTCATTTTTAGAAACAATTTCAAAACAAAACCGAGTCGTTTAATCTATGTACATATTTCATAATTTCCTTTGATTCGTTTAGATTTGGCTTAGTTGGGTTATTCTTTTTCGCTGAATTCCAATCGTGTTTCGTTTCAGAGATATCAATTTCACTATTAATTCCAAGAACTTTGATACCTGGAACTGCATATGTATGTATGTACCTAGATGGTTTCATGCCGCTCCAACCGAAGGAGACAAATAAAAAATTTAAAAATAAATCCTTTATTTAAAAATAAATCCTTTTTTTAGAAATAAAAACAAGAAATTCGAAAAATTTGTACATACGCCAAGGATCTTCGCTTTTTGTTTTCTCATTTCTTAATTTATTCAAATATTGCTTTGTTAAAGCTTTTGTTTTAGGAAGTAGTTTATTATGGAAACAAAACGACCAAGAATTTACGCTTATCTGCTGTTTGTGATGAAGGGAAGCTCCTGAGGAAGAATTTAAAGTTATAAAAGCTGCCTACATCCGCTAATTCACGAGCTTAATCTGTATTGACAACATGTACATATATATGTACATACATATGTGTATGTATATGTATGTACATCCGTATCGCCTACATCTGTAAATGTAAACACAATAAAACTTCAATCGATAATCCATGTGTGGCTTATTCGACAATTTCCTCACGCCAGCCTGCCCTGCCATTGATTTACTACCAACTGCCAAGCTACTGCTAAGACTGCGGAATCAGTACTGCCTTCAGCATTTATTGCATAAGCTTCCAATTTTTATTAGCATCAATCGCTTTGCTGTACACACGCACTTAACACACACCCCAAGCATTACAGCAAATTTGGTTGGGGGCGTGCTGCTGCCAACGATGTTACTTTGAATGTGAACAAAGAGGCAAAGGCAAGAAGCTATTGAAATTCTTTTATATGTGAGTATGGGACAAGTTGGGGATAACGCATTCCTTTTCACTTGCATGAACTCACGCAACAGCAGTCTTACCTCCCAGCCACGCTGACGCCATTTGTCTCAATATGCCACCGAAATTTTAATTCAATTTTTTAAAAGTACCTCTGCTTTCAATAATTTCAGGCGTGAATATAAAACGCCAGCGTCAACATTTCAAGCCAATTTCTATTTATTTCCAAACATGTTATTGTTTATTGCGTTATAAATGTAAGAAAGGCATTTCTGCAGAATTTTTCAATGAAAATCCCATCAGCTCAAGCATTTTAGTAAACATACAGATTTGATTCTCCCAATATGATATCCATATACTGAATTTCAGAAAAGGATCTCCAACACCAAGAAACTAACTTGAGTATAAGCAGATGGATCCACTAAATCATCCACACTCATCTTTATGATCCGCTCAGTAGAGGTCTTACTCTTCTTTTCTTTTTACATCAAAAACGTACCAAAGTTAATAAATAAAGAAGTTCATGTCTTACGGTTTCATCTGCTCTTTTGTATAAATTGAGTTTCTTTTTTCAAATTCTTGTTTAATACGTACCCTTGACATCCCATATGTTTGTGAACTCTCAAGAAAACATGTGTTTATCGTTTCTCATATTGAAGCGCTTGAAACTGTAACCGAATTATCGAAGGTTGACATTGTGAGTAAAATGTAGATTAGATTACCAGAGAAATTCTTTGAGAACGGAGGAATGACAAAGCAAGACAATCAAGGCCAAGTTTTAAGGCGTCTATCACTTCACAGCAGAAAAAAAAGAAAGAAGAATTAAAAAGTAAATACTAATACATACATAGTTGAACATATGCAAAACTTTGAGTTGATGAACAAGAGAAAGGAATAAAAATATGTAAACTAAGTACACTTGTTTTCAGTATCTTTTTCTGCTAAAGCTAATACGGTAATTTCAAATGAGCTTAGCCCTTAAAACTCAATTGAAATATGTTTAAGTATGCATCTACTGAAATGTCGTTAACAAGAGCAAAGCCTAAAACTAATAAAAAGAAGTCGAGTGTGACAAAAAATTTTAGACAGACATACATACTTACATACTCGTAAGTGAAGTAAAGGCGCATTTAGTCGTTTAAGAGCATAAGAAACGAAAGCTCACGCACGCAGTCCTCACACCTTAACATACGACTTCTTGGTACAAATGCCCTGCAGTCAATCTAGTATTAACATAAAGTTGAAACAGTTACCCAACCGTCTTCTTTATCTTTGGTTCAAAATAGTTCATGATGGCTAAGTACCCGACCCACTGCCACAGCTTTGAACTCTTATGGTGAATTCCGAATTCAGCTCCTAACCCTGAATACTTTTTTGGGACTAGTTTGTGAAATATAAACTTCTGGTTGTAAATTAGAATTTTTTTGACCCGTTTGGTATATCACTGTAGGGTATATGCATCTACATACATACATATGCATACATACATACATATGTACAAATACCTGTAGCACCGAAAACACAATAGCCTCCAAAAGCTCTTCGCCTACACTACACGCAAACACAATTTATAACGAGTATCTCTGTAAAGCTAATTTAATAAATATAACATATAAATGATAAGTGATAACGCAGGAAGAGAAAACACATTTTTTTAGATGTATGTGCATACGCCTACGCCCTCAAGCTTCACTGGCTCTCATGCATACATATATTGTATTTATGTACACAATGGACTTTTTTTGATCCACTTTTTATTAAGTCTTCTAGCACACTTAGCACGTATGCTGTGTATTGTTAGTTGAAGGCCTACAATGGCCTAAACCACGCTAAGCCACACATACACAAACATACAATGTTCACGCAAGTAGATTGAAATACGTTAAATAATATTAAAGTTCATGAATAAAACCACGGAAACTCCTTTGCGTTATTGAAAAATTCATTTTAGATTGCGCCTTAAGGGGTATGAATAACCTAGACTGGTTGTTTTTTTCCAACGCGTTGCAGGGAAAGCCCCACATTGAATACCTTTAAAGGATATTCGAAGTTTGAATGTGAACTTAAAAACTTTAGTTCGATTTCATCTCTCTTGGACATTTTCCCAAAAAAAAGTATTTTCCTGGTTTCTCGAGTCAACATTTTTGGAAAACTCGTTACCCGATTTTTGAAGTGGCAGAATAATCGAATATAGTAATAGATATCTAAAGTGGAAAAATAATTGTGTATGATTATTTTCTGGCGGTAAAAAATACAACAAAAATCCACAGATACTGAGTATGATTCATTTTGTTATTGTGTTCGAACCGCAATCCACAGTTAAGCGCCACCAATCCACTAACCAAATTCAGAGACCAAGAGGTTGCACTATGCAAAGCCCGCCTTAAGCACTTTTGTGTTGAGTTCTGCCTTACAAAGCCAACAAGTGATACCAAAAGGCATGGATAAACATTAAAGCAGCCAGCTACAGACTCAAACACGAAATAATTTCTTTAATGAACAAAAATCAGGAAAAAGACCAATGAGAACTTGGAGATGCAGATTGATTCCGGTTCTATCTCTTAAGTCCACATTCAAAATATTCTTTATTGAGTACATATAGAAGTAAAAGTGACCTGGTTTTTCTTTACAACAGTTAAACTTAAAGCTCATTAACACCAAGGCCAGGCTTTTCTTCTGAATAAGCACAAAAAAAAAGCCACAAAATGAATTGCTTTGAGCTTACTGCGGTGAAGGAAACGAAAACAAAAGAAAGTGAATTGAAACTGTGTTCACGCATCGATAATATACGATACATTATTTTATATGCTTTTATATGCATTAAATACACATGTGTGTATGTACATATGTCTTATGTTAATACAAATATCTTCCTATAACCAGTAACGCCAAGCAAGTGCAATAAACACGAAACCACAAACCAACAGCGGTGCAACGCAGCATTCAACCACAAAACCAATACGGCAGGGGAATTCAAGCAGCAATAGAGTGAAAAGCCCAGTATACATATGCATGTATGTTAACAGTTGTTTTTAAAAACGCATAAACGTACATACATACAAATGTAGTCTTCGATGTAAATTCCATGCAAAACGAACGTAGACTGGCTGGAAGTAAAAATCAAAGGCAAGAAACTGAATTGAGAACATCGAAACTAACCGCAATTGATACAGAAACAACAATTAGGTGACTTACCAATATGCAAAGAACTACCGCAGCACTCAAGGAAGCTTAAGAAAGTTCTAGCGAGACTTGTCGGGGACCCCAAATAAACTTCTAGCTTTTCTTCGTTCGATCCTTCAAATATCGTCACTTTTTAGTTTAATTTTTTGACAATTTCAGAATAATCTAAATTATTTTTAAATGTTTGCTTTGAAAACTATTACTACAAAATCACAAAAATTATTAACATTAGAAACATTAGTTAGCAGATCTCGTTTGAGAACGATGCTGAGGGGCTTAACGCCAACTCGGTTCACATTTTATCCATATAGAAAGAGACAGGCTTTTAATATAAAAGTAGATAAGTATAGTCAAAAGTCCACTTACTTGTCCACCCTGTAAATGCAAACAGTTTTACTGACTCATAAAAATCGTTTTTTTGACAAAATAAAAAAGTTTGAGAGGCGAAGAGGTAAAAGGCAATAAACGATACGCTTTGGTACAGTGTTCTTACTGTATTTTGAAGGCCAACAGCGTCAATGTTGCGGCTTAAGCTTTTTGTCAACTAATAGCAAAGAGACAAACCTGTGATATTTTTTTCCTTACTAGATTTCATTGCTCTTTTTGGTATTTGCTTTGTCGTTATTGTTGCAGTTGTCTGATCGGACGCATCATTACGGCCATATGTTTCATGCAAAGGCTTGGAGTAACATGTTCATGCGAACATACAAAATTACGAGTATGTACATACATACATATGTAGATATGCATATGAATATGTATGTTCTGTATATATGTACAAAGATATATTTGTTGGTATGATTTAGTTTTAAGTTGCTTTTGTTGTGTCCATGTGTCATTTTGTTGGTCGGGTTATTAGTTGACAATAACATGGAACGACAACAGCAAAGAAGGCAAACTCAATAAAATTCAAATCTTCTGTAGCTCAATTGTGAAAAGACATTATAAAAAGACAGAATAAATAGGCCATCCTGAACCAGTTCGATTTAACACAGAAATGCTGCTCGTTTGCTATATATTGGATCCATATGTTATACGAGGAATGTCTGAGAGATTCGTTGCCTTTTCGCGACTCGACTACAAAAGTTACAAAAAAACAGCATTAAAGACGTTAACAAATGCAAACAAAGGAAACAACAAATGCAACCAATACTCATGCTATGGTCTGTGTTAACAGATTTCTTTGTTCTACCTCATTTTCAGCATCCTTAGCTATTTAACATATTACTTACTCGTTTGCTGTTGTTTACATTTCTGCTTCATGGCCTTTTAGCAATTTCTTGCTTTACATATGTACATACATACATATATAATACACCGAGGTAGTCAATTACATTTCTGGCTTAGTACGATGCCTGTTTAACATTTATTGCTGGTGCTTACTTGGATTTGTTTAACTGAAAGTATGCTATGAAATTCAATGCAAATCCCAGGTGCTATAAGGTCCAAAAACACAGTGAACGTTCAAACTTAAACGACGTTTCACCTTGTCACTTTCATCGTTTATCCTGCTATCTATCAAACTCGGAAATTCTATATCAACTTGAGGAAGGTTAGATAAGTAGCCCCGATTTCTTAAACCTGTACTACGAGAAACATGGGAGAATTGCAAGACATTGTTGCAACTAAAATATATGCTAAGTTAGAGGACCAGGTTTGGTGGGTGAAGCAATCTGTCAATTTTTTTTTTGGACAAAAAAAGAGCTCGTTTAACTTTAGACCGGATTTAGAAGCGCCCTGCAAACTGGTAATAATTATTTCGCTTGGTTCAAAGTAATGTTTTTACTGTTCCATTTAGGCTTTTCCTTTAATGGGTGTTTGTTGCCTTTGTCAGCATACTTATTCGATTATTATTGTATATTTGAAACCACTTGGTACTTCTTTTTCAATTTTACTTAAGGCATTATCTATTCAATATTCAAAAACTACGTTTTCTGCCCATCAACGCTCCACTTATTTTGGTTTCTATCCGACTTGCCAAACTCGTGCCACAATCCCAGCAGCAAACCTTTAAGCGACTAAAGCACTGATTGATTTGATTTAATATACGCTCGTTTATCAAATTATGCGCCCAGCACACCACACATTCGAACAAATGTGTTTACTCATTTGCTTTGCATAACATAACTCCATGTTTTATATGTTAATATTCTCACATTTCATCACGAAGAATGAACGTTTTATGGCATTGGCAGGCAACGCAGCATTAGCGCTCTGCCACATTATAAATGCGTTACGTATTACCCCTACACCTAAGAGCAAAGAAATTTATAAACCAATTTTTATTCAACAATTTCTTTTATTTATTGTGTGTCTACGCTGGAGTTCTTGGCAATATCCCGTAGCTAGATTGCTAATGAAGATAAATCTCTAGGTCAACCACAAATCAGAAAAGAACAAGAAAGAGCGCACGTGGAGTAGATATGCGACCAAATTTAACTCATCCAACCCACATTAATCGGTCTGCTGAATACGAAATACCGTCCCACACTGTGTAGTGCCACAAAATCGAAACAAAAGTTTGCAAACAACAATAAATCGACTCTCGTCAAATGCCAACAGAAATATTAAATTGATAAAATAGCTGGAAAACTAGATTTATAGGAAGGAATTAAGCAGCTTGCAGGGAACGTGGGATAGGCGCCACATTATAGCAAAATCGAATCACCAAGGTAAATATAAAATAAAAATCACAAACAATCAATTTTTATGCAGCAAATTATTTTTTATGCTTTAAACAAAGTAGTTATGACTCAATTTGCAAATAATATTTATGTTCAAACAAGGAGAACGCTGTCTTGGGCTATCAAAAATGCATTATACCCTCCATTTTTATTTCAAATTGGCGCCAAAAGTTCGGAGTATTACGTTCTTCTCAATTCAATTCATCTAGACAACCTGGTGTATGGAGGCTGTATATTACAGTGTTTCTATCTTCATGACTTCCACTAGCCGAATTGTTTATATTATCTGACCAATCAGACATATGGGATCTATATCTAAGATTGATATGTTCTTCGGGCAAATGATTAATAAACTATAGATTGGGGAAAGCATACCAATTAGGTACCAGTCTGTGTTCTTACGAAGAGGCGTAGGGTTTCTTACTCATTGAGGGTAGAAGATATTGGCAACATTCAGAAAACTTTTAGTATACTAAAAGGGATTAAAGCTTGGGAATTTTATTATATAAACGTGCAAATGAGTTATTATCTTTCTTTCATAATGCTATTGAAATCATTCCCGCAGCGTAAAAGCGATTTTCTTTACCCTCGGCTTATTTTGTGCAATGCTTTTTGACCCTAAGCCATTAGCTCTTTGTTCGGGATCCGTATCATAAAATTTAAATCTCATCCAATGATATTAATAACAATAAATATAAAATGCGGCGATTTGCAACGCGCTAAAAATGAAGAAGCATGTAAGAAAGTCAAAGTTCGGGTTGAACCAAACATTTTATACCTGGTTGTGAGTATTGTAGCATCCCAAATAGTAGATAGTAGGTAGACATTGGTGTTAAAGTCAGCGCTTCATCGTACTCCGCCACTATCGCGTCATCTATACCTACAACATAATATAGTGGAAGAGGGTGTTACTATTCGATTTCTGAAATTACATAAAATAGGGCACTATTACCTACGGCTTTATTGCACCCCACCTAAACTTTTTTTTAGAAATTTTAAAATATATTTTGATCGTTTACTGCCGTTCCTATCAACAATCATATGAACACAATTATAATACCAACCAGTTATAAAGAACCACAACTGAACAATATTTAAGTGCCTTCAATTTTTCCTTTTCTTGCTACTTATTCTTCGCAGGGCAAAGTAAATGAAAAGCAACAATAATGACTCATTTTGAGATACTCTTTTATATTACCTTTTCCCCATCTACGTTGCATCATTTCACCAACGATTTGGCCATCACTACTTTAATGCCACTCACTCCAGGCGCCAACTTAGGCCGCAAGGAAAATGATTACCGCCCGACATTAATTTTTATTGTTTACTTGCTTGCTGCGCAATCCGTTTCTTTTATGCTTTTTAAAAAAGTTTTTTTAATTGCTTATTTGCATGCATTTCTGGATGAAAAGAAAGCTTTATAGCCCTAATATTTATTCAGCTTTTGTATTCGGCAAGGAAATTGCGAAGCAAACAAGGAAACAATTCTAAACTGAGTAAGACATACATAAATAAATTTATACATTTTTACTCAAATGTAAATAATAGGATACTAAAGAATTGACGGCATTCCTAAGAAGAAAAGGCTCAAGTTTAATTAGTGGCGCCAAGCGTTTGCTTCAATGTCACGAGAATGCTTGGTTCTCCTCGTTTTTTGTCTACTCGTAAGCTGTCACTTATATAATGTACTGCAGGCAAGCTCATCTGTAAACTAAGGGGGAAAAACATAAATTCAAACACTCGATTTTTTATGCACTTAGCTCTATAAATATCCGCTAAACAATTATTTTAGTGCTGAATGAAATAGAATGCTACTAAAAGTAATTGCTGAGTGCTAATGCTCCATTATTGTTACCCAAAATTTTATTTTTGTTAAACAGCCATTAGCGTTCAAGTTTGATTTCGAGAGTGGTTTCATTTTCATTGGCACTAAAATTTAGCTTTAATGGAACTTCATTTGAATTGCTAGTTAGATTTCTATTAAGTGAACATTAACATGATAATGAAAGGGTAGCTTTACTAAAATAAAAATGTCAGCTGAACCGAACATGAAGTTCCACTCAAATGCTGGACGTAGTGGAAATTGAGTTTCAGTATCAGTAAGCCTTGAGTGGTTCATTCACATTCTACTGCAGTCTGCCAACGACACATCAATTACCTGCTTCGTGAGCTTTCTAGAAATTTTAAATATAAAAACATTTACCTGACACCTAATTGAACAGTCTGAAAATGAAATCCAAAGCCATTTCAGTAAATTTAATTTATTGAAGAAAATACCAAGCTTGCGGCACATCAAGAGGCATTTACAATTTATTGCTTCAAGGACATTTTTTGGGATCGGTAATCTTTATAGGTCTACGATAACATTATATTAAAGCGTAAACATTTTCACATTTACACAAAGCAAATTAAATAATTTGAGATCAGTAAACGTACGAATGACGATACAAGAGCCCAACAAGGATAAACGGTGCGAAAAATAATTAATGAAGCCAAGCACGAAAATGTTGAAATCTTCTTAGGCGCGCATTATTTTTAACGCGGTTGTCATTTTCACCAATGGCAACCCAAGACGTACATATGTATGTACATATGTATACGTATATAGCATGAAAAATAAATAAGATTCCCATTTTGGTTGTGTGTATTAATAGCCACACCCATCACCTACTTTTTTGTATTTGCCTCACGAAAATTTCTTCAGAATTTGTTTTAAATAACATTTTATGGCCATCTTCACACTTCGATTCAGATTTTTTGTTCGTATACACAAGAAGACCTTGAAATTCCCAACTCGGGAGGTTAGGTATATGTTTCAGATCAAATACAAATTAATACATTGACGACACCGCAGACTTATACATATCTGTGTACATAATTTATGTATGTCCTTATTAATATGTGAGTGATTCTCGCGTTATCTTTGTACGCTTTCGCTATCACCTTGCTCTCCCCCGTAGTCTCATGAGCACCAGCACTACGCTTGAGCGCTCGAACGCTTTCGCAAATAAGTTGAACGACTTACCTTGATTTCATTTCCACTGATTATTTTGCACCACAACTTGACATCCTCATCATCTCCAAAGATATTATTTTAATTGGAACGTAAGCGCAAGACCTTCACGTGTGCATAATTACAAAATTATTACTGCATAGGTGGCCATCTATTCAAGTACATATGTACATATGTATATACACACAAGCATAAATACACATGTAAAAGTGAAATTGTAGAGTGTTCTGAACTTTCACTCTTAGGCGTCCTCGTCACTTAAGATGTCCTGCCCTCGAAAACGACCACTTGAATGGAGGAAATGCGCTATTTATTGCATATTACAGCCACCAATTCAAACATGAATATTCATGTAGTTTACATACTAATACCTTTTTCTGTGCGTAAGCAGCTTTTAACTCCAACATCTAACCGCCTCAACGAATTTGACCGTCCAACATAGTTCGCCAGTCGTTTCTTCGTTGCGCCAACTGACGTCAATTGGAGACCCACGAGATCGCAAATCGGTCTCCGCTTGGTCCTTTCATCGGAGTGGTGGTCTTTCTCTTCTTCTGCTTTCACCGGCGGGTGCCGACAAGTATACCTTTTGGGCTGGATCGTCTTCGTTCATTCGCCCCACGTGGGCTAGCCAGCGAAGCCGCTGTGTTTTAATCCGCTGAACTATGTTAACGCCTTCGTAAAGTTCATAAAAGTCGTCATTAAATATTCTTTGATACTCGCCGTCGCCGACGCGTAGAAGCCAACAGCTTCCTTCGTCAGATGTTGTTCGTGTCCAAGCTTCTGCACCATACAGCAATACGGGAGCGATTAACGACTTGTAGAGTGTGATTTTCGTCCTTTGTTGAATTTCATTTGTACGTTGTTTTATGTGTTTGGTCCCAAAAACCAACGCACAAGCCGTTCCGCGGGAGGTTGTAATTTAATCGCCCGTTTATATAGCGAGCCGCTCAATCCACGACAGACGTCCGCTTGCTGGCGCACCACTTGGTGATCAGCCGCTGCTTGTTTAAGTAAACCCAGGTTGCCACCTTCTCAACGGGTGTTCGGTGGCTACGCAAAGGATACTTGGACGCATACGCCCGGAAGTAGTGAGCTGCTTGGACCACATGCAGAAGAATTCCCAAGTGAATGATGATCAGAAACTTTCCCCACTTACGTTGACTTCTACACACGGTCCCATCCTCCGGCAATGTACACAGTGATGGCAATAAAATAAGGCTCCAAATAGTTTTGTGAACATAATTAAATTTTTAAAGTAAAGTAGCTGCCTCTATCTAGGCAATAGACGCTGTTTGCTTATAATGGGCCCGACAAGTATTTCGGCAGCGTCCGTTGTAATTAATTTTTCTAGCTGGATTCCAAAAACAGTACAATTGCCTGCGGAAATAAAATTAAAGAAAAAGTATGCTTGCATATATTTACATAGGAATTTCCTATTATATTTGGCAATTAATATAACATTAAATTCAAAGCTAAATAATTCGAAACAACTAAACACTGATGAAGTATGTAAATGAGTTACGAAATTCTAATTTTAATTACCTCAAATATATACTTAAATACCTGAATATGTATATATGTATGTAGATACTCGTATAGCAATTAATTCATGAAAACTGCTTTGAAATTTATTTTCTTACCATAAAGTTAACTCTATTATAGTGAAAGGCAAGCAATTTAATGCGAGGAAATATGCAAAGGATAATATCGTACTCGTATGTTCAGCAGCTAAATTGCAGTTAACAAACATGCAGCGCACAACAAATAGGAAGTTGCAAGCGAGTGTGTGTTGGAGTAAACGAGCAAAACAAACGTGGCTCTGCTTGGAATATGAAGCTCTCTTCATTTATTTAAACTCGATGTTTTCCCGATTGAAAGCTTCTTCTATAAATGCGATTAAATTCAGCCTTGAGCTATTTTGCTCATTTTTAATTAACAGCCCCGAGCTCACACACGAACCCACTCTCCCACGCTCAAATGCCCAGTGGGAAGTAAGAATACATTAGATACGTTCTTAAGATTGAGAAGCAATTATCGTTGTGGCAGCTGAAGAAAATTGTTGATCTGAGGTCAGTGATGAAACGGCTGAGTGATGGTCAAACTATCTCTATTCTTTTCAAACATTTGCTGAGATGGAGTGTTCAGCTGTCAATAAGTTTTCAAGTATGCATTTAATTTTACTCTTGAGCTATTTTGATTATTTTTAATTAAATATTAAAGGAAGGACACAAATTGAAATCCCAAGAACTCAATCCTCTAATCTTTTGAAGTCCTGATGGTCATCTTACCTTACCTTAATTTCTAATCAATATCTATTTTGGACCATTTTGATATACAAATACCACTTCATATGAAATACAATAATCGAATTTGCCTGTGTTCTTCATTTGTAAAAGCAAAGGAGTTATTAATACCACAAAACCATAATCAACAACAATAACAATTGTAAGCTTACGTATGTACATACAAACCACTGGAGAAATAATTCGAAGGGATTCAACATACCACAAAACAATTGTCAAATGTGCATAATTATGATTGGAAATAGAATACTTGGTAAAAGGGCCAAGACCCAAGAAGGACAAATAGTACACATCAACGAGGTGTTGCCAACAAAACACAAAGTACTGTTTTGTTGTTGCTTTTATTATGCATACATACTATTATTCCTAGCACCCAATAAGCAAAAGAGAAAATCATAACAAGCTTGTCTTCAAATTTGTGGTGTTTTTGGTTTTGACGATTTCCCAAGGCAAGTGATTTTTGGCGGGGAAGCTTTTCATCAGAGAAATAATTTTTAACGGTTATGGATCACTGTCGAGGGTCGACCTCGTTCTGAATCGTGTTTTTCTGAAAACTTTGGATGTTAACGAATTAAAGTGAAACACTTAGAGAACTTTGAGATTTTTCCTTGAGTTGATAACCAGAAAACTGCTGACATTCCAAAAGAAAAGTTTACGCTCGTGACCTAATAAGCCAACAACGGTATTAATTCCGTTAACGAAATCATCGCCTTACTAACTCCACAAAGAAAATACCTAAATGTTTTCTGGGAGCATATTTATATGTACATATGTATCTTAATGTATATCCAACGAAATATTTAGTATAGGCTTGTAATATTTGAAAACAATATCTATACAAACGGCAATCATTGAAAACAAATTATAGAAAATCTTTGCCGCAATCGCCATTAAATCATAACAAGGGGATGAGATGAGGTCATTATGGTATTACATATATAGCATCTACAAATGTATATTTTGTATGGTCAGCAGTAATTGACTGGTAACTTGACTTAGGAAAGGAGATATTTTGAGTTAATTGTATGTACTGTCATAATAGGATATTATGTATTACATACATAAATACCTTTCGAATGAAATCATGAAAATCACTCAAGGTAAATATTATGATGCATACATACATACATACAAACATATCTCAACGAAATTTGTAATAACAATACTTGATAAACTTATATTCAAACGTAAATATTGATATTTGTGACTAAATAACATAATTTATTGTTGCTTTATTCTAGATTAATGTTGAATCACTAATTGCTAAAATAAAATAATTTCAGATGAAGAAAGTTTTCTTTGCTAATAAACTGGTTGATGAAGCTATATTAAATATGAGTCGAAGCTTTAATTAAGGGCCAAAGCCAGCTAGAAACTCAGGAAACTAAAAACGGGCCTGACCAGAAGAATTGAAAAAGTTCGAGAAACTTCTGTAAAACTCCTATTTCTATACTACGACAGGACAAGCGGGACGAGCACCTTTAATCGACTCACCCGCTATGTAATTATTATTTTTTCTGCTCTGCATTAAGAACACCAACAAAAACACTGTGATATCTCACACCTACACCTAACAAAGCCGCTCAGGTGCTGTGAAAATAATGCACCTTGGCGAATAAAAGCTTTTATATATTGGAAAAATAAGGGCATAGCAGCAGTAGTAGTATAACCAAGAAGAAGCAGAAACCATTAAAAGGCATGCAATTCGAAGATCTGTATGTAAGTTGAGTATGCGGCGACCATGGGACCATATGTGAATGTGTACGTTTAACCACAGCTGCAATGCGTGCACCAGTGAATAATCGGCGAAGAAGTTGTAATGGTGAGGTGAATGTAATAAATTTACAATTGCACCTACACTTCACTTTACCCAGATGGCATACAAATATGTATTAATGCTTAAGTGTAAGTATGAACGCATGGAGGTGTAACCAGTTGGACAACTGCATATGGGCCCAAGTTCTATATTCTGCTTCAAAATGTCTAATGTATCAAACAAAGCGGCAACATCTTAAGGAAAAGCTTATTGAGAAACACAATATAAAACTCAGTTATAAAAATATTAAAAAAACTTTAGGCAATTTTGGCCTACTTTGAGCTTTCCCGCATAATACCTCACACAGACAGCACACAAGCAAAAGCTCGTTGCAAGGGAAATATTGTTTTCATCTTCACTGAATCCTACCCTGGATGTAACTCTCTTTTAAATATATTTAATTTGTAAGTTACTGCTACTTTCCTGAAAACATATGTGGGGAGTTTCGGTGTGTGTGCGCTGTGACAATTTGTGACTTTTCGGCCAATTCATGCGAATATGCCACGTTGCTGATTGCATTTACCCACCAACCAATATATCCACAATTGTTGTTTTTTTATTGATGTTCCTTTAGGTAAGTGATGAAAGGAATTTCTTGGTAGAAATACTACCTGGCATCTTAATCTTAATTGAGCAGCTACGGAAGCAGCAGTCGTAACCGAGAAAAGCAAACGTACGACATAATGTCTCAGCTACAAATATGTTTTTTCATTGTTCTTTTTGTTGCTGAGGTGAGTGGAAGAGAGCAACTGCAGTAGCCAAATGATAGATGATAACTGCAGTGTTCGCCACAGAACATAAAATATGCAGGTAATTTGTGAGAGCATACAAACGTGCATACATAGAGTCTCATGCATGAATGATGTATAATTTGTTTGTGTTATGTGTTTGTTTTGAAGTATCTGTACACCAGTGAAATTGATTTTCCACAATAAATTAAGTGGTAAATGAAAATTTTATTAACTTACTGCAAATTTATGAGTTCTTACAACTCAACCTAAAAGTAAGCAATAAATTTGGATTATAATCATTTTGAATTGTAATCAATTCGCCAGCAATCGTTAGAATTCATTTATGAAAAGCTGATTACATTGCAGTATTCCTTTGTACGATCGTCATTATTTCTGCTGGCAAATTTGGATTTAAATCAACAAAGATTTGTTGCCAATGCTAATGCAATCAAAATGACTACAAAGCACTAAACACATACACGTTTACATACATGTGTACACACGAAAATTCATACAAGGGATACCAATTTTTTGGAATGGGAAATTCATTTCCTATATGTATTTTCGGGATCTTGAATATGGTACTATGTAATAACTAAATTTCTTATCAAAAGTTTTTTAATATTTTGGTTCATATGCAAATAAATAATTTCCGTTATTGCTTAATACTGTCTGGCTATTTTAAATATTTTTACAAGCTTGACGAACTTAAGACCAATTAATGTTAATTAGTTTTTTTTAAGAAAAAAGTTAAAGGCAATATACATAAGGTAGGTATATTTATTTTTATACATATTTCTAAAATACTTTCCCCACTTTCTTTAAGTCAGACTGTCGGAAAATACCGAATACCTACCCAAATCCTGGTAAACCGGGATTGTAAAAATCGGGGAAATTGCATATTCAAATTGTATGGGTACATATGTACATATGTACATACAATACGCCAAAATATGCAAACACAAACCTAAGTTTTGAGTGCCTAAAATTATTTGACATAAGTAAACATGTACATAAATATTTAAATATATGTACATACGTACATACATACATATGTACATATGTGCTTATGGACGTACACACAATTCGCCGTAGAGAATTAATTGAAGTATTTGTGCAGGAGCGGGTGTTATATTCAAATATTTGCCACCATTACAACAAAGTACTTGTACAACGATGCAATGCAATTAATATTTCAAAAAATGCATTTTTGTATATTTAAATTCCAAATAAATATTTTCGTCAACCGTGCGCCTAAATATAAGTATAATAAGTGTAGTGGAAAATCACCTGTCAGCATGCTATTAAATCACTTTGGTCTGAGCTCTTTGTACACGTTTTGCCTTCACATTGTTGGCTTTTGCTACCGGTCTTTTCACATATACTTAGTTCCATTCAAGACGCCCCCTCTATGCCCCACTTGTCAAACATGATATTATCGACAGCCAATTAAACAGTATTTGCTGTAAAAGGCAACAAAAAATAAGCTACGACTACACAAAAACAGTTGAGAACAAAACACAGAATATGCAAAAATATTGAAAATATCAAATAGAAGTCCTTAGGAATCAAGTACATGATATCGTACATACGGCTACTTATTGATCGCTTACCATTTACATATACTATAGCTCAAAGCCTAGTTGGTATAGCTCTCAAAAATTTTGAGTCAAAATAGGTAGAGTTTAGAATTTACATCATATGATAAATATATATGAAGAAAAAATTCAAACACACCAATGACCGTGGGGTCTAAGTATCAAAACTACCCAGCAATTGTTTTTATTTCCATACTTTCCTCATAAACTCTAATGTCCTTTTCATCCACTGAAAACCACCATTTTAAAATTCTAAACTTATGAATTCCATTTTCGCTTTGCATTCATGTATCCGCAAACTAATAGCATCCACTGTACAGCACAGATATTTAAGAATGTTGCATTTCGCTTTTACGATCAGTGTTGCCAGAACAATAAAAGATAAATAACTAAAAATTGAAGAATTAGTTACCAAAAAAATACCATTTTAAAACAACCAACGCATTCAGGTTTTTGAAATAACTATGGTATAAAATAGTATAAAAACATGGCATCTCTTTGAAACCCTTCATCTTTTTAAGCCACCATACATTTTTCAAGAAAAAAAGTTAATTTTTCTGTAGTAACCTAAGCTAGTTTTTTGGGAAATGCTATTCTTCCAGTAATCGCCAGTATATTGGCCTCAAGACATCGAAAAAATTACCGAATTACCAAAAACGTTTTAAAATTAGAAAAATTACCAATCATGGTTAAAAACAACCAAAACGGCAACACTATTACGACCGTTGGAGTGATTTGAAAAGGTGTGACTGTACAAACAGTCAACGTTTGAGTACCGAATCAATCAAGGCAAAACAAAAACAAAGGAAAAAGATATTCTTAGCAATTATTGCGAACAAAAATAACACAAGGAAGTAGGAAATGGGAAAGTTGGGGAGGTATGGGAATTGCAAACCAGAAGTGTGCTTGCCTCATCATTAGTGTGACAAAATTTGAATGAATCCCTGATGTAAAATAAATATGTACACTAGGGATATTGAGAACGTCAAATTTTAACAAGATGTTTCAGGAAGACTTCGGATGTGTTAAGATGATTGAGTATTCAATTTTCCAGCAAGCTGCTTAGCTTATTTTGTGCTTAGCCAAAGATATATTTGCTGTTCAATTCAAAAAAAACACCAAAACTTTTCAAGGCATCGATTATTTGGTAGATCTTTTGAAATTTTGTAAATCATTTCGTTAGGGTTTTGTAAACATTTGCCCACTTTTAATATTCTCCAAAGCTTTGTCTTTATTTTTCGATTATGTATTTGACATAAGTCTCATTTATGTTTTTTTTTGTATAATTCAAACCTTACATAGTGGCATTAACTACTAGGCAATACTCCAGGTTATTATTATTCCAATAGAGTTTTAACTAAGGGCACGAACTCCATTTAAAGATAGATACTTGTAACCTCCCTTATGTATACAAACAGGACAAAAACAACGATTGGTATCAGAACTGTTTAGTTTTCATGGGAAAGTTTTAGGCTTCAAAGTGATGCACTCTTTAACAATTTAAATACACATGAAGAACTTCCAGAGATAATAGATTTGGCCTACAGATTTACTTGAACCAGCCATCTTCATTGTCATCATTTGTTTTCTCTTAACCTCCTAGACTATTTTTCCCGTTGCGTAACAGGGCTCAGCCGCTTTTCAGCGATGACTGGTGCGAGTTGGAAATGCCAAGAAAAAAATAAGTGCTCTTCTACATTCAGGAAGATATGGACTTACATATCCGCTTTTCATTGTGTTTACGCGACAAAAGCTAATTCTTTCGTGTATTCATTTGAGCTGTCCTCTCTATAATTCGCAACCAAGTTATGACGAAGGTATAGTTTATGTTTTGTAATCCCAAATCGGTGGTTTTTTTACATAGAAAATGAGGCAGCCAATCACGTGCAATGACTCAGAGCCAACAGAGCACGCCACCATACAAAGTGTAACAGGTGCACCCCCTTCTCTAAAGAACATATGTATCAACTACAACCTTTCGCGCAACGCGGTTGTTGTTGTTGTTGTAGCAATAAAAATCAATCCCCGAAGGTTTTGGGCAGTGTTGTCGAAATAACAGTCCTTGGCCGGATACGAATCCGGTACGCTCCGGTACTCCCTTGCGGTGCTGCCCGACTGTCGTGGTAGCGATTTGGTATGACCAGTGCAACCTTCTAGGTCATGTCATCCCTCCTTCCGGAAGGAAAGAGAAGATGGGTAATGAGAGGTGAGAGGCATCACATCCGTAGATCAACCATCGAGTTGCACGTCATTACCTTTGTGCATATTAGTCGCCTATTACGACCGGTATGCCTACCGCGGGCATATTCTTAACCCCTACCCGCAGGATCTTCAGCTTTAAATGCTGCTATCTCAAGCCAGTTTCTTCATAGGACCAAACTCCTGGTCCACCCTACACAAGTTGCTCAATAAAAACATGTAGATACATAAGGCGCAAGTTATTTCAATTGTTTTGTATTACGTTGAGTCTTTGCCAACTCGGTAGCAAAATCTTATGTACGATATATGTACGGCCGCTGCAGCATCCGTTTTCTAGTATTGTTTGCTTTCTTATTTCACTATTTGGCTTCTCAAAGTTTTCATGTGTTCACATGTTTTATTCGCTTTACTCGTTTCTTATTGACGTTTGTGTTAGACCACCACTTTCGGCATTTACGCTTAACAAACCATACTCACAATTCCTCCTACATTACCTGGTACGTATGTAATTACCCAAACATATTTACAAACATCTTTATACGGAACACTACAACAAGTGTTTGCATTTTCCTTTGCTTTTGCTCTCGAAAAAATTGAAGAGTGCCTTTGATTTTCTACTTTTCTCATTACATACACTTGTCAATATAAACATATGTACATATGTATGTACATGTGAGTATGTGTGAATGTATGAAAACAGCACTTCATTCTTTTTTTCCACTTCCAGGCCCTTTACCTTCCCATCCACATCTTTAATGAGCTTTATAACCATTCGCGTTTAATTTTTCCTTTCACCTTTTATATTTGTTTACACTTTTCATTTTCAAGTACCTCACCACATTCGCATTTCTTATTCTTTTGTTTAACCGTTTATCGGATGCCAATTGGAATTTAGCAACCGTTATAGCAATTAGCCGTACAATTTTTGCAATCAGTGTTAAGCGACGGAAGTGGTTGCGGCATGCAGCGATGGATGATTGAAACCATTGAAGTGAAACATTGTCAGTGGTGTGATAACAAAAGAAATCTGCAAATCTACAGTTAGAGCTAGAATGCGACTATGTTATAAAAGGTGCAATCAAAGTGGTAATGGCAATAACGAAATGAGTGAAAAAGGTGTGAACATCTACGTAAATACATATGAATCCAAAATGGGGTGAAATGATAAGTGGCAGCATTTCAGAGTTAATTGGCACTTCAGTTAATTGTGTGAATATCTCAAGTGCATTTGCGATTGCAACACTTTTGCTTTCTATGCAACACGAGGAAAGAAGCCAATTAGATGGAAAATACTGCAGAAAAACTCATAAATATTTCATTGAGAATATCTGTTTGCTAGCGAGTACGCGAATCAATTAAATAGAAGCAATGAGTAAAAAGGGGTGTAAACATTAATTACTTTGTTGTTATTCTGTCACTGTTGCTTACCGTTTCACAAATCTACATATTTCTCTGATATCGTTTTCGAAATGAAAACAAATTTCATTCGTCAAACCGTCCACAATACCAAATTTCTGTTGTAGGCTTTTATTACCAACTGAACGTGTATTTGAATATCACCGAAGAACCCATGTCAAATGAATTTTGTCATCAAGTTGTTTTAAAGCAAGTCCTGCTAACCTGGATGTTTTAAAGGGATATGATCTTAAATAATGTGCTCAGCTAATAAATTAAACATTTACTATGAAATTCACTACGGTGCACCACCGCGGTGGTTACAAGCGTGCAATATATGTATGTATGTATGTATAATACGCCATTTTTGGGCTTAAGTCAGATTTTAATGTTATCTAAATTGTTCTATCAGCACAAGCGATCTGTAGTAATTTATTTGTTAGGGCTTTTTAACTCCCAATGGAAAAATTATTTCGATATCATGTTGAAGTAAACATTTCAAGGAATTCAAATGACATGAAATATTGGAACAAAACTTTTCAACAGCGGATAATATGGCCTGCCATTATCCACAAACTGTCAATGGGACTGATTCGCACTGAAGTTGAACATCAATCTGGCACACTGCGCCCAATACTCTAATTTATGTTTAATTTGTTTTTGGTTGTGACAAAGACGACCTCGCTTTCGTTTGATAGCTTAGAAGGTTACTATTAAAATTACAACAAGAATTTGACAAGCCGTTTATCTTAGGATACCAGCAAATCCGTCATTGCTTACCATCACTATGAAATGTAAATCCTACCTAAAATTCCAAGTAAATCTGCCAATTAATTTTCGTACTAGTGCAACTGCTAAACTTCGGATTATATTGAAACAGACACGCAAACTCTTAATACTGCATAATGCGTACACACATACATATGTATATGGGGGCGAATGATGCAAGTTCGCAATTAACGGCCCACAGTCCTTCTGTGGGCTCAACAAAGCATATGCGAAGTAAATCATAGATAACTGGAAAGCTAAATGATGTAGGCGGGTAAGTTTTGTATTCTCACATTCATCAGCCAAAGTCATTATTTCAGGCCGAGAAGAAGTGAAACCACCCTGTACAAGGCCCGGCGGGTTTCCAAGGGAATACCTAATATTTTTCTGGTCTAGCAGACAATAGCAGTATAAAATTGTTAATTTGCTTTATAAAAAAAAAACTCTTTTCTCTGAAATAAAACAGGTCACCAACTAAGCGAACATTTGTTATTAGCCTAGTATACATAGATATGTACATATATTTTAAATCGGTATTCAGAGTGACATTTGACAAGTCAGCCAATTAATTTGAAATATCTACGCACATTCTGCAATAATTCCGAACTGTGTAGAGAGCTTATCTTTTTGTCATCAACTTTTGCGCCATATTTGTATACCCTTCATAAACATGAAATGGGTATTGTAACTTTGGTTCAATGTTTGTTAGTATGCACGGTACCAACAAAGTCGGACCCACACAACTAAACTAAGACTCAGTTGTTCAGTTAATCGGAGTTCCGGCTATAACTCTTGCAATTAAATAAAAAGGAACGTAAAGTTTTGCAGCAACAGAGAGAGAGATAGCATGAGTGTTTACCTATGCGAGGCATGGAGGAGATGTCGATACCTACATAACACTCATCCTTTATATAAGGCAGTGACCAATGTAGTTCCAAGCATTGAACAGGAAAGTAATTAACATTTTAAATTTGTTTGCGTTTATTTATCTCTACATATAATAAAATTGTAACAGGTCAATGTCTGTACATGGCAGATATCAACAAAAAATTTATTGGGGGAAGCATTATTAAACGAGTAGAATCCAAATCAACCATTTTTTTAATTTTTGTGTGTCTGTCTGTCTGTCCGTATGTTTGTGGCCGTATCACTCTGAAAGTACTGAATGGAAATGAATGAAACTTTTTTCGTTGGATTGCTAGATACTCAACTTAAAATTTAGGATATTACTTTTTTCGATATCTCAACCGGTTTTGGAGTTATCGCCCAGTATGTGGCCCATGTCTGTCTGTATGTTTGTGGTCGTATCTATCTGAAAGTACTGACTGGAAATGAATGAAACTTTTTTCGTTGGATTGCTAGATACTCAACTTAAAATTTAAGATATTACTTTTTTCGATATCTCAACCGGTTTTGGAGTTATCGCCCAATATGTGGACCAGGGGTGACCAAAAATGTCTTAGTACAATATGGATGTCAAACGAAAGCTGTCAATGAGTGCTGTAATATGCGATGTGATCAATTGAAATATCCCAAATGGTTTCGGAGATATCTTGAAGTTATCGACGAATATTTGCAAAAAAATCTGTTAGTACAATATGGGTATCAAACGAATGGTGCCAATGGGTACTGTTATATGCGATGCGCTTAATTTAAATATCTCAAATGGTTTCTCAAATGGTTTCAATATATACATATCTTAAAAAATTTCGGACGGAAAAAGAGAAGGGTGGGTAGATGCCATGTACAGACAGCGACCTGTTACAATTTTATTATACGTAGAGATATGTATTTCGAAAACAGGCCCAAATGTATTTTTTAATTGTTGTTGTGAACTATACAATCAAGTTATAGAAAGAAAGTCGAACTTCGAAAAAGTGCGTATAGGCTATAATGATTAAATTCGGACTCAGTCTGTTATAAGTTCTGATACGCAGCGAAGCAAGCGGGCCTTACTAGTAATAAATAAAACTTTCTATCCACTACATTATTTGTGCGTGTGTCTTTTTGACACTACAGTGATCGAACTCAGGATTTAAAAGCGAAGACTCATCGAATTCGTTCCAATATAGCCTCTAAGATAATTATAATAATCGATTGTTTCGATAAACGGAGTTTTAGCTATGTATATTTCAATCAAATTTTGCAAAGATTGTACTAAATGCAAACAAAAATCGGGCACTGGAAGTAGTGATGGCCTTTCATGGATGGTGTATTGCATTCGGCACAATCTTTCCTTACTTGTTTGTTTTTGTTTTACTTGTTAAAACTGTTATTTGCTTGTCAGTAGAATTATAGCAGCACAATGGCAAGGGGAACAATACGAGTAAGGCAAAAATTATTTTAAAAAAAGTCATCTGTTTTCGAATAGCATCAAATTATTGCAATTAAAAACTTTTAAATAATTTTGAACTTTGCGCTTCTCCAGCTCGCCTGCACTTCGTTCTACTTCAGTTGCTTTTTTGTAGTGTTTTTTCTAGGTTTTTGTTTTGTTGGCCCTAAAGTTTGTATAACCTTACGAAATTTTTCAATAACATTGCAAACATTCAAAACAAATTGAAAAAAGTAATATTTATAATTGTTCGCAGTTCTTTCCATGCCTGCAATTCTAGCTGTCATTTGAACTAGACACACTTTTACCAACTGTCAGTGGTCGGACTTTTACCACTAAAGTGCAGATCTACCAACTTTTTCATAAATAAAGATTCTATTACTGAAGCTACGAATCGAATAGAATATAAAAATTTCTCTCAACGACTTCAGGTTTCAGCCCAGAAGTACAGATTAACTTTCTTTTGACTCCGGTGGCAATGTAAAGGCCCCAGTATAATCTGCTTTTATGATACATATTATAATAGTTTGTACAAAGGTGACTAATATATTTTAAAAGAGGCAATGGACTCGACTTTTTGGTTGTTTTAAATAGGACGAATGAGAGATTCGTTGTATAACAAATGACCGTTACCTTTTTGCCCCATCCTAGTTGGTTTAATGAACTTTTTGATGGGAAAGAATGTGGCTCGTCTTCATGGAACAAAAATGTTTAGGCTGTAACAGAACCTGCCACTCTCTTTCCATACATATATTTCCACTATGTCTTAACAATATTCCCACTTATTGCAATTTTAAAGTCCGAACACTGCCAACAAGTTTCTACGTGAACCCCAACCATTTACGAAAACGCTCTCACGCGTATGTTGTCAACACTTTGGCAACACTGCCCCTCCTCCTACAATTCACAGTTAGTTTAATTGTTTTATGGCACTTTTCGTATTTAGCACAATCTCTTGCTGACCTCGCCGTTTTTCTCATATATTTTTTCACATTCCTTTACTTCTGCCTTACACTCATATTTCAGAGAATTTATGCAGTTAGCAAAACTTTTTAATAAAATAATTTTTCATTAGCGCATAAATGTGCAATTTTGATATTTCTTACAGCTATTGCCCCTACTCTGTCATCATCTTTCTTCTTTGCTTCCTGCATTTCTTGCTTGCTCTGCTGAGGATGCTTTCATCACACTTTCGCTCATCTAAACTTGTTACTTAACTTTTTCTATTAGTTTTACAAAACAATTCGTTTATTTCAGAATTTCAGTATTTTTGTTTTTATTTTATTTTTTAATGTCTCACTTCAGCACTCACGCACTTTATCAAGCAATTCGAAAGAACAATTTTATTGGCTTTTGGAAGTTTTAATAGACAGTTCCATACATTAGGTTCAACCAATATTTTTAGTTTTCTGATTTTTCATCATAGTCGAAAATTAAACCGCGCCATATCCTGCAGAAGAAGAATGTTTATTAGAGTGGCCCAGTACCTCTACAAATAAATTGGTAACAAGTTTAAGAAATTGGTCTCATTAGAGAATTTCATTCAGAGTGCACACCTGAAAGCCAGAAAAATATTACTTGTTATACTTATGGTCAAAACAACCTTGACAGAAAGGAGGCACACAAAACAGATATCCAGCAGATGAACAAAGAATGGGTCTTCTTTGATTCTCCTTGCATAAAGTTAGTCAGTTAATTTTGGCAGGCTTACATCCTGCTTCACAAAAATCCACTTAAAAAGATCAGAGAAACGCTAACAAAATCGATAGCTTCTAACTTCTAAGTCAGATAACCTCAAACTTGAAAATTTAACAGCCTATGTTATTTTTTCTGACCGATTGAAATAATTCCCTAATACTATTCCAATAACTTAATTTATCAGCTACGAATTTTCCCTTAATATTTTCACACGCATCTTTAAAAATCGAAACTATACGCTTGTGGTGGAAATTCGCTGAGCCACCCTAATGCTATGGTATGTATGTATGTACATATATTTTGCTAATTTGAAAACTTGCTCACAAGTTTTGAGAAATTTAAAATATTCGAGCTGCTCAAACTTTTGTGAATTGTTTTTTGATATAGACTACAGATATAAATTTATATTTCCAAGCGTACATACATATGTACATACATACAACATATCGTACGCAGAAGTATCCATCAATAATATTTATACATCACCTTGAAGATAGCAAAAATATATTCAAAGAAGTATTTACATATAAACTGGAACAAGTGCATTATATTCATAATTTTGTAACTAAGAGCATACTAAATTTAGTAGAAACGTTTTTCTTTACAAATTTGTAATGCTTTCTGATTGAGAATTCAGACTGATACTCTCTTCCCTCTCACATCCCACTTCATAGCATGCATAGGAGACACGCCTTAATGGTAACAGCGAAACTTACTACTAAAATACAACCACACTAAAAATTTATAACCTCACTTAAAACTATAGAAATGGGGCTTAAAGAACAAGAGGAAATGTACATTAAAAATGCCCAAAACAAAGGGCGAAGTGGGGCAGCTTTTAAATTCACGTTGTGGCCACATTATTTTTTATTTTTGAAGACTTGCAAGTAATAAAATTGTACTAAATACGTAACAACGTGTAGGTGTATCTAACGAAGGAAGTGGGCGACGGGTTTATCCACCGACACACCCTGTTAAAAATATTTAACAGAGTTGCCAGGTGTGTAATGGCTGAATCTGTATGGGCCGTCCTCAAAAGATTAGCCACAATAAGAGCACCGAATGACGTTATGCATCGATATTAGAGTGAAGATAACGGAAGAAGAGACCGCTAGTAACCGTTGTGAGTACGCAAATCCTTAAATGTTTTTTTTAATAAATAATTGAAAATAGTTATCCCTCTTTACTGAAGCCATTTAATATGCTGAAGTTTTGAATAAATTTTCCCACTAAATATTTCTGTTTAGACAACTCAGTTTTACTGTCAGTTGGTATCACTTCCGCCTAAGTAATACTTTTATTTGAAACAACAATGGATATTATCTCTGACACCAACAAAGACAAATAGGACAACCAGATGAGTATGGTAACTAACATATCAGCAGAAGTAATAGAACGAAGTCTACACAAACCATGAACAGGACGCGTATACATATTAAGGCTTGAAGGTGGCTTGCTTGCTTCGCTATTTTCGATTACTTCATCGCCTCTATTTCGCATATAACAAGTAGCTATTTTTGGTTTCCGTTTCCGGCAACAACTTGGCTCGCTCTTTGGGTTGCACCGAACGGACGCTTGCATTTGGTCATTGGCTACAGCTCTAGGGCTGGGTACTAAAAATACGAGCATGGAAGTAAAGTGCCAGCAACGGTGCCAACGAATCCTGCAAACCGTGCTGACTTTTTCCTTTTAATTCTTTATACGCCCTTTCTTCGCTCGTTTTTGTTGCATTGAAATATGCAAAAAGAGTCCAAGGGCAAGGAGGTGCTGCAAGGACAAACAAAGTCATAATATTGCTCAATGTGAAGACAACAATAACACTGGCAGCACGCTGCTGAAAGCCTCCAAGACCAATTGTTTGCGTAATATTCCTGAAATTGGTATTTTATTTGGCTTAACTTCTGTAAACTCCTTAAAGTGTGCATAATAAGAAACAATTTATAAACTCACGCACATACACCCCAGCAGCATGCACTAATTTACTTCATACGGCATCAGTTAAGGCAACTGCTGACAGGCAATGACTGACGTTGGGTCCACTCTGTGACTGTGGTAGGCGCCACAACGGTGAAGGTATTCCCCCTAAAACGTACGGGAGTAGCATTACTGTTATTGTTTCTGTACACTGTTGAATACACCATTTCGCTTAACTGGCCTCTGCAGAGCTTAACATAAAGTTGCACATTACTGCCAGGCCATTTAGATTAGACAACAATGTATCTAACGTGACGGCACAACCCACTGTCTGGCTCTTATTCACCTTGACTAACAGGGAGCAAGCAAGCTCTACCTAATACGTGCCATATCATGTACAACAGACCTACCTTTCATGTTTTATCTACGAATATGTGCACTTATGGCAGGAGTAAAAAACTAAACAAGCCAGAAGAAACTATAGTTGGTAAATGCAACCTACTCCGAAAGATATCAGACTAGTCAAAACAAAGAATTCTCCACTGAACACAATTTTACTAGTATCTTAAGCTTTTTTCCAACTAAAAGCTGTAACTCTCTGACTGGAATCTCACCATTGACAGCGACGTGAAAATGTAAGAGCTGACTGTTTATGTGGGATTGGACTTTGCAACAGTTTCGAGGAAATTTACACCTAGTTGATTAGGCTACTGGGCTCGTAGCACTCGTAAGCGCCTGCCACTTGGTTGCATTCGGCATTTTTACTCTTTGCCTTCGTGCCTGCAAGTGGCAATGCCAGTTCCGTTTCCGTTTGACTTGTAGTGCAGTGTTGCACGTAAATTTTCACAAATTTCTTCACCATCCCATCCGGCTTCTGACATCGTTGACGCCTTTTATGTGTGCCTAGGCATGCTGCCATTAAGGTATATCATGCCACTTAGCATTGCACGCTTACACACATGTACATATGTATGTATGTATGTAGGTATGCAAGCGGAAAACAATCTCGGCACTTTGCTTCGCTAAGCAACAGTGTGACTTAGTTGCGCGTGGCAACCTACAAAAAACGTTGCACAAATTAAAAACCTTTGCAACTGTTTATGGTGTTTCATATCGGAATAAATGCATCTGTTATTAACGGTCACTGTTTCGGTTTTGCTTTCAATCCTTGATAGGGAGTATTTTTTTTTTTTTCAACTTCAACTTCATTTCAAGTTTTTCAGCCTCATTCCAGTCCGCCCTTCGTGTTTATTATCGGCTTCTGAACAAAATCCTGAATCAATTCCTAAATATCCCTCACAGAATAGAGCTCTTTTAATAGATCCACCTTAGCTCACTCTTTGTTTTATAAATCTGGTGCAAATTATTATTTCCGCTTCCACTTGTTGTACTACCATTGTAGGGCACAGGGTAAGTCGTTCCTCATTTGTTGGCATAACTGCGGCTTAGTACAAAAACCTTTTTCCTTTTACGACTCAGTGTTTTGACATGTAATAAAGTAATTGCGAAAACTCACGGCTACAACAACCAAAAAAGTGAGCCGCCAAGCAGCGAAAACTTTTTCTCAAAGTGCTGACTTGTCGGGTTTGCGTGTGGAAATTTAGCACTTAATTATATTTTGTGATATCATCGCTTGTAATTTATTAGCAGCAATGCTAACCTCAGTCGGCCTAACAGGTAAAATTGTACTGCCACATCGGTACGTATTAACTTTTACCTGTATGAAGGGGTTGTCACTGTCGCATGCTCACGAAGGTGGCGCTTTCTCTTTTCATATACCACTCGGTTGATTGCTCAACTCTTTGGTTGCAGAGGTTAACCGCGCCACTTTGTATTGTGGCTGGTGCTCGGTTTGAATGAAAAATAGTGTAAACTCTTGATAAAATCATTCCTTTGTGGTATTGTGCGCTTCCGTTGAAAGCTTTGATTGCGGTTCATATGCGGTGTGATATGTTGCGTGTTTCGAAGTGTTTTAGGAAGCATGTCGTCCTTGTTTGTTAGTGTCAAGCAAATTATGTACTTGACAGGTGTATATTCTGATACGAAACAGTTTAAGCTGTTTTCATTTTTGGGGGTGTTAAAAATTGTCTATAAGAGCAAACATAAATTGGTCTGGAGCGTTTACGAATCGATTGCCAAGACATGGTCGTGTGCATTCATTCATCATTCAAAACTTCTAAAAATAGCCAATCACAATATGAGCTCACCTCTACCTTTTTGAGCTAATCAAGGCTCAGTTTCTGGGATCAAGTGCAAGAAAACCAACTTTGCACCATCCGTTACTGACAACTGAAAAAAGCTCACCTTTCCTCTCTCTTATAAAAAATGCCTACTCATTAAATAAATTTTAAACTAAATCTAGTTTTTGATTGCCAAAATGACGAGTGGATATTGAAAACGGACACCGAGAACGACTTCCCTAATTACTAAGAAAACTTATAATGTGCTGTCTGTTGTCACGAAACTACTAAACGATAAAATGTCAAAAACTTGTGACATTTCAACAAGTTCCTAGCTTTCAATTTACATACATAGTATATGACTACTGAAATTTTTGTCCAATATCTTCCAATTCAAGCAGACAAATTATGTACTGTCATTATTGTTCAACAAAAAAATTTTATTAGCTGGAAAAGAGTTGAATGTTTGAGAAACTTTGAAACCTTGTGCGTATTTAGAAATGTCAAATCAGCAGGAAAGAAGATGGCAAGGATTACAATGACACGTGAAAAAGAATGTTTGCAAAAAAGAATAACAAAAAACCGGTCAAGTTACGGGAGTGAAAAAGCCATTAGCTTTTGTTTGTAAATTTAGCGTTATTTCATGTATGACCATTTCATTGTTAACATTTTGTCAATGACAATGACAGCTGTCAAAGTGCACACATAAACTGACGCTGGCATAAACTCAATCACTTCCACGAATTGTGCACTTCTGTTCTTTGGGGATGCCATTCTTTTTTTTTTTTTTAATGGTCCCGCTATTTTCTAGATGAATTTATGTTCTAAAGTGAAAAAATTGTTTGAGAGATCAATTTTTAAAAAGGATCAACTTGACAAGCACATCTTGTGAGTTCATAAATTTGAAATTAACTTTCGAAAATCTCGTTTTTATTGCAAAAATAAAGGGAATAATTTCGAAAGTAGGTAGTGAACCTGCCAATTCTTGTAAACTGCTACGTTTTCGTAAAAAAATTAAACACATTCAGTGTTTTGTAACATATTTCCACTCCCGAACACCCCAGGATTGTTAGAAGGAAATGCCGAGATCACAGGCAAGTGAAACTCGGGGTCCTGAGATTCCCATTCCTAGGACAAACAGAGTCAAAAACTGCAATGGCACGGCAATATGGGCAGTTTCTCTTTATCGGGGGTATTTTCCCAGAGCCGTGGAAACAATGGGCAAGTCGTTTCACTTGAATATGTATATCTCCCCATCATCTACGGCACACTTACATGTACTCTCCCGACCGTAAGTATGTACACATAAACATTATTCTTCGTCTTGAATTGCCATTCTCACTGACGTTTATACGTTTTTATTGCCTTTGCAATGGCGTAATGTACATCAAAATGCCTCCGTCATGCTCGCAGCACCGGAAGTGCCACCTCCATTACATTACACCATCACATTGTTCACTCAGTAAATTTGTCTTTTCCTTTGTATTTTTTTTATGTACTTTTTTTTTTATTTTTTGTTCGTTTTCTTTTTTACTTCGTTGTAAGTGTCGTACTACAGTTATCGGAAATGTTTGACAATTATTTGCATTGTTCGATTGCGCGTAGGCGATGCAGAAAATGGAGGTTAAGACGGCAATAAAAAGCATAAAAACCTAGCTCTCGCTCGTTTTTTGAGATTTCATTGGAAGAGTGAAATCAAAACGAGCGATGCAGATTGACTTACCTTTCGTGTAGATGCGCAAGACGATTTGGTTTAATTGGTTGTACTCAGAGAGCTTCGTTGGGAGGGTAATTCTTCTCTAAACAAACCACTACAACATCACCAGTACCTAATCCTACTTTTAGGGCAAACTGCTCCATTGACGGTAATAAGTTTGAGGTGTGCTGACCCCTGGTTTGTTGTGTTGATTAAATATCAAACCTGCATTCCATGGAAACAACTTTACCAAAATAATCAGGAGCTTACTCTGAATTAAAGCATATCAATAGCAATTTGTTTGCAATAAATAAATACATACATATGTATGTATGTACGTGTCTATGTACGTAGATTTGACCTGTCTCTCCAAAATTTTCAATAAAATTCCATCATAAACTCTTTGAAACGCGAATACATATTGAAAATCACTATTGCTATTTGCTACAAATTCAACAAAAAGCATGGCGCATAAATTATTCAATTCACTTTGCAATAAACAAACAAGCAGCTGACTGTTCTAGCATGAGTGTAAATATAGCGCGATTCGTTTGATTGCTGTCATGGACTAATTATTATGCGTTAATAAGTGACAAATGCAAACAAATATTTTTGTTATTAAAAACTAAGCTTAAGCGCGATTTGTGCATAGCTCATAATGACCTCATCAACAAGCGTGCGCGAGATAGCTAAAATTTATTGGATTTATCAAACAAATATTGACCTCAATGTAATAAATTTTGACTATTTAAACAAAGTACGTAGTGAATGACTAAAACAACAACAACCACAACACTACAACATTTGATATTTACAATGAGAATTGCAATTTGTTTTGACCCAACTTAACTGATAGCCACAATGAGATGCATGAGCAATAGACAAATGGCCGCAATGTGATATAATTTCCATTGTACGAATATTTATGGGAATGAGTGTAACATGCTGACATTTGCCGAAAATGTAGACGATTTGACAGGTTTGGTGACATTAGCAAACTTTTGTTGTTGTTGAGCATTTGTTTTTATTGTTTTATTTATGAATATTTACATTGTTTTGTTATTGAAGCTCTTATATGCCATTTTTCAAAACATATGTACATACATACATAGGTATGTGTGTGTCATTCCTTCCATCCACAGTAGGCTATAATTGATCGTATATAATCCCTTATGAGTATTTTGCCGACAGTACCATAACAGCCATGTTGTTGTTGTATCCGAAAAATTATTTCGGTACTCTCCAGCACTAGCGATTCGGGAACGATTTGTTTCACCCCTTAAAACCTCGATCCATTTAAGCTGCGTGGATATTTCAAGCCCCCCAACCTCGCTAGGGAGCCATAGAAGCATGCAATTAGCCTCTGAATAGAGCATGCTCAAGCAAAAGGGAACAGTCCAACCCATTCAATTCTCATTTCATTGTCTTACTTTTCGAATTCAATACTTTTGTAATTTCAGAAACAAAAATCAATTGACAAACACCCAAATAATAAAACAACAACAACACATCAGGGCAACAATTGACCAGGCAAATTGTAAGTAAATGGCAATTGCAATCAACGTAAAGGGTTGCAACCAAAGAGCCCTCAAACGCAGCCGTTACAAAAATTCTAACTGTTTCTATGAAGAAAAACTAAAGCAACAACAATTGCTACGAGAAATTGGATGACAAATATTGTATACTCACTTACATACGTTTTATGTTCTATACATATTTACCTCAGACGGGCACCCTACCTAATAAACCTTTTAGCAAATGGTTTATTAGTCCATATCTTCTAAATTTTGATTTCAATGTTTTTATATGCATATTTACCATACGTGGCTGAATTTTTTGTTTACAATGAATTTCCGAACAGATTTTAATTGAATAATCTGGGTTGCCTTTCGTTGATCCATGTTTGGAAACCAGTGAGTTACAATGCTTGTAGTAAACGTTTTCCTTGCCTGATGCTTATTTTTGTGAACTTATGGTCCATGGTAAATTTGGATTGTTGGTTGGGTATTCAGTGACTACTCCTATTGCATGGCAGCGACTAAATTCTAGTGTAGTCTAGTCACTAGAACGCCCGTCGTTCTTGCTCTGAGCCTGACACATGTATGTACATACATATGTACATATGTTGGCTACATTCATATGTGCATACGATATAGAAACCAACAATACTTACAAAAAGCAGTAATTGCAGTGAACAATTAAGCGTTCTCTGGAGACGCGTACAATGTTGCTTCGACTTTTGTTGCTTAAGATTTTTTACTAGCCTTTCTTCGCTTTCAGCCCTTTTTGTTCTTGCTGTAAAACCTCTGCAACATTACACGCATTTTATTTTTACTTTGTGCTTTCAATTTCACATCCCTACATATGTATGTACATGCGTACATACATACATACATACATATGTATATTCAATGTACATGTACATATGGACTGCCAGTAGATTAGCACGCAGTAAAATGCATCCATTATATAAGTATTATTTCATTGAAGTAGAACCCTTAGCAACACAGCTTTTCTTATTGTATTACTAATGTATTCAAGTATGCGGTTTAAAACGCTCTCTTGTGTAAAGCCTTTATGCAAGACATGTGGCTACTGCCTATTGTGAACCTGTCATATAAATTATAATAAGATTCAAGGTTTAGTGTAAGTCTTATCGTAAGGATCATTAATCATAAAAACATGGAGTGATGTTGCCGTATAGCTTCGAATGTGTCTTACTATCGCTAACGCCATTTTTTGTTGCTGTAATTCAGTCTGCTGAGTGCATTGTCTTTTTCGATGCTTTCTCTCTGCTTATTTTATACACTGATAGCACATTCATTGTACAGCTGCCCAAGGCAAATTAAAATATTTTTTCCCATCTTTTAATTATAATGTGTGTGGGCGTGCAGGAATTAAGGCTACCCCATAGGAAAAATACTTTCAATACTAAGACATCTTTTGCGAATAATTTATTTTATGAAGCTATTTACTTACCTCACCATTCCCAAATGTATTAAAGTGAATAAAGTTAACAAATTTTTTAAGTTTTATTACAGGTTCTTCTTAATATTAAACGCATATTTCTTCTAACCGTCATACAAAAATTTCCTACACCTTTCCATGAATCAGGTTGAAGGCAAACCAAACTCAAAAACGCTTTTAATTGAAATGTTGTACATTCTTAGCAAAACGTCAACTTTTATATTGGTTTGCATAAATTTTTCATTTAACATGCATGTTATCGAGAAATTATTGCTACAACATAAAATTTAATCATATTTAGAAGTAATTATACTTTATAAATTTCCAAAACATTTTGTATTTGTGGGTGGGTTACCCTTACAGCAATTTATTTTCAAGGATATATTCTTTAAAGCTTAATATATAGGCTTTCTTTTACATATTTGTGCTAATTTAAAACTTCACTTAGGATGTATGCAAACTTTTTAGCTTATAATATTAATTGGAAAAGGAATAAGGCCAGTGGGTACATATGTTGTTAGCTACCAACATACAATTACTCCTACATAGCCGTTAAGTTATACAATAATTGTGCAATGTCAGTACGATCACTCCACCTAATAGTGCGTTAGATATTTTAGAAGTATTTAAAGGGGATTCAATCACATTAGTGACCAATATCTAGTAGTTAGATAGTAGGCTCGCAGTAGCGCTTTAAAAAAAAATTAAGTTATCTAGACATGATCGCCTTGGTCTAAACATTGTCAAATTGGTAACCTCGTAAACGTGTTCTCCCTAGGTGGACAATGAAAATGTTCCAGTTTGCACTGGTACTTAGAAATTATAACTTTAAAAACCATAATCATCTTTATCTGAAATTTACTTCAAATGGTTAGAATTACAGTTCTAACGATAACAGAAACATTACCAAATTGGTGACCTCGTAGATGTGTTCTTCAAAGGAGTGAAAAACCCGTAGCTACGTACAAAAAAATTTAAAAAATCTATTCATTAAGTGGGAAAAAGCAAGTTGGCGTCAAAAACGTTGATCTAAAGGATGTTATGGCTAACTCATGTAGATATTGCATTAACAACAAATACATAAGCACATGTTATCAAACATAAGTAGGGAACTTTTCCGGCGCCTATCTGATACATTTGGAAGAACATGCCGTTTTAGTTCACCAAGGTTCAAAATATCTAACCAATTATTGAAAGGAAGCAAGAAACGCCTCGATACAAACTTCTAACAAATCAGTCTTATATATAATTCCAATACATTATGTATTCAATTTACTTTTCCTAACTGTTAGTTAAAGCAATTGTATTAATTTAAATAATTTCTTAACTCCGTATACATACTTATTTTTAATATACCTATCGATTTGCTTGTTTTCTTTTTTTTTTTTTTGGTTTTTCTTGTGTATCATCTTCTTTACGGCAAAGTTTGTTAGATTTTTAAAATGTGTTTCCACTTTCACAGGAATCAGACTTTGATTTGTAGTGATAGAATCCATTAAAAGGCCTTCCACAAAGAGTATTTCGGGACGTCAACGAACTTGAATTAAATCATCTTGCTGCAAACATCCAAAGTTGTCTCACTTTTGCTGTAGACACAACTGCCGATAGGTGACATAAAACTTGTATTTCATTTCCTTACAAATATCCGTATTTAACATTTTAGGCTCGTTCCCTTTATATCATTTCCACTAACAGCAAACATCATTGTCATTTATGCCTTAAAATTTTTCAAAATAGAGCTCACTTCATTTAATTTTTTTTTTTTTTTTTTTCATTTTTCCAACAACAAAGATCAGTTCAATCATGCACGCTGACGTTAAACTTCCAACTGGCTTGAGTGCCACCAGCGATCTTATTTAAGTACTACATACATGCAGGTAAAATCCAGCTAAGGCTCTCACGTACGTATGCGACATAATAGTATGTATGTATGTATGTAAGTATGAACGTACATATAAGAAAGACATTTTTTCCTTCTGAAAAACGAGCACTTATCGCATAACGCCATGCTCTACCGCTGAGATAATAACAATCGGGTTTGTTTGTTTAGTTACCCGCTAGGGCTGCTGAGAAGGTGTATGTGTTTCGGGACTCACTTTGCGACTATCGCAGGCAAACTGATTATCAATACAATACATTTTACTTCAGTTAAATTATTCTGAAAAATCTATAGTATTATTCTAAAACATGGCGCTTAGCTAGACTAAACTACAATACGTACATAAATGAAATGTGTATCAAATGAAAGCTTATCATGAGCATGTTTGATCAAAATTACAAAAATTTCAATTTGTTAATTTGTCCATAAGATATTAGAGTTTAAAGTTTGCTTTAATTTTTTTCTAAAAAAAAACCCACCCGATTATCGGGAGTTACATACTAGTGTATATTATTTAAAAACTTAAGTTAAAATAAAAAAACAATTCGTTCGATTTCCGTTTTTTTTAACAACGATTTACCAAAAGGAATGAGTTTGTAGTTTAGGTAAGGGCAGTTTCAAATTCTAACCTTTCATTTAAAGGTCCTTTAAATGTACCAGCCACTTTATGGGGTGTTTATTTTAAAGAGAAGATTGAGTAGACTTATTTTTTTTACTTTGGAATTTTACAAAAAAAAACTTGAGATCATATAAAAGTTAAACAAATAAGCTTTTAATGCGAGGAACACAGTTGTATCGGGTTTTGACACACACCACATTAGTATATGAATAATAAATGTTAAAACTTTGGTCACAATACCGCTTTTTTTGAAGTAAGTCCCGACCTTACGGGCTTGTTACCACTACTCCATACTCGGCTTTCTCAGCAACAATATACACAAAAGTTCTACATCCATATTTATGCGGCAGGGCATGTCTACTGTGCAAGATGCATACATAGTACGTATGTACATATGTACATATGTATGTATGTACATATACATACATACATGGTTACATACAAAAGTACATCTGTACGTAAGAAGATATTTCACGCACGCACATGCAGTCCCTAAGTTATTGACAAAAACTAAGTAAATAACGTGCATTTGGACCCTCTTCCTTCCTTTTAAGAATTGACAGAACATAATGGAAAAAACAAACTGTGAAATTATTTATAAAATGATGAGGTTGCTTAATACTCCTTTTGTTACTGCTAAAGGTAGCGGACTTTATTGTTGCTCAGGACATTTCATTGTGCATCGCATCTCAGACGTTATTATCGCTTTTCACTTCGCATTTTGTTGTCAAGAGTACGATTTAAATGCCACAGCCTGCAAAATGTTTGCCATACTCGACAGCAACCGAACAACGCAACCATGCATAGGTTGAAGCTGCTAAAAACAGTCCTCCACGCATTTCAATTAGTTTTGCGCTCAACCGGAACTGGCTGTGAAAAAGTTTGTCCCTTTCATTTTCAGCGCATACCTTTCAATGAATAACGCTTCTTGTTTCATATTATAATACTAACAAGGTCTTAATACTATTCTACTTCTCTTTTCTATTGATTTGGGCTTTGTATGTCTGCTTGTATTTATTAGACTGTTCATAAATCAATGATATAACACATTTTTTATTCTCTTGAACCAATAAGTAAAAGATGATCAATGCCCGCACAAGGGAAGCCGCTACATGGTTTCTAAAAATGGAACTCTCCATGATACCGTATAGTGTACATATGTACATATGTATATAGCGATCGACCTTAGTCAATCGGGGGAGATCAAGGAACTCATATGTAGTGTTGTACAGATTTATTGTCTTGGTTCCGTTTAAATAGAAATACCTAGTAAGTTTCATTCCGTCTTTGCCGTTTGACTCATCATTTTAACGGACACCAACAGAAAATCGAAAACTGCCTATCACTGCTTGAGACAAACGTGTATTTAGCTTCTGATCGGGGTTTGTTTTTTATGTGACAGCATATAAATCTTTAAAGAAAAGTTCAAGAGACCGTGTCTCTCACAAATCAAGATCAAGTTGTGATCATACATTATTCCTACCCTTGTTTGCTTTGTGATTGTTCCTACATTCAAAGATCCAAATAGCACTCTTGAAGGGGACGCAGTTTTCTCTAAAGCATCCCTATTAATTTTGTAAATGCATAGGTATTTATGTATGTATGTATGTAATTAAAGAAATATATATAAATCGGTATTCTGCTTATTCGAATGATATTATCGGCCTTAACGCCTAAAATTCCAGCTTCGGTCCAAGTTTTTCGGGTAAGAGATCCGGAGGCGGGACTTGCTTCTATCGGCATGAAAATAGAATTTCCCAACTTCATAATCGTGAAAGTTGAGAAAAATAAACCAAAAGTAAACCTCTTTTCGAAAGCACGGAATATTATTTAGTAATTCTGTTACATGAATTGCATGAAAATCGCATTAGTAAACACATACAAACAAACATTTACACACAAAACACAGAAAAATAGAGCTATTAACAATTATAATTATAGTTATGTATGCCTTGGCGCCACTTGAGCAAATCATTGCCAGAATGTCAGTCAACACCCATACAAACATATGCGGATGAAAGCAATCACAAAGCGGTCTGAAAACTCAATTTACGTGTTCAAGAACCAAGCCAGTACGCACCGAAACGAGTTGCTCATTCATTCCCGATTCGCTATTCAATTTGCTCTAACAAAAGATACGCACACACATACTAGCACAATTACGTGAATTTTAATTGACGCCGTGAAAAATACCCTATACAGAAAATATCCATTTCTGAACTGGTTTGCATTAGAATGCATTCGGACCAACTACTAGTTCGCCCTCAGTAAACCATAAATATTCTGAAGTTTAGATCAAGTTCTTTTATTAATGTTATTTAGTTGGTTAAGAACCAGTTCTGAATAATCATCTCTTTTTGTTTCTTTAGACTCGTTCTGATCCAAAGATTTTTCTCAATACTTTATGAATCCCCTACTGGTAGGAATGCGTGCTTCTTGTTTGTGTACAATTAGCCTATGTTTGTATGTTTCGACAACTATTCGTGGTAGGCTGCCAATATCCTTTTTCAGAACGGGGCGGAATATATTAAATTCAATTTGTTGACGTGATTTCTACTACAACTATTTCCTCATTTGTTTGTGGTATTAATAAATACTTACCGACTGTCGGAGTTTCTCCTTCGTAGCATTTGTGACGTTTCACCTCAACACACGGCAGCTTTTCACGTAACCGTTTAATTATTAATTTTCATCTATTTGCATAAACGTGATCATATATATATGTAGAAGTATATATGTGTACATATGTATATAATTCTGTTACTTACCCTACAAAAATCACTTTAATTTCCCTGCACAATTATATAATACTCTTCAATTTCTTTAGTATACTCGTGAATTAATCTAAGACCATCTCACATAGCGATATCCTACAAGAGGGCCTGCTCTCGAGAGAGTAATTTCCAAAGTGCCCAAAACTTGTAACTGCTTCCTCAACATTATTCTATGGAGACCCACAATTAAAAAGTAAGTTTACATCGTTTTACCTTAGGGCAACGCCAGATTAATGGATCAAATATCTCCAAAAAGTTCTACCCAAATGATCACCTGTACGAATAAAGACTTATGTACATATAACCTCAGCGAGTTAAGAAGCCGGCCTTACATTAACGAATTTTTGTTAGATTTTCCGAATGTTAAGCTCCTGTGAAGGTCACTGTAGTCATCATCCTCGTTCCTCTTCCCATAGCTTCAGTTTGAATTGACAAATTAAACAAGAAATAGCAAATGAATTTTATCATTTACTTTATTTTTGCCTTCATATCAAGAAAACAGTTTATCGTTTTCTCTTCCCTAAGCTGAAGTTGGCTCAAAGCAAATGCTAAAAACATTTAAAATGCCAGCGCATAGTTTTTTGGGAGCTTCGGATTTTTCTCTTCGTGCAGGAATTTATTCAATCAAATTAGATTTCTGCACTAATAATTTTACAATTTGCGCCAACTGTACAAATACGCACGCGTTCATAGGTTTGTCAGTTTGTATGCTAACTTCACTGTCGATCACCGCTGACCTGCAGTGGCGCATAATAAAACAACAAAATATGAAATTTTGCTAAAGTAAACCAATATCCCTCCGTGTGGGGGAATCGTGCATTCTGTTCACTCAAGCGACTAAGTGTGAAGCAGTCAGTAAAGCGAATTTACTGTATAATTCCACGAATTTCTTGCCTTCTATCCCTTACAGCCCACTCCCAGTTCTACTTGGGCATGAGTGGATGCTGTTCGGTGCAAGCGTGTTCACACTTATTGCTGCCAAGTTGTTTGTTTTACATTCGTCCTGCACTCGAATGACACTTTAGTTTTCCGCGGAGTGTAGTTCGAACTCTGAGGAAATGAAGGAATGAAAATGTCCAAGTCGAAACATAGAGTCGCTCTTCTCTCTTTAGTTCTGTGATGCCGTATGCGCGCGATATTTGAAAATATTTGCACTTCAGAAAAAGTAAACAGAATAATAAAAAGCATTACGCAAAGTAAAAAGTTGTAAACTCCAATTTATTGCAAATTTACTTTTTCCGCAGCTTGCGCCGAGGTCTCAGCTGGTGCTGTTGATGCCGACATTGGTACGACATGCAATCCAAAAGGATTTTCGGGATGTGAAATAAATTGAACAATGTATTCATACTTCAGAAAGCAAGTCACTGTCATTATTCGATGCTTACGCTCCCCATTTAATAACTTCTTGAGGGACAACGGAACTAAATTATAGACAAATGTCAACACCATAGCAGAAAACGGATTCTAGGCACCAGATGCAATATGCTGTCATATACGCGTAAGCAAAGGAAAGAGCAACAAATTACTTTTACACCTACAGTGAATAGGGAATTCCTACAGTGAATTTTGAATCCCGAATTCCGGGATTGAATGCCCTGCATTACACACATACCATTTCTTCTGGGGATAATATTTTTTTCTGTTTGAAGTTTTATTTAAACAGTTAATGGTTTTCTTACACGGGGCTAACGTTCGAATGTTGACCACACGATTGGGTTATGATGTTGCCCAGAAATTAAGTTAGCGGACAATGGGCAAAGCTTATGATTGTGAGTTCTTTGAATGCAGCAATGTTGTTGCCCTATTTGCAGGAAGTTCTAAAATAAACTAGGTGTAGCATGAGTCGGGGATTAGTACATGCGGCCAGTGAAAGTTTTGATCTCTTGAAGCAATCCCTTATGCTTGAGTATGTGCTATGAAGAAGTAATTGGTGCCTTTTATGTCTGAACCTGTAGAATTCAAAAGAGTCGGCCGGACAAGTCTAAAATCAAATCGACTCGGAGCCCTTCAGAGTTTGCGCCTGTAATGGCTACAGCATTTTTCTAAATTCTTGTTTATTGAAATATATGGCTGAGAAACAGTGGGAGCGTGATTTATATATTGATTTCAGAATATTTGTATATTTTTCAACTTCGTTTAACTTTTTGTGGTTATGTTTCCTGGGGTGCCCTTTGCACTGTAGTATTTTTATGTATTACAAAGAATGTGTGTCTTAATATATGGATGGAGTTTGTTAAAGGATTTATTTTACTTCCCGTGTTGGTTCAACTAACTGAAATTGGTATTAGGAGAGATTACTTATTACAAAATCGAAATTTGCAAATCTAGATTAAGACCAGTGGTATCGATTTCCTTTTTACTAGTGAATGGGTTTCAACTTCACCCTGTCACCTGTAATCTATATATCTAGCCCCAAACACAATTTTGGTGTAATCAACAAAAATCAAATTTTAGAGAAGTTTTTTAGTTCAGAAATATACAAAATTTCAATGCGAAATATCACTTACATCATCATTGCCTTTACTTTATTTTCGTAACAGTACTTATTACAGTTGTAATATTTTGAGAGATAGTTTAAAACAAACGAATTATCGATATATGTCAAAATACGGATTTTCAAAATTTAGTTGGTTACACCAAAATTGCGATTAGTTAGTTCAGTCCACATAATTAACTACTAACAGACTAGTTTAATTTTAGGACTTAATGAATTAAAAAAATTAAATATAAATCACAGGCAGGCCGCTTCTTCAGAAGACCTTTCTAGTGTGTTTGTTGTAGATTGGTTCGCGTAGGAAAGAATTTCTCTCATTGTAATTAAAATCCAAAATTTGTAAACGGTGACAGCCGAATAAACCAGCTATACATCACCAAAATCCAGACCTTTTTACATCAAACTCTTCAAGGAAAAGGAAACCATGGGAACCTCATGTACTTCACACAATATATTCTAGTGCGTTAAGTGTAGAATCGAACCATGAAACTTGACTGAGAAGAATGAGAGAGTGACTGGCTGCAATCCCAACATCAATATTGAGACCTTGTAGTAATGTTACGCTTCTCTTTATCTAGTTTGAGGGACAAAATCAAGTCTAAGCAGAAATTATGTATGTATGTGAAAGAATGAAAAAGTTTTTAAAGATAAATATATGTATCCCAACTGAGAAAATAGAAAATTATGGCCTACGCAAAAGAAAAACTGTCAAAAACTTTTCTTCACGCTCGGTACAATTGTCCAAATTTTAGTTGTTTTGTTAGCTCATGAAAAGATTTAGCGTCTGTATGTTTGCATTTTTGTTTTTATACATTTTTTTATCATTTAACTTGTTTGAAAATTTAGTTTTTAGTGTGAGATGGTTGTAGTTGTTGTTTTAACTATAGTTAATGTTATTTTTATAGTTATCTGATGTTTATTTATTTGTTTGCACAACGAGATTTTGGAAAGTACTACACATACCCACATACCTACATACGAGTATCAATATATAGATGAACACATCCTTGTACAGATTTCAGCGTTTTTCGTATAAAATGTGTGTACATCTGGCTCTTAACTTTTCAAAGTGCTGCCATTTGTTTGCTAAAACTTTCGCATCACTTGCGATGCCATCACTTCCTCCAGCGACTTTTCACGCTTCGCTATGCCTTTTCTCTTGTCATGCTGGTTTCTCGCCTCATCGACATTACAATAGTATACTCGCTTGTATCAGAGTTCGGACTTTACTTCAATCGTAGTAGATTTTGCAGATTCGTTTCAAAACCTAAAATCTTAAAATTTTGTATAACATAGCTTTTAATTTTGATATTTATTTTGATAAAACGGCGAAGAAATGCCCCACAATGATAGACAAAAATTAACACCAACTAGCCAGCTTTGTGCATAGAAAACAAAATGATATAAAATTTGCCCATGAATTAAGATTTTGGTTATATGGTCAATATTGCTGAATGTGAAGGTTGAAAGTAAAATCATCAAGTACTTAGCTAAGTCCACCCTGAATATGTCCCCAAGATTTGTGAAAAATAATAATTTATTTTCTTAAACTCTACTACGAAATATTATTCTACTCTGGAGAAGTACGAACTATCAAACCCGAATAATAATTCGGAGGATTGGCTCTAAAAAGTAACTCGGGGCCAGCACAGAAATCTAGAAAACTACATACATAAAAGATAAAACGCTTCAAAAAACGATCCACGATAATACTCACTTCATTCACACACAATCCTTACAATTTTCGAATAAATTGAAGTTTTTTCAAAGAACAAATCAATATAAATCTCGACGATTTTTGTATTACATAAAATAACACTCATTGAATAAGTTTTCACGTACGTCCTTCCTATGGTATTGCGATCCGGTCTTTAGTAAATAATAACCCAGGCAGTTTCCGATATCATACTAAATGCATTAGGTACATACACAACTTATGTTCTAATAATTGCAATTTCTTAAAAATACAGTAAATTAAAGCCAATTCGTACAAACTATTCGAATATGCGAGTAGTCGAATGATCGACTAACGACGGTCCTAGCATATACATACATACTTACACACACTGCTATGTCATGCTGCGTGCTAACATAAAACTCGTCAACCTACAGTGGCAATTTGCTCAACTTTGACTTCCACTTCCTACTTCCTTGCACACATTGAGGCAAAAAACATTCCAACACGAAAATGCATTGCTCTTGAGATATTTTCAAAGGAGAAGCTGTGATTTCAGTCTTTTTGGAATAACTAAAAAATCGAATGCAATTCTTCTATTTTTTATTCCCATCTTATACGAGCAATTTTTTCACACTTGAGACATCGCATATGTAAGCTGTATTTGATGCTTTGGTATCTTCTCTCAGTAGTTTAGTTATTTTGTAAACGGCAGATGTGCCTTGTTGCCCTCTTTTATTATGGGATCCAGTGATGTGTGGCGTGCATCAATGTTGCAACGTTTAGAACACGCTTTCCATTAGTTTCGCACATTTGTCAATGTCGTATTATTTTGCTATTAAATTTTTGTGCAATTGCACTCTCTCACTTTACGGTGTCAATCATTGAAATGAATCAAATCAACGCAATCAATTGATTAAAATCAGAAGTGGTTGTCTGAAACTGTTGAGGGATTAGTAATGAAATTTGTTTGGAGTACACACGCTCATCTTTACTCTTGATTCGTTATAATTTTTGACATTTCTAGGTAACGTTCGTAAATGATTCTCAAGAAAATGGTTTTATGTATTTATGGGGTTCCTTTATCTTTCCCATGTAATGCATCTGAATGATAAATAACAAGATGGCCTAAGAGCTCAGGTAATGGTGCCAAAGTCATATCCATACAAAACAGCGGGTCGAACCAGGCTTAAGGAGATCATACCGCTAACGCCATAATCATACCAAAGCTGATTACTTATTTTACCTTATGTGTTGATGATTCAAAAGCAAAGTATTATTTCATTAATAAATTACCCGTTTTGTGTCCAATATTACAAAATTACATTCCCAAAGAAAACATTCACGACTAGTCTGATTTGGGACTACGAGCACTACATGTGATATTATTATCTAGAGTGTGCAGATGTACTGTACGGATATATGTACATTTCCATAGAAAAGAAGAAAAATATAGAGAAGGGCTCCAAATAAAATTTGATAAATTTACACAAATTGGGGAATATTTATATTACATGAGATTATCACATGTCAGAAACGACAAACCGAACGCCCCAAGCAGTTACAGGTCAAAAAGAGTACAAAGAGCCAGAATAAGTAAAGCAGCACATAGTCAGATGTTTGTAATCATAGACTGTCCAATTTTTCAAATGATATTTTTTTAAAACATAAAAGTTATTGTACTTTCAGGCTTCCGTCGTACGGAGTTCTCCTGCATACCTCAGTACCGTTTAAAAATCATTCCTACTAAAACCAAAACTATGCATTTTGTACTTGTCTCGGGAAATTTTTCAGAAACCGTTACATTGCAACTTTTTAAATTGCCGTGAAAAAAAAACTTTTTAACGAATCATCCTAATCTGCAACACATGTATGTATGTATGTATGTACATATATTTATTTCTCAAAAATAATATGAAAACGATAGAACAATTTTTTGCCAATTTTTCTTTTGTTTCTTCTCTTGTGTTGATAAGAATTGTAAAATTTGCCAATTTTCCACGCAAGCGACACATGTAAATGGCTTGTTTTATTTGTTAGCACGGAAAATAAGTGAGTGTCCTGGACCGAGTAAGTGTAATGTGAGCGAGCAGATGCCAATGTCTCCCATGTACATATGTATGTATGTATATCAAATATAAATATAGTATATTGAAAGCGCACATCCATTTAAAAGCTAATTTTTTTTATTTATCGACAGCAATTTTTTGCGATATGCGCACATAACCCACAAGACCTATTCCAATCGATGGTCCAAAACTGTATGCTTCAAATACAAATGGAAAATATAAATAAAATGTGCCATCAAAATGGGTGACTGCATGACTGGATGAAAAACAACAACCAATTCGTATTGAACTCCTATAACTTTACGCTGAATACTTTGGGAAAACTGTGGGATACCATGGAGTAGCGGCTCAATTTTAATACCAGCACTGCAAGGGTGACATGAACACCTGTGTACATATATAAGTTTATACTGCTAACGCAGTCATTTCTCTCCTTATCATATGGTGTTTTGGGGTATTTTAACCAATAAATTGGTTGCTGTTGGTCACCATTGGAACAGCGATATGTCCTCCCATTGTTTGATTGTCCACTCAGCCACTTGGTGGTTTAGCGCACTGCGCATTCAGCCATGTGTGGAATGAATAAAGCTGTCAATATATTTACGTTCGTATTTACATTTGTATGCATATAGTGAAATGTAGTATATTTACAAGGACATACATATATACATATATTTCAGCTGAATCCTTTGAAACGAGTTGTAAAAATCTACCTGAAAATTTTATGCAAACAAACCTAGGTAGTTTCATGGCCATATACATATATTTCAGACTTCAGCCAATTTTTAATTTAGTATGAATACTATAAAACTTTCGCAGAGGATTGTAAAAGCATTTTTTGGTTGTAAGGCACATGAGTTGAAAATACTGCGAGAAATACGAGCCTTATTTATCTTTTGCAACTCGATTGCAAAAGCTTACAGCTATTTAATCGCAACGCACTCCACAATGACACAAGAAATTTTGTTCCCCAATCTAGACAAATAAATGCCAATGCGCCCTTAACTTACTTGTGTGAAATACTCACACTCACTTCTCAATTTAGCTGCGAATTACCAAGAAGAGTCAGTAAAAAACGAGCGCAAAAACAGTCGAAAAATATTACACACAAATTGCTTTTATTTGTCATTCAGTCAAAAAATTACAATTTCGCCACTGTCATTTCGTTTTTTTGGTCATTGCTTTTACACTATCCTATCCCCGTTTTTATATTTGTATGGAAGTGCAATGTTTATTTGTTTTGTAGTAGAGAACTTGGGAAAAAGCATGGCAGAAGTATTTGAAGGTAGTTCCACTTCTTCTTCTTCCCCGTTTGATTAGCCATCTGACAGAAATCGTGTTCCGTACTTTTCGTACTACCAGTTCTTTAAAAAAAAAATCCACCATTTTTCCTATAGTTAAATGAAAAGCAATCGAATCATTTTCTTCGGTATTTGTTTCCCTTAGGAGACAACTGCTAAAACACGACCAAGAATCCCGCGAGAGGTATCAAAAGACGCCTCAGTAACTATAATCCGAAAGCAGATTTTTGAATACGCTTTTGTGAAAAGATATTTGCACTTAAAGTTCGCAATTTTCTGTCATTTTCATGTGGACCTTACAATTACGAAAAATAATTGGGACCGCATAGCTGGTGTTGGACCGGCTGAGGGCTACTTTTTTAGTGCGCGGAGGCCGAAGGTAAGGTGTTCGGTACATAAAAAACATGGATCGGGCCCCCAAATCAGGATTTGACCTGGCTCATTTTTTGGCTTTTTGTTAATAACTTTTCACTGACACAAAAAATTAAAATTTCGATTTTGGGATCATTGATACCGAGGTGAAACCGCGTATTTTGACACCTCTCTGGATAATTTTGGGCGTGTTTTAGCAGTTGTCTCGTAAATGAAACAAATACCAAATGCCAAATTTTTTTAAATATATATTTTTACATGCTAAACCGCTGCTCATAATTACCTCAGACAATTTTGCAGTTTAATTACACATGTTATATACTTCATTTTGCGAATAACTACACATTTTCATATACATAAAAAATACCCAATAAAATTTTGCAAAATTTCCAAATTTAATAACAACTAATAATTCAAATGTGGCAACATCACGCCCTCTTGGCGAACACGGTTAGTGTCAAAAAATTTTGAGTGAAACTACCTTCAAATATTTTTATCATGGGAAAAACTGCTAGTCATAGGGTTACAAAAGTACTCACGCATATCAAGCTTCTGTTGAGCGTATTACAAAACTGCTTGCAATTGAGCGCGTTGAGCAATAAAAAGAATTCGCTTAATTTACCTTTCACGTACACAATCAGTGTTGTCAATCAAACGCACAAGGGGCTATTTTTTATAAAGGACATTTTTGTATAAAACAAGCTTTTGTATTTCTTCCAACAAACCCAAAGGTTGCTCATGGAACAAAGAAAACTACATTTCGAAGTATCCAATCTAAATTGAATGGAATCTTCAAACGAACAGACACATTTCCCATAATTAACAAGCTTTTTACTGAACTTGTAGAGCTCCCGAGATCATCTATATATGTATGTACATATATCTGTGTTGTTTTAACATAACAACTTAAGTCGACTAAAAAAATTCGACCAATCAAAAAATGTCTGTCGTTCTCAAATAACCAAAATGATTCAAACTTAGCCGCGCCAGTTAGATTCAATCGCTTATAAACAAAATAATATAAGGCCGATAAAAATCTTGGAAACTTACACGATTTTCTCATTCCAAATCGCCAGAAAATTTGTATATATATTGGTCTAATTTCTTAAGTCGACTTAAGCTGTTATAATAAAACCACACAGATATATAATACCCCACTTCGTCGCGACCTTAATTACGGCTACACCCCAAGCAAAGAAAACCAAGTTAATGTTTGTTCTGTTGAAAATAATAAGGTAGATCTCACTGGAAGTGAAAAGTCTCAGTTGATAGATATTTTGCAGGGATATTCTGATTGGTTTATCGATGGGATTCCGCGAACTCGAATAACAACTGGTCAGTTAGAAATAAGGTTGACTGATCCAAACAAAACTGTGCAAAGGCGGCCTTACAGACTTAGTGCTGAGGAAAAAGTTGTTGTCAGAGATAGGATTAAGGATTTGATGGAATCTAATATTATTCGTCCCAGTTCCTCGCCAATTGCTAGTCCCATTTTGCACGTCAAAAAATAAAATGGCTTCGGTCGTTTATGCGTAGATTATCGTGAATTAATGCGAATACTTATCTAATAAATATCCTTTACCGTTGATATCAGATCAGATCGCTAGATTACGTGGGGCAAAGTATTTTTCGTGTATGGATATGGCGAGCGGATTCCATCAAATTCCTATACATACATTCCAACTCAATCGATCGCACAGCTTTTGTTACTCCAGAAGGGCAATACGAGTATTTGGTTGGCTATGCCTTTTGGACTAAAAAATGCTCCTTCTGTTTTTTGTACAATGTGAAGAAAATTATTATAAATTACAGTTGAATGCTTCTTCTGTCTATAAAAAGTCAATGGAATATGATTGTTTTAGAGAAACTTGAGTGAGATACATTAATATTTTACTGATATGCCTGTCTTGGGAAACTTTTAAATATCTGTAATCATCCGAACAATACGAAGTTAAATGGAAAATTGGTGGCGCGAACTAACGTCAGTGGAATTAACGTCAGTGACGTTAATTCGCACCCAAAAAGCGAATTAATGTCAGTGACATTAAGACGCATGACCAAAAACGAATTAAAGTCAGTGCCGTTAATTCGTATAGTACTTTGACTTTAGTTCGCTTTGGACATGCGAATTAATGTCAATGACGTTAGTTCGCTAAAAATATTGACCTTAGTTCGCTTTTGGCATGCGTCTTAATGTCACTGACATTAATTCGCTTTTGGGGTGCGAATTAACGTCACTGACGTTAATTCCGTTGACTTTAGTTCGCGCCACCGGAAAATTCCAGCCTCTTTTTGAGAATGGGTCATTTGCAGTTATCGTTCGCATATTCAAAGGTGAGATTTTAGTTCTTCCTTACCACGAGTATCTCACAAATAGACTGGCATAAACACAACTTCAATAAGCTAATTAAAAGACAGCGATGATATATTTGTGAATGTTTTACCTCTAACTACTTTAGCACTCAAATTAGAGGTGACTGCGTATTTATTTTCAGAGAATATTAGCTTTTTCAATTACCTTTTGCTTCCGTCAGCCTTCTTCATTATGCCGTTTTTCCCATTCTTTACTCACCTCTCTATTTGACATTTCAATTAACACCTTGCCAAACAGCACCTCATTTTTAATCAACCTGCCTGCCCTGGATATTTCTTGCCTCGTCACCTCATTTCACGCCTTTGACTATGCTACGACTACAAATCTATGTAGGTACTGTTATGTTAATTGATTCCACTAATTAATTACATTGTCTGCCAATTTTTTAGCTTCGTTGTACAAGTGCCATTTGATAAAAAAAAAACGTTCTCAGCCTTAATAATGTTAGGCATTAGCATTCGTAGTATTTGTTTGGCACCGGCGACAATTCGCTAGCTCCTTAATTAATTTTGAGGTTTTTTGTTTTGTTGAACCCTCCATTTTGCTGGCAAATACCAATTTCAGTTCAGGATTTTTTTTAATTCCAGTTTTCACACTTTAGATAACTGTGGACTGTGAGAGCTATTAAACTTTTTTCTTTTCATCTTGCCATGAGCCTTTCGATGTACAAATACTTGGCTGAATACCCCTTTCCCTCAATTACTCTTTAATTGAATCTCGATCCTTTAGCTCCCCTAATTGAGTTTTCTTTTTTGGAAATAAGCCTATTTTGAGTTTTTTACGTCCTTTCTTGTTTAGGTATACTCTAATTACAACAATTTTTGTTGTTGGCTTATTGGTGAAAACTTTTTTCATTTTGACATTTTTTTCTTTTATTTATTAGCACCTGCGCGATACAGAGTAAGAATCCAACCATTTTCCACTGTTTCCTTCCCATATCCAAAGTATTGCAATTGGTTTTCATGCCTATAAACAGTGTTAGAGACTTTGATATTTTTTTGCAACCAACTTAATTAAATACAAGGAATAGATAGCAAGGCTACTGTAATTCGAAGTTGGTTACCTAGGAGTGGTGAAATGACATAATCCCAAGTGCAGGCCGGTGTTTTAGTTTCAAGTAAAAATTATATATAATGCCCACGATCTATTAAACTAGCAATGCAGAAATTTTATGAACGAGAGTTTAAATGTACTTAGCATTGTGTTCATTAGGGTGTGCTGAAAATAAATTCTATATAAAAGTGAATCAATAAATCACCTTTTGGAGATCAAATGTTTATAGCTCCCGGATTAGCTTCCATCAAAGTCAATATCTTAAAAATCGTATGGAAATGAAATCTTTATGCATTTTTCAACACACCCCTTTTTTACTTTTCTATTATTTTAGAACAAGGGTTTCTAATGAGGAGGAGTTAAAGGTCGAGCCTTTCTTTTGTCTTGTGGTTCGCTCAATGTATTGATCCTTCTTGATTGTCAGTTAAACTTTCAGATCGAAGAACAACATATCCCTTAAAGATGACACACCCCAATACATATTTAAGGTTTGCATCTATTTACATGCACCTGCCTAATTGCCATCACTTTTTTGTTGTTATTGGCCACTGCCATTGGCCAACAAGTAAACACGCAAATTGTCAAAACAATTTTTGAGTTAATTCATCAATGCATCCTTTGCCCTTACATGTATTTATGCAGGTGAGGGTGTGCATTCACAAAATCTAGCGTCACCTAATTCATTACCTGAGTGGCTTCGTTCAACTCTTTGGGTTTGCTTAGAATGGCTAGACGAACTAAAATTCATATAAGTATATAGATTGGATTTCAACGAAATGCCTTTATGAGCATTGGTAAATGTGGAAATATTCAATTAATTTTGTGCAGTGCATAGCGATGCCATATATGCAATTTTACACTGGTAAAAACAAGTTTAGTATTTCGAATATTTTTCATTTTCTTGGAAGGAAGTTGTCATAATTTTTTCTAATTATTTTTTGTTGTACGGGTACATATAATTTTTGAAAGATCCTTAGGTATTGTGAAACCAACCGAGTAATTGTTGCTTTGGAAGGGACTCTCAGCGTGCCAGATGCGCTTGCAATAGGTAAAATGTTGAACTGCAATGCTTTGAAACACACACATTCGTTAAGCCAGAGTGTTTATTGCATAGAATTCTGGAACAATGGCTATTTTGAACACAAATCACAAACAATGAAGCAAAGCAATTTTTCACCATATTGAATAAGAATTACACGCGGTTAGCGATGAAATCCTTATGAGTAGGTAAGCAGGGTATCTAGTTATTTGTTGACATGAGCATGTGTGCGGAAGGGATGGTTTTCTTTAGAAACATTTTGAACAAGGAAAATGTACCATGCTTACTTTTAAATGCATAAAAGTTGCAAGCAGTTTTACTTGCATGAATATACCTACATAAGTAGATTCTAAGAAACTCACTATCGCACTCCCAAGAGACTTGAAGAATCCTCATATGCATTCAAAATATCAAGCAATCGACTACCAACGAAGATAACAAATGCAACCCAAAGTGAGAGGATAAATGAAACATTCATACGTCCAATATTATCAAATATTTTTTCCATAACTTGTTACAGTTCCAAAAATATTTGACTTTCATTTTAAGCTGTTTCGCCTAAGAAATACCAAAGTTCTTGGAGAATGGAAAAGTTAGAAACGTGGTTAAATACGAAGTAAATAATTCTAGCTCAAGATAGAGTAAGCTTCTTCGATCAACGCATTGATCATATTACTATATGTAGCCATTTATACTACATATGGATGTATAGGAAAATTATTCAAATATTTCTGATTCGATATAAAATTTTGAAAGTGTAGTCAAAATAATCACCTTCACTCAATCAAAACCGCAAAATTTCCATTTTTATGCAAATCAGATTTCTTTTCCTTTAGCAACACCAACATTAAATACTTCAATTGCAACAACAGTTTGATTGGACCACCATTCTAGTGTGACAGAATAAAATTTTATATCAAACTGATTTGAATGACAACAAAAAGCCTCCCGAGTAAACAGAACGCGCACATATCGCAAATAGATGTAACTAAAAACTTTCAATTGTGCGGAATTGTATGTTGCATTAGAATAGCCGACTGATGAGATCTTGTATAGAGTTTGAGTATGATCAAATGAACGAAAACGGCGTTTATAGCTAAATTTGAATCTTATTTTGATAACGGAATTCTACGAAAAAATAAAGCTTTAATAGCTTTTTCCCAAAAAATTAAAATTTTGAATTACTTCCGTTCGCAGTAAAACATGAAATATGTACATATATAAATACATATGTGCTTGCATTTGTGTGTGCTGAAGGTGTTTAGGTGCTGAGCTAGGGAGACCAGCCATCCACCGGATACTGGCTACGTTTCAATCGATTTCAACCATTTGCATAGACCATAAAATGGCAAACAATCAGGCTTTCGTGTAATCTGAATTATATAATGAAATACACACACGGTATCTGATCTATAAAAACGATAAAATACACATTGCAACTGTCAAGCAAAAATCAGTACAAGCACACCTACAAACTTCGGGCATGTGCACTATACTCTTACATATACCCAACAAAGTATCGAATAAACTATCTTGGATAAGGAGCGCTGGCCAAGAGCTGTATAATAAGCCAACTAAAGCACTTAGTAGCTCATCTCAATCATAATGCCTTACACTACCGTATCCAAATCATTTGTACACAAGTAGGGCCAGAAATCAAAGCATCATGGTTACGTCTTAATTTAATCGATTACTCATATCAGATCATTTTAAGAGGTCCGTTAAGGTACATAGAGGATGATCTTTCCATTAAAATCAAAGCTTTTATTTGATATTCATTTTCGATTTATTTTTAATCGTCATAATGTCTCTCGGAGAGAAAGAGTGAGTGGGACCTTGTGTCTGCTGGCATCAACACAGCAAATAAAGGCGAATTATGAGAAATATTACTACAACTGATTTAATTAAAAATCTCAGTCCTTATGTAAACCATTTGATACAGCGAAATAAACCATACATAAGGTGCGCTTTTTCGGTTAGTATAAAACAAATAATAGGCTATGCAATATTATTGCCAACAATTGTTTTATATTGTAGCGAAAGCAATTTATAAGGAAAAAAGTGCAACAAAACTGAAATTAATAGCAAAAAACTGATATTCATCAGACAGGGTCCTGTAAATTGTCGGATACTTTCTGCTCGTGACGTCTAGCTTTTGGTGATATCTTTTGAGAATGCTACGTTTCACTCCTACCCAAAACAGCTTAATGAGACTTGAGCTTGGGAATTTCGATGTGGACACTTCCCACACACTTATAAAATATGTGAACCAATCACTGACCAAATATGATATTTCAGTTAGGTAAATCACGAATAATCAAAAACTTGTTAGCATTTATCGATAAATTATTGAACCCTGTATACACATACATACATAGATAGATATATATATACTTGTAACTGTATGCATATGTTGCAGTGAAATACATAAACAAATATCTCCGGCAACTGACAGTTCAATTTACAGCCACGATAATGACAATGTCAGTATGTACAATGGCAAAAGTAGAAGCAACAATTATTGTTGTTACCACTATGCAACAGGAAAATGCAGATTTGGGATGGCAGCAATAAAAATTGGTGTTAGTGTTGTTATTGTTGATTTTTAATTGTGTTGTCGCGTAGTAAACGAGAAATTAAAAAAAACATAAAATGCAATTAGGAATAAATATTTTATTCTAAATCAAGACCAACAAAAACAAACCCGAAATAAAAAAAGTATTTATAAGCGAGTGAAAACTGCGGTGGCTAAAAAAAAAAAAATATTTAACAAAACATTGCATTTACTATAAGCCACCAATGAAAAAAATAAACAAAAAAAATTGGCGATCATGGACAGCAAACTCATAAAATATTTAGATACAATTTGCAAAATTGCAAATAGAAACTTGTAATTTTTAACAAATTGGAAAGCTCGTTAATCTGGCGACAACTGACACATTCAATTTTTTTTATTGTATTATATTTATTTATTTATTTATTAATTTGTTTTAAGTCGACACAAACAAAGAGGTCGACTGAGGACAGATACTATTAAAATTGCACATAACTTAAAAACTAACAATATGAATTAAAGTATTACATGAGATGTTTGGAGAGGCAGTGTCTCCCATCCACACACACATACGGTCGATTATTCACGGTTATTCAATGTTGTCATCAGAGCTAGTTGGCTATTAACTGGAAAGATTAGAGTGGCCGTGATTGCTGTTCATCTTATAAAACGATCGGTTCATCCATAAGGATGGTCTTGAAAATCATTGACTGTTCCATCCTCACCGGGTGGTTGAAGAGGCCGAGTCTCCAATCCACCCTGACATACGGTCGAGTAATAATTTGTTTAAGTCTGTTCGTTGATATTGTGTGAGAAGCTGGTGGAATGGACGCGATTCCACGCAGCGTTCGGGGCAACAACGGAATATTTATCATTTAATATTGTGCCTTGAAATCTTGAATTATCCATAGGATGGTTGAAGAGGCCGAGTCTCCAATCCACCCTGACATACGGTCGAATATTTATTTATGTAAAGTCGAGTACCAGAGCGATATGAGATTTGCTGGCGGAATGGACGTGATTCCGCGCAGCAGATAATTAATTAATTAATTGTATGCGTTGATATATGTGTGCTGCCGGTGGAATGGACGCGATTCCACGTAGCGTTCGGGGCAACAACGGAATATTTATCATTTAATATTGTGCCTTGAAATCTTGAATTATCCATAGGATGGTTGAAGAGGCCGAGTCTCCAATCCACCCTGACATACGGTCGAATATTTATTTATGTAAAGTCGAGTACCAGAGCGATATGAGATTTGCTGGCGGAATGGACGTGATTCCGCGCAGCAGATAATTTAATTAATTAATTGTATACGTTGATATATGTGTGATGCCGGTGGAATGGACGCGATTCCACGCAGCGCTCAGAGCAACAACGGGTGGAGGACTTACATGATATTAGTCAGCGTTAAGCAGGAATGCAAGTATTAAATTTTGAAGTGAGGCAAAAGAACATTCGAAACTAATGCAGCTATATAACTCGTTGTAAAATGAACACCAAAGGTTTAGAGGGTGGTTTTTTGCGAAGTTTTGACGACAAAGGGGTAATTGAAAAGGCACATAGTGCCTGGACGCCCTAGCGGGTACAGCAAAACTCAGTCGACTAACAAGATCAGATGAATCGATTTCACCAACAATCAGCTTATGGAGGAACATTACACCTAGTAAAACCCTACGATTTTCCAGAGAAGGTAAATTTAAGAGGAGAAGCCTACTTCTATAAGGGGGCAGGTGAGTAGTTGGATTCCAGTTAAGACCCCGCAAAGCAAAAATCAAGAATTGCTTTTGTACTGACTCAATCCGCTGTATATGAACTTGATACAAGGGACACCAGACACACGAGCAATACTCAAGTATTGGACGAACCAGCGATGTGTAAAGAACTTTCGTGAGGTACGGGTCGTCAAATTCTTTAGCCCATCGTTTAACAAAACCAAGCACACCCATGGCTTTGTTAGCAATAGATGAAATATGCATATTAAAACTTAGTTTAGGGTCAAAAATAACACCTAAATCAGTTACAACAGATATGCGTTCCAAAAGAGAGTCATTTAGTACGTAGGAGACCAAAACCGGCTTAACTCGATGAAAAGTCATTAGCTTACATTTCGAGCTATTCAATATTAATAAATTTACTGCACACCAGCAGCGAAATGACTCCAAATCGGCCTGAAAGAGATCTCCACTGGAAGGTACAGTAGGCGAATAGGTGAAACAAAGTTTCACATCGTCCGCATACATAAGAGTTCGAGAATGAGAGATGATTTGGGGTAGGTCATTTATGAACAGGGTAAAGAGTAAGGGGCCAAGATGACTACCCTGGGGGACACCGGAAGTTACGTCAATGGACTTAGACAAAGTATTTTTAAACAACACCTGTTGAGTCCTGTTTGTAAGATAATTTGCAAGCCATAATAATAACTGATTTGGAAAACCCAGTAAATCGAGTTTATGGATTAAAAGCTCATGGTTGACAGAGTCGAAAGCTTTGCTGAAATCGGTATAGACCACATCCGTTTGGTTACCTTTCAAGAAACCGTCCATAACAAAGGAGGAGAACTCAAGCAAGTTAGTTGAGGTAGATCGACGAGGTACAAAACCATGCTGACACGGTGATAATAAACACCTACACCGGTATTGCAGCTGGCGAGTTATTATGTGTTCAAAAGTTTTAGGAATAGCTGAGAGCTTAGCTATGCCCCTATAATTCTCAATATTTGACCTGCTACCTTTTTTATGTAAAGGTATAATAAAAGATTGCTTCCAGATTGTAGGGAACGCAGCAGATTCAAGAGATAGTTTGAACAGTTTAAAAATTGGGTCAGATAAATGTATAGCACAGTAGCTCAACACGCAACTGGGAACACCATCCGGACCAGGGGAAAATGAAGGTTTCAGTTCAAGAAGACTTTGTAGAACAGAATGTTTATCCAAAACAGGCATGTGAATGCTATTAGAGCTATTTAAATTGTAAGGGTAGGGACTGGACTGGAACTTATTAGATGTGTAGGTCGACATAAAGAATTCTGCAAATAATTCAGAAATATCCTGATCCGAACTAGCACTCTTGGATCCAAAGGCGAAGGAAGATGGAAATCCGGTAGTTTTCCGTTTCGAATTGACAAAATTGTAGAACTTTTTCGGGTTGGTAAAGAATTGGGTTTTACAGCCCACTAAATAACTTTTGTAGCATTGTTGGTTGAGCAACTGAAGGTTGGAGCGCGCAACCAAGTATTTAGAATACTCAGTAGATGCACCTGTTCTTTGAAAACGCTTGTAAAACTTAGACTTAATATTGCTGAGTCTCACCAGCTGTTTAGACCACCAGGGCGGCTTTGCCATACCAACACTAATGAAGCGAAAAGGGACACAGCTGTCGAAGAAACCATTTAGGGAACTGTAGAAAACTGAGGTTGCCGACTCGATGTCATCACAAGCATAGAGCTCCGTCCAGTCATGGGTTGCAAGCAACTCGTTGAGCATGACGAAGTTGGCTTTATAGAACCATCGCGTGCGTGATCGCTGCCTACCTTCGGTAGTGATACGCCTCCTGGGTTGCCTAGTGTCCAAAGCAATCTCAAGTGTAGGGTGAAGGGTATCTTCAGGAACAGATAACGGAGTAATGCGATTAAGAGCGACCCCTACAGAGTCGTCCACGAACACCAAGTCAAGTATTTTATTTTTACAATTTTGTACGTTGTTAATTTGTACAAGAGACGTGTCAGAAAGGTCAATGAGAAAATCATGCTGTGAGGTAGGGGTTAAAATGTTTGAGTCACTTGAGCCGACCCAACTCACTACGGGTAAATTAAAATCACCAAGAACTAAAAGGCGATCTTTGTCCCGTAACTGGGAATACAGACTTCTAATAACGGAGTTATGACGATTATAAACAAGTAAATTCGACTGAGGCGGTATATACGAGCAGGAGATAAATACGCAGGAACCAGGCAATGACAGCTTCACAGCGATAACTTCAATGTCAGACACATTGGCCAAGCTGACCAACTCAGATGGAAGACGTGAGTCAACAGCTATGAGGACGCCACCTGCCCTGGTTTCACGATCGCGCCGATAAACGACGTAATTGCTACAGAAAATTTCAGAATTAAAGTTATCTGGCTTTAACCAGGTCTCAGTAAAAGCTATTGCATGGGCAGTAAAAGTCAAGCTATTAAGAAAAAGGTGATTCAATTTGGAGCGTAGGCCACGGACATTTTGGTAGTGGATAACTAAAGTTGACAACGTAGTTAAGCTATTCAGTTTTTTGAAGCGGAGCCAGTTCCTGTTTTGGGCTTACTCGTGTACAAATGTACAATAGAGTGTTCCGGCCAAAACTTAGGGTCAAGTACCCTATCGAAGAATGAGTCCGGCACTGAGACCCTAAAAGATGAAATGTCTCTTTCATACTTGAAATTGAATTTATAAACGCTAATGTTGCTAGTAGGGGCGACACCAAGTTTGGAGCAAACATATGTCTTAATATCTGCCTGAGTCAACGACGCATGCAGCCTAGAAACAAAAATGGCCCTCCGCGGTGGAACACCACTGACCACCCTGATAACATCAGTTTGCGGAGTCACTGTGTGCGAACACTCAGAAGAAGAGTCAAGATTTACGACAGTATTCGAAACTTCAGGGTTGTTTTTATTCTTTTTAGACCTATCAGAACCGCGCCAATTGTTAAAGGGCACGGTTTGCCACTCACCACCAACAGTAGAAGCGGATTGAGAAACGGACACAGTGTTATTGCCACCCGCAGTAACAGCGGATTGAGTGCCCGGTATAAGGTTGTCGCCGTTAGCAGAAACGGCAGACTTAGCCAAGGTACCTGAGCGAATGCAATCGGATTGTGATTGCACGAGCGAAGGTAAGATAGGTGTAACAGCACCATCAGTAGAATTATGAGGAGGAAGGACAGTAGAGAGGGAACCCGAACCGCTAGGTAGCGGCGAAAAAGAAAAAAGATCCGTTTCGGTAGAGGAACAATTTTTGTTAGAAGGTGAAGCACCGGAACTAACAACAGCAGCTTTTAGCGAATTTATTTCCACAGTCAATTTATCAATTTTCTTGTTATTGATTTTGGCACTGTTTTTGTTCTTCACTTTAACCTTATCATTTACCTTTTCTTTTTCCTTTGCACTGGGTTTGTTCCCTTCAGATTCAATAATGATTTTTTTAAGATCATCAATTTGAGAAGTTAAATCCTTGAACCTAATCTCAAAAGTAGTCATGATAGTCTCAAGGCCCAGCTTTTGGGAGGAAATGACAGAGTCTAACACCTTCGAAATTTTTTCGGGTCCATTGACACAGTCAGGGCAGAAATACCGAAAATGGGTGTTTATTCTCAGTAACTTCACATTGTATTCCGCAATAGGGCCCTCACAACAGGTTCGATGGTAAAGCCTCTTGCAAAAACCACTACAAGGAACTATAAGAAGCTCAGATCTTCCGAAACATTTATCACATTTCCCACAGAACTCATCCATGATAAAGAGCGTATGTGAAAAGTAGGTACACAATAAAAAGGAAAGTGTTATACTGGAACTCAGCACACTAAGCTAACGATTGCACAGTCGGCCAGCAGTGAACACAGGCAGTATGAGCGCGCAAAGCAGTAAAAGGTGTTATACTGGAACTCTGCACACTAAGCTAACGATTGCACAGTCGGCCAGCAGTGAACAGGCAGAATGAGCGTGCAAAGCAGTAAACCAAAAAAAAGTGATTTGCAAATAGCAACACACAAACAGATATATGTGTGTATATAGGCACACTCAGAAATTTAATGTAGATTTCAGCACTATTTATTAGGAATTGCACAATTATACACTGTTTTCCTATGTAGGACCAACAAGTCTAGCACAGGCAGTCACTGTTGAATGCAATTAGAACAATATTAAGGCCAAATAAAGGCAAAAATCGAAATGAAAAAAACGAAATAAAAGAACACGTCCGCACTCGATGACAGCTGATCGTTCCGATTGTATGTATGTACATATGTATGTGCATATTTACAATCCTAACGGGGTCGATTCTTTCGGAGATTGTTAGCAAAATGGTCTAAAAATGTTAACTATAGTCATTAAGTACAATTCCGTACAGTTCTCACAAAAACTTAAATTTGCTGGTGGTGAGAGAGAGAAAAAGTAAAAAACAAGGGATCGTTTTCAAATTCGAACGGCTGTAAATTAGTTTAAAATACAATAAAAAAATAAAAAAAAATTATAAAACATCAAGTAATTTGTCTTTCGGTGACATCAAATCGGTAATTGATCAGAGTTTAGCAATTTTGTTTCCATTTTTTTGGCAAATGCCCGATGGCTACTTTTGACTCGAATAGGATCGTAAAATGAATATTATCATGACGGTAACAATGGTAACAAGGCTGACCAACAACAGGCTGAATACGAAATTGAGCTTAGAGTAGTCTTCTTTTCCATTGAATTTTAATAATCTGAAGCATTCCTAAGTTGTATCTTAAAAGGGATACAAAAATATAACACATTTAAAAATCTCAATAGGAATGAGACGAGACTTGGGAAAATTTTTATACATATATACATATGTATGTTTATTTTCTTATCATTTTTCTTTTTCGTTTGCATAAAGCTCACTTAGTTAGAGAGTACAGAAAAACCTACAATCCATACAAATTCTTGGCCTCAAACGACATAAAAGCAAAATGAAAAATTTTACTCACATCATAATCATACCGTCGACATTATTCAAAAAGTTGCTACCCACATCACCCTTCACTTATCCTCCTTAGTATCTCTAATGATTTCAATATTTTTCACATTTTAACTGTACATTCTATCCTTTACTTTAGGAGTATTGTTCTAAAGCACTCCATCATGAGCCATAAGGATGTCTTCCAAATACACGTATTCGTGCACACATACAGTTTCCTTATCCTTTCATTCCTTAGCGTTTGTTGCTATAAATGTTCGTCGCTTATCACTCAACATCGCGCAAATCGCATACTGCCGTCTGTTACTCTTCAACTTGATAAGTAGACAATTTTCTAGATGATTCGGTGAACATTTACCACTTACCCGTTTGCTGTTGTTGTTCCTGCTGCGTTCTGATATCCTTTGGCAGTGCGCGAAAGCATGCATAATATTTAACCTCTTAGTCGGCGATTGCTCTTACACATTTACGAGTGTGAGACGTACCTATGTACCTAGCTATAAGCACATAACTATTTGCTGATTTCCTTCACATTCAACCTCAAGTTTCAGTTTAGAGCAAATACTGTCGCTGCATGTTCCTGTATTACTGGGGCACAAATAAATATATATTATAATTCTTATAATATTTTATTTTTTGTTCTTTATTCATACTTCAGTTCACTACGCCCCAAATCCATTTACGGAAGCTGCAACACTAAATTGTTTAGCTTTTTATGTACATTTTTAATATGTATGTATGTCTGTCAATACGAAGGAGTAGTACAGATATGTTATCCCTGCCAACCATGGCTACCCTATGAACACCAGTACCAAAACATTTATGGAATTATGAAAACAGTGCCTCAAAGTATGCAGCTTTTGCAGCCTTCACATCAGCAAGCTCACCATGGCTAAAAAGTGTATCTGGCTGTAAAAAATTACCAACATCTTCATCCACTTTTTAGGGTTGTGCTACTAACTTTCTATCCAAATTGTTACCCATCGATGGCTGGCAGGGCTACTCTGCACATATTTATCTGAATTTATGTGTACTTTTAGTACTTTGTAATGGATTTGGTAGTAAATACGCTTTGGCAAATTTAATAGCGCATAACATATGAATATTGTAGCATACTCACAGGCGCTGGGAAGCGGGAGTACACAGTCGAGCAACTAGGCAGCCTGTTTGTTTTACAATGATGATGAAGCAGAATATAAATCTCTTCATATTTTTCGCTTCATATGATTGATCAAAGAATTACCGCGATTTCAGCAGAATTTCTTGTTCTTACTTTCGGGAATGCCATATCTTCTAGCACAGATTCTTTTTCTTCTACGCTTTTACTTTAGCTAAATCGAGCTCATTGGAATTATGTATAATGCACTGTGCGCAATATTTAAGTAAGTAAGATACATATGTATCTATGAATCGACGTAAAGTGTATTCATAGACATTTGCAGCTTTCATGTCTTAATATTGCCTCATACGAGGACAGCTTTAGCCACTGCCAATTGAAACATTTAACAATTATTTCCAATAAAAGAAAATCATGAATTTTTAAATTTCCAGAAATGCAACAACAACCATGTCGGCGTAAATTGATCTCGACGAAAATTCTAAAAATCTCCTTGGTTTTTAATCACAGTTATTTACATCTTTTGCGATATCTCTTAAACTAAGATATAGTATTAACCAAAGAAAAAACAACATATTCGTATAAATCCATAAATTCCAAGAAGCCTTACGTCCTTTCTCTTCCAAACTATACATGTAGACATACATACACATGCGTTGACATTTATCTATGCATGCACGCCTTAAGGTATGCTACTGATTTCTTCATATTTTATTTGTGCATTTACAACGCAAAGTAGCTTAGAGATTATATAGTCATAAATACAAGTACAAGTCCATATATAACATTACATAACGGTATGCATACTTATACCACTTGGCAACGACTTTGATGGCAAAATGGCTGTCGTTGTAACGGCTGTTGTGACATTGATTGTTGGCAATTGAATCAATCAAACGTCCGCAAAACGAAAAATGTAACACAAAGTGACACACTCACACAATTCAAACGGGCAACGGTACTAAGGCAACAGCGAATATATTCCAAAATGCTTTAGCCAATCTGTGCAAAGGAATTAACTTTCTTGTCATTTTTTATTGCTTAACAGTTTTGATTTATTGAATTTACGCACAGCAAATAATCGTTGCATATTTCTTATGCGAACACAGAAAATTCAATTTGGTAGGAAATGATTAAATTGACAGATTTTTAAAGAGGTTTGTGAAAGTGTCAGGACAACGCAATGATAATTTTATTTCTCTTTTTATTTATTTAGGTATTTCCATGCCTCAAAAATGTAATTCAGCATCGTGTTACACATAGAAAAACGCTCTAAAAAAGAATCAAGAAAGTTGATTTTTACAAAAGGCATCTGAAATATGTACATTGTATATTTGAACCCCAGGAAACACTTTAGAATTAGTAGTGCGAAGGTTTTGGTAAATTTATAAATTTCTCCTACAAATTTAAAGAATCTTGCTTTTTCATCAGGAGTGCCCTTTTCCAAACGAATTCAAAATTGCGCTGAGTCACAACAAAGCTGTTATTCTCTTTTAAAAAGCAACAAGTTAAGCTTAATTTTAGAGGTTGCAGCTCAATAAAGCCATCATGAAAAGCTTGACACCAACAGCAACTGCGGCTATACAAAAGAATTACCAATCTGTTATTTTAACAATTCATAGGCTAATCCTTTGGAATATCGTGAGTACCAAGAGGACAGAAAATGAAAAATAGAAATTCAACAACAACATTTAAGTGAATAATAATCCCAAAGAATTAATTGCATTTTATTTAAAATTGTCCAAATGAAATAACAAAATAAATTTTTGTGTTTCTGAGAGTTTAAAAGCTACCAGCTGGCGTTGTAGAAAATACATATGTACATACCGAACATGCATACGAGTATTTACATACCCATAAAAATTACATACCTAAAAATTGATATTTCACAGGGGTGGTATGCTTTAAGCTCAAAGCTTGTGTGCTTTAGGTCATATCTTTGGGGGGGGGGATCAACCGCCAAAGATTATCTAATATCACCCCTCAACTCAGTAGAGACATCCCACTCTACTGTGAAAGCTTGATCTGACATGACATAACCTAACAATGGAAACATACTCGCATTTCCTATTGCCCTCTTTAGCGGAAACCCCATTAATTATCTTTGTTAAAGTCCTTATCCAAATCACGGAGGTCAATGGTTGGGCTGATATTATCAACATTGTTTTATTTCGTTGTGGAAACCCTTATCCTGGGCTATGGTTTGGGTTTGATCGCTGCCATCAGAAGATCTTTTCCTTATGATGAGATCAAAAGTCTTAAGGAAATAATTTTTAAGGAATGTTTTCTTGTGAGTAAAAAGTTGAAGATTTCGAATATACAGCTTTCAACATGAGCATCTTCAAATATTATTTGATAAAAGCGGCGAGAGTCATATCACCAGCGTTAACGGTGTCCTAACTGCCTCGAGAATGAGACCACTCCGAATGCGCTGTATAACTGGGCAAATATTTGAAAGACATCTAGGCTTTTGCTTTATGATTTTTGAGTTCATCATAGACCTAATAAACATAAATATTAAAACTTTTCCTAGGCCTAGCGCTCTTCATGGAGCAAACAGTACACCAATTGGCTATAGGCAGCATCCCTTCCCGCTTGTTGTATTTTCGTTGCAGATAATATAAAGCTTTCACCTAATTTTCAGATTCATAATGAATGTTGCCACATGAGCTTCAGTTTATTTCAATAGTTCTCATTACTCTGCGCCGTCAGAGCGTATAACTAATAACAAAAATATTGAAAACTGGCAACCGAAAGTAATGCATTCCCCAGCTAGTAACTACAATAAACCCCTTTGTCCAAATACCAAAAACCACACTCAATTTAGTGAAGGTAGTGGACGCTAGTCAAAGAAATTGCACCGCAGTGATATTGCAATGGCGGCAGCTGCAACAAATTACCAAACTGCCGACATGAGTACATAGTGGAGCCTCTTTTTTTTGTTGTTGTATGCCTATTAACGACCACATGTGCCACATATCTTCTATGCCAATTTTCATGCTTCCTAACATCGACAGTCTTTTAAGAGTATGTGTGGCACATACACAAACAAGCAACAATATCTTCCCCTGCGCAATATCCTGGTACACATTTTTTGGTCATAAAGCGCATTTGTGACACTTCGCTCTTTTACAGGCGTTGCAAAATGCGACACGGCCAACTCAGCTTCTATTCACATAATACATCTGTGCGAGTATACATACATACAATAAATATGCTAAGGCAAAAGTAAGAGAAAATGTTGCATCAAATCGGTTAAGTATTTGCACTTACTGGAGCATGCATACAAGTCGTGAAACAACAACAACATAGCGCAGTAATAAAACTTGCAAATGACACTGCAAATGACAAATTAACATGAAAAAGCATCTTCTGCGCCTAAATATATGCAAAACATGAAGAGTGCAAATCGGAAAAAAGACACCATTTAAAATATGCCGCCCTTATGAAATATGAAGAATTGGTTAGTGCTGGAAGAAAACTTTCGATGTAATTGCATTGCAGTTGAGGGGAGCGGCCTTGTAAGTTACCATCAGCAAGTTATTTGCACAAAAGCGCTTTTTCACTTTTTAAAGAACTTTATTTTTTTAACGCAATAAATATGTAAGTTTATATAATTTGTTGAAAGAGAGTATAACAATGCTAAAAAGGCAGTTAGAAAAAAAATCCACATTGTGGGTTATTTTAACTTTTTGTACATTTTGAAGTGAGTGAAGCTAAGCCATGGTTCCAGCAGAGAATTCACTCAAGGCAAAGTAGTTGATGTACTTTGGCAATTATTTATTTCTATTTAGGAAACAACAAATTACGCAGTTTGAAAGATAAGAAGACGAACCTGCTCTCCTATCATAATTTTTTTGAACTAATGTATCTTTGTGGATCACTAAACATCCGGCACAACCTCTTCCCATTGTCAAGTCGAGCTTACTCGCTTGCTGTTTATCCAGGGACGTAACTGTTATAAGAAATATGATAAATAGGTCCTATTTAACCATTAATACTATTGTATTCAAATATTGGTTATAATTAACCATTACCGTAAGACATATTTTATATTGGTCAACATAACCATTATAAATGAGAGAAAATTTTTTTGGTTAACAATAACCATTATTGTAAGTAATATAATTTTTTTGGTTATCGGTATGCAAGTTCCTCGAGGAAAAATTTACCACTATTCAGCAAAAATAGTTTGCTGTCGAGTGGGTCATCGATAACCAAAAAATTTATTACTTGCGATAAGGGTTATTCGTAACCAAAAAAAATAAATCTCTCATGTATATTGGTTACGATGACTAAAATAAAATACCTCTTATGATAATGGTTAAAAATTCCCTAAAGCATATAAAGGGAACTTTCGCGTAACCTTTTCTTCTGAAAGAAAAAAATAACAATTACTTACGGTCCCTGTGTTTATCACAACAAATTAACAGACCTCTCAACAAAAATGGTGCCGTAATTAAATTAAAGCTATTTTCAAACACTGTCATAGCCCAAAGGTGGCATTTATTACTGTAGTCAACGGGTTTTGCATTCGTATATTGCGAAAACAAAAACAAAAACAAAAACAAAAACAAAAACAAAAACAAAAACAATCACAACATACAACATACAACATAAAAAAATCAATTGCGTTAAAGTCAACATATTAACATGACCACCCTGTATTACACACGAAACTCATACTTCCGTTAGACGCTGTCCTATGTTGATCCTCTCACATCCTCAAGAGAAAGCGGCATTTCTACCGCACAAAAACGCCCAAACAGTCTACTTGTTATGTTGAGCAACACCCACAGCATAATACAAAGAGCCAACAATGAAAGTTTTGGATAGCTGCACCTACACCAACAACAACAGCAACAGTATGCATACATATGTATGTAAGTGTCAGCAACGGCAAAGCCAACGCACATTATCACACCAAACTTTGTTATGTGGTGCTTTGAACGACCAACGCACGAACATGCGGGTGGAGGGTAGCGCCAGTTATACGAAGTTGGTTCCTTCAAAATCTATGAAATAAAACAAACAAAACTAAACTTTTGCAAAGTCACACTAACCGCCCTCAATCATGTTGCGACAGCAACCGCAACTACTACCTCCCTCCCCTACTGTAACCCAATAAGCGAGCGATCGGCATCCTCATTGACACAAAGGCTCATCGGCGTAAGGCATACTCGTTGAGACGCACACATTAAAAAGAACAAATTGCATTTGTTGTAAACTACCATTTTTCAATTTGTGTGCAAGAAACCACTCAAACACAAACAAAAGGACGAAAAACAAATCAAAGCATTGCAAACAAAACTAGCTGCAGCTGCATATCTCAAATGAAAAAACAAACAAACAATGAGAGCAACCAAAATCAAGCCGTTCGTGTGTTGAGAAACGCATAAAACTCAATGAGAGTGGGAGGGGATTTGTAGGGGTATACAGTGTCTCAGCTAAAAAACGATGGAATTTTCAAATTTGTCAGGAATTTGTACAATTTTAGTTTTACATCATTTTTTCTCTTCCCAATGACTATTTACTTGGAGGAGAATAAAAGGCATATGAGCATACGGATGAATGAATAAAGTCCGCTTTCATATGCGAATATTTATTTTTCTATCAAGCAAATCAGTTGAAAACGGACCCAAGCGCATTATAAGTGGCAGCCAACTTTGTCGTCTTGTTGCAATTTTATCATTTCCTGTTATAAATACATACGTTCAACTTTCCTTTTGATTTCCAAACGAAATGAAGTTCTTTGCGTAATTATAAGTTCCTGTTCTAAGCTTCTAAATTTTGTTTTCGGGTACTTTGGTTATGATTTCAGATTCTCCAGACAAATAGGTATTTTAGCCTTATTTAGCCTTATTTCTTCTCTTTTACAAACTCTCAATGTTCATACCACAGTCAAAAGGAAAAGTACGTCTCGTACTGTCTGAAAACCTTAGTATGTATATAGGGATTATACTGTACAGCAAGCTTTCATGCAAACTTTATATATGAGAGCAATATAAATATTTACAGGTTAGGACTTGGAAGCGAATTTACTGGAAGGAAATCGATTTCGTTAGAACAGCAAAAACGCAATGATAGAAATGCAACAAACAGAGGAGCAACAATAGCAATTGCGTAACAACCAAATAACACCACAACAACCGCAAATATGCAAAATACGCACGACCGCAAAACCCGCGGCGGTTATGGGCTTTTGTTTACACAAAAATGCCACATGCAAAAACAACATTGCCAACACCGAAATCGACCAACAAAAACAAACAAGCATTCAACTAAAACAACAACAATGATAATTAAGTTGAGGGGCAAGTGCGGTAAATGCTGTTAAAATTGAAACAATTGTTATTTGGCATGAGGAAATGCGGGAAGGAATTGCCGTTCAACGGGCAAAACAAAATACAAATAACAACCAAAATAGCAACCAAAGCTGCAGCGCCAAACTTCAGCGTCAGCAACATCACCAGAAATCAAAACATTTTGCACTCATTTATAGAAAGAGGAAAAACAACAGAAACAAATACGCCACCAAAAGCAACAACGGCAGCTGCATTCAAACCATTGCTCGGTTATGGTAAAAATGTGAAACGAAAAATTAGATTTTATATATCAAACATTTTGTGGATTTGACGGAAATGTAAACGGTGCGAAACTCAATCGTAAATACAAAAACAACAAATGTGCACCCACACAATCCAGTAGCTGCTTAGTGTTTTTTCCAAAGACAGGAAGCGAGGGAAAATGGTAAAATAGTAAACCACTCATTCATTATTTGAGCTAAACAAATAAATTTTCAATTATGCATGCAAATTAATTAGGTGCAATTTTTCATACACGACTAATGAATTAAAATGGTTTAGCGGCTTTCGCAAAAACCACTCACACCTAGTCCAATACAGATAACAAACAAACGCTGTGTAGCTCGAGTACTTCGGGGATGGAATATCTATCGGTATGTATGTATGTATGTACATATGTACATCACAAATAATTAAACAAATTTTCTTATTAACTATTTTGTTGTTGTTGCTTTCATCATCAAATTTTCCTCAAATAAACATTTTTATGAAGTAAATGAATTTATGGGAAAATATTTTGATGAACTTATTTCTTGTACATCATGTATTTAAAATGCATTTCATGTAATATTGAGTAATTTGCTTTGCAATTTAACTAAGTACCTAAATGATTTTATGCTCATAGTATAATCACAAAATATCGTTATGAATGTTCATATGGTATTTGATGTCAGACAACACGATGCGATGTCATGTGGTGTTATATCATTTGATGTGGTTTACTGTTGTATGAATAGGCTGATACGCTGTTTGGAGTCTTAATTATGTATTTATGTATTTATATATAAGATGAAGATTTAAATCAATCCGAACAACTCTAAACAAGTAATAAAATACCTTTAAGGATTTTCACCATAATGAAAAAATATATCAATATAATACAAAAAATATTTGACTCAGTCTAATGTATCTGCGCGCTATCACATACACTTATTAGTACATATGTAAATATTCTAAAGGTATTATATTGCGTTAATAGAACGATTTAACTAAACAGTTTGCCTGCTCACCCCTAGGGGCTATTAGCAAGTAATTATGCTACTCAATTTATTTCGATGCAAAATAGTTAGAATCATTAACAAATTTTATGCTCTGCACGAAAACGTTTTTTGCGGTTATTTGTTGTTATTACATATATGTTTTCATAGTTACACTTACTATGAATATTCTACATTGTTGTTTTTGTAGATGTAATTGCCAATTTTGGTTGCCAATAGTAATAAATTTAATACAACAAATACAATTGACAGTTATTGTTAGTGGGCACTGACCAATGAGACAACGAAGCAAACAGCCCCCAGCCACAGACATCCATTCACAACTCAATGATTTTGTGACCGCCATATAGAGGATTTAGCGCTATTTTAGAATTTGGGTACACCAAAGCGCCTCAAATGCCACAAAATATCGACAATCAAAATAATAAATTTTTCAATTGGCTTTCATGTTGGCAAAGCCCCACATATTGCGGTTTGCAGGAAGAAAAGTTATAAGCCTGGATGATTACGTGTATTAGTATAAGAACGAGAGGGTTTATTAACTTGGAACTCTCTCCTTTTGAACTTCTCGTCATTGGCTCACCTGTGTCATTATTTCGACTTACGATTTTAGAGCTATTGTGATTTAAAAATTCAACACGATCACAGAACGTGCAACAAACATTAATTTAAATTTGAATATCGAAAATGATTAATGTAATCCAAATATTTATATAAAAATTAAGAAATCTAGCTATCGAAAATCGGATCATACATATTACCATTTATAGGAAAAGTATATGCCTTGGTCTAATACCCGCACTCACGTATCAACTCAGATGGCAATTTTCCATCACTTTATCAGCCACCGTCTAAAGTTTAAGCAATTTCAGATCAATGGCTTGTTGTTGTTGGCCATAAACACAATAATAATAACAATAATGGTGATAATAATGCATGAAATGAGGCGAGCTGTTCATAACTCGTAAAAATATCATATCAAGAGCAAAATCAACTACCCATTTATGTGTGCGTTTGTACCCATATATGTATGTATTTGTATTTGTGGGTAGACAACCTCTTGTTTGCGGGGGGTGGGCAACAACAACATCATATCGTCCTTTGCTCGATGTTCAAATGGATGTGCACTTCAATAATGGAAACATTTTCATTTGTTCATGCAGTTTCACTTAACAATGATGGAGCGTTCTTACAATCCTTGAGTAGTGCATTATTAAGTCACGTACTTCTTCTAGTAGATACAAAAACCTTCGTCCACATGTTGCACTGTTGGTGAAATTTTTATATTTTACTTTTTGGCTGACAATATCAGTAGTTACTGCTGTCATTGCTCTCCACATTGGAATTGCTGAAATATTTGTTTGCACTTTTTCGTTATTGTCTTAAACATGGTTTCAAATTTTATGCTTTTCGTATTCGTACGCATGGCGTATACGAGTAGACGCTTTTTCTTGCTTCTTTATCGTTTGTGTGATTTGAGCAGCAAATAGATACTTTATTACAAGCTATATTATTATTTGAAAATATCTGGTAAATGTGTACGCTACAGAAAGAATTTCCAAATATAAACTAAAAAAAAAATGCAGTCAGCAGAATTAAAAATACCAATATTGCAATCTCCAAACAAAATACTTTCGCCTTTTTAAAATGTTTTGAATGTTTACAATCATACCCCTTTTCGAAGAATGGAAAAGTAAAACACTTAATTTTCTAAGTCATCCAAAGAATGAAGTGGAATGAAATTAGCTTTTGCTAACAGCTACATACTACATATACAGTGTTGAACGAAACAGTCGCACCCCCGTTTTATCATCGAACTAAAACAAAGATGTCCTACAAATAAAGTCTCGGATAATTTTATTTAATAGTATCACTTATGTTGTATGTCGTCCAAGGTTGTACTAAAAGCTTTGCACAAAATTCAAAATAATGTGGCAAATTTTTACCTAATAGTGCCATAAAGCCATAAAGCCATAAAGTGCAAGTATTAAATAGTTCCAATAGCGCCTTGAATTTTAACAATTCTTTTTCCTAACTAAGTTATGTAGTTTCTCCACATAGAAATTATAACATTCTTTTCTTTTTTTCGTTGTATGGAGAAAACATACTAATAAAAGATTTGCAAACATTAAGGCGATGTTAGAGCTACTTAAAACATGCACTTTATTGTAGTCAAATTGAATGGACTACAAAACTGCATACTTAGAATTTTTCTAAAGTGCCGAGGAAAAAAGTTTAAATATTAGGTCAAAATTTGTAGTTATTCCGAATTTTGTATAAAATGTTCAACAATGGCTTTAGTGGTATTCATTACAACGTAAACGATGTTTGTAAATTAAATAAATCGAAATCGCATATGAAAGACGTTGTTGTTATAGCTCGATGTTATATAGGTGGTGCTTTAGTTTCGTCCGACACTGTATACTCGTATGTTGGTGCATTTCCACATTAGCTAGCTAAATATGCATATATACATATGAGAATATATTTGATGCAGATAGTATTTTTCATACAATAATTTCTGGGTAAATGGTATTCCGACTGCCCGATTTCTTGAATTACTGAATTCAAAAACATTGTTAGACATATTATTATTCAGCCGATAGCCCTGCCAGCTAGCACTGTAGATTAAAGATTACATTTTATAATTTATTATAAATTTAATTAAATAAATTATAATAATATATTATTATATTTCAAAGTGAAAACAATTGTGAGAAAATTAGCTCTTTACGTTGCTAAAATTATTTATACTCGTAGCTAATCATATATCGCAATTGTAGTGAAAGTAAAGTATTAATTATTATCTCCCATTGTAGTGAAGAGCTTTTGGAAATCAATGCATCTAGACATCAAAACGGGCTTCAGACCTTGACCTGGGCCTCAAAAGTCTAAATATTTATGTAAATATATGGAAATATTGATGACGAGTGCAACTGTGACAACGACCGCCGGGTATAGCCCGCGCAGTTTTGGATATGTTTTGTAGTCGCAACGTGCCAAGAAAACTAATACTAGACTGATTATTATGTGTTTAGCTTTTGTTTTGATTTGTAATTTTTAACCGTTGCTTAATAACAAACACATTCATATATATTTTTGTCGTAAACGTATGTGTATGAGGTTGAAATACAAAATAGAGATGGGAAAGGAATGGTATGAGATCCCGATCTTAAAGTTTTCATAACAGTTTAATTAAGTTCCAGTTGAGAAAGAGGGATTACCGACGCACTTTATATGTCAACATCAACGCAAAGGAAAATATAAGTTCTCGATTAAAATTTAATTATTTACTATCTGTAGTCCCTAACTTAACCATCAAATTTATTTATCCGACAAAACAAAGTGTATTCAAAGGGCGAAGTCTGCGAAGGTCATTGAGCCTTGCGTAACTTTTGTATTTACCTTCTGAAAAGTTATGAGTTAATATCTACTACGCGACGCACTTAATAATTACACAAAATTTGGAGTTTGATCTTACTTGCCTCGGACCGTAGGTATGGCAAGAGAGCATGCTACATTAGTAGTAGTACATTAACCCCCAAAGGTTTTATAGCGACTCACTCGAACATTTGGCTCTTTCGTTATAAAGGCGACCCTGCCGTAAAATAACAATTGTGAAGCAATTTTATTTTTAATGTTACCAGGGACGGGAATTGAACAAAGATCTTGGTTAAACAGGGCCAGCACACTACATGCAACATATCGACAGCCACACTGCAAAACCCCGTAAGTCACTATTTTTCCAAAAATAAGGTTCTGAGCCTTTCCCATAGATCGTGATATTTCGCACATTAAAATTCAGTCAAAATCGGGTTACAACTTTCCGTTTCTTTCCACTGGTGGAATGAAATAACCGTCGCTCATATACATACGTTATAATTATTACAGTTTTTCCCTCTCCTGAAAACTTTTTGGTTTTGAACATACAGGGTTTTGCAGTGTGGCTGTCGATATGAAAGTACTAAGTTTAATTAATAACTTTTATAGCACTTATATATGTAAGTGGAAAGGTGAGGAGCGTATTTGTTTCCTTCTCATTTCTGTATTTAAGACATTGAAGTTATGCTTTCATCATACTTTGAACCTTATATACTTCCATTAACCTTTCACAATCACTATTAACCCCACACATCTAGATTTAAAGGGGAATAACTAAAAAATCTAAAGTTTTCAAATTATGCAAACTACTAAGGGTCGATTTTATAAAATCCGGTTAAGCCTAATCGGCGGTTAATTTGACAGCCAACCGTACAAATCACATCAATTAAATTCTGGTTAGCAGTTACCGGCTTTTATGAAAGCGGCCCTAAGTTCCCAACTTCAATGCTTCTCTCTATATAATCGAATCAGTAACATCTCCGCTACTGGCCTACAGAAAGACTTGCAAAATTTAAAAAAATGCCTTCAGTATACATATGTACATACACAAATTTACAGTTATTGACAAAATAATAGGTGTATTCAAGGTTTATTCCATGATATTTCAATTGCGTCAAAAAGCTCTGGAACTCTGGGTTCGAACAATGAACTTATTAAACTAATGCAAAACTAAGGGAAAGGCCCCGGTTGTTAAAAAACGATGGAATAGATAATTGAAGTTAATTGTTCAATTTTATTTCGAAAAAAGCTATAACTACCTATTATTTTGACCAACTAAATTCATTGTTTTAATTACAAGCATTATGATGCTATTTGGTGCTATGGAATGAAGCTCACATACTATTATTTTGTCCATGAGTGTACGCCAGTACTTTGCGTTTTCTGAACTTGTTTGGGATTTTTAGTTGATCTCTGTTTAGAGCTAGGTGTACGATATACATATGTACATATGTATGTACGTTGTACATATGACTTTGTATGTTTACAGAGCTTGCACCGCCAGAGCTTAAATAAAGTTTATAAATAATAAAGCGAGTAAGAGACGAATTTAGTTGACGGTTAAATCTACTGCGAACGTCACCGGACGACGAGTGGTGCCAGGTGTAGTAAACCATAAAACAAAAATTAAGCAATCAAGTGAACTTATTATTCGGACAAAGCTGCGCTTGCGTATACAATACAAGTTTTTACAGCAAAATGCAAATATTATTGTCAACAAAGCATGAGCACACAACCGAGCAACTGGAAAAGATACAAGAGTTACGCGATTTAGTGGAGAGTGAGTGAATGAAACGCGAAACCACTTAAATGCCTGTTTTTACATAATACATATCACAATGTAGTTCAAATGAAATAAAATTTGTTTTTGTAGTGGACCAAAATATGCATGGCTTTATCAAACAGATAATGTAATGATCCATATAGTTTTACGAACGTTCGGTCCGTGCAATATTTGTGCTTAGATATGTATGTATAAGTACACATTTTTTTACCTTCAAATGTTGTGAACAAGTGAAATAATAAAAATAAATAATATTTTTAAAGTTAAATTCTAAGGCGGTAATTTGAGGTTCCGATTGAGAGTGAATTTAAAGGAAGCATAAATTGTAGTAATAGATGCTAACGTTTCTATATGGGAGGGTTATGGAAACAGCACCTTGTAACAGAGATACCAGAAATAACCTTAAAAGCCAAGTTAATGGTGCGTTATCGGCAACCGTACAAAACAATTGCTTCAGTTAACCTTAAGAAACACATTGTAATTGCCAATTTGTGACGTAACATTAACGACCAATTGCATTTTTTGTTTTCCCTAAATGCACCAACAAAACCACTGTTCATGAATCATGAATTCTATTGTTAGATATACTTTTAATTGTTAATAGTGACTGCCTTAACCTAAGCGCTTATAAAAACAATCCATTCAATCGCTTTTTTATGTCGGGGAAACTTCTGATATTGTGAGAAAGAAATTGAAAATATGACCAATTTTCCGGCTGCTAACGTTACATTCGCATGGAGTTTTTATTTAGTTTATACGAAATAATAACAAAAATGTTAGAAACGTCCAAGGTTTTGCTACTTATGCTATCAGGTAGGCCTAAACCTTCATTTTAAGAGTAAAATTAGTTTGATGGCTACCATATCGTAAAAGTTATAAGCGCGTGAAACGCACTGCTAACGTTACATCACTTGGAAGTGAGATCAAGATATAGATCATGTCTGGTTTAATTTCTGCGAACTTGCTGAGACAATCATCCCAATTTTTCTTCATGTTATATAGCAAGGATGCCACAAGGTCATGGCATACCGCTTTATCAAAATCTTTAGGATTTTTTAGCTTAATTTAACATAAAATAAGGCACTGCCTACGTTACACGTGCGAAAACTGAGTATCTGTACATATAATAAAATTGTAACCGTTGATCTCTCAATCAGTTTTGTAGTTATCGACCAATATGTGGACCAAGGGCGATCCAAAATGTGTTAGTACAATATGGTTATCAAATAAAAGGTGCTGATGAGTGCTGCAATAAGTAATTCTATTTATTTTTATGATATCTGTGGTCACAAGCAATAATCGCTTATATTGTTGATTATATACATTTATTTTAATTGATTACAAATAAAAGTATATTAAATAGTTATAATTATTTTTATATGTACCCTTGTTTGGATGTAGGAAAAAAAGAAAAAGACCAAAGAGCTTGCAATACTTGGTTTACTTTCCCAGAAAATCGGTCATATGATACTTAAAACTAAAAATTCCTTAGAATTTATTTTGCTGAAACTTTCCTTCACAAAATGATCCATATTTAAAACTTTATAATTTCTTTGTTATTTAGCTTCAGGTGACTTTGACATTGGTACCGACGATATACTGCTATCTAAATATCTCAGCTATGCCGGTTGGCAAGTCAAATGCGCATATGATGCTATTAAACGTTATTATGACTTCAAAGAGCATAATCCCAACTGGGTTGCACGGCATCCTGTACTCCATTTTCGCGATCACATCTATCAGACACTTAGCAAATTCCTAATGCCTAAGCCGGACAAGGATGGCCGAGTAATATTTGTATCAAAAACAGGTAAAGTTTGTTTAGAAACTTTTTAGATGGTAGAACCGAACCGAACCGAACTTCAGCAAAAGCTCGTTTGGTTTTTTTCTTCTTTAAACTTTTTTCAACTTGTATGATAGTGCTAATTACTACGAGTATTTGTACTGAACCGCATAATAAGTCTGGTTTTCTTTAATCAGTTGACGCTTTCAAGACGTTTCCGAATTACATAAATGACATCATCGAGATGGATGACTTGATTTTCGAATCAATTTTGCTGTTACCGCAGGCGCAAAAGTATGGAATCACAGTTATAAGTGATTTAAGTGGGTACGTTGAATTCATTGAACAAGATAATATCCAAACATAGGTCTAATTGTCTTTGTTATGTTATAAACTCTAATTTGTGTCAAGAAATTTAAATATGTTTCCAAAAATTCTTATGGGCGCTTTCATAAAAGCCTTTAACTGCTATGAAAGTGGGCCTTAGAAGTTAAAGTCACACGGATAACGAAGAATTGTATGCGATTGCATTGTGTGTCCAATTCTATCGTACATTTACACTACAGCTTAAACTTTTAAAGCGCTCTACTAAAAATTCCGATAAACTACTTTGGTAGATTCAAAACGGCTTAGACTACTTTAACTTATGAATGCCCCGGTTATCTGTAGTTCAGTGTTATCGGATTTCATATTTGACAATTTTGGCAGTTAAGCTGTTTTATTGTACAATGTTCTTGCAAAATCAGCGACGGTATTTATTTATTTATTTATTTATTAATATGTATGAATATGTATATAAAAATTTTGTAATTTTTTTATTTTGTCACGTGACTATTAATTGCAATTCGATTTTTATTTTACTATATTAGCACCAATAGGAATTTTTTGCGTTTCGCTTCGCCTTCGATGGCCAAATTAGTAAATGCCAAAAATGATGTTATGCCATTCATATCGCGCATCGTACACATCATACAGAGGGGTATAATTTTGAATGCCACAACCAATTTGATGATGTCCTTCGCCAGCAAAGAGTTCAAAGAACGTGTATGTAGTATATATATTTTATGTTAAATTAAATTTTTTATATTATTAAATGTTTATTAATTTATTTATTTTGTCACTACAGATACATATTCACGATGGAAAAAAGTTTGATAAGCTGCGAAATATGGTTGGCTTTGAAAATTTACCAGCGGAGGTGCGTAAGCTATTTACATGGACATGCATCTGTGTGTACAATTTCACCGCATTTCTGAGTTATTCCATTTAGAGTCGCTTCATAACCGCTAACCCAAGTTTAATTGGCGTATTTTGTGAAAGCCTGATGCCTGGCTCCTGTTTTTGTATATTTAAAATAATAATAATATTTCAGACCGATTTCAAATTAAGAAGAATGAGTGAGGTCAAGCTTTTTCCCTTATTTTACGCTATTTTCTAAAGTATTTCTAATGTCTCTTGATCCGGCATTTCAACCTAGGAGACAATGGGCAAATGTTCAAGATTCAAGTGACCTGTAGAAGGGTCAATATTTAGTTAGGAAAGCTGGCTTTAAAGTACATACAGATGCATAGAGTTTAAGAGCACTTGAATATACATAATTTTAAATACTTTGCAGTATGGTGGCCCCAAGGAAAACGAACTGGATGTAAATATACTTTACGAGCATTTGCTGCGACACTCCGACTATCTTTCACAATTGCAGGCATATCGAAGAAAAACCTCTGCATAACGTTTAAAATATTATTTAATTAATTAGATAAATACTTAGTCAATTAAATCAAGAAAGGTAATACTATCCTTCCAACGTCAACTGCTAATACACGTCCGAAAAAGTCGGGAGAGGTATTGAGCAGGGTGAAGCACTGCTGGCAGCAACAACCACAACAGGTTGTTGTTCCCGAAGTTGTGATCGGACCTCTGTCAATTTTTCGTTTCTCGCTTATAACTTTGTACTGAAACAAATTGTTTATTTCCCTCCCTTCGGATTATAGTTACCGAAGTTAAGACGGGTCTTTCGATACCTCTCCCGACATTTTTGGACGTGTATTAGCAATTAACGTTGGATAGATAGTATTACCTCAAAAATTTCTAATTGTTTTAATTTCTACCATGTAAATGTAATGTACATATGTATATAAATGTTATGCTAAAATAAACCATTGGAAAAGAACTGTTACAAAATCCGAATACAAAGTTGCTTACAGACAGGACAGGGGTGGTCCAGAGGGAAATGGGTGTTGGAAAAGTAGGCTCTGTTAAGCAGGCAAATAGATGGTTAGTATCGTGTGGGGACAGGCCGCATGCCGGACAGACATTCGGAATGTCGGGGTTCAGTCTGGATAAGTAAGAGTTGCTTCTTCTTCCTTCCCCCCAAATTTCCCCAAACGGCGAAATTGTAATTTTTTTATACCCAGCATACTAGTACTAGTACAAGGGTATTATAATTTTGTCCACATAACGGTACTACGTAACGGCGCAAAATAATCGAGTTAGATATAGAGTTCCATATATGAAAGTTCTTAGGTTGAAAAGAGGAATTGATTAAGGCATGTCCGTCCGTCCGTCTGTCCGTGCGTGTACACGATAACTTGAGTAAAAATTTAGATATTTTCATGAAATTTTGCATACAGGTTACTTTCTGGCCAAGGTAGGTTGCTATTGAAAATGGGCGAAAGCGGATGATAACCACGCCCCCTTTTCCGATATCGAAAATTTCGAAAATCACATAAATTAACATAACTTAAGTAAAAATGTAGATCTTTGCATGAAATTTGTTATATGTACGATGGGTATTTAGACTTCCTTACTTGTTTAATTTTGTTTACATCCCAAATTTCTATTTTCCTTTATATTTAGTTTAAAATTCTATGTATTTGAAAGTGTCATTGAACAAACTTAAAAGAAATTACGTTAGATTTGAAAATTTAATAAATGTAAACGTAATTCGTTCAAATTGTACAAAAAACTAACGGGAAAGTGTGCATTGTGCCAAAAGCAGGTGAAACGGGGTACAGGTTAGTGTGGTCCATGTGGTCCTTGCCGCCTGCAGTTAAGACATTATGAGTGAAGACATGGTACGTGGAGAAAAGGAGCAAGATTATCAGCGAAGGCTCTTCCATCTTCTGCACCATTGAGTGACCCGAATTGCATGCCTACTTTTTCCAATTAGTGGATATTTCTGCCGTCCACACAAACTCCACTAATGTTTGCTATTGCTTATGTTAATATTATTTTGTGAGCATATTCGAGAAGCTTCATAAGGATCTTCTCTTGCACGTGGCCACGTTATACACATTCATTTTTAATATTCGCATTTACGGAGGTTTTGCACTCATGGCAAGTACACAAATGCAGTTTTCTCGCGGGCAATGATCTAGAGCTGGATAAAACTTTGGAAATACTGCACATTCCACGTCAACTGCTAAAAAACGACCAACCACCGGGAGATATCAAAAGATGCGTTTTGGCCTCAGTTGTCTCCTCAAGGAAACAATTACCCCTCTCCCGATTTTTGGACGTGTTTTAGCAGTTGACGTGGAATGTAAAGTATTACCAAAGAGAGTATATTAATATACCAAAAATTTAACTTTGAAATTGCAACGAATTGTGATCCGAATATTAGTCTTTCTTGCATTTGCATGTTAAATTTTTATCCAGCTCTGGATCATTGCCCACTGGAAAACGCCAGAAGATGAGCCGAATAACTGTCAAATTTGTACAGTAGTGCCATCTACAATCTAAGAGTCTGATGTGTGTCTGTACTAAAGAATGTCTGTATGAAAAGGATGGTCAAACCAGAGAACGTACACACGTTATAATTTCTCTGATGAAACAAGTTGCGATACCTCCACATATAGATGTCTCGACGTACACTGTCAGCAATTCAGCATTGTGCTGAATGGTTGTTGTTGCTCTAGACGCCATTTTTGTTTTCACAAATTTGACGGCAAAAAAGAAAGGAAGAAGCAAGAAAATTCAACGGCCGAAGTAAAGAAAGACGCAACGTCGTGATTGCGTTATTAATTCTTTTTAAACTTTAACCTGGCGAATTAAGATAAAGAAATAAAGGTTGTTTAGTGAACAGCAGTTGTGGCAACACAAAAACTATATTTGTTTGCGTTAAAGCACTCAGTCGTGCATTAAATAAAAACTTCATTGAGTGTGGAGTATTACGTGTGGATTACTAACTTTTGGTGTAGTGAAGAATAATTGGGAAACGGCGGCAAAATAAGTTTCCAATTTAGAATCGATAACATCGTTGAAATGTCGAAAGCCAAGAAATTATCATTGCCTAGCAATGATTCAACAGAATTTTATAATTACAAACCCAAGGATTTAATCTGGTAAGTATGCTTTTATTGTGCAGATAGGAATTCAAAATAAAATAATGACTCCAAGGGGTAGAGTAAGCATTTTTAGAGAATGCACGGGGAGCCGTAGAAAATGGCGCACATAACCTAAAACATGGTATTAATTGAAAAGTCAAGCAATTGAGAATTATTTGACCGTGGCAGAAATCATAGAAAAATGGAATAGCAACAGCCTACTCTTTCAATTTTATGTTTATGTTAAAGAGTAGAGAACAAAAATAAAAAATTAATAGCACCATAAGCGGTTGACCAACTTACCGCTCCGTTGGCATCCGATTACAACTCTTGTGTAGATTTATTAAATAACTGCTGCACCGATTGTAAAGTTGGCGTCACTTCCATGCCTTAAGCTGATGCTAATTGAACGCTGTACAGCTTTAATAGTTCAAAGATGGATCAGTGCATTAAATTTTTCCCGCGCAATTTGCAGCCATTATCTAGCATCGCAGAGATTAAATACTATCTACTTTAACTTAATGCCTTATAATTAAAACAATGTCAATCTCCAGAGTTTCAATAACAAGCTACTTTTGTGAATTTCAGGGCAAAGATGAAAGGCTTCACTCCTTGGCCGGCAATGGTAAGTAATATTTCTACAAATTATAACAATATATTATCATTAGATTGACTGTACTTTAGTGGGTGCGGTTGGTCATATTTTTTGTTTTTTTTGTTTTAAATACAAGACTATTCCCACGGCCCGGGTAAACAAATTGAGCCGGGGTCGTCTAAGGATTTTAATCGCCTCTTACGTCAGGCATACATATGTATGTACGATCATAATCATGCCCCCAATACAGCCAAAATACTATTTAATTGAAAACGTTTGATACAGATATTACTGAACAGTTAATGTTTCCTCTAGACACTGTGGTGAAATTATTCCTTATCTAGAATACCGGATTGCTAGACTTGGTGCGTAACCGGTGTACAACTTTATATCAACTTCTGGCTTTATTTCACTTAAGTTCTACAGTTCCTCACTCGTTTTTTTTTTTTTTTTTGAAAAAATATTCCACGAAAAGCCTCTTTTTTTTAACTTGGCTGAAAGTATTACATTATTTTTAATAAACATTTTTTTGTAAAATTTGTGCTCCTTTTACGCAGATTGTCGAGCCATCAATTGATCTTTTAAATCAACCACGAAAAGCTAATACAAAGAGTGTATTTTTCTTCGGAACACGTAATTTGTAAGTATAGTGGGTGGTATACATCTACATATATTCATAAAATATTTATTAGTAACAATTTTATGTAAAGTCGAGTAAGAGCAGTAATTCTGTACTATAGATATTTCCACAAATTGCGTTCTACTCTTTACAGCGCTTGGATTGAAACGAATAATATAAAACCATTTGAAGGTCCATGGAAAACTGAATTGGCAAAAGTTAATAAACCAAATTCGTTCCGTCATGCGATGGCTGATATCAATGCTTACATTGAAGACCCAACAGAGATCGATGCTGAGGTCAGCAAAAATACCCTCATTAATCATTCCACAGAAGCTGATTTCGATAAAATACGAGATGGTCTTACTGACGATGATACAACAAATGACATTCGCGGTGCAGACGACGGTGACAATGGAGTTGAGACCATAGCTGCTGAGGTTGCAATCGAGTTGGATGAAATAGCACCACAACCATACAAAACACCAGTTAAGCGTACACCAAAAGCCAAATCCAGTGCTGTGGCTACAGTAAAAGCAAAATCATCAGTTAGCGGGGCTGGAAATAAATCATCAGCAAAACGTCGCCGATCCTCACAAGTGGCAAATAGTAGTGCCAAACGTAAGCGCAACTCTTCTGTTGGTGCGTTAGAGGATTTAAATGAATATATTAATCGTAAATCGACAACGACACCACCATCTCGTCGCAAAATTAATGCTGATGTTTTGGCGCATATTAGTAGCAGCACATCTCGACGTAATGTTAATTCTATTGCTCTACTTGATCGTCCCGTAGTGTCACGCCCTGAAGCGCAAGCCATTGATATGAATGCGCGTTCTCAAACGCTAGCCGAACGAGACATAACACCCTCACAATTAACATTCGGTTTTCTTGGTTTGGGTATTATGGGTTCGACTATTGTCAAGGATCTACTATGTACTGGGCACAAAGTGGTCGTATGGAATCGCACAATGTCAAAGGTAAAAAATAGATTCACACCTGGCGTTTGTAGAATAGAAATAAGTATAATTATCGACATTTAAAAATATACCTTCTTTTATAATGATAGTGCTCAGCTTTCGCTGAAGCTGGTGCCGAAGTCAAAGGCACACCCATGGATGTGGTTGAAGCTTCAGATGTCATATTCTGTTGTGTTTCAGATCCAAAAGCATCGAAGGATGTGAGTATATTAAATAAATTTTATTTATTTGTATTAGAAAGTATAAGTAAAAATTACAAGTTTTGTTGAGTGTTGTTTTTACCTAGATTACTCACAGAGCTGGTTAGTAATCATTACTTTAGGAATTAAATTACTCGCAGTTCCCAATTACATGTAATGGGAAAATAATCAATTCCTTTGCCACACACAAAAGGGAATTCATTACATTTCAATTCTCTCTCGATGAATAAAGGTCACGTTCTATAAGTCGTTCTTCAATCCCTCCATGATTTACTTTCAAGAAAACGTGGACGCTTCCAATATCATATGAGCCGCGGCTCTACTTGGCTGGCAAAATCAGGACAACTTTATGATCCCTGTTGTTTTCGAGTATGGGTCATTATCGCTTAGAAGGGATACCTTTTTGAAATATGTTTTTATGCAAGAATTAACATTTCGATTTTCAATTACTTTTACAACTCCTTTGAGGAATGTAATTGGAAAAATTTCAATTCCTTTCGTAAGTATTTGAGAAGAACGTATTTTTTTTTTTTTTTTCCTGAGGAATGGAATTGTAATGGAAATGAATTTACCCAGCTCTGATTACTCATAGTTACTTGCCAAGTTATACTAATAACGAATTACACTTTTTCAGCTGGTATTTGGCAACTGTGGCGTTTTGGGCGTAAAAGATATGAACGGCAAAGCATACGTTGAAATGTCTACAATAGATCCTGAAACTTCTCAAGATATTGCGGAGGGTATACAATCCGCTGGTGGTCGGTATTTGGAAGTTCAAGTAAATCAAGCAAAACGAACAAAAAACTTGCAACCTATACAAATTAATGTTTTTCAGATTCATGGTACCCGACAAGAAGCCGAAGATGGCATGCTTATAATTTTAGCCGGTGGCGATCGTTCAGTTTTTGAGGATTGTCATTCTTGTTTTAAAACAATAGCTAAAAACACATTCTTTTTGGGCGGTAAGTTGCTCCAGCTTGTTATTACTTGTTCCCCTTTGATTAGTATTCTGTCTATTATCAATCAATTGCACTTACTTGGAAAAACACAAAAGTTGTAAACATATTTTTTCCGCACTTGTTTTTATTTTAATGTATCTTTATCTTTGTTTGTGTGTTTCTTAAAATGCTTCACCCAATTTTAGCAGAAGTTGGGAATGCTTGCAAAGTAAATTTAATACTACAAACGATAGTAGGAGTAAGTTTGGTTGGATTAGCTGAGGCCTTGGCATTGGGTGAGTCAGATTTTTTTTTATTCTTAAAAACCTATTTAATTAATTTTTATATACTATTACAGCCGATCGCTTCTCAATTTCGTTAAAGGACATCATTGACATATTTGAGTTGACATCAATGAAGTCTCAACTGTTGTTAGCCAAAGGAAAAGGTTTGTAAAAATTCAACTACCGAAGTCATATGAATTAAATATGTTTATTATGGTGTGGGATATTTTTTTGGCCCGTGAAAAGTTTCGTAACGAACATGCTGGTGAAAACAAAACTTGAACTTCCGATTCAAATCAGTTTATCATCAAATCTAAAATTCTACCCTTCAAATATCACAGAGTCGACATTTTATTTTCCTATTGACAATGAAAAAGAAGATACGAATTAAAAAACCTCCGAATCTATTGTTTTATTTTATTATTGTAGCAGGAACTCGTCCAGCTTATTCGGCGGTACCATACATGAATTGCGACACACCCGTTTCTTATGTTTTTGACTTTGGTGTTTATTTTTAAACTAAAGTGCTGCATATTCTCTTTTCATATATTTACAGAAATGGCAAAGGGAGACTTTAACCCTCAACAGCCACTGAGTCATATGCAAAAGGATCTTCGCCTTGTACTCAGTATGGCAGAAAACTTGGACCAGTCAATGCCTGTGACTGCAATTACAAATGAGGTCTTTAAGCATACAAAACGACTTGGGTACAGTGAACACGATTCGAGTGCCGTATTTGTAAGATCCAGATTTTAACATTTAGTTAATACAGCTACTTTCTAAATGAATATCTAATATGTGCAAAACGAGTTTGACATAAACACACACAAATTACTAAAATGACAGAGTTTTCAAATAACAGGTAACAGAATCAGATTCAAGTAGATATGTATGTACATACAGTTCTTAATGCTTTGTGTGACCGAAGGACCAGAAAACATATTATTGGAACTCTGTCTGCGAAGATAAGAAATTGTTTCTTTCTATATTTTAGCGGAAAATTAATAGATATAAGTTTTTTTTACAATGTATACAATTTTAATCGATTCTATTGGTTGAATTCTTGATATTTTTGATTTATATAATTGTTTCTTACATAACAATACCTACCATTTAAAGCAATTAGGAAAAGGAAATAATCCTTGTCATGAGATTTTTCAACTATTGCTAGAAACAACTATAAGGCGAAATAAAATATAGGTAGCAGACACGAAATTGTGGGTAGGGGTAAACTGTTATTTGGAAACTCTGATAAACACAGGACAAAGCTAATCTTTAATAACCACGACTATGGCCAACTAAAATAATTCAAAAACAAACGAATTATGTAATTTATTCACCACATTTAAAAAAAAAAACTGATTGCAATAATAACAACATAAAGTAATGATGTCAGGCCTAACAGCTACCAGTCAACAACGAGAATCAACATGAATTCTGACTGATCACAATTGGATGTGCACAAATCGAGTGCATTGAAATGTTAAAAATATATGTTACTCTTAATGAGTATTGGCTAGGAGATAAACTATGAACGTATATATAAATATATATATTAAATGACTAGGTTTAACATTAATAAGGAAGAAAAAGAAATTGAACAATGGAAAAAGTGTAATGGAGAACTCTTCAGATCGAAAATGTAGCGAATGTGTAAATGTACGCATAAAAAATGAACACAAAAAATATCGCATGGCACGTTTAATTTATATATTTGTTTTTATATATATAAATAAAGAGGAAACCCTATAAAACTAATGAAACTAATATAATTACAATCATATTAAAGCAGGGTTGGGAAATACTTTCAATATCAAACGCCTATGAACCGTTTTAAGGGAAAGTATGTTTAGAAATAATGCTCAAATGATTTGATATATTCTAAAACAAATCATGGTATTGTTAATGTAAAGGAGTGAGATTTCTTCTCCAGGTGGTGAAAGGAAATCTGTTCAATGTTATATATCGCTAAAAGATACTGAAAATAAGAGTCTAACATATATATGTATATGTATAAAGCTGCTAACTCGTATGTCGATGCAAATTTAAATTTTTAAAACTGAGTTTAGTTTTTGTATGTTTTACTGGTTTTCGTTGCCAACGCTATGTAAATTTGCTTAGAGTTTCGGAAAAAATAAAACTAAGGAGCCTCTGCTATCTTTCAGTTCTAACGTTTAGTTTTGCTTTTTTTGTCTACAACTAAAATTAGCACCTATTAAGGTTTACTTAACAATTTAAAGTATCAAAGTTTTGTTTTTCTCATAATTATTAAATAGCGCTTTATTTTCACCATTATTTGTGTGGTTATTTCACATTTTTATAACGTTCTTCCTGAATCAAAGTATGGAACAATCTCGAACTTTAACTTGAAGTTTTATGAATTAAATGCCTTAAAGGGTGCTTAATTCTGTCACTCACTGTATATTTGTGTAAAACTAATTTCTATTTCTGTAACAGCTCAAACATTCTCAACAGGGAGATCAGCCGGCTACTTTCGATTAAGATGTTGGTCCCTATAGAGTTAATTAATATACTACATATTATTAATCACAATTCTTCAATAACTTGCAGCTAAGTTTAGATGTAAAGATGCTAAAATCATTAGTAAATTTTGCATGTTTCAATTAATTGCTTTTCCCAGCCCTGGCCAAGCACCATACACGCACACAAAAACCCACTTACACATATCAGTAATGCACTAATTAGTTAAATCTACCTACAAACTCACCGCCAACAATAATTCATGTCATGAGGAAAGAGGTAGTGAAATTATTGTTGTCGTTAAAAACAAAAACAACAAGGTAGTAGAATTTTTATCACATATTCATACGTACCACTAACATTCTATTTTTCCACATAGTTATAATTTCATTCTCGATTCATTCCTTATTTTTTATTCTTTCTTTTCGTTTTTCTAACTTATATGTGCTTTCGACCGGTTTGAATTTTGGTATTTAATTTATTATCTAATTAACTAATTATCTGCCGCCTCGATATTTATTATATGGGAAATTATCTGGCTTTGTTGACTTCATAGCAATGGACGAAAAACATTGCTGCGATTCAAAATGAAAAGCCACAGGATCGTTTACATTCATCTTTGATTACACATAGCTACAACAACAGCAGTGGTAGCAATTGTAATGGATTTTATATTAAAAAGGAGAATGCCTGTGTCGAAGCGTGCATCAATTCCCCTGGAGACCAAAGAGATTTAACTAAAAATATCGATAATTTCGCAGAACATTTAAATAGCAACAAGAGTGTTATGCAAAAAATGAAAAAGAAATTGTTTTGAATATTATACTAGACATCCATCCAAACATACACTCCCAACTCGTGGACACTTCGAAATGAAATTGTTTGCAACAAATATATGCTTGCAAACAATTATATTTTTAAATTTTTACGATTTCATTGTCCAGAGGTATACATAAATCAGTGACGTGCGCCGGCTGAAAGTTTGGTCAGTTTAAACGGGTTTCGCAACTATCTGCGTTAGCCACTATTTTGCATATTATTTTGTTTATGTGGAAGAATTCAAAATTTTTCTCAAAATGTCGGTTAAAAATCAGCTAAATAATACTTGCCTTAATTATTCATTTTAATTACATATGTGTTTAAGTTGGTTTTCAGAAATTTGCTCCTTTCGAGTTCAATCAGTCATAAGCTTACGTTCTACTCTCGCTTTGTATTATCCACCAGTTCACAGAATTGAAATCCATTTTCGAAACCATTATTTAAATTATTAAAAATATGTTGATTCTGTCGCTTGCACTATCGAATATGCGATTCACTAACTTATCTATAACGATTCGGGCAAAGGATTTCTCATCTCGCTATGTAACATACTCGTATGTTCTCAAATGCCATTTTTCAATTTTTAATAAACAATTCAAATTATGTGCATTTTATTTAACGATATAGAAAACAACTGCAAATTATGTGTCATTTAGTTTGCGAAACAGCTGATTGCGAAAATCGCGAAAAAATAGTTAGTGAATACCAAATATCGTGATTAATATCGGTATGCCAAAATGTCATAGGCGAAGTGAGTAAATTCCACTACAGGTATAAAAATCTCTAAACATACCAACAGTGAGCAAGTTGTTTTGAGTGAAAAATGGATTGATAGAAGATTTTACCGATGCCGATGATATATAAAAGCTTTGAACATTGGATACTTGTATTTCGGTTACTGGCTCAGTTGTTTAGATATAAACGTTTATTCCGGCTTATTACCGGTGCACGTCCCTGATATCAACAGAAGTTGTACTCAATTGAATTAACTATGAGTATTTTTATGTTCTAAACCTATATTAAACAACAATCGTGTATAGAGACATGTTCATTTTAAACTTATGTTATGTTACATTCTTCAATGTGTTTTCATTTTCGCAAAGTTTTATGTGGGACTAATGTAGTACAATGACAGATTAAAATATTAACATATATTTAAATGTTTGAAGTAAATAGTCTTGGCGTGTGTCGATGAGTACCGGCTATTTAAAATATAATTTTGAAGTAGCAAAATTACTTGTATTAGTTCTAAATAAATCTCACCAAACATATGTAATTAACGATTAATTTTATGTATTTTTTTTATGGAAAGACGTTTTCCTCTTATATTGCACCTTTTGAACTTTTCGAATGTTCAGTTTGTACAGCTGCGAGCCCCAAAATAGTGAATAGTGAAATTAAATTGGGAAGTTAATATATTTGTTGCGTTGCATGGAAGAAATCGCTCAACATCCTCGACAAAAGAAGTTTTAAAAATTCAGGGAAATTTCAAATTTTCCCGATTGTGGGAGGATGTAAGCCAATTTTTTGGTTTTTGCGATAACAGAAACAAATTTTAATTTTCGCATCCACATTATTGACCAAGATGCGTGACACCCCATTCGGCAAAATCCGATAAATATTAAGCATTGAACCGTAATCTACACCTTTTCCAAGAGTACTTCAGAAACAGTAAAATGTACTTCAGAATGTTGTTGTTGTTGTTTTAACAACAAAATCACTCCCCGAAGGTTTTGGGGAGTGTTGTCGAAATCCTTGGCCGGATGTGAATCCGGTACGCTCCGGTACTGCCCGACTGTCGTGGGAGCGATTTGGTATGACCAGTGCAACCTTCTAGGTCATGTCATCCCTCCTTCCGAAAGGAAAGAGAAGATGGGTAATGAGAGGTAGGAGGCATCATATCCGTAGATCAACCATCGAGTTGCACGACCGGTATGCCTACCGCGGGCATATTCTAAGCCCCAACCCGCAGGGGTGATGTACTTCAGAATAGTCAATTGTACTTCAGAAATGGTAAAATGAATTTCAGAATAGTCAGAAATTGTAAAATGTATTTCAGAATAGTCAATTGTACTTCAAAAATTGTAAAATGAATTTCAGAATAGTCAATTGTACTTCAGAAATTGTGAAATGTATTTCAGAAGCTGTAAATTGTACTTCAGAAACTGTAAATTGTACTTCAGAAGCTGTAAAATGTACTTCATGGACCGTCCTTAGCTGGATATGAACCCGGTTCGCCCCCGGTACTGGCCGACTGGCTTAATGAGCAGTGAAACATTCTAGGATCTTTAGGAAGGTAAGATAGGTATTGAGGGGTGAGAGGCCTCTTATTTTCGATCTCTGAAGTACATTTTACCAATTCTGAAATTCATTTTACAGTTTCTGAAACACAATTGACTATACTGAAATTCATTTTACCATTTCTGAAGTACATTTTACGGTGTCTGAAAATCATTTCACGCATTCTGAAGTACATTTGGAAAAGGTGTAGAATGATACCCAAGTTGGTACAGAGAGAATTTTGAAAAACCAAATAACGATAAGGTCCAAATGTAAGTGACCGCGGTCAATCAAGGCTAAACCTGCCGATAGTCCTTGAATGTTGGCAGCAGAAATTACAGGTGCCCTAACCTAAAAAAGATCTCCGAAAAAGAAAGTAAATTTGTCAACTCAAACAAGTTATGCAAATGCAAAACTTAATTTTTTGGCTATGGTAAATCTATGATCATTCCAAATTATGTTACAGCACCATAAAGAAAATTAAAAATGCAATTGGAATTGGAAATTACGATGTATCACCGATTTTCGATTGCATTGTTTCTTATCAAAAAACAGTCATTGTGAATACCCCTTCGTTACTCTTTGATAGATTTATCCTCTTTGTGAACGTATTGATTTTAACGAGTACGAATTGCAATGTAAAAGTGAAGTAAAAAAATAAAAATGGCGAACTTTGCTTTTCATTTTCCGAATTTGACATTATTTCTCTGTTGAAATTAAAGGGAAAATATTTCGAAATTCTATGCAAAAGCAGAGAACAATTATTCAGTTATTGCAACAGCAATTAAAAAGTGTAAAATTTCAACTTTACGGTGTTTTGATGATTAAAGAGAGAAGTGCTGTCTGGCGAATAAGCAGCTAAGAACACTACTGAAGACGAGACATGCAATTAGCACAGACTGGGTTGGTTCACCCAATATAGGACTAACTTGTATGTTGAAACTTTTAAGATACAAATATTTGAAAGCGACAACGCTTAATATAGTAGTGAGTTTAGTCTTCACCTTTGGCTGTATTACAGTCAAGTTTCGTACATAATTAATACATTTTGCAAGGGAAAAATCAGTGTGTGCGTCATATGTAATGTTGAAAATCAGCCAACTACAAAAGCAGTCGTAGTTTTTTACAGCCTCGTGTGTTCCTGTTTTAATTTTGGGTAACTAAATAAAGTGGTAAATTATTAAATTCATAAATTGAAATAGCATTCGAGGTAGAGAGGATAACTGGAGTTAATGGGCAAAAATATCATTGTAAGTACATGCATATATGGAGTTCCTCTTATTTTTATTACGCTCGATCTTTATCAACGATTTACTGTTTTCTTATGTTCTTATTTACTAGTATTTATTCCTTTATTTACAAAATTTCGCTCGCTAAATTGTGTCAAATGTGAATGGCGTTTTCGGATAAATAAGAGCAAATAGCATATGTTCTGATATGAGTGCAAAAAGGGCAAATAGGTTCCTCCAGCATGCTAGAAAGAGAAAACGAAACCGATAACGGAGCTACCAGCTGTGAAAAAAGTTTATTTTACTGGATTTTTTTGAATGGAACTGGGCAACTCACAAATTTTGCTGTAACGCAGTTTGGGTGTGAGTATTGGCATGGCAAAGGCTGGTTGCATCGGTTTGAAATCTTTGATTTTCGTCATGTGCCGAAAATAAGTACGTATGGAACGGTGACAATCACACATATACACTGCTTGACAAACAGTATTTGTACGATGTCGTATGTTTAAATATATGACAAATAAAGTGGGTTCGAATGGTCAGTGATCCAGATGCCGGTAAATTGTTTTCATTTACACCCGACATACACTTTTAAAATATCTATCTATAATATAAATGCTCAAGTTGAGGGGAATTGCCCCGCATTACGGCCTAACTATACATCTAAGGTATAAACAGTTATATATGTATGTATGGCGTGCTACGAATTGTGTGATCGGCTCTCACTGGGAGTGCGAAGAGTTGGTAGTGAACCAATGAAAACACCATAGCCCCACTGTTGTTTGAGTAAACGAACACAATTTATTTTTATCTAGTAAAAAGTTCTTTGCCCAAATGTGTTGAGGAAACGTGATCATTTGCTTATAAAAAATGTTTAATAGGTATTCAGATATGCAGATTCGCGAGACTTGCGAAAGTTAAAAAACAAAGAAAAATCAATTTTGTCGACTCTTTAAATTTACTAGTCTAGTCGACACTAGGAACACTTTGTAGTTTTATGGATTAAGTTTTCAACTATTTTATCGTGGGATGTAGAATATCTGAGTATTATTAAGCCGGTATTATTAAAATATATAAATGGAGTAATATCCCTACCGAAATTTTTAAAACTGTTATGAAAAACAAGTTGAACTTTTCTTGAAAAAAGTAAAACTAGTTTATTGAATAAAGTCGATAAAGATTGATTGAACATTACCACTTCATAAAACTCGGTTAACGCTAACCTCGGTTTGACTAGCGTATTTTTGTACTGTTAGCTGTCAAACTTATTTGTTATGACGTATCATAACTGATAAAAAGCATGCCTAAGGGCCACTTTCATAAAAGCCGGTTAAGCCTAATCGGTGATTAATTTGACAGCTAACCGTACAAAATACGTCAATTAAACTCCGGTTAGCGGCTACCGGCTTTTATGAAATTGGCCCTAAATATGTTCCACATCGCTAATGCTATCGAAAAATCGAAGAGATACTCGCCATCAACTGACAGGTTTGCATTACAACTAGTAACGAAGAAGACGGATAGAATACTGCTAGCAGCTCAAGGCAACTATGCATGGAGGTAAAAAAGATGAACAGATTGTCTTGAAAAGAACGAAGTAAAAATTAAAGCAGAATGACGATAAATCAAGGTGAAGGAAAAGTTAAAACGTAGAAGAAATTTCCGATAAACTTCGCCGTGTAGTCGCTGATCTTTTGTCTGGTTGCATTTTATTGAAATTAGTAGAAAAATACTTAAGTTAATTATCAATATAATATATATTAATCGTGAAAACATCAAAAGTATACGAATATATAAGAAAAATTATCTTATATACATAAAAAGTTCAAATATATAGGGAAATTCGTTGGTAATGGCCTAGTGATAAAGTGAAAATGTTACAAATACAACCTCATAAATATATGTATGTAAAATAAGTAGGAGAGTATATAAGAAAAAGTGCCAAAGGGATAAGCAAAAAATGAAATGAATAAAAGATGGTGGACAAAGTAAAAAATGAGTATTTTGTATGTGTGTGAAGAAGAACGGCAAAAATTAATGTAAAAGAATTGCAAAATAAAAAGCATCGAGTAATGAAAAGCTGCCGAAAATTTCTCTTTTGCTTGGTTTAGCATCGAAATGTACGTATCAAAGAAATCATTTAATGTAATGTGATGATAGTTCAAATGAGATACTTAATCAATAATAACTTAATAAACATAAATAATTCCTAGTGTAACATACATGTGTACACACATGCTGACATATGTATGTGTGCTAAAATTGTACGCGCCGTCATTTAGCTGCTTCAAACAGCAACAATAATGGCTTCTTTTCTTTCAATTAGTTTGTATTGTAAATCATAGACAGGTGGGGTTGATGCTCACCAAAAATTCAAGCGACCGCATATACAGATAAACCTATATGAAAGGGCACAAAGTCAAATAAAAGATGGGCGCATGTGTCAAGCTGAATGACACTCTTTGGGGGTGGATCAGAATAGTTGGTAGGCATATTTATGCATGTTACAGTGGTTTCAGAAACGATGGCCCCTTTATTTGCAATAACACATACAAAGTATATCTACTTGTAATAAAAAATTGTGGATTCAACATACGACAGGATACCATTGTCGGTTTTGCATAGCAAAATGACTTCGGTTTTCCCAGTCTAGGGCTATTACTTCAGCATAATCCTATTTAATCCACATCCATAAGTGGCCGTACCAAGTAAGCGGGGCGAACCAATATTACAACACTGGTATTAACATGTATCTGTAGTTAAAACTGAGAATAAGAACTCCAAAAATCACGTCAAGGTGGCTAAAAAGTGTCACCCCGTTCAATACTTTGCCCGCTGGCGCGGTTCTCCTTACACACATGATAACAGCAATGATGAAGCAACAACTACTCTATTGATGATTTAACATTAATTCATACATACATATGTGTTTATATGTATGTACATGTATACTTATATACATATTTCAATAGTGTATCCATGCATATGCGTACATACATATCCATATACATTATAACAATAGAAAAAACTACAACAGAGAAAATGATAATGTCCACAGCACCGAAAGTGCACGAATGCCCCATTGATTGGTGAAAAAACGGAAAGGGCAGGTAAACAGACTAAACGAACACACATTTAATGCGCAAATTGCATGCAAATAAAACCGTGCTATACATACCCTTAATAATAAAATAAATATATGTACATATATAAATTATATGAAAAAAGGAGTAACTTTGTTTATCTCCCGGGAGTGACTTTGTTTATCTCCTGGAAAACGTGATAAGATTATATTCCTCCCATATCTATGTGTCCTCTACGAATTATTTATAAAAAATAATTAAATGAAGCAATGCTGACCTAAAAACCATACAGTCGAGTTGTTAATATTGTCTTCATCTTAAACGAGGTGGCACTCTTCTATTGGCATAATTTTATACTTGGCGTGTTCAATTTTACAATACAGCTACCCTGCAGTAAAATTGCGAACTAGTCTCCGAAAGGGACAGTCTTGAACTTGGTTCTGGACGGGTTGCCAAGTATTGCACTGGTGACAATTACCACCGCCAATGACAACACCATGTTAAAGAAGGCAGTTCAAAACATTGCTTACGGAATGAACTAGGACTGGTGGATCTCCAAACGGTATAGCTCAGGGATAGTTCTGTGCTAGTCCAATTTTCTACAGAGTACCTAAACTATGCCCGACCTTGCAAATTCGCAGTTTTTTTTTTAACGCAATTAAACTATTAAGCCTTTTTCAGGGCTGATGTTGTTGTAGCATTATCATCAAGATCTTGTAACAGAAATCATAGGAAGCTTGGGGTTTCGCATGTGTGCGCTCTGCTTCGTTAGGTAATCGTTGAATCTGTTCCAGTATCTAGAGCGCAGTTGGGCCAGCTTGCCGGAGCTGACAAAGTAGTTGGTCCCGTCGGTGCACCTTGGGATCAAACGGCAAGAAACCATGATCCCGAATATTATCATGGTGCTTATTAATTGCGTCTTACGACCTGTTTTTCTACCTCGGACATATTTTGAACCCCTAACCAGCAGGCCGATGGTAGGGGACAGGAGCTGGCTGACCAAATAGATGATTCGACGTTTTGCACGGTAAATGGGGATGCCCCCACTAGAGTGGCGGTAAACTGCTCTAGCTCGCCAGACATCACCATAGTCAGCGCTGGACTAATAAACTGCGTTGACTGGCGACCGATGCTGACGCTTGCTTCAGACCACCTACCCATAGTGCTCTCAATCGATCGCCCCACCGACTTTGTCACCGCTGAGAAACGCACATACACTAACTTCAATAAAGCCGACTGGGAGGGTTTTCTCAACACCACAGAGAGCGCCTTCGCTGCTCTTCCTACCCCGTCTGACGTACGAGAAGGGGAAAAGGCGTTTCGTATGGCCCTAATTTCAGCCTCCCACCAACACATTCCGTCAGGTAGAATAAAGGAAGTGCGTCCATTCTTCCCCGCAGAGGCAGCGGCCCTGGCAAATGAACGTGACCATATTAGACACCTTGACCCTACGGATCCTCAAATACGGGATCTTAACGCGGAAATCAGACGCTTAGTAGATCAACACAAACGCGCTAAGTGGGAGGAGCACCTAAGGTCTTGCAACCTCTCGGCTGGAGTTGGCAAATTATGGTCGACGGTGAAATCTTTGTCCAACCCGACTAAACCTAACGACAAAATATCCATCGCCTTCGGTGATAAGGTTCAGTCGAAGCCAAAAAGATGCGCGAGCGCCTTCTGCCGACAATTTGTAATGCATCCTACGTTGAACAAAGATATTCGCCGAGCCACCAGGGAAGCGCACAAACACAAAAACAGCGATGCGCCCGTTGCCATCTCCACAACAGAAGTTCATGAGGCTATTCGGAGATCCAAGAACACCAAATATATCGGCCCCGATGGCATTTCCATGCTGATGCTGAAACACCTTGGCGACGAAGGCATAAGATACCTCACACAAATTTTCAACCTTTCCACCTTTGTTATTCCTGAAAGATGGAAACAAGCAAAGGTGGTCCCACTACTAAAGCCTGGCAAGCCAGCTGCCGTAGGGGAGTCATATCGCCCGATATCTCTCCTCTCGCCAGTAGTGAAAGTGTTGGAAGCCACCTTGTTGCCGTACTTCACCGCAAACCTGCGGCTCGCCGAACATCAGCATGGATTTCGCAAAAATCACAGCACCACCACCGCGCTGAACGCCATAACCACTCAGATAGGGGACGGGCTAAACCAAAAGCGTCCAAACCACAGGACAGTGCTAGTTGCGCTTGACTTGGCCAAAGCTTTTGATACGGTCAACCATGCGCAACTAATGAAAGACCTTGAAGATTCGTCCCTTCCTCCCTGTCTTAAACGTTGGACTGCAAACTATATGAGTGGTCGTCAATCGTCGGTTGAGTTCAGAGGCGCAAGATCAAAACCCAGAATAGTTAAACAGGGGGTGCCGCAGGGTGGTGTCCTATCCCCGTTCCTGTTCAACTATTATATATCGAAACTTCCCCCCCCACCAGAGGGTGTCTCGATCGTCTCTTACGCCGACGACTGTACGATTCTGGCAACAGGCCCCTCCGTAGAAGAACTCTGCTCTCGTATTAACTCATACCTCCCAGCCGTGTCCGAATTCTTCGCCGGGAGAAACCTGGCATTGTCACCGAATAAGTCCTCGGCCACCCTATTTACGACGTGGACAACGCAAGTGAACATGGAATTAGACGTCTACGTTGATAGTGTCAAGCTACCAACTGTCTCACACCCCAAAATCTTAGGGGTGACGTTTGATAACATGTTCAAATACGGCGCTCACGTAACCGCAATTGCCAATAAAGTCCAAAGCCGTAACAAAATCCTCAAGTCCCTAGCTGGCAGCACTTGGGGTAAAGACAAAGAAACGTTACTAGCTACATATAAAGCAATTGGCCAGCCGGTACTGAGCTACGCGACGCCTATATGGTCGCCGGGGCTAGCTGACACACACTGGACGAGGCTACAGGTCTGCCAAAACACCGCCCTTCGTACCGCCACTGGTTGTCTTCTTATGTCTCCTGAGCATCACTTACATAATGAAGCGAAAATGCTCGCCGTTAAAGAGCATAGCGAGATGTTGACCAGGCAATTCCTGTTCAACTGTTGCAAACCGCAGCATCCGAACGGACGCCTGATCAACGAGGATCCGCCCCCCAGGAGCATAAGGAGCCATCTACGCAAACACTACGATGAGATCCGGCACCTGATTTCCACGCCGTTTGATCCTAAGGTGCACCGGCAGGCCCTCACCCTCATCCACACAAATTCGGTAAATTCCTATGTTGGCTCTCTCCCGGTGAACGCCGTTCTTCAGGCAGCAACACCACCCGTTGCCGAAGACGAGCGCGAGCTGCCTAGGGAGACTAGGGTGATGCTGGCCCAACTCCGGTCTGGATACTGTAATAGGTTAAACTCTTACCTATCCAGACTGAACCCCGACTTGCCTAATGTCTGTCCGGCATGCGGCTTGTCCCCCCATACCACTAACCATCTTTTTGTCTGCTCATCTGAGCCTACTCTTCTAACACCCATATCCCTCTGGTCCTCCCCTGTTGAAGCCGCTAGGTTTTTAGGACTTCCGTTAGAAGAGCTCGATGACAATATTGGGTAAGGTTGACACTGACTACCTAGGCAGGGCAAAGTAGTGTTAAAACAACAACAACAACAAAGTGCACCTCGATAGTTGACCACTCGCCTTTTGTTACCCACCTGACATTGAATGTTGCGCTTGTCATAACAGTTTGGGGAGTGTTTTTGTCATAACAAAAACATAGAAACAGCGGCGATTTTAAGATTTGTAGAGTAAAGAAAGTTAAAATCCCAGCCGTACTTCGGTAGGACTTTAGTACATTTGTATGTATGTATGAATGTAGTATTGAAGCCAATAAAAAGTGCCGCAATTACACTACTCCATGAAAACTCCATGGTACGATGTTGTGCGCTTGGATAGCAGATGGCTGTTTCATACATTGCCCTTTTAAGCATCTATATTGGGAAAATAGTTCATATTACATCTTTGCTGTTGTTGTGGATATCAATTTACATAATTTTGTTCAAGGTTTATAAATACAGGTTGCGTCGTCAGAAGCTTCGTGTGTTTGCTGTTGTTGAAATTTTGTTTCAGATGTCAAAAGTTTGCCAAATCGCATTGGTTTGTTTACAAATAAACAGAAGCAAAACAGAAATATTTTTCAAATTATATCATATTATTCTTTTTTTGTTGAATAATATGTAATATATTCATACATTGAACGCAAAGAAGTTGGACCGCGTATTTGCTAGACCATTTTTGGTAAATTAAGTGAACACCGCGGTAAAAACGCAGGCAAATGCAAACAAAGTGGACACTGAATTTGCAGCCTTGTTAAGCTGCAGTGCACATTCAGGAGCTGTTCATAGCATAGTATGTCGTGGTCCCCCAAGTCTAATCTGGTTGCTTCGGCTGGCAAGGATCGTAAGGTCAAAGGTTGGGAACCAAAAATTCATGGAGTATCGTGAGTTTGAATGTTTGAACCATGATACAATAAACAGGTAGATGCAGGAATAAAAAGCAACCCTGCTATGTATTTTGCTGGTCGGTAAATTGTCAACAGTTTCTTGTGTCAAAGTGATGGAAATAATGGCTGGTTATTGCTGCAAAGTTTGTTGCGCTGATACCATGAATAAATCGCATTGCCGGTATCAGCGCAATGTGTTAACGCAATTGCGCATAGTATTAATTTGGTACTGCTCAATTGTATTTTTGCTCAGAACAAAGGCTCGCATCAATTTGGTGGTAGCGCAGTTTAGAAAGCACCACCAATCTTAAGATAAGGAATCCGAACTCTAACCCAACCTAAAAATTATAAGAAAACCCATTTTTGCTCCTGTTTAGGAAACACCGAGTTCAAAGCCAAACTTTTTCATAGTTTAATACAAAAATAAATTATTCAAATATTATTTATAAATTTTCAATGGTTTTATAAATGGTACAGCGATATCAACGCAATAACACTAAGGCACCCAACGTTACTCAGCTTTCATATAAGAAGCTGACATTTCGTTATTGTTTACATGTGCACAAAAATATAAGAAATGAAAATTAATGCGTTTACAGCAAATTTATATTATTTTGCGAGTGCCGTGGTTAGTTTTAGAAGTGTGGCGGTGATATATTAATTATAAAGATGGGATAGGTTGAGTGCTTCCCCCAAAATCGGAAATCTTTTTAGTTCGAACCTGAAGCCTCTTAGAGAAAGGCTTTTTCCAAGTCCCACTTCCTTTTGAGAACTGCAAAATAACTTTTTCCTATCGTTTCACTTGTGAACATCTTTTTCTAATTGAACAAACACTTTTTTGAATTGTATTTTAGTGTAATAAACCGAAAAATTATAAATTAGAAAATTACTGCTCAATGTAAACAAAACAAAAATGTAAACAAAACCAAAATATAAACAGACATTGACAATCGGAAGACCACTTCGAATGAAAAAAAATAAAAAATGCAACTCTGATGCGGTTACCTGTTAATTGTACCATGGTTTGAACAAAATATCTGTTGGCTTTGACAAAAATTTGACACTTGAAAATCAATAAAAAGCAGAAAAAAGTAGAAAAAAAATTAAACAGCTGTTCAATTGGTGTCACCTGTCTTACTTCACGATGATTTTGTTGTGTTATGACATTTGAATACACATTTCAGTATTTATTTTTGTTTTTTAATTCAATAATTTTTAGAAATATTAATTATCACTCCACAAACTGCCTTTATATTTATGGTCACATAATTGTTAAAATTGCAAACAAATTCGCGTACAAAACTTGCAATTTGTAAGTACAGTAAGAAAGAAATAAAATCTGGCTTGCAAATGAAAAAATATGCGCGGGCTGCTATCGGAACAGCTCGGAATCTTTAATAAGGTTTAATGGAACTTAGCAGCTATTTATTTATTTATTTATTACAGTCTTTTGGACTTAGATGATATCAATTAGATCACATTTAAATTTGTAGCCTAATTAGTAATAATAAAAGTATTTAAAATTGCATAGAATTGCTTAGGTTTTATATCTAATAATGGCTGGCACTGATGTCCAGCAAGAGGCACAAGGGCCTGTAAGGACCCAACCTTGTAATATAAATATTAATTTATAACAAACAAGTTGTATTATAGCACGCTTTGATTGTCTGATTGGGCGTGTTTTGCGAATGTCGTTATATGTATGCATGAAGCTCTCCGAGTCGACTTTATTACTTATTTCAATGAAAGGTTTTATCATATAGTGCGGCATTCGTGTGAAATAATTTAATACATAATACTAAATCATCACATTGGTTCATAAACGAGGATGTCGTTATGTGATACCGCAATAAGTCTTCTCATATAGGCTAACTGTCAAACAGTTGTATGTTTATTATGGTTAAAGAAGTTCATATGACAATTTTTGCATATCATTAGATTCAAATAATTTTAAATAATTATTCAGTGCGGAAAAGCAACAACTTGGCTAAAACTTAGGTTTTTCTTACTCTTACTAAGACCTGGTATTTTCTAGGTTAACCATATTTACATTTGTGCTCGTGAGTTAAATATCGTTCAATAATTTCAGATACGAATTGAGTAGCTCTTACGCACTACCAAATGTAACTCTGTGCAAAATACAACTCTGAAAATCAGGTGATCACAGTTGTTATCATTATGAATGCTTCTGTTCCACATTCGCAACTTGTATGTATTCACAATCGTAAAAACTGCTGCAATAACAGCTGTTGCCATTTTGATGGGTAAAAGTTCAAATTTTAAAATTTTTCTTGTTGCTTTCCTTGTTGTTGTTGTTTTAACAACAAAATCACTCCCCGAAGGTTTTGGGGAGTGTTGTCGAAATAACAGTCCTTGGTCGGATATGAATCCGGTACGCTCCGGTACTCCCTTGCGGTACTGCCCGACTGTCGTGGTAGCGATTTGGTATGACCAGTGCAACCTTCTAGGTCATGTCATCCCTCCTTCCGAAAGGAAAGAAAAGATGGGTAATGAGAGGTGGGAGGCATCATATCCGTAGATCAACCATCGAGTTGCACATCATTACCTTTGTACATTTTAGTCGCCTCTTACCACCGGTATGCCTACCGCGGGCTTATTCTAAGCCCCCAACCCGTGCTTTCCCTTGTCACGATCAGCTGTTTTTCACTCACAAGTTATACGGAGGGAAAATCCCAAAGTGAAAGACTGTAGCTCTCTCTGTCAATAAAAGGTTAAAATGCACACTCTCTCTTTGTAAAAATTTCAATTCTTAAAAAATCGACCATCAACAACTCGCAGGTCCCAAACGAATTTGATAATTTGTGCCAGAAATTATGTGATACTTAGCTGCTAATTTGTTCCCAAAATAAAAAATGTTTAAGTATTTTTTTTAAACCCTCAAAAGTGGGAGCCAGCTGGACGTCGAGCCAGCCCTCCCAACAGCATCTGAACACTTTGATGAAATAAGTGCTTCAAAGTGTCGCCCGCCCGGAAAAAAAGGCAACGTGAGGGGTCGAATTTTGTTTACATTTGCTATATGTATGTACATATGTACATATGTACATATGTGGTACACAATTCACAACTTTCTTGGTTCAAGTATTCTTAACACTTTTTAAGTTTATTTAACTTCGACATGCATATTAAGGACTCACATATTTAATTCCATGACTCTTGTATGCAGGTTTACGACAGCAATATAACCATTTTCCTTTCTTTTACAGCAAACAACAAAAACTCAAACAAAACTTAATCCAAGATATTCTCATAAATGCAACATATATACATATGTATGTATGTATAAGCTAGTTTCAATATTGATTGAAAAATACAAAAACCAAACTAAAACTCAAAGCAATAAAAAAAATATTTTAACAGCTAAAGATCCAATTCTAATTACAAGAAGACACCAATTAAGTAATATTAACAATTGCAATAGAAGAAAGAGCAACTAATTAACCAAATCAAATAAATGGAATTTAAATAATGAGCAAATCAAAAAAGGAATGAAATAAACAAAAAAAAAAAGTTGACCATACTCGTAAAATCCTCTCTTGCGTCGCGCACACACTTTGCACATTCTGGGTCGTCATCACGGTGCAACTACATGTTTTCGTTTAATAGCATTTTGAAAATGAATTAACAGAACACGCTGAACTCAATTAATGCAAAATACAATAAAAAGATTTAACAAATAAAAATAGAAAAAAACAATACTCTTATAAAAATTTATATATTACAATAATCATAAGACATATACACCTAATCAACCTGTAAATGAATTACATAGTTAAATAATTGCCTAAATTGGACCTTTTGAAATCAGTTTACTCACGTAAAGTAAACAGCAACTGTAAATCTTAATTTTACACATATATGATATTCTCAGAATTAATCAAAATACATTCGTCATAGATACATACATACATACATTACTTTATATACACATTATTATAAATAAAACGTATAGAAATAATTAAATATTTAATAAACATCGGAAATGTGCATGTAATTGAAAAACCTGATTCTTCTCACTGCTGACGTTTTATTGAAGACGAATTCGTCTGTGGAGATAGAAAAAGTAACCTCTGGAGCATTTTAGCGACTTAAGTAAACACCAATAATAACTAACAACAATTGCAACAAAAAATATTCAATTATTTGCTACAATAAATAAAAATATAAAACAAATCTAAAAATTTGTGTACAACACCGGATTTGGCAACAGTGAGATGTTCGGCAGCAAACTAATTTAATTCATATCATAAACAGCAGTGACGAGACTGTATTAAAACAAAAACGAGTATAACTTTAGATGCTCCTTTGAATTTAGTGTGAAATTATTTACTTTTAAATTAATTTGAAACCACTTCGAAAACCATTCTTTGTGTGCATTTAAAGAAAACTTTACAAAAACACGCGAAACGCGAGTAATAAACTGAACACGCTTGCACCACTAGTGTCAGCAACTGCGACGAACAGCAGACATCAATATTTCAAAAGATAACCTACCACAATCCCAAGCCAAATTCAACAAGGAAGGATGACCTAAGTTGTGTATCTTCGAATTTTCTTCAAAAAACATCTACACCTAATGAAATGGACATGAAAAGAATTCCAAAAGCACGGTAAGTTTAATTCGAGAGTTATTTTTTTTTATTCGAATGTTGGTACTACTTATACTCGGTTTTCTTCTCAATATGTCAGTATTTCTTATCTTACCTCCCCCAGGATTTGAACCTGCGATTGTTCAACTGGAAACAACAGTTGGACCATATTAAGATTGCTGTTAGAAGTACCTGGGTTGTGTAGTTAAATAATCTGTTGTCATGACTAATGTTCCTGGCGGCGAACTTATCAGCTTCGGATTCCCGTCAAAGTTATCATTTACTATGCGCTGTATTCGAACACATTTCCATATTTCTATCATTACAACTTTGGTCTTAGTTGATATTTTAAACCCTTGTCTCTTTTGCTTTTGCATTGAACCTCGTTTCTTACAGTTATACTTCCTTACGTAATGTCTTTCATTTGCTAGAATAAGTTTATAATGAAATGACGTCATATAAATGCTTCGTTCATCAGGGTCACTAAACGGATACATAATAAGAGTATCTCTAACCATGATATCCGTGTTTCCTTGTGGCAGGAAGCAGGATATTAGGGCCATGCCATAAACCTTCTTAAAGATATTTCACGCGCTCTATGTTCCAGCTGCTAACTTGACTTATAAATAAGTAAAGAATGTTAACACTCCCGCCACTTAACGGACGGGCCTCTTGACCCATTTATAAGCTGTAATGTCAGCTATTTTAGCAGGTGGAAATGGGGAAGAGTCATGTTAACACGTATGTTACACAAATGCATAGGTATGTAAGTGTATGTGTACGCAAATGTCTTGCTGTGCTCTATTTAAATAATTACCTGTTGCGTCTTTTCTTTAGAATGGATCCCCGTCACTACAGGCGTTAAATATGGGTGTACTGCAGTGGTGCTTGGATACAATACCTGAGCCATAGCGTGTGACTTTTTTGCAGCTGCTGAACTTTCACACTTATATATGCATATGTATGTGTGTTGGTTTTCTTTTATAAACTTTCCATATCTATACCTTGGCTTCAGGGTGCCAGAGTTATTTTTATCGTCATTTATGTTTAAAACGTTAGCCACTTTCATAAAACTGCAAAAATCTCGATCTGTATGACCTTTCTACGAAATATTACGAATAAAAAATATTTGTCTTAAGGACCCCAATTTTTCGAAAAGAAATACCACATTGCTCTTTACATATGTAACACAGGTAAAAAATGTGGTTCTTCTATTGGCTCGAAAGTGTGTTATCTATGGTCCTGATATTGAGCTCATAATCACATCAAAGAAGAGTTTGAAGAAAAAATTTAGAAATCGCGAACGTTTTTATTAGCCAATAACAAATACAGTATGACATTTTTTTCTTGCTCAGTGTACATACTGTTATGAAATTCCAACATTCCGCAAACTTTCCAATTCCATCGCATTATCATGTTTCTTGCTTCGGAAAATGAGGAAGCATAAACAGAAAAACGTGCAAGGCAAAGTTGTATTATGTTTTGATGGTGACAGACAACAAGGTCAATGGAAATAACGTCAATTGACACTATTTCTCTTTTCGAAATGGAGCAAGTTACCAGATACTAATACCCTCACTTATATTTCAGTGAGTTAAGGTCAGTTATAATTCAGTAATTCACCCCATTTAACAAACCATGTAAAAACAAAGGTCAGCTAATGTCCTTTCAATAGCAAGAGTTTGCACATCTTCTAGTTTACATCGAGAAACATATGACGGAATCAAAAGGTAGGTCAAATTTTAGTCCCCTGCTGTGCAGGGGTTTCAAAAGTTCAGAGGCAGGTACTTATTCTCCAAGGTTTGTGATTAATAGTTAAATTTACATATTTTTCTGACTAGTGTCATTATGTTGCGAAACTTCTAGTTACATATTGATATGTTTTCGGAAGAGCTTCGCGTCTATGCTCCCGGCTAACCGTTTTGAAATTTTTAAGCTAATTCATTGTTTACATTGCTTGTTTAAATGTGTGTGTTTGTGTGACAACAACCATGCAATTGCAACACTCATCTAACAAAGCCAATTAGCCAGCCTGTAATACATTACGTTAAACCTTTGTGACACAAATTGCCACATAAAGCGATACACCGCTGACCGTGTCGATGATGACGAGCAATGGTGGCTACACTTTGGCTGCTGTAATAATTGTTGCTCATGAGGGCTGTAATAGTTATTGTAATAAGTTGCGAATGGGCACATGTTGCTGCATGCATATATCTATTCCTATGTGTATATTAAGGTGGTCTCTAAATATCAAATGAGCAAATTATCTACCCCTTTAATCTGTAAAAATATAAATTTTTATTATTGGGTACTCTCAGCTTAAAATCCTATGCTCCACGCCCTAACCGTCATAAATCGGGTAATTTCGTTTAAATATTGTCTCCCTATATTCAAGAAAGACCCTAGTGTACACAGCATTTTCGATTATGAGGTTTTCGCATTGCTGCACTCTAACACGCACTTAGTATGTACGTACATACTACATATATACATTACATATATACACTTTTTTCTAAGGACTCCCCCAAAATATTTCGAAAAAATATTAAGATTTACCGGAGTTAAACCGCCTTAAAAAAACTCTAAAAATATCGTTTTTTATGTATAAAAGGAGTATGAAAAAATATTTTTTAATAAAAAGCATCTGAGATGATAGAGTGCAAAAGCTAAGCATAAAAAAGTTTAAAAATTTTATTAATACTATTATTGTACACCTGTGTGCTAATATTCGCAATGTTTAAAATTGGACCAAAAAGGGTTAAATTTTGCAGAAATGGCAACGTCTCGAAAATTCCTTTCAAATGATAACCTAGTCGTCCAAATCCGCCAATAATTGGCTGAGTTATTAAAGTTTTCCACAAACCTACCCCTCGACAAATGACCAAAAACAGCATCTACATCTCAATATTTGGATTGCGTTGATAAAATTTTCAAACATTTTTATGCTTACCTTTTGTACTCCAGCTAATTCATCATCTCAGGTGCTTTTTATTCAAAAATATTTTTGCATACTCCTTTTCTACATAAAAAACGATATTTTTAGCGTTTTTTAAGGCGGTTTAGCTCTGGTAAATCTTAATATTTTTTCGAAATATTTGGACCAAGGTCTTAGGGCCACTTTCATAAAAGCCGGTTAAGCCTAATCGGTGATTAATTTGACAGCTAACCATACAAAATACGTCAATTAAACTCCGGTTAGCGGCTACCGGCTTTTATGAAAGTGGCCCTTAGAATACATTGAAGTTTATAATTCCGATGAAAACAGGGTGTCCATTTTTATTTGTAGGGAGCGTGAGGCGCCTTAATATACATACATACATTAAGCTGTTCGTTATTTAAATTTTTTTTGCAAATTGTAAGTTCACCGGGCGGAATATGATGCGTTATATTTGAATTTTTCAACTGAATTTTAACTAAACTTTCAAATCAATTTTTCGATTGGTTTTGAAAATACAGTATCGATATACCGCATTAAAAAATAACACTTAACATAAGCTTGCTATAACTTTTATCTATATATTAATAGGCTAACATTTTTTCCATACAATCAATTGCCAGAGTGTATCTCATAAAAAATGCATAACTCCAATTATTATATATTTTGATATGTTTTCATGGGCCAGGAGCTTTGCATAGGCATATTATATTTAACAAAAAATGCTTCATTAATTTGTAATAATTCATCAAAGTTTTTACCAAAACCCAAAGCTGTTAAGTACAGTATCTGACTGTTTTGTTGTACATACAGCAGTGGCGCAGGTGGTGAGCGTGCCGACTATGATGCGTGCGTTCGTAGGTTCAAGGACGTGTTCAGGGCAGGTTAAGTTTTTTTTTTTTTACTAAATTGAATTTGCCTTAAAATATACGAAAACTTTTTATTATATTTTTTTTTTTAATTTATTATATTTGTAATCCAATATTTTTCTGTTGATTATGTTTATGACATCTATCTTGGAGTGAAAAACCCAAATTTTTTGAAAAAATATAAAAAATTATTCCAATTTATCAATTTATATTTTTTAAGAAATATATCATATTTAATATGGAAAAAGTAAAAACACAGTTTGTAGCTTCTTCAATTTTATATTTACGAAATAATTAGAAATCGCGTTAATTTTCCTAAAGACATCAACTATTTTCTTCCTAAAAAATTTTATTTGTAAAAGAGTCGACATATAACCCAATATTTCAATATTTTTCAGTTTATGACTTCTATCTTCGAGTGAAAAAACCAATTTTTTTAAAAAAAAAAGCTAAACAATTATTTCAATTTATCAATATATATTTTTTAAGAAATATATCATATTTAATATACAAAAAGTAAAAACGCAGTTTGTAGCTTCTTCAATTTTATACTTACGGAATAATTAGAAATCGCGTTAATTTTCCTAAAGACATCAACTATTTTCTTCCTAAAAAATTTTATTTGTAAAAGAGTCGACATATAACCCAATATTTCAATATTTTTCTGTTTATGACTTCTATCTTCGAGTGAAAAAACCAATTTTTTTAAAAAAAAAAGCTAAACAATTATTTCAATTTATCAATATATATTTTTTAAGAAATATATCATATTTAATATACAAAAAGTAAAAACGCAGTTTGTAGCTTCTTCAATTTTATACTTACGGAATAATTAGAAATCGCGTTAATTTTCCTAAAGACATCAACTATTTTCTTGCTAAAAATTTTTATTTGTAAAAGAGTCGACATATAACCCAATATTTCAATATTTTTCTGTTTATGCCATCTATCTTCGAGTGAAAAAACCAATTTTTTTGAAAAAAAAAGCTAAACAATTATTTCAATTTATCAATATATATTTTTTAAGAAATATATCATATTTAATATACAAAAAGTAAAAACACAGTTTGTAGCTTCTTCAATTTATACTTACGAAATAATTAGAAATCGCGTTAATTTTCCTAAAGACATCAACTATTTTCTTCCTAAAAATTTTTATTTGTAAAAGAGTCGACATATAACCCAATATTTCAATATTTTTCTGTTTATGACATCTATCTTCGAGTGAAAAAACCAATTTTTTTGAAAAAAAAAGCTAAACAATTATTTCAATTTATCAATATATATTTTTTAAGAAATATATCATATTTAATATACAAAAAGTAAAAACGCAGTTTGTAGCTTCTTCAATTTTATATTCACGAAATAGTTTGAAATTGCGTTAATTTTCCTAAAGACATCAACTATTTTCTTCCTAAAAATTTTAATTTGTAAAAGAGTCGACATATAACCGGAATCCTTACATATTTAGGCTAATTGGGCCAGTTAAGATATGTGTTTTCAATATTTCCGAGTTGAATTTGACGAAAGAAACCAGAAAACCATCATATGTGTAAGTTGTAATATTCTCCCGCTAAACGGAAAAAATCCACAACTAAAGGAAAAATTGAGAAAACAGTCTGTATCACCAAAAAAAAAACACAATTTGGAAACCGGCTAATATTAAGAAGTTAACGGAATCTCAAAATGAACTTTCATTCGTTTCAATCCATATGGCCAATTTTGTTCGATATGGCATCATTCTATGTGACCATTATATATATTATAAGTCTAACTATGTTGTTGGTATATGTCAATGAAATTTAATTTTGTTTATTGAAATATTGACGGAATATGAAAGGAGTGGTGGGTCTGATGGTGGACTTTCAAACATTACTAAGTACCGTTTTTGCCATCTCCTATTAATGATTACTGGTCTCTAATGGACGGATTTTTTTTGGTTAGTTGTCAAATTACCCGTCTTTAGAGTAAACCAGCTTTTATGAAAGCGACTCTCAATAACTCAACTATAAATAATTATTTTCAGCAATAAAAATGTCTCCAATATTTATGCCTCTAGGCATAAGGTACTGGAGAAAAATGCGAACAGAGGATTTAATAAGTTAAACTAATTTAAGGTGGTCGAATTTCGACCACGGGATATACTAGTATTTATTAACCGATTTGCAAATGGGTTGAACATATATTATTTGCAATAGATCCATCTCTAATACTACATAAAAAAAAAAATTACAAAAAGGTTACTGCTTCTAAGTGTTATTTAATGTTAACAACGGATGGAAAATTTTGCCTGATTTCTGAAATGCATTTGCAAATAACTCTTAAACTCATAATCTAATTGGAAAGATTTATCTATATGGTAGGTTGTTAGGGAATTGAAAGATCTTTAATAAGATGAAAAGGGTTTTTTCATCGGATATGTAGAACTGGAGATTTTTTAAATAATACTTGTAATACTTTGTAAGAAACGATAACTTCGCGAAATCTCACAACCTATGGCTTTTTTAAAATTTTTGTCTTTAGAATCGTAATCTGCAAGTTTTTTTCAAATGCAACGCGCAAGTTCTAAGAGTTATCCAATTCGAGTGAAATTTTGCACTGGTTATTTTTACAGCATAACGCATCATATTCCGCCTGGCGAAAAAAAAAATGTTTTCTTAACGAACAGCTTAATATACAAACATACATACATATGCATGTAAGTTGGACTCAGGGCAAACAACGAAAGTTGTTACCAGGAGGTCATTCCGGTTTTGCGTTATCGCGAAGTGTAAGGAAAAGCTCTATTTTTAATAATTTTCATTTAGCCTATAGCAGATTTAATAACAAAACCCACATTAAAAGAAATTTCAAAGTTTACAAAAAGCTCAGAAAAGTTAATTAGACTTTAAAAAAGTGGTCCTCAAAATCTTCAATATTTTTGCCCTAATTTCTAGAAAATTCTTGACTAACTATGCAGTTTTGTAAACCAATCAATTTTAGTACATATTGCGCAAATACGAACTCGCTCAAAAATTTCCCTGAGTTTTCAGAATTTTAATCATGAAAGGTGTTGAGTGATTTCTACCCTACAACGCAAGATGAAAATTTAATTTTGTATGGAAAGAAATACGCAAATTCTAACTAGAATGAGCGATAAAACTGTGATCTCAAAAAGTTTCTTAAAATCTGCCCAAAAATAGTTTTGGTGTAAATTTTTAAAAGTTAAATTAACTTTCCTGGATTTTGTGTAATTTTTGAAATGACTTCGTATGTGGTTTCTGTTATGGAATTTGATATATTTTAAATGAGTATTAATAAAAATACAGCTTCTTGTTATTTCGTCGAACTACATATATCCAATTTAGTTTCACTACTATTATATTGAACACAACTGTATATGTATATGCATGTAAATGACATGTGGAAAAACCTTTTAATGCATTATCGTATTATTGTTCTTATTCGCTGTTTTTGTTTGTGATTCTGCTATATTTTATATATTTTAAAAATTTGTATTTCTTTAATAAATATGTACAAGTATGTATGTAAGTAGCTTTTTTTAATCAAGGGGATCGGCATTTGGCATAAGCAATCATGCATTGCAATTACATCTGCCTTGTCATTCATACATTATTAGTTACCTAATTCTATTTCCGGTGTTGGTAGTTAAATCGCAAAATATTCACGTGCACGTTTTAACTCCTTTCGTCACGGTGGTCACCACAGTTAATCACCTATTTTTTTATGTTTTAAGCTGGGGGCATTTGTGCGGTAGTCGTATCGCTGTAGTCGTATCCTTAACGTAAGAGAAAACCAACATGCAATTGGTCGGTAAGGTTAAGTTACTGATAAAAGCACTAATAATCGATTACATTGTTCCTCATAAGGTTGGTCGAATCAGGTGTTTTATAAGGTTACCGATAACGCACCAATGCCCCGGGCTTTACTCAACACTGCGCTATCTTACGGAAAACTTATGTAACGGGGGCCGTAGATAAGCAAGCCATGAGATTATTCAACAAATAATGATGTATAACATGAAAATGGCACCTATCCCTTTATTTGACCCTCCTAACAAGATTATACTAGAATTCGCCATATAAAAACTGTGTAATTCGACTATAGAAATTGTAAAGTGTATTCAACAATAATAATGCTATATGAAAATAATATATCAAATAACTGTACAGACAAGCCTCTAATAGCCATTATAAATTGGCGTCTTCTAATCTAATATTCTTAACTGTTTCAGCTATTAAATAATAGCTACATAATGTGGGCCAGAGCCGTAGCCAGGTTTTTCGGAGGGAGTTATTTAAATTTTTATTTTATTTCATTTTAATTTCTTTCTTTATACCGAAGTAAATATCCAGTCCCTTGGAATTCGTTATAGAGAGTTTCGACTGTACTTCCAATAAATACAATACAAAATTTACCCTTTTTGTTTAGAAAGTATTTGTCTGCCATGAGTCACTGAACTTCATTTTTCCCTATTTACATATGTACATATATACATATCGACGTACTTAAATACAAAAATGATTTCACATGAATCTACATATGTATGTACATACATATGTATGTGTATTTAAATATGAACGTAGGCAAGTATTTGCCCCTATTTTATCAAAATATTTACCCTACCTATTAACATATGTATGTATATGTATGTACTTCCTGCCCTACCAACCATACGCAGAGAAAAAAGTGGATAAAACATAGGTCGCGCTATCCAGAAATGAGGATAAAAAAGTGGATAATTTTGTATGGGCGCCGTGCAGATATTATCCACTTTCCCCTTGTACAAGTCGTGTACGTGTGAAATTGCATCACTCTCGAACTCATTCAGAAACGCCATAAGAAAAACATAGCTGAACTTTTCTAGCAAAAAAAAATTTCCCAAAACAAATGTGACAGCACAGCAAAGGTTGCATACTTTTAGGCACTGCCTGGCTGCCATCCTGCTGAACTCTGTACCCTCTTCAAAAAGACCCACAAAACGTCCAACAAATTTCCAAAAGCGTTTATGTTGATATTTTTATTTATTTCTACAAAATTTATATCACATAGCAAATTTTTACATATAATCTTAGAAAAGACACCTAACTAAATTGAAATTGAATAGAGTAAAAAAAATAATACAATATAAAATAAAATACACAAAAGGACGAACAAAAGTGCAATAAAAAAACAACTCTGGCAGCTCTACGTCGGTGTAAGCAAATATTAAATTTAATCAAAATGAAATATCACGGTGTTGCAACTCTCAATTCTATGCGCGTATTCCAATGGGTTAGGGGTTTAGATTATGCCCGAGATAGTCATACCTGTCATAAGAGGTATGGACGTGCAACTCAATTGTGATGCCTCGTGCATGATGCCTCTCATCATCAATTTTCTCCTTCATTTCGCAAGGAGGGATGACACGACCTAGAAGATTTCATACATTGTTACCACGTCAGTCGGGAAATACCGGATTCATATCCGGCCAAGGACTGGCAAATCGACAACACTCCCACAACGACAACAACAATTCTAGGCACAAATTTAAACTACATAATCGTTGCTGTGCTGCGTTAATGCTTTGTTGTGGACCAGCAGCACTGCCGCTACTACCAATACCTCAGCGAAGTTCTGCACGAAACCACGGTCACCACTTCTTCCAAATCCAACGGAATTTAGGATGAAACACTCTGGACAATCGACAACATGCGTTCGGTGGTAATCCCAATCATTCATCATCAATTCATCCTATATTGAATTTTAATTATGTATATTAATAACATACTTACTTCATAATAGTTATTGATACTTACTTCATAATAGTTGTTGATACTTACTTCATAATAGTTATTGATACTTGCAAAAGTAATTAAAACATTCATTTGTAATATAAATCTATTTGGTAAAATAAACATTCTATAACTAATGATAATTACAATGCAAACAAAATATTTTTTTAAAAATTTGAAAATTTTTTTTCACATAACAAAAAATAATTAATTTATTAAACAGCTGTTTTATTTGACTTTTTTATGATTTTGTTGTAAATTGTTAAAATCATATTATTTCATTCAAACACATTGAAGTAGAAATAGCGAAAAAATATAACGATTTTTGTTTGGGTAATATTTGTATAAGAATGCGTTGGTGTTGGTATGGAGGAGAAAAAAAATAGAGATGGTTTTGGAATTCGATAATAAATTGACAAAAACTGGATAGCCTTGGTTGGTAGGGTGCCTATCAAATAATACTCGAACACATTTTCCTTACACAAGTTCATCAAACATGTTTATCCACAGAAAGTTAAAAGCTTTAAGCAGCCATTATGCATACTTAGCATAGACTTGACTTGACTTGGGAACTGCCATTTAGCACTTAGAAAAATAACAAGAGAGCACACTAGCCAGTTTCAAATAAGAGTAAAAGTTTCCCATATCGAATTGTTTTTTAAAAGTAATCGTGTGATTTTTTACATGTAACTAAGTAAAAAGTACCAAAACGCATTTTCTTGGCATTAGGTTTCGATTTTCTGAGCTTATCTACAATCAGTATATAGTCAATGCCAAAAAAAAACTATAAAGCATTTTGGGAGGAAACAAAATTTTGTTTTAGGTTAGCCTAATTTGAATTCAATTTATTTGACAGTAAGTTTTGCGGCTGCCATATGAATAATATACATCCAAAAATTCTTATCTCTATAGAATAGTTGGAGGATTTTATTCAAAATTTAAAAAAAAGGTATGGCATCACACAGTTCTCTCACGGCGCTCACTAAACTTAGAATTTACATAGAAAATCAAAACTCAACAGAATTCTAAGTCAAGTCAAGTAGGGTAATCGGATACATGCAAACTTCATTAAACAGAACGCTAAGTGGCAGTTCCAAGTCAAGTCAAGTCTATGCTAAGTATGCATAATGGCTGTTTTACACTCTAAAAGTCACACAAATGAAGAATACCGATTGCACACATTTCTAAATTCTAGAACCGATATCCTCTCAAACTCGAAATAGGCAAACTTATAGCAACTAACCAGCTGTTCGTTAATATTTCAATTTATTGAAGCCCAAAGATTGTTGTTGTTGGCACTAACCGCACACCGCATTATAAGCATCTAACTTCCACTTTGGGCTTTCCACACATACAATTTTTTTTCTGCTACAAGTCAGTTCCCGCAGACCCACCTGACATTTAACTAGACCTGCTAGTTTAAAGTTATTTCATATTTCTTTTTTGTTTTTACTAAAATTACGGTCATTCAATTTAGTCTGCTTACTACTCCCTTATTGTCTATATATGTATGACTTGCTTGAGTACTACGAAGTGTTTACGCAAACGTCTTTGTCGGCTAGTAGCCGTAGGTTCTTTGGTAGTTGTTTATACATATATGTATATATATATACATACATGTGTGGTGCATGTGGGCTTTCCTAAACATGCAAAGGGTCTGTTCGGAAATGCTTTTGATAGAACTGTTGACAGTTTGCAAACAAGTTTCTTAAATACTAAAACGAAAATCTTACAAATCTTACAAAGAATTCAATTTGTGATCAAAAATCTGCAAGTTGTTTTCGTGATTACTAAATTTGCAAACAAATGGTTAATGCAAAGGTTGAAGGGAAAAAGTGCTGCCATTAATTTTCGTACGTAATAATGAAATTATTATCAAAGTAGTGTACATTTGTTTGATGAATTTTAAAATGCTTTGCCTTTGTAGTCAATCGCAGTTTTGCACATTTTGATGCATTCCGAATGTACCCGAATATAGTTAAGTTCCACTTACTGAATTTTGTACACGGTATTTACACCATGCTTCGAACTGCGTGTATGACTTACTATTTACTTATGTACTATTTGCCTATATACATATGTAACTAAAATTCCATGTGGAGAACCAGGCTGGCGATTACTTCCGTCCACGTTTATCAGCTCTTCTGAAACGTCTCATGTCTTCAAGTGAATGTTTGCTGCACAAGCCTACATATGTATGTACATATATCTGATTGTGGAGTGATATTTCACTGTTTTATGCTATGTTACCCTAATGCTCTTGAAAGGTCATTGAATTTGTCACTTTTCTGTTTTATATTCTAAAGTCGCCCGAACGAGTGTTCTTTTCGCTGTGCTTAGGTTGTTGAGATCCAAAAACATGAAAAATTGTATTTTAAGTATTGGCTTGATGAAAAAAGTTCCCATCACGATTGGTCCGTAAATTATTTTCCAAATCGACATGTAGTTTTCATGAGAGAAAATACTAGATTTTTATGACAGGGGCCTATACAAGCTTTTACCACAAATGTGGGTTACGCGGTACGACGATATGCTTATAAAATATTGCTTTTACGCCTAAAACTATGTAACATCTATTTTACCAATCGCTAACCTGCCAATGTGAATTGTTATAGCAGGTAGGGAGTGCCAAATTAAAACTCTTTTCTGACAATTTCCAAATAGTTTACGGTTTATATCATTTAATAAACTGACTGACAATTAACTAACGCACTCGTTAACTTTTTACTTGCATACTTTTTGGGTGAGAGGCAGTGGTTACGTACATTAGACCGGGTCCGGCCGCATACAGGAAAAAAGTTACAAAAGTCCGCCACTAAATTTGAAAGTTATGTTGAGAGGATTTCGGGAAAATTTTTTATTTTATTTTTGATCCTTACAAAAACAGCCCAAATGGTTTTTTTATTGTAACTTTTTTATTTTACATTCGATTTTTAAATATGATATACCAAAATTTTTATTTCGACAGCCCGAAAATTCTTCTGAATGTCCTTTTGGGCTCGGAAGTCGTTTTCACATAGTTACGGCAGCTAAGTACGTTTAAGGTCCTTAAAGTATAATTTTTGTTTCACCTGAAGAAAGTGCTTTGAAGTTCATGATAATACTGTCTTTGAACTGTTATAAATTATCTACCTGGTCCCGTCTCGATTCGTTTTGGGTGCTTCGCTAACTTGATGCTCATGAACTGTTTGGCTAAGGTTATAATGAAAGAGGTTATGGTGCTTTAAATATTTATTATTAGGCTTATGTTAAAAAATATCAAATAAAGCACCAACATTTTTTTTTTTTTTCGAAACAATGAAGCACAGAAAATATTACGTTTTATGCAATTTTGTAATACATACTTACCCATATGTTGCAGTGCAATTTTTGTCAGCCAATATTATAGCTAATGTTTTAAAGAAAATCTGTGAAAATTTTTTTTTTTTAGACATTCCAGTGATTATTTTAAGAACTTTAAAGAAAGAAAAAAGAAACCCGAAGTTACTCTACATCTGTAAATATTTTCTGCGTACTTCCTGCCGGATGCCTTCAGCTTTCAAGCACAACAGACTTAGACGAAACCCGTAATTTAATAGATTCACATGCAACCATCCCAAAAAACATTTTTGTTGAATCTCAATTTGAAAAGCATTTGACAACTAACCTCAATCTAAAACATAGAACTGTAGTTCCCACTACTCAAATTGATCAATTTTATATTGTCTTTCTTCCCTAAGTTATAGCAGTGCGAAAAACTTTAGCCTGCGAACAATTGAGGAAATAAATGTAATTAGTATTTTCCAATTTTGTCTTCTGATGTCTAATATTGGTTAAAACGTACCAATAATAGCTACTAAAATTATTTTGACTCGAAATTTATAATTGGCAAACCATAATTTATCCTTGTTGTAAAACTGTTTATATACATTTTTCAAAAGTAAATTAAAAATTCTTAAGATAATTCAGATTTTTTCTTTTTCCTCCACGTATCAGCTGGTCAATGTGTCCCACGTTCCCTGCTTGCGCTCGTCGGCGCATGTGGGTACAATGATAGTGGCAAATTGACAGCAAATACAATACGAGCATAGCTATGCAAATAACCAAAGAACTTGAGCTCTGCTAGGTGGCAGACGACGCGCCATTTCTTAATATACAATCATGCATAAAGCGATTGCGTTGTGTGCATACTATTGAATATCAACATCTCCATGGTTTTGGTTCTTCTTGTCTATGCATTTGTTTTCTTGACTTTGGTCCGTTTGACGTGCAGTTTTCCGAGAATTTTCTGTACCTTAGTGTGACTCAGGTTGATACAACGTAGCACACGTACATACAATTTTATTTATAGACAAGCTGTATGAATCCATCTTGCGATCCTTGAAGTTGCAAAAATCGGGACTTATGTATATGCAATTTCTATAATACGCAGTATTCTGCTCTGTTTCTTTTAAAACTTAGGTACAGAAGATTGGGGCTATTTCTATGAAAAGGGTATTGTGGCGGTGCCGAGTCTTCGTAATACATACTTTCTATTGCGAGTACGCTTAAGCTCTCTTGCTTCCGCTTTTGTTTTGTTGCCCTGTGTACTAAACGGCACTCCTTGAATGCATGCATACCCACTATATTTTCTACTAGATGTCGCACCTATGTACATAAATAAGATATTCATACATATGGATGGATAGATGTGTGAATACATACGTATGTACGTACAGGGAACCTCCATATTTTGTTGTTTTGTGTACATTTTTTACTTCTGATTCTATCTCACTTTTGCACCTTGGAGAGTGTGTTGCTCGTAACAAAGTTCATACATATGTACGTGGATTGGATATAATATTTATATTAAATTTTTTTCATATGCACATACATATCTTCCTTTATCTTAAATATTCAAGAAACTCACGTTCATTTTAACATGATTTACGCAATGGTAATATCTTGGCTCCACATATGCTATCCACTCCACTTGCATGTTTTACTTTCATCACTTTCAGTTTGAAGTATATTTATGTATTTTGTAGACCTTCTGTAAGTATGAAAAGATGGCGCATTTCACCCTCCAAAAAGTATGACAAAATGATCAGGACGATGAGCTAAGGCTGTCGTCAGTTTGCAATTCATATACCTATCAATCGTTTATCAGAAGCAACACGATCGGTAATCAATAATATTAGAAAAATTTGGACGGATTTATCATGAGCTTTGCCTCATCGATAACAATGTCAATCATTGGTAACAACATCAGATTTTAATCGTTCATTTAATAATCTGTGACTACAAATTATAATTATTAGCCACGTGTTGCCATTGAATGAATTAATTTTAGTCACGTTTATGCAATGCATAAACTCATGCCATCTTCCCAGAGTCTTAGACTTTTTTACACATCCACATAAACAAATATACATATGTACATACATACATATGGCATGTGGGGAAATCCACGAAAAGTTTTGAAGTCCTTTGTCTACTATCAGAAGTTAATATTCTGCATCTTCACAGACAAGACCCCATTTATGCCAGCAGAGTGGTGTCAATTTCAAATTCATAATTCGCAAACGCAGTCAGAACTGTTGAACCTCAATAAGAGCTTAGGACTTTTGGTTTTCCCCATCTTACAGCACAACCTTCTTATAAGAATACGAAACGTTTTTATTCACGTTAATCAGTCAAAGGTAACGTGGATTCTCCCCTCCCCATATGTATGTACGTACAAGGTGTATAAATGTGCTCAATTTTTCATTTGCCTTTTAGTGCAATTCGCAATTAATTTCCATTAGCTCTGTGCAACGTCACCGTACTTTGAATGTGATAATTACTGATTCTCTGTTTTGATGTTTTGCTCAGTTCAAAGTCATTGGTTTAGCTACCAGAGAAAGCGTGATTTTTATACCAATACACGCTGTATGTTTGTTTGTGTGTTTTTTCTTGATGAGCAAAATACAAATTCTTCAAAATATGTAAATTTCTCTTGACACTGTTAAAAATAAACAATGTGTATCAACCTGTCGCTGAATGTATCACCAAACGCAATAAATAGTATGTGTTTCTATGTGAAGATAATCAAATTATTGAGTCAGTTTTTTGTGGTTGATCAGCATAGAACTGTGCCAAGTTTGCTTTTTTGTTCTGAGTCATACATTTATTTGTTTGCATAAATTCGTCATTAAAACATAAATATATACGGATCATAGATACATGTATGTAAACCGATTATAGCACTATGTACCGATTATAGCACTATGTACTTTTTTAGTCTATTTAAGGTCTTAAAAGACCGGTCAGCTCATCCTAACCGAACCTAACCTAGGAAGTGTGTCGGCCTGCGTGGTTAAGCATGGTCTATGTGCTTTTGTTATTTTAGCATCTTCTTAGTTTTCGCTAAGTAAATACTACCGTACTCTACTAAATTCGAATTCGAGTCGCTATGATTGGTATGTATGTATGCGTATGTGTTGTCGATTTCAGGTTTTTTTTTGTTTTGTCTACACTTTTTGATTATTAAGGTATTCACGTTTTTGTTTTTCTATGCTAATTTCATAGCTGTTAGCTGTTTAAATATTGTCAAGGTTTCTTCATCTAGCGGCCCATTTACAGTTGATAGTCTGCTTAGTTACTGTTGACTTGTATAAGAACATATGGAAGTTCCTAAAATAGTTTTCTGTGGGATCGTTTTACTTTTCATTTTCACCTCAATTTGAATATTTTTACGTGATACCAATCTTTAAAGCTACACAATTTTCTTTTTGACTTTTTACATACATATGCATGTATGTATGTATGTATGTAAGTATGTACATAGATTGATTTGCAGTCTTATATTTTCACATACAAATCGAAAGTCGCACGCTCATTTACTCCCCACTTACTCGTGCAGTCTTAATTTGTCATTCATTTCGTATTCGCTGATTTCTCGTTTTTGTAAGAGTAATAGCTGTGCCGCATTCGTTTCGTTAATGGCCTCATTTGCGTTCGCCTCGTTTTTCGTTTGAAAATGGTTTAAGAATATGTTTGGAATTTCTTATGTTGGTGAAAAGAGGAGTGAAGAGTATTGTGCAAAACATGTGTTTCTTATTTGCTTGTTTTATTGTCTCCTTTTTAATATGTACGCACTTTCATTTTCTTTTTAAATTCAGCGCAGCTTAAATTGATTATATCGCACCCTCAATACAAAAGGGTCACAACTCAAAATTAGAGGTGCTTTGCTTTGAACGCTTCTAGATAGCGCTAGCTTAGCTCTATTTTTATAAAACCAAGCAGGACGGTAGCCGTTTAGTTGAAGATGATAATCATTAAGAAAAAAATCGGCTGTTATAGTTGATCAAGCGTTTGTGAAAGGATAAATGTCAAAAAAACCACCTGAAATTTTTTTGAGTTGTGCCCCTTTTGTATTTAGGGTGCGATATCTTTTATCATTCTCTATTTGAAGCACACTGCATTTTAGGTTCCGTATTGATGCACTTTGACCTCCGATTATGTTGCATCGTATGTATACATGATACAAAACAGTTAGGAAGTTATTTTTTATTTTGGCAGTCTTTTTTAATGATAGAACTTCCAACAGGAATAGTTGTCAAATGATGTAGGAACTTGTATCTTATTGTGATAAATTCAGACGCCAACGTGGTCTTTAAATTATAGGAATTTGCTTAGAAAACAGCTAATCATTTAGTGTTCTAGGAGTTCTGGCAAAGTTCTTTTTAATCGAAGCTAACTGAGTGTTCTATTATCTATTAATGAGAACCGCCGAACCCATACTATCCCCGCCGATTTACTTCAGGTCCATAAAGCTAGCAGAGCAAAGTTAGCAGAACAAAAAACTAACTTATGGACAATGATGTGCTCCAAATGTGCTAATTAAGTGCCCTAATCCCAAAAAATGTGCTCCTCTATTTTTGTCAAAAAATGATGTTCTGCTAGCTTTAGGCTAAAGCTAGCAGAGCAATATGCGTAAACAGTGAAACAAGACAGTTCCCAGCAAACATTAAGGTTAGAGGACGATTAGAAAACGACTCGAATTCTAATGTTATTCTCTAAGGTAGATGGTTAGAGAACGATTTGTGAAACTGTCGCGAATTATAGCATTCTCGACAAAAAGGGGACTTAGTTCTCGATATCGAGAAAAAGGTTAGTTATCGATTCGAATTCTAACGTGAAATTCTAATGGGATTCTAATGAGAAATTTCTAACTGAAACGAAATGAAATCCAATTGTTCTTGTTTAATTCTATTTCGATAAATTTATTGCTTTAAATATGTTTGGCATGTTTTAAGCTTAAATATCTAATGGGAATAAAATTCAAAGTTTTTATACCTTAGTTTATAAATACAATACTTGACAATACACGCATCTTCGCTATTCGAGTGTTTCTCTAATCGTTCTCTAATCGTCCTCTAGCCTAGTTCTCTAACGTGATTTTCGATTAGAGATACATTAGAGAACTACATTAGAATTCTAATGTAAAACTACAGTATTTCTCTAACGTTAGAGGCTGTGTTTGCTGGGTTAGCGCAAATGTTATGCAGAAATTATGTGCTTCAAATGTGCTCTTGAAATAACCTACCCCCAAAAAAATTGCTCCCCTTTTTTTAAAAAAAATTTCATGTTCTGCTAGCTTTAGGCTAAACCTAGCAGAGCAATATGCGTAAACAGTGAAGGAAGACAATTAGCGCAAATGTTATTATGCAGAAATTATGTGCTCCAAATGCGCTCTTGAAATAACCTACCCCCAAAAAAATTGCTCCCCTTTTTTTAAAAAAAATTTCATGTTCTGCTAGCTTTAGGCTAAACCTAGCAGAGCAATATGCGTAAACAGTGAAACAAGACAGTTAGCGCAAATGTAATTATGCACAAATTATGTGCTCCAAATGTGCTTTTGAAATAACCTACCCCCAAAAAATATGCTCCCCTTTTTTAAAAAAAATTTCATGTTCTGCTAGCTTTAGGCTAAACCTAGCAGAGCAATATGCGTAAACAGTGAAAGAAGACAATTAGCGCAAATGTTATTATGCAGAAATTATGTGCTCCAAATGTGCTCTTGAAATAACCTACCCCCAAAAAAATTGCTCCCCTTTTTTAAAAAAAAATTTCATGTTCTGCTAGCTTTAGGCTAAACCTAGCAGAGCAATATGCGTAAACAGTGAAACAAGACAGTTAGCGCAAAAGTAATTATGCAGAAATTATGTGCTCCAAATGTGCTTTTGAAATAACCTACCCCCAAAAAAGACGACCTGCTCACCCTATAATAACCATATCTGGCTTTCTATGTATTGTTTTGTACATACATACATATACACTTATGCATTTGTGGACATTAAGAAAGAAAAAAACTAGCGCAGTAGCGAATGGACAGAATTCGACGATTTGCAAGACAATGAAAAAACTAGAGGAGACACAATGCTATGTTGTCCAAGCATGTTAATTTTCAAAAAAGTCACTAAATACTGAATAATCTAATTTCTTTTGCTATACACATATATTCGTTTTCTGTTTGCGGGGATGGGCACTTAATGAGCACATAATTTCTGCATAATAACATTTGCGCTAACCGTCTTGTTTCACTGTTTACGCATATTGCTCTGCTAGGTTTAGCCTAAAGCTAGCAGAACATCATTTTTTGACAAAAATAGAGGAGCACATTTTTTGGGATTAGGGCACTTAATTAGCACATTTGGAGCACATCATTGTCCATAAGTTAGTTTTTTGTTCTTCTAACTTTGCTCTGCTAGCTTTATGGACCTATTTACTTCACATACAAGGTGGCGCAAAAGTAATACTCCTATCAGAAAATGCTATACATTTTGCGATTGACCCCTAAAGTCAGTTCTGTTTTGACATTTGCGTAGTAAGCACATGCGAAATACACGTTAATAAACCATGTTACGCTACACTGCTACAGAACGCGGAATATTGCTGACTATTTATTTGACCAATAATCGGTCGGTGACTTTGGCACAATGTGAATTTCCTCGCAGATTTCCTGGCCGTCCAACGCCTACTGGTCAACGAGTTCTTTTTGCCGCAACTTGATGAATTGGGATTGGAAAACATGTGGTTCCAACAAGACGGTGCAACAACACACACTGCACGTGCCCCAACCGATATGCTGAAGGATGCATTTCCCGGGCGCCTAATCTCCCGGTTTGGCGATTTGCACTGGCCAGCAAGATCGCCTGATTTGACCGCTCCAGACTTTTTGAAGTCGCGGGTTTATGTCAACAAGTCTCAGACTCTTGCAGCTCTTAAAGACAATATCCGTCAAGAATGTGAGGACCTATCGCCGGAAGTTTTGGCCAAAGTGATGGAAAATGCCATAAAAAGGGATCAAATGACAATCAACTGTGGCGGCGGCCATTTACATGACATCATATTCTCGACTTGATGTAAAAAAAATTAAAAGACCAAATAAAAATAATCCACAAGAAGAATCAAAGTTTTTCATTTTTTTTTTAATTACAGCCAAAAAACATCGGAAGGTTACTTTTGCGCCACCCTGTATGTACATACTACAAGTGCGCCTAATGACAGCCACATACAAAGTCTCGAATAAAGTATTATCATCTAATCGTATTTCCTTGCCATCATACACAAATTTTGTATATAGTACATAAGGTAAGTGGCTATAATTCCGTGGTACTAAGGATTTTTCTGACTTTGTACTCCTCCCACGTTGAAACAAAAAAAGTTAAACCTGAAAAATCGAATTGTTCCTATTTAATTGATTAATTTTGTTTAATTTCCAATTGCCAAAATTCGAAAATAACTAATAATATTTTTATAATAATTAAAATTAATGACTAACTCAGATGTCCCTAATTCCGTGGCAAAAAATTGCATGATGTACATAACTCCGTGGGAAATTGTCCCTAATTCCGTGGTATGAAGCAAGCCACATATTTCATTGCTAAAAATGTAAGATAAACTTAATTATTGCATTCAAAAACAATTTGTTATCAAGCAACAAAATAGGTTTTAAGGTTTTTATATTTATTTATTAAAATTTATACTTTTTCGCTTCTTTTAAAAGGTTTTTTTTTGTTTTTTTAAAATGCATATGCTTTGAGCTCTAAAACAAACTAAAAATTTAATTCAGTTATACTTTTTTGTTTGTATAAATAAATAACATTTAATTAAAAATTTTAATTCAATATAATTTTTTTTTTTTTTATAAGAAGTTCTTGAGAACTTTAACAATTTATAAATAAAATTGCTTTCAGTAAAAATAAAGCCAAAAACTTTCATTTTATAGTTTTTAGTTTTATACTTTTTTTTTTATTTTTTTTTTTTGTTTTTTTAGTGTTTTTTACTAAAATAAGTTCTTAAGAACTTTAAAAACCTATACAGAAAATAGAAATATAAATGAAAATTAAAAAAAATTGAAGTTTAAAAATTTCATTCAGTATTTTTTTTCTTTGTTTTTATATATTTTGTTTGTTTTTTTTCATTTTTGTTTCCTTCGTGTTTTTTTAATTTTTTTTCTGTGTGTTTTTTGTTTCTGTAACAAAACATGTATATAAAAAAACAAAACAACATATGTATGTATAAAAAAAATAAATAAAACTGTATTCAATAATGAAGTAAAAAAATTGCATTCAATGTTTTTTTGCTGTTTTCTTTTTTGTTCTTTTGGTTTTTTTTTTAATTTTTTTAATTTTTTTTATATATTTTTTTTTTTTTTTTTTTTTTTTTTTCGTCTAGCTACTGCAACGTAAATGCGTAGCATACCACGGAATAAGGGACATTGTACAATTTAGTGGTACATAAATCCGTGGTAGCGATTTAAAGGGCAAATCAATCATTTTATTATTATTTCTATTTTTTATTACAAATATGCATTCAAAATAACGGTAGGGAACTTAAAAGCTTCATCATATTTTTAGTCTTTATTAGAAAATATCGAATTAATAAAAATTCAATAATGTCAACATTTCGTTAAAATATTGTGTGCCACAGATTTTTCCAGGTCATATATTCACGAACAGGTGAATAAAATTATACCACGGAATTACGTCAAGATCTTCTTTGGGGCTTTATTTAATGATTAAACGACTTTTTGGGGTAGGGTTTCTTATAAAAAGTTTACTATAATAAAGAAAAAAAAAAGTGTTAAATTACCCTAATTCCGTGGTACCCACTGAATTACGTACATTGAAAAACGAAATGTGTACCTAATTCCGTGGATCAGAAATAATGAATTAAAAGTAAAAAAAACTATTTCAATGTATATGGTGGTTATAAAAAATAGTTAATAAATGTTCATTGAGCACCTAAATGTAATAATTATGAAACAAAAGTATACGGTTAAAATTTTACAGCCTTAAGAGTTTTCATTGGACTCCTTAACATTTTGCTTAAGACACCGTCATACAAAACACTTTTTCTCTAGACTAACAACTTTTGATCGTGTCATATAAAATAAATATAGCCTAGAAAACAAAAAAGTATATCGATTTGTATCTCTTAAAGATAGATCTTTATAATTGCATTTTTAATTTAACTAAAATCTCTTCTAGTTCCTTATTTGGCATAAAAAATCGAAATACCACGGAATAAGGTACTACCACGGAATTATAGCCACTTACCTTACTACATACATATGGAAAAGGTGGTGAGATTCATACGTAAACATTATTTCGCTTGTAGTTATCAGCGACTGTGCTAAAATATTTACAAATGTTATTTGAAGTTTGTTCACAAACTTAATCGCTCTCTTAATATACAAATTCAATAAATCTTTTCCTATTTGTGGCACCTAGTTGAGCAACGCACAAATTCTCTGCTACATGACCGTGGGTAAAAGTCAGTACCTCTCCTTAGAGTGACAGAACCTTTTTTTTAGCCTACAAATGACCAGAGTTAGCATTTTTTTTAATTGAGAAGGTGCATCATACCAGAAATGCACCGAACCCGCTTTGACAAGTTTGTCTGATGTTCTGATGTCCTGGAACTTGATCCAATAGATGTAGGTTTGGATGACTAGGTTTGTGGCAGTTCAGTAGAAAATGTCTGCTTAGGAGTTCCGCGTGCTCTCTAACCTTGAGTATTTTAGCTACTTGATGGGGGTGAAACTCAGATATCAAACTCATAGCAGTTTTTTTTGCGGTTTCCTCCAGTGGACGCAGTATAATCAATAACCGGTCGACCAATAGTCTTGTATGTAGCAAGCAATGTTTCTTGATCTTTGCCCCAAGTGCTGCCGGCCAGTGACTTGAGGATCTTATTGCGGCTCTGTACCTTTGAAGCTATTGCGGTGGAACGACTAGCGAAGATGAGGCCGTTATCAAAGGTCACACCTAAGATCTTCGGGTGTTTGACAGTAGGTAGAGGTACTCTACGTGGATGTTTAACTCTTGCCCCATCTGCGCGTGCTATGTCGTGAAGAGAGGCTCCGTCGATTTAGTCGGAGATAGGGTCAGATTTCGTTGTGCGACACCCCTTTTTCGATTCTTCACGATTTCGATTCCTTGTTCCTGAATTTGACTGACGCCTGCCGACCGTTGAAGTGAGCGGTGTCTCTTGGAGGAGTGTTGCATGGTTGACCTTGCCAAAAGCTTTGGCAATGTCTTTGAATCTGAATCCTTTGGTAAGGTATTGGGCAAGCACATAGTTAAAGGCAAAAAAATCCGATAATCCCATAAAGTCATATTTTTGGAGACTCGAAAGGCAGGAGTCATCACGGGATGTTTTAACTAATATTTGTCTAATACAATGAAATGCTTCAACTCCTATTATTCAACGTTTTCATAAGCTGCCGCCGAGCCTCGGATTTTTTTGTCGAAAACACGCTCATCTTTTCAAACAAAAAACATGTTTGAGTATTTGAAAAACGGAAGCAACTCGGCAAACAAGATGTCATTAAATCGATTTGAAATGCCATAGGTATGTATGTAGGTAAACATATTCACTGTCATCGCTACACTTCAGAATCTATAATTTTCCGACGTGGTCTTAATCTTAAATGTATGGATATGACTTCAATTTAACTAGCACTGTGTTTAAAGGTAACAATATAAGTTTGTATATATGTACATATGTACATATATACATATGTATATATAAGTTAATTGTTAAAGTGAAAGTCAGTACAGGTTTCGATTTTGGGTGCAACTGGAAAATTGAAAAAAGCAAAAAGATTGCGGGACGCAACATATCATAAAAACGACTAGATTTTGATAAATTTTGCGAAAAATTTATATTCACTAGTTTTTTATTATTCCACTTACATTTTTAAATTAGGTTCGCATAAGGCTTGAAATATGTCGCTATTTCGATAAATATGTACAAATGTACATAATGAAACATTTGAGTTTTTTTATTATCTTATCATTTCGAGGTTATTCAGTTTTCTGAATAATCAATTTAAATACGTTTTATTCAATCAAAATGTAAACAATGGCAAAAGTAATAATTTTGATTGATATTGATTATTTATTCTCTAATCAATCATGTGTAGATGAATTACTATGTTCGATTAATTGATTAACCGTACATCCCTACTCTTAATAACACGGAAAAGTTCACGCCATTTTCATATATTTACCAACTAAATTGACAAAATTATCCACTAGTTTGAAGGTATTTTTCAACATTACCGATCAAACATTAGTTATTTGTTTTTTATTGTATTTATGAATTCAAAAACTTGTACACATATGCTAGTATATGACTTTTTTTTATAGAGGTCTTAAAAAACGCCATGCTTGTAACGTAAACAACAGAGGCAGAGCTCGTAGTAGTGCAAAATCAAAACAAAAAATTGAAAAAAATATAATAACAGTAACACACCTCAACAACATAAATGAACACAACAAAACAATAAACAGAATTGGCATAGCAAGATAAGTCAAAGAACTAGGCGTATAACGGCGCAGGGTCATTGCATTTTTATCAGCCAAGCGTATGTACCTACATACATATATGTATGTATGTATTCGCCTGACATAGCGGCAAGGGGAATATGCATTTCGAAGAGCTTCAATATGGCGGCGCATCCGCTATTCCTATCTTTTGACGAATGATAGAACGAGATGCAGGATGAAACCAATATAGAATATAAAAAAACAGGTGTTCAATTTTTTAAAAATTTTGACGTCGATGCTTAAGATATCACACTTGACATGGTACACAATGCTATTATCTTTCATTCGGTAAATTAAAAACCAAATTTTCAAATGTAAACCCATAACGTTGCAAGGAAATAAACCAGCGGAAATATCTTAACTAAACAGTGCTGGCTGAAAGAACACTCGCACAAATATAAACTTAATTTTTGAAAAATGGTCATGGCAATTACATATATTCTGCAAAAAAATGTAGATAATAAAAAATTCGGCTGACTGTTCGTGACGGTATTGTCAGAAAAATTATTGTTTAGTATTCTGACGTTATGTACTGCGTTACGTTATTTAACGAAATAATATTATTTTGATAATGTCATTATCGTTTTCAACACTTAGAAACTCTTTTGATAATTGCCTAATGATAAAAAACTCAAAAGTTTCAACAGAAACTATTGGTTTTTTTTCGGCTTCGGGTTGATAACAATATCGTTCCAATGTTCCTTCGTTGACACTTTAGTTAGAACTCACTTATACCTTGGTAGTTTTCTCTTACATTATTTCGCTCCTTAGGCGATTTCTAAATCTTCTTCTCGGCTTTTAAATCTTCCGATTAACATGTTCTTGTAGGAGTCGACGTAACACCTTTATCCATGCACTGAAATTGTTATTCGATCTTGTTTTAAAGCAGGTGTGATAACATAACTATGACTTTTTGACCTTTTTACGTATTCAGCTGATCACTTAGGCTAGCACATGTTTAATTAGTTTTTTTATGGTAGGTACTCAGTAGGATTAAGTTAATGTAAAACCTTTGCATAATAGTTATAGTCTATAAGAATCTAAATTCAAAGACTTGACTTAAATAAATAAATAAAATAAATAAATTTTGTGCAACCCCCATCTTCATTTAATATTTTACTTTCGTTACACACCGTGATGTATCCCACTTGCTCTTCTTATGTGACAGCGATGTTGAATGCCTTTCTTTTGAATTTTCTTCTTTGTTTTTCAATTTCATTTTATTTGTCGTGCCCCACAGGTGGGTATAATTCAGTGTGAACCGTATCATTTTGTACATACCCTTGCCTTAATTTGTTATTCCTTGCATCACTTCCGTGCGCAAATCCGTCGTTTTCCATATTGCCACAATGGCCCCTTGCTATTATTTGCACCTCTTATATTTTTATACTTACTGGGGACAATTTTCATATCTGTAATGCTATAGTTATTGGATTTTGTTTTGATGTTTTCTTCGTTTACTTTCTAAGCTGGTTGTACAGTTCAATTTTTACCACATTTACATCAAAGCTTTGGGTTTTTTAAATAAAAACAAGTAAGGAAAGGGCTGTCTTCGGCTGTGCCGAAGGCTTTATACCTTTCATGAATACGCATATCTTTTTTAAGTGTCCTACATGGCCAAACCACATTTATCGGAGCAATCGGTTATATGGAAGCTATATGTCATCACTAGATTTTGATAAATTTTGCGAAAAATTTATATTCACTAGTTTTTTATTATTCCACTTACATTTTTAAATTAGGTTCGCATAAGGCTTGAAATATGTCGCTATTTCGATAAATATGTACAAATGTACATAATGAAACATTTGAGTTTTTTTATTATCTTATCATTTCGAGGTTATTCAGTTTTCTGAATAATCAATTTAAATACGTTTTATTCAATCAAAATGTAAACAATGGCAAAAGTAATAATTTTGATTGATATTGATTATTTATTCTCTAATCAATCATGTGTAGATGAATTACTATGTTCGATTAATTGATTAACCGTACATCCCTACTCTTAATAACACGGAAAAGTTCACGCCATTTTCATATATTTACCAACTAAATTGACAAAATTATCCACTAGTTTGAAGGTATTTTTCAACATTACCGATCAAACATTAGTTATTTGTTTTTTATTGTATTTATGAATTCAAAAACTTGTACACATATGCTAGTATATGACTTTTTTTTATAGAGGTCTTAAAAAACGCCATGCTTGTAACGTAAACAACAGAGGCAGAGCTCGTGCCCCACAGGTGGGTATAATTCAGTGTGAACCGTATCATTTTGTACATACCCTTGCCTTAATTTGTTATTCCTTGCATCACTTCCGTGCGCAAATCCGTCGTTTTCCATATTGCCACAATGGCCCCTTGCTATTATTTGCACCTCTTATATTTTTATACTTACTGGGGACAATTTTCATATCTGTAATGCTATAGTTATTGGATTTTGTTTTGATGTTTTCTTCGTTTACTTTCTAAGCTGGTTGTACAGTTCAATTTTTACCACATTTACATCAAAGCTTTGGGTTTTTTAAATAAAAACAAGTAAGGAAAGGGCTGTCTTCGGCTGTGCCGAAGGCTTTATACCTTTCATGAATACGCATATCTTTTTTAAGTGTCCTACATGGCCAAACCACATTTATCGGAGCAATCGGTTATATGGAAGCTATATGTTATGTTACTCCGATCTGTATGATTTTCATTATACACATCACATTTATAATAAGTACCAACTTTGCAAAATTTTACGATCCTAGCTTCTTAACTGCAAAATGTATAGCCCAAAACCCATTTATCGAAACTATCGATTATATGGGAGCTATATGTTTTGTTGGTCCGATCTGAGTGATTTTCACTGCACAGGTTACAAATATAATATGTACTAAACTTGCAAAATTTCGCTCTCCTAGCTTTTTGATTGTAAGAGTTATAGGCCAAAACCCATTTATCGGAACAATCGATTGTATGGGAGCTATGCGTTGTATTGGTCCGATCTTACTGGTTCCGACAAATGATTAATTTTTTTTAATTTTAAATTACCCTTTTTCCTTTGTAGTAAAACTTATTTTGGTCTATTACCAGAGAACATTTTTTATCGTAGATTTATTTGATCAAATTCGAATACTTTGAACATCACCAGAGTATGTCGAGAGGAACTCCACTCAGTTGTTTGGCTTTCTTTTACTTTTCGTTATTGCTGACGTTCGACAAACTTTCTTGTTTGCCTGTATTTTTCACAATTTCTATGTTTGCTTTTGTTTAATTCAAGTTCTTGTTTTTTACTTTATCCAATTTCTTCAATACATTCGCTGGTGTCGAAAGTTCACACATTCATGCACATATTCAAACAAAGTTATATTCTTTTGAATTCGCTCTATTATCAACTTTTGAATGCCCTCGTTTTTGTCACCCACCATTCTAGGTATGTATCTTGTTTAACAAAGTGTGGCAATGCCAATATGCCACTTCTATCCACTTTTGGCCCTTCTTCAATCTAGTGCCTTATGTAAACCTGCCTCAAGGTTATTGCCTTTATTTTGTTGCCATTTCAGCTTCTGCTGTTTGCCCCTTCTCCTGATTTTTTTGCCGCCTACTTTATTTAATTTTGCGAATCATACGACAGTAGTTTTTATTTTCGTTTCTCTGTTGTTTTCTTACTCGTAACAACAGTTGCTTTTACTTACTGTGGTGTACGAGTTCATTGTACGTGGAACATTATTTGTTGTACACTCACGACCATGACAATCTTACCACCTCGTGTGTCGAAGTTTTCAATTTTCATTATTTAGTGTAGAGCTTATGCCAGAAACGGGCTACAATATTCCAAAGCTTGATATAACCAGAATATGTTGCGTTTAAGTAGCAGAAACTTAGTACTGATTTGTAACTTTCGGATTATCCAGTTCACTCCTTATGCCCGCTTCAACGCAAACTAGTCCCTCAGTTTTTGAGATATATCGCTAAAATTTGATATTAGGCCGTCATTTTGTAATCATTTGTCAGAACCAATACAACGCATAGCATCCACACAATCGATAGTTTCGGTAAATGTGTTATGGGTTATACATTTTTCTGTTAAAAAGCTATGAACCTAAAATTTTGCAGGTTTGTTACTTATTATATATGTGATGTGTGTAGCCAGATCGGGAAACCATAACATATATCTACCATACAATCGATTGTTCCGATAAATAAGGTTTGGGCTACGTATCTTAAAATTAAAGATTTTGAAGAGTTTGTGCCAGTTCTAAGTAAGGATCAGACACTTAAAAAAGTTGCTGTTTCTGTCATTTCTCTAATTGAAAACGGTCAAAGGTCAAGGATTTCCTTGCTTTTTTATTTTTGTTTGTAATATTCTATCTATTAAGCTCTCGATTGTCCTGGAGCGTGACAGAAAAGCGACAAGCGAAATTAAAATGTAATCACTGGGCGAATGAAATAATATTTTGGTTTTCGAGGCTTGAAGTTCCATAGACTTTTGTACTCCAGATTTCTAACGAATCAATGCTTTCACTCTATATACTACTCTATCTGATCAACTACCTTCTCCAGATTTAACCGCCCAGCTTTTCATGTGCCGGGTTGGCTTCGTTAGTTAAGTTACCCCTTAAAGCTGTTTTTTCTTATTTTCAATTTCTCAAAATACTTTTGGCTGTGAAAAATACATAGGTTACTCTATAGTGCGCAACATCGAGTTTTTAAAGTGCCAAATTATGATATAATGTTTCGGTACTATTTAGTATAGTTACTAAATTATTTTGGATATGATGCGAAAGTACTCGAGACAATGTACCCAAACAAGGAAATGGAATAAGTCCCAGTCACAAAAAAGTGAAATAACTCCCAAATGAAATAAGTTTTGAAATATTCATTGATTACGTGTAAATATATGCGTAACCAAATAATGAAATAATTCACAAAAAAATGAAATGAAACAAGTCCCATTTTGTATAAAAAACCTCTCTGAACTTAGCAAGACAACTTTTACGTAGCAATAAATAAACTATTTTGTAATTTGCCGTAAATTATCCGTGAAACAAAAAAATTTGCCGCGGCCCTATTTTAGAAAATATCGTTTGCCCCGCTAACTTCATGTGAACTAGTAAAGAGAACAGTTAGATAAATAATTCTTGCACTGGAATTTGCCGTAAATTATCCGTAACTGATTGGCATATTTCAAAATTAAAAAAAAAAAATTTGAATTTTTTTTCTGTTTGCCCCGCTAGCTTCATGTGAAATATGAGTGGCAACTTGACACTACCTAGTAAGGCTCTTGTTCAGAATCGATTATCTGGCTAATCGACTATTCGAATAGTCGAAAGCAACTTTTGTTTTGGTTGAAAATCGAATAACAAGTAATCGACTTCATCATAGAGCGCAATCGGTTAGCTGTCATTAATCGATTACTGATAGTTTTTTTTAATAAAATTTTTTTGTATTTTTTTTTAGTATTTTTGTTAGTATTTGAATGGGTGAGAACGGTTTGTTATTACCGTTGGAACCTTCGAGGTCTTTTAACCCCCTCTTCGGTCACGTAATAGAAAGTCGGTAATGAGAGGTGAGTTTCTGTGACCAAAAACTGTTGTGTTACACAAATTCCATTGATCGTGAAAAAATAACTAATCAAATATTCGATTCTGTCAAGTAGTCGAATGCAAACAGCTAATCGATTATGGACGAAAAATCGATTAGTCGGAAAGAAACGATTAGTCGATTAGTGGTAATCGATTATTTTGGTAAACGACTTTTGCTAATCGATTAGCCGACTAATCGATTAGTCGATTTTCAAGAGCTCTACTACCTAGTTTAGAGACCAGTTAGAAAAATAATTCTTGCACTGGAATTTGCCGTAAATTATCCGTAATTGAGTGGCATATTCAAAATTAAAAAAAAAAAAAATTGAATTTTTTTTTGTTTGCCCCGCTAGCTTCATGTGAACCTACGCACATTTATATAGGCTCTTCTTAACTATCCATCAAAGATGACTTGATACGAAACTCTTTCCCGCTCTCTCATTTCGGTCCTCGATTATGCAGTGTTGCCTACTTTTTTATGTGTGCGCTAGTTGGTAATACTACACAATCGAGGACCATCTGACATTAGATACATAAACAATGAGGAGCCAGAAAGCAAAAAACGCACCAAATTTGGGAAAATCAAACTAGTGAACATTTCGATAAACTTAAAATATCACAGGATTCAGAAAAAATACGTAAAGTATGAAATAGTACAGTCTAAGGAAATAGATTACGCCTTTTCTTTTTGTATTATTTGCAAATATTTATTTTAATTATAATTATTTTTATTTGAAATCGTGTTATTTCCATTACCATGTTCTATTTCATAACGAAATGTACATCATTCAGGATTTTACCTTATTTTAAGATATCTTGGGAATTTTAACTTTATATTATGAATTATTTATTATTTCATATATTTTATTTTAAATATATCTTGTCTCATTTTATACGTTCCGAGCAAGAAAAACTCAAAAATGAATTCGATAGCACCTTTTTGCACACCTCTTCGTCTGTGAGAATTGAAAAATTCCTAAAAAGCTACTCAAAATGTCCATATTTTGTTTTCACCATACTGGCATCATTGGAAAATGTTATAAAAAACGACCACTTTTTGAGCGCTCTCAGAGAGCGCGAAGTTTCGTATCTAGTCATCTTTGCTATCCACTGATGCAATTTCACTTATCGCTATAGCAATGGTGGGCAGAGCAGCTCTATAGAGCTGCGAGAGTAAAATCGTGTGTACGTATACAAAAGCGGTGAGAATGAAATGCGCTCAATTCAATTTCAAGAGTACAAGAAACAGGTTTCTGCCTATACGTTACACAGTGGGCAACTTTGTTTTATATTGATGAAAGTTGTATGATGTTTGAAATTGGGTGGGAAATTGAAGTTATTTTTCTTTTATATAGCCACAATGCATAATTTCTCCAGGTCGTTAAATCTTATTACAGAGTTCAATTTAAAGCGACATTTTTTGGCGTTCCACAGGGCTATTTTTTTTTTTTTTTAATTTTGAATATGCCACTCAATTACGGATAATTTACGGCAAATTCCAGTGCAAGAAATATGGAACTCTATATCTAACTCGATTATTTTGCGCCGCTACATAGTACGGTTATGTGGACAAAATTATAATACCCTTGTACTAGTACTAGTACGCTGGGTATAAAAACGATATTGTGCAGCAGCAGTTATGTATGTATTTATATACATATGTACACACATTTACACATTTACATATTTAGTACCTGAGTGACCGAGACTTGCTCGGTATTTTTCGAATTTTCCGCATAATATTACTTACCAAGAGCATAAATTTCCAAAATAGATTTCCAAAATATCTAACACTAACCACAAAAAGTCACTTAACATACATTGGCACCTGTTGTATATTAAATATTCTGGTTGGTATACGCCCTAAAATACCTTTCATTTGATACCCATATTGCCATATATTTAGAAAAAAATCGGAAAGGTGGCAACCCTCTAAGCTTCCTTTAGTGGCAACATCCAAGTAGAAAATCTAAGAAGGAAGCATACTATCCATCTACCAAATTTTATCGAAATCGGTTTAGCCTTTCCCGAGATAGTGGTCTATATTTTAAGGAATAAATAAAATGCGTTCAGGTGGCAACCCTAGGTGGCAATCCTACTCGAAAATATTTTGGTTGTCATCGCCATATATTGCTTTACATTTAAAAAGAAATCGGAGAGGTGGCAACTCTCTAAGTTTCCTTTAGTGGCAACATCCAAGTAGAAAATCTAAGAAGGAAGCATACTATCCATCTACCAAATTTCATCGAAATCGGTTTAGCAGTTCCCGAGATAGTGGTCTATATCTTAAGGAATAAATAAAATGCGTTCAGGTGGCAACCCTAGGTGGCAATCCTACTCGAAAATATTTTGGTTGGTACACGGCCTAAAATACCTTTCATTTGATACCCATATTGCCATAAGTATATTGCTTAATATTTTAAAAAAATTGATATAGGTGGCAACCCTGTGAACCACCCCAAGTGGCAGCACCAAAGTAGAAAATCTTAAAACAAAGCTTAGTAGCTAAGTACCAAATTTCATTAAAATCGGTGAAGTCGTTCGGGAGATAGTAGTGGATATACAAATATACAAACATACAAATATACGAATATACAAATATACAAATATACAAGAATAAGTCGTTTAAAGTTATAAGATTCGAAGAGTTGTGGCGGCTGGCACGTGATGTGCATTGCGGCTGTTCACCACTGCCAGCTGCTGTGCTGTTTTTATTCCTTCTTCTATTGTTGTAGTTTAACTTGAAAATTCTTGAACTTTTTGCAAATTTCAATTTTGTTTTTTTATTTTTATTTAACTAACTACTCGTTTTTTAACTTTCCACTTTATTATAATTTTGCTCTTCATTTGTATCTTGTTTCATTTATTTGTTTTGTTTTTATTTAAATCCTTTCATATATACATACATATGTACATGTGTAGGGAGTACATACATTAAATTAAATAATCCGCTATTGACGTTGTTTTAAATCTTTGTTGTGGATTGCTCACTGTCGTGTCCCTTAAAACCCTTGCAATTTTACTCTGTAAACTGACTTTAAACGACGGCTCGACGTATAGATATTCTTTTGTTCTAAAATTTTTTCAATCATTTTCAGTTAATATTTACATGGTTTGTTCATCAAAATTGAACATTATTTAACAGGATTTTGCAGATTTTCCCTTTTACAACATTTTTACTTCCAACAAGTTTCAAATCTGAGATGCATTATTTTGAAAATGCCCAAATCTAAAAAATTTGGCACAAGAGAAACTCAAATTTTTTTAGAAAAATTAATGTAGCTGCTTTATTCAATGGTTTCAAAATTTGTGCATTGCTTTTATTATGTATTCGAACTGTTGTTGTTGACTGCCATAAGACTTTGCCACTTTGTATTTAAATGTCATTTACACTATTCCTTTCAGTTCCGTCAAGCTGGACCGCCCCCTTCCAAGAAACGATGGGTTTTGAAATTAAATTGGTATCTGGGAATTACGTGCTCCAAGAAAAGGGGGAAGGGGGTATCATATCCCAAATTTTTTTGTTGCTCAAGTTTAAAGTGCTTTGTTTTAATCTTCCAAAGTAGGGGATTTGTCGAAACGTCAAGCTAGAGCCCCCACTTTTGAAGTTCTAAAAAACACACCTAAAACTTGAGCAACAAAAAAATTATTTTTGGAACTGTTGAGCACATAATTCCTGGCGTGTCAAATTGGAAATCCGTCTTGTGGAGCGTCCAGCTTGATGGACTTTCTTCTCCAGTTGTTTGGCCAGCTCTATTTTAAACTCATTTACGAGTTTCAAATTTCAAAAGTACCAACAAAATGAAATACGTATCATAATGAATCCAAAAAATTATCCCTAAAATTGTCAAAGGCCACGTGAAATCAATTGTTTTTAAAATGCGTGATATATGATCGATTCGAAAACAATTGCCACCAATAAAAGGTACTTTTCATGTCCAATAAGATTATGTATAAATAAAGACGCAACCCAATAAACAAAAATTGTTTGTCTGCTTGATTAAGCATGATTTGAAGATACCGTTCCAGACAAACTGAATTGTTATGAATATGTCATACAAAAAACGAGCCAAGATTTAGTATAAATACTTTCCAAATCAAACAAAAATGTTAACTGGGATGTGTGTGTGAGTTTGTAGCTTATACTTTACTTCAATTGCTTCTTCAAGCGTACCGCATCCATATCACTTGTCATTGTCATTCATTTGACTCAAATATCGATTACTACGTGGAAATTTAAAGGTATTTGGGTATGATTGGAGTTCTTTGTTAGTGGCGTAGACCATTTTTTTGTGATAGCAGTTAGTAGATATTGATTCACTCCGATGTCGTATAACTAAATTGTTGTTGTTGTTTTGTTTCTCCCATTTACGCACTACTCCACTTGCATATGCATATACAATGCCCTATATGTGTGGTGGCTTAAAGAAAATAAAGTTCCCAAAACAATTACAACACGTGTCTGTTCCACTTGTGTACTAGAGAATCAATAGGTCGATTTGAAGTGCTACATTTCCTTGAGCGAATATAACGCCTTAAGCCTGGTAATGTGTTTTTATACCAAACACTGGGAATACGATTTCAATTTCAATTCAAAGTTGCAATTGCGTTTATTATTTTAAAGAGATCTAAATAGTATGCCTCAAATTAACCCGTGGAAATTTTGTATAAACTAAAACCGGAAGCTTTCCGATATCCTGGCATTTGTGAGTGACGACGGTGAACAGTGCAACATTTCAAACTTCACTAATAAAAACACACATAAAGCAGAAAAGGAAAGTAAAGCTAGATTGGTACAAAAAGGAAAAATCAACAGAAAATCGGGGAAAAAACAGTTAAAAATGAACAATGAAAAAGCTAAGGGAGGCAAATAGAGCACACAATTCTATTCTACTGCTGATGGAAAAATGCAGAACTGTACAAATTGAAAAAATTTAGAAGCAACAAACGAAAAAAAACTCAAAATGAATCACATTTTACCCCTGCATAAAATACGACTAGCTCAGAACTATCCGTGAGCGAAACTTATTATTATAACTATTTCGCAATTTTATAGCAAGGACTCGACGTTAACTTTGTTTTCATTATTTTTCTATACCTCATCTTTGTATGTGTATATGTAAAACTCATTTCGTTGCACAATTGTGTGGTGGCACTTAAGAGAATAAGAAAAATAATTGGGAACAGGGCCCATGGCTCGAATAACTCCCGTATTCAGTCGATTCTCTGTCTTCCTCACCTGGACCATTTGTCATTTGTCAATTAAAGAACGCATGAAAGTCGATTTGCTTTACCATGGGGGTTATCACACACCGAAATAGTTATTTAAAAAGATATTAATAATTGAAGAAGTGTTCAGAATTAAAACCGATGTTGCTTTCGCCATTAAACTCATGAATTGTTTTTGTAAGTTGAGTACTAGATTTGTTTTATAAATTATCTTTAATTTGTACATATATAGGTATGTGCCTATGAAAGGTGGCTTATGACTCAAAAACGAAATTGAAACATTGAGTTGATTTTAAAAGAACTCTAATTAAATATAATCGTTTTTTTTTTGTAAAAAATTAAACATTAGTTTTATTTAAAATAATATTATAAAATTTACAATATCGGGCTTAAAGGTTTTAAACAAAAAATAATTTTTTAAATTACACAAACTTCGTACGCAATGGAATCTATGAATTCAATCTACCCAAACTCATTTTTATTTTCTTAATGATTTTACAAAAGCCAATTGTAATTATTTAATATAACAACAACACATATTTATGTATGTATGTACCCTCCATTCAAACCAACTAGTTGAAAACTACTTTTACAACTAGTATGTGCACTAAGCCCAACTAGTCAGCGAACTGTCATATGTTCATGTCCTACGAAATTTCAATTGTCAGATTTCGACCAGTCGTCTACTAACTAGTATATATGTATGTACATACTAGTTTGCATATAGTTGAAATATACCAGTTTCATAGTAGTTGAAAATGGAAAGAAATAAACTAGTAAAATTTCAGCCGAGTGGGACTAGTATCAAACTAGTTCGAACAAGATTAACGCTTTCTATTCCAAAAAAGGACCGAAACCTGTAGATATAATAAAAATACGGAAATAAACTCATGATTACAATGTAAAAATATGGTATTGTTATTTCAGTATTTTCCCGATGCATTTCCACATTAGAAGGAATATTCTCATACAGTGTCGTTACGAGGTTAAAGCAGAATTGGAAGGATATTTTAAAATTTTGATTGAAAAAGGCCAATGCAACTGAAAAATGTATATAATAGCTATAAAAATAAATAAAAACTAAAAGCAAACTTTGTTTTAATAACTTCTTAGTTAAAAGAATGCACATAAGGTAATTAGAGTTTGAACTTTTTCAAACTAGAACAATTTGAACATGAAAATTGTAGTTGAATACTAGTATGGAATAGTCTTTTGCTGACTAGTATGATTTCAACCAGAAAATTGTAGTTGTATACTAGTATGTTGTCTGACTAGTTTGGTGTTTCAGTGCAGGGTATATATGTCCAAACACATACTATAGTGTACGAGTATAGTGTGGGAAAACCTTGTATATGCAAAGCACTCGATATTTTCAGACACTGTACGTATTTACGTATTGCATTTATTGAAAATAGTGCAATTGGTAGTCTGAGTGTTTGTTTTCTGCTTTGTAGTTTCGTACAGAAAAGGTAATAAACAGATTGATCTTCCCACAGCATGTTGGCAGTGCTAACCCTAGATCTACAAATTTCCAGAACTTTACTCGCTATGCCATAAAATAGGATATGCGATCAATTCCTTCGCTAAAAAGCCTCCACCCACCATCAGCATGCGTGTGAAGTGCATGCACCCTGCCAGCGGAGGATCAGAACTTATACATTTTGAATCTATTCAACCAAATAGAGTTGTGAGTTAAAAGAGTCTATTTCGCCGCAGTCAACAATGAAATAAATAAACCCAAAAGATGCGTCTGCGCGAGATATGTTTCCAATATTGACGTGTATTTGCCTTTGCCATACATCTCATCTGTTTGTACATATATGTATAGTATGTACATATGTATGAATGTAAGAAAATATTTTATTGTTGCAAGCGCACCATGGTGAACATTCCAAGAAATGGCGAGAATATCAATGTGACGCTATTTTTGTGAAGTGATGTTATATTTTTTTTTCATTTTTATTTTTAATACTGCTTTTAATGTCATTGTGAGCAGAGCAAGCTCACCATAAATTTAATCAATACAACTGATAGAAAAGAGACCTTTACTACTTTTTTATAGCAAAAACAAAAATCATATTCCGCAATGAGAGAAGTAAAAATGTAACGATAAGGTTTTACAAATTTTATGCATTCAAATTCAAAAAGTATGATTTCTGATTTCAATATAGACATGCTCGTATCGTATTTTGTTTGAAACAGCAATAACTCAGCTGAACAAAAGCTTCAAAAAGTAAATGCTGATTCAAGAGAGAGTTAGAGTGCAAAGCTTTTAAACATAAATTAAAAAGAATTAAAACGTAATACATACATATATTTTTAGTTTGAATTCGGACATAAATATAAATAATTACTTGATATAATCAGCTATGTATAATCTCAAGTATATATGAGCCGTTTATGTTGAAAGTGGTTCAAGTCTAGTATCATTAAAATCCCTTTGATTTGGGGCACTTGAAAATTAGATAGTTGACAAAATGCAAAAGAAATTTATTTTGAAAGTGGTTTAAGTCCACTGAAAGAAAGAATTTTGATTGAAAAACCCCTAGTGGCGAACCTGTAAATTGGCTTAAGATATGTTGGATGCGTTTTATAAAAAGTGAAGCTTATAAAATGTTTGTTTACTTAATTTAATACCTTGCCGGGGAAGACCAAGGAACTTTAAAAAAATAAAACTAATACCATTATACAAAAATGTACGACCCGTTTCTACACCTAAGTATGGCGAGGATACGATGGAGTTACTGAGATATATATGTATACCACCTATCAGAGTTGTTAAGGAATGCAATCATGTTGGAATGAAATCCATGCATTCCCATTCCTTGAATAACAGTTTTGGATTGCAGCCTTTATTCCTTTTTTTGGAATAAGGAATGCAAATTTGCAGTCCTTATTCCTTTTTGCATTCCGGAATAATTATTCCCCTTTTTCATTCCTCGGATTTAATTCACTGGATTGCATTCCTCGGAATAAAAATCAAAGGGAATGCATTCCTTTGCATTCCCTTTGAAACTTCATATGTATTAAAAAAAAATTTTAATACATAGTTGGCAAAGGAATGCGGAATGCATTCCTTTCGATTTTTATTCCGAGGAATGCAATCCAGTGAATGAAAAAGGGTAAAAATTATTCCGGAATTCAAATAGGAATAAGGACTGCAAATTTTGCATTCCTTTTTCCAAAAAAATTAATGAAGGCTGCAATCACAATTTCTTCAATCCAGGGAATAATTATTCCTAAAGGAATGCATTCTTTAACAACTCTGCCACCTATACACCGAGAATATTTCAACAACCTCACACATGATCTAAATAGGGAGGAATAATCACCCCTATTCTGCATTTCGACTTGGATCGAAAATTTCTCCGCTTGGCAACTTTGGTATTCTGCGTTTCAATTCCGCTACGTTCAACTTCGAAACTTCCAATTCTGCTAATTCTGCACTTCGATCGTAGCTCCGTTTTTCTACGTTGGAGTTTTGTTGGCGGATAACTACTTGTTTTCTATTTTGCAAACAATTTACGATTAATTTCCGCGATTTTTTGTTGAAATTCTTAAAATTTAAGTAAAACGCGTATGTAAAAGTTGTAAAACGCTCGCTATATTTTGTTTTTGTGCTCTAATGATGTTTTTTGATATGTTTGCAGGGTAACTGTTTTCGACCGGTGCCGAGTGCTAATATTTGTCCAAAAATGTAAGGAGGGAAATCAAAAGACGCGTTTCGATGCCAGGAATGTGAATCCGCCTACGGAGATCTAATATTTTTGGACGCGCATTAGCATCGGCACCGGTTGTAAACAATTACAAATTGGACTAGCATTCAAAACACCAAACAATATTACTAACGAAATTAAAACTAAGGTAATGGCTTTGACTTTGCCATTATATCCAAACGTGCACCGGCGGCCACTTCACAGCACCCACTCATACTCTGTAAAGTTCTTTGTCAGTTCCGGGTCGGCCAATGTCTTCCTACAGCGAAAAGTATCACCTGCGGTCAGACTTAACCCTGACATGTCTTATGTTTGCTCGGCGTATGGTGTTGCCCCACGACGGGACACCAACCATCTGTGTACCTGGTCGACAAAGCGCACTCTTCTAGCGCTAGCTCTATGGAAAATACCAGCTACCTACTGACGATGTGGTAACATCCACCAACAGTGTCCCCTTGCTTTTTGTTGTTCCTTCGTTGTCGGCTACAATCAGTCAATTGATCTACAAAATTTCACTCAATTTATTCAATAATGCTCAAACATATAAAATTAGGTTTATAAATCATAATAAAGCTTTATTTTTATATCAAAAGTAATAATTTGTGTAATTTAAATTGCTTTGTTATGTTTCAATTTCACACATTCCAAGGCAAACAGCTGACTTCGAAAAACTTATAGCTCTTCCTCTTTTTCTTTCGATCCAAGCGTAACTCAGAATGCATATTTACGATCCAAGCGGAGCGTAGAGCGGGAACGTAATTGTAATGCAGAATAGGGGTGAATATGGCAAAATCTTTAATATTATCCTTAATAATAGAATTTTATTTAAAAATTTTTAATATTTAGTTTTAAAATTTGTTTTCTAATTACACAAATAAAAACTAGTTATTCAAAATAAAATATTTACAATTCATATTTTTTAATTTCTTTAAAATAATACTTTTAAGATCTCACCTTAAAAATATATGTAACTATTTAGAGGAATACAATACTTTTGGATAATTTGCTCAATAGTATTATGAAACCCCATATAAAATTAACTAATAATAATCCTAACCAAAGAACTCAAAGTGGACTTATACCTATTCCCAAACAAAAAAAAGTAGTTTACTTAATTTTGAAAGTGGTTTAAGTCCATTTAAGGTTCTGAAACACAGCTTGTTTTTATAGTAAAGTTAATAAATCGGCTTTATAGTAAAGTATATATTTTAGAGAATGGCTGTAAAAGTTCCACACTTTAATATGGATTTAAAGAGGTATATCATTGCTGGTTTATATTGTTTAGGACAGGTTTACCTTTTTTTTCAAATTGCAAAATCATTGAAGTAAATAACTAGAGCAGCATATCGACCGCTGAGTGGAAACCTAATGTCGAAATAAGCGTGTTACTCTTTAATACAGTTTTGTGGTCAATCTTCCTGATGCACCGATTTCATCATTTTTGCTTGCTTCATTGTTAAAATTCCATGTTACAACTAATTTGCTTTCTACTGGCTGCACTATTTAAGGGTTTCCATTTTTCTGTTTTGTAATTTTGTCCTATGTTTGGTACACTTTTCGCTCTTCTTCCTGATAGATAAAATATCACAATTTGCAGAGCGTTTCAACTGTGTTCACTTATCACCTCTTACTAGCTCGAGGTAAACCAGGAAAATGAAAGCAAAAGCAAAGTGTGCCACCTCACCACCCCATCCATGGGAACAATGAAAACAATTTCTTATATTTGAAGCATTATTCTCATTTAACCAGCGTCTGGCATCTACAGCGCTTGTCAACCTATCTCCTCAAGCAAACTTTTGCAGCTACTTGCTTCGTTTTCATGCAGTAAAATACAAAGTTTTACAAATTGAAAACTTTTACTTGAGTTATGCGCTTTAAGCTTTAACTAGCTAACGCTTCCTTTTCCGACCGTCTTATTTTCGCTGAAGATGCTGTTTTATTTAATTTTTTTTTTCTTATTCTGATGTGGAGCTCAAAACAATTTCTTCATTTGCTTCGGGTTAAACAAGAACGGCACCTAGTTTCGTTGTCCTTTTTAAAATTATGGCGAGGAAATCTATTAGGGATCTCGATCTGCGTGTTTCTACACTAAACAAGCTTCTTCATAAGCTGTTTTGTGTAAATAAAAATAATTATTATTTTTTGAGTATTTGCATGTATTTGTATATGTTGTATAAACGAATTTCCCTTATACAGTAACACATTAAGAGAAAATTTGTATTTCTTTTGCTTGCAGGTAAGCAAAGCTCCAGCCTTCTAAAGCATGTTCTCCGGTAATCGAAGTCAAAAACCACGGTAAATATTCTAATTAATTTGGGAAATAAACTCGTAATATTTTTGACTGCATAGAAACCCCGGACCAAGTTTTCAACTGGTTATGAAAGAATGGATTTGTTTTCTAAATTGTCAAATTGGAAAAATGATGTAAGCTAAGTTTGCCACTGAGAAGAAATCTGAAATCGCGAATGATTCGAGAAAGTTAAATTTCCCAAATTGCTATACATCGCTTATGGCAGCATTTAATCACACTCTTCGTTTGATGTTCCTATTGTTCCTGGTTCACATATTGGGCGATAACTGCGAATCTGGTAGAGTTATCGAAATAAGGGTGATATTAAATTTTAAGCTAGGCGTATCGCAGTGCTTTAATTCTCTGCAGTGACGAGCGCCCAAACATACAGGCAAAAGTTCTTATGTGGACATTAATAATGATCCCTTCTGTCAATTATATATGCATACATATGTACATCGACTCGTTACAATTTTAATTTACTCGTATATACATACATATGTACATATGTATGTATGTATAAAGAGATGTGATGTATTGTTGCTGAAGATTACGCGAAAGGAACTGGTTTCGTCGCATAAACTGCAACTCTCTCAGAGCTGATAGCCATGGCAGCTAATGCTCTTTCCTTTATATTAGCCAGTTAATTTATTGAATTTGTTAATAAATAATAATAATAATAATAAACTGCAACTCATATCTTTAAACAATCTATTGTGGATTGAAACAAAACCAAAACTACTAGGCTGAGACAAATATTGGAATAACAATAATAAAAACACAACAAACACATTCTTATGCTCAAATAAATCGACATGCTGAGCGAGCGTAGAACCAACCTTCAGTCATTTCGTGAAGTTCCTATGCTACGCATGTCAGTTAATTTAGTTTACACCTTGTTGCTATTCTCAAATTTTGCTTTTATTCGTACCTTTTAACGCGTGCTTTATTCAAAATGTACATATACTATACTATATAGCCAGATTTGTACGAATGTGAGTATTTAGATAATCAAAGAAATTAGGAATGAAAAGAGAACAGTTTTTTCTTTGGTAATAACAAAGTTTTAACACACATACATATGCACAAAATTATATAGTGTCGTTTTCTTTTCTTTCTTTATTATGCATCGAATCTTTGACGTGACCTAATGACGGCTTATTCAGCATGGAAGAGCTTGAGCGCCGCCAACAGAGAGAACGAGAGAAGCATAAACGTCAACAGGTGCAATATGTCGGTCGCGAATTTGCTCTCTTCCCGGAACCGCGTCGTGTGAACCCATCCGAGGTGGATGACGATATCACCGCCAAACTGGGTGATCACTCCAAAGCTATTGAGTTTATGACTACAGACGCGGTTGGAGTACAGCCATCGTCCAACAATGCCTTGCTCACGAGTCATATACAAACAAGTGCCTCCTCTTCGTCAGTTAGCGGCAATAGTGTTAACACCACATCAATACCTACTAGCTCATCATCCTCCTCACAGCGTTTACTGGCCTGCCCTCAACAGCAACAACAGTCAACGCAACAAACACATCACTATCAACAGCAACAACAACTACGTCAGCAGCCGTACCTAAAACAAACTGATAACAAACCACCATACAGTGGCCGCGGGGGATATCCTGGACAGCCAGTAAAAAATGATTTGCGTTCCAGTAGTGGAATGGCACCTCCCAAAGGTCCGCCACCTCTACTACCACCGCCAAATTCAACAATAACAACTGTTAGCAACAGTAGCGGCACTAGCAATGGCTGCAGCTCAGGAAATAATCCAAGCACAACTACAACAGGATTGCTACTACCGCCACCTAACGGGTACCTAGGGCCGCCCAGATCCTCAGCTCCACTGCATAATGGACGTTTCTCTAAACCATTACCTGTGAGTATTAATGTTGAATAATTTACGAAATAATTTTTTGAATGTAAACATTTTTTTTATTTCCTAAAGAAATCAATCAATGACATAATATCTAAAGTAGATCAGACCTATCGCGCCCCCGAGCAAATTACAAAAATTGCAGCTACGCCGCGCACTACTATCGGTGAATACAATCTAAATGGCCCAAATCGACACAAATACTCCGTTGGGCCAATTCAGCCTATTTTAGGTTCTCCCCCTTCTGGAGCAGATCTATTACAGAGTGCTGTACCACCTCCAATAACACCAATTTCAAGTCTCCCGGCTACTCCAAATCCACTCGCTGCATCTAATACGGTCGCGATAACTTCTATTGGCAGTAGCGGTGTGGTAGTAACAGTATCTGCGAGTCTTACGACCACCACAATGGCAGTTTCAACATCGGAACCAATATTAAGCGTATTGAAAGCTACTCCGGTTCCGCCATCTATAAGAGCAATATTACCAATACCAAAGGAGCCTTTAAAACCATTATTGGTGGACAAGGTTGGCCCTGCGTTAGAAAAACAAAACTCTACGTAAGTAGTGAAGCACACGAAAATCCCGATTCTGGCAAGTGCTGCTGACAATTGTCATAGTCCTGTTATCACTTCACTTTTATACATAAATAAACATATATGAAAAGTAGAAATAGAGCTATAACAACTGTCAGTCATTGCAATCCAGAACAGGAATAAAAAACTAAAATAAACTACTGACATTGGTTTTTTCGCCCAGGTTGGAAAATGACCTTGAGCTTTCGGAGTCCGACGATGATCGCAGAAAGCAAGGGTAAGTGGGAATAATATTTGTAATTTTGGGTTTGTCGTGCACCATCGGATTCAATGAACAATAATGTATGTACAGTGCACTCGCGAAAACTCGAATACACGATAACTCGAACATTCGGAAACTTGAACATTTTTTTTTCTCCATTGACTACTTTAAAACTCGAACAAAATGTAGCTACTCTAAAACTCGAACAATTATTTTCTTTTTTACATGGAAAAACATGTTAGAAACTGTCGTTTTGCATGTGCTGTAACGGCCGATATTCAAATTTTTGTCGTTATGTGAGTCTTTTGTTTCATTCTAAGGCGCTGCACTGGCTAGGCTTCGTGCTAATTACGGAACTTTTCTTTTAAGTTGATTGATATTTGTCAGTGATACACGGGATTTTGCGCGGTTAGGATCAAATTTATTTGCTTGTTATAATGGGACGAAAATTAAATGTTTTGAGTTTAGCAAAAAAGGCTGTATTGAATGCGGTAGAAAATAAGAACCATCAAACCAAAATCACTGCTTTTTTTCTAATACATAATTTGTAAACAACATTCATATTTGCTAGCATTTTTTATTAAATAAACTGGCAATGCACTACAAAACATCAAACCAGAGAATCTCTTTGATTAATAATACCATAAAATTGGACAGGGTGTAAAAACTGTTAAAAAGAATACATATATCGATTAAAAATACATAACGTTCGAAAACTCGAACATTTCGATAACTCGGACAGGGCTGGTTTTCATTAGTTCGAGTTTTCGCGAGTGCACTGTATATGTATTCTCAACAATTAGAAAAGCAGTCCTTAGTTTTATGAATGAATTTGGATGAAGCCGTTTCGGTTAGCCTAACAACGCATAGGGTTTGGATAGTACGAACGAACTTTAACAGATCTCCAGGCACCCTCACTTCTTTCAGGGAGACATATCGCACACTAAATCAAAAAGAGTCACAACTTAAAATCCGAGTAACTTTCAGTTAATTGCTTCTGGATCGCACAAAAGTGATTTGATTTTTAAAAACTTGGCATCACTGTGCTCTTTAAAGGTGCAGTGAAATAACTCCCAAATGAAATAACTCCCATGAAATAACTCCCAATGAAATAAGTCCCAATAAAAATGAAATAATTCCCAACTTTAATAAATGAAATAACTCCCAAAGAAGGAAATGAAATAACTCCCAATATTTGGTAGTTATTTCACAATGAAACCACAAGTCCCCAAAAAAATGAAATAACTCCCAAATGAAATAAGTCCCAAAAAAATGAAATAACTCCCAAATGAAATAAGTCCCAAAAAAAATGAAATAAATCCCAAATCAAAATTTGAAATGGTATATTTTTACAACATAATCAGTTACAATGAAATTTGAAAAATACAGGAAGTTAATATGTACATAGATATGTGAATGTAACAATTACATGAAAACCTGAATAGTGTTGTCGACCTTTTGACGGCAAATCGGACAGTTAAAGTTTTCTAGTCCTTCAGAAATACTCTTAGCATGAAGCATTAGAACACAAGCGTTGCATATTTTTAAATGTTTGCACGGCATCAATAGTACATTGGGCTCAACCTCCAAACAAATTACGCACCCAAAAAGCGAATTAATGTCAGTGACATTAAGACGCATGACCAAAAACGAATTAAAGTCAGTGCCCTTAATTCGTTTAATATTTTGACTTTAGTTCGCTTTCGACATGCGAATTAATGTCATTGAGGCAAAATTTGACTTAGGTCAGATCCTCAATTCGGGGCGTGATCGATGGTATTTATGTGCAGAACTCCTTTCCGCATTGGCGGCCTGCGGCCGCGCTTCAAAAAATAACCCTGGGCTACGCCATTCCAACTCCGGGTGTGTGCCATAGCCGTGGCTACCGCCACGGTGATGTCCTTCCGCGTGCCACGTTTCCCACTTTTTCACTTTTTTGGCTCAGCGTAATGTGCCATTACAACAACCACATGAAAATGACAGAAAATTGTGAACTTTAACTGGAAATAACTTTTGAACTGTTGAAAAAAATCTCATTTCAGATTCTAAATCTAGACATGGGTAATCGTTTACGTGGGGTACCGAGCGCTAATACACAACCAAAAATGTTGAGACGCGCTTTGGTCCCAGGAGCATGAATATAACTCCGCTGAACCAATATTTTTAGTAGTTTGCGAGATATTTGCAGTTAAAGTCATGTTCATGTGGTTATTGTAATCACATTACCCTGTGAGAAAAGAGTGGCACGCGGAAGGACATCACCGTGGCAGTAGCCACGGCTATGGCACACACCCGGAGTTGGAATGGCGTAGCCCAGGGTTATTTTTTGAAGCGCGGCCGCAGGCCGCCAATGCGGAAAGGAGTTCTGCACATAAATACCATTGATCACGCCCCGAATTGAGGATCTGACCTAAGCCAATCTCAGATTCATTTTTTAAATCCCAGATTCTTGATATAATGATCATAAGTCGAAGGTGATAATGAAAAATGAAAATTTGAAATATAAAATAAATGTACTGACTTTAGTTCGCTTTCTTACTGCGAATGAATGTCAATGACGTTAGTTCGCTAAAAATATGCCCCAACAAAAATGAAATAACTCCCATTAAAAATGAAATAACTCCCAATGCCTGGATTACAAGCAATGAAGTAAGTCCCAAAAAATGAAATAACTCCCAATTTCCAAAAATTATGAAATAACTCCCAAAGATATTTTATTGGGGATTATTTCATTTGGGAGTTATTTCATTATGAAATAATTCCCAGTTAAAATTATGAAATAAGTCCCAATGAATTGGGAGCTATTTCATAATGAAATAAGTCCCAACTTGCATGGAAAATATTTGGGAGTTATTTCATTTTTTTGTTGGGAGTTATTTCATTTGGGAGTTATTTCACTGCACCCTCTTTAAAGAGTAACGATAATACTCAAAAAGAAAAATATTGTATGTATTGGCTGCACTACTTTTTATTAGGCAATCTATGCCAAGAAAGCGACATAAAAAAATTTTGAGTTGTGACTGTTTTTGATTTAGAGTGCGATATGTATTTATCAAAAGTTAGCAATGAAACACCAGTTGGTTTTCGAGTGCCATTAACTGAAGCATAAACTTATGTATATAAAGAAGATAGTACTTGATCTTTAGGGCCTTCAATGATTTCTTTTTGGTCATGATAACATAGGAAGGGTCCAGGGGCGTATCCACAGGCTGTTTTAGAGTACATTGTTTCGATTATTTCAGTCTTCTAAAACTATTCCGACACATGTCATTTTCCAAAATTCTATCTTTGGCTTTGAAGTATTTGGCAACCTACTTATCACCTCGGCCACCCTAATATTTGTTTCCTTTTTTTCCTTTTTTTTTTACCTTTTGGCAGCCGTTCAAGACATAATTCCAGTGATAGTTCGCCATCAGATTCTAGTGAGTCTGGCAGTGAAGAGTCATCGAAAAGTGACCATCAAAAGCAGCAATCCTCTGGGCAACAAATGAAAGTACACGCACATCACACAATTCAGCAACAACAAACGGCGCCAACCATAGGGCGCTCAGGAGTGAACAAGTCCACAAATGATAAACCGAAAGTGATAGAAAGCATTAGCGGTGGTCGCTCAAGCATTTATCTAAACAGCAACGCGTTGGGTTCAGCAGGGTCATCAAGTTCGGGCCCGAGCTCTTCATCTTCCTCAAATAAGACTCCTTCACCTTCAGATTCTAGTAAATGGCACCTTAGTCGATATTTCAATAAAAAACCGGCACAGGTGCAGAACGAAACTCCGCCTTCGACAAATTCATTGGTTGTCAATTCGATAAATGTCAGTATGGATGAACCAACTTTGTTGCCTGGTGGTGCACAAATAATACCAGAAGCAACACAGCCTCAACTTAATACAGCAATTGTAAAGCATGAAGCAGCTACTTTTGGAGTAACAGTGAGTACAAAATTTTCGATTATACTAATTGAATTACTTTAGTTGTATTCTTGTTTATAAATGTACTCTAGAAAAAATTTGCTATGCATAGTGATGATGACGAAGAGGACAATACAAGCGTTCGAAGAAACTGTGATGTTCGTGCCGCTACATCGAATAATACTGGGGCAAAGTCAAGTATAAGTGGAGTCGTGCCTGAATTGTTAAATGAAATTAAAAAAGAGTCCGAGGTAATTTATTCTAATTCGCTTTCGAAAGCTTTTTCCTTTGGTAATGCGCAAACAAATACTCATGGTATGTTTCAACAACAAACACAGGTTCCGTTATTGAATGCTGCCGAATTTGTTGCAATACCCACTAGCCAAATAAAGCATGAAGTGTCCGGATTATCGACAACGACGACAACAACAACGACTATTGCACCAATGTCCTTAGCCGGAGGCACGACTACTGTTACACCATACAACACTTCCAGTGGCAATATTGGCGGAAGCGGTCGAATAAGAACACCGTCTGCATCGCCCCAAATTCGAGCTAAAATTTCGGGCGGGGTGTCGAGATCGGGGGAATTTGCACGTATTAACCGTTTATCTGTACCTCGTAGTGATGGAGCGGCATCGAATAATAGTGACGATGAGGGCGATGGGTCAATATCTGTGAGGCCTACAGTTCCAACATTAGGTCCTGGTGGCACATTAAAGATACCTGGTGTGCCCGCAGCAATAACCGCACTACCGCCCTCACCACAGCCATTGCATTCAGGCCCCACACTTCCCAACTCAATAACAGTAGTGCCAATAGATCCTCTTCCGACGACAGCACCAATATCTAGAAGAAGGAAACCCCGAAACTCTGTAGGTGCAGTACCGGCGAATGTAGATACCAGCGATGAGGAAAATGTTACATCGGCAGGAGCTGCTCTAAAAAGGAGTGGAGTAACTGTAAGTCCTGCAGCTCTAAGAGCAGCAGCTGGCCCTGGTGGTAAACTTTATTCTGAACCCGTACCGACAGTGACGACTAAAAAGGGGCCAGGTCGACCTCGCAAAATAGCAGGTGGCGGAACAGTATCAAATCAAACATCAGGTGCAACTGCTGCAAAAGGGCCAATATTGACAGCTAAAAAAGATGTGTCGAACAGTAGTGTAACGTCATCGAAAAAGACTACTGCAAGGCGGAAAGTTTCACGCCCGAATTCCACAGCAGCAACGGCAAAAATACTAACACAAACGCAACAAACGGCTGCATCAGCGGCAATACGCGCACCTAGTATTGATTCCTCCTCTTTATCATCTGTGTCATATTTGACGTCGAAATCATCTAGTTCTTCTTCTGATACCGACGAGGAAGAAGGTGCAATCAGTGGCTCATCATCTGAGGAAGAAGACGATACAGGTGCTGGTGCGGGTGCATCAACATCAAACCGCATCATTGTACAATTAAATAAACGCAAACCATCTCACGACGATCTGCCAAGCACAGCTTCAACAATGGCACCATCCGGCTTAGGGAAAACGAATAGTGCGCCAAAGGTGACAAGCAGCAGTAGTAAACGAAGACGCACAACACCAAAAATAACGCCAGGTGATGATATTATTGACAGTGATGAGGACTCATCAGATTCAGGCTCTGGTTCAGATAGCTCTGTTGGGAATTATGCAGCAGTGTCATCAAATCCTACAGCTGAAGCTTTACCCGGTGCAGTCACTGGAAATGTCAATAACATACATCGCGCACAGAACTTACAGTCCCCATACAAAGGATCCATTCCAGCAGCACCTATATCCACTTCCACATCTAGCTCGAGTAGCGGATCTTCCTCTTCTTCGAATAGCAGTTGTAGTGGTGGTGAACACTCTGACACAGACCGTCGAACATCTACCAGCACGCGTTGTAGAAGTAAACATGTCAAATCTGGAGCTAAAGTGTCAATAGGATCCATCAACGCAGCTAGCGGCAACCGTTTACGTCGGGATAAACCGAAGGCTAGCGATAAGAATAAAAACGTAACTTTAACTCGCATTTTCAACCCTAAGGAAGGAGGTGCTAAGAAGCAGGGTCAAGTTCTGGTCATTGATCAGTCGAGTGGGGATCAAATTGGAGAACAGCAACAGCAAAAGTTGATATCACCAAACTCGTCTGGCTATAGGACGCCAAGTGTTTCAACTTCGGCGCTACCGGGCACCCATGATAACTCCGCCACAACATCTACAGTTATTACTTCGCATTCACCACGTCTCACACCTGGTCATCTGAAATCTCCCCGTGCTCTATCACAGTTAACAACTGGCGGTTCACATCGCACTCCCGATCGCAGTAGTCATAGTAGTACGGAACGTAAAGTACAACAACAACGTATCAAAACGCCATCTTGCACACCGACACGTACCCCGCCAACAACACGTACGCCTACACCTACGCCGGCAGCTCTATTATCGGCGCCTATATCCTCTCCGATACGAACTTCTGCTGTGGCGCCAGCCAACATCCCATCTTTAATCTGTAAAGTCGATTTATCTAGACTGCAACGCATTCTGCCTGAATGGCGCGCGAATACCTATCGGCTTTCTGGTGGTACTTCTGTGGTCTCTCGCTACCTCTATCATGAAAATATATTAAGCGTTGACTTGCAAGCAACTACGGCACGCATTGCAGCTAGTAATAGCGGCAGTGTCACACCTTATAGCACCGGTCCCCGTACCCCCACAACACCTCTCGCGCCATCCGATCGAGAAAAATCGCGATCGCGAGAGAGTCTAGTTGGAATTGGCATAAACGGAGCTGGAGCCGGAGTAATGACCAACCAAAGACTGAATTCAAATGGGCCTCTAAGCAATCTGCAAGTCGATGGCGGTAGTGGGTGTACAACACCGAAAGATCAACCGGTCGGTTACACAGCCGTACCAAGTGCTGGATTCACGGGGAATAATTCACCAAACACTAAGCAATTAAAACATGAGCAACTGATTAAAAATGAGCCTGGTATGGAGCTAGATAGTGTACCTATGATGGCAACCAATAAATCTGATGTTTTTTGCGCTGACACAAAATTTAAAACAGGTAGCTCAGTGAAGCAAGAGCTATTACTGCTTAAACAGGATTATAAGTCTGGATTGCCGGCACCAACAGACTATATAACTTCTGAGAAACAAGGACACCATGAAGAGAAAAGTGTTGCATCGCCTGTGCTACAACATCTTCGGGCTAGCGAGGAAACGAAATCTCATCGACGAAAACGAAGTGCCAGCTCTAGTCCATACAAAGAAAAAAAGCGAAAAAAAGAGAGGGCGGATAAGTATACAAAGGAGGGAAAAGATACGAAAGAGGGTAAAGAGTCTGGCACTTTATTAACACCAGCTACGACGATCAAGGAAAGAGAAAAGGATATTGCTAAACCAATAGCTACTGTGGGTGCTATTGAACGTGATATTGGTAATGGCACCATTGATGGCCTTGCTAGTACTAATGACACAAGTCGATGTGCAATTGCAATAATTCCGCCTCTAAGCCAGAACAATAATGGACACATGGAGGTAAAGAAATACACAATGAAAAAACTAAATGCTCAGAAATGTTATTGATGAGTAAACATTGTCTGTTGCTTTCGCTATTTTCTTGTATATATGTAAATCAGAAAGAATGTCATAAACTTATCGCTTTTACTTCCAAAATATAAATCCAAAATATGAGGAATAACATATGTATTAATAAGTGTGCTCGGCATGAAAAAATAAATTTAAAAATATATAATTACTAGTAAAAGTTTCATTGAACGCCTTCATTCTATAAGAATGTAGTGCGGGTACTGTTTTCATTTGATTGAATGATACAATATTAATAGCAAAAGCTGTAAACCGAACCAATTCTTACTATTCAATTCTCTTAGAACCTTGTACTCACACCATTCTTTGTTTTATTTTTTTTTTTAGAAGGATAACCAGCATGTTGATAGCCGGCAATTGCCCCACACCAACCACGATCGGTTACTAATAGCACGCCAACTCCACCCACAACAACAACAGTTAACCAATTTTGGTACTCAAAATTCATCTCATAGTCCTGCGCACTTACAAACAGTTGGTAATAGTTTAGTTATGTCTGCGATACCTAACGTATCGTCTAGTAGCAGCAGTTCTGTTCAGTTGCCACCACCACCACCACAAGTAATATATCGATCATATTTCGAACGAGACGATGACGGATTGTGTGATGACATCAGGTATAGTACAAATGTGAAAATAGTTTTAAAAAAAGTTTTGTTTTGAATTCTTATACTGCAGCAAAAATACAAAATTCCTGCAAGAAGCCGTCAAACGCAAACATGCCGCGGATAAAGAGCAAAACCTTTTCAATCAGGTAACGTTATATTTGGAGGCAGTTATATACTTCCTACTATCCAGTGCTGGATTGGAACAACATCGTAACTCCGAGGAAGCCAGTTGGGTTATGTACAAAGACACGTTAAACTTAATTAAGTGAGTAAAGTGTGCGATTTCTGTAAACACCCAATTTCGTTAATTTATATAAAAAATTTCAACCTAAAAACAATGTTTTTTTTTCTTTATTAATTTTTGTTTGTTTTAATTTTAATTTAAGGTTTATATCTTCAAAGTTCAAACATCTGCAAGTGTCATCTTCCGCTAATGAACTTCACGAGCCCCATAATAAAGTTGCAATCTTAAGGTATGCAAAAACGAGAGATTACTTCTAAATTATTTTAAAATACTCTGACTTATTTTATTATAGCCTACGATGTCAATCCCTCATATCGCTAAAGTTATATAAAATGAAACGTACTTATTGCCGCACCATCATTAATCATTGTATGGAAATATTCAAAAGTGGTCGTACTGAAATACTCAATGGGAATACCCCGTCTTCGAACTCGCCATCAAACTCCGTTTGCTCACAGGTATGCACTGAAAATGTTAAATGAGATTTACATCTTGTTATATTTCAACTTCTTTTATAGGGTTCTGGGTCAAATACGCCTCCAGGACGTAATATGCGCCAAGATATGCATACAACTCTAAGCCACCAAAATCTTTACTTCAATTATTTAGCGAATTGCCATGATCTGTGGGATCAAGCTGATCGTCTTGTGCGACAGGGTAATCATACTGGTGAGTTGTGTGCACATTTGTTTGTAGAAATTCCTTGTATGAATGTGTTTGTTGAATTTCGACAGATTTCTTTATTGCATTGGATCATGAGAACGGGCCATTAACATTGCATAGCTCAATGTATGATTTATTTCGTTATGTACAATCTGGCCTTAAGAAGCTGAAAAGTGCAGGTACCACAGCTACAACATCATCAACAACAACAATAAGTGGAAGTAGCGGCTCTTCAACAACAAACAACTCCAGCGCTACTGTTGATGCTAGCACTAATGTATCCTCCAATATTACTACTTCCACAAGCACCACCACAACCATAATCAACAATTACAGCAATAGCGTTAGCGCAAACACCTTACATTCTCAGTAGTGCCACTATTTCGGACATTTCAAGGAAATTATATTTATTTTTGTGTGAATAAGGTGTTGTTTGGGTTGATTCTCTTGAAATTGTGCCCTTCAAATCTATCATAGTTCGGATTTTTGGGCACACAAAATCTCTTAATCAAATTTAAATATATGTACATACTTAGTGTTTATACCAAAACCTTGCATTGTTGAATGCAAGTATATATGCTCTACGACTAATCAAAGTTAGTATATTTATACTTATGTACTAATTGAAATCGCGAATGACAAACACTAGTTTGCCTGTGTTACGTAAAACAACTTCATATGGTAAATCAACGTGTTACAGTTTCTATATTTAATAATGTTACTATTGCAATTATTTCTATTACTTATAACTAATTTAAATAAAATTACGTAAATCACTGATTTAAATTTTTTGGAACATATAATTATAACATCTGTTTTATTAAAAAATCACGAAAGCTCTATAATGATGTGAAAGTTGGAAAATTAGAGGTTCGAAACACAAAAAATTAGGTTGTTACTTTTTTAACGAATAGTGAGAGAGTTAGAGAAAAATATAAAATGTATGCGCTACGCAACTGATCCTTCTTAATTTTATTTATATATAATTATTAACACATATTCTTTTTGTCAAATGCAGCGTTTAAATTGTAAAGATAGGAAAGTAAATGCTTTGATGTTAAGAGCATACATTTTGTACATAATCAAAACGCAATCGAGTGTTATTATCGATAATATTAATATGAATGTTACGTTTATTATTGAATAATATTATTTAAAACTATTTATAACAGAAAATAAATTAATTGGTTAAACAAAAAACTAAAAGCGCTTGCGCTGACATCAATTATATTTTAGTAAAACATAAATAGCTGCTTTGCATTGATGTGTTCTTTATATAACTTATTTTGCATCCACACGAAACCTACAGTTAATTTAGAATAGCGGGTTTAGGCTGATGAGCTAAAGTTAGTCATGTTTTTTCATTCACGATTTTTCAGGTAGTATGTTATGTATCAAGATTGAAAAAAAAAATTACCAAGTTTGTTTAACGATAAATTGCGGTGAGCATATACATGGATATTGTTTAATAATAGTTCAATTCTAATATAATTTTAACTTGTCAAATTTTATTCATCCCTATTCTGATATGCGATGGAAGCCATTCGCGAGAAGTGCGAAACGATTCCGAAAAATCAGTTGCGGATTCGATATCCTTTAAATTTACCAGCCGAGTCAATACAAGAAATACAAGAAAATATTTTTACATTATCCATTTTATAGTTCTAAAAATTAAATACGCAACTATTTTCTAGTGAATCGATTCATCAGCATCTGTCGGATACCGTACATCATACTATCAGATTTATATATCAATATATAGTTAATTATATAAATACATAGGTAACTTAGAAATATAAAATATTCATAATAACATGTTTTTCATAGTTTTTCTAGTTTTAAGTTTGTACTAGCTGTGTAGTCTTAACCTTTATCGTGGCAATCGTCTCAATAAAGGCAAAAATTGTGATAGATAATCCTTTAATCGCGGCTCAATCACTTTTAGTCGATTTAACATACTTTGCAAAAATAACACATATTTTATTCTTCACTTTCAGTTCGAAATTTTGTATTACAAAGCTCTTATAAAAATTAAAATTTTTCACGAATACATAATAAACTATAACATGTGTAACTAGCTCTGATTTTTCCAGGATGTGAGACTGAGACTGGAGTAGGTGAAATAATACCTGAGTAGTGAGAATGCAAAGGCCAATTAGCTGTTTCTATTGGATTTCTCTTCTGGTATGACCCCAAATTTCGTGTGGCATGACATTTTCTGTAGTACCTTACTATGACATGCTACTGCCAATGTCGAGGGATAGACTATGACTTTCTAACAAAGAAATAAAAAAATATCCGAAATCCTATAAGTCTATAAGTCAGTGAGAAGTTTAGATATTTCGGTGTCGGGGTTGGTGCTCCGTAACATCTATAGTATCCAAAGCAAGAGGATATATTGTCTAGCAAATTTATATTGAAGGCGGAATATAAAGTGTGCACTAATGTTACAAACGTAGATTGAAACAGAAATAAAATTTTCGTTTATTAGTAAAGCATAACGTTTCTCCCCGAAGGAGGCTTTTGTAAGAGTATCATTTATTCTATTTTCTTTCATCCATCTCTTGTGGCGCTTCGTTTCACCCGGGAATAATGTGTCATTCCTTCGATTTGCGTATAACTAAAAGTTGGGCGAATCCGACAAGGCCTCGCAGAACCTTGTTCAAATAACGGCAGTGGTTTTTTAGTTCTTGAAAAGCGAAAGTTACGAGTACATCTGATACAAACTATTCTAGTTATTTGTTATTTTATTTCTATAAATTATTTTTATGATTCGATTTGTGGAAAATTGCAACTTTAGGAATGTTCGGTTACGAACAACTTTTGAAAAAATTATCTTCCTAAAATTATATTAACTTTGAACATGAGAAATTTTATGTAACAAACATTTTAGATATTTTCAAAGCGAGCTATTGCTATGGCAATACTCACGCATATACACTGTTTGACAAGCAGAATTAAGCGACAGTAGCCGTTTAGTTGAAGATGATAATCATTAAGAAAAAAATCCGCTATTATAGTTGAGCAAGCGTTTGTGAAAGGATAAATGTCGAAAAAACCACCTGAAATTTTTTTGAGTTGTGACCCTTTTGTATTTAGGGTGCGATATGTACATATTATTTTGTCAACCAACTCGCCTGGACAAAATTTGAATTTTCAGCACATTGAAACCTTTTTTTGTAAAATCGCATTTGTTAGGGTTTAATGAATGCCCAATGGTGCTCAATACAGACTTATCCAGCATTACCCTCTCAGGGCAGCTTGCATAAAAGACGCTGGTGAATTTGACAGCTAACCAAACCATTTACGTCAATTACAGCCCGGTTTGCTTTAACTCTTAAATAGATTGTTTTGCAGGCCTACATTTTAATCTTAGCGCTGACATGAGACTTGGCCATGGTAATGGTTTTGTGAACTATCTTCTATTTGTAAATATGTATTTGTACGGTTAGCTGACAAATGAATGATTTGGTTCCACCAGCTTTCATAAAAGTGGCGATAAGTTTTTAAAGTATATATGTATGTATGTATGTACATAAAGAAGTATTTATAAGTTCGTTAGTGTGAAATACGCGTTATTCAGCAATGTTTATAAGCATCCAATAATAGGTGACATCACAATTAAAAATAAAAGTACCAAACGAATTTCACAAATTTTAATTTTTTTTTTCAGTTTTATTAATGTTAATATTTATTATTATTAATATTAGTTGAATCCCAAGGGGTTGGACTTTTTCCACACGGCTTAATTCACATTTTCAGCTTACGGAAGAAGGGGGTTGAGGAGGGATCGCCTAGAAGGTTTAAATATCAATTCTATACTCACGAAAAAATGCGCACCTTTAATAAAAACTAAACTTTTCAGGCTGAATTTCTCTAAAAGGGTTCATGGTAGGATATGAAAATTGATATAGAGATGTATCACATCCAATATAAACTTGATTTTACAGGCGTAGTATCTCCAAAAAGGTTTATGTTACGGATCTGGAAATTGTTATGGAGATATACGATATCAATACCAAACTTATGGAAACTGAACTTACTCGTGTTTCTAAAGGTATATGTCGCAGATTATCGAAGGATATACGAATCGGACAATTGTGACTTTTTTAAATGAACACAATAAAAAAATTTAGAACGAAGTTTGCCGGGCCAGTAGTGATCATTTAAAATATTTCCAAAGGAATTCTTATGACTTGTCTTAAGAACTTCAGTTTTGGAATCAAATTTCAACACAATGTACGTATATAGTATATCGAATTACTTATGGGCATGAAGAAAATGGTGCTGCACTTTTTAAGTTCTTATCATATTTGGAATTTAAAAACTATATTACTTTAAATCTAGGATTTTGACTGTCGAACTCTGTAGAGGCGTCTTCAGATATGCGCGTCTAAGCTCCCCGAAGCTTATTCAAAACATAGACCCAAAGTATGTACATACATTCGTAAAATAAAAAACTTGTCACTAAACAATACTCGTCATAGGTAACAGTATATTTTTTGATAAACATATGTAAGTCACATACGTATACCTAGCACATAAAACAAAAATTAACAAATAATTTGTCTGTAGTGAAATCCTATTATATGTAGATATTCAAAAAGCATACCTAAATCACGATTTGATTGTAAGTTCTTGATAAAACAAAATTAGGTTAGTTGTATATTATTTGAAACTTTTCTATTAATGCAGTACATTAAGTGCATATGTATGTATCTTATTTGTAACATCATCTTTTTCGTTTAAGTTATATAATGTGAAATAGCTTGAATGAAATTTTCAACATCATAATATGGGTAAACATTATTTCCAACTTTATGTGTTTTAATGAAATTGGGTGGAATGGCTCACAACGTGTAAACACAAATACATATTTCACGATTTTTTGAAACTCGAATTATTTTCTAAGTTATAGCTATAAATAGATTTGCGAGCTCCAAGGTTTTTGTGTCATTTCTTTGATTTTGCCCATTTATGTATGAATATAAGAAAATGCCGTCTTTACAACTGAATTTCTTATTTCTGCATATCATATATATTATTTCTGTAAGGTCTTTTTGTGTTTGTTCCTAATTTTTGCTCTCATTTCGAATCAATATTAATAAAAAAGGTATCGCTTTAAAGGTGTGGGTTACCTCTACATGCGAAATCATTTATTAATTACAGCAGTGCTTTTGTTTAAGCGTATTTTATAAAAATTAATTTGTTTAAATAAACCATTGTGAATGCACAAAATAATTAATTTGGGTGCAGTGAAATAACTCCCAAATGAAATAACTCCCATGAAATAACTCCCAATGAAATAAGTCCCAATAAAAATGAAATAATTCCCAACTTTAATAAATGAAATAACTCCCAAAGAAGGAAATGAAATAACTCCCAATATTTGGCAGTTATTTCACAATGAAACCACAAGTCCCCAAAAAAAATGAAATAACTCCCAAACGAAAAAAGTCCCAAAAAAATTAAATAACTCCCAAATGAAATAAGTCCCAAAAACTGAAATAAATCCAAAATCAAAATTTGAAATGGTATATTTTTACAATATAATCAGTTACAATGAAATTTGAAAAATACAGGAAATTAATATGTACATAGATATGTGAATGTAACAATTACATGAAAGCCTGAATAGTGTTGTCGATCTTTTGACGGCAAATCGGACAGTTAAAGTTCAGAAATACTCTTAGCTTGCAGCATTAGAACACAAGCGTTGCATATTTTTAAATGTTTGCACGGCATAAATAGTACATTGGGCTCAACCTCCAAAAAACTAATTACGCACCCAAAAAGCGAATTAATGTCAGTGCCGTTAATTCGTATAATATTTTGACTTTAGTTCGCTTTGGACATGCGAATTAATATCATTGAGGCATTTGGGTTTGAGATTCGACGAAGTAGCGCCGCAGGCGAAAGTTTGACTTAGGTCAGATCCCCAATTCGGGGCGTGATCCATGGTATTTATGTGCAGAATTCCTTTCCGCATTGGCGGCCTTCGGCCGCGCTTCAAAAAATAACCCTGGGCTACGCCATTGCAACTCCGGGTGTGTGCCATAGCCGTGGCTACCGCCACGGTGATGTCTTTCCGCGTGCCACGTTTCCCACTTTTTCACTTTTTTGGCTCAGCCTAATGTGCCATTACAACAACCACATGAAAATGACAGAAAATTGTGAACTTTAACTGAAAATAACTTTTGAACGGTTGAAAAAAATCTCATTTCAGATTCTAAATCTAGACGTGGGTAATCGTTTACGTGGGGTACCGAGCGCTAATACACAACCAAAAATGTTGAGATATGTATCAGGAGACGCGCTTTGGTCCCAGGAGCATGAATATAACTCCGCTGAACCAATATTTTTAGTAGTTTACGAGATATTTGCAGTTAAAGTCATTTTCATGGTTGTTGTAATCACATTACCCTGTGAGAAAAGAGTGGCACGCGGAAGGACATCACCGTGGCGGTAGCCACGGCTATGGCAACCACCCGGAGTTGGAATGGCGTAGCCCAGGGTTATTTTTTGAAGGCCGCCAATGCGGAAAGGAGTTCTGCACATAAATACCATTGATCACGCCCCAAATCGGGGATCTGACCTAAGCCAATTTCAGATTCATGAATCATGATCATAAGTCGAAGGTGATAATGGAAAATGAAAATTTGGAATATAAAAAAAATGTACTGACTTTAGTTCGCTTTCTTAATGGGAATTAATGTCAATTACGTTAGTTCGCTAAAAATATTTCCAACAAAAATGAAACACTCCCATTAAAAATGATATAACTCCCAATGCCTGGATTACAAACAATGAAGTAAGTCCCAAAAAATGAAATAACTCCCAATTTCCAAAAATTATGAAATAACTCCCAAAGATATTTTATTGGGGATTATTTCATTTGGGAGTTATTTCATTATGAAATAATTCCCAGTTAAAATTATGAAATAAGTCCCAATGAATTGGGAGCTATTTCATAATGAAATAAGTCCCAACTTGCATGGAAAATATTTGGGAGTTATTTCATTTTTTTGTTGGGAGTTATTTCACTGCACCATTAATTTGTACTGCAACGCCATTGTGAATCAGAGACTTTATCTACTGGGTTGTAGATTTTGCTGAGGGTAGTGGTGAAAGTCTTTGCGCAAGGCGCGCACCGGTCCATCTAGTTAATTATATTGCAAAAAGAATTCGCAAATTTTTAAATATTTTTGACTTCATCGCGGTCAGATCGCGCTTTAGGACAATGTTGTTAGGCATTCCATTAAAAACTATCAGCAAAAACAAGAAATTTGGGGGCCGGCAAATTTGACCAATGAGCAAAATCGGTGTGACCAATCGTTTGAATTGTCAAAACGAAGTCGTCTCTAAAGTAGGTTTATATCTATAAATTTGAAAATAAATGGAATTGAGAAGAGCTGTCCCAAAAGGATTTTTTCCCATATAATAATAAACCTAAAATTTACATAGTTATGTATATAAATGAACATATATACTTATTAAAAAAAGGAAAATATATTATCAATAACTAACAAAATTATAAGTAAGAAAATATATATTTTGTACAAAAATAAAACAAGGCAAATATATAGAATTAACTAAAAAATGCTCATTTACACACATACATATGTATATATACACACATATACTTATACTATATTACACAGAATGATGAAAATTATTGTTGTATCTATAGTATTTGTATATTATTACTAGGTACATATTATAATTAAAAAGATGTCATTACCTTTTTTAATTAAACTTGTGAAATCAACGCATTGTAAATGAAATAGGAATGCTGGAATATTTAACAGCCGAATTGTATATAAAAAATGACAGTTTAAATATCGTATAACAAGAGCAACATTAATCGTTTAATAAAGCTGCAGTTGGAAAAAAAATTCATTCGAAGAAAATATAAAATATTGAAATACATTTATTAAACAAAATAGGAAAAGAAATTTTTAAATCTTGATAAAGAATCAAGAAAAACAATTTTGTACCAAGTATTTGGACTTAAAAGTTATTTTTGACTTAAAAGTTAAAAAACATGATACAAATCCAAGATAGACAATTTGTCAAGAACACAGAATCGAGGGGTAAATGTGAATAAGAACTTTGAGGTGAATTAGAAACGCTTCAAAAAAAAAAGATGCTAGCGGATCCAACACCGGCTACGTGGTCCCCAGTATTTCTGCGCGGATCACACTTTTTCCCGCACGCCCTAATGTGATTACAACAACGACATGAAAATGACAGAAAATTATCGGAGTACTCCAACACTTACATATGTATCTTCACTCATATAAAAAAAGGTGGTCCTATTTATAAGGCGATGTCTGTTCATTGGATGACCTAATCCAACTCGGGGGTCTGTAGCGCGATGTGAAGATAGGGTAATACTTTCCATCCAACGTCAAGGTTAATACACGTCCAAAAATCTCGAGAGAGGTATCAAAATACGCGTCTTGACCTGCGTAACAATAATCCGAAGGGGGAAAAGCAATATTTTGTTTCTGTGAAAAGTTATTAGTGAAAAACCGAAAATTTACCCGGGTCAGATCCCCAATTTGGGGCTCGATCCACGTTTTTTATGTGCAGAATACCTTTGAGCGTAGGCGGCCTTCGGCCGCGCTTCAAAAAATAACCATGGGCTACCCCATTCCAACTCCGGGTGTGTGCCATAGCCGTGGCTACCGAAGATAGATTTTGTTTCAAATGCCTCACCACCTAAGACCTGAGCATCAGCTGAGTTGTCACATTATCTTTGATTGCCATTGACTAAAGCTGGAATTATTGGCGTGTTATCGGTAACCTTATAAAACAGCTGTTGCGACCAACCTTAAGCTGGAGTAATTTGCCGTATCGCTGTATTCATAGCCTTAACGTAAAATAAAAACCAATATCCAATATGCTATTGGTTGGTGGCTGTGGCGAGTATTCCAAGTATGTGCCATTCCTAACCCAACAACACTCCCACCACCAGTAACACATCAGAGATAACGGTGGCTGCACTTATGCATGCAAGCAATAGAGAGAGAGAGATAACGGGAGTGTTTATGGGAGACATGGAGGATATATCGATACATACTTTCAGAACATGAGAAGGGACAACCTAGAAACTTCTAGAAGCGTTACGTAGCACTCTGTTGGACTATATAAGGCCGCCCTACCAGAACACTGACTGTTATTTGACACAACATTTGATAGTCACCACTGTCAGTCTAATTATCAGCGCTCCATACAAAGTTTACATTACGGACAATATTGTACCATAATAACAGTTATTCATTTTATGAAATTTTTTTAATGAACAAGATCGTTTACGTTCGCGTTTTTGTTGCATCTACATACAACATTTTTATTTGGATCTGTATACTGTTGGCTTTAAAAGCCCAACCTAAACAGCTCTTCGATAGGGCACTAACAGATTTGTTGCGATCAGATTTTTGAAAAAAAAAAATTTGTATTCGCCCCTGCGTAAAATCTGAGTATCAGCTGATTTGTCACTGATCAAACACAAGCGAACCACAATAATGAACCAATTATACAAGATCTCACATAGAAAATGTAAATATCTGGCTGTGACGTCACGTTTTTGAAAACATGTCTGCTTGGCTTTAAATGTCCAAAATGTAAGAATTGGTGGAATATAAGGGGGGGGGGGCATACATAAGTTTGTTTACAACAATATTTTGTAAAACCTATTTCTTTTGCTGCAACGTGTCAGTCTTGCAGCGAGCTTTTTCTTCAACATGAACTTCAGCTAACGTTAGTTATTTTTAAGTTAGTCGGCATTTTGGTAAACGTTCTGGCTACAAAACGCCACCCACTTTTCTCCTATGTAAGCATCTCTCACGAAACCAAACAAATGGACCAACTTGTCCTTTACGTAGCTATTTTTACATGATATTTACATACACACATGTATGTATGTATTAAGCTTTATATTGTGATTTGTAATGGCTATAATTTGCATTGAGTCTTCCGCAATTCCAGTTGAATTTTTTATTTGGGTAGCCCTGTTTCACGTATGCAATAATCGTAGCTGGCAGCCCACTACAGAAAAGCAAAGACACATATAGTTGACAATACATTACGAAATATACGTTATGCACGGAAGATAAAAACATAGCCGCAAAAGGTTTCGTGATTCCTGAATAACAATAATTCTAATTTATTTGGGTGGCCCTGTTTTACGTATGCAATAATCGAACCTGGCAGCCCACTACAGAAAAGTAAAGACACATATAGTTGGCAATACATTACGAAATATACGTTATGCACGGTAGATAAAAACATAGCTGCCCAAGGTTTCGTGATTCCTGAATAATAATAATTCTGTACTATTTGTGTAAATGAGCTAAAGGTTTAGTATAATGTTTAGAAACTGTGTATAGGAATGATTTAATGGAGGCTCGGAATGGGCACGGTAGAAATGGGTGACCTGGTAAGTTGGATCCGGTTTTATCATTTCTTAAAAATAGTTCTTATATTTACATTTCAGTTCAAATTTGGTTATTTGGAATATTGTAAACAGTGTAAGCACTGCTCTTATAAATTGATCGTACAATAAGATTTACAATGAGAAATGGTTTTTGTTCCTCAAGGAACCTAACTTAAAAAATCTTGGCCAATATAGTATATATGTATATACGAGTAATTGACTTTGGTTGCACATTTTTGTAATTGATTGTAATTGCTGCTTCTGCGTTATCGAAATGCTATAAACATGTAGCTATGAAGTAGACCTATTTATATTCCAAGCACCACAAATAAAATATCTCCGTTTAAGTTTGTCGGTTACAAAGTACATAAAGAAGGTTAAGAAACTTTATTGGGCTACTAAATAAATTATTGTCGGTTTTCCGTTAGAGCTTTCGAGTATAAACGGTAAATTTGCAAAAAAAAAACTATATTTTGGCAGTGACTTCCGGCGTTGAAGAAACACTTTTAGAGCATCCGCTTGCCGGCAGATTAGCATCTGGAAACGGTTTGACCTAATATAAAGAGTTTAGTTTATTTTTGTCAAGCAATATTGTTTCAAGTTTTCAATAACGATGCGACCAAGCGGTTCGATGAGCTCGTATCATAGAAATAAAGAACAACGCCTAATGCGAAAACTTATTACTCCTAATGGACTGAGAGAAATGCAAATAGAACAGAGTCGACAGGAGAACAGTGCATCGCGAACAGAACGGATTTCGGAGCACGGTTGTGAATGGAGACCACGGTAAGGTGAGCACAATGAATATAATTCAACATTTTTTTGTTAGAAACAATATCAGACTGAGGTTGGGTGGATGGAGCTGATAAATGTTTAGAATGAAAAAGTAACATCCAGCGAGGAGCTTGCCGAAGAGGAGCGCGAGCTGCCTAGGGAGACTAGGGTGATGCTGGCCCAACTCCGGTCTGGATACTGTAATAGGTTAAACTCTTACCTATCCAGACTGAACCCCGACTTGCCAAATGTCTGTCCGGCATGCGGCTTGTCCCCCCATACCACTAACCATCTTTTTGTCTGCTCATCCGAGCCTACTCTTCTAACACCCATATCCCTCTGGTCCTCCCCTGTTGAAGCCGCTAGGTTTTTAGGACTTCCGTTAGAAGAGTTCGATGACAATATTGGGTAAGGTTGATACTGACTACCTAGGCAGGGCAAAGTAGTGTTAAAACAACAACAACAGGAGCTTGCTGTTTCGACAAATTGATATCACCAAAGACATAGTGAGTGCTGGTTCTGTAATCATAGTTCTTCTTGAGAACTTTGTGTACTGGCTTTGATAGTTCTTAAACTTAACAGGCTTGAATTAGCACTGCAATAATGTTCAGAGTAATAAATGACTATTCATTGATGTACGTAATAACTATCATGATGTAAAACATTACAGTATATTGTAAATAACCATTGTTATAATAATATAGGCATTTCCCTGTTATTAACAGTGCTTCGCCCTGCAAACGGGCACGATCACTCTGAGAATCGTCAGAAGGAAAATTTTTGTCCTTTTGCCATAAAGAAAGTGTTTTTGTGTGGAATGCGTTTTGATAATAATTGATTTGCTGTTATGAACCTTTTATTGCCACGACTTAATTCTATTTATTTCTTTTATTGACTTTTAGGATTTGTGTCATTATATTTACTTTATTTTTGTCCAATCCCTTTCATTAAGTCCAGTCCGTAACACACATCTTTGGCGAACACGTTAAATGAAATATTATGATACGAACATTATCGGTGCTCCTTACGAAATAGTGATTTTAAATGTTAGAATCTGCAATAATTTTGAAGGAAATGAGTTCAATCATTGATTGTACGAAAATTACAACCTACAATCATTAATTGCACTCAATTGGTTTTTATTTGAAAAGAATATGATTTAAGTAGGCCCATACGCGTGGGCTCATACGATAAACAAATTTTTTGAATTACAAAGTGATCGTAGCAGGGAAGAGCAATCGAACAACAGCCGTTCTTTAGCAGTAAAAACAACAATGGTGCATTGTTATTTATAAAGAAAGGTTTCAGCCAACCATATTTCTTCAGCAATATAAAATACGTGTAATGATCTTATAAAACAATAAATTTTAAAAACACAATAAAACAAACTCTTTGATTGTAAAGCCAAGTTATTGCAAATTTTTTCAGTTATTGTAATCGTATCACCCCTATTCTGCATTCTTCGGACGCCCATGTTTATATAGTATCATACATCCCATATGTATGTATGTACATACGAATGTAGTACATATGTATGTATGTACATACATATATTCATATGCTATGTATGGAAATTTGTTGTTTTGCTGTTATATGGATGTTAGCTGCTTTTGTAGCTACTCCGATAGCCGAATCATATAAAAATATGGGCGACGACGATAGTACTCAACGACGGAGTTCAATGGTCTTTTGACACAAATGATGTCAAGTTGAGCCAGGACCAAACGAATAAACAAGCCATGAGTAAACGAATGATTTTACAATGAAGCAACACACTAATACTCACAGAGCTTTACCGGTAAACCAAAGCATAGTCTGTTTCATCGGCCTAAAAAACAAAGGGTTAGTGTTTGCAAAATACTTACTTATTTAAAACTAGTAGATAGTAAATCGCTGAAATAACACAACTTTCTAAATTTTGGTCACTTTTTGACTTTCCTCTAAAAAAGCAACCTCTCATAACTATGTATTATAAATACGCACATTAGTATATAGATACGTAAATAACTAATTTGGCATTTTGGTTTTCAAGAGAATGCTTTCGCTGTGTTCATGTGTTCATTCTCTGTGCTTTGCGTCATTGAACCTACCACAACAAAATCGGTCCTGCGCCTGCACCACAAAACAAGGAGCGACAAATGCATTTCCTTATTGTACATATTATATGTACATACATATATGTTGAATGAACCTGTACTGGAACTGAGAGTAAAATCGGTAATATGGTCTCAGTGTGGTTCTCCATGTATCGCTGGGTATAAAAACCGCTTATCCAGTGTTGTCCAAACGTCGTAAACACTATAATATGCATTTATATAATTGGCCCATTAAAAACTTAACTATCACATACATTTCACAGAAAATAGTAGCAACATTATAAAACCCGAACACCTCTAATCAGCGGTTAACTTGGCAGCTTATCGAACTATTTACCTCTGTTAAAGCCTGGTTATTTTCAATGGATATTTTGAAAACAGTCCTTATACAAGCAAATTTATTTTTAATAATATTTCATCAAGTTAAATAAATCCTACTATCTGGATGTGTAGTAAGATTATTTTGATCTCCCTAGGCAGCATGCCTCAACATAGAATGGTTATAAAATTTTTCTGACAATATGATTTGTGTCGCAGTACTTACTTACGCCGTATACCGGATGCTGGATATGTGGGTTTCGCTCTACCAACTGCGCTTTAGAGGTAAACTGTTTTGGGCAATAGTGATTGCACAGCAATTTAAAGGTTGCATGAACTTTTGATTTGCACTTTGTGTTTCATAATATTATCTACACATTTTAGGACTCATTATTAATAAATTCTATGTAACTATTTTTATTTCATATTATAAATGCTTCGCAAACAGAAAACTACATTTCAACATTTTACTGCCTAAGGTATGCCGTTGGGAAAATTGCAAGAATTAAGCAAGTATTTAATGTTTAAGGTAAAACAGTATACATAAAAGAAAATTTTATTCAGATTTTTGTCGAAATAGTAAAAAGACACATCATTAATATTCAAAACCTTGGTTGCTCAAATACCTCTTGTCACTGGTCAATAGATTTAATTTGCCGTCGAAACCTAGCTTCCTTGACGGTGCCAGCAAAACGTTTAAGAATTGGGATCTACACCTAAAAACATTCTGACTTCTTTTTGCTCGTGTACCTATGTACATAGTACACAACTCGAATCTTCTTGAAGTACTGTTTCAGGGCTTTACGTAACATATAAACTTGATTATAAATATACAGATATAAAAAGTTGTTCTTTTATTTTAATATATTGTACTTCCATTTGGACATGATGGAAAGGTGGTATAGTCTCACTATTTGAACTAAGAATGCCTGAAATAAGTTATAAGTAGGGCAAGTTCTTACCTAATTTTAACGTCTCGTAAATATTCCCATTATTATGTGAAGTATCAAAGCCCCTTTCCAAGTTTCTGAAGTTGCGGGACATTTTCTTCTTATAACTCCTTACCGCAAGTCACTGGTCTAGCTTGAATACTTATACGGATATATCTGTAGAAAGTTATTACCACATATATATGTATATCGAAAATAATTATTTGACCCTGAGATGAGATTATGGCAGAATGCTTATAACCTTTTCCAATTTTTTTTTAAATATTAACGGAACGTACAGTTTTTGGATCGCCTTTGAACGGTATCTGCTAAGGCGATTGAATTTTCGATAATAAGCTTTTCGTGGCAGAAAAAGATTCAGAAGGCTTTGCCTGAAAAGGAAATGTTTTCTGGTCTCCATTACTTTTACATCTACTGCATTATAAGGCTGCTGCGTTTTTATAAAACAGTTCGTTTTATTTTTTTCTACTGCACCCGTAAACTCCTTTTATATGTTATCCTACCGCGTTGCTTATTCTCTATATGCAATTTTGTCCTTCCAACAAACCGTTCGCCTTAAATCATTTAGTTCTTGCACTCTCCAACAGCAAGTTGTGTTTTTCTGTGTACGCGGTTTTGGTTCCAACAAATCATAGTAGATATATGTACATATAAATATAAATATACCACATCTATAAATTTGTGAAAAATTATATGCGTTCAATGTGAAAAAGGTTTTGCAATTTTATCATCTAATATTTAAAGTTCAAAGTGATCTCGCGATTTTTGGTAGTCTTCAGTTAGTGAACTGTCTTAATTTTTGTTCTGGAACTGGTTGCTTATAAAGTAAATGGTGGCATTTAAATTAAATGAACAGAAGAAGTAAATTGAAATAAAGTAAAGTTTTATATTAAAAAAGTAATTAATCAAGCAACTGTACAAATATGTATATCATATCTTATTTAAAACTGCATGTTAATTTAAAATTTGAAATATTAGTTTTCTGTGTATAAATATATGTTTGTATAATATGTTTCACTAGTAAACCTGAATGGGGCGTGTTCTCCCCTTTGTTAAAAGTCCTTTACGGCAATAGGAATTGGAATTGATTTTCCGCAGGAATTTGGATTGTTTTTGTTGCACAATGCACACACCCAGACCATGTATCTACACGCTTGTATGCATTTTATACTCGTATATACCTACAAATCCAAGTATCTACAGTATCGGGCACTGAAATAGTAAGACGCAGTTATTATCGGCATTTTTCAAATTACTTCAAAGTCAAGTAACTATAAGTCTTAATTAAAAGATAAGCACATCAGTTAAAGCATAGTAATTTAGTAATTAAATGTAAAAGTGGCTTTTTCGATAATTAATTTTTCCAGCACTACTATTCGATTCATCCCTCAAAGTGCTATATGCGGCAAAGTTCACTGCATAAAAAATAAGAAGGTTGGAAAAACAATGAATACAAAAACGATACCTATATTAGATGAAGAATAAGTGTTATGGGGGATTTGATAACTCTACAATACTATTTCAGTACCCGCAGCTGTATTTGTATATCTTCTGTTAGAATTCACTCTGCAATTTTAGCTTGTGAGCATTCGCAATGTCTTCGTGAGTTGCAGTGATGGTCTCTCCAACATCTCCATTAGCCTGCCGGTAAATCACCACCCTCCCCACGATACTGTTGCTACTGTTCCTGTTAAGGTTCGTCTTTGTCAGTAGAGCCGATATTGTGTAAATATGTCCTGTAGTAATTGACGCCGACGAATCATAATACTACATAAAGACATGTGTCATAAGCATAATTTAGATTTTATGTGAAATTCTCCTGCGTGCTTCAAATAATGATGAGAAACTGAATAAAAAGAGCATGTTTTGCTGAAACTTGTTACTAAAAAATGTTTATAAACATTCACGATAGTAATAAATGTTAGTATATCCTGCAAAAAACGTGGTTAGTCTTCGATCAATCTCTGGTACTTTAGGACAGGGCCACATTGTTTCCCTAGCATGGCCGTACAGGCCAACTATCTATCCCATTAAGTATGCTACAAAAATTTCAAATGATTAATCCAAGCCAGTGCATTTCTGTAGAGTAAGTATTTACTACATGTATAGCTTTAGTTTGTGAATCAATAAGGCTGTACAAAAACTGATACCATTTTTTTAAAGGAATTTTAACATTCATCGTTGCCGCACCCTAAGCAAACTTAAACATTGACTAGTATACATTTGCCATTTATGCATGTATGTATGTATGTATGCATTAATATACATATGTACATGCTTATATAAGCCATACCTATATGCTTCTCACTACAGGTACAATTTAGCCGTACACCTGAAGGTGTGAAAGAGCTTCATTAGTCTGGCGATGATAAAGATTTTAAGTTACATATGAGGGCGCTGGAATTTATGAATGAAACGGCTTTACTGGTATCTGAATATTTTTTGTATACAAACGCTATTTAAGTGCGAAATTACATGGTTTATGGATTATTCTACGAGCTTTAAGCTAAGAAATTATACCAGTCGAGCAAAACTGCGGTAACTTTGAATGTTTGTGATTTGCACCTGATCTTCAATGCAAACCCACGTGTTTTTAATATAATTTTTTGGGAAGTGTTGAAAGTGTGAATTTAATTCATTTCTCAAGTAGTATAAAGTAAGGCTTCAGTCTTGTGATGAATGGCCCGTCATACCACAGTTATATCGAGCCCTATTTGCAAAAATAACGTCAGCGACATTTTCTCAATTTTTGTTTTTTTTTATGCAAATGAGTAGACAAACACAACCGCATCTGCAGCAAAAATTTCAAAAGTTAATTGTATATATTTAAGCAACACAATTCACCTAACGAAATCGAAAATAATTAGAAAATACTGCCTACTGTAAAAATTGCTTTTTGGTGCTGACGTTACTTTCCCAAATATGGTTCGATATCATTAACCTCCTAAGAAGTTTTTGCGCCGAGCTTCTCTTCCAATTTGTGGTGTGCCGCTTTTGAATTTTTTCTACAAATTGCCTCACATGGCAGAAATACACCCGGAGAGCTTGCCAAACCACTACCGAGGAGCGACCACGTTTTGAAAAAACTTTTTCAAACCACCAGGGCTCGAAACTTGGACCTTCGGTGTGGTAGGCCGACAACACTACCGCCACACCACGGCGGCGGCCAAAGTCTTGTAATAGTACTTCTATAACTATAAATAAACAAAACTAACTGAATAATTTTAAGTATTTAAAAGCTAAGGTGTTTCAGATTATAAATCTATTGCTTCAAAGCAATACACCAAATACTTATGGGAGACAATAATTTTGTCGTATAGGTGTTTTTTTGTTGTAGTTTCATATCAGAATTTTTTTTTAAATATTTCTGTGTATATTTTAAATAGATATCTTCATACTCGAGGCTATTTTATCGAGTTTGCACAAAACCATAGGCTTAGTTTACAAGATGCAATCAGCTCATTTTAGCTACGGGCAAGTAACAATTTTTACTTGTGTTGCCTGGTAATATGGCAAAACTGAATCATTTGCAATAATCGGTGACAAACTTACCCACAAAAAAGAAGATGTTTACTTTTTTATTACCGCAACTGTACATCTGATTAACTGTACATCTGATTAATATTTTCCGATTGATGCTCAAGTCAGTTCAAAAAAAAAGCATGGGAAGTAGTCCGAACACAAAAGTTGATTTTAAATAAACCTTCCGATTTTTATACTTGCGCAAAAAATATATAAGTGGAATCAATATCCTTTATATGGACTCTAAAGAAATTGAGGAGCTCACAAGCCCATTACACGAACGTTGGCCTTCACTTATTAGAATAAATGGACTTCAAGGGATTCACAGTTTTTCTTGTAATCTACTTGCCCATCGTTTTAAAAAGCTATCTTAAACTGAAATATAAAGTTTATAAATGTTAGATGCATTTTATTTTTCAAAATTAAAAAAAAAACGTATGAAAAAATTTGGAACGTCCGTACAAGTTCAAACCTAAAATTAGCATAGTTTAAACTGCCTTTATTTCTTCTAAAAATCACTCATACCTTAGTTTTTTGTAGTGCTACTATATTCGCAGGAATTCGTAAAAATAGTAAGTTATCTCTCATATGACTTCTATTTTAGGAACGTCCGTATAGCCACTTTAAATGTAAAATTTTGCTTTGTTTTCGTTTAGAGAGCACTGATTCAAATACGTTCCCAAAAAATGGCAATAAACAAAAGGCAGATATGGTTTTTGCAATAAAAAATATGTCTCCGAAAGGAACGTCCGTGACGCAGGAAACACCCATATGTACTATGTGCTACTTGAAAACTCACCACATGTTTACATTTGTAATTTTTTTATTTGCAAAGTTTACAGACATAAGTATGTATACGAAATGAAGACTTTTGAGAATGTATTTTTTTTTTTCGATAATTAATTTTAGCTGCGTGGCGATTTTAAGTCAAAACTAAAGGTGTTCAGATATTTCAACATTTTCTTCAATATTAAATATTGTCAATTGAAGAAGACATCCATTAGGCTCTCTTGTTATTGTTTTGATTTCTCTTGTAAATCTCTCGTTTCATATGTCTACTGAGCCTGCGCAGTTATAAATAAACATATTCTTTCCTAGTTCAATGACTCTCAGTCCTATAGTTGTGTTATAAGAATACCTGGTGCAACTCTCAATTCACTTTTACTACAAAAGATGTGTTGAATTTCGTAATGATATATTCCCCATGACTAGAAAATATTTATTTCAAAGTTTTCATTAGATACTTATTAGTTTATTTTCATTCAGTTGAGTTGGATTAAAGGAAGGAACGCGTTATTTTCTACTTTCCGTTGATTTTTTCCTTAATTTCATTTGGGTTTGCATTCTGCGTTTTCGTTTCTTCTTTCTATTCGGTTTTAATTACTCGGACTCACGAAAAAAAGTTATTAAGAACATTAAATTAAACTGTATTCATTTCGGACTCGGTTTCTTGTATTCGCTTTTATTTAAATTATATTATTAGTGAAACGGTGGAGACTTCGTAAACAAAGCAGTTAACACAAGTAATTTTACCTACTAAAATATATGTGCATGTTAAATTATTCAATAATTCACTATAAAAAAATATAATACAACAAAAATTAATATTGTTTAAACAAACTCAACAAATTTTCTCCAATTATGTATCATATAAGCGACCGCTGTTAACGTGTTTCGTAATCAAGAGAAAGTAAAAATTGCAAAAAAGACGGCTTTGCCTTGTGCTTTTGGTTGACTTATGGGTTTCCCAACACTTGCATATGTATACACTTCTTTCAATTTTTGTTTTTCATTTATATGAATGCGGCATACAATTTAATTGGATTATATGAAGAAGATAAAACTAAAAAGTACTACATATAATGTAATGCTATAAGCATGAAATGTAAATGTGCATACATATGTACTTACGTACATACATACATATTTAAATTGAAAACATTTTATTGTTTATATTATTAGAAATGTGTAGACTCGAATGCAAACGTCCGTAAATTCGTGAATATGAATAATACCAACTCTTAAGTTAAACAGTATGCAAAAAATATGTAGAAAGATTTTCAATAAACTCACGCGACAAAAAAGTACAAATTTCCCTGCATTTGCAACATATTCAGTCACATACCATTTCGAATGTCAGCAGACTTGTCTAAAAATATGCGCGTAATATAGTATATCCATAAATATCCACCAGTGAGCTTATACATATGTATGTACATATAAACATTAGATTGGCTAACTTACCATATGAAAACATATTTGGACCAATCATCGAAACAACTGCGGTCCACCTGCTGTACGTGGTTGTTATTTTTCTTTCAAACAATTTATCAACAATTATTAACGGTGTAATTCACGCTAGTGTAATAAAGCATTAATAACAATAATATTTTTTGTTTATTAATTAATTTTAGATATTTCACCAAAAAGCACACTGCTTAGTTTTTTTAAAAAATATTTATTGCAGATCTGCTTTAATCTATAATTTTAAATCTGTTTTCAGTGATAAACCAACAAAACCCATAGCTGCCTACACCCTACCTCTCAAGTTATTATATCATCTTCAATAGGCCTTTCACCTTAAATTAAATTTGCCCTTTAAAGACGGCAACCTAATTGTCTTGTTGTTGTTAGTGCTTGATAAGTCTAAAAGATTTCAACTAACAATACCCCTCGTAAAATACATGTCAGTAGTGGAATTCACTAACTTATAGCGATTCGATTCGGTTCGATTTTTCGAGATTTTCAAAAGCGATTCGGTCGCTTGCACTATCGAATATGCGATTCACTAACTTATTTATAACGGTGAGGGCAAACGATTTCTCACCCCGCCATACGACATAGATACTCTAAGTATTCAAATGCCACTTTTTAATAATAATAATATGGATATAATACTATTTAAATTTTTAATAAAAAATTCAAATTGTGCTTTTCATTTAACGACACAGAAAACAACTGCAAATTGTGTGTCGTTTAGTTTGCGAAACAGCTGATTGCGAATAATCGAAAATCGACAAAAAATAGTTAGTGAATACCAATATCGTAATAAATATCGGTACGACAAAATGTCGATTGCGAATGTCGTATTCGAACTTCGTGAATTCCACTACAGCTCAACACATTGGCACAAAATTTATAGGCAAGGCGGTAAGGTGTAAGTCAAATCAAAGAATTGAATACTGCAACTATATAAATACTAGAAGACCTAGACAAACTTTGTTCTGTCACAGAACTAATAAGATACTTTAGAACCCTGTAGTGGAATTCACTAACTTCCGATATTTATCACGATATTTGGTATTCACTAACTATTTTTTCTCGATTTTCGCTTATTCGCAATCAGCTGTTTCGCAAACTAAACGACACCCAAATTACAGTTGCTTTCTATGTCGTTAAATAAAATGCACATAATTTGAATTTTTTATTAAAAATTGGAATAATAATACTATATCCATATTATTATCATTAAAAAATGGCATTTGAGAACATAGAGTATGTTATATAGCGAGATGAGAAATCCTTTGCCCGCATCGTTATAGATAAGTTAGTGAATCGCATATTCGATAGTGCAAGCGACCGAATCGCTAATGAAAATCTCGAAAAATCGAACCGAATCGAATCGCTATAAGTTAGTGAATTCCACTACTGACACAAGCTTAGAAATGAAATTTAATCGCATCGCTCATTTTAGAACTCATTAACATTTTTCGTTTGATACTCATACTCGTATTGTTTTAACATATTTTGGGTCACCCTGGTTCCTATATAGTCTAAAATTTTCAACAACCTTACATACTTTTGTCTTTTATAAATAATGTATTATTACTTTTACACAACTCTTTTACTCCATTTCCAATTTATTTTCAGAGCTGCACCCTTACGTCGACAATCAATGTCATCTAATAATTCGTGAAATTCTTGAAATAAACAAGCAGTATTATAATCAAACCAGTGAAGGCAGAGAAAGAAAAAATATAAAAGAACATTTATTTTAAAGAACAAGCAATCATAATAAAAAAATTAAAATAACATAGTTAATATACTCTTAACGTTTAAATATAATTAATTAATTTCCGTGCTATCTGTACTCTGTTCCAAACAAAGCCACAAATTAAAAATTTTGCTTTTTTTATATTAATGATGACGACTAGCACTAACAGCAACAATATGGTTGAAGGGCAACAGCAAAACGGTAGCGGAGGTTCTGGAGCTGGTATTGGTAGTGGTAATACAGCATCATCTGTAGCAGCTAATACAAATACTGGTAGTAATAATAATAATAACAACACTACTGTTAACAATAACAACAACAATATGGATAATGACCCAAAAACTAATTTAATTGTGAATTACCTTCCGCAAACAATGTCACAAGAAGAAATACGCTCATTGTTTGTTAGCTTTGGTGAAGTGGAGAGCTGCAAATTAATAAGGGACAAAGTAACAGGTATGCATTTTGTCAGATTTTTAATTTATATTTACATGCTTTTCTTTTGCTTAGGTCAAAGTCTGGGTTATGGATTCGTTAATTATATAAAACAAGAAGATGCCGAAAAGGCAATAAGCTCGCTCAATGGCTTGCGTTTGCAAAACAAAACAATTAAAGAAAGTTATCCATTACATATGCATATGGGCAGTGGGGTTCACATAAACAGCACACTCTTTTGCTTTCACTGTTAAACATTGGTTTTTATGTATACAGTCCGATACTTTTCAGTGCTTTCAAATGAGCCTTTTAGCTTGTTTAGTGCGAATTCAATATGTTTATTAACACTATAATATTTCGAAATTGTTTTGCATTATTTTTATTTAGAAATAAGTACAATCAAAGTTAAACATTTTCATATTTCACATAAGACAGTCAAATTTTTTCTGAGTTCACGTTTATGACCAACCCATATCCACTTTTGTTTGAAATTGCTCAATAACTACCAGCATAGGAAAACCAAATAAAGCGTTCTCCTGGCCTAAATAGGGTTAACAAAAATACAAAATATTTGAATGAGGCTTTATCAGCAGAGTCCCCATATCCGTTTAAAGTAAAATCGCGCCTGATCGTTTTCGCGAAATATCTCGCTTTAATCCTTGTGATGCTCGGTAAAAGGATGAATGTTACCACAAAAAGTTCTGAAAACGATATTTAGATATTCATTTTTTAGACATCAAATGTGATTAATATGTATATGTTAGGCAACTGCAATAAAACTGTATGCTTCCTTAAGGATTTTTCACTCTGAGCTCGAATCCGAACTCAAATATGCGCAACCATATATGTATAATTAAATTTTTTAAAGAGATAAATAAAAATAATAAAATAATTTTGAATGAGCTGATGTGGTAGCAAGTGTTTGAGCTAAACATTATTTTTCAGGTAAATGGTAATAACTTAATTTTTGGTTATTATAAAGAACAATGTTGAGCCAATATTAACCGACTTAAAAAAAATATTTATCACTTAACAGTTAATTTATGCAATAAAACCCTTACCCGTGAAAAATGTAGATATTCTTTCTATCTGACATTTTTAGTTGAAATTTCCAAAATTGCTGTTATAAACAGATGAGAGTAGTCCATTTAAAAACCAATTTATGCTAAAAAAGGATCCAAGTGTGACTTATGTGAACGCTACTGTAGAATGAAAGTTACCTTAGTATATACCTTTATTATACAATTTTACTGTTTTTGTTATAGGTATCAGTAGCCCGTCCTAGTTCAGAATCTATCAAGGGAGCAAATTTATATGTATCTGGTCTTCCCAAAAATATGACTCAGCCAGATCTCGAAGTTCTATTCACTCCATACGGGAAAATAATTACCTCAAGAATTTTATGCGACAATATCACAGGTTAGTACTTCACATTTAAAAACAAACAAAAAATTTAAGAAAATTTAAGAAAATTTAAGCAGTCCTGATTCAATAATCCAAGACGGTAAGACAGCTATTTAAATCCAAAAACCGGTTATTAATCATTAAATCGTTTTATAATCTTTGATCAACTCTTATAACCCCTATGCTTCCACCGGCCTATGCCGATAAAAAACCTTTTGAAATCTATAATTTTTATTTATTAGTATGACATTGTGTAGATAAAGGAGGCACTCACTGTTGCCAAGGTGTAGAAGCCCGTAATCTTTCGAACAATTTTTCTCTGCATAACTCTCAGATCCGTCTATTCACAAGTTGCTATCCGTGCTTTAGTATCATACATTATGCGTTCTATATCTACGGTAGTCTCGGAATTTAACCTTATGCGATATGCGCAACGTTAGAATTTATATAATTATAGCATGAGAAACCAGCAAACCGGAGAAACTGGAAGATTTTTAAACCTTTAAAATTAGTACTTTGTGATACTTGAATTGATGAAATACAAAGCTACATTTAAGTTTTCTGATTTAAAATATTTCAAAATTGCTTGCCAAGTTTTCAAAACTGCTTTGCGCTTTTTTAAGGTGCACACAAAGTTTGAACTGTATACATAAATATAAATTAAATTATGTTTGAAAAATATTGAAATTCAAAATATACTACGTAAACGGTTAAATCTTGTAAATTTGCAGTGTTCATTAGTTACAGAACGTACTTTCCCTATTTCACGAACTTTTAATTGCTGAAACTGGTGCATACCCTTAATCATCTCCTTGCAACCTTATTGTTTAGAGCAACTACATAATTCCCGCTATTTTAACCCGAAAATAGTTATTCGTACTTCCCCATAGTCAAACGTTGCAACATTATTTACAGTTTATTTGAGACTTAAGCCTCATACTTAGAATATTGCTGATAATTGTTTTCACAAATACTTTATTTTATTTCCATGAACTTTGTACTAATAACGGGCTTTACACTAACCAAATATTTAAATTTTATCACTTTTATATTGCAGGTCTCTCAAAGGGCGTTGGTTTTATACGTTTTGATCAGCGCCATGAAGCCGACCGAGCCATCAAAGAATTAAATGGAACAATACCCAAAAATGCCACCGATCCAATAATAGTGAAATTCGCTAATAATCCTAGCAGTAATAAATCATTGCAGCCATTAGCCGCTTATTTAACACCACAGACTGCACGAGCACGCGGCTTCCCAACCGCTGCTGCAGCAGTGGGTGCAGCTGCTGCAGCTGCAGCTATACACCCATCTGCAGCTAGTCGTTATAGGCAAGATATTATTTAAAACATTCGTATATTTAGTTTTAGCGATTAACCAATTCTTTAAAACAGCTCGGTGATCTCACGTTATTCGCCATTAGCTGGGGATTTATTGGCAAATTCCATGTTACCCGGAAACCCTATTAATGGATCCGGTTGGTGCATTTTTGTCTATAATCTAGCACCGGAAACTGAGGAAAATGTATTATGGCAGCTCTTCGGCCCATTCGGCGCTGTGCAGTCAGTTAAGGTGGGTTACAGTTCCATTGCTTAATATAAATACGGATGTTATAAAGAATTCATTTATTTTAATTGCTGATTCCGGTATGTCAGGTTATACGTGATCTGCAAACAAACAAGTGTAAAGGTTTCGGTTTTGTAACTATGACCAACTATGAGGAAGCTGTCGTGGCCATACAATCGCTTAATGGTTATACTCTGGGCAACCGTGTGCTTCAAGTCAGCTTTAAAACGAATAAAACAAAGCAAACGTAATTATTAACGAAAATAACTGCTGTTATGAATGCCACCGCCACCAACACAGTAAACCTTACAATACCAACACTACCCTCCCTCTTCATCTCCAACACTATAAATAAGAACAAGAATACTGCAACCTCATCCACCACAACCACCACCAGTTTCAGTTTAAACTCCCATAACAGTACTGAATTGATGTTGATGCATTTAAATGGCGGTGGTAGTGGTAGCCGTAAAACGAACAACAACAACACTAACAATATCAACAAACATAACACCAACAGCAATAGCATCAACAACAACAACAGCAGTCAGCGTAATAATAGTAATCGGCACCAACAGCAGAATCAGCAACAGTACCATCGTAAAGGAAATCTGTCATCATCAGTTGCAACAGCTCGAACAAGCGATGTACAGTCTCTATTAAATCTACCGCCACCACAGACACAACAACAAGCAGCTGCAGCCGCTGTTGCAGCAGTCACACTAGCCAATGCAGCCGCAGCTGCATCACTTGGGGCTTTCGGTGGTAATGACAGCAATCTTCAAGCGAGTACTACTTCAGGGTCTGGACGTAACATTTTACCTACACAGCCACAGACACAAGCTCTGATCAAGACGGCCAGCAAATTCATCTATAACAAGCCGCGCAATCATTTTGAGTTATTACAGCAACGTTTGCAGATGCAGCAAGAATTTGCCCAACTGTTAACAAGCGTGGCGGCAAGTAGTGCAGCAGCCGTTGCAGTCCAACAACAGCAACAGCGCGGACGTGGTAATGGAGGTAATAGCAATAGTTTTGCAAGTACAACTAATAATAACAACCGGGCAGCTCAGGCCGCAGCTGCCGCCGCAGCAGCAGCAAAAAATTCCCTTTCCTCTATTTTACCTTATTCGAATTGGTTCTTTTAAGTTACTTCATTAATTTTTAGATTTAGGTGCAAACAGTAAAATTGCTTATTAAGAAAATTGTGCATATGAATTTTAAATATTTATGTTTATGTTTCTTTATCAAATAAGTTATATTTAAAAAGGTAATATGGTTGCCACGTTCTATTTGGGAATTAACGCTTAAACAGTTTTCATATTTCACTTAGAAATATTTCTGTGCTCTTCATGTTTGTAGTACCTATTAACGGAATGCTTAAGTTGCACTTTTTTATGGATAATGAGAAACTATTTATTTATAATTTCAAACAACACAACATTTATTTAGACTATAAACGGGAAAACATTTAACTTATGTATGTATCTTCTTACATTTTACGTTTTGTGTGATTTAAAATCATAAGGAATACGATTAAAATATACATGAAAGCTCTGAAATTATTCCGGCCTCATGTAAAGAAATCTTAAATTTTTTTATAAAACTTTCCATGCTATTGTAAAAATTGTTTTCTATTGGTAACCAAATTTGATAAGGAAATTTTCTTCCAGATAACCTATTAATTGTATTTAATTTTAAGGTAACTGCAAACTAAATTGTGTTTAGCCAATCGATTTCTAATCGTTTAGCTTGTATATTCGAATGAACACAATTTTCGAGTTTAAATGTTTTAATCAGTTCCGGGCACTGTTAAGAAACTTGAAAACATACTTTCATGTATATATACAATATCTTTTAATTCGATTATGTACAAAAATCGGCTTGAAATCATGTTTAAAGATACTGCATATCATGAAGATTGTGTTCTAAAAATAAATTTCTTCACTTCTTTTTTTGACCAAGTCAATTAGTTTAAACATTGTTTTTCATATCGTATATATACACATATATATTTGTTTATGACTTCAAAGCGACGTTTCCGTATCACAGTCCTTTTTTTCATACAAAATATATTCAATTTAAAAATTAGATCACGTTTTAACAAGCACAAGCTAATTATGTATGTATGCGTACTCCTCCAAGGGGCTAAACTTATTTTAAAATGAAACCCAACCCTATTAGCTGGTGTAACAAGATGTTGACAAATAAATGTACTCTAAATATGCTAGGAAATACAAAACTTTATACGACATTCTCTCGAAAAAATCATTAATGTGGAATAAGTGCGCAGCACATAGTATTATATTTATTTAATGCTTTCGCATATAGTTATCGAAAATACATAAAATGCATGGCATTCAAAAAGAGATTTTAAATTTTTTAAACTCACATAAACTTTTAATATACTGAAATACTGAATTGAATAATTTCTCAGAAAACTTTGTTGTTTATGTTACAGTTTTTAAATGGATGATCTGAATATTGAAAAATTCAGAAATTATCTTAATAATTAATTAAAATTATAACGTCGATGTACCAACAAAACAGCTTTGTGATTTTGAAAGCCTCTTAATTTGTATAATAGATATTAACCACATTTATGAATTTTCTGTTTTCGTATATATAGTTTCGTTACATGGGCTCAACAATGTGTTTTCGCGGTATCAAAAATATTCTGCAAAATATAGTGTTTGACAATTTTTTTTTAGTTTTGTTGGGACAATGACGATATACATATATATTTATAAACTAATCATGCATATAATAACAAAATGAATTATACATATAATATTAACCGAGTTATAAAAATATATCTTTATATAAATTTACAACCAAACACATTTTAATTCGGTCCATGGTTTGTCTTAATGTGAACATATTGAGCCTGTGCGTTTCAATTATAGCTAAAGCCCTGTATACAGTCAGTGCCAGTTTATCGTCTGAATTAAAAAACACCTGTGGCATTTTTTTTATTAGGCAGAGTAAAAAGTCAGCCAACATAGACGTTTTCGTGGATTTGACAAATGATTTCATCTCGAAAAAAGTTGTGACAGCTGAACTGCAAATTTCAGTAACAAATCCTTGAAAAGAAACGAAACTTCATTTCTGCTGTTATTATTCCAAGAAATACATAAATATAGAAACATATTTAGGGTGACTGAAACCGTTCCCAATGAGCAACGAAACTACGTAATAAAACTGCCTGTAACAAAACTTTTCCTCATGATCTAAACTATGTAGAAACTTTAGGTATAGAAACAATACTAACCCTATGCGGTTTTTGCTTGTTAGTTTTTTATAATTATGTATACAGATGCAAATTTTATTTAACCACATATTCTGCTACTACTAAGTAGATTATTTCTTTCGCCGCTGAAATGCCTATTAGTGGTGATTTTAGTGTATATGTATATGCAATTTTTTATACGATTTATACGAATCAAAATTTGTACTTTTTATCTATTATTTAGTTAAAGGCTATACTGTACTACATGCATGTATAAACTTCATGTAATATGGTATTTTTGATTACCTTGATGAGGTTTCGTTAGAAGTTTTGTTTCTATATCGGAACGTTTCACTACAGTTTGATTACTGAGGTATCATCTTTTCACTTTAGTTATCATTTGGCGTTTGCCTTTCTTCAGTTATCGTTCAGCTGATTTATTTTAATTTGTGTCTTCCTTTTAGTTTCATTAAAATTTCTGTTCATATAGATTTACATACATTAAGCCGCCTCACGCTCTATACAAAAAAAATGGACACCCTGTTTCCATCGGAATTATAAACTTCAATGTATTCTAAGACCTTGGTCAAAATATTTCGAAAAAATATTAAGATTTACCGTAGCTAAACCGCGTTAAAAAAACGATAAAAATATCGTTTTTTACGTTTAAAAGGAGTATGAAAAAATATTTTTTAATAAAAAGCACCTGAGATGATGAATTAGCTGGAGTAAAAAAGGTAAGCATAAAAAAGTTTGAAAATTTTATCAACGCAGTCCAAATATTGAGATGAATGATGCTGTTTTTGGTCATATTTCGAGGGGTATATATGTGGTAAACTTTAATAACTCAGGCAATTATTGACGGATTTGGACGATTAGGATATCATTTGAAAAGTATTTTCGAGACGTTGCCATTTCTGCAAAATTTAACCTTTTTTGGACCAATTTTACACATTGCGAATATTAGCACACAGGTATATGTACAATAATAGTATTGATACAATTTTTACTATTTTATGCTTACCTTTTGCACTCTATCATCTCAGATACTTTTTATTAAAAAATAATTTTTCATACTCCTTTTATACATAAAAAACAATATTTTTATCGTTTGTGAATTTTGATATTCCGGCGGAAACAGTGCAACTTTTTTTGGCGAGGCTCCTTAACATATGTACATATGTACATACATACATATGTACATTCTATGCCTATTTTATTAGAAGCTTGTGTTTAACTATTACTAATCATGATAAACGCATATACTCGGACAAAAGATTTTTCGAATACAACGAACAATTCGTGTAAAAATTATTATAAAAAATTTCTTTATTTGAGCCCTCTAAAGCACAAGTGGTATAACTCCACTTTTTCTTCTATCGAGATATTAAAGGGTTTGCTAAAAGTTGTATATAAAAATCAGTATGGATTTTTTGGACTACTTTTTTCAATAAAACTTCAGAAAAAGGCCTTTAACTTAAATTGATGTTTTTGAAACTTTTTGTCCATTAACTCTTGTTTTATCGAGCACCGAAAATTAATTATATAATTTAACTTAAAAATAGTTTGAAATATGTTTCGTTTTCTAACCTTAGAAGGTCTTTATGCGATATGGGTATCAAATTAAAGAGGTTGCTTGGGGTTTTAAAAGGAGGGGTTTTCAGGTACATAGGTGAGTCCGGTCCGAAAATATTGGCCAAAAAGTTGACCAGGAGTGACCCCAAAAGGTGTTTTTACGATATGGGTATATGAAATAAAGCTTAACCAATATATTTTTTGTGAACAAGGCGACATATGCCATGCCTACATATATGAACATAAAACCTAATTTGTTAAAAACGAATCTCTTGCAACTTATTAGTTAAACGAAAGAAGATTTTAAAAGGTTTGCAAACATCTATAAATGTGTTTTCAAACAGAACGAATTGAACTAGAAAGTGTAATGAACGCATATAAGCATGGTAATAATTAAACCATAGCATTGCAGTAAATTGTGATAAGCAAACAAAATATACAAAACTCTTACCTTTTTTATGTCTGGCGAAAAAATATTCAATATCTGATCCATTATTAGAAAAAATACTCGGAGTTCCACTTCTGTTATCTTCACCTGAGTCCAGTTAAAGGAATTATTACAAAAACAAAACACTGAGAATCAGTCTTTCTCCCATGAAATTCACTGCACTAATGGTGAATTTGTCAATTATACCACTTGTGCTTTCAACGAATAGGCGGCAGCATTCACTGCACAAGTAATTTCTGCTTGTTATGAGGATGCTATGGAAACTAGAAGCTACCACGTTATTGCATTAACTAAAAAAAAAAAGTGGAATTCTACAACTTGTGCTTTAAAGGGCTCATTTGTAAACGTTTATGGGACATGTCGGAAAAATGGAATTAAGTTTGCCCTTTTGTTTTAGCAGATATCGTCTGTAGCACATCCCAAATTGAAGGAGATGCCTGGCATTATTCTTCTCAGAGCATAGTTGTTTTGTGATGAAAACTTTTGATATTGTCGGGGTGAAAATAACTCTCAGGTCTCACAGATTGTCATCGTTTTGAAGAGAACCCATTTATTTCCTTAGACCCGCTTATATCATCCCTAAAACTTCCTGTTTTTACATATTTTGATATTAAAATACGTTCAAACAAGCAAATATTGCAGTCTGCGGTCTGACACAATTTTTCGATAACACATGACCTATCTATTTTTTAGATTGATCCAGAATGTTCTTTGTGACATATCATGTTTAAAATAAATTTATTGTTTTTCTAAAGTATCCTAAATCATTAAAAAATCACATAATGTATATTGTAAAATGTTACCATGTAAGGATGTTGTCGATATAGCTTTGGAAAAATCTTCAAAACATTGCGGCTTTGAACTGTGAAGTAAAATAAAGATTGAGAACTTACACGACACCATTGATTTTTGAATATTTTCCAATTTCAATTTATGCACAGACGTACATATGTACATACATATATGCATTGGGCAAAAGTGAAATTAGAACATCAACGCCTATTAAAAAAACAGATACCGTCTTACAAGATAGCTTACCATCACATGAGCCGTCATCTGAGCATCCATCATCAGCAGTTTGTAGGGCGGTAAAAGCTGCTAGCTTCTATCAGTAAAACTCTAAAGTAAAACGGCCAAGCTCCGTTGAGTTAAATCTGCACTATGGAGTTAGCACGCTTTATTTTTAGTCACCAATGAGTATTTAAATCTAAGTGCAAAGTCACTGCGCATACCAAATTATATATTATCATTAAGAACAATTTAAGAAATATACAATATTTTAGTATAAAATAGCACAAATCAATTTGAATATATTTTTAACTAATATATGTATAAAATAAAAAATATAAAATAATATACATAAGCATAAAAGAAACAAAAAAAAAAGCAACAGAAAATCGCACAATAATTAACAATACTTATGTAAGTATTGATTTAACAATATCTTCAATATGATGCTATTAACAAAAAACAAAAAAAAATAGTTGTATTTTGGTATTTCCTGGAGTTGCGCACGTTGACAACCCGAATTTGGTTTGATGTCGTTATCAAAAATTCTGTCGTTATTCAAAATGGAAGTGATTTGTAGGCCTTCATTTACATATATCAGAAGTTTTTAAGAATTTTGAAGTATAAGAGATAAATAATCAGAAAAATAATTTGAAGAGGAAAGTAAAAGGTTGCTAAAAATAAATATAAACGGAATAGCCACGAATTATATTAGACACATAAACATCACATATGAAGGGCCCAGAACCAAAAGGACATTTTTTTTGAAATTGGGTTATACCCACATTTGTATAGTGAAATATGGTGTTTATTTGTTGGCAAAGAGATCCGAGTCATTTCGGACAGTGCCATCTATTTCCCATACAATAAACGCCATACCCAGATTTTATATATAAAATACTTTAAACTTGAATATCTCAAATCAATTTCGGAGTCACTTAGATCCATTTGGTTCTAAACCCTTCATATAGTATTTGTCTGGACGTTATGTTGTGGATGATATAAAGCTATCCCCGTAAATTATAAAATGTTACTTTTGCAACTAATTTTTTTTTTGAATGTATGTATGTGAATTAGATTCGGCCAAACCTATGTACATACATATATTTTTTTAAATTATATTGATATCATCTATCGGAAAGGAAAAAAAAATGTTGTATAAGTTATAGGGGTTAATATTAATTTCTAGAGGGCAGCCATTGCTCGGTATATATTTTGTAGGATTGATATAATTTTTGGTGTAAAACTGGAAACTAAAAAATTTATCTTCATAGTTAGGTAGGAAATTACAAAAACTATAAACAAAAATTCGGAAAGTTAATTGTATTACATTTTTTCTAAGAACCTCCATCTAAAAAGTTATTTAGATACAATTGATTTAAAACAACTGAATTTAATGTAATCGACACATATATTTCCATGTATTTTGGCGCGCTGAATCCAAATCCGCACTCAAAACTTGTTCAAGAAGTGAAAAGAAATAACTGGCACTTTTTGGAGAGGGTTAAGGTTGCATCTCTACCCATTCTTAAACTCCGATGCCAGATTTGGATTAAGCATTCAATTCCTTTTAAGAATCTGTATTTACATATCTTATATACGTCGATATTTTTACTTCAATAGTTTGGTAGTTTTACATACGACTGGCAATGATAGACCTTTGGAAATTAATATTAAGAAATGTATCTGTTACAATATTTTTTTGCTACTCTGAAAAATAATATCGAAATAATTTTAAAAACAAAACCGTTTTTTTGGACCAGTCCAATGTGCTTACGTTTTATAAGAGATGTATAAGCAAAAATAGCCAATCGACGTTAACATAGCAAAATTGGGCATATCTTGAATTAATAAATAAAGACACGTCGATAAACTGGACGACTGCATGGACTTATTTTAAAGAAACAAAACGACGCTAACAAAGTGTCATTAGCGTTGAATATGAGCAAAATATACAAATGTATAGAACTAAGGTAATTAAAATAGAGAATTAATAATGATGTGAAAATTTGTTAATGTAAATGTTCACTTTTGTACTTTTACACCGCATACAAAAACACCAATAACAATTAAAAGATTAAAACTGGAAAAGTTCACTAAGGACAATTGTTTCACTGACTTTTCTTGAATTGTCAGTTCTTTATCTGCCATTGGTTCAGTTATTAAACATAGAGATGTGGTTCTATGAACTATAAAGCATGAACACGTACATATACATATGTTCTAAATTAGGAATGCGCTGTATGATTTATTAGCATTATACTTGTTACTAAAGCATTTTATGAATTCAAAATTTTGAATAGCAACAATAGTGTCTTGAAACAATATGTACATATGTATTTATATACATATGTATGTATGTAGAAGAGATTTGAACTTTGCAATTATTGCTTCCGATAAGATATTTTATTACTTGATTTATTTAAATACAAATTACAACGGCGATTAGAACTTAAAATTATCCCCAAAGTAGGTATGTATGCCTGTCTGGAGAGACGACTAAAATCCGAATCGACCCCGTTTTCGGTGTCAACGAAATCTTTACCACGGCAGTTGGGCTGATACCGAAAGGTGCTTGTACCAGAGCGTTCCGAAACTATGTATATCTGAAAAAGTACGGTCAACAGTAACTTAACCCTGTTTGGCCCGTCACGTTCCATTTCATTAATGAATTGTATCCTTGTTACACATTTCAATAGTTAAAGGTTAGGAGCCCACGAAAAGGAAGAGAAAACTTCACATGAGAAATATAAATATGTAGGTACTGAAAAACTGGAATTTTTTTCATAACAAACAAATATTACTGGAAGTTATGAATTCTTACAAACTTTTCGGTAAAAGTGTTCATTAACTCAAAAAATGTGTAAAAGAGAAACAAATCGAGAGCATAAGCGCTGGAGAATCCTACTTATTTTTACAAGTAAATTTGTTGCTAATGGGACATTCCAGCCAAAAGAGGAAAACGACATAAAATTTTAAATGCTACTAATCATTCCTATTTATTCAGTTATCTGTAACTAAATGTGTATATTTTCCTAATATGGTAACAGAAATATAGAAAAATATGTAAAAACCCAAAATTTTTGTCCTTATAACTTTGACTTCACATCTTACTATTTTGCGGAAAAAGTTTGGTCATGTTTGCATTGCTGCATGAGCTATACTTTCATTTATAGAAAAAAATTTGCTAGCCATTCAAGTAAAGCAGCGAAAAATTAAAATAATTGCATAGCATAAAATAAAAAAAGGTATGTAATTTCTGTGTATACCTTAATTAAATTGGTTCATATGGGGTGTCCCAGGAGTCACACGAAAAGGCATACAAATTGGTCTGGTAACCTTAGGAATGACCCTAGGAAACCAGATATTTCTGACAGTAAGTATAAAGAGGCTGTTGACCGTCTGAATACATTTTTTGAGTTAAAAGGGTAATACTATGGTTTCTAGACTATTTTGAAATGTGTCCCAGGAGTCACACGAGTCTAAACTCTCATGTATTATTCAGATTAATTTTTTTTGAATTGTTTTTAGTTTTTATTATATAGTTTTAAATAATTGTTTCGAGAGATTTTGAATTCGACTTGTTTTTAATAAATATTTAATCAGAATTTTGAAGTAAATATAAATATTATTTTGCCTTCACTTTATTTTATTTCATTTAATTGGCTTGGTTTCAATTCTGCTGGGAGAAATTTATAAAAAAGGTGGTCAAAAAGGGTTGAAACAATAATAAAACTGATTTCAATAATCTGGTATATTACATATTTCGCACTTGTCCCAGGAGTCACAAAGACTTGTCCCAGGAGTCACAATTTAAATATTTAAAAATAGTTTGTTGAATTTGAATATATAAAATATTTTTATAGAATATGGTACTATGCAGTATGTATTTTCGACCATATACAAATTGTAGGTGAAAGTTGAATAGTTGAACTAAAATTCGTATTCGTGCTCACAAAGATGCAACAAAGGGATTTTTCGGTGTCCCAGGAGTCACACTCAGTTTCTTAGTAGTTACAAAGGCACTTTGTTGTTATTTGGCCAATTCTTTTAATGCATTAATTGTATTGGATATTTATCTACGTCGATAAATATATTTCATATCAATTTAAGTCCCGATGTCACTTTTTCAAGGCAAAGTTGACTCAGCTCTGGAGTCAAATGTCCCAGGAGTCACGATGGAATGTCCCTAATACATTTTTTTTTCTAAAAAAATAAAAATAATTTTAACTTTGCTTGAATGAATTGAAAAGGAAAGTGTTCTTTTATGTGATAAAATTCAACTTGGTTGTATTATCTTTGCACGCTTGCCAGCAGAAGGACGCCCCAACAGCTAGGCAACGTAGCGCAGTGCCACAAGGACAAGTTGTTTCCCTAATCCAATAATACAAATTTTATTTTATATATTTTTGAATTAATTTTTGAAATAGTTATGCATGTAAAGTTTTTTGTTTACTAATTTTTGTTCATTTATAATGAAATTACTCTTCATTTCATAGTAACACTCTTTCAAAGTATATTATAATATATATTATAATAATTTCTGAAAAAAGGATGATGACTTATTTTCTAGAGCAGAGACTATTTTTCAGAGATAAGAAACTTAAAAAAAATGTGAAAGAACTCTCGTCAGACTAGCAGGAATGATCGGTTGCCGGAGGGCCTTTTGCGATACTTTGCCGCTTTGCCAAAACGTACTCCTAATCTAAATGTATCGATTTTATGATAAAATATTCATGTTCATGGCGCGACGTTTTTAAAGCAACAGTTATTAATTTCAAATGGCAAAACAAAGTATTATTCACGTTGGAACTATTCAATGTGAAAACCACACGTAACTCTGACGATTTACTGACTAGTAAGATTATGGTGATGGTGCATATATTCACAACCATACTTAATACATCCTGCACTTTATACCTTTACAGTTTCTCTCTTTTCCTATAATAAAAATATATAACTCAATTTCTGTGTAGACTTTCGTTAATAACTTAGGATAATTCAGAAACAGACAAATTTTATGAAAATAAAAAACATGAAAATACACTCCACTTATACATACATGCAATTTCTAACCCTTTATATAAAAGTAAAAATGAAAACCAAAAAGCAATATCAGGTTAAATAACTTAATATCATATTCGAATCAAACTATCAAACTAATTATTGTCTGTCACTCACTATCACTTGTGTTGTGTAATCATTAATGTATAGAATAATTATCAAAGCAAAAAAGCCAAAATATACATGCATACACATGTACATATGTATAAAGCTTATCTCTATATCTTGACTGCGAATAATTTTTATCAAATCGTCGCATATGTATGTATATTATCGGTGGTAGCAGGCGATTCAAAAAAACAAATACCAAGCATAATAGAGATTTGCGAGATTGAAACAGGAAATAACTACAAGTATTACCAAACGTGTTTAATTACTTACATATATACGTACATACATACATAAAAATATTATACTAAATATTAGTCATTATTATATTCAATAGAATATTCATTGAAAGCAATAAATAAAACAAAGAATTGCAAGTATATCTACCAAAGACGAATCACTCTAATCAAATTCCTCCCGTAACTTTGACGCTTGATTCTGTTGATACAAGTGTCGGGAGTTTAAAAGAAGTTGTTTGCATTTGTGAAAAATTTTGTCAAATTTAACAATAGTAAGACTTTTAATAAAAACATTAAGTATTTAAGTTAAATGATTAGTAAAAATATAATTTTAACAATTGTCAATATTAACAGTTGATCTCAACTTGTAGCACTTACTTTTCATCTGGAATTATTAAATCGTAATGAAGCAACTAAAATTTCTTTGATGCATGTATGGTGCGCATTGCCCCAGCAAAATTTGTGCTTACCTAGAATCGGAGCTGTAATCCAACGAATATTGTGGAACACATTACCAACCATATGAAACCACCGATTATTTTAGCCCAGGCATGTCATTAAGCGAAAGCGCTTGATCTTTGCCTTACTGAGAAGGATTTTTGGAATGCATATTTAGAATCTCTTTTTTTATATTACTCGCTTCTCTTATGCATTACTCAGAATCTATTCTGTAATGCAATGCTGCCATTGTAACTGGTAATGGAAATAATCATCGGGAAGTATTTCTTGATTACTTAGGAACTCGTTTTGTAATCGATGTTAGGAGAAGCGCTTGCCAAAAATTTTGCTGGGTTCATTACCCTCGATTCTTGCAGTACTACCACATTTGCATTTCTGATCGTTCTGTCTGTAATTCAATCGCAGATTGCTAATCATGATGTATATTTCCGAAAATACCCACACTCAATCTTGCAATATAGAAATATACCTGCAAACATAAAAACATTACTTTGGAAGAGATTTTGCATATGCAACCTAGAACAAAAACTGCAAAATATTTTTAAGTCAAGGCAGTACTAAAACCATTTTAATGTAGTAAATACTATTATAATAATTTATATTTCTGAAAACATTAAGAACTAAATAAATAAAACTTATCGTGTTCAAAAAGTGTGTGTATTGATTTTATAAAAACTAATTACAACAAAGCTTTCTAAAAACAGGTAAGGAAAGGGCTGTCTTTGGCTGTATTTCTTTCATGAATACGCATAACTTTTTTAAATGTCTGACCCTTAATTGATCTGATTGTGGTGTATTCGGGACCAATAAAATCCTCACTACATTACCTTTTGTACTTTTTCAATAGTAGACAAGTAAATTGGTGTGCTACAAGTGTAAGTTATGACCCACAAAACGACCAAAATGTCAAAAACTATATCTATATCGTTCAAAACATATTTCGATTGTTATAATATATGAAGGGCTCAGAAGCAAAAGGATCTAAGTGACTACGAAATTGATTTGAGATATTTAAGTTTAAAGCTGACTGCCTTTTGAAAATTCTATGTAAAATCTGGATAGGGCGTTTATTGTATGGGAAATAGATGGCACTACAATGTCCGAAATGACTCAGATCTCTTTGCCAACAAATAAACACCATATTTCACAAATATGGGTATAACTCAATTTCAAAAAAAATGTCACTTAGATCCTTTTGGTTTTGAGCCCTTCATATGTATTTACATATGTATGTACATACTCGTATCCCATTGAAAGACCAAGTGTTATGTTGGACGGCCAAAATCGTATAGACGGTTGGCAGCGATTTAAAAAAAATATAAATTTTTTATAAATGTTGGTATATTCTTTTTATGTTGGACGGGTACTAGGAAGAGCAAATCAGAGGGCCTTCTTCTAATACAATCTGCATATACAACGATATTGAAATATACTGGTCTCATATATGTATGTAATCTATAGTATTATTCTAAAACAAGGCGCTTAGCTAGACTAAACTACAATACGTACATAAATGAAATGTGTATCAAATGAAAGCTTATCATGAGCATGTTTGCAAAAAATTTCAATTGGTTAATTTGTTCATAAGATATTAGAGTTCAAAGTTTGCTTAGATTTTTTTCTAAAAAAAAAACCCACCCGATTATCGGGAGTTACATACTAGTACTCCTATATTGCTGGAAAGCACATAGTACATTCCCCCATATCAGAGTGCAGAAATATAAAAAATAGAAAGAGAGATCCGATAATGGCATGTACCTAAAATGACAACTTCATTTTAAAAAATACATGGGCGGATCAAGCCTTCATAGAAAAATCGTTTATATTTACATGTTGAAGAAATTATTTAAAAATTGTTAAAAGCAAAAAATATTTATAAACCAAAATATATGATGGTGAGGCTATGCTTTGTGTGCAAAAAAAAATACTGATAAAGAAGAACATCTTCATGCGTAAGTACATATGTATGTATGTACATATATTCCACTTTTTTAAAAAGCTAATAAACACATTTTCCAAACCAGATTACCCAAACATGCAGAGCTTCTCAAATGTTCTCATAGGCCACTTTCATTTACTTTGCTGTTTTCTTGGCCCTTTTTGTACTTGAACCGCCTCTGTAATTATTTGAATTTTCAGTCTATTTGACAATTTACAAGTTTACATTTATACTACTACAAGCTTAAAAAATGATGTAGTCTGTCTCGTTTTGGTTTCGTTTTCAAAACACATTACGAGCCTATCCCACCCGCAATATAGAAGTATTACATATATGACTGGTCTATTTAATTTTAGATATGCAGAAAATGCAAAAGACCCGTTTTTGGAAAATATGTGAGGTATACTCTTTCATGCCATACTAACGCTGTTTGCATACATATCTGTGTATGTACCTATGTAAAGGTTGATTTCGAATTACATACATACATACATTGTATAATTTCTTATTGAAAAGCACAATGTGGCAGTTGTGTCTTTTTTGTTTAACGTTTATTTTCTTTACTGCTTTTTCGTTAGAAAGTAATTTAATTATAAAGATTGTTTAGAATCAATACCAAAGCTTCATGCAACCTTTGTTTGCAAAAACTTAAACTTTTATGGTTTCCTAATACCAACATATGGAAACACATATGTACTATATATTTATATACCCTGCAAAAATGCGATTGCTTTGTATAGCTCCGGGATGTGTCGAAAACCTACAAAAAATGCGATGAGTCTAGGATTCGTCCGGGTGAGTCGAAAATGGAGGATGCGACTAATGCCTGTTCCGGTCGTTTTTTTTTTGGGCTGAACTGTTCACATTTGTTTGAGTATGTCCGATGGGCAGACTAATTGTACCCGTTTATGTATATCCGAGCGGGTACGAAAGGACTAATCCACTTTACAGCCAAATGGGTATTTTTTAACTCATATAAGTATGCTACAAAAACTAAAATTGACTTATACCCCTATGAGAATCTAAACAATTAAAAACAAAAAAAGGCAGGCATTCATCGCGGCCAAATCTGCATAGATATTAATAGCACAATTTGTTGCAGGGTGTGTATGCATTGATAAAAGCATAATCTATAATATTATTCTAAAACAAGGCGCTTAGCTAGACTAAACTACAATACGTACATAAATGATATGTGTATCAAATGAAAGCTTATCATGAGCATGTTTGCACAAAATTACAAAAATTTCAATTCGTTAATTTGTTCATAAGATATTAGCGTTTAAAGTTTGCTTTAATTTTTTTCTAAAAAAAAAACCCACCCGATTATCGGGAGTTACATACTAGTCTATAGTACTTACTATTCTAAAACAAGGCGCTTAGCTATACTAAACTACAATAGGTACGTACATAAATGAAATGTGCATCAAATGAAAGCTTATCATGAGCATGTTTGCAAAAAATTACAAAAATTTCAATTGGTTAATTTGTTCATAAGATATTAGCGTTTAAAGTTTGCTTTAATTTTTTTCTAAAAAAAAACCCACCCGATTATCGGGAGTTACATACTAGTAACAAATTATTTTAGAAAACTTTTGCTTATGCTTAAATGCACTTGTAGAATAAAATATCTACTCACTTACGTTAGTTGTGCAATACTATCACCCCTATCATGCATTTCGACTTGGATCGACATTTTCTCCGCTTGGCAACTTTGGTATCATGCGTTCCGTTTCCGTTCAGTTCAACTTCGAAACTTACCATTCTGCCTATCATGGACTTCGAGCGTAGCTCCGTTTGTCTCAGTTGCAATTTTGTTGACGGATAGCTGCTTGGTTTTTATTTTGCAAACAATATTAGATTAATTTCTGCGATTTTTTGTTAAAACTTTTAAAATATAAGTAAAACTCGTATATAAAAGGTTTTTTGATATGTTTGCAGGGTAATTGTTTGCGACCGGTGCCGAGTGCTAATATTTGTCCAAATTGTGGGAAGGGGTATCAAAAGACGCGTTTCGATGCCCGGAATGTGAATCCGACTCCGGAGATCTAATATTTTCAATATTTTTGGACGCGCATTAGCACTCGGCACCGGTTGTAAACAATTACCAAAAATTGGACTAACATTCAAAACACCAATCTAACAATTTTAGTAACACCATTAAAACTAACCAAACGTGCACCGGCAGCCACTCCACACCACCAACACATACTCGGTAAACTCCTTTGTCAGTTCCGGGGCCGCGAATGTCTTCATCCAGCGAAAAGTACCATCTGCGGTCAGACTTAATCCTGACATGTCTAATGTTTGCTCGGCGTATGTGTGTATCTGCGTGCCTGGTTCAAGAATCAGACTCTTCTAGCACCAACTCTATTGCAAATGCCAGCTACCTCCTACTGACGACATGGTAACATCCACCAACAGTGTCCTCTTGCTTTTTGTTGGTCCTCCCAAGTCTGCTATAATCAATAAATTGATCTATGTATAAAATTTCACTAAATTTATTACATAATGCTCAATACATATATGTAATTACTTAGTTAATTTATGGAATTAAGTTAATAAATAATACAATTGTACTTTTAATTCAAAAGCACTAATTTGTGTATTTTTGCTTTGTTATGCTCCAATTCCACACATTTCAAGGCAAACAGCTGATTTCGAAAGATTTATAGCTCTTCCTCTTCTTCTTTCAATCCAATTTAAACGCGTGATACCAATTTTCGATTTCGGCGGAGCGTAGAACGGGAACGTAATTGAAATCCATGATAGGGGTGTATGCCCATGCCCACAGCTCAGTGCTACCGAGTTAAACACTTGTTATGTATGAATAAATTGAAAATTGATTTCTTCCATTCTAGCTTTACTTGATTAAATAGAGCATCATTATCCAGTATTTCTGTTTTTGAAAGTTTTCGTGATTTGGATGAACATGCATCCTTCATAGTAGTTTCAATGGTTTCTACAGCTATGGTTATTTATTATTAGCGTTTGATTTATTATTCTGTTTCCAAGATTTCTTGTGATTGAAGCAGATGTATTGGTTCTTTACAAAACCGCAAAACCGTAACCGCACTGCCGTCACAATTTAAAAAACTTAACCCTTAACCGCTGACTAAATTTATTAATCTTTTGGAACTTTGGACAATCGCCTGCCCTACCTCATGTTATAAATAACTAATTGGTCGATTGAACTATTGCATTTAGGTGAATAAATGCAAGGTTGGAAGCGTTTGTACTCTAAACTAAGGGTTCATGAACAGATGGTGTGGTATGCCGTATTGCATCCTATGAATAGCACTCTAGGGTTAAGTCTCTACATTTTTTTAATCTTATACAATGATGTAGGTATATAAACGTTGGCTTTAAAAAGAAACATTTTCAAACAGTACTCATAGCCTTCGAAATTCGTTATCTCCGGAACTTGATCCTATGGACTCCACTGATTTTGTGCAATTTTTCTGGTTGCCTAATACGTTATACCGTATGGTCGGTTACGATTTTCAACAATTACCAAGACCACGCTGGCGGCAGTTATTAATGAACGCATTTTTGGTTTTTACATTCACCTTTGGAACATGGATACGTATTTATATTATTGATCAACTTCGACGACTGATAGCTAGCGGTGATATCCTAAATAGTTTCCGCTTGGCCGTTTACGTTTTTTATGCTTTCGATTCGAATGTGAAATTTGCTGTTTTTGTTTTAAAAGTACACAAATTACGGAGGATTTATAAATGTTTGGCAGCTGAATATCCACAAACGGCCACCGAGATTCAATTATACCAAGTTAAGAAGTACAGTTTTAGAAATGCTCGCTTGATAATACGCACCTACATGTTGGTGGTTAACTTAATAATTCTTGAACCACTATTACAATCGATATGCATGTACATGATTGATGTATTTCGTAATGGTTATACTGGTACTAAATTTCCATATTTGCATCCTACACCAATGCCATACAACTTTGACTATCGTCGACCACTTTATTATATACCACTTTACATGTCAGAATATTTAAACTCTCATTTTTGTACCGCAACTAACTTGGGTACAGATTCATATGTATGTGCGTTCGCTCAACAAATTTGTATGCATTTGGAATACTTGGGCAACTCCTTGGAAAATTATGAGCCAAGTGTGAAAAATTCGAAAGCAGATTGTGAATTTTTGAAGAAATGGGTTAAAAAGCATCAGCTTATGTTAAAGTAAGTTAAATGCGATGTTTTTAATAGTGAGTAACGTATGTGAAAGCAGATACACTAGTATTTACATGCATACATTATGATGCCTCGACATAAAAAGTTTTGGTTGACTATAAAAATATATTATTTAAAAAAATTATGCAATGTGCATATGTACATACTACGTAAATTTACAAAAATGCTTTGAAATTTGTATTCGCTTCTTGCATTAATTTAAATTATTTCTATTTGTAGTCTCTGCGCGGAACTCAATGAAATCTTTGGAATATCCATGCTTTTTATGATAATATCGAATTGTACCTTGTATTGTATAATCGTCGTTCAACTTAAGTTAGAAGGGATTGGTTTGACTTTTGTAAAGTTTATATGCTTCTTTTCTGTTACGGTTATACAATTCTTTGTCATATGTCAATATGGACAAAAGCTAATAACGATGGTAAGTTAGATCTAAGTGCTACTTTAGTTACTTCTCGTCCGCTTCCTTTATTGCATTGCTGCCTAGGAAGAGGTCTGCATATATTGATATCTGGGTGGAAGAAATTTCTATTTCAAAACATTTTTAAAAAACGTCCTATCTCAGAATTGGTTTTTAAGGAATATCTGATCTTTAGTTGAATTCTAGTATCTTTATGGTTTCATTGCGGCATGCCATTTTTTTACTAAACCGCATTTATAGTTGTAGAAATAACTTGAGAATTTGAGACTGAAAATATTGTCGCATAATGGTTATACTAAAAAAATAGTTTTGGGCAGAGTAAAATAAATTCGTTGTTGATTTTTTATTGAGATACACACCCCGACTGACCCGTGACATTTTCCTCTTTTTTTGACAAAATGGTATCCTCTTCCCAACTGTATATCTTATATCCGCATATTTTTTTTTCTTTGTAAAAAATATTCAAACATTTTTTTTTGTGTGTTTTTCAATTTTTCATCGTGGTCAGCTCCTTTTTAGGATAACCTTGTTGAGCAATCTATTACAACTCATCCACAACTTATCGGAGGTGTCTGTATATAACACTGTTATAAAGAAAGGTTTTTGGGAAAAATGAAGGATGTTGTAATTACAACTCTTGCTAGGCTCTTCATTTTATTATAAAACGTGATCAAAATTCAATTTATGTACTTCTAATGCGTGATCTGAGCCCGATGAAGAAGTCAACATATTTAATAATTTCTGCAAAACAGTAAATATGCCAGAATCGATTTGACCAATTGGGAGGAATTTGAAAAAAACAAGTGAATTTCGAAGAAAATTGGCCTACTTCACAAATTTGTACACATATGCACATTAAGGCGCCTCGCCAAAAAAAGTTGCACTGTTTCCACCGGAATTTCAAAACTCTCTTTTCTAAGGACTCTCCCAAAATATTTCTAAAAATATTAAGAATTACTGGAGCTGAACCGCGTTAAAAAACGCTAAAAATATCCTTATTTATGTATAAAAAGAGCATGAAAAAATATTTTTTAGTGAAAAGCACCTGAGATGATGAATTAGCTGGAGTGCAAAAGGTAAGCATAAAAAAGTTTGAAAATTTTATCAATATTATTTTTGTATAACTGTGTGCTAATATTCGCAATGTGAAAAAATTGGACCAAAAAGAGTTAAATTTTGCAGAAAATATCTTCCAAATTCGTCAATAATTCGCCGAGCTATTAAAGTTTACCACATACCTACCCCTACCAAAAACAGCATCTTACATCTCAATACTTGGATTGCGTTGATAACATTTTCAAACTTGTTTATGCTTACCTTGTGTACTCCACCTAATTCATCATCTCAAGTGCTTTTTATTATAAAAATATTTTTTCATAATCCTATTCTACATTAAAAATGATATTTTTAGCGTTTTTTTAACTCGGTTTAGCTCCAGTAAATCTTAATATTTTTTCGAAATATTTTAACCAAGGTCTTAGAATACATTGAAAATTATAATTCCGATGGAAACAGGATGTAAATTTTTTTTTGTATGGAGCGTGAGGTGCCTTAATGCACATGGAAGCTGATGATTTGTTTAAATATTATTTAATAAACAAAGACACTTTTTTTTGCCTATTTGCATGTTGTACGTACATAAGTAAGTAAAAATCTTCCTAATTGCAGAGTGAAAATCTTGCGTTCTATGCTTACAGTAATCGTTGGTACAACGGCTCCAAAATGTACAAAAATATGCTACTTACGGTGATTACTCGTGCTCAGGATCCAGCCAAGGTGACAGCGAAAGGGTTTCAACCCATTTCGCTATTGACTTTTCAAATAGTGAGAAAGATATACACATATACATATATACTAACAATAATAAAAAATTCATAATAACTAAAATATTAAACTAGACGTACATATGTATGTGTTGATTTTTGCAGGTAATGACAATGACTTACCGCGTTTTTGCAGTTTTGCAGCAAGCTTTGGATTAATTAGAAGCAATCCACCATTTATGGCGTATACATAATGTGTGATGGAGCCAAGTATTTTAGCCCTTTAAATGTATAAAGAATCTAATCAGGTTTATAAAGCTTTTATTTTAAAAGATTTCGAAAATGTTGGCGTGGTGTGGTGGTCGTGTTGAACTCTCATAAGTTTCTCAGTTTCTTGTTCTATAAACATGTTATGCCTCTTTTGATATACTATATGAATGTAGGTACCAGATCATAAATTGGAGGAGAAGACCGAGCTAGAAAAGTTGTCTGCGGCTGTTTATCCTTATTTCTATTTAAAACTGTTAACATTTGCTGAGAATTGAGTCATAACGGAAGCACGGAAAAAACAATTACTTCTCGCCATTTATAAATACATATGTATTTAAAATTTGGACATGACTGGTTGTTAATTGTGCAATAAATAAATAAAAATTCTCTACAACCATTAAGGAACTTTTTTAGTGATACGATACTTTATTCTTCGAGAAGCCTAGAGCTAAAATGAAAAACTAGGGTAAGCATTTAATACTAACGTCCTTCCTTGTTATTGTTTGTACAGTGTTTCAATATACTCAACACAATGCTGTTAAAATATGTTTGCGCTATACGTATTTACTACAGGCTAACTCGTTAATACAATTTTCCAGCCTGGCTCTTTGAAAGGGTTAAATAGACGTATTGCCCATTAGGAAATAAATAATTCCAACGTCACAATCTTGAGTTAATCGCTATTTATTCCGGAAAAAATGTGGTAATGGACTTTTCCACAGATAGTCCGGTAGATGGGGATGGGACACACTAGATAATTTTCCTGGGGTAGCTCTGGTTTTTTTTCCAAAACGAATAAATCCAAGTTTATTTGGGTTTTTTTTTTTATTTGTTTTCCAAATTTTGCGCAATTTTAATAGAGTTACACGCAGGTGGGGTGCAGCGGACACATTTTTACCTTCGAAATATACTACACCGTAAACATGTTAATATCGTAATTATAGGAAACTAGCAAATAGTTTATTACGTGCCTTTATGAAAGCTGTAGAAGTAACTACTTATTTTTATATTCGTCCATCTCAGGTAAATCTTAATATTTTTCTTATTCAAATCAATCCAAAGCTTTAAATTAGACACTGCCCGAGAAGCGCTCTTCAACTATACGCAGTATATTTTTATTTACACTGTTACAACTGCCTTCACTTAATCGAAAGAATACTATTTTACTGTGATATCTTCAATTCAGCAACCTTAAAAAAGCCATACAGAACCCCTGCGGGTTGGGGTTTAGAATATGCCCGCGGTAGGCATACCGGTCGTAAGAGGCGACTAATATGTACAAAGGTAATGATGTGCAACTCGATGGTTGATCTACGGATATGATGCCTCCCACCTCTCATTACCCATCTTCTCTTTCCTTTCGGAAGGAGGGATGACATGACCTAGAAGGTTGCACTGGTCATACCAAACCGCTACCACGACAGTCGGGCAGTACCGCAAGGGAGTACCGGAGCGTACCGGATTCATATCTGGCCAAGGACTGTTATTTCGACAACTCTCCCTAAAACCTTCGGGGAGTGATTTTGTTGTTCAACCAACAACAACAACAACTACAAAAGGCATACAGATTTACATAACAAAAATGTTGAGGAATCTTCCCATTGTGCAGAGTTTCACCTCACGAACCTACATTTGCCAGCCGAATAAGTGCATATGTTTGCACCTTTTCATTTAAAAAGTTTGTTTTCATTGCTCACTTTCAGGCGTCCAACCTAAATGTTACATAAATACAAATGCACAAGCATAGGTACATAGATTGTACAATGTATGTATGTACACAATACTACACACGCTTTCCTCTGTTTGGCTTTCATTGATTTCATCACATTCCGTTCAGTTAACGGATGTTCCGTTTTTACCTTTGGTATAATGACTACTTTGTTCCATATACGCTTGTTCCAGTCCTGCATTTAGTTTGTAAAAAAATCCCTATATTTTACAGAAAATATATGCATTTTTCATACACATACATGTAGTCGTTTGTATGTTTGTCGGTGACAGTGCAAAACCGCGTAACGTACAAATGCAAAACCGTGTAAATGACATTTGTGTCAAAATCGTTTATAGGCCCCTGCGATCAAGATCTATTGATTTATTCTGGAGAAAACTACCTGTTGATTTGAAAAATAATTTAAATAATCGATCTTGATGGGATTTTTTCCCATAAAGTCAATATTCGTATAAAAAATGAGGAATTTGTGGAAAACGGTTTGGATTTATGAGTTACGTGGTTTTGCAGTGTTACCGACGAAATGTATATCTGTGCTCATAAGCAATAAAAGCTTAGGGCGACATATCATAATCGCATACGATGGAGTATTTCCTAGTCCAGGGAAGAGTTAAATCAACGTCTCTTCTCTGTGGCTATCTTTTGGATTGGTTATCTGTATTAACGACATTTTTAACAATAACAACTAAAGTGACGCCCGGAATCGTAATGTTTTGGGTTTTTTTCCTACACATGTGATTGGGACCAATCTGGTGCTTTTGTTCAATTAATTTTCTTTGCTGTTATGAAATTTACGTTTTCCTACTGAGCTTCTTAGGAAAACTCCACCACTTCCGGTGGGCGTCCTCCTTTTGCGGCGGAATAATAATACGGCTGATTTTATAATTATGAAACACATGTTATATGTATGTATGAATATGCAAATAGCCATGCAATTAAAAGTAGTGCCGGCAGCAACATAAACAACAGAAGTATGAGCTTTGAGTGCAATTTTAGCAATGAGCCGTTTGGCTGCCGTCTGCGCCAAATGCACTTCGTAAGACGTCAACTTAAACACTAGCAATAGAAGCAACATCAGTGTTAGCAGCAGAAATTCAATTCTTCCTTTGCAACAGTGGTAGCTGCAATTCGTAACTTTTCTGCTGTTTACGACGTTCTTCGTCATCCCAAATATTACTATCGGTTATATGAAGATTCGAATTTTTGTGGCTTATCTAGTTTTGCGGCATAGTCAGTCGGGCGGTCTTTTGGTCGATGTTAGTTGTGCGTCGCGGTTGAGGCGTTCGTGTTGCTAATTTGATTTTCATTTCGTACACCATATTAAATTACGTTTTTCTACTGATGAGTTTTTATTTAATTAAATATAGCAGGGTATCTATACAATTTGTTTTGTTGAGAAGAGTTGTACTTTTACAGTTGATTCTCAACATTCGATTTTACCTATAATATCTGCAATATTCCAACTTTTTATAGCTTATTACAAGTAAAGATTTTGCGCGCTTATCTTTAAAAAGATAAATACATAATTTTATTGGGCGGTGAGTACAAATATGTATTCTCAAATATGTACTTACAAGCTACCTACTTGTTTGAGCTTTAAGGTACCTTTAAATTTGTACGGAATTCTGTGTGGTAAAGCGTGCTTCTGGCTAAACGCTGTTGCATTACTTTCTGGTATATCTTTGTTGCTGAGTATAGGGACCAAATAGAAAACTGAGTAAATTCTCGATTAAGCAAATTAATAAAAAACAAACATTACTGCTAATTAATAAGTAATTCACAGACAATACAAACAAAACATAGCTTACGACTTTTTTTAAGTAAGAAATATTATATGTAAATTGATCGACCTGCATAAAGCTATACAAAGATGCACATAATGAAAATAATACACAATGCAGTGAAAATGAGTTTGAAATAATTTTATTAACAGATACCCAATCAGCAAAATACGCTTACTAAAAGCTTACAATAAACTTACTCTTGTAATCTTTTCGCTTGGAAAACGTTTACTATAATCATTGTAAAACGTTTGGAAAACATTGTAGACTCAACGAAAGTGGTCCCTTTTCAAACAATTGGAATTGATGCTTGGAAAACAATGTTTAATAAACGTTTTATTCAATGTACAGTAAGGGTTTGTTGAAAACTAAAATATTATGTTTTATAATAAGTTCGTATTTGGTGCAAGAGGAGATAAAGGGCCAGTTTTTGTGTGCTGCTTGCAATTTCTTATGCAGTCTGCATCTGCAAGGCCAATATGTGCATTTTTTCTGAGAAGCCTGAGGGTGTCATCGTTTTAAAAAACCTTTTCAAATAATGTTTCATGTTGCCTGTAGCGGGGTTCGAACCTAGGTCCTTCTGTGTGGTAGGCCAGCTGCACTACCGTCACACCACTATGCCCATATAACAAAATCAAACATTATTTTTGAAAACTGACAAATTTTTCACCTCGCTGAGAGTTCACCTCAAGTAATTTCTCCAAGGCTACCACACCATTGGAAAAACATATCTAAACGTTTGTGAAATTTTTTAGTTACAAACTCGTTTGGAAAACATTTACTTTTTACGCTTGGAAAACATTGTTTAATAAACTAGCTTACTTCATTGTTTATTGGGTATGTATAATAATGGGATCTCAAATTACTATTTGAATCATTACTTCATCTTTGTATAATTTCCGTATAAATTTTACGGTTTTATAATCCGCAATGAAATTGTTTTGGTTTTTATGGTCTGTTTTATTTACATATTTGTAAGTTTGCGAGCTCAAGACCAGATAATAATAAGTTTTGGTTAATTATTATTTTCGATTTTTTGTGGAAAAATTTACATTAGAGAAAAATTACTAAGTTCAAACACAGCGATGATTATTAAACTTATGTACTTTCAGAAAATGTTTAAAATCGAAAAATAAAACATCCGCACAAATACCGCTATTGAGCTATTTTAATAAACCGTCTAAAATTCTCACAAAGTAATTGGCGATGAACACAAAGAAGATTGTTAAATCACCGATCCCCCAAACATCGAATTTAATTTAGCAGTTCGTTAAAGGTGTTGTGAAACATACACACATACATATGTACGTCCTGGTGTACTTTTAACACATTTGTTTTAACGCTGAGTAACTTTATAAAGCAAATCCGAATGTCTTGCCTCTTAACAAGCCCAAAACATACATATCGCACCCTAAATCAAAAACAGTCACAACTCAAAATTTTTTTTGGTCGCTTTCTTGGCATAAATTGCCTAATAAAAAGTAGTGCAGCCAGTACATACAATATTTTTCTTTTTGACTATTATCGTTACTCTTTAAAGAGCACAGTGATGTCAAGTTTTTAAAATTCAAATCACTTTTGTGCGATCCAGAAGCAATTAACTGAAAGTTACTCGGATTTTGAGTTGTGACTCTTTTTGATTTAGTGTGCGATATGTATGTACATATGTACGTGATGAAATTGTATAGGAAAATGATAACTGATTTTCAATGGATGTGCTGCGCGTAGCGGACAAGTCCATTGGATTGTGAAAATCCGTCAAATTTAACTATAGCAAAGTATGAACTCTAGTTGTCGTTAACTTATTAATGCCCGTAACTTATTGTTTCGTATGAATCATCAGGAGAATCAATATCATTTATCATGCATCGACTTGCACAACACCTAATGAGTAAAACTAGTACAAAGCATTTTCCCGTTATTTTGCTCACAATGCATTAATGAGCTGATAGTGAATGTTCGTCCCATTTCTGCGATAACCGCTAACTAAGCAGCCGAAGTTTCCTTTGGTCCAGTTACCTGTCAACATTGGAAACAAGCCTATACTGAAAGGGAAAGAAAGCATATGGATGTTATTTCCTAGTAGCTCATGGGCATTATTTATAGGGGTGTTTTTGCACTGCACTCACTGCACCACTGTAACTATGAAATATTTTTAAAACTATTTCCAAATGATTTAATAAAGTAACATAAGCTTTTTGATAAAGCTATGTTTCTTCTGAAATAAGAAAGTGATTTCTCGAAGCTTCAAACATTTCGCTTTTAAATGTTAGATAAGATGAATGGAAAACATTTCTAACAAAGTGTAAGCCAATAGTAAAACATCATCGCTTTTTTTATTAGCTTATCTTCAGGTGTCGTTTGTAATTCTAGTTTTTTAGTTAATGGTAAGTTTGTTTATGTATCTGAAAATCGTTTGTTTTCGAATAATATATTTTCACATACACACACAAATTTCACCCATACAGTTTGCTAAATGCAGATATCTCAACTCCAAATAGAAAATTTTATGTGAAGCCACTCAAGTGCAAATTGTGAACAACTCAAGTGTGCTGCATTATTCACTGACTGATCGCTTTGTTTGTAAAAGAACACACAAGAAACAATGGTGGTTTAGTTAGCTAGTATTTTTTGTACAATCCTCGTTTGCATTATGAAATGCCCAAAGAAAATGTAACTATGAGGAAATTTATATCAATACTTAAGTATTTCATTTAAAAGCGGATGAACTTAACTTCTGATAGTAGATTAGGGATTTGTGTATTATTTCTTAATGCGGCTCAGCGTATGAGTAATATAATAGGAAAGAACAATAATTTATTTAAAATAAGTGATGTTGCAAAGGTAGCACATGACAACTTGCACTACTTCTGCAGTTTGAAAAGGAAAATGAATGATCGGTAAACGTGCATCAACGATTTAATCTAACTAACTAACGCCCACGTCAGGCAACGTGCGCAGGGTTGTAAAAGAATGCATTCATATGCGAATGCAGTCAGTTGAAGTCTTATTCAATGACTTCAAATTTCGAATGCACTCATTGACTCGCTTTTTGACTAAAGAATGAAAAAATGAAGTCTGAAGTCTGAAGTCTTTTTGAAGTCACGACTTTGAAGTCATTTAGAGAAGTCATTTACTGGCTTCATTTTTTGAGTCTGAATGGTGACTTCATTTTTAAGTCGCAGTCAAAGAATTCAAAAAATGGCTGCAATCTTTTTGTGATACACCAAATGAATAATTATTCACAAAAGAATGGATTCCTTTACATCTCTGAACGTGCGACATATTGAAATGAAAGCGCTGACGTTTTGACATTTTCTCATTCTCTGCCCGTGTAACAAGATAAATAAAGACATTTATTTGTGGTTTATTTTTACATATGCATACATACATACATACAACTTTAACTCATTGGATTCAATTAAATACATATGTATGTACATATGTATATAGAATTCCAAGCGAATTCTGTTTTCTTTTTCTCTCACGACTTTTTCAAAATTGAAAACTCCAATTGCTCAGCGTTGATGCAGCGCTGTTTCGGTATGGTTCATACAAATTGTATGGGCATGAGGACTTTTGACAGCTATTTTACGCTTCAAGCTTTACAAATGGCTGTTACATATTTATGGTTAGATATTGGTGTTTTCATTAACTAGGCGCAGTAAATGCGCTACCCGAAAGTTGTTGTGCTCAGCTTCTACATACATTCCGAGCAAAAAGAATAAAATGTTAAACTTTAGAGTGACATAGGAAAGTGATTACAATCAACTGACTTTTACAGACAGACAGTAAACAAGTACCATGTACCTGTTAAATCTGCCGCTTCAAGCGGTCTAATGCGGTATGCGGCCAAGTTTTAAAATGCAAAGACACATTTCACCTTAAGCGTCATTATCACGCTCGTCATCCTGATCTCAAATTAAATCAAATCATGTCTATGTTATTCTATTAATATCTATGTTATCTCGTAGGTTATAGTAAAGATACTTTTTGAATTCTGAAAGTAAGACTCCTATAACTTTGCATTTTTCAAAAGTGCGATAGAGTGCCTAAATTATATATATTTGGAAAGTGGGCGTTATTAGCTATCCATTAATGTATAAAGCTTTGAAATCGGATGAAAATGGTGGACGTAGTGGCCATTTCAAAAATGAAAATCTTTGAAAGGCTCTAGCGGCTAAACCAAGCGTCCTAGACCCCTATAACTTTGCATTTTTCAAAAGTGCGATAGAGTGGCTAAACTGTATATATTTGATAAGTGGGCGTTATTAGCTATCCATTAATGTATCAATCTTTGAAATCGGATGAAAATTGTGGATGTAGTGGCCATTTCAAACATGAAAATCTTTGAAAGGCTCTAGCGGCTAAACCAAGCGTCCTAGACCCCTATAACTTTGCATTTTTCAAAAGTGCGATAGAGTGCCCAAACTATATATATTTGATAAGTGGGCGTTATTAGCTATCCATTAATGTATCAATCTTTGAAATCGGATGAAAATTGTGGATGTAGTGGCCATTTCAAACATGAAAATCTTTGAAAGGCTCTAGCGGCTAAACCAAGCGTCCTAGACCCCTATAACTTTGCATTTTTCAAAAGTGCGATAGAGTGCCTAAACTATATATATTTGATAAGTGGGCGTTATTAGCTATCCATTAATGTATCAATCTTTGAAATCGGATGAAAATTGTGGATGTAGTGGCCATTTCAAACATGAAAATCTTTGAAAGGCTCTAGCGGCTAAACCAAGCGTCCTAGACCCCTATAACTTTGCATTTTTCAAAAGTGCGATAGAGTCCCTAAACTATATATATTTGATAAGTGGGCGTTATTAGCTATCCATTAATGTATCAATCTTTGAAATCGGATGAAAATTGTGGATGTAGTGGCCATTTCAAACATGAAAATCTTTGAAAGGCTCTAGCGGCTAAATCAAGCGTCCTAGACCCCTATAACTTTGCATTTTTCAAAAGTGCGATAGAGTGCCCAAACTATATATATTTGATAAGTGGGCGTTATTAGCTATCCATTAATGTATCAATCTTTGAAATCGGATGAAAATTGTGGATGTAGTGGCCATTTCAAACATGAAAATCTTTGAAAGGCTCTAGCGGCTAAACCAAGCGTCCTAGACCCCTATAACTTTGCATTTTTCAAAAGTGCGATAGAGTCCCTAAACTATATATATTTGATAAGTGGGCGTTATTAGCTATCCATTAATGTATCAATCTTTGAAATCGGATGAAAATTGTGGATGTAGTGGCCATTTCAAACATGAAAATCTTTGAAAGGCTCTAGCGGCTAAACCAAGCGTCCTAGACCCCTATAACTTTGCATTTTTCAAAAGTGCGATAGAGTGGCTAAATTATATATATTTGGAAAGTGGGCGTTATTAGCTATCCATTAATGTATAAATCTTTGAAATCGGATGCAAATTGTGGACGTAGTGGTCATTTCAGAATGAAAACCTTTGAAAGGCTCTAGCGGCTAAACTATGCGTCCTAGGCCCCTGTAACTTTGCATTTTTCAAAAGTGCGATAGACCCCTATAACTTTGCGCTTAACCGAATCGGCGATTTCGGCCAATGGAATTTGTTATAAACATTTCACATGAAACCAAAAGCGTAAACATAATTTCCAAATTTCAAAATAAAAAAAATAGTTCTATCTCCGAGTTATCCATATGTATGTAGATACATATGTACAATGTGCTAACATTCGTACAACACATATACATATCCATATGTACAGGACTCTCCCAAAATATTTCGAAAAAATATTAAGATTTACTGGAGCTAAACCGCGTTAAGAAAACGCTAAAAATATTATTTTTATGTATAAAAGGAGTATGAAATAAATTTTGTTTAGTAAAAATCATCTGAGATGATAAATTAGCTGGAGTGCAAAAGTAAGCATTAAAAAGTTTGAAAATTGTATCATTGTATAACTGTGTGCTAATATTCGCAATGTGAAAAATTGTACCAAGAAGAAATGACAACGTCTCGAAAATACCTTTCAAATGATAATCTTAATCATCCAAATCCGTTAATAATTGGCTGAGTTATTAAAGTTTTCCACAAACCTACCCCTCGAAATATGACCAAAAGCAGCATCATACATCCCAATATTTGGATTGCGTTGATAAAATTTTCAAAATTTTTTATACTTACCTTTTGTACTCCAGCTAATTCATCATCTCAGGTGCTTTTTATTAAAAAATATTTTTTCAAACTCCTATTCTACATAAAAAAGGATATTTTTAGCGTTTTTTTAACGTGGTTTAGCTACAGTAAATCTTAATATTTTTTCGAAATATTTTAGACAAGGTCTTAGAATACATAGAAGTTTATAACAGGGTGTCCATTTTTTTGTATAGAGCGTGAGGCGCCTTAATGTACATATATTGGTCGACTTTGTTGAAATACGTATACGAGTCCTGCATGTTTAAGTCGCGTGGAGATATTTGTATTTGCTATTTTTGAAAAACCTAGAATATACCGCTCAGAGTAGTTGTTCCTTTGTTATCCTGAATTGTGTGCTAAAAACTGATGCGACTGCTGCCTTTGCAAAAGCTTGCACTAGATACGCTTTCATTTTCCATTAAGCTTTCAGTCTACTTCCATTAAACTAACTCATATTCTCTTCTCCCATACCCAAAGTTAGTCACACTGCTTTCTCTCTCATCTCAATGAGGACATTTTATATGAACATGAACAACCCTCGGTGGGCTGTTGCTGGATTTTCGCAAAATAACTTCTCATGAAGACATTGCGCAAGCGTTAGCTTGGTTCGAGCCACTTAATTGAACATATATGTGCTTTTGTTAACGATTTTAACATCATAGGCCGTGCCAGGTTTTATTTCCTCTAAAAATTAAACCTTTTGATTTTGTTGCCTTTTTCGATATTTTTACCTAAGTAAAACATGTTGAAAATTGGTTGAGATTATAGCAACAAGAACTTATTTGTGTGATGTTATATTTTCAAAGCGGTATTAAGCTCACGCCGTTTTCATAGTTCTCAGTTTAATTCATAAGCTGAGACATGAAATAAAGACGCAACTTACAGAAAATTGATTAAGAGGATAGTACGATTATATAATATGGAATACAATTATTCGTTGCCAATGGTGCTAAATTTAAGTATAAGTATTCACATTGCAAATATTCATGTTCATCATTTTTGTGAGCATTTGTTACAACTTGGTTTATTTGGACACATTTTTGATATGTACATAAATATGTATAGTAAGGTGCCTAGCAAAAAAAAGTTGCACTGTATCCACCGAAATTTTAAAATTCACTCTTTTCTAACGACTCCCCCAAAAGATTTCGAAAATATATTAAGATTTACCGGAGCTAAACCGCGTTAAAAAAGCTAAAAATCTCGTTTTTTATGTATAATTTTTTTAATATCTCTGTAACAAAAATCAATTAACGTCGATTTCCAACTCATCAAAAGCGTTATTTCTTCATAAATGCACATCTTTTCACAAAAATTCTCTTTACCAGGTTGATGTTCAAATTCGAAAAGTCGGCTTCAAAAATTACAAACCTTGAACAAAAGTGTTTGTGTTTGCAAGTCATTTATCTTTGTTTTAATGAAAAAACTTTTATAAAGTTTCATAAACAATTTATTCCATGATCCAACTATGTATGTATAACTGGTCGTAGCAGCTTGACCGACATACATACCTGTATTATTGGATCATTATTTCTGTGGTCGTAAGCAATAATCGCCTAAGTCGACTTAAGAACGAAATGAGTTATGTATACTACCATATTCAACTAATCAAACTTTATATTTACGCGAAATCCCTATAATCCTAACTTGTTTTGTTATTTAGATATTAATAAAGTTATTATGGCTTAACTCGCTAGGTAGCCCTATCACATTTACTATACGAGCCAAAGTATACTTAAGAAAATTTTCAGATACAATATTGTATTTATTAAAATGACCTATATTAACTTAAGTTTTTTTGCACATTGCATTTTTGTAGTTTGCCACAAATAATAAAGTTGTTATAAGAGCCAACGTAAAGATAAGATTTTATTGATAATTGCGTTTGTAAATTTAAATGTACTTAATTCAATATATGCCACGTAAAAAGCAAAATATTCCTTTACAATAAAAACCTTAGTCAACATAGTCATTACTATCCGATATTTTACGTTTGTAAAAAGCACTTTTATTTCTTTTTTATAAATATCTCTTAAACAGAGGCAAGTTGCATTACAATTTTTAACCAAAGCATTCTGCCTACAAAGATCTTCGATGTTCGATATAATTGTTTCCATATCTCCTTTCAGAATTTTTCAAAAACGCTTCTTTATATAAAAAGCTATTTATCTCGGAAGTATACTTTTCGACTTAGGCGATTATTGCTTATGACCACAGATTTATTCATTTTCAGAATAGACATCAAAAATCCCAGTTTGGTTATATTTTGATGATATTTTGAAAGATTGTCATCCCTAAAAAGCACACATAAAATTAGTGTTTCCAACGGTGGTATTTACCTTAACAAGACAACATGGTGCAAGACCTCGTTCACAATTCTAAGCATCTATTCAAAATATAATTGACGGAAGTTAGGAAGAACTAAGCCTTCTTATTTTAAGTTGCCACAGCATAGAAAAACAAGTATCTCGTAACTGTACATGCAGACATATGTACATACGTACATACTAGGTATGTAAAATTGTATTTACTTGTGTGTTAAAGCCCAGTCATAATTATTTCTTTTATAATGACACTTGGAGATAACAAAATATAGCCTGGAAAATGAAAATACCCTGGGGAAGAAAAGCTACATATTTTATAAACCAGCTAGCGTACCTCTATTTGTGGTATTGGTGTAGGTGCAGGTTTTGAAAATTCGAATGAACAAGCAAATAAATGGGAGGTGAGCTTTTGTCAAGTCAAACGGATATAAATTGTATTTACTCAATTTGGGGTGTTTCAAATGTACTCTCATTTTTAGTTCTGCATATAAAAACAGTTCGCCGGTTTTGGTCCAGGTCATAAAATTGATTTAAGCAAAAGAGAGGGCGATAGATTTTTAGAAAGGAAGTTTATGAAGCACGCAAATTGGGAGAATATTTTTGGGCTAGCCAATTGCTTGGGAATGTGAGAGTACCTTAATCTCAAACTTTCGATGTATTGTAAATTTACCCAGTGCACCTTAAATGCCTTATATGTGAAATGAAAATGGGAATGGATTACAAAAGCCACTTGGCAGATTTCAAAAACGACCCCTACTTTATTTCATGAAATATACATAAATATTTTATACAACATATTGTATATAACATAGTATGTACACACACAAAATTTGCATCGATATTTCAAAGGCTTTGGAAAAAATACAATATTTCAGGCTCACTGGCTCACATGCTGGGTGTAGTACTCGAATCAAAATAAAAGCAATTTTTGTCCTGGTGCTTCGCCCTTAAACTGAGCGTCAGTAAATTGTATGTGATTAGCTATATGTAGGTAAAAGCATATGGCGTGAAATGCCTGAATCTGGGGGTGTAAGCAAACTAGAGAAAAGTTAGTGGCAAGCAGTGGAATAAGTTGTATATACTCTCTATTTATTGTTAATAGCACCAAACGCGACTCTCATGACGAACTTACATTTTGTCTGTTTCCAATAAGCGCTCTCTCATTTTATTTCCTTAAATTTTCCAGGGGTGGTATGTGGATAGATTTTTGCCGCCATGGATCCCAGTGCTTTACAAAACATGGATCGGGACGCATTAAAGAAGCAAATCGAGAATATGAAATATCAGGCATCGATGGAACGATGGCCGTTATCTAAAAGCATCGCAGAGTGAGTATATAAATCTTAAAGATTTTTGGATTTGTAATTGCAATCAAATGTATAAATGCTTTAATACTATCATTGTTGTGATAAAAATAATGGGTTGAACACTATGCCCAAGATTTCAAAGGGATAAATAGAAAAAAAAAGTGTATGAAAAAAAAAAAACATGGCAGCAAATATCAAAGTGAATAAAATGGCGACCCCGACTAAGGTACAACGCCTATTTTTTAACTTCTAGCACCAAATGCTATGATTATGCCAACTTTTTGTATAGATACCTTCCTTCTGATTGTTCGTTCGCTATTTATATGCTTATGTATACATACGTAGGATATGTGTATACTAGTCGTGCCATTTTAGTTCATTGTTCATATTTTTTGTAGATGAAATACCTGCATCGCTTGCTCGAAAACACCATAAAAACTAAAAGTGTAATAAAAGTATAACTGTGAAAAATATATATCGACGTATTTAACAAAATAGACAAAAAGCGATCAACACATACAGTCATATTTTTAGTGGTGTTCATTGCAGGTATAAGTCCTACACGACAGCTAAGCCTTTTATAAGGGCATAAAAACGATTTCCATTAATGACGATATCCTTTATTAAAGTACTTAATTTTATTAGTCCGTAGGAAAAATGTTAGTACTTTCCCCTCATCTGTACAATGATATATAGAATTGTACTCTTTATATTATTATATCTTTCCAACTAATAGAATTTTCAGTAAAGTGAAAAATATATCTGCCCTGCTCTAAAAAGCACAATCATCCTTATTCATAGGCTTATAAAGTTCTTACGGCTAGTAACTAAACTGCTCAATATTTACATTTCTAACACTTTAATGCTAAGGCCTTAAGTGTTCATATATGGCCTTACAAAATACTTAATGCTCATGGCCAAAGTTCTTATTTTTGCCCTTATGAACTGCTTTGAGCTTATGCTAAAAGTACTTTATCCAAAAATTACTGTCGTAAAACATGTTCTAGCCTTAATAGTAAACGTGGATTCTTGCAAATATAAATATTTATATATATGTATGTATATGTATACAGCCCCACTGCAAAACCCCGTAAGTCACTATTTTTCCAAAAATAAGGTTCTGAGCCTTTCCCATAGATCGTGATATTTCGCGCATTAAAATGCAGTCAAAATCGGGTTACAACTTCCCGTTTCTTTTCAGTGGTGAAATGTAAAAAATAATAAATGTAAAAAGTCCGGTTCATATGATTAAATTATCACAGTTTTTTCCCTCTCCTGAAAACTTTTTGGTTTTGAACATACAGGGTTTTGCAGTGCATATAAGCTGCAAAATTTTAAGGTCCCACCTTGTATCGGTATGTGTTGTATTGTTCATGAAAAGTCGTATATAGTATATATCAAGTAAAAAAATTATATGATTGTTGATAAATTCTAAGGCTTAATCAACTTCTCCTATTAGAAAATTATATAATTTTAAAAACTAAAAAATGGAAAGGTTACAAGTACAATATAAAACAGGAGTAGAGCATGGGAAGCGCTTTAAACATTTGTCGAAACTGCCGATGATGACACCATACATACATTACGTCATCTTTCCACATTATTTTTAATAGTTTTTTTTTTCTACTTTATTTTTTAAGCCTATTGAGCGAAAGTTCATGTAATTGTCACAATTGAGCAGGTTTACACTTTTTTGTGCTTCTGTGCAGTTGAACATGCATGTCGAAGAAATGCTCCTCCAATATTTATACGTAGACATGTAGCCCTAGCAGTGGAAAAAATGTAAACAAGAGAACATCCTTTTTATTATTATTCTATTAACTTGTCATCTAGTGAACAAAATTTGTATGGCAATAGATAACAGTTTAATTTTTCTTTTTATGTTTAATGCAGGCTATATTTCTAGTAAATATTGTATTTATTGCTTAGGGTCTATATATAATAAAATTGTAACAGGTAAATGTTTTTACATTGTAGCTGTTTTAGAAACAGTTAGGAGGGATCTTTATTATCAACATTAGTTCCGAGGGGTTACGTAGCATAATATATTAACATTCTAACAACGGCTTTGGTGCAAACACTGGTTCGCATCCCAGTATCCGAAAAGGGATCTAATGATGAGTTTGGAAACTTATAATCCTCTCCGTCATGCCAAAACTTTGCTACAGCTACTTTTATGAGCCCATATTATTTTACCGAAAAATTAGAAAATTCTGGCTCTTTGGCGTCAGTGCGCTGTAAGTCACCTAAATTTATTTTCAAAACCATCTAAGATATATCTATAAATTCCCACAATATATAAAAATAGTTGTTATTAAAAACAATTAGTAGACAAAAATTTAAATTTATAATACTTATGTCGCAACAAAAGTATCTTTTAGGTGATGGATCGATACGTAAAAATATCTTATGTTTAGATGTCGCTCGATAGTACGATAAATTTTAATAGCTAGCCAAGGACATTATATTCATCGTTATAAAATAGTCATTGAACAAAAAATGGCTGAAATAGATGTATTTGCATCTGTGTATTATAAATTTTCGTAGCTTATTGTTCAAAAGTAAAGTGAATCAATTCGAAATAAATCTATATTCCACCAACAGAAAAAGATGTTCTCTGGTTTTGTTAGATCAAAAGGTAGTTTGATTTCGAGTTGATGCACTCTATTGGAAAATAAAACCGTATCTATTATTTAAAAAAAAAAAAACCATTTTCTTTTTTGTATGAAAGTGTAGTATTTAGAAAATTTCCGTATGTACATATGCAGCTATTTTTTTCTGAATACATTTTTTATTGTAAAGTGAATTATCTCAGAATAGGCCCGTCCACAATGAACACGACGGCGGCGAACGACAACGACGAAAAACTGAAGCTTGACGATATTTGCCGTCAAGCATTGGCGACATGATTATAATGAGAGCAGGGGCGACAGGTGCGAATCATCTTGAAAAGTAGCAAAAAATGTTGTAAAAAGTGTGAAAGAGACATATTCTGTAATAATTGGAACTTATTTTACAAGTTATTTACTCTTTCTTTCGTTTTTATTGTCAAAAAAACCAAACGCCACCATCTGCCGCTTGTCAAAATAGAATTAGATTTAATCTGGCGACAGCGGCATCTGTGATTGATTGCCGCTTTGTCGCGTCGTGTTCAAAAAATTCTTCCCCATAAGAACACGTGTAAAAATAATTTGACAGATGCCGCTTGTCGTTTGCCGTTTTCATTCTGGTTACCACTAATGAAAAAAGTTTGGATGGAATTTAGCATCTCTCTCACATTAATATAAATATTTTTCTTATCAGTATACTACCTTAGTACTTGTAGTTTGCGGTCATACCTTATAAATTGACGTTACCCTTCTAGTACCAACTAAATTAGTCGTAAAAGTTAACTGTTTGAATAAACAAAACTTTATTTTCGTTTTCCCATAATGGGGGTGCGTGGGGCACATGTTACATGGGTAAATTTAGAACGGGGGTGCGGGGCACCTGTTACAACTTGTACATATGTATTCATTGATTGTACGGGATTGGCTTCCTCACTTTCGTTGTGAAAAATACTGATTCGGATTACAAGACATAAACTATATTTGCGAAAGTTTTCATAAGCTGATTGCGAATTACAATAGCATGCAATGCAAATTAAATAAACGAAAGAAATTATCATAGCTTTTGTCATTTAAACGTAAAACTTTACTCTCAAATTTGATGTCGCAGCTTAGTCGTACAAATACAAACAATTCAAACTAATACCGATGAATTGACAAACACAGAATATAGCATTATTATAAGAATAGTATTATTTAAGGTACGAGGAAAAAGTCTGGTTTTTGCGGCATCATTTGATATTTATCTTGCTCAGTTTTCTGAAAATTTGGGTGTTATGTTGTAGAAATTATTGCAGCACAGGCGAACATTTGTTCTTAAATACTTAATGTATTATATATACCGTTCATGTATGTATGAATTTGATAGTTTCACTGCCATTTTTTTTCCATTCATAAACTACTATGCCCTGCCAATTGCAGTTTTAATATGCTTGCGCTGCCTTTGGCTATGCCAGCATACATATTTACAGACGTACATACATTAATATTATATAAAAGGGAATTCAATGCTATCATACACATTTTTTTATATAAATGTTCTCGAACTCGAGATTAAAGCGGTGTGTTGCGAAGTAGTAGATATTATAGTTATAACAGGTATTAAGAAGTAAGATTGAAATATGTAAATAAACCAATGGGACAAGAGGAAGACAACAGGAATGGGAAAATGAACTTTGTGCATAGTTTATTTGTAGTATATTTTATATTCTCTTTTGTCTGGCCTCTTCACAGCTCTGTCCAGCCCTCACATTTCTCCCGAAATCACTGACCACTCCAAACTAATGAAAATTTACTGTTTCACGAATACACAACCTCGCATTCCCACTTCTTAGGTGCTTCAAACTCTTATCGTTATTTATTCTTGTTCTTTTGCGTTATGTTGATGATGCTTTGTAGAATATACATACATACATATTATAGTTTGTATAAAAGTAATAATAAATTCCTTCCTAGAAAATATATGAAGGTTATCTTAATCAAAAAGTATAAAATTGTAACACTTATAACCAGATAATTAAATATATTAGACTGGACCAAAAAAATTATATTCAAATTATATTGATATTAATTTTCTTAATTGTGAAAAAAATCTTCAAAGGTAACGGGCCTTAATATAATTCTGATGCTGATAAAAAGTTTTGTTTGAAAATTTTCGATTTCAACTTTTAATTTATAAAAACACTAGAAAGAAATTCACATTAAAAACCATTTAGAATTTCAAGCTCTAATTCGATTAGATAGCTCACCTTTTTCTAGATATCGAAAACTAAGTCACCTTTTTAAAGAGAATGCTATAATTCTCGACAGTTTCTGTAACCTTCTAATTAAACGAAATTCGGTAGAATTCGAATCGTTTCCTAATCGTCCCCTAGCCTAAATTTTTGCGCGGTACCACATTTAAATATTTTTATTACAAAAACTGATGAATTTAATACTGGGAGGGTCTGGGGTAGGAAATGGTCCCCTCTTCATTACATTTTCTTTAGTCAGTCAAAGTTCTCTCCTCAGTTTAGATCTTAGAAATAATCATACCATGAAAGAAGGAAATGCTTTGGAATTTGTTTGCGTCCTGAAGAATGTTTTTATCAGGCCGTTTTAAAACTAGTTAGTCATTTCCCCTCAGGAATCCTAAACACCAAAGGCGTACGAGTGATTCGCTTGAATACTGTCGGACACAAAAGATAAGATAAATGCTGAGCTCTGCAATGTTATTATATTGCAGAAAAAAAAGATAAGTAGACGTACGGGAATGACTAAGTATGTACGCTTCTCATAAAATAAAAAAGTAGATAAGATCGCCTTTGCTACGTTAGCGTCGTCATTTAAGCGAAGTAGGACAAGTATTACGCTCAAGTTGAATTGCCTTCATTGGGGCTTTGCATTTCTTTACACATTCGGTTATTTTGCATAAACTGAATCATTAACAGCCGAGCTTGCATTGTTATTTAAGCTTTTTGTCGCCTACGCCTTTCAACCGAACTAACACATTAACAAACATATCTCAATAAGTTGCTAGCCACATTTTACAGTTTCTCACATTGTAAGCCAAGTGGGGCCACGGCAGAAGACTTTCTTGATTTTTGACGTTGCTGACATCTTTAGAATTTTATTCATTGTATTGCACATTCGTTACATAGTAAGCTTTAGCGATGCCTAACAGTACTAACGCCACTGCCAGCCAGTTCACACTTGGTGTGATGTTTGTTAGGTCTGTGTAATTCTGTCGGAAGTAAACACTTAACAAAACTGCGGAAAACATGCATCCATACATGTGTATAGTAAAGATGATTACACAAGCAGGCATCGCTATTAAATTTTTTAATAAATTGGTTGCGGCTACGAGTATACTCATATTTATTTAAAACTGTTAAAGCAGTGCAGTGGAATTAATATTTACTCATCCAATTACGACCAGATACAACCAATAATAGGTCGATTAAAAAACAAGGTGTTCAATAAATACGGCGAAGAGTTCGTAAAGCGCATTCATTAACTCCATTGCATGTCTGACGATTGGAATATATGTAAGTGTTCTGTTCCTAATCCGCAAGAGGAGATACCCTGGAAACTACATCAACAACGGCGGAATCAGTCTTCTCAATATAGTGCATAAGCTTGAAACAGGCCACCGCGGTCGTGTGATGGTAGTATTGCTCAGAGACTACACCGAAGGTCTCACGTTCAAGACACACAGGGACTACAAAATCTGCCAGAAACTACCTTTCAGCAGTTGAGAAATCTTTGCTAAGACATTTTATACACGCGAGTAGTTATGCTAAAATATATAATGCATAACAATTTTTACCTTGATAGTGAAATGGGGCTCGTGGGACATGGAATGCCCCATGATTGAAACATTTATTTAATTCCCCAGACATGCAAACATATTTAATAAATTAATATTATTTTCACATGTCCTTGCTCAGCTTGTGAGTGCCAGAACACCGTATTTCGATCTTTTTTATACCCAGCGTACTAGTACTAATACAAGGGTATTATAACTTTGTTGGGATAACGGTTGGTTGTACAGGTATAAAGGAATCGAGATAGATATAGACTTCCATATATCAATATGATCAGGATCGAAAACAAATTTGATTGAGCCATGTCCGCCCGTCTGTCCGTCCGTCTATCCGTTAACACGATAACTTGAGCAAATAATGAGATATCTTCACCAAGTTCGGCATACGTACTTATTTAGGTTCAGAATAGATTGGTATTGAAAATGGGTAAAATCGGAACGCCCCTTTTTCGATATCGAAAATTTCGAAAAACGTATAAAACGGGTTAATTCAATATCAGAAGCAGCTACAATTATAAAATTTGCAATATGTATTGATTTAGATGTTCTAAGGCCGCTTTTATCAAATTTGAAGAAATTTTCAAATTTTGACTCTCAATAACTTCAGAATAGTTTGTGCTAGTATAACGAAATTTTGTAGAGGGCATACTATTGTTCTGTTAAATTCAGATATAGAAAATAAACGAAATCGCTTGGCGACCACGCCTACTTTTTCATAAAAGCTATATTGAAAGGAGGTGGAAATATTGAAAAGTCCATATCTAATTAACTGATACCGCTATAATAATATAATTTGGTACATACATCAATTTTCATATTCTTTACATTATTTTTGCAAAATTTTGGAAAGTGGGCGTGGCACCCACTTATGAGTCAAGCAATTTTCAAATTCGACTGCTAATAACTTCAGAACGGTGTGAGATAGGTTTACGTAACTAGGTACCAGGCATGTTATGTTTATGTAGAGTACTATCACAGAAAATAAGAAAGAGAATAAAGTTCTCTAAACGAGAGTTAGGAAACCGGAATATGCAATATCTGTTTAACTGATAAAGATATAATGCTAAAATTTAGTACACTCATTCACCTGATGATGTTATTAGTGATGTTTAAAGGTTTTTTGGTGATATTTTGGAAAATGGGAGTGGCACCGCCCACAAGTGAATAAACAAAATATCAACATTTCACTATTAACAAGCCACTGTGAAACTATCATAAAGATCTGCAATGAAAACTGATCTTCAAATAGGGACAAACAACATAATAAAATCCGTGGGCGTGCCACCACCCACTTTTTGTAAATTATGTAAATATTGATAAATGGACACATATATCCGTACATCAAAAATTTCACAAAATACGTTAAAAGTTATGGGCATGGCACGCCTTCTTTTCCAAAGTTATATATAGGACATGGTATAACCCTTGAAAAGATCGATTGAGTACTTTTGGCTCATGTAAGCGTTTAAAGCTTTATAAGCACGGGGCGTGGCTCGGAATAGATTGGTTTTTAAAATTGGCGAAATCGGATGAAAACCACGCCCCCTCTTTCTGAAAACTAACGCTGGGTATTTAATGTTCGGTTCACCCGAACTTAGACTTCCTTACTTGTTTTTTTAAGGTTTGTTTGGGAGAAATGTAGTGAGCACGGTGCCCCATAAATTCAGACAGAAAAAAATTCAGAAATAAAATTTTTCGGAAAAAGTTTTTCAGAAACCAAAAGTCAAAAAAAAAATTCAGAAAGCTTTTTTCAGAAACCAAAAATTCAGAAACACATTTACGGTCATGCATTAGCAAACTCGTTATCTACATTTTTATTTTTATAACGATATTATTATGATCGATTTTTTGGTTAGGTTTGAATGGGTTGTGCTACACTTAATTGGTAAATATTGAAAATTATAACCCATGAGCGGCCATCCGTTAACCTATTGACGACCTCAGTTTTCTTTTAACTCTGAAATTAAAATTTTCTCATCAAAATAGTTTAGCATAGTCAGTATACGATTTTAAGCGTTTTAACCCTTTAAACGTTATGCCTTAGCCCATTGGTGACCTACATTTTTATTTTTATAATTTCTTTTTCTTTTTTATATGAAAAAATAAATTGCTCTACACTTGAATAGTAAATATTTGAAGTTTTAATGCATGCATTAACCCTTAACTATTTTATTAATACCGAAATAAAATGATTCACCTCAGAGTAGCATTATTTTATATATTCTGAAATTTTTTTTTATGTTAGATGTTTATATTGTTAACCCATTAAAAGCCTTTTTTTAATTCTGAAATAATTACCGATAGCGTTATAACACAAGTAATTATACATTAACTCTTTGCTGATAAATTTTTTTTACTTTAGAATTCAAACTCAAATTTGTAAATAGCAGTTGCTATAGATATTTGTAAAAAAACCAAAGTGCAAAAGTAGCAAATAAAAAACGAACCAATGCTTCGTGAAACGTGTTTTTCACTTATTTCAAAGCCATAATCTCCTATCTAAACATTCAGAAAGTAAAAATTCAGAATGTAATGAGACGGTAGAAAAAAATAAAATTTTGGATATGAATTACACTTTCTGAATTTTTAATTCTGAATTTTGACTCTGAATTTTGACTTTCTGAAAAAATGTGTTTCTGAATTTATGGGGGGAGCCAGTGAGCACAGCTTTAAATTATTTATACGTTTGATGCATATACAAAATCAGGCAGACTGTGTACATATATACATATATGTAAGCAAAAATCAACAGCCAAAATTAAAAACAGAGCAAATAGTTTAGACAAGATTCATTGTTAAAAATTGTGCATCGGGTTAACCAAAAATAATTCACCATAAAAAACAAATAGACGAACCATTGTAGTGCAAACAAAAGAATAATGAATAAAAATATAACAATGTCTAGCCAAAAGTATTTTGGTATGTTTCTGTGTATGTACATTAAGGTAGTATCAAATTATTTCAAAACTCCTTTGTTAATAGATAAAGCATGCTCCTTAAGAAAAGCATGTTGGGAAGATTAAAACTTTCGAAACATCTTCGGCACGGTAAATTTCGACCAAATGTACAACTCCAAAAATAAGACTTCATTTCATCAGCACTTCAGTATTCGGTATTAGTTGTAGAATATCTCATAAAAAGACTTAATAAAAACCAAACAATCACATATGGGCTGTCTCCAATTAGATCCAAAACTTATGTGTATGCATTACCTACCAAATACGTACCACGTTAGTTTTAAGAAGGTAATTAAAGGTGGCTCACCCTATTGCACGTGGTGTGCATTTGCATATAGACCGAAGTCAAAGCCAATTACATACTGCAAACTGAACGAGTGACGTCACCATTGCTATATATGGGTAAAAGACAATTGTTTTGCTCAGCGTTAACCAAAATACAGGTTTTAACTTTACCTTCTTCGTCAGCTTAGGAGCTGACGGTTTAGGCAGAGGGGTAGCGAAATAACAGCCCTTGGTCGGGGAAACCCCGAGTCATTCCGGTACGTAGAACCGGCTGTCGTGGGAATGGCTAAGGAGCTCGAACCACTTGGCCACTCCTAGGCCTCAAATCCGCAAATAACTGAGTTGCTCACATAGGTTTCATCTGAAGCACCCTCAACATACTTAGCTGTGCAGGCCTCTGCCATCTCAAGAAAACTATATATTGGCTTGGAAAATAAATCAAGAATCGATCTTGATTCCAACTTATGCCATACAGTCATTATTCGTCTAGAGTTTAGTTGAAAACGGCCAAACTGTGTTGCGGTGTCAGCGACGCAAGGCCTTTAATGAAATACGTATACATTTCAGTACACAACTATGGCCCTGTAAAAAATGTTGGAGTATCGCAGTACTTCAAAACTTATCCTCAAACATATAAAAAGGCGGTCCAATTTATATGGCCATGTGCGGTGATTGGATCACCTAATACATCTCGGAGCACCCTTCTGAATAGTCTTTGGAGAGTGTCTATGTGAGAGTGCTGCCAAAAGATTAGGGGAGGGACCACTTACTCCCTCTCTCGCTGTGCTGTTGAATACTCCTTAGAGTAGTCCAATAGGATTATTTTGGGAGTATTCGCATGTAGGTGGTCTATAGAACATTCAAAAGCAAAGAAATGGGGTACTCCTAGTTGGATTAGGTGATCCAACTACCGGACATCGCCATGTAAATTGGACCACCTTTTTTATATGAATGAGGATAACTTGGAGTACTCCTATACTCCTCAAGGAGTACTCTATGGAGTATGGACCGGAGTATTTAGGTTTTTTGCAGGGGATGAGCCAAGCTTTCTTTTGGCGCAAAAATTCGTCTCATAGTTCACTGCACAAGTTAAAAAAAAACTATTCTGTGTCTATAAAGGGAAAAACAAAATCGAACATTTACACTATCGAAATTGAGATTTGGCTTTTCGGCTATAAAATCAACAATTAGAGATTTGTGGGCGGAGAACACAATGCTGGTAATATCTCATTTTTGACCTGTTGTCACAAAATAACTGTTAACAAATTATCGCACTAAACATCATTATTGGAATGGAGACGCACGTAATGGCAGTGGCATTTGTTATATAAGCACCATTTTGAAATCTTTGCCCCATTTAAACTTTTGGCATTTTGGCCTTAAAAACTGTTTTTTAGAGCTATAGTGCAAAGCCTAATGTATGTACATCACCGCCAGCCATAAAATGATCAGCGCAAGCCTCTACTAGTAGACATTCGTTTGGTTACGCTTGCACATTGCCATTGATGCTGACTATGGTTAATCTCGGCACTACGATGCCAATCATGTTTAGTTGCTACCATTATATGTATGTATGTACATGTATGTATGTATGTTCCTATCAATTTTCTTCTATATTATTTGCTTAAAGTAGTTAGCTTTACCTTTTCCACCAAATGTCTTTAGGCACTATATACATATGTATGTACGAGTGGCATCCGAATGTTCTGTATGGCTTGCATGCTTTGTGTGACCGTGGGTGCTTTGCCGTTGTCATTAAATTTGCAATTGACACGAATTGACAAATAGCTTTTATATTAGCCTCTCATTTTCGTGAAAAAAAAAGAATATCTAGGTCAACTGATTGGGGTTTCTGTGAAATGGATTGGTATTTACTGATGATAGGTTTGCATATACATACATACATTCATATATAAACATTTATATTTTAAAGAACCTACGTTGATGAATTGAATTGCCGTGAGTTTCTCTGTTGTTGAAAATCGTACTAAATTTTGTTTGTAACTGTTGAGTTGAAGGTGACTTATTTGTTAGCTGTTTATTTAACTGTGAAACGCCGTTTATTCAAATATATTATGGATGTAAATTTTTTTAATTGTAACAATCTTGCGATTTTCTGATTTAACAATATCGGGTTCCTGGATTAGTCTGGATTGTGACGAGAATGAAATTTATTTTGGGATTTGGGTATTTGCTACGTTGCAACGGTAAAGATTAAAAAAAGTACAGAAAGTTTTTTTTTAAAACGAAAGAATAAAATTGGTTGGGACTGTGTGTCTTTAAATTAACAGTTTTAAAGAGTTTGTACGAATTGTACGTAAGGATATGACACTTGGAAAAGTTATGCGTATTCATAAAAGGTATAAAGCCTTCGGCACAGCCGAAGACAGCCCATTCTTTACTTGTTTTAATATAAGTTCAAGTACACCAATACTAACAGTACATAAATTTAATAAGAAATCCAGTAATATTATTATAGATATGTAGATACATTTTTCTTGGGAAATTACTTGTTATTACCGTACCGGTCTTTAACGTACAGAATTTAAATGTCAAAATTTGATTACCGCAATTTAAACAGCTTATTGAAGTTTTGATCTCAGAAAGCTTTGCTCATATCTCAACACCATTACATGGAGATGGTTGCTAAGAGGTAATTGAGATTAGTTTAATGAACTCTCCATGGCGATATCTATCGTTCATTAGTTACGCAAAGGGCTTGGGTTAGAATTTTGTTTTAATACGCAGGAAAATACTTTCCTTTGATACCCATATTGGCATATCTCACCGCGTAAAGGCATCCTATGAGGCAATACCTATGTAAGAGTTCTTAGAAAAAATTCTTAATGGTTTGGTGCAGTTTATATATATAGGGTTCGGGACTCCAGAAAGAACGGATATTTTAAGACAAGATTATAGATTTATAATTAAAAAAAGCTACATCACTGATTTCCCTTGCACCCCATAATAATATAGCAACATTCAATTCGTCGAAGATGTAATACTTAAAATTGACAAACCTTGTGGGCTTATTGTTAAATTGAATTTAATACCTTTGTCATGCAGGCGTACAAGGCTTTGTTTTATACTCTTATTATCATTGTGAAACTAAGTGTTATTTCTTTTCATTGCAGAATGCGATCTTTCATCGAGGAAAATGAAAAAAATGATCCACTCATCAATGCCCCGGATAAAAAGAACAATCCATGGGCAGAAAAAGGAAAATGCATTCTTATGTAATATTATCGTAAGCCACTACAATACCACATCAACATTCATAAGTATCCCATTTACTATTACAACAATCACGATAGCTACAATGGCCAAAATAGTGTAAACAACTCTGATCATATTATAAGTAGCAATCAGAAAGTCCAACAACAGGCAGAATATCAATTTCATAGTGCAAGTAATAACAACGGCAATAGCAATAATAAATTACAGCAATGCTCAAAAAATAACTATATAAGAAATGAATGTAAAAGGCTAGAAGAAAAACAAGACAGCAATCGCCTGGATCTGAAAGACCCCCTTGAACATGAAGAAACAGAAGAAAGGGAACACATATTAGGCTATACCCATGCCAAAGGAAAGAAACTCTTTAAAAAGAGTGCTTATGAAAACAATCCAGAATTAAGTGATAGTAATAATTACTATAATAACAGCAACAACTATTATTATCATAACTATAATTTAAACTACAATCAACATCTACAAGAACAATCCCAGTCCAAGACATATTTCTTAATACGTAAACTCAAATATCGTGCAATTCAAGGGATTCTCCAACGTCCATTTCTGGTACAAATTGTTGCACTTTTTATGTGGTTTCACGGAAAATTCTGGCAATTGTATTATGAAACATTGACACGAAGACTGCAGTAATCAGTAGCAAAAATTGTCGTAACTATTTTCATTAAAGTTTAAAGCAACCTGAACCTGATTTCCTTCAACTAGAATACTTCTCAACATCATAAAAACATCGTAGAAACTTTGGTAAATCAAACTTTTAGTATATTTTAATGTCCATTGGAGCGTACTAACCAACAAAGCCAGGTTTTACCCAACGAAAAGATGGATCATTGCGAGTTCCTTTTAGTTTTTAGAAGTTCCGTTTATTCAGATAGCTGCTAACTGGCTTATATAAACTGTTTTTAGTTTATACTTTTCTTAATATACAATATGGTTATATGATATGTGAAAACACCAAGAGTGATCTTGGTGTAAATGCAGTAATATTTTAAATTCAAACCATATTAAATTATCGACTTGACTAAAATGAAATTCAAGCTTATACTATAAATGTACTAGAAGCATGCGTTGTATTGAACAAAATAAAAAAGCAAAGAATTGATAAGCGCTATCTTATAACAAAAAGTAGTATAAAAATTAAAACAAAACTGTTGATATCAAAAAATAAAACTCAGTTGTTGCACACACACACTCATGGTTTCCAAAATTTTTCAATATAATTGCGTCAATATTAATTTTTATTATATTGCCTGCATATACATAATCTAGAATACATTCTTTAAGTTTTTTAATTTTTTTTGAGCAGCAAAATTTTTTGTTACTTTTTTATTGTTGCTAAAATTTGAATTTTCCTTGTTTTACATCACTACCACCTGCCATATTGTATGTACTTATTTTGTATACTCGAATAATTGAATGAGCGTAAGTTTTTAAATTCATTATTATTAAACCACCAAAAAATCAAATCAAAGCAATTAGTGACAACCTTATTGTAAACATAGAACTTTACTATAATACAAATATCGAATATTTTATGTGTGTATGTACATATATAATTCATTGACAATGCACTCTGAAGAGGTAAGCCAGACTCCCACCACTTTACTTTACTCTGCTATAACAAGATTAAAAAAGGATATGGTTCGTCTTCTTATTATAAAAATTGTAATACAAAAGAATAACTTTAAACAATTAATGTACGGCTTGAATCCGTTAATTTTGTAAATATAAATTATTTAAAATCCGATAACTGCAGTTGCTTTACAACCCGGTTAGTATTACTTCTTTGTTGTAAACTATACGGACTTTTTCCGAATCGGGAATACGGTATTATGCTAACCTTTTAACCTTAGTAATGTAAAGGCAGAATTAGTTCATGTAAACTTTTAGGGATATATGAACATATATATTTATACCCATACATTTAGGTGTATTGTCAAAATGGCAATTTACCTTAACATATGTATTTTATAAAAGTGGTTAAAATACATCATAAGTGTAAGCTTATAACTAATTGATTACTGTTATGTACTCACCACAAGTGATAATCCTATACTAATTTTAGTAGAATATCCAAGTCAGCGTCAGCGTTGTCATAAGTAACAAATTATTATTTTTCAATTTCGGAGACTTAGACGGTTTTATAACTATTGCGATAGAACAATATATTTTCATTAACATTAATATATTCGTTATGCTTCCTAAGCTGGGTATCAGGATCAAGGTCAAACTACAAAGCCGATCATTTGTGCTGAATGTTTAGATGTATTTTTTGCAATTTAATCCTTGAAATTAATTTTACATTTCTTCAAATACTAATTTAATTAGGTGAGCATTTTAACAACCATTGTGTTATACATATATGTAGTCATATATGTAATACTTCTATATTGCGGGTGGGATAGGCTCGTAATGTGTTTTGAAAACGAAATCAAAACGAGACAGACTACATCAATTTTTGAGCTTGTAGTAGTATAAATGTAAACTTGTAAATTGTCAAATCGACTGAAAATTCAAATAATTACAGGGGCGGTTCAAGTACAAAAGGGGCCAAGAAAACAGCAAACTAAATGAAAGTGGCCTATGAGAACATTTGAGAAGCTCTGCATGTTTGGGTAATCTGGTTTGGAAAATGTGTTTATTAGCTTTTTAAAAAATTGGAATTTACATATGTACTTACGCATGAAGATGTTCTTCTTTATCTGTATTTTTTTTGCACACAAAGCATAGCCTCACCATCACATATTTTGGTTTATAAATATTTTTTGCTTGTAAAAATTTTTAAATAATTTCTTCAACGTGTAAATATAAATGATTTTTCTATGAAGGCTTGATCCGCCCATGTATTTTTTAAAGTGAAGTTGTCATTTTAGGTACATTCAATTATCGGATCTCTCTTTCTATTTTTTATATTTCTGCACTCTGATATGGGGGAATGTACTATGTGCTTTCCAGCAATATAGGAGTATTACATATATGTATGTAGTATTTAAACGTATTTTGCTACTTTTGACATATTTCCATTTTGACCAAAGGTTTAAAGTTAACACACTACATAAGAATAGTATCAGTATTAACGCTTCCATGATTATAAACAATATACAAAATAATTTGAAATTTTAAATAATTATATTAGTTTATTATATATACACATAATATTGCTCTAATTTCGTTTAGTACAAATAGGAGGAAATATAACTCCTAAAGTAGGATCATTTCCTATTGTTATCTCCAGTAAAGGTACTTCGCTAACAAGATTACATTGCACTTTTTTATGTAAAGATGAAAAAACTTATTAATATAACAATATATGTATAGTAAATACCCACAAAGAAATATATTGAAATAATCCTGATTTTTTCAAATACGTATGATTATCGAAAAAAGACTAAAGAGTTATTACATACATATACACATTTATTCTTATAATTACGAAACAAAAAATATAATAAAAAGGAGTTGTCCTTCTGGTTAATTAACACACGCTCAGATACATATTTTCGAATCATTTGAGAAAAATAATTTCCGAGTATTGTATAATAGTTTGCATGTATGCATTAATGAAATATTAAGTTTACTCATAGTGTAAGCCAAATTATTACTTACATAATATGGTAGGTATCTACCAAAGACAAATTATTCAACTGAAAAAAAAGAAAATTTGGAACTTGTGAGGAAAGAAATTGACAATTATACGAAGGCTTCCTGAATAACAAAAACAGCAAAACAGTTTTACATTGTTACCAAGTTATTGCGGGTAGACCAATACAAATATGTACGGGCGTAAGAGTTTGTGTCACATTAAAATGCGTCGTCATTCGTCAGGTGAAATAAACAAATACAACTGCAATGTGAAATCTAAAAGAAAAAAACATGAAGAAAAACTACAGTTATTAAAAAAATAAGTAAATATTCATACAGCTATACCATCTCTTACATCACGTAAAAGGAGTCGTCATATGTCGAAAAAGAAAGTAACGACCACAATTAGATTTATAACATATGAATTTTAAATAACACGAAAGTAGACAGTACATATTTCCATGCATATACAGCAACAGCTGTATATACAAACAGTTAATAACATGATAAATAAAATGTTTTCCCAGAATAACATATATTTACTTACAAACACATTATTACTTTAGAGAAATGTATCGCCATTGATTACATTAAACGATTCGCGTTCTTCAAATAACTAAACAGATCACAGCAAAATAATCAGAAGCGCTTAAGCAGAAATGATGGTGGAAGTACAACTGAAGGAGGTCGTCGATGGACTGCCACTGTTGAGCTTTCTTGGGAGCATTCAATTAACAAGCAGTAGATTTCAATGCACGTGGAAAATTACTTATAAATTTATTTAGAGTTAGATTATTTCACATGCATATGTGTGAGAAAAATGACCATGTGTTTTCAACAGAGTATGTTTATTCGAAGCATATATGATACTAATGGAAAGGATTATAAGCATAGTTACCATATATTTTAAAGTAATTTATTTGATGGCCATCGAGTAAGCTGTATTTGTCCAATAACAGAATGGAAACTGAACAGATAGAGCATTAGGGATAGAGCAAAATCAATGATGATCTTTAGTCTACGTGTGAGGATATTGTGTGACTATACTGTATATTTAATTTTTGACATAATCAGCAGCCTAAAAATAAAAATAAAAAAGGAAAGTGTTTTTGAAAAGTAAAGGCAAATAAAATAAGCCAACATATAAAACAGCTGAATATGGTTGGGGTGATGATAAGGGCAATAGTATATAAAAGTTACGAGATAAAATTTTAGCCATTCGTGTGAAAAATGAGTGGGTTCTTAATATAAAATTAAATATTACATATATATGAATTAATAAATCACAACTAAAATTATTTCAAGCTTAACAGGAACAGCATGTTTGGAGTGGTGAAAGCTTTTGGGAAAAATCTACTGCCAAAGAACCAATATAAAATTAAAACAAAGTTTTAATAGTGAAAAAAGTTGACAGACATTGTAAAATTATTGCAAAGGTCAAGCCTTCTGGTAATTAGTAAATAAGAATCTTAAATGCTGTGCTATCAGAATTGTTAAACCAGTTGTACCATGACTTGGTACATTCTAAGTCCAAACAAGACTTATATTGTACGATGTCATCATGCCTGAGCTTGTTAACAAACCTGCTAGTGTAAGTATTTAAGACTTTAAAGATATTAAGAAATTTATATATAACAAATAAGTTAAAAACATACCAAAGTTATTAATATATTAGCTTATACATACTCTATCTATCGGAAATACATATAGCAAAATACTTAACAGAAAATACTGCTTATGCAGGTTTATCGTTAATAGTGAAATCTTTAAATATCGATAGTACTAAGTTCATTTTAATACGAGTTATTCAATACGCACTAGAGAAAATAAACTTTTGTAACAATATATAAAATGATTACCCTAATATAACAAGTATTACAGTTTTCACTCATTACCCAATTCAACTAAAAATCCTAAGAGACTACGGTTCCCTAAAACATGTATTGCCTGAAGCTTTTTAACTGAAAACTCATTTAGGCCAAGCGAGTAACGTTAGTAGTGCTGTCAATCGTGTAAATGCCTCTGGGCCACTATATTGACGTGTATTCAAGCTTTGTCATTGAGCCAAAGCCAAATTAACATATCAATGGGGTGCCAGTTCGCTTTCGATTAAAAGTAGTTCGAAGGGGTCAAAGCATGGTAAATAACACTGGGTGAGTAGGTGAACAAGAAAAGCCTAAAATTCTAATAGAATCTTTTTAAAATTACATTGTCATAGTAACTGGAAATTTTAATAAATCTTTGTTTGAAACGATAAAATATACCATGAAAATATAAATATTATCGCATTAATGGTTCATGATCTAGATGGGGCGGTTTTAATGCTACCCTAGTTATATAGCATACATATAAAAAAAAAAACAAGGTAATACTGTTGAACATTTTAAATATCAAATTATTATTAAAAAAAGATATAAAGCGATTTATAACTGGTTCATATGTAAGAGTTGTCATATGCAGTTTAGAGCAAAAAATACATACAAATTATAATAATTCGTAGGACTAGAATAGCAATTCAGCAAATTATTAATAGGAATTTACAATTTCAAAAAATCCAAAATTTTTAGTAAACCGATTCTTTTTTCCAGTTACTCGATTTCCAAACATGCCAAAGTATTATAATATAAGGGGAACCATTAGCATATGTATATTTTGTTGCAGGTAAAAGCCAACTGGGTTTTAATGGATTCAACTATTATAGACCATTTAATGACTATCTAGCTGCAAAAAAAAAGTATTAAATATAATGAGATATAAGGATCAGATTTACATATGTACATGTATAACCGTATATAACAAATTATTAAAAAAAAAAAGCTTCCAAAAAAAAAGGAAATAACACTGAATAAAAATCGTTCAAGAGAAGACAGGAAGACAAGCAATAAACCAAAAAGCATACAGATTAGTCAATAAACGAGTATCAGAATACTTTGGGTTTGAATAAAGCAAAATAGTAGGTATTTATTGCCAGGCATATACACATATGTATGTATATAAGAACCAAATAATTGAGACAAAACATTTCTGAAACAATTAGGCGGAGTATTAAAATAGTATAAATTATCGAAATATTAAAATTGAAAGTATATATATAAGGTATTGACGTTTAGTCATATAGGTTGATGTTGAATTTATAAACTACAATACAAAATATTAACAGCGAAATAATAAAATCGTATCATTATATAACTAAATATTAGAAAACACTTTTGAAACTCTCATATTTAGACACAAAATATAAATATCTGATAGCATGTAAAATTAGAATAGTTTTTGAGTCAAAGCACTCTAACATTTATGCTCATTGTATTAACTGTCACTTGTAGTTTAGAATAAATATAATTAAGAAAGTAATTGATATTGGAAGTTGCCCAAGATTTACCAAAATAAATATCAAAAAGGTCCACGCAGTAAATAACACCTTGACTGCAAATTAGGAATACTCTTATTTGGTATTTACTTAAACTTTTATTTTAATAATATAAACACAGAAAATTATCGCTAAGCCTCTATATACATTTAGTCAAATAAGTGAAAAATAAATCTGTAAACAAAAAATAAATATGTTTAAAGAAAAATATAGCATATGTAGAAACTGTTACTGTTATATGTGGTACTTTAACTTCAAACGGAAAATCCGAACATGACTTTAATACATACAATATGTATGGAAGTATTTGAAAGATATTAAAATGTCAAATGCGTGCTGTTTAGATCAGTCATTCGTAGACACCAATTCATTTTATACATATGTACATACATATATACATATATAAATGCACGTCAATTTTAAAATTTTCATAAATTATGGCTTGTGAAATATTAAATTCGAAATGGTTGCGTTGTAAAGGCACCTAAACCGGCTATCGAAAGTCGAAGATAATATTTCCAAAAATATAAGGTCCTGGTGCCAAACCAATTAGTGATAAATATGAATAATTAAAATGTAACGTGATGGAAAAAACGAGAAACAGTTAAAAAAACAACACTTTTCAAAATCCTTTATGAAGTAACTACCCTCTAAAACTAAAACAAAAACTTTAAAAGAAAAAAGGAAACCAAAATAAAGAAATCGATGTGTTTTATTTTCACCTAAACTATGTAAATGTCAAAAACAGTTTGTTAAACTGAAAGAAATCCCGAATTTATCCTTCAACTCTCCTGGTAGAAAGTCCCAATATTTGCCATTTGATTACGCTAGTTTCTGCACGTAAGACGCTGATTTATTTGTTTTCATTTTTAAATACGGCTTTGTTTTTATTTAAATTTTTAATTTATTTTTAACATTTTTTTTATACTGCCATCTTTATATGGAAATGTAATTTAACAGTAAGGTATGATCAAATGTATTGGTAAATACAGAAAAAGTAAGCAGCTGACCCCTTCACAGGGATATGGTAATGGTGAAAGTTCCTTTTTCAAACTAATGACGTTAAACTTAAACTCGCACTGTAAAACCGGACCTTGTCTATGTAAGTGTTAAATTTATGTGGTATTTATTACAATTACACTTTTTTATGTTCACACCAGCACCCATAAGTTTTTTAGTATGATAAATATTTTTCGGCAGGATGTTTCTAGGCCAAAAAAATTTATTCAGTTTGAAAACGAAGTATGCACAAAAATTGGAAGGCAATAACAATATAAATATGAGGACACTAATGGATGAAGATGTTATGTCTAAAAAATTTTGTTTCGTCTAAAGGGTAATTTTGGTAATTTTTAGAACTCTCTCAAACTATAAGTATGTGTGTGTGTTGTCGTATATTCGAGCATATGCATTGCCCTGCATTACTAAAATTCCTCTTAATTGTGGCATAGCCATATCCAACAGTTGATCCAACCAAAGATTGGAATCAACGTTATTTATTGAGGGTGACATACCATAACGCAAACATCATAACATGGCAACCAACTGAATTTTGGTTTTTCTGCCATATTCATTAACAGCTGATTACTGATTCGTAATTTTTTTTTAGTTATTCGTCATTTAATCATTAGTGGCCGCAAACTTCAGCTGGTTATATATATATATATATATGGCGCAATATACAACAGTTATATCATGCACCTCCGAGGAGATTTTTCGTACAAATTGGCGGGACCTACGGTTTTTCGCTGACTCCGAACGGCATCTACAAAGCAGATGAATTTTTGCTGAGAAGCCTTTCATGGCAGAAATACACTCGGAGAGTTTGCCAAACCACTGCCGAGCGGCGACCCCGTTTTGAAAAAACTTTTTCAAACCACTTTTTGATGTAACCTGTACCAGGGCTCTGAAGTTTATATCTTCAATATTTTTACAAATTAAAAATCGAAATGATGTTGTATCAAGAAAATTGTTTAATGAATGAAAAACAATTTTTACATTTTTCAATATTTGATTCAACAAACAAATTCAATATAATTATTTAAACAAGTATATATTTAACAAGTTATAAACACTACATATACTCCCCCTTCAAAAATGAAATCAAATAATAAGTTATTTTATTAAACAAAATTAACTTTCTTGAAAATTAGTTAAATCAAACAAAACGTAACATGTTTCTTAGGTTTTGTTTGAATGGTACTAAAATTATTCTCTATAAATGCTGGTTTAATTCTGTCAACAGAAATATTCTTGTTTGTGTTCTGCATTTGTAATTTAAAATATTTTGGATGTTTGTCAATGACTTTATATGGTCCTTCATATGGAGGTTTAAAACCTGCTTTATTACTATCAGCACGTACAAAAACTTGCTTGCATGATCTCAACTCATTAGGTACATAAATTTTGTTTGAATTTTGATGATGAGATATGCCCGAATGAAAACCTTGAAAATGACTCTTAATTTTTGTAAGAAAATCATCAAAATGAAAATTTGATTCAGATCGAACTACAAGTTCACTTGATAAGCGTAAATTTTGTCCATAAACTAGTTCTGCAGCGGTAGATTTAACATCCTCCTTGAATGAAGATCTTAAACCCAATAACACAATAGGAAGTTCATCTGACCAATTTACGTAATTTCCCCTAGCTAAAATAGAAGCTTTTAGCTGTCTATGCAAACGTTCAATCATGCCATTAGCTTGCGGATGATATGCAGTAGTAGTGATTAACTGACACCCTACAAATTTTGCTAACTCTTTAAATATATTTGATGTAAACTGGACGCCTTGATCACTTGTAATTTGTAGAGGAACCCTAAAACGTGGTATATACTCTTTGAAGAAAACAGTAGCAACTGACTTTTCTGTAGATTCCTTAAGAGGGTATGCTTCTGGCCAACGAGTGTTTCGATCAATTATAGTTAATATGTACCTGTAACCATTTGAAATTGGCAAAGGCCTAACAATATCTACATGGAGATGTTCAAATCTACCTTTTGGTATAGTTATTTTACTAACAGGAGTTTTAGTATGTCTAAATGAAGTTTATATCTTCAATATTTTTACAAATTCAAAATCGAAATGATGTTGTATCAAGAAAATTTTTTAATGAATGAAAAACAATTTTTACATTTTTTAATATTTGATTCAACAAACAAATTCAATATAATTATTTAAACAAGTATATATTTAACAAGTTATAAACACTACAGCTCGAACCCGGACCTTCGGTGTGGTAGGCCGACAACACTACCTCCACACCACGGTGGCCGCCAGCTGGTTTTGGTACAAATAATCGGGGACAATAAATATCCCTAAACTGCGAAAAATTGAGATCAGGATTTGTACTGAGTGGGGAAATATTCTTTTTATACCCAGCGTACTAGTACTAGTACAAGGGTATATTAATTTTGTCCACATAACGGTACTATGTAACGGCGCAAAATAATCGAGTTAGATATAGGGTTCCATATATGAAAGTTCTTAGGTTGAAAAGAGGAATTTATTAAGGCATGTCCGTCCGGAATTTCGAAAAACGTATAAAACGAGTTAATTCAATATCAGAAGCAGCTACAATGACAAAATTTGCAATATGTATTGATTTAGATGTTCTAAGGCCGCTTTTATCAAATTTTTTGAAAAGGGGCGTGGCACCGCCCACATATATTTGAAGAAATTTTCAAATTTTGACTCTCAATAACTTCAGAACAGTTTGTGCTAGTATTACGAAATTTTGTAGAGGGCATACTATTGTTGTGTTAAATTCAGCTATAGAAAATAAACGAAATCGCTTGGCGACCACGCCTACTTTTTTATAAAAGTTATATTGAAAGGAGGTGGAGATATTGAAAAGTCCATATCTAATTAACTGATACCGCTATAATAATATAATTTGGTACATGCATCAATTTTCATATTCTTTACATTATTTTTGCAAAATTTTGGAAAGTGGGCGTGGCACCGCCCACTTATGAGTCATGCAATTTTCAAATTCGACTGCTAATAACTTCAGAACGGTGTGAGATAGGTTTACGTAACTAGGTACCAGGCATGTTATGTTTATGTAGAGTACTACCACAGAAAATAAGAAAAATCGGTGAACGACCACGCCCCTTTTTGGACTAAAGTTCTCTAAACGAGAGTAAGGAAACCGGAATATGCAATATCTGTTTAACTGATAAAGATATAATGCTAAAATTTAGTACACTCATTCACCTGATGATGTTATTACTGATGTTTAAAGGTTTTTTGGTAATATTTTGGAAAATGGGAGTGGCACCGCCCACAAGTGAATACGCAAAATATCAACATTTCACTTTTAACAAGCCACTGTGAAAGTATCATAAAGATCGGCAATGAAAACTCATCTTCAAATAGGAAAAACAACATAATAAAATCCGTGGGCGCGCCATCACCCACTTTTTCAAAATTATGTAAATATTGATTAATGGACACATATATCCGTATATCACAAAATTTCACAAAATACGTTAAAAGTTATGGGCATGGCACGCCTTCTTTTCCAAAGTTATATATAGGACATGGTATAACCCTTGAAAATATCGATTCAGTACTTTTGGCTCGTGTAAGCGGTTAGTTTTATAAGCAAGGGTCGTGGCCGCGTCCACCAAATTCGCTATTGTTTAGGCTCGGAATAGATTGGTTTTTAAAATTGGGCGAAATCTGATGAAAACCACGCCCCCTTTTTCTGAAAACTAGCGCTGGGTATTTAATGTTCGGTTCACCCGAACTTAGACTTCCTTACTTGTTCTAAATATTCTTGGGCCATTTTCACGGTGGAGAGTTAACTCATATTCTAACCAACATAACTATCGGTTTTCAATTTTACAGCCAATGAGTTAATGAATTCGTTTATAACTCAAACCAGAATAATTTCGACTAAGGTCTCTTGGCATATTTAATACTGGTTCAATACCAGCGACCCTAAATACATTTTTTTTTTAAATAGTGTAGCAGGATAATTTTTAAACTTTAGTTAACCATGAACCCGAGCATAGTTTCTCTCTTATGGAAATCGCTATTACGGGATTGTATTAACGTTCAAGTGAAAGTATAATATGTATAGTGGGAGTGGAGTTATACTGGCAAGCCTTTGAAACAAGAATAAACAAAGTAAGTATTCACATTAAGACCAAAAGTCATTTATGTAACTATAAGGTAAAACGATAAGTATTTATATGTATGGTTATTTATTTTGTAAATTTACGACACCAACCTCCCAATGTTAATATCAAAACCTTTATTATAACTACGCAATATATTTGCTTGTACAACGTCCCTGCAAGGTGGGACTACCACATAAATTAGTTTATTGGAACAGAAACTGTCCCGAAAACAATACATGTACCCATGAAATACAGTAGATTAGTAATCAAAAATAAAGTTCCATAAAAGCGTACACGTCTACATGCTGGATATAATCCGCTTTAAATGTCTGTCACTTGCCTAGTAGTAACCGATTTATATCGTCGATCGGTAGTAATATAACTGTTGTGAGTATACAACTTTTTGGAACATGCTTACTTTGATTCTGCTGTTATTACCAGTCCTGCAAGTGTGAATCTAAAGCGTGTAATGGGTTATTATTACTACGTATATAAAAAAGTAAAGTGCGAAATTGCACTTGTTGATGGCAGCACATACATATCTGCAGAATTGTTTATCCACCACAAGTAAGATCCTCATAAGTGCTCGTAGTCCAGAAATACAGTTCATAGTCTAGCCATATGCAACCAGTAACAGAATAGGGATCCCCGCAGATTTTATAGAAAATGAAGGTAGGTATAATATTAAAAAAGGATACATTTTGATTTTTTGAGAATGATCGGATATGACGATTCAACCTTGCTGGGTTTGAATATTATCTAGCTAGTTACATTACTCGAAATATGGCACAAACAAAAGATAGTGCAAGCCACCCTCTGGCATACAGTCTAATTTTGAGTATTACTGTCCAGATGTTCCAAACAGTTATTCGACACACATGATTCAAGGAGATTCCAAGATGCTGTTCTTTCTGAAATTGGTGCTTCAGAAAGTCGTACCATGTGTACATATGTTTATCAGCCGTAGTGATCAGTAGTGATGGTGCGAAAGAAAGAATCACTAATTCTGTAGATTAAGCTCAGCTGTTATTCGTAATTAATTAACCAATAATCGTGTTTGTTCTACCACCTATTTAGTTTTGTCTAAAAATTGTATGCCAGTATGTAAGTAAGTATAACGTCGCCCTCTTGCGAGAACTACATATACTGTGCTAGAATGAAAATGCTAGCACATCTACTTAATAGCTAATACAATGTGCCTTTGAACTCAAAATCGGGAAATATGTAGATATACTCGTATGTATGTATGTATATCAAAACGAAAATATGTAACTAGATAACTTTTTGTTTGTTGATGGATAAGAATATTGCCTAACTTGCAAACCTTAGATATCAAAACAATGATGTATCGAAAATTTAAATGTCTAAGTTTAAAATGCATCCATTCCCCTCTGACAAAGTTGATTGGGTGAGAAGCTTCTAGCTGCATTTATAGTTTTACGACCATATTTTAGTATGGTAACAACTTTCGTTTTTACGGGGAAATAAATAATTTGGAAACGTTTACTTTACCTTTTGCTATTCTGTTGGCTTCAATTGCAATTCAATTTCGTATTCACCAATAGGTGATGCCCTAGAAAAATTCCAATTAAATATTCTGTAAATATTTTCCTGAAGAAATACAAACTAAACTTTTCAGCCAGATATCTCTAATAGGGATCGAGGTGGGGACCTGAAAATCAGTATGGAGTTATAGGAAAATGGGGCGTGGCACTTTCCATGCAAAATTGTTGTGGTTGTTTTGTATTAATTTTTCATAGTACTTATACCTAAAATACTTCTAAAAGTGAATAAGAAATAACAAAAAGAAGTGGTTAGTCAGTAAATAATACCCCCCTAAGAATAAAAATTGGTGTAAACATTAACATTGAGGCAGAAAATGAATTATTCAAGACATTTTTGAAAACGGCCGTGGCTTTGCCAATTCAAAACCATTCAAGACATCCAAAAGGAATCCGACACACACATTTCCATGACAACAAGGAATGTTTCGAGAAAAAGTGAACGAAATCGGTTTAGGTCCATGCCCATATAAAAGATTTTGAAAAGGTCCTGCCTCTTTTATAGCGGATTACTCCCTTAAGCCAAAAATGTTGGGGTTTTTGGGGAAATAACCGTGGTGCCGCCCACTTTCAGCATAAAAGTTGTGCTATTTTCAAAGGCGATTGCTTGTAATTTCAAAGAAAATTGTCAGCTCCTCCTTATTGGTAAATATGTAGTGAATCTTGCCAAAAATTAGCAAAATATAAGGCAAGTAGTTAATACCCCCTTTAATTTTTTGATTTGATTGCTTGTCATTCGATTAAATGTGACAAACATATTAGATTAGTTTTTGAATAACCAATATTTGGGAAATTTTTCAAACATAAAATGTGCATTAAGCTGTTCGATATTTAAATTTTTTAAACGTTATAGCAAATTTATCAAGTGCTATATTTTTATGCGGTATATCGACACTGTATTTTCAAATCCAATTGAAAAATTTATTTGAAAGTTTAGTTAAAAATTCAGTTGAAAAATTTAAACAAGTTGAACATACATATATTATTTGCAATCGATCCTCCTCTTATACCACATCAAGCTTCTAAGTGCAATTTAATTTTAATGACGATGTTGGTGGAAAATGTCCTCTGAAATGCATTTGCAAATAACTCTCAAACTCATAATCCAATTGGAAAGATATATATGACAGGTTTTTAGGGCAATAAATAATCTTTAACAGAGTGAAAAAGGAAAATGGCGTTTTCTCACATTGTAAGAAACGATAACTGCGAGAAATTTCAAAACCTATAGCTTGTTTTTAATTTTTGTCCCGTTTGTTTGTTTTTTTTGCGTAATAAATCTGACCCAAGTTTACGGCATTTAGTTTCATGCATGCGTCTTATTCCGCCTGGCGAAAAACTTTTTTTATCTTAACGAACAGCTTTTGGAATTATACAAGGTTTGCCAGTCTTTGACAGATCAGACCTGAAGCTCCTTAAGTGTCACCTAGCTTAGTGGCATTTATGAAATGTACAAAAAAGGAAATAATAGAAAATTCTGGAATTTAGTTTCAAATGTATTTTCAAGAAATAAGACATTACAAAATACGTGCTTTATTGAACTATAGGAAGTAAATTGTCTTAATTGACATTTATTGAATGGAAAATGGTTTTAAAATTTAAATCTCTACATCTCTACATATAATAAAATTGTAACAGGTCGATGTCTGTACATGGCAGATATCAACAAAAAATTGATTGGGGGACGCATTATTAAACGAGTAGAATCCAAATCAACCATTTTTTTTAATTTTTGTGTGTCTGTCTGTCCGTATCACTCTGAAAGTACTGAATGGAAATGAATGAAATTTTTTTCGTTGGATTGCTAGATACTCAACTTAAAATTTAGAATATAACTTTTTTCGATATCTCAACCGGTTTTGGAGTTATCGCCCAATATGTGGCCCATGTCTGTCTGTATGTTTGTGGTCGTATCAATAAAAGTACTGAATGAAATTGAATGAAACTTCTCCGTTGGATTGTCAGACGCTCAACCTAAGGTTTAAGATATTAGTTGTCAATGAGTGCTGTAATATGCGATGTTATCAATTGAAATATCCCAAATGGTTTCGGAGATATCTTGAAGTTATCGACGAATATGTATTTGCAAAAAAATGTGTTAGTACAATATGGGTATCAAACGAATGGTGCCAATGGGTACTGTTATATGCGATGCGCATAATTTAAATATCTCAAATGGTTTCAATTATATATCTTCAAAAATTTCGGACGGAAAAAGAGAAGGGTAGGTAGATGCCATGTACAGACATCGACCTGTTACAATTTTATTATATGTAGAGATATGTATGTATGTATTTCAAATTTCGAAAACTGGCCCAAATGTATTTTTTAATTGTTGTTGTGAACTAGGGCTGTGCGATTAATTGATTAATCAAAATTGTGATTATTCATAAATTCGATTACTCAATTAATCGATTAATTATGATTTTTGATTAATCAAAAAGGGTGTTTACTCGATTAATCAAGATTTTGATTAATCAAAATGAAATTTAATTGATTAATCGCCTTTTTGAAGATTAATCATATATTAAAACGGCTCAAATTTAGAAGTTCCTTAATACTTCAACCATTTGTTGCATCTTCGACATTTTGCCCATTCGCGATCGGACAACATCTCAAATTTTCTAAATTTTTTTTATTTTTTAATATTTTGAAATATGCTTGGTTTTTAATTTTTCTTATTTTCAACTATTCCAAGGCAAACTTTAACACAAAAAAATGAGTACATTAATCATTTTTTGATTAACCATTTTTGAAAATACTCGAGTAACACTCGTTTTGATTACTCAGAATTTTGATTAATCAAGTAATCGATTAATTGAAAATCTGATTAATCAACTTACTCGATTAATCGAATAAAGCCACAGCCCTATTGTGAACTATACAATCAAGTTATAGAAAGAAAGTCGAACTTCGAAAAAGTGCGTATAGGATATAATGATTAAAATCGGACTCAGTCTGTTATAAGTTCTGATACGCAGCGAAGCAAGCGGGCCTTACTAGTAAAGAATACAATTTTTGTGTTTCCCTACTTAGGTAGAAGCATGCCTTGGTGTGTAAGTATGCACAAACAATCTACATTTTACCGATTTCTTCACCAAAAACTATTAAAATTTTTTTTTTCCAATTTCAATGCCTAAAAGGCGTAATTTAAGGGCGAAAAATGTGCATTTTATGAATTTTGTAACAGTTATAAATGACTCTGAATCTGTTTCATATATAATTTTTTTTTGAATCTAATAAGTGCCTAATATGAGAAAAAAGATGTCATATGTATATGTTCATATGATATATGGAATTAGGGTCATATCGGACGACTATCGCAAGAAGGGAACTTCCATCATTTCGGACTCATGAAGAGCACAAACTCTCTCATTTAGGACTCCTTTGGGACTCATTTATGACTCCTATGGCTTGCTGGGCAGTGAAGTTATTTACATACAAATAAATTAATTTCCCACTAAAGGCTAAAAATATTAAAATAAACATGCTTAAATTGGGACGCCATAAAAGATCACTACTAAGTTAGGTTAGGTTGTGCTGGCAGGCCAACGCAGTGGCCTCACATAGACGCATAGCGTCCGTAGTGTTACCAGAAAAACTTTGACGACCTCTTGTTATACATTTCACACTTCAGTGTCTATTTTGCAAAACAGTAATGTTTTCTTCGCAAAAATCAGAAGCCTACTTGGGCCTATTTCTATCAGTGAAGCTAGGTTTGGCAATTGCCCCTTTCCAAATGTTTGAAGCCGCAGTCTGGATAGAGCGGGGCATGTGCACATGACATGCTCCACAGTTTCCGTCTCCGCTTTGCATTTCCTACACATGCTGTCGGAAACAAGACCCATCTTGTGGGCATGGCCTGCCAGAAGGCAGTGCCCTGTAAGCATACCAATTAGCAGTCTACAGTCACCCTCACCCCTTTTGAGGGATACAATTGTTTTTGTAAGTTTCATGTCGTACGATTTACACAGGATTTTGGAGATTTTACAGCCTTGCACTTCTTTCCATGCCTTATCTGCTTGTTTAACCATGTGTAAATAGCATCTTCGCTTTAATTCCCTTAGTGGAATGGGTACGTCAATACTGTTGCTCGCATCTAGTGCCACTCCACTCTTTGCTAGCTCATCAGCTTTCTCGTTTCCCTCTATACCTTTGTGACCTGGGGTCCAAAAGATGTGTACTCTATGTTCTATACTAAGTTTTTCAAGACTTCTTTTGCATTCTAGTACGCTCAAGGAAGCGCTACTATTTGAGGTAATGACCTTGATAGCCGCCTGACTGTGGACGTAAAAGTTCACCCGCTCTCCGGGCGCTAGACTTTCTACAGCTATTTCTGCTCCCACTTTAATGGCTATGACTTCTGCCTGGAATATACTGCAATGATCTGGCAATTTCAATGATTTAGTGATCCCCAGGTCATTGCAGTACACTGCGGCTCCTACTCCTTCCATCATTTTGGAACCATCTGTATATATGTGTGCCGTGTTTTCTGTCATTTCTGCACCTCTCCTCCAGCCCTCCGCCTCTATAGTGGCTTCCAGAACCTCTTCGAAGCGCAGGCAAGGGACCGTGTAGTCTACATGTCTTGTCAAGGAAGACGCTATACTAAAGATCACTACTAGCAGCGCTGGGTAAATTCAATTCCATTACAATTACAATTCCATTCCTCAGGAATTGGGGAAAGTAATCAATTCCTTTGCCCCACACAAAATTAATTCATTACATTTCAATTCCTCAAAAAAAATACCAAATGTAATTTCCTCATTTTGAGGCTCAAGTACAAAAAAAATTTTTTTTTGGAATTGAAAAAAAAAAATACTTTGCGCAAATGTAATTTATTCTCAAATACTTTCGAAAGGAATTGAAAATGTAATTGAAATCTTTCCAATTACATTACAAGGAATGCCAAAAGTACTTTCGAATTTCCAATTACATTCCTCAAAGGAATTGTAAAAGTAATTGAAGAGCGAAATGTTAATTCTTGCATAAAAATATATTTCAATCGATTTTCGGGCAATATTTTTCACTTTTTCAAAAAGGGATCCCTTCTAAGCAATAATGACCCATACTCGAAAACACCAGGGAGCATAAAGTTGTCCTGATTTTTATAGCCAAGTTGAGCCGCCCTCTTCCCTTAGTAGCGAAAGGCATGTGAAGGGGTTTATCTGTTGAGTAAATTTACTTTGAATTCATCATTTAAACAACAAAAATATGAGAACCTCTGTCCTTATCACTAGAAGGCACATATGATATTGGAAGCGCCCACGATTTCTTGCAAGTCTATCATGGAGGGATTGAAGAACGACTTATAGAGCGTGATATTTATTCATCGGGAGAGAGCTTAACTTGTAATTTTCCGCTAGTCTCCGATAAGTCAGGCTCTTCAATATGTGATTTATCCGCGTCCTTGCGCTGATGGACCGGAAGAAATACGAGGACAGGAAGTCCTATGACAAAAGATGTTAAGCAAATAAGTGCTGATATTTTGATATCTTTTGCTTGACCGCTGCCAAACAATGGTCGTCTACAACAAAGCTCCAGCGCCATAGTTAAGAAAGAGCTTCTCTACCAATAGTTAACGACAACACCAGTAAGATTAACTATTTCGTGCAGCATGGCTACATATATACAACTACATCTTTAATAGCTCACAAATTAAATAAGCAAATAAACATTTATCAGTTTTTCAATTACTTTTGCAATTCCTTTAAGGAATGGGAAATTTGAAATTACATTTGGGATTCCTTGTAAAGTAATTGGAAAAATTTCAATTACATTTTCAATTCCTTTCGAAAGTATTTGAGAAGAAATTACATTTGCGCAAAGTATTTTTTTCAATTCCAAAAAAAAATTTTTTTGTACTTGAGCCTCAAAATGAGAAAAGTATTATTTTTTTTGAGGAATTGAAATGTAATGAATTCCTTTTGTGTGGGGCAAAGGAATTGATTTCTTTTCCCATTACATGTAATTGGGAATTGAGAGTAATTTAATTCCTAAAGTAATGATTACTACCCAGCTCTGACTACTAGGTATGTAATATTCGGTTCCGCCCGAACTTACACTTCTGTACTATTAAGAACGCATTTCCAGTGTAAAAATATAACACCCAAAAGCAAATACATACATACTTACCTCGCCTATCGTTGATTTGAATTTTCCTGTTTTTTTGATTGTCAAAACAAAACACAAAACCTTTTCGTACACTTTTTTTGTCGTTTTATTTTTGTAGTTATCTTTAGCAATTAGTCAAGGTCTGACCATTTACTTTTAAACTTTGTTTCCTTACATGTGCCTTTTTGTTATATTTATACATATGTATGTACTTGTGTGGAAGTGTATATATAATATGAATTTTATGTACATACATATATAGTATATATACGCTTTCTTAACATATATTATTTGTTGAAGAATTTTGTTTTTATTTATTTAGGTTTGCCTTTTGGCTTTCTCACTAATAAATACAGTATTTTAAATCAAATATATATGTACTTCTAAAAGTGAATAAGAAATAACTGCTTTTCTCATTAATTTCATAAATATCGCCACATATCAGCAAAAAGTGTGTTTATGTTTTTTAGTTTTGGAAACTCTGTACTATACTTCATATATATTTATATTAAATATTTCGACCATAATTGGCAACTTTTGAGCGTCAAAACGAACTAAAACTGCATAGCGATTTTATAAAACTAGCAGCATTTATTCATTTAAAATATGTATGTTTCGATATTTTTTAACTATTTAGGGAACCGCAAGCTAAAAAAAAAATAACAGTCAAAAGCACTGGGAACTAAAGAAGTTTTTTTGATACTTGAAGTTGCAAAATGCCCTGAACTTAGTGTTTTGAGTAACAAGTAGGTAACTATTAATATATTAAAAAATAGATAATTTTTAATATTTTAAAATATAACTAACTTTGCCAAAATGGTACTAAGCTTTTTTTGTATGAACATACATACATGCAAATACATATGTGACTAATCATGTATTTTCGGAAATGCTTCATGAGGCGCAAAACTTCGATTGCATGACAAGCAGAACGTTCAGTAATGTAAAAATGACAGTAGTGCAATGGATCAAACGACTGGTGCTGCAAAATCCATTTTGTTACCCTGCTAGGTAGACTGACACACATGAGAAAACGGATTACATGTACACAAATATTTTGATACAATTTTGCACACGCTCGACTAGAAATCTTATCACAACTATGGTGCCTCATTATCCAAGCCCTCAGTATCAGCTGGGTTGTCACTGATCAAACAGCTGTCCGGTAGGGATGTGATCGTGTTAAAATGTTTAATGTTAAACTAAAACCTAATACTGTTTTTAGTACATTTTTATACATATATGTACATACGTATAGTATGATGCAGTTAAAAAAATTAATAATTAAAATTGATTTCAGGATTTGCAGGGTTTTGCACTCTGGTTTTGGGGTATCCTGCAATCAAAGAGCAAACTAAAATTGTTCTTTTTTTATTCGTTTAAATTTTGATTAATTCTTTTAATCCGAAGGGGGGAAGTTCAAAACACGCGTCTCGGTTCGAGAAATCACAAAACTAATAAAAAGCATTAGCAAATCCTGTTATTTTCCTCAAACGTTCCATGGTCAAAATCTAACTAAGTCATTGAAGTAAAAAATGCCGAACAGTGCCCCACTCCAGATCTATTCAGTAATGCCCCATTTTCATACGAGTTTGTTAGCACAAAAACAAAGTCAAAAAGAGTGGTAATGTCGGATAGTTGACGTGTTTATAGTTTTTTGAAATCAAAATAAGGCACACTTTTTAAATTGCAAAAATCTACCAAGTAAACTCAAAATGATGCAATAATTTGCTCTTAACAAAATTCTATTTTGTACACAGTATTTCAGTATTGTGTTTGAAGCTTTACTTTAAAACTTCGATGTGAAGTGAAGTGATAGAAGTTTTAAAAAATATTTTCATTACTACAACTCTTTATAAAGTTTAGCAAGATGAACTCGAATGTCGACGCAATTCAAAATGTTATTCAGCGAACAGTTTTCACCACATGTATCGGAATCGCATTTCAATGCTCAGTGCAGTGAGGAAAGAAAAACGTTAAGTGATAGCTTAATTGAAACGATTTTTCTCACTTCACGATAACGCAAAACCGGAATCGAACCTAAGCATATTTATACATTTGGGAAATTATAAATTCAAAATCTTCACTCCGGATCATACAAAACTATTTTTCTATACCGAATGTTTTTATTTTACATTTATATGTACATATAACAATTTTCTTTTATTTCCCTTTTTTGTTATACTTAATGCACTTTACAATGTACTTTAAAGTGTAATTTTTTTATTTTGTCATTTTTATTTAATATACATATATATTTGCCTTTTAGTGTATAAAGATTTTTACTACTTACAATTAGTCTCAATTAGCTTTAAATGCCACTTGTAGTTAATCTCGTATGCTCGGAGCTTCAAATAACTGAGCGTGCTACAAATATTTACACATGTTTAATTTTTTCCACACTTTTGTTTCTCTTTGGCATAAAGGTATGTAAATAGCTGTCATGAAATATAAGCTAAGCACTTCGTACAAAATTAAGAATAGCAAATTTGATTTAACACCAAATGCAAATTTATAAAGTTTCTGGTAAATATGCCGTTATTTAATTTTCTAGATACATATATCGTATGTATATACCGTTTAAAAACCCGGACTTGCATTGGGTTGAGTACTGCCGAAAGCTCCTACAAAATAAGCAAGTAAACCAAAAACTCATTTGATTTTTTTTATTAAATTTTGAGTAGGTAGCAACTGCTCTCTAATGTATCTTGTAGTTGTTTACAAAAATAAAGCTACAAATCTGTAACTGTTTTTCAAAATAATGAACGAATTATCCTAGATCTAACAAATTGGCAGAAAATAACTTAACTTAACAATTTGGAACACTAAATATTTTTCAAGTTCAGTTAATAGTTCGATTAATAATTTTTTTTTATTAATAAAATTCCCATATATTGTATAGCATCCAAAATTGTTCAGTTCTTTTGCAAACTAAGTCAAGTCAAGTTAATAAATAAATAATTCGGCAACTTTTACACCGGTTTGGTACTTTGCGAGCTTAAGTATCAGTCCAATTTCGTTATCTCCGAAATTGGTAGGGCAAATATTTTTGTGGAAACATGTGGAACTTATCGCTGTTTTCCCTTGGTGCTTGTATAGATTGCTAAGCGCACAATTTTATCTGCTACTATGACCCATCACACCGTCTCAAATGTTAGAAAAATGTTGTACATAGTTTAAACTAGATTTACATTAGAATTCGCATGTAGTTCTCTATTAAAAAATCAGGCCAGAGAACTAGGCTAGAAGTCCCCTTTTTATAGGAAATGATTTTAATTCTCAACAGTTTTTCCAACACACATTTGTAGCGATTACGCATTTATCGTTTTTGCCAGCGTTTCTGTATACCCGAGAATGGCGGTTATATGAAAGGAGTTGCCTGCAGTTATTAATTTCGGTTAGATAATACTGCTGGTATAAAATTACCGGTTAAGCCATTTACCAAAAAAAATCTGTTTACCTGTTTTTTGTTTTGGTAACCGTATTAACCAAGAAAATTCGTATGATAGGTATAAAAAGTTTTAATAAAACAAAATAGTCACCAAAAATTTAAAAAAATGTTATTATCCTTTATGAGAGTGGTATGTTATTTTAGGTAAGCAATTCTGAAATTGTGTTCCAACCATTACCATGATTAAAGTTGAGCTTCTTTGAAGTTAGTTAAGAAATAATTAATAATAAAGGATGTTGTTGTTGTTAGCAGTGCGAATAATAATAAAGGATGTCCCACCCTAACTAACTTTTAATTTTATAGCAATCAACATATTTGAGAAAAATAAATTATGTCTATATCAAAGTACATACATACATATGTATGTACATGTTTCACATTTGTCTGTACGTACGAGTATAACCATAACCATATTTAAGTAAAATAAACTACTTCTATAAATTCCCAGAGTTGCAGTAATATATAACTTGACTTACTAACAGCGTCGATATTTTGACCCACCGCTTACAATTTTAAAAGTAATGTTATTTCCAAAAATATTACATTTATTCCAGTTTTCTTTTAATTGGGCCATTAGTTGCATGTAATATTTAACAACATCTCTATCAAAAGGACAAATCATTAATAAGTTTTATTGATATATTTAAAAAAAAATTTGATTTCATATAAAACTGTCCCACCCGTTACGAGCCCAAGTAATATATCTTCTTCTTCTAACCGCCTCAACGATTTTGACCGTCCAACATAGCTCACCAGTCATTTCTTCGTTGCGCCAACTTTGCTCCCACCGGCAGGTGCCGATAATTATAGTTTCTGGGCTGGAGCGTCTTCGTTCATTCGCACGACGTGGCGTAGCCAGCGAACCTGCTGTGTTTTAATCCGCTGAACTATGTACACGTCTGCGTAAAGCGCATACAACTCGTCAAGTAATATATATATGTATATACAATACATAAATATTTCTTGTACTCAATTTTATTAAACATCTTTTCAAAAACATTCGCCAGCGTAGCCACGATTACAATTCCAGCAGTTAGACATCGTAATTATAATCAAAGGACCTTTACTTTACAATTAAAACAATCGCAATAAAAATTGTGAAAACGATTACAGTAATCTTTATCGTATTAGCAATCGGTACACATATAATCCATTTTCATAGTAAATGTCTAGGAGTAAACAAATAATGTAAATTCAAGCCTACTATTTGTTTTCTTAAATTAAATATTATTTCGAACTGAATTGCATAATTTTTAATGAATGCGTCATAATGCCTTAGGCGTCTATCAGTTATTTGATTGGAGTTACAAAAAATTTTGGAACATTTATTAAAGTAATCCAAATAATATATCAATTCATTGTGTAAAGTAACTTACGTAACTAAAACATAAGGGCATAGCCCAATAAAATCCTGGTTTTTGTCCGTTTTTGAAAGCAAATTGCAGCGAAATTTTCTCGTTACCCTAGCGGGTTAGTTGGTTAGCTGAGAAGGTGTGCCTGTCGTAGGAAGAGACTAAGATCAGCAAAGGGCAATGACGTTAGATGACCTAAAAGGTTCCACTGGTTCCAATAAATAAATAAAATATACAAAAACGTTATCTATGCACATAGACAAATGGTATAATCTCACTGGACTTAAACAGTTCAACGATTTTGATTTATATACAAGCACGGGGCGTCACTAAGGCAGCCCTACCCTGAATTTTAGTGTATAGGAAGCACATTACCTTTCACACGACGGTAAAAGTAATCGTTGAAGCGAACTGCTATTCCGACTACAAAATTATTCACTGTCTGAAACATCTTCTAGCAATGGGGTAAAGAATCATTACGAAACCGATCATAAATGTATGTATATTTATATATACATACCTAACTGTCGCGGGAGAGATTTGGTATGACCAGTGCAACGTTCTAGGATGCCTTTAGAAGATGGGTAATAAGAGGTGAAATGCATCGTATCCGTAGCTTAACCATCGAGTTAAATATCATTACCATTGTACATTTTACGACCAGTGTGCCTACCTCGGGCATTTTCTAAACCACAATTAGTAGAGACACCCTAACCCGCTATTGGAGTTGAAGATTTTCTGGATACAAACACTTAGCTAACGAAATTTGGATTGTTTTGAACGTTAGTTTCCCCCATAGTTTCATTTCAGTTCAGAACAAGATCTACAAGTCTGCTGGCCTGTCTTGAAATTTTTTTAGGAGAACATATTTGGATCGAGAACATATTTGGATTTGAACCAATTTGATACTAGAGTAAAACCCGGATCAATTTAAGAGTCCTAAAAGGTAGCGAAATGCCAATCAATGCTGATCTGTAGATATGACCTATAGAAAAAGATTTTTTCTTAATTGTTCCGCGAGCACATCTCGATAATGCTATTGCTGTAATATTTATGTTATTAGTTTTTTTGTGTGGGTAATTCATGTTAATATCTAAATACATCCCAACAAGTAAAATAAACCTCAAATATATGTTTAAAACGCTTCCGAGTTAAATATTAAGCTTATAAAATTTCAATTTTTTATTTATAAATCGTTTGTAAATGAAACTTTTTTTAATTGAAACGGCACGTTGATAAAAAAAGTTATAATTATATGTAGCTTACAAAAAAGTTTAAAAGAAACATTTTACATATGTATGTATGTAGTATATGTTTATTTTTTGAAACTATATTCAGACCACATTTGCAATAAAATAAATAAATAAATAAGACGTAATTATGCATTGAATGCTGTAACATAAACCAATTATTAACGCACTACAAAAGTTGGTTAAGATGCAGCCATTATTTTCGATTTTCGTTGTCATTTTAATGTAAAATCTTTTCTGAAAATAGGAAAAATTTAAGTTGAAAAGAAAAAAACTGACAGAAAGTTTTTCTGAAGTTTCGAAAAAGTTTACCATAGTCCATTGTGTTTACTTCTTCAAAAGTATGAAAAATAACTAAAACAATGTTAAGCATGAACATCAACTTGCCTAGTCTGTGATTATATACCGAATAGTTAGCCCTAGAACCACCTTTTGATGATATAGTGATCGCGAAGGAATTCCAAAAGTCCTGGGGACTGTTAAGGATATGGGCAGTCCTATGCGGGATTAGTCCGGTATAGCCCGAAAATAAAACCTTCTTGAACTAGAGATACAGCTTTTTTGAACTTTAACCGATGATTACTTTGACCCTTCGAACGGATTATGGATTTTAGCCGCCTTTTACGACAGGTATACCTCACCGTCTATTCCAGGCCCCTAACCCGATGGGTCAGATAAATGAACTAGTTCCATTCTCTTTAAACATGCTATGGCTTTAAACACAACGAGCTTTTTATGCCTTCGTCAACTTGTATACATCCATTTCTACATAAAACTGAGACAAGCTCGATACAACTTGGAAAATCTGCTACATTAGGGCGTGGTTTGATTTTTTATATTCAGTGGAGTTCTTTTCACTTTGTCTAAGAAGTCTCTATAGGCAGGACTAAGCCGAAAAGTGATAATCTGAATTTTTGAAAAATACGTTTCCGATTTTAAGCAATTACCCCAAACTAGTATATTAAACAATTATCTTTAGATGTCAGTTCACAAAGACAATTAAGATGCAAACGCAACATTAAATGTATAAACGTACTGTTTTTCTTCTGATATCAATTTTTCAATTTTATTAATTTCCATTACAAACTTAAGCAAAAGAAACACAAAATGCTTAAATATTAGAAAAAATTTACTATTAATTTTTTGTTTTATTTTCTGTTCAACATTATTATTTACTACGTAAAGTGAAAAGTGATACGTAGACCTATATGCGACACATTTCGTATGAAGTAATACATCTACATATATATAAATACATAGATACAATCGTGTAAAAACTTAGTTGTAAAATAAAAAGGTAAATTCTTTTAACATGTGTAAAATACAAACAATGATTGGAACCTCAACATTTACTGCATCAGCATGCCTTGAAAACATATATATGTATATGTATGTATTTAGTTTATTATTTTGCATGTAATAAAATGTAGTTAACAAAAGAAAATCGCTTCATTACCTTTTTTATTTGTTGTTCGAAAGCCATAAAGCAAACAATAACGGTTTAACCACTTAACATCGAAGTAAAAAATTAAAATTTAAAGACTATAACTATTATTAAGTATATACTTTAGGTTTTTAATATACATGTAATTAACTAATTATTTTAAATTTTCGTTATCGATATGCAACCGTAAGTTATAATTTACGTGCATACATTCATTGGACTAATATTTAACAATTCAAATATCCGCCTTAAGAAAGGTAATGAAACATAAATGAGCAGATGTTATATACATATATGGTGCCTACATAGTAAATATTTTAAATAGAATTAAGCTTAGCCATTAAATTCATAAAAATATTTAGTCGAACTAACTTATTTATGTTAAAACTAAAATATCATATTTCAAATGGATATCAATTGATATGGTAATAACAATTTCATACTTCATATATGTATTTTAAATTAATAATTCAACTTAATTAACAGCAATTATCGAAAAAATAATTATGTACAGTTGTATATAATATATGTGTGTATATGCATATACGTGCGCAAAATTTATAATGAAGAAACAACTATTTATGCAAAACAAGTGTTCCATACAAACTAGTGTTGGTCAAAATAAGGTAATACCAGGACTATAGTCGATAACTCTGGAGTATTATTAAAATATAAGCAAAAAAGTTGGGTTTACTAAATTATAATAATTTATCACGAGGAGATTAACAGGTTCCCTATCCCCATACAAAATTGTAGACGAATCGTCCCAAGCTCAATTTTTTTTGCAAGAATCTTTATTATTGTGATATAAGAAAATAGAAATAATGAAAAAAACAAAAAAAATATTTTACTCATACATATGTGATTCATGAACGTAATCGAAAGGTTGCTAGTATGACGTGTATGCGACATTGCTCATATATGATACACGAGCGCATAAGACACGGTACCAAATTGCTAACTTGAATCATATATGATTCATTGGACACGGAACCTGTTAAGGCCGAGCTTCCCTTCTCAATTGTTGTGTGCTGCATCTAATTTTCTCTACAAATGGACGGGACCTACAAGCGTTTTCACAGCAGAATACACTTATAGGGCTTTCTACTATTGCCGATGGGCGAACCCTTTTGAAAAAAAAAGTACACAACCTATAGTGAATAGTTCTACAGTTATTTTTAGAAACTAGTCAAAAAGGATTGCTGATTTAGTAATCCAGTTTAGTGTTGACGAGATTTTCCATTTGTGGTATACCATTTTCAGTTTTCCAAACACATTTTACATATGTACATTCACTAAATTATTATAGTTACCCGAATCTTTACAAAACTATTTACAAAAATATACTCGTAAAAAATGTCATGCCTTCGACAAGTTGTGTAACACAATCAAATCATTGTTTTCATTAAAAAAAAACTAACGTTGCGCACATACATATGCATTTATACAACTTTATTGTTACACAATTTTTGGCTATATCTTCCTCGCAATCACCTCAACGATATTTATACTATATACGTATGCATACATACATATATTATGTATAAGGTAAATATTCTTTTATTATTATTTCAAATAACTTTTTATATAATTCTTGTTTCTTTATCACTGAGTTGTTTGTTTGAAACATTTAACTAGCTCACTAATTACACTAATACACTATACATTTTAGTTGAAATAGGAATTTCAATCCTTTTCTTGAAACTTAATTGGTTTTGTAGAAATTCAAATGTTATAATAAAAAAATTTTTACCACTTTTTTTTCACTGTTTAGTTAATAAGACATATTTATAGATAATTGTGCTGTTTTACAGTTCCTTAAATTTTAATTGTTCATTATAAATTGAATCTTAACGACGGGTTAGTTATAAATATTTTTCTTAATATGCATTTATTTTAATTCATGTATGCGTCCTTATTTTGTATGTGCTTTTACTAAATAATTAATGTAGCCTTTTTCACTACAAATCCTTAGTAGCTTTAATTAAATATTATAATTTCAGCCGTTTTATATTATCTGCACACAGTTCTTTATTGTGGGCGGTCTTACGGTTCAAACTCCAAAAACATTTCATTTATCATTCATATCAGTATCTAACATACATAGCTAAACATATTTATACCTCATCATTTCTTAGCTTCAATAAATCGGAGTGGGTTTTACTTGTTTGAAATTTAGTTTACTTTAATAATTTTTCTATTTCTTTCAACAATTTTTAATTCCATTAATTTTTGCATAATTATTAAGACATTTTTGTATTAACTACATTACCCAGAACTCATTGTTGTTGTCGAAAATTTAGTTCATATAAAGACTTTTCCCATATACGATATTTTATTTTAATGTTGTTGTAGTAAATAAATGCTAAATTCTATTGCACCTAGTACAAGTTTAATAACTTTTCATTTGTATCTCTGTTCGGTCAAATCGTAGATTTACATAATTTTATCAATAAAGAATTGCTAAAATTTAGCATCTGCTTCAGCATAACGACATATTGTTGCTTTGTACACCAAAAACTTACATATTACATTACTTTATTTTTTGTTGAATTTCCTATTACAAAGAGGTCTTTTTTATTTATGTTACTGCTATGTTGTTTCCTTTCATTAATAGAGGGAGATCTGTCAACCACATTTTATTGTCACCTTGTACTGCTGCTTCCAAAGAAATCTTCTGCAAATGAAAATCAAAATTAAAGATAAATTAAATGTAACTCTTTACCTTGTTATCACTACACCTTTTTAATTTTATAATGAGAAAATCTTATTATAACTTTAAACGAGTTATTTTTGTATATTGCTTTGTTTTAAGATTTTCTACTTTGGTGTTGCCATTTGGTGTGGTTCACAGTGTTGCCAACTATATACATTTTTTTTTTTTAAATATAATTCAATATACATATTGGAATATAGGTACCAATTTATTTTCGAGGATTGCCACCTAGGGTTCCACCTGACCGCATTTTATTTATTTCTTCAGATATTGACCACTATCTCAGGAACGGCTAAACCGATTTCGATTATATTTGGTAGATGGATAGTATGCTTCCTTCTAAGATTTTCTACTTGGATGGGTCGCCACCTTACCGAATTTTTTAAAAATATTAAGCAATATATCAAATGGAAGGGATTTGACGGCGCATACCACCAGAATATTTTATACACAACAGGTGTCGCCATAGTATGTTAGTTACCTATTTGACAAACAGATGGCGCTATGCCCATTAAGTTTGACAGCTAATTATGGTTGGCGTTTAAATGTGTCAAAAAGTGTTATTATTCGTGAAATTTATTGTTTCAATTACTGTTAAATAGGTACTGTTGTTACAATTACTGTGATATTGCTCAGGAAATGTTAAGAAATCAATCGTCACTACCACAGGAGAACGAGAGATGTACTAGAAAAATGGTGTGGGAGGAAGTATTTGCTTAGGCTTTTAATTTGTAATGTTCAAACAAATAGATAGCATTACCTAAATAAATTAAAAACATTTCAAACAACTTGCGTTTTCTCAATATGAACCAACATTTCTCATGATCAACTTATGTATTCTCATTATCAACTTACATTTCTGATTATCAATTTGTGTTATCATAATATGAACTTAGGTTTCTCATTATCAATTTCTGTTTTCTTAATATAAACTTGAAAAGGTGTAGCGTAATTCAAAATGCACCAAATTTAGTTGACACTTAATATTGAAAAGACTCAACACCACATTAATATTTAGGATTTGTGACATATGGACTTATCGTTAAATATTTCTTTCGGAAACACCACATTGTAGTAAATCGTATATTGGTCAATCTTTATCTTTATTAAGTCAATAGTAACAATTACCTCACATACTAGATTTACAAAATTTATTTATACTAGTTTATGATTAAGAAGAAACTTAATGCACTAAGGAAATGGACTCAATGCGTGACTTGAACAGAGAGCTAGGTATGACAAAATCAAGGTCAAGATTCTTACATAACCTCTTAAATCCTGCCCTCCCTTTTACATATGGGGCAAAGCTAAAGTATTTATTTAGTATAACTTCAATACGAAAGGCAATTAAAGTTCCGGGCATTGAAATTTAGCTGCCCAAGAAGAGCTGTGCAATCAATGGCACCACCTATATCGTAAATAAACATTATGAGGCTTTTATATTCATTAATTTAGAAAACGTCATGTAGCAGCATTTGCCAATATTGAGACGTCAATTATTTTGAAGAGCCCATGTATTAACGGCATTCAAATCTTCCGGCAAGCACAACGCGTCCGAGGCGCAGGAGATTCTACGAAAAAGTTTTAAGTCTTCTGCATAAAGTAGATAATTTGAATGGTGTAGGCATATACCAACATCACTAACAAAAATTATAAATGAAATAAAATGGCACTTAGTATTCTTATTTTTAAACAAAAGATATTCTATTCGACAAGTAAGACCTCAGTCAAGCGAGAAAAACTGAATGGACGCCTATATATTCAATTTACACAGAAGTAACTTGTGCGAAACTGTGTCAAAGGCTTTCGAGAAGTCCGTATATATGGTATCAACATGAGAAAAAACACACAAATTTGTGATAGTCGAGCGCCCTGTAACATGGATCGATTATACTTTTAATGGCTAAAGATAGTTAGATATTGGCCTGTAATTAGTTACTTCATGCCAATTTCCAGCGGTCAATAAAAATTCCACTAGATAGTGAAATATTGAAAATAAGGCACAGTGGCACACAGAGACAAAAGCTACACTTCTTAAACAAAAAAGATGACAATCCATCAATGCCAACTTCCGTGGAAGATTGGATATACCGTTAACAGAATCGGCAGATGCCATTGAACTTTACACTAGTTGGTATTTTAAAACAACCTTTCCTTGAACGAAAGTAGTTCCAAAAACACTTAGGCTAGTTTTTAACTCTTCTTCAAAACGAGAAATATATTTATTATTTAGAAACTTATCAAGTACATTGAACTCAGACATGCACTCCAGATATTGTCGTTTCACTGACTCATCATTAGTATTGTATAGTTTAAAAAACTTATTCCTTAAGTTTTTGAGATTTTTTAATCTAGAATTGTATCAGGGCAGTTTGTGCACTTTTACTCGTTTAAATGAGTGATTTCTACTGAAAAGATCAGACACCTTTGACAAGAAGACTTCGAAACATTCAGCAACACTTTTCTCAAAGAAACTAGCCATCCACTCAATTTCGGATATATGTAAGTAAGTTAGGAGTCCCAAAATTAGCATTCTTGAAATTATACGAGCGACCCTTTTGATTATTGTTATTATTACGTAATAACTCACAGAATTCTATAGAGAGAGCTATTGATACATGGTGCATATCCGCCTTGGAGATGGGATTACACTCTCTCAATTGTGTAATGAGGTTGTCATTTACAAAAATAAGATCTAAAGTATTATTTAGTTTGTTCACCAAAGGGTTAATCTGAATAAAATTTAAATAAATCTGACGATAGTTTCGATGGTTTTCACTACACACGTTACATAGTATGTTGTAACGTACATTACATTATGTAAGTACTGTAGTTGCAAAATGGATAACTCTAAAACTAAAGGACTAGTTTGATTTCAAACAGACAGACGGACGGACATGACTAAATCGACTCAGCTCATCGCAATGATCATTTCGGGATACTTATTGGTGGGTCTTTCTCTTCTTCTTATATAATATCGTTTCATGGTCTTTTTAAAGCATAACCAGTAATTTTGAACCGTGGACTATTGCTTCTGCATTAGTCACTGGAGTTCGCATTCTTTCCGCAATTATAATTTTGACTTGTGATAGATGCGCACAAAGACGACATATCATAAAAGATTTTTATCACTTTCGATTCGCCACAGGAAGTTACGAATTGTAAGAGATCATTTTTTTTACTTATGAGGGAAATTTATATGCCAGAGCCAAATCACCAAGTAATGGATATATTGAACTGTTAATTGGAGCGTGTTCACGATAAAAATACAAACATTTGTATGCTACTCTATTCAGTGAACAGTACCAGAAACACTGCAACACTATTGAAAGATGAAAGAAAGTCACATGTACTTCAGCAATTTAATGAACAGGATTTCTTTTGGTCCAATAGGAACTCGAAATTCCGAATATATGTATGTGCCGGATGCAGTGACGTCTCTTCATTTCAGAATATGGCCCCTTAATTAAATTCTTATGAAACGAACACCTCTCTGACCCCATTCTGCCAGCACGGTATGTTTGCCCAGCGAATGGCATCTTCTTATTAACAATTCATACACGCACTTATCTAGGGACCATTGTTTAGTGCTCCTACACCGCCAGCACTAAAAACTTCGGAATATACAAATATCACAACAATCCCTATATAGCTTAGTGTTTTTGTAGCTACTTACGTGTATCGAAGTTAAAATGCATTGCTGCATCTGGAGGAGTATTAAGCATTGCATTTTGGGCAGAAGTACTAGCACCTCCTGTTCCAAGTGTACCAGCTTGCTGTTGTTGCATATTAAGAGAACTCGTATTGTTCATACCGCCAGTGCCGCCACCGACTATTGGTCCTTGCTGATGACTATTTAAAGGGCTCTGCGGGGTAGTACTAATACGCATACTGCCAGGGCCTCCATTTCCTCCGCTACTACCAGGGAGTCCATTGCCGCCAGTGGAGGTACCTGCTCCTCCCGCTGCAGCGGCATGCTGTTGGGCACGTACACTCACTACAGCGCGTAGCTCTTGTTTAACGAAATCAGAAGAATTTGAAGCGTTCCCACCTGAAACAAAACAATTTCCAAAGCAGAGAAGAAGATATTATTTGTGATATTGAAATTCTCTGTGCGACAGTATCAGAGTCATTGACAGGGGAAGGAAAAATTCCAACTCCCTATACTAAAACATTTAATAGGACAATTTTTTGCTATGGTCAATTAAATTTAAAATTTTTTTGTCTGAAGGTCGAAGATGATAATTTCCAAAAAAAAAAAAATTCTTTGGACTCATATAGTAAGATTGATCCACGACCTTAACCCTTAACTTTGCTAAAAGTTAATATCACTCAGTAAAACTTGTAAGTAAAAACAGCTGACAAGGGAAAGCAACAACACAAATTTTAAAATTGATCCATAAATCAGATGTTTTTGCTGCAAGTTTTTACTGACTCCTGTTCGGTTGAAACTCTTTACTTTTTACGTTTCGAGATAGTTTTATGTGCTTCTCACCTTAAACTTTTTGGAAGTTTTGTACCCGAACACAGCTATAAACTGCAAAATACATCAGAGGCATTTACAATGACAACGATTCGGATAAAAGAAACCATACAAATTTATTTCATACTTAAGGTGGAAAATGGCATCACAATGCCATTTTTTCCAAATATATATATATATGGCGCGATATACAACAGTTATATCATCAACCTCCTATAAGATTTTTGCGCCGAGCTTCTCTTCCGATTTGTGGTGTGCCGCTTTGCAATTTTTCCTACGGACCTACGGTTTTTCGCCGACTCCGAACGGTATCTACAAAGCAGATGAATTTTTGCTGAGAAGCCTCTTTATGGCAGAAATACCCTGTACCAGGGCTTGAACCCGGACCTTCGGTGTGGTAGGCTGGCAACACTATCTACCTCCACACCACGGTGGCCAAATAAAGTATCAAACAAGTAAGGAAATCTAAGTTCGGGTGAACCGAACATTAAATACCCAGCGTTAGTTTTCAGAACGAGATACAAATACCATGACTTGGCAATGATATAGGCCCTAGAATCTTATTAGAAATTTTCTATATTATATAATTTATGTGATTTTCGAAGTTTTCGATATCGAAAAAGGGGGCGTGGTTATCATCCGATTTTGTCCATTTTCAATAGCAACCTACCTTGGCCAAAAGGTCACCTGTATAACAAATTTCATGCAAAGATATACATTTTTACGCAAGTTATGTTAATTTATGTGATTTTCAAAATTTTCGATATCGAAAATGGGGGCGTGGTTATAATTCGATTTCGTCCATTTTCAATAGCAGCCTACCTTGGCCAGAAAGAAACCAATACACCAAATTCCATGCAAATATCTCAGTTTTGACGCAAGTTATGTCAATTTATGTGATTTTCGACATCGAAAAAGGGGGCGTGGCTATCATCCGATTTCGCCCATTTTCAATAGCAACCTACCTTGGCCAGAAAGTAACCTGTATGCAAAATTTCATGCAAATATCTCAATTTTTACTCAAGTTATCGTGTACACGGACGGACAGACGGACGGACATGCCTTGATCAATTCCTCTTTTCAACCTAAGAACTTTCATATATGGAACTCTATATCTAACTCGATTATTTTACACCGTTACATAGTACCGTTATGTGGACAAAATTATAATACCCTTGTACTAGTACTAGTACGCTGGGTATAAAAAGAGACCGAAAACACCCTTCCTTATGAGTTGTTATTGAAATTATTTACAGCAAACTTTTGTTGTACAACATATCTAAGAACGTATTTCTTTCCGTTTTGAATTTCGAAAAATTTGCTCTTTACTTCAAAACACTTGGTGATTTCTTACCAGGGACCCCCGAAAATGATTATTTTGATATTTTTAATGAAAACAAGTAAGGAAGTCTAAGTTCGGGTGAACCGAACATTAAATACCCAGCGTTAGTTTTTAGAAAAAGGGGGCGTGGTTTTCATCCGATTTCGCCCATTTTAAAAACCAATCTATGCCGAGCCTAAACAATAGCGAATTTGGTGGGCGCGGCCACGCTCCTTGCTTATAAAGCTTTAACCGCTTACATGAGCCAAAAGTACTGAATCGATCTTTTCAAGGGTTATACCATGTCCTATATATAACTTTGGAAAAGAAGGCGTGCCATGCCCATAACTTTTAACGTATTTTGTGAAATTTTTCGATGTACGGATATATGTGTCCATTAATCAATATTTACATAATTTTAAAAAAGTGGGTGGTGGCACGCCCACGGATTTTATTATGTTGTTTGTCCCTATTGAAGATCAGTTTTCATTGCAGATCTTTATGATACTTTCACAGTGGCTTGTTAATAGTGAAATGTTGATATTTTGTTTATTCACTTGTGGGCGGTGCCACGCCCATTTTCCAAAATATTACCAAAAAACCTTTAAACATCACTAATAACATCATCAGGTGAATGAGTGTACTAAATTTTAGCATTATATCTGTATCAGTTAAACAGATATTGCATATTCCGTTTTCCCAACTCTCGTTTAGAGAACTTTAGTCCAAAAAGGGGCGTGGTCGTTCACCGATTTTTCTTATTTTCTGTGGTAGTACTCTACATAAACATAACATGCCTGGAACCTAGTTTCGTAAACCTATCTCACACCGTTCTGAAGTTATTAGCAGTCGAATTTGAAAATTGCTTGACTCATAAGTGGGCGGTGCCACGCCCACTTTCCAAAATTTTGCAAAAATAATGTAAAGAATATGAAAATTGATGTATGTACAAAATTATATTATTATAGCGGTATCATTTAATTAGATATGGACTTTTCAATATTTCCACCTCCTTTCAATATAACTTTTATAAAAAAGTAGGCGTGGTCGCCAGCGATTTCGTTTATTTTCTATATCTGAATTTAACACAACAATAGTATGCCCTCTACAAAATTTCGTTATACTAGCATAAACTGTTCTCAAGTTATTAGGAGTCAAAATTTTAAAATTTCTTCAAATATATGGGGGCGGTGCCACGCCCATTTTCAAAAAATTTGGTAAAATCCGCCTTAGAACATATAAATTAATACATATTGCAAATTTTATCATTGTAGCTGCTTCTGATATTGAATTAACCCGTTTTATACGTTTTTCGAAATTTTCGATATCGAAAAAGGGGGCGTGGTTATCATCCGATTTCGCCCATTTTCAATAGCAACCTACCTTGGCCAGAAAGTAACCTGTATGCAAAATTTCATGCAAATATCTCAATTTTTACTCAAGTTATCGTGTACACGGACGGACAGACGGACAGACGGACGGACATGCCTTAATCAATTCCTCTTTTCAACCTAAGAACTTTCATATATGGAACTCTATATCTAACTCGATTATTTTGTGCCGTTACATAGTACCGTTATGTGGACAAAATTAATATACCCTTGTACTACACCTTTTCCAAAAGTATTTCAGAAAAACTCAAATGTATTTCAGAAAAGCTTATATGTACTTCAGAAAACTACAAATGTAATTCAGAAAAGCACAAGTGAAATTCAGAAAAACGCAAATGTATTTCAGAAAAAACCAAATGTATTTCAGAAAAGCTCATATGTACTTCAGAAAACTACAAATGTAATTCAGAAAAGCACAAGTGATATTCAGAAAAACCCAAATGTATTTCAGAAAAACCCAAATGAAATTCAGAAAACCCCAATTGTATTTTTTTTTTTTTTTTTTTGTAATTTATTTTGTAGGCGCACAAAGGGTCGCGCACGATCTGGCGCACGAGCAACTTTAACGCTGCCGCCATCCGGTTGACCGAATGTGCACCTTATCGGGGCAATCAGTACGTCAGGTGTATTATGTATGGAAACGCGTCGCGGTTCCTTTAAAAAAGAGAGTGCAGCTGAGTGGGTCCGTGGACTTTTGAATAGATGGACCGCAATCGGGAACAGACTGTCTGATTTGGTATTGGTTTGCGATAATGCACCATGCCATTCAGGACTTGAGGCGGTGTTTGCTGATAATAATTCACCCACCCTTTTGCACTTGGGGCCTTACTCGCCGATGCTGAACCCCATTGAGAATGTTTGGTCCAAAATAAAAGCGTTTGTAAAAACAAACATGCGGGTTCCACCCACGGAGGGGCCAGGGGTAATAGAAAGGCGACTTCAATACATGGAGGAAATTATCCAACAAGCCAAAGACGCAGTAACGACGGCAGATTGTGCCCGTGCTATTCAGCACGCTTCTATTTTTTTCGCAGATGCATTGGCATTGCGCGATATATCCGTTGGCGTTTAACTGTTAATATAAACCATGGTATGCACTTGTGTTTTTCTGAAATACATTTGGTTTTTTCTGAAATACATTTGGGTTTTTCTGAATTTCATTTGGGTTTTTCTGAAATACATATGGTTTTTTCTGAAATACATTTGGGTTTTTCTGAAATACATTTGGTTTTTTCTGAAATACATTTGCGTTTTTCTGAATTTCACTTGTGCTTTTCTGAATTACATTTGTAGTTTTCTGAAGTACATATGAGCTTTTCTGAAATACATTTGAGTTTTTCTGAAATACTGTTGGAAAAGGTGTAGTAGTAGTACGCTGGGTATAAAAAATCAAATCAAAAATCGGAGAACAGTTTAAAGTATACGAATTTGCATGTCTCGTCACGATCTACGGAAATCTGCATTGATAGAAAAAAACTTGAGCGAAGCCCATATAAATTACATCTATCACTCCTTTTTGAATTTTTTTTTTTTGATCAAAAATACTTAATCATTATTTTAGAGTTTTGTTTATTTGATCGAAAATAAAGCTCATGGTTGAGTTCTATTTTTTTTAGTCCCAAATAAAACTTATTCCTAAGCGATATTTTATTCCTCAAAAATAAAAATTAAATGTTGAGTTTAAATTCTTTTCACCGGTCGAAAAACTCAAAAAGTCACTGCCCCTACGTGCATATTAATGTGTATGTGTCTATAAATATGTTTGAAATATTAGGTACATATGTTGACGAGATTATACCAACCAATATTTTTGATAAATTACTTGCCATTCCTAATAAATCCGTTATTGCAAACGAAATATATTTTTGGGCAAGTGAATTTTAAAGTTCACATGAGAAATTAGCCTTTAAGCTGATGTTACGTACCAGGTAAATGCTGTGCAGACTGCGGTACACTATTTTGCCGTTGTATACGCTGCTGAATATGCTGTTGCTGGAATACGTTGGCGCCGGGCCCACCATACGGTGATTGTGGAGATGGTGAGGCTGTTGTGCCACTAAACCCGCCAGTTTCACCACCGTGGAACGAATTTTGTCGCTGCAGTCCGACATTGGTACTGATAGTATTTCCAACTGCACTTCCGGGAATGCCACCACCACCACTTGGGGAGTTAAGACTCCGTCGCTGGTTTTGGTAAGGCCGAGCTGAATAAGGGCTAATGCCCTGCTTCAGTATAAAAACAAGTATATATATATAAATGCATACAACAAATTTAAAAATAATTGGTAATCTACTCACTTGCAACTGTGCACTCAGCATAGGATTATGCTGTTGCAACGAATGACCACGTTGAGTTGGTGCATTAGCGCTTAATTGAGAGTTGGATACGGCTCCGACATTACCACTTGAATTCCACTGCTGTGGTGAAGTATTTGGCAAGCTCCCAGGTGACTGTATGCCTCCTTGGCCTGGACCGCCCCCAAAAGGTGGTTGGCGTGGTGAAAGTTGCGATGCTACATTGGCACCTGCCGTTTGAGCAGCTTGAAAAGCCATCTGCTGTTGTTGTTGTACGTTCATTTGTTGTTGCTGCTGTTGAGAGAGGTGCTGTTGCTGGTGGGGTGATGAGCGTTGGCCACTTTGCGGGAATTGGGAACCATAACCTATGAAGACCATGGTTTAGTGGGAATACTTGTATAAAAAGTTAGTCTTATCTTATACCAGCATTCGATTGCGGACTGAAAGGAGCGTTCCGTTGGCCGGGACTTAGTTGTTGTTGTTGTTGCAGCAAACTCTGTGTGAAATTAGGACTTAGTTGTGAATCAGGCAAGTTTGTACGTGACAGAGCGACATTTGGAGCAACGGTATTGTTCAGCAGCGAACCAATGTTATTAATGTTGGGATTAAGACCTAAATTGTTTATTCAGAGCAATTAAAATTAGTAGAAGTGCTTTATTTTTAACAGGTCACCATGTTTACTCACATAATTGGTCAGTGCGCACATTAGCGCTTTCAGGCACCAACAGCTGTTGTTTTTGTTGCTGCTGTAGTAGCCGTTCTTTCTGCTGTTGTTGCTGCTGCTGCTGTCGAAGACGGAATTGCTGTTGCGCAGGCAGTACTGCTCCTCCAGGGGTTGTAACCGCATTCATCGGGCCACGATTACGGGTTGCCGTGTACATAGGAGGTGGACGCTGAAAACCCTGATTGGCATTAACTCGTAGTACCTCCAGCATTTGCTGAACCTGCGACGACTGTGCACCTCCGCTGAGAGATGCCTGTTGTCTTTGTATCATTTGCAAGTGTTGAATCTGTAGCTGGTGTTGTTGCTGTTGGTGTGTCAAGGCAGCACCTCCAACGCTGGCATTGCTACCACCACTGCTTAACATGTTGCCTGGATATGCCGGCGGTTGGGGCTGTTGTTGATGGTGTTGTTGTTGCAGCTGGGAAGTTTCCACCATTAGAAAATTTTGTATGGCATTGATAGCCATTCGCGGATTCTCTTGCTGCGTCATACCAGACATGGCAGTGGAAGTGGGCACAAAGGGTCCATCATCTGAAACATACTCCATAACGCTGTCAAGGATTTTAGAAAGCTCTGAATCGCCATCGGCGTTTCCAAAAGCCGCTAGCTGTACATTCGGTTGCGCTGTTACAATCGATGATGTAACAACAGACGAGCCTGAGGTAGCTATGGTATTATGTGGGGGGGTTACGAAAGTGTCTGATGACGAAAAGTTTATATGTGGCTGTGTCTGCTGTGGTTGCTGGGTCTGCTGGATACGTTGCATGCTATGCTGTTGGTGGTGCTGCTGCAAAGTGGGGTAACCATCAGAAAACTGTTTACGTAAGCTATTGCCTCGTCCAATACCAATTAAAGTACTACTGGCACTTGCTGCTGAAGTGGTTGGCATAGCAGCGCTTTTAGAGGGTGTACTGCTTAGGCTATTAGGCGTTGATACACCTATGCCACTAATAGTAGAACTGACTCGGCTTGCCGTGGGTGCAATATCGGGAATCATTTTTATCTGAGGCGGAACAGTGACTATAGGGTTCTTTGGTGGATTTTCAAGTAATGATGCGAGCATTCTGTTGTTCTCACGCAGCTTTGACGGCCTGTCATTTTCGCGTTTCGCTGATATGCCATCATCTGGATCATTAAGCGAACGTTTACGAGTTGTTGGATCCCCTTGGTATTTTAAACTTTTAAGCAAATCTTCTTGTGACATATCTTTGGAATGATTAGACCCATGACCGTGCCCATGAGAATGACCATAATGACCATCGTCTTTTTGGAGCTGTCGCATGAGTTCACTTGGACGTCCGAGCGATGTACCTTTTCCATCATCGTCTTCAGACTTCTCATTGAGCAGCTGTAGTAAAAAAGGAAGACATTGTTATGTGTTTTAGATATGTATATGTACCTCTATTACTTTATCGTGCATAAAAATGGGTATATGTGAGTGAAGCTTTAAGGAATGGTGGGGCCTTACTTACCGACAGTAACATGGGATTGCTAGAATTCGCAGATTTTGGCATAGCGCCACCGCCAAAAAGGCGCGCGCCCGTCAAACCAGCAGCACCCATTTTTAACATGCCGGAGGAACCCCTGTTGCTACCGCCGGCGCCGCCACCATCCTTATCATCATCGCAGCTGAGCAGACCCTGATTGTAAAACTTTTAGAAGATCAAAAATACCGCATAAAAGAAATGTAAGTCGATATCTCTTAAGGAGCCAATCCTCGAATAATGTAATCTACTGAAGTATGCATTCTAAACTTACCTTTTGCCGCATATGGGACTCCTTATCACCTTCGGCCGAGTGCAACGATGAGGGCACTGCATGTGATTTATTTGTGAGTAAATGTCGCAACCGTTCGGAGTCCGGTTGAGGTGGTGTGGCCATACCTCCAATTGATGTTAGCATCGATATGCCCCCGTTCTGTAAATTTCCACCACTTCCCAATGTACTACTTCCAGCATTCATTTGGATTCCCTGTTGTAGTGTGTTATTGTTACCAGTGCTGGCATTGCTACTACCACTAGTATTTATATGATCCTTCTCGCTATTTTTATCACATGTATCGAACGCGGGAAAGCCGAAACCAAATTGGCTTCCACCCGGCCCTGCAGACGAAGGTTGGCTAGCGTTTGATTGCGGAGATGGCAGACTCGCGGCTGAATGTGACGATAGTTGAAAAGGTGTCGACGGAGATGCGCATACTGCCGGACTGAAGCCGTGTCCTGCAGATGGTGGTCGCGGTGTACTCACCGGCGTAGTAACAGATGCCCGAGAATTGGGACGCGAATCAGTCCAACCAGTCGCATCCATTTCGAAACTGGAATGTGCCAAGTCAAAATCGAAGGGGTCGGCGCCGCTATAGAAAATGGTTGCTTCGGGACCAGCTGGCGATGCGGCAAATGAATTGACGATAGTGGAATTATTCGAAATCGTCCCCGCTGATGCTGCGATTGTACTATTGCGTTGCCCACCGCTCGTAGTACCATTAATGACCGCCGACGTCATTAGAGGTCCGCCTACGTTCGTCGTTTGTGTGTTGTGCGGTGGCATACCCCCGCCACCAACTAAGCCGCCAAGCAAATGCGAACTGTTCCCTACTCCCACTAAAGCGGACGCTGATGATGAGCATGACGAATTGTTAGTTACAAGCGAATCGAGGGGCAATGAAAGAGGTGAGACTAAGGAGGAACTTGGTGATAATGTGGGCATGCCACTTGGTGGAATCATACTACTACCACCACTACTCCCAACGACAATACTGCCCGCAGCACTAATGTCAGCATCAGGATTAAGAATTGTTTGCAGGGACATTATGTAGTCACCCTCGGTTTGAGATTGATTCAGAAAAAGTCGAGAATTAGCTTTGACATGTACATATACATCGGGACCACCGAGGCGAAGTCGAAATGGACGTGACATCACATTAGCTATGGGAGGGTTGATGAGTGTCACGGGAGTGCCACCTGGTGATTGCGCCGCAGGAGAACTCATTAAATGTACAGATGCGGCTGACTCCTGAACCTCGTGCAAGTGTGTCTTAAGGGCATTCAAATCTTGGGGATGGCAGAGATCCTGGAGCAGTCGACCTAACCAACTATTTAGATGCTGACGATATGGTTCTCGAAGCGCGGTAGCATCCAAATTGAGTATTTTGCCGTGAACGTCGAGCTTAAATGTTAAATGCTCGATAGACTGCGGTTGTATCTGCTGCATAGGTGTCTCGTCCTCTGGACGCGTGATCAAACATAGTATAGACGACGACGAATCACCATCATCTAAAAATAATAGTATGAATATACGCAATGTTTAGTTAGAAAAGGTTTATTTACCTTTCATTGGTGTTGCCAGCAGCATAACCTCTTCATATTTTTCCGATTGTGTTTGCTGCTTCAAGGGTTTTTGGTCAGTAGCATCATTGGGGTGTGCCATTAAAGCATTCGCCGTTGTTAGAGTAGCCGATCGTATGTCTTTTACTAGCATCCGCACCTTGGCAGCTACGTTACGTTTTGTCTTAAGACCAGTTGGCCCAACCGAAGCGGTTGAGTGCTGCGAACTGGCGGCACTATCCTCTAGGTCCACCCAACCACTTTGACTACCAGTAGCACCTACACCTCCGCTTGCATTGGCACCACCACCCATATTACTTATGATGGGTTCCAATTTTGCATGATCTCCAGGATACAGGTACTGATAAAGTGGCTTACGATATAGCTCCTGCTTGTCATAGCCAATCAACTCACGAATATTTTGAGTGCAGGATTCTATGATGCCATCAGCAGTGACTTGCAAGAGCACCCAATCGACTGAGGATAAATAATGTTCTAGAGCCTCAAAATATGCAGATATTTCAGGCACCTGACCGTTTAGTAGTGACGGTTCAGGTAAAGGCGGCTCGGTTGACGAGACATCGCCTTGTTGTACGGGATGTATAGAGCAATTATCAGTGGCACACCGTGAGCAACGTGTAGAGGTTGTATTGGTTTTGTTTTTATTGCTGTTAAGGATTAAAGTTGAGTTTGCATTGTTGTTATTCGCTGCTGTCGCATTTGAGGCTGAAGAAGAAGCGGTTGACGTCGATGAAGAAATATCACGACTTTGTCCTTTGTCGCAAAATTCACGATACTGTAAATAGATGAAATTAGTACTTGATAAAATTTTAAGGTTGATATCCAGGGAACAGAAAGTATAAATACACATATATAATTTTAAATACATAGGATATTGTTTTTAAAATAGAGTTTATCTCAAAACAACAACATAAACAGTAATAATGACATACCGGGTGCCACATACGTACCACACACAAGTACAGAAATTTTTTATAATAATATTGACGATTACTTCCCACACAGCATTTGGAGGAATAAGTTTTGAAAACATCTGTGTTTGATTGCATTTTGCTTATTTTTAGGGACAAGCCCACACAGCATTTGGATGAATAAGTTTTGAAAACATCTGAGTTGGATTGCATTTTGATTATTTTTAGGGACTAAATACTGAGTTTTCATAAAAGTGAACCTGTTTTTCACTTAAAATTTTTACGGAGTGGAATTCCCACAGTAAAAGCTTGTAGCTCCCTCTGGCAGGCGAATTGCAGATACGGTTTGAGAAAAACACCGCCAAAACTCGAAATATTACACTATACCTGAAAAAAGGGTCCTGAACTGCTCATATACGCTATCACTTTTTAGTTGATGGTGTTTAAGCAACAGTAGTAACATAAAAACAAGCTTAACGGCAAAACAGTTTTCAAGTGTTTTTAATTTTCGGTTAAAATTCATTTGCCTTGGTGGAATGAAAATAAATATAAGGCCAATTATAACAGCACAAGCTAAATTGGTAGAGAAGATTGACAGCTTTATCAAATTATTTTGATTAATGCTAATAGGCTTTCATAGAAAGTTTACAATAGTGCACTTTCGGCTGTGTATGCAAATGCAAGAAAGGCCCTTTCCAGTGTTTTTGGCGGCATAATTTTTGAGATAATACTATACTCTATTAGTCACCCAAAATGGTATACGGCAATAAATGCCAGTCTAAATTTTAGACTATTCATTGGTTTACACAAATATGTGTACTTATGTCACACATATGTACATGAGTGCGCCGTAGCTCAATAGGTAGAGCATTGCGCACTGATGCGGTAATAACCATTTTTAAAAACATTTTTGGTTTAAAATTTAAATAATTTGAAAAAAAGGCGCTTATTCTTTGAAAGGCGGCGTAAATTAAATTCTTAACCAAATTTGGTTTGGCCATATATGTATGTAGCCCAAAAAAGTTTTACATTTTGGCTACAATTTTTAGCCGTGTACTGGAAAAATGGAAGACGATACCAAGAAGGTGTAAATGTTCTGTAAAAAAATGTTCCTTGATTTTGACATATTGACCTTTAAGGCAGGCAATATTTTCTTTAAAAATTGTAAAAGGTTCTTATAAACATACCGTTTTCACCACTTGATTTAAAATAGCTGCTTTATCCGGCTTAGTTGAGGTCATATCGCCACGTTTATTGAGTTGCAGGAATTCGGATAGTTGTTCAATATAATTGTTTTCCAATTCCCGACGCCGTTTCTCATTGTTGCACTTGTTAATTTGGGACTGTGGCTAAAAAGTTAATAAATTAGAATAATAAATATAATTTACTACTACAATTAAATTACAAATAAATCTCGAATGGTCTCTGTTGTGTATTAGTCAACAATATTTTCTTTTCGACCCAGAGTCTCACTGCTAGTTTTACCCTCATTAATAGAAATTATACATGTAAAGATTATCTACTTTTTCGCGCATAACTGCTAGATAAAAACTATACAAATTTTGAACACAAAAAAAAAGAAGGGCTGTCAAGAACTCCTAGATAAAAACTATACAAATTTTGAACACAAAAAAAAAGAAGGGCTGTCAAGAACTCCTAGATAAAAACTATACAAATTTTGAACACAAAAAAGGTGAAGGGCTGTTAAGAAACTTATGAAACAAGATAGCTGCAGTTACTGTTCTGACAGTTTATAATCTAGTTCGTAAGAAATGCGATTCTTTGAAATCTTTTTTTGGCGTCTGATAATCTTTTTTTTTTAAATCCTTGCTTAGTTTTGGCAAACTTTCTAAAGCATTTTGGATGTTGCCTACCCAGTGATTTGAATTTGGGACCTATGTTATGGTAGTCCATCTCATAACCACCTTTATGAAGACGGCCAATTCTTAAACTAATATCTTTGTTCAGCAATAATCCTACAATTACGATTACGATTACGATCAATTTTTTTTTCTTCATAACCTACTAGAGATTCAACAAAAACCAATACATATGTTTATTAAACTTTTAAATTTCCTTACCAGGTTGACTTTTGAATCAGTTTTCCTTCTGATTTTTCGAGTCGGCGTCGCGGGATTGTTAGACATCGGCGATGCCACCGCATTCATAATGATAGAGTTTTGGAACGCGCTAGCTAAACTGCCAGGCGTTGTAGCCTTTTGTGACAATGTCAAGTTAAAATTATTATTATAGATATTTTTGTTGTTGTTACTCAATAATATATTATTATTGTTTTTAGGGCCTTTGTTATTTTGTAAAAATAAGTGGCTATGTGGTTTAAATTGTAGCTGTTCTTGTTGAAGTTTCAGCGTACGGGTTCCACTATCCGTGCTGTCGTTACATTTGGCTCTATTAACTTGAAATGTTTCGTTTGTGTCGTGGCCGTTGCCACCACCAGGTGAAGTTGCTGCCGATAGCCGTAAACTCAAATCGCCCCCTACTCCACCGAAACCGGTGAGGGGGGCACCTCTCGGAAACGCGGGTGCTAATCCCACTAATGAGGCCGTTACCACGTTATCACTCCCAGCTGTTGAAATTGTAACTGCGGCTGTTGCAGCAGCCGGTGATGCAAGAGGCAGTTTGTAGATGAGGCTAGTAGAAGTTGTTGTTCTTTTTGATCTTGCAGACAATAGTGTTGAGCAACTTTCAGGTCCTGTTGAAGATGTCCCAGCAGATTTTGTACTATTAAACAACACACTTTTTGAATCAATATTGTTGTTTTCAATATTAATGTACGCTGCCGTATTCGAAGAAGTTGCTTGCGAAGATGTTGCCAAATTTGACGAGCCCTTGCTGCAGGCGACGGTGTTAACTTGTTTGATGTTGCTATCAGTAATGTTTGGTGCCCAAGTATCTGGTAGGTCACATGGGCCAAGCCTACATCAAAAGAGAAAAACATTTCATTTTAATATTACTCTATAATCAAACAACACTGTTAAGTTATCAATACTTATTTATAGGTCCTGTTGAAAATTTCGATCTTCGAAATTCTAGACTTTAAAAGTGTTTCTAGTGTGGAAGATTATGCTAAGTTTTCATAAATTAAATTATATTTGTCAACCTGTTTAGAAAATCAAAAACACATAATATCAAAAGTGCTTCTCAAAATGTCTTTATTTTAGGATATGCATATGCCAACAAAAACAACGCCTTCGAATCTTGTCTGGTCGGACAAAAACGATGAAACATCTTTACATACACTTACTTGTGGACAAGCTGAGCTACCTCCACGGAAAACAAGGAAACATCAACGTCTATGCCATGAACGTAGCCATATCAACAGGAGTTTATTTAATGTTATATAGTATAAAGAGTAAAGTTGTGCTCTTGCTAATGTTGCAGCATTTCACCTGCCTAATCTTCATATCTATTATAGAAATTGCATCAATCTCCTTGCTGAGGACGGTTTCAAGTTTCGAGATTCAAAGGTGTGAGTGTGAGAGGCTTAAAATGCAGGCTGACAGGGGCTAAGCACGAGAGCTCTACCAAAACATCCGGCGGATAAGATGATGGGCACTCTTAAAGTAAAATTATGCGCGAAAAATACTGAAACTCATGTACATTTATAAATGCAGCTCTCGGAAAAATCAATGCATTGGTAATTAAAAAATGTATGCAATTATGTGTAAATGTACACATTAATTAAGGCTCTTGTTTACAATCAGTTTGATCGAGCAAATATTCGACTTCATGATATCATCTCGTCGATTTATTCCAATTATAAATTAGTTTACGAAAGCCGAGCTGGAGTGGAATTTCATCTACTTCCTAGAATGTCCAAGTCTAAAATACGTGCACCGAACATAACGAACAATAAAAATTTGTTTGAATAATTTACATACATAAGTAAAAAACATAAAGGGGATTCATCAACCATTATAAGTTTACCAAATGCGTAAGTTTATATATTTATCAGCTCAGTTAGATGAACGCCCTAGATAAATTCGATGTCAAACAAAAACTTTTAATTTGGAAATTCTCATTAAAAAAGTTATTTTGGCCCATTTTCAGCATATTCTTCTATTTTTGTCCAGTATGCATTGAATGCATTGAAAAAATTACATGTCGAACGCCGTCATTGCATTGGATAAATTTACGCACTCTTTTACACACCAAAATCGACGCGTAAGTTTATCAAATTTGTGTAAACTACGTTCCATACAAATTTTGACAGTTCATTATTAATTAAATTTATACGTTTACACGCTTTATAAGGTGTTTATAAGATTTGATGAGTCCCCCTATAGATTTATAATTCTGAATGTTATTTCTATAAGACAAATATTGAAATTTAAATTATATTATGTATATTATGTACAGCTATGAAAAGCACTGTACATGCATAGAACTAAAACACTTCAAAGTAAAATAATGTACATAGAATTATAAGACGGGTGTAAAAGGTATTTATAAAGAATCGGTAAAAAAAAAACTGCCGATTTCGATTTTGAACTTCCTACTGTGAGTAGGTATAATCAGCAATCAATGCATACAATTTACATATATGTATATACTGATACTAAAATCATGCAACTGCGAAATTCGCTACAATGAATGTATTTTCTACTCGATCCAATCGACGTCTGCTACTGTGCTATATATAAATGTATGTTTATGAATACCTTCGTATATATGTACATATAAACCCGAAAAAATGGCATAAGAGTTTAAAGTGTTAAAATGGTGAATACATTACATCATACGCATTATCAAAAAAGATTAAACGTATTGCTAAGAGATCTTTTATTTTTCCAAGTTGAGCAGATTAATGTGAACATTGGCAGACCCGAATGACGTTTCCCTATCTAAAAATTAACTTGACTGATGTCCCCTTCTCTATTCTTCCTCTTAACTCTACTCACCCTTTTCCTATCTTATCTAAAGATATCTCGAGTACTTTTCCTCGAGGTAGAAAAGGTGTTTCCTTTTGTCATGCTTATCATAATGGCATAAGAAAATGTTGTTTTGTATATTCCTTAAACCTTATAATTTGATAACTACAATGAATGGTAATACATACGAAGTGTATGATGGGTAAATTGTTCTTTAATAAAATGTCAAAATACAATTTTTCAAAGTTCAATAAAAAATGTAATTTTGAAACTACTTGATGCCCTTGACCGAAACTAAGAGCTATTAAGGGCATCATCATGTATTGCGAACGAGAGCTTTCTTGGCGGTTTTGTCTAATGAATTTGTTAAGTTTCTTAAAATGTTTCATGTTATTCCATTAAATTTAAAAAATTTGGGAACATTTATTTAATTTGGGATCTAAGTGACCCCGAAATTGATTTGAGATATTAAAGTTTAAAGTTTACTGTCTTTTGAAAATTCTATATATAATCTGATTAGGGCGTTTATTGTATGGGAAATAGATGGCATCACAATGCCCTAAATGATTCAGATCTCTTTGCCAACAAATAAACACCACATTTCACTATACAAATATGGGTATAACTCCATTTAAAAAAAAATGTCACTTAGATCCTTTTGGTTCTGAACCCTTTATATGCAATACTTCTAATACATATGGGTGTTTCCACGGTCGCGAACAGTAGGTTCGTACGCTTTTGTGGGCCAAAAAACAAAGTAAACATAGGTTTTTGTTGTTTTTTGTTTGCTACTTCGATAGCATTTTGGAAGCTCAATTTTAGGTGCAAGAGGCAGGTTTGTTCGATTATTAGTAGTTTAGACGCAAAATGGAAGTGACTTTTTTGTGCAACCTGAAAAATTCAAAATTCAGCGAAATGGAATGGATTTTTTTAAAACGGTTGATAACATATTGAACTGGCATAAAGTGACTTTCTTAACGTTTATTTCGCGTTAAAATATCTTCAGTACATTTTTATATATGTATACTCTTAAATACCGGTCGCGAACGTAAAATTTTTCCATACACTTTTTATACCTTTCATGAACATGAAATGGTATTATAACTTTGGTCCGATGTTTGCAAGTATGAGAAGGAGAAGAGATAGACCCACCATCAAGCATACCGAAATGATCAGGGCGACGAGCTCAGTTGATTTAGCCATGTCCGTCTGTCCGTCTGTCCGTCCGTCCGTCTGTTTGAAAGCAAACCAGTCCCTCAGTTTTAGAGATATCTTGATGAAATTTTGCAAGCAGGTGCCATTTTGCATAGGATTAATCATTTGTCGGAACCAGCAAGATCGGACCGATACAACGCATAGCTCCCATACAATCGATTGTTCCGATAAACGGGTTTTGACCTATAACTCTTCCAATTAAAAAGGTAGGAACGTAAAATTTTGCAGGTTTGGTACATATTATATACTAGAAGCACCCGGCAGACGTTGTTCTGCCCAAATTTAGGGAAAAAATATGGAATATTTCGGTCCCTGGTCCACTTCCCCGAAAAAAGTTAGCCTCAAATTTTAACAAAAGTAAAAGTTTACCTTTGTACCAAATTTGAAGAAAATCGCACCATAAATAAAAAAGTTTGGAATATTTCGGTCCCTGGTCCACTTCCCGGAATTAAACTTTACATAAACACTCTCCGGACTCCTTCTGAGCTATCCTGTAAATATGAACAAAATCGGCGCTGTAGTTCCGGAGTCTATAACATACATACATACATACATACATACATACATACATCCTATTTTATATATAAGATTATTGCCTACTGAAGAATTTACCTAATTCGAATATTGCTAAAATTTTGAAAAAAAGAGTATTGAAAAACGGTTTTCAAACATTTTCTTGTGCGGTGTTCGTTGGCATTTCAAAATTAGCGGTTAAATTAGCATAAAAAAGTGTTGAAAGGGTGTAAGGTTCTAAGCAAATTAATCAAAAAAGCTTTAAAAAAAGCATTTTATTTTATTTTACTTTATTTTATTTTACTTTACTTTTTTTCTTTTGTTTGCCAACTGCAGAATCGTTTACTCCTTCGAACCGCATGAAAAAGTGGATTTTGCTAAGAACGGGATTTAGCAGGTATTTTACGCAAGCTTGGAGTATAGCAAATGCGAAATTAAACCTGTGCTACTTCACTTTAGTTTTATTGAGAATTTATAAAAAAACTTATTACATGACTACCACATTTTTTCTTTTTTGAATTTTTACTTACATTATGATATTTTTATATTTTCTCCACACAATTAGTCGGTTATTTGTTAAAAATATTCACTTATATTCACTTGACACAGTTTATTTATTCGAAATTGACACAATTTGTAGTTTATTTATTTCAAATATATTCACTCAAAAATGTAATGGAAATTGAATATCTGAATTTTTAAACGTTTTTCTTGGAAATGACACCAAATTTTTTGACATTTTTATTTAATTTTGACACTAAATTCTTTTTGACTAATTGTGTCAGGATGAATGGAAATTCAAAAGTTGATTTGATACCATATTGTAGGTAAATTTTAGGGTTTTAGGGCAATCACATTCTCACCGATAACTAAATTAACGACAAATTTATCGAAATATATCGAAGTAAAAATGAAACCCGGGACCATCCCCATTCGTTTGATACCCATATTGTAGGGTAATATTAAGGTTTTCGGGCAATCGCATTTTTACCGATAACTCAGTTATCGAAATATATCTAACTCCAAATGCAACCTGGGGCCATTCCCTTTCGTTTGATACCCATATTGTAGAGCAAGTTTAAGGTGTTTTGGCCATCGAATTTTGACCGATAACTTAGTTATCGATCAATTTATCGAAATATATCGAAGCCAAAATGAAACCTGGGGCCCTCCCCTTTCGTTTGATACCCATATTATAGGGTAATGTTAATTTTTTTGGGCAATCACCGATAACTCAGTTATCGATAAATTTATCGAAATATATCGAAGTCCAAATGTAACCTGGAGCTATCCCCTTTCGTTTGATACCCATATTGTAGGGCAATTTTAAGGTTTTTGTGCAATAACATTTTCACCGATAACTCAGTTATCGATAAATTTATCGAAATATATCGAAGCCAAAATGAAACCTTGGGCCCTCCCCTTTCGTTTGATACCCATATTATAGGGTAATGTTAAGTTTTTTGGGCAATCACCGATAACTCAGTTATCGATAAATTTATCGAAATATATCGAAGTCCAAATGTAACCTGGAGCTATCCCCTTTCGTTTGATACCCATATTGTAGGGCAATTTTAAGGTTTTTGTACAATAACATTTTCACCGATAACTCAGTTATCGATAAATTTATCGAAATATATCGAAGCCCAAATGAAGCCTGGGGCCATCCCCTTGTACGATATTCTATACCTATATGCGAAATACCATAAGTATAGGTTCAATATACTTAGAGTTATATGGAATAAAAAAAATTTCGAAAAGAAACGGTCCCTAGCAGGGTCGGAACCCCCAAAACAGCCTATAGCACCTTCCACACTATAACCTGTAGGCGTGCCAAATTTCAACAAAATCCGTCCAGCCATTCTCCCGTTTTTAGGGAACAAAAGCAAACGTCTGGACATCCAAACATCCAAACATCCAAACATCGCTACATTCACATTTATAATATTAAGTAGGATGTAACGTATGTAGTGAAAATCACCCAGATCGGACTAACATAATATATAACTCCCAAACAATCGATTGTTCGGATAAATGTGTTCTGAAGAGTTTGTACCAATTGTAAGGATCGGACACTCTAACAAAATTATGAGTATTCATGAAAGGTATAAAGCCTTCGGCACAGTCGAAGACAGCCCTTTCCTTACTTGTTTTTCCTATTTTCGGCATAATGTTTTACAAATTATATGAATTGGAACACTTAATTTACAAGTTTAAATCTTATAGTTATTTTGTATTTATAAAGAAAGAAGATAGCATAAATTATTAGACTGTACTGAAATCCCGCGGCTCACACCGAAAGGCTCGAAAGTGGCTTGCATAATATAAAGTATACTCACTATAATGTATGGTTGTAAAATTTATGAATAACTTCATTAAAATTATTCAAAACCCTGTGATCCATTATTAACCATGGAAATAAAGTATATTAACAACCTCTTTTTTTCTTGCTTCAGTTTTTGGTAGGCAAAAATATATTAAAATGCAAAACGGTCGCGAACGTACGCAACTTTGAGAATAAAAAAGGTTTGGTAAACCCTTCAAGAGAAGTAGTTTTGTTTTTCAATTAAGTGCACTCAACTGGCTTTAGCAATGTAGTTCTAGACATTTCCTTACACTCCTTGAGAAGTGGTAACAAAAAATGTATTTTTTTGGTCGCGATTTAAAAGTTTCAATAAAAATTTACCGTTAATACATCGTCGTTCACTCTTCTTTTATTTTTATAGTCTTAACTGATATTCATGGGGGTATTTTGTTGCAAAAAAGGATCGCTAGTATAAGTCGTACATGTGAAAAAATTGAAAAGAAACAGGCCTTTAACACTGGCCGAACGACTCGTCGAGAATGGGGCCCTAATTCTAACATGTTTTTATACCAAATGTTTGTTCAAAGAATCGTGTGCTTTCTATTATATCGTAGTAACTGGTAAACATTTTACACAATATACTTTTGTCATGTTTATATGTAACATTATAAAAGTCAAAAAATAAACATTCGAAATAGCAACGCAGGTCATGTGAAAAATATATATCATGTAAAAGGTCTTTAAACTAACTCGATATTATCTTAAAGTGTATGTATGCCGCTATTGACAAGCTCATAATTCATATTGATAACTAATATCTAAATTAAAACAAATTGAATATATATAACACGTCACCATGTTAGGTATATAAAAGAATATGACACTTTTGGCCAAGAGTGACGATTTAAATACTTTTTGACTATCTCATAAAGGTGAGTGAGAAGTCGATTGTAAGTGTTGCTGTACGAAGCTATATGTATCATTGGCGTGCACTTGCTATACAAATCGCACCCTAAATACAAAAGGGGCACAACTCAAAAAAATTTCAGGTGGTTTTTTTGACATTTATCCTTTCACAAACGCTTGATCAACTATAACAGCCGATTTTTTTCTTAATGATTATCATCTTCAACTAAACGGCTACCGTCCTGCTTGGTTTTATAAAAATAGAGCTAAGCTAGCGCTATCTAGAAGCGTTCAAAGCAAAGCACCTCTAATTTTGAGTTGTGACCCTTTTGTATTTAGGGTGCGAAATACTCATTTCGCGTACATGTATGTACTAGCAACCACTCATGTATGTACATACATACATATATGCCTGTAAACTGACTGAATATAGCAGCACAGCGGTGTTGAGCGTCGACTCCACCGCTTTACAATAAGTGGGTCATGGATGACGGAAAAAGCGTAAGCAATGTGGGTCATGAATTTTGTTTCGCTCACGTTCAAGTATAATTCGATTTTATTTTTTTGCAAACATTTCTTGTCATTGTGGTTTTTATATGCTGATTTTAGCTTACATTTGTTTAATTTCTCTCTGCACAAAATGTGATAGCGACAAGTGTATGTATGTATGTAAACATATTTTACACGTTAAGGTAAATGTCCATAATTTCGTGGTACTAAGGAATTTTCTGACTTTCTACCTCTCTTGCGTAAAAACGGATGAAGGAAAACTAAAAAAGTAAATTTTTCCCATTGAGCTGATCTATTAAGATAGGTTTCCATTTAATTTCAAACAAAACTAACAAATGTTTTATTTTATATAAATAAAAATGTGTGAGTACCTCAAATGTCCCTAATTTCGTGGCAAAAATTTTCTGATGTACCTAACTTCGTGGTAAAGTGTCCCTAATTTCGTGGTATTTGGTTAAACTCTAATTCTATGGAAAATGAAAGTTATTTTAAACGCAAATTCCTAAAATTTATTTATTAAAATTTATGTTCAAAAATTTCAAATTTTAAATAATTTTTTATTGTTATTGTATTTATGAAAAGAAAGCGTTTTAAGACCAAGTAAGTATTAATTTGTTTAGTACTTAGTAATCAATTGATTAGACGGATTTTTTAATTGTTAATGATTACTTCAATTGGTTTTTGAGAAAAGGCAATTAGTAATTGATTGCGATTGAAAAAATCAAAAAAAAACCAATAAAAAAAATTTATTTAACTGATGTAATTTGTTACTTTTCTCAAAATTTCTTTTACTTATTATTACTAAAAATGTTTTTTTTTTAATTTTTGTGTTTTTTTGGTCTTTTAAGTTTTTTTATTTTTAAACAAAATAAATAATTAAAAAAAAATAGTTTTAAAACAAAAATAAACAATAAAAAAAATTAGTTCAATAATTGATGTAGCTTATTATTTTTTATTATTTCAAAAAATGTTTTTTTTTTTTAATTTTTTTGGTATATTTTTAATTTATTTGTATTTTTTTAATTTTTATTTTTTTTAAATTTAATTTGGTTTTTTATTCTTTTTTTTAATTTTTTGGTTTCTTGTTAACAATGTATCTAAATGCGCAGTATACCACGAAATTAGGGGCATGCGATAAAATTGATGTAGGTAATTTCGTGGTATCGCTTTAAGCGGTAATATGAGTTTTATATTTAAATTTTTTTGTTTATTATCGCTATTCATTCATAACAAAAGCAAAAAAGTATAAATCTTGACATATTTTTTTAAATTAAATCAAAATTTATTGAATAAACAAAAGTTCTATAATGCCATTATTTCGTTAAAATGTTGTGCTTCGCAGAGCTTTTCGATTAAAATATTGACGAATGGGTTAATAAAAGTGTACCACGAAATTACGTCAAAATCTTCCTCACGGGTCTATTTAATAATTAAAATACTTAAAATAATAGGGTATCCTATGAAATGTGAAAGAAAATAAGGAAAACATAAAGTATTATATTCCCCTAATTTCGTGGGTACCACGAAATTAGGTACATCACAAAAAACATGTGTCCCTAAATTCGTGGTATTTAAATATTAAATAAAATGTAAATGAAAAGTTATTGAAATAAGTTTTGCAGTACTAAAAACGTTTAAGAAATGTTAAATAAAACCAAAAAAATTATCATCAAAAAAAATAATTTAAAGATACAATTTTTACAGGCTTAACAAAATCTACTGGTCTCCTTAACAGTTTCCTTAAGAGGCCTCCCTACAAAAGGCTCATTTTATGAGCTTCCAACTTTATAATGCTTGTTATTTAATAGGTTTAATTTTGAAAAATTTGCAAAATATCCATTATTACACCCGAAAAGTTAATCTTTATTATGAAATTTTCAGTTTTAAAAAAAACTCGCCAAATTCCTTGTTTGAAAGAAAATATCGAAATACCACGAAATAACGTACTACCACGAAATTATGGACATTTACCTTATAATTTATTGCAGCCTAATTTTATTTCCCGCTTATGGAAAGTTTAATAATTATACGTATGTAGATTAGATAAGCCTTAATATTATAAAACATACGACATATATTCTGCCGAATACCTATGCTTTCCTTCAAATATCGCCAGATATCAGATGCTCCCGCAACAAGTTACTCATCTTCATGCATTCTTGGCATACTCATCCTAAGCAAACACTGCAATCGAAATAAAAATTGAAAATCAGTTTTGAAAACACGTTTGTGCCTGAAGTACCACTAGTAATCGGTGCACGCAGGTAGAGCATGTTCCGACAATTTCAAACTTTTCGAGGTGTTCTAAGTCTAGGGTGGTTTTTCTATCAAACAAGCTTTTCGGGATAAGTCAAACAAGCTTTTCCTGGTTTATATGTATTCATGGCTTCGCGTGGCTTGTCGTATAACCCAGTTAGCCTCCACTTCTTAGATTATGCAGTTAGTTTTTCCTTAAGCAGGCATTTAGTTAAAAAGCCTAGTGGTTGCTTTACAACTTTTTTAAAAAAATAGCTCAAAAATGCATTTACTCAGAGAGGTAAAACAATAACATGTTCCCGCGCTGTTGGAAAAAAAATGCGTACATATATTTAGTACAATGGGTAGTGGCCAAGTTGAAGAGCACGCGACGAGAAACAAGTTTCTTTACTTTAGTCACCAAAGTTTCTTTTATACATTTTTTTCTTTTATATTCAAATGCAGTATTCATAAAACATACAGCTAACCTATGCTAATATATCCGAAACTAACACACCAATGACGTTATCAGCAAGTTGACTGCAAATTTGCTCTTCATATATGTACATGCAGTAATGCATGTATTTTCAATGATTTTTCGTGAGAGATTCAGCAAAGTGCATTAGATGGTCAGTGTGACGGTAGTAGTAAGCTACAACATATTCCCAACGTTGCAGAAGATAAAAATCAAAATAAATAACACAGCATTTTAGTCAACTTATTGGTTTCGTATGCTTAATCTTTATTCTTATATACTTTTAGTTACAGAGCAAAGCCGATTGTTTAACACCTTGCACCTTCGCGTAGTCTTACGACAGGCCCACTTTCCGCGGTTATATTCTAGGCCCCCAACTCTCTAGGGTACATGTAATTAGTTATGGCTTTTACGACAGTCTTTTGGGTTAAAAAGGTTTAATTTCTCAAAGCCAAAGTAAGCTTTTTAATTGTACTAAATCTTACTTATTAACTTACACAGTCACAGCCAATCGCATCTTAAACTTTGAGAACACTTTTTTTAGAACTACAACAAAATGGACAGCATAATAGATGAATGCATGCTTTATTCTAAATATTACATTACAACACTTGCAATTGATTTTGGACAAAGGAGTACAGGAATATTTTAACAACAATTTCTTTACGTCAACAATTTATTTTATCAACAAGATAACGATCTAAACTATCCTTCTAGGTTGGTATAGCAGTGGTTCAGAAAAGCAAATGTGCGCTGTAACAGTCCAATTGAATCCCGTGACCTCAACCTATCCGAGAGCATGCGAAGTAGCCTCTTTTTTTATTTCAGGACAAGGTCTCATTCCCTGCACATATTTTTCTTCCCATGCAACTGTCTTATTTTAATAAAATTTTCCATTCATGCAAAATGTAAATTAAAAGAATTTTTAGACTTTTCCAAAAGCAATTTTTCATATTACTAAAAGCATCTTCGTTGCAATTGCAAGTGTGGCAACGGCTCGGAATAACACTTGCAAGGTGTGTGCATATCACAACTAGGTATAAAAAGAGTAAACATTCAAAGGAATAACATTGTTGACAGCTAACAAGCACTGCTATTACCTAGACAATATTTATATGAGTGTGTGTAACCACACAAGAGCGAGAGGCGTAAAAAGCTCAAAGATATATACAACAGCTGATACGACCAACTAAATTGAGATTGAAAAGCTTCACGTAGTTTTCATTGTTACTAATGTACTCTTAAATTTCGAACTCGAAACTACCAGTGAAAGTGTGTAATAAATAGATTTCATAGACAAAAATAGTAATAAGTAACCAGATAAATATTAACGTTTAAATGAGAAATTGGAATTTATTAAAAAAGGAATAGGACCCGTTTTTGGCAAAAACCCTCAATACAAACAAGCACACTGTTACCGGAACAACAAAATATTTACGTAAGCAAGAAAGGCTATAATCGACGCTAATTTTTATCTATCTCAATATCATCATATACATACCTACTTAGTTTTGGCAGAATACGGAGAACAAAATTACATATAATTTCGAAAAGTGCTATGAGAACACACCATAGGAATTATATGAGAAAAGAGACGTTGAAACAAAATGGTAAAATGTCAACGTCCTTTGTTGACAATATACGAGTTCATAGCAAAAGAGCAAACTTTAACAGAGACATTTGGAATATACAATAAAGAGTTGGCTCGCGTGCAAACAAATGATGAAGCAATAATAAATATATTAGCTGCGAGAGCCATCCCGGCATTCATGATACAAATTTAATTTCAGAGCGTCAAGAAGACTGTGTTAGTGATAGTCACTCCGTATTGGTAAAGCACAGTAAAAGTTATTTATCTTTGGCATGTACTTCTTGTTGCGCTTGTTTATTTCCTTTGCATGTGTTCGTTACTTTGAAATTGCGTCGCACTTTTCAATAGTGTTTGGACATCTAGTTTCGTGTGGGCTCTAGTTATAACTTCAGTTTCTCTTGATCACCGCGAACTACTAAAATTTCTCACCTCTAGTTATGGAGAATTAAAAAACAATATCTCATATCGTATCTTTGTACGACAACGAAATACAAATATGTATTTGAATTGCGAAAACATAGTACTTATCAATGCAATACATTGGAGCTATGGATATGTTTAGAAAACATGTATTGAAACAATTCGGAGATATTATTATAGGCAATTCAATATTTTAAGTTATAAGGAATAAAGCTTTGTATTTATCAAAAATCTACCAATAACTAAGTGGGAAAGTTATCAGACTAACTTTGATTTCAATGCGACGAAAACATTTAGGCACATCCTTAAGTTATTCAAGAACGATCCCAGCTTTCTTACTCCTACGCCATATTGTAGTATTAACAACATTGGTTATTAAAAATTCCGAATGCCTTACTTCTTACATTACAACCGTGCTAAATTCTGCGTCTTCGGAGAGCGTTTCTGTCGTTAGAAACAACAGCATTAACGCTTTTTGCACACTGACATTTGCATTAAAAAAAACCCTGCCAAAAGGTTTGGGAGAGTGTTCTGTTGTGGGCCGTCCCTTGCCAGATATCGATCCCGTACGCTTCGGCCCTTTGGTACTAGCCCGACTGCCTCAGGGGCGATTTCTTGACCGCGATGAAGCTTTAAGTCGCCTCCTACGGCAGCCATACCTAACTAATAATAAAGGTCTTCTGTAAATTTTGGGTTCCAAGGCTCTTGCCTTTTAGCTCTGCGGTGAAAAGTCGTATTCGGAGATGAATTTTTTGAAAGTACTGCACGAGTTTTGACTTTTAAGAAACTGTAGATCTTATTCCGCTACAAAGGAAGTTTTATGGCAATTTCAATATTATTCAATTTCGAAAGGAATGCTCAAGGGAATAGTCTAATTAAAGAGGTAGAAATTGAATGGGAAGCTTGGTTTATACAAAACAAATTGGAACATTTTCCTGAGCTTCAAACGTTACGGTTTGCAGATATAAAAAAAACTTCACTTTTATTTGTTGTATCATCCGCGCCTTCATGGATATCTGTATACTATTTCCAGATTTCCATGACAGTTTATTAAATAATTTTAATAATGTTTCAGACAACTACTATGATTACGGGTCAAATTGTCTTGCATCTTTGCAAAAAAACCAAACACATTTATAAAGCCTTATAATACATTTTGATATCTTGGGAGTTGGGTTCAAGATTGAAAATCACTCATTGTGCACGGCGCACAATTTCCATCTTTTTATATCATAAAACGTAACTTACCCTGCATTTTCGGCTGCAGCAATTGACATGTGAGGCTCATGTGTTTAGCAAAAGTAAACTGTCGGCGAACTTTTTTAACTGTAATTTTTAACAAACTCGTTATGACTTCAATTTCATACAAAATGTAGCCAAAACAACAGGTCAGTTCATATTTGTATGTATACAATAAAGTAGCTGTAACGAGAATAAAAAAAAATAAATTAGAATAAATCGAAAACGAAATTATAATTAAATATATATGTATTTCGCATTGTTAAATAGTTTAACTCAAAATATAAAAAATTAGCTCCGAAAAGGCAAACTATTGACACTAGGCATTAACAACTCTTTTGTTTGTGGAATATAAGGTTAACAAAACCACCTGACGAGAAGGAAATGAAAGTTATTGTGAGTAAGAAAATGCATCATAAATCTAAATTTGTGTTCACGGCTTTATCGAAGAGTTTCTCGCTTATTGGTGGTATGACAAATTCAAACTTAAGATTAGAATACAAGAGATCTCAGCAGTGTGTTTTATGTATACATACATGGTAAACAAAGTTAATGGGGTTTAGTTACGTCGAACTTAAGTGATCGTGACACTCTTTAGTCGAGCCTCCTTCATTACAAGCATACTTTTACCTATGTACAGATTTATGTAGCTATAAACATTGTGTACCTACACATGTAATCAAAGCCTTTACGGCTAATTAAAAAAGTAACTGGTTACTAACTGACGGTAACAGATGCCGCCGATAGTTATTGCCAAACGTACTTTTAGTAACAATACTTTGATAAAGGTACCAAATGAAGGGCTCAGAACCAAAAGGATCTAAGTGAAATTTTTTTTGAAATGTAGTTACTTATACCCATATTTGTATAGTGAAATATGGTGTTTATTTGTTGGCAAAGAGATCCGAGTCATTTCGGACATTATAGTGCCATATATTTGCAGGCCACAAACGTACTAAATTTTATTGCATTGATGATTGGAGCCAAAAGGATCTAAGTACGCTCCTCCAAGCAATACAATTTAATTGCTCGGTCAAAAGAACATGTATAATTTTTTCGAGTATGCAGTCTTGTAGCCCGTTTAATTTGAGTATAATGAAGTGCTAAACTTAAGTTCGTAGGAAGTCTCGCTGAGTTTTGGCAATTTTTTTTCTGGATCCAAGCGCACTTAGACCCTTTTGGCTCCAACAATTATTGCAATAAAATTTCGAAAATTGATTACTCGGCCAAAAAACATGTAGAATTTTTGGAAATTTTAGCAATAATTTTTGGAAATTTACAGCTATTTTCCATCTGCAGTAGACAGCCTTTGAATTACTTGACTAACCTGCATTCATTTAGACAGGAATCATTTCAACCGCATTTACCCAGAATTTACAATAAATAATTTACTTTAACCTTAATTATCTCACTTTAACGTCGATGTTACATAGATCCGTTTGGTTGTAAGCCCTTCAAATACAGTTTCTATCAGGACATATTGGGTTAATTTACATTGCCGGACCGGATGGTTTGACTTTGTACCCATTTGCAGATATAATCGATAATGATCCTGAAAACATATCCCTAAAGAGTCCTCGACTGATCGCGATGCAACCTTAAACTTACTCCGAAAATCTCCCGTGTGCCTCCAAGTTGGGCTTGCAAATTAGCGCTGAAATTTGCCCTAAGAAACTTCGAAATAGGCCAAAATGGCATTTTCGAAAAGGACTCGAAACTGTGGCCAAATTGGTCCCGAGTGGTTCCCGAAAAGCACCGAGAAGGTTAAAGTGGATCTGGCTTAATACCAAAAACAATACTTTCATGATTCCAAAATTGGCCTATAATAAGCCCCGAAATGGTCCCATGAGAAATACTACTTAATGTTGCCCCAAAACAGCTGCAATTAGTACAGAAAGAAACTTATTTTGTTCAGATATGATCCCATTTTCTACCTACAACTTTACTATAATAACTCCCATCTCCCATCCATAACCCAAATTGACTTCCCGAGGGTAGTTACTTTTCCGGATAGATACGTTATTAGTTAGTGTACAGACCTGTAACGATGCCATTGTGAATGTGAGAAATGACGATACTAGGGTAGCGAGTAGTTGTCAGTTCAGTGGTATACTGAGAGTTGAGCTGTAGAGTTGAGTCTGAATTATTACAAATAAATACAATTGTCCTATGCATTAGCATAACCATTATCTAGTTTTTTAATAACAAAAAGTAAAGTAAAAGGGTAAGTTATTACAGTTAGTATCTAAAGGAAATTCAGTTAGTAACCGTACGATGCCAGTTTCAAAAGTAACTAGTTGTAAAAGTATCTTTGGGTCTCTAGCTCATATATGCGTACGAATTCTATCCCGCCAGCCCTCTAATATTCAATATACGAGTGTTGGATCTTAAAAAATTCCTCTTTCTTTTACGTGATTTGCTTCAGTTTTTTGCCGGTGTTTGCCGCAATGTGCATTGCTGCTGTTGTGATTATTAATATTTAGTATAACAGAAAATACAAAACAAGTTCTATATCTATACTAACATAGTAAACTAGCAATACATGCTTGTTCTCTCAACGCGAAATTCGTTGGTGCCTACGAAGAAAATAAAACGATTTGAGCGTTGACCTTGAAAAGCTTTATCTAAAAATCGAGTGCAATCAACTTTTCCCCTTACGAATTTGATTTGTATTTGACATTTTGGATGCATTAGTGGTACATATCCCGGTACTATGCCTTTTGTATAGTTCCTTCCATCAACATGAACTTCTATTGGTTCATACAAATTTGGGCTCTTACTCACTCTCCCCACAATTGTGTGTTTGATTGCGGTTGTGTTAGCACTCTTGCCCACAATGAGGTATGTAAGTTTTATGGCCACTTTGATATGATTATGTTATAGGGTATGTACCAATGTATGTGTATACACATATGCATACCTATGCATACTATATATGTATGTATATATATGAGCATATTTTAGTTTTTTGTATCTTTTGAAAATTAAACGGACCAATTGAAGAATACTCTCATCTCAAGCGCGTCACACTCACAAATTCCGGCTTCATGTTTTTTTTTTCCTAAAAACGAGTCGATAATGTGTCTCTGTAGGCAACTTTCTTGTCCGAGGCGGTGCGACATTCCGGATCGTACCAATTGTTCTGCTGGGCTTGCTGGAATCCTATAGTGCCCTCAGCGGCAGTGCGTAATAAGTGAGAGATATGTATGCTCCCGATTCTCGGTTTCATCGAGAGTATAGTGGATAAATTATTCTTAAGTCAGCATACATAGGTAAAACATGGTGTTGGTGTTTATTTCAAAATTAGAAATCAGTGCACTTCAACCCACTTCCTTAAGGTACCTCCTAAAAAATAAACCAAAACATGTACATATATAATACATGTTTGTATTTGGATTAAGCTGTTTATGCATAAATTCACAGATTTGTTGATATACATACATATGGATCTACGTATGCAAATCTGATGACACAGGAAGTGAGAGAATAGTTCAGATATACACAGAGTTAATCAAACAGTAATAGCTTTCGTAATCTTCATGAATAAGCAGAGAATAGCAGAGAACTGATACTCGTATAGTATGGTGATAAAGACATATCTCAATTATACGGCTTGTCGCTCAATACTTGCAGCCACAGACTCCAGATTCTCTTAAATATCAAATAGCAATTACACCTTTGCCATAGTACTCGCTTTTGGGTTATTATATGTACATATATGCATAAACGAATGTGTATATCTCGTTAAAATATTCATGATTATCATGGAAAAGAAAGTACCAAAATCGCTGGTGAACTAGTGCACTGGTGAATGGTAAAATAACATTAACAAAAAAATCTTGGAGGGGATGAAAAGCAAATCGGCCAATATTTAAAGCTCAATCACGACTTTTTACGTTTTAAGTATTTGTATTTTTACTTATCCGTAGAAATCGCCGAGATCACTCGAAAACTCGTTAGTTTTCCTTTAAGACTTAGGAGGATCCCAGGTTTTCTAGTGTTACCATCTCGGTTTAGTTTTCCATATTTGATTAAGAACTCAAACTATACCAGTTTGCGAGAAAATGAACCTCATGAAAAGGGGTTTAAATTTTAAACTATAAATGTATTAACAATTAAAAAAAAACATTTGCTTTTTTATTGTGATGATCCGATGATTTTAATTTTAGTGATTTTTTATTAGTTTGCGTGAAAGATTTAAAAAAATTGCTAAATCTGACGAATGGCTTAAAAATTAGGCTCAAAGTTTTGGCCGAATATCTAGTCAAAAGTCCTAGAAAATATTCCTTTCTGGCAGACCCGGTAGGCGTTCTCCTGGCAAACAATGTACTTTTCTATATTTCATGATTTTCACTGTTTCACCGAAACTCACAACTAATTATAATTAGCACGTTCGGTTTTACAAAAGCTTCAATTTCTGTAGTTGTTTCTCTTTTTAATATATGCAGAATGTAAAAAAATCATTTATATTATTCGTTTTATTAAGTTTTTCCTACCTTTCTTTTATACACTAAAGCATTGTTCCAACCTCTTCCAAGTAGCCATTGGAATCGTTATATTTGCACAAATATTTACATACGAACATTAATATATGTATATTTATGTATAAATACATACATATGTATATGATTTTGTTTGTGTTATATTTTAATTTGATTAATTCATACACTTGACTGGACGATATGAGAAGCTTTAAGTTCTTCCGTAATTGTATGTTTGCGAATTAAAGCTTCGAATCTTTCTACCTAGGGATAGAAATTGGCATTGCTTTTACGACACTCAACACATTTTTTACTCAATATTTTATTTTAATTTTTTATTTTAGCATTACTAATTTTTAAGCTGGTAATGAAACCGATTATTTTCAGACACTTATTTCATTCACTCAAATATTGTACTACATATGTATGTATGTAAATCTGTTATTCTTTTTTAATTCAGCTTCTAAAATGAAAAACCCCATTTTTTTTTATTAATTTTATTTCAAAGTTGCATTTGTATTTTCTTTATTTATGTACACAAATAAATTATTATACGCCAGTTATCTTGATAAAACTATTATCGGGCTTAAAACAAAAAACAGTTGCTTTAGTTGTCGCATAGTAATGTATTGGTTTTTAAGTTATTTTATAATGATTTATAGAAAGTAATATCAATATAAATCAAATAAATTTAAAGAGAATGTGTATCGATCGAAGCACACTAGTTATTAATACAGAAACGAAAATTACACGAATTCATTTACGAACCAACTTCAACACACCAAACAGAAAATAGTGACTACCACGCAGGGTGATAAGTAATCATTTTAATTCAGTACCAATAGGATTAACAAAATATATTAAGTCTGCTGAAAAATGTATCTATTAGAGTTCAATAACAAGGAAAACGTTTTTGAGTGCAGTCTCTCAAATGTATTTTAAAACTGATTTAACTTAACAACCAACGGAAATATACTGATACGATCGAAACAATCTATGGTTTCAGTTCGAGAGTGGAATGCTTTTTGTCCTCAATGTCAGACCAGAGTACGCTGGGCCGGTAAAATCATTATTACCTATAACTGCTACTTTAAAAAATGTGAATCTCTTTAAGTCTCAGAAACAAAAAAACCTTTAAGCTGTCTGAACACTCAAACTTTATTTATTAATTTATTAAAAACCTCACTCCCGTTAATTAACTTTTTTACATATCTATACTTAAAACTATTATTAAAGCTAATTTATTAGAAGAATAAAAGTGGCACTAGTCACATAAGCACCTGCGTCTAAACCTGGACGCGGCCCAGACTAATCAGATTTTTTGTATGGAAAGAGTTTTTGTGTGAATGCTTTATGCGTGTGTAGTTGTGGGATAATGTGAACTGGAACGAGACGATAAAGATTTGTATGTAGTAGATTTAAGTAACATGGCTAAGATAAAATGAAAACAAAAGGTACCTATAAAAAAGCATTACGTTTTCAATACGTAAGCAACAACCATGAAGACCCAGAAATGGCGATATGTTTAAAGCCACGCACAAACAAAAATTTATATTGCGTAGTGAATAATATATGAACGTTTAAGAAACAGAGTCAGTAATCTAAACAACATTTATGGGATTTGATTTCGATGACTTCTTTAAAGTCGCCACAAATGTGACTTCTTACATGTACATGAGCAAAATCTATTACATACATGTGTGTATGTACATATATACATATGTATATACATATGCAGGTGCCACATGTCGAAATTTGCAGGCCATTTTTTATATTGGCAGATGACAATGGCTTATAAACAAGCTTTGGTAAACATTTTATGGAAACAAAAATTAGTTGAAAGGGCACCATAGTGATGAGTATTATTTCACAAAAATTAATATCATTTCTATGCATACTTATATAGATATCTACCACATAAGAATGCAGAACTCATGTAACATCATGTTTCAAATCCCAATTCGTTTCCATGCACAAAATTCAGTGTAGACTATACACTGTATAGTTTAAATTCCATAGATTTAAAAGGTGTAGTCAGTTGAAAAGGTGATGAATGTATTCGAGGTGACAGCACATATCACACATAAAAATACACAGATACTTTTATACCCAGCCAGCATTTAGAGGATTATTTACAAACTTGTGACTTCTTCTAAACATATGAGTAGTTTTTGTAGCAGTTCTTTGCCTAGGACTGCCATCAAGATCTTATTGTCTGCGAGTCGAATGGAAAAATCGATTTTCGCTCAACTAATATGGCAATCGTATTTGTCTTTTCAAACCGACAATAGCATTTACCCGCATAATAATATTCATCAAATTATTTTCTGAAATTGTGACTTTCCTGAGTCATCTGTAAGTTGCCGTATTAATATTTCAAAACTTTATTTATGTGTTAGGTATATGGAAGAAAATTCGCAACACCCTCGATAAAAAACAGGCTGGGTACATATGTGTATCTATGTATATAAAAGCCTATGTATTTATGTGTATACATATACACATGAAGTGTATGTCTGTATTCGAGTTGCCTTGTATTCGAATAAGAATGACGACCGACTATAAAACGATGATGGAGCACAGGCGACATAAAGTCGTATGATGTATAGGGTTTAAATAAGAGCGTACACAAACAGTGTGGAGCGAGAGAAAAAAGTAACAAAATAGTGTAGGTAAAGTATATTGGAAATATAGAGACAAAGAAGAATTGATGTAGACTAAAATTTGGTTGTAATATTAAAAGCGAGCAGATGAAACAATTGTTCAAATAAAACTTATGGATTTAGCTTTTCAATTTATATTCAGCAGTTTTGTATCATAACACTTTTTTCAAATTTCGAATTGAGTATTAAAAATTTTCACCACTACTATTAACTGATTTTAATATAACCACAGCACTTATTCGCGTGATGAGTATGCGCAAGTTGGCTTCAGTTGGTTATCTTTTACATTATTTCTTCCGAACTTAATATTTTCCTTCTTCGTGGCAAGATAGGTTTTTTCAGCAAATTTTTTCTTAGGACGTTTAATAATATATTATTATGTGATTATTTACACTACATTTGAATTTTGTATTTTCGCATATATGTACAAAAACGGAAAACGTTGGAGATATCATATTTGAGCTCCAATAAATATTATGTGCGTACACTGTTTTCACTTTTTTCTCTTGAAAATTTAGTTTAATAAAAGGGTTTTTATATTATAGAGCTTCTTTAATTATGTGTTATCAAGCTTTAGCAATTTTCACATCATAATGCTAATATTGAGACAATGATGTATGTATATGCTTTTAAATTATAACGTAGTCCGCGACTTTATGAACCGTCTTACATCCGAATAAAATGAAATACAAATTCGAACTAAAAATGGTTGCAGAGAGCACAAAACAATTGAGCTCATAGATACACCCATACACATGTTTTTACAACAGTGGTGCACTCAAGAGCTTCTTGGAGTTTAATAAAACAATCGGCAGTAACCTACATACATATATGGTAAGCGCAGCGACTGACATTCTGCGATACAAACAGTGAAACAGTTTCTTTCCGACCAAACAACAAACATACACGCTCCTAATCTATGCTCAAATATTACTTCAGCTGTATTTGCGTACACACATACTAAGACAAAGTGTCTGGTATTGGAAGCTCTGCCATAGTGCACCACTGTTTCACAATACCTGCAAATTGTTTTGGTATAGTAATCAACCAAAAAATGTGTACCTTTATCTTTATCCAAAGCATAGCCCAACAATCAGGTCGTAGCAGTTCGACAAACATACAGAAACACATACATTTTTCATGTATTTTGTTTTTGTAATTCAAAGATTTACTGCCCTATTCTGGGAGGATTGCCATCGTGACTAATGACAATTGTTATAGTCCAATTCCATTTGTTCCTATAGTTTGCAATAGTCATTGCAGCTGTCACCACCTCGTTTGTAGCTGACAAACAAGCTGAGAATAGCACCATTAATGTCAAAGTCTCACTGAGAAATGAGTGTACCGCCAAAGTTCAAAAAAAGTACAAATCAGTGGGTCTAATGACACGACCTGTTAGTTGGTCATTGATATTTTCTTGATGATCCCGACAAACTCAAGTACTACCTTCTAGGTCACGCCTCTCCTCCTCCATTAAGAAAGTGATGTTTACAAGAATTTACGTTCTATACAATATTGCTCCTGACTTTTCTCAACGAATTTCATAAGTAACAATTTAAAATAAGGTTTTCATAACACTTTATTATATATACATATATATATATATATGGCGCGGTATACAACAGTTATTAACCTCCTAGGAGATTTTTGCGCCGAGCTTCTCTTCCAATTTGTGGTGTGCCGCTTTGAAATTTTTTCCTACAAATTGGCGGGACCTACGGTTTTTCGCCGACTCCGAACGGCATCTACAAAGCAGATGAATTTTTTCTCAGAAGCCTTTCATGGCAGAAATACACTCGGAGAGTTTGCCAAACCACTGCCGAGGGGCGACCCCGTTTTGAAAAAACTTTTTCAAACCACTTCTTGATGTAACCTGTACCAGGGCTCGAACCCGGACCTTCGGTGTGGTAGGCCGGCAACACTACCTCCACACCACGGTGGCCGCAACTTTATTATAGAACATAAAATCCCGGTTCCATATATTTTAGGAGAACTTAAAATAAATTTAAATACCTTTCAGTCAGACGTTGAAACAGTAAGATCATAAGTTAAGTACGATAATGATAAAATACTACGTGGTTATAATTGCCTTATTATAAAATTCATGGACCATCAGATAAAGATGTGATGAAATGTATTATAGCTTTCATAATTTTTTGCTAGGAAGTGATGCTATTATTGAATAAAATACAAGTGTTGAGCAATGCAAATTGTTGGGGATTAAAGAATTGTAAACTTAAAAATTGAGAAAATGGGGAGCATACAAATCAAGAAGTAATAAAAACAAAATTGTGTTGACCAAGCAGCAAAGATGACTTGATACGAAACTCTCTCCCGCTCTCTCATTTCGGTCCTCGATTATGCAGTGTTGCCTACTTTTTTATGTGTGCGCTAGTTGGCAATACTACACAATCGAGGACCATCGGACATTAGATACATAAACAATGAGGAGCCAGAAAGCAAAAAACGCACCAAATTTGGGAAAATCAAACAAGTGAACATTTCGATAAACTTAAAATATCGCACGATTGAGAAAAAATACGTAAAGTATGAAAGAAAACAATCTAAGAAAATAGCTGCGGAAAATATATGTAGAAAATTATATTTTTTTTCGCATTCGAGTGGTTTACAGGTAAAAAAAAACCTAACAGGATACAAACAATACGCCCTTTCTTTTTGTATTATTTGCAAATATTTATTTTAATTATAATTATTTTTATGTGCAATCATATTATTTCCATTACCATGTTCTATTTCAAAATCCGAAATGTACATCATTAAGGATTTTACCTTATATTAAGATATCTTGGAAATTTTAACTTCATATTATGAATTATTTATTGTTTCATATATTTTATTTTAAATATATTTTGTCTCATTTTATACGTTCCGAGCAAGAAAAATTCAAAAATTAATTCGATAGCACCTTTTTGCACACCTCTTGGTCTGTGGGAATTGCAAAATTCCTAAAAAGCTACTCAAAGTGCCCATATTTTCTTTTCACCATACTGGCATCATTGGAAAATGTTATAAAAAATTACCACTTTTTGAGCGCTCTCAGAGAGCGCGAAGTTTCGTATCTAGTCATCTTTGCCAAGCAGTTCGACTCAAAGAGCATGCGCTTGATATACTGGTATTTGTTGCCGTGTGAATGGCAAAATTAAACTGGTAATCTTAAATTGTTGCTATTTGTTAAGAATAATGCCGGCAGTTGTTGTAGTTTAGCACAAACGAGAGAGAATAAATGAAACCCACGATAGCCCGTAAATACACTGTACTTAACACATATGTATATAGATGTATCTCACCGATACTGTAGCCTGATTTTACTTTTCCATCTCTCATTTACGATTATGGTGGGTTAGAAAAAGGAGCGTAAAAATATAATCGTTACTAAGTAATGCGCAAAAATCAGTAGCAAAGCGAATAACTGCAAATAAATGAATAAAAGAAGTTGTAAACAAAATTTAACTCTAAAAATATAGTGCAAAGGTCTTATTATATAACTGCAATTCAATTGTTTCTGTTGAAACGCGCAGCATTCCAATTCAATACTGAAATGTTCTTTCGACCGTAAATTACTAAAATTGCCTGAAAGTGTTAGATAACTATTGCTTACGGGTCGATTCTATAGTGGTAACAGCATTCGATTTACCCGGCAAACAAATATCTTGGAAACTTTTACACCCGTTTGGTATTCTGCCGGCTCAAGTTGCAGTTCAATTTCGTAACCACCGAAAGAGGTGGTAACGCCAAGTAACCGCGACAAATTGCACGTGTTTTGTAAATATTTTTTTGGACAGAAAATAGCACAAATTTTATACACATACTAGTTCAGAAGAATTAATAAACAATATAAGCACTTTTTTACGTGATGTTTCGTGCGCGTTTGCCTTTTATTCTCTTTTGCGCATTGTTTGTTTTTGACATCGTTACCATGCGCGATAGAATCGCGGGTACATGCACCGGTTACGATTTTTGGTTAGATAATCTTATGGGTACAAAGTTTCCGGTTACGCTCAGAATCGACACGTTAGTCAAACATTTGGGATAGCCATGGCAAAATTATTGAGGTGTTCCCACCTGTATAGAGCTCAACATGTTTTGTTTTCCAATAATACTTTTTGTTTACTTTTTTATTTCTATATTAACATTAATTATTCGCCTTTTAGTCACAAGCCAAAGAACGTAAAACAATAAGAAGGTCCAATAGCGAAAGCAAGTGAACGCTGTCAAATAGCTAGTAGGTAATTCACCACTGTACCTGCTTGTAAAATGGTCAAATTCACTGCGTTTTAACTTAATATTTGCAAAAAAAAAAGTATAGTTAGAAAACGGTTTAATTGTGAATAGCATATAAATGTGTTAACAGCTTCAAAACTAGCGACATGAGAGCAAATTTCTATAGTGGTGAATTACCTACCCACGAATTGATGGCTTATAAAACTTCCAAGTATCCAATTAAAACATGATAAATTCAAGCATTTTACACTCAGGTCCCGTGGTGAATTACCTACCATCGATTTGACAGCGTTCACTTACATATCGCTGTTGGACCTTGTTATAGTTTTACTTCTATTATTATACCTATTCATATTTTCCTTTTTTAGTTGAGCGGCACGAAAAGTATTAATGTTGACGATCGTAACTACCAACTACCTAAACGGTCGGCTGGCGTCAGTGCAGTTTCGAAACGAGAGATGTAGACCTAGAAGAATTAGACAAGGGGTTCCGCAGGGTGGTGTCCTTTCACCCCTTCTGTTTAACTTCTACATCTCGAGCCTCCCTCCCCCACCAGAGGGGGTCTCCATCGTTTCGTACGCTGACGACTGCACTGTGATGGCCACGGGCAAAGGACCTTCCACGGACGAACTCTGTACTAGACTAAACGACTACCTGCGCGAGCTTTCCCGCTTCTTCACAGAGCGGAACCTGACTCTGTCCCCGACTAAATCTACGGCGACGTGGGGCAGGAGTTGAATGTCCACGTAGATGGTGTTCCACTACCTACTGTCAACCACCCCAAAATTCTAGGGGTTACATTCGACAATAGCCTCACCTTCGCTAATCATGCCACAGCAATAGCTTCAAAGGTACAAAGCCGCAACAAGATCCTCAAGTCACTGGCCGGCAGTACTTGGGGCAAAGACTAAGAAACGTTGCTGGTCACCTATAAGGCTATTGGCCGACCGGTTATTGATTATGCTGCGCCCATATGGTCGCCTAACCTTCATGACACCAACTGGAGGAAATTGCAGGTCTGCCAAAACACCGCCATCAGAATTGCGACGGGCTATTTGCTTATGTCTCCTGAGTCTCATCTTCACCAGGAGGCTCAAATGCTCAACGTTCGCGAGCATGCGAAACTTCTAAGTAGGCAGTTCCTTCTGAACTGTCACCGACCCAGTCATCCAAATCGACAGATATTGGATGAAACTCCGCCCCCTAGAGACATAAGGAAACATCTCCGAAAGCATTATGATGAGATCCGGCATCACATCTCGTTGCCCTTTGATCTGCGGGAGCATAGGCGGGCCCTAAAGGACCTCCACACTGAGTCGGTGGACAGATCCCGGCCTGTGAACCCCGTTATTGGTGTCCAACCACCCGTTCTTGCTGAGGAAGAACGTGTCCTTCCGAAGGAGACTAGAGTCATGCTGGCTCAACTTCGGTCTGGATATTGCAATAGGCTGAACTCCTATTTGTCCAGACTGAACCCCACCATACCGAACACATGCCCTGCATGCGGTATGGCCCCCCATGACACGCAACATCTCTTTTCGTGTTCTTCGGAACATACTCTTCTAACTCCCCTATCACTTTGGTCCAACCCTGTTGAAACAGCGCGTTTCCTTGGACTTCCGTTAGAAGAGCCCGATGACAACTAGGAGTGTTCTGGCTCTTTGGGCAGGGCGACGCACTGCTAACAACAACAAACACAACGATCGTAACTAGATAAAAGGAACCTATCCATATGCGTCCATGCTATTCTCATGAACTTATACAATTATTGTTTGAAATGTCTAAAAGTTCCGGAGGGAATGTTAAAGTTAACTTCGTTCAAAATAATTGATTCATTTAAGAGTTTAGGCATAAATATTACACCAAGCATTTCCCTATGGCTTGCCAGGATTGGAAGATTTATAAGTTTCAGGGGATTAGTATACCCTGGCAGGCTATACAGTGATATTGTTCCTTGATCTGATGTCGGGGTAAAAAAGATTATGCCAAAACTACGTCGGCATTAGGACGGGTGATTCCTGTACGTGGCTGCAATATAACATTTCCTAAAAGGAATATGTTGATTGAATAACTATATCCCTACCTTTGTCACCAACTAAGTCGTCGGTCACATTATTCACGCCTTAGCCGGTGCAAGTGTACAAGGCATTTGACGTCTGCTTCGACGGCATCAAGCTTTCAACTGTCCCCCCACCCTCTGACAGCTCTGGCCCGTTGAATGACATTATTCAAATGCAATCACTGCCTGTGCCGAAGCGACAAACGAACTTCCGAGAGGCATGTGTCACAATGATATAATCTATATGGATACTGAGCCATACGGTATGCCCAACATTTAACCGCCATGTGGTGTGTCTCCCCATCACACCATTCATCTGTTCACCTGGACGATGGAGTATACTGCTCTAACACCAACTGCACTCTGGTACAACCCAAATGATCCGTCTGGATGACGATCGACGTTTCACCCTTGCGGTGAGTTTGCGTACTTAAGTTATGGGGGGAATACGTCTCGTCGTTATTCTTTTTCGAAGGGGATAGCATTTGTAGTTTTCAGCCTTTCAAGTATATACTTTACATTAACAACCTGAAAACTTACATACCTTAGTCAGGTAATAAAAGACGCGTATTGGCTCCGGGATCAGTAAGCAGTGTCTTGCGGGGTTTTCACTGAAATAAAAAATAACGGAAATGTGCTTTCAGATTATAGCTACCAAGGCCAAAACGACTGGTATTGTTCTAGAAAACGGTTCAATGCCTAATACCGCACAGCAAAGTCCGATAAGGGTATTTGTTTCCTTTGGCACTCAGCTACTAATAAAGTGTGTTCTGCACATAAAAAACATGGATCGGGCCACTAAATCAGGATTTGGCCTGGGTCTTATTTAGGTTTTGTGTTAATAACTTTTCACTGAAACAAAAAAGTTAAATTTCGACTTCGAATCATTGATATCGATGTCAAAACGCGTCTTTTGTTACCCTACCATATTTTTAGCTAATTTATTAGTAGTTGGGTGCCAAAGGAAACAAATACCAAATCCTATAAATATTAGGCAATTAACCGTCTTCTAGAATGGCACGTCGACGTTTTTTAGCAGTTGTCTTTTAAAAGAAAGAATTACCTTAATTAGAAACTCGAAAGTTTGACCCATCTTGATTAATTTGCTGATTAAAATTCTGGCTGTAACGTCGAGATAGATCCTATTGCCCATATCAAACAAGTTTAAACTGTCCGTTGCAATTCATCTGCCGATCAATAAAGTATTTGTTCTGGTAATCGTTTACGTGGGGTACCGAGCGCTAATACGCGTCCAAAAATGTCGGGAGAGGTATCAAAAGACGCGTTTCCGCCCCAGGAGCATGAATATAACTTGATTCTTGTTACAGAGGTTAAAAGGCGTCTTTTGATACCCCTACCGATATGTTTGGAGGTGTATTAGCAGTTACGTACGGTCGCAAAGAATTACCAAGTATTTTAAAGTGACATTATTCTTATTGGACAAACATCCTTTTACACAATTTAGCTTTTTGTTGATATTTGATGATCCATGGATTTACGTATTCGTGAACAGATTGGAACATTAATAAATACGCTTTGAGTATGATGTGGCGTAACCCTTACGTTAACTTTTTAGAAATACATATTTGGCTCATTATGTGTTGCGGCTCATTCTTACAAATTTAACTATTTAACAGATTTTACAAATTCAATAACTATATAGCATTAACACTTCTTTTCTCTTTTTGATAAAACATTTTGATATGAAAAGTATTCAACAAGCTCTGATAATAATAGCAGCGTAGAAAACAAAAGCGAATGTTGATATGTGAAAATGCAAAAGACAGCATTTCAGAGGATGCCACATGTTAAAGTAACACAAACTACTAACCCAACTATCACATTTATCTGTTATACGAAGTTTGCTTTATACTGCTTTTAATTGAAGAAATTTCATTTTAACTTAGAATAATAGTTGTATTCTGTAAGTTAGTCACTACGGCTAAAGGCTGATTTAATATTTGACAATACCGCTACAAAATATCTCTTTATTACTGTAGTTAACTACACCACATTGTAAGATCCTACTACAGGCTAAACCTGCTTTTAACATTTTACACATTTTGTACATACCTCTAAAGCTCATAGAATCTACCACATAGTATCCCACCAATTCTATTTTTAGATAATTCACCTTGCAGCATACTTCAAAGCTCATAGAATCTACCACATAGTATCCCACCAATTCTATTTTTAGATAATTCACCATGCAGCAGAGCATGACCCAGCGCGCATCCACTACACTAAAGACATAAGTCGAAAACAAATTCGCAATGGAAATTAGTTTTTAAATAATCAGGATATGGGGTCCAAAGGAAAAGTTGTGAGTAAATGTCTTAACATTTTTTTTTCCATTATTATATGTGCGTTGAGATACAAACAGCATATATATGTATTGTGTCTTCCGAACAGCAGCAGCAAATGATGCCCAATTTTCCAACAAGGAATTCTCATACAATATCTCCACCTCAAACAAAAGGTGAATAACTGACTTGAATACGCCGT